>CM062924.1:29692083-30960000 GCA_031878705.1 Tapirus indicus
TTGAAGTAGTTTGTTGCCTTCTGTGGGTTAGATATCACTCCTGCAATCCTGCCTTCCTGACATCTCCACCCCTTGCTCACCTCCCAGAGCCAATCAGTCGCCCAGTCTTTCAGGCTGTCTCTAGAACACTCCTGCCCTCACCTCTTACCCACTCACCACCTAGCCCTGGGTCAGGGCACAGGCTGGGTGGGCACTGCAGCCCCTAGCCCCACCCCTCTGCCTCTTGCCCTTTCCCTGCCAACCCTCCTCCACACAGGTACCTGGGTATTTTTGCAACCTAGAAAAGATGCTGTCATTCCTATAGGAAAACTCTCCATTACCTAAAGAATAATCTGGGCTCTTTTAGGGAGGAACCGGGAGGCCCAACACAAGCGAAGTGTTCCCAAAGGCTTGTTGAATTAAATGAGATTGAAATATGGAGAAAGGAACATTTATTGTCTATCTTCTCTTTACATGAATTACTTAATTATCTTATTAACATTATTATTTCAAGACAAATTGGATGATGCTTGTAAAGAGCATACTTAGTCCAGTTCCTGACACTTAGTTGAATGCTATTATTATAATTATGGTAACAATGACCCTGCAAGATGGACATTATCATCTAGTCAAGACGATAATGTTGGTTTTGCAGGGACGTTGCGATTGTTCCCATAATTATGAGAAAACTGAGGATCACAGACACTAAGTGACTTGCCTACAGCCATCCAGCTAGTGACTTGAACCCAGGACCCCAGGCTCCCATGCAGAGCTCCCTTCAGTTCACCTCACCCCCTATGGCTTTTTGCCCAATCCCAGGGCCTAGAGGTTCCTTCTCTCTCTACCCACCAGCTACCATCCACCCCTCCCTATTTTTCTCTCCTGGTCCCCTATTGGTCTAGAATCTAGAGGTTACCTTTCATGCCTCCTGCTGCCCACTTTCTAGAGTCTCACACCTTCTGAATCATTCTCTTAGACGTTTAAACTCACAGAATCGCAGAGCACTCAAAGCAGTACACTAGCAGGGGCAGCTCACACCCGATGCAGGAATTCCCTTGCAGTGTTGGGGATGGACTGGAGCACGGTCCCAGGGAACACACCTCCAGAGCAGAGAAGCTCCAGGGCCATTCTTAACCTTGAGCAAGTTTCCTCTGTAAGCAGCTCTGACCCTGACCTCCCTCTGGCTCTCACACTCCTGCTCTGCCTCTTGGGCCTCCCAGAGCAAAGATTTGAGGCCATGGTCATGATGCCCTCAGAGTCTGTGCTTTGATGGCCGCTGGGGACTGTAGGAGCACAGGGCTTAGTTCCTTCCCACCCCCTCCCCAGCCCCCAAAGTAGAGGGGGGATCAGGCAGCAGATCCCGTTCCCAGCAAGGCCCCGGCTGGCCCGTATCAAATGAGCTGTGTTTATCTCTCAGCCTCTGCTGGCCGAGGGCGGGACACAGGCCCAGCTGGGGTGCTTGTCAGAGCCAGCCCAACTCTCCAAGGATTGAATAATGTCTTTCTTCCTCAGTCCCCTCCCCCTACCAAGGCGGGGGCGATTGCAACACTACCGTGGCCTTAGGTCTCAGCCTTGTTGCTGAAGAAAGCCTGTCCCCCCTTCCTTGGGGCGGCCCTGTAGCCTGGCCCCTGTGCCAATTGGCACCTCCTCCCCGTCACCGCCTGCTCAGAGCATGAAGACAGAGAGAGCGTCTCAGCCCATGCCCAGGCCAGGAGGCCCCTCCTCCCACCAATAGACCTGGCAGTGGCTGAGAATGTGGGGGGCCTGGCAGGCCGTTCCTCAACACCAGGAGGCCTCCTGCGGCCACCACCTCCACCCCACCATGCCCTCCAAGGTGAGAGGCACAAGCGAGGGCGGCATTGCCTGGAGCTCCCTCTTCTTCTAGGGAAGTGAGTGCCCAAGGCCATGCCAGGCGGGAGAAGGAACTGCCAGGCCACAGGCTGCCTCCCTCCCTGCAGTCCTGGCAGGATCCCCAATCCTTGCACGTGGCTGGTGGAAGCAGCTTTAGGTCCTTATGCCACGAATTCACTGTGTGACATTGAGGGAGACTTTCTTCCCTTCTCTGAGCCTCAGTTTCCCATCCGCAAAATAAGAGGGGGAGGTGAACTTTGATCTTCAAAGCTTTTCTGCACAGATAGTTTATGAATCCATGATTTTGAAATTCTAAGACTCCAGGTTCTAGGTTCCTAAGATTTGAGATTTTAGAATTCCATGTTTCCAAGAGCCTACATTTCATTCGAACATGAAGCTTCTAGAATTGTTTGATTTTGTAGTTCTAAGATTTGATCATTTAAAGCATCCATGATTTAGGACATGTTGATGGTCCCATATACCCAGGGTCTCAGGAGCTCCAAGGTGGGCTAGGACGAGATTCAGGGAGCCAGTAGGGCAAATCATGAGTGACATGGAGAAGGAGGCAAAGTTTGTCTCTCATAGCACTTCCCTTCCCATCTACGCTCTTGGGTCCTCTGTGGCCTTTCCACTCCTGCCCTGGCCTTGGGCCTGCCCTGCTTCCTCTCCCCATCCACCACCATATCTCATCCCACCACCTGTGCCCATGTCTCTCTCCCCAACTTGGGGGCCAAGTGGGCCTTCTGTCAGGGATCTTTAGGAGTGAATGGCCCCTGGCAGTGATGTCTAACCCAGGAAAAAGATGTTAGTGGAGGGGGCTTTTGTTTGAGGGGGAATGGGAGGGCAGGGGTGAGAGGTCAGAGATCAGGCTGGAGAGAGGCAGAGGCTCACGAAGGGACTCAGAGCCCTGAAGGCAAAGGAAAGCCATGAAAATCTTTCAGCTGTGGGGTGCCAGTGATGGGGTTTTGCATTTTAGAATCATCACTGTGGCCGCAGGAATGGAGAATGGATTGGAGGGCAAGACTGGAGGTAGAGAGACCAGGGAGAGGCTGTTACAGTCGTCTGTTTTGAGATAACGCTGCCCTGGACCAAAAGAGAAGAAGTGCTCATGGGCAAAAGTACACGTTTGAGAAATACTTAGTAGGTACAGTGGGCAGGCTTTGGAACAGGCTGGATATGGGAGGAGAGGCTGAAGGAGCAGTCAAGGATGGGATTGAGGTTTCAGGCCTGAACAAATAGGTGGATGTGGGGTTCTTGGCACAATAAGCAGTAAATGTTATTATCATTAGTTATGATATGTGATTATCATTAGTAATAGTAACATTATGCTGGCTATTCATTCATTTACTGAGCTTTTGGTATATCAAGTCATACATGTCCACGGGCCTGGTACATGACTTAATAAGACGCAGCTTCCACCCTGAAGGAGCTCAAAATGAAGACAGATATAATACATGCAGTTTGGCAAGTGCTATGATAGTGGAAGCAGAGGTTCTTCAGGGAAGGCTTCCCTGAGAAGATGCCTGAGCTGATCCTGAAGGAGTTTACAGGGTGCAGACGGGTAGCAGGAGCTATACGCAAAGGCATAGAGATGGGGTGACCGCGGTTCATGCGGGCCACTGCAGGTGGCTGGGGCTTGCTGGGTGCTAGCTCCCCTTCCCACAGGAAGTGTCCACTTGGACAGGCCACAGCCAAAGTTCCTTACCTAACCTGACACTGACTTAAATTAATTGGACTTGGCCTGATCTGAATTCAGGACAGCAATGTTTACCAGACAGGCTCCAAATGTTATGTCACCCCCAGCCTGCTTTTCCAACAAAACTCTCAGTGGTGGCCCCATTTTCAGCCTCACCTCCTCTTGCTGAATTTCTTACTCTTCCACACCCCGCCAGGCTCCTTCACACTTCTGTGCCTTCGCACATGCTGTTTCCTCCGTCTGGAATGTGATTCCCCATCTCCAATGTTTGACCAACTCCTCCTCATTCTTCAAAAGCCTGTTTAGGTGCCACCCTTTCTGTGAAGCGGCCCCAACCTTCCAGGCCACTGGCCAGTCCTTCCCCGGGGCTCCCACAGAACTGAGTTCAGCCCTCTGTTACCACTCTCGTCACACTGGATTAGAAGTACTCATTAGTGGGTTCTTCTTCCTTACTAAACTGTGAGCTTCTTGAGAGCAAGGGCCAGATCTCCTTAATTTTCATATCTCCAGTGCTCTGCGCAGAGCCTACATAGAGTTGGTGCTCAATAAAGGAATGCACAATTAAAGAATGGAGTCAATGGAGAGAGGAGGTTCTAGAAGAGGAGATGACTGATGGTCCTTAATCCTGGAAACCTCTTTCTTTAACAAAAAGAGAAGCTCATTGTGTGATAGGAGAGCCAATCCCTCACAGCACTTTGGCTTTGCCACCTACCGGGAACTAGCCTTTGACCTCTCCTTTCCAGCTGTCACCCTCTGAACTCCCAAACCACCTGCCAAACCACACAGCATATACAAAAAGGTCAGGAGCCTGGGGAGGTAAGGGGATGAGTGATCCTATGATCTTCACATGGAAGTCAAAATTTCCAAACTGTTTCATCCAAGGTCATCCCAGAGTCGGCCTTGAAACTCTCATGCTGTGATAAGGGTCTCATAGGGGTCAGTTAGGAGTGAGTAGTGTGGCTGGGAATTCTTCCAACAGGAGGCAGAAAAGACAACCAGAAAGAAGCTTCTGGGCTGCAGGGGAGGCTGGATAAGGCCATGAAAATGGCACCGGGCGGGGCTGGGGTGTGAGGAGCAAGGCCTGGAACTGTGGCTGGCCTGTCCCCAGCCTGTAAGAACTCAGGAAACCTGAGCGAGCCAGGCCGCACAGGAATGTGAGAACGTTTACATCTTTCCCCGCACGCCCACATAGCCATACTTTCTCTATTTATTTATAGTCCCCTTTTCACACAAACAAACTTGCTCCCCTCTGAGACATAAGCTCTGCTCTGGGCGCCGGCACCCGATGGGGGAGGCCTCCTCAGGGAATCAGAAGTGAAAACCTCAGCTCCTCAGTGGCTGAGCTGTGCAGCCTGGGGAAAGGGCCCTCACTTCTCTGAACCAGACTCCTCTTATCTGGCACATGACAGATGTTCAGGAGCATAGAAGGACCTCAAAGGAGAGAATCGTCAAACCAGGAAAGGCAGCTCTGTTACCTGGCAAGGGTCAGGGGGCAGAGATGAGACTGTGTACATTCTATTCTGTGTTGGACAGATACACTTAGATTCACAGAATCTTAGCAAGTTAGGGACTGAGAGATGATGTCCAATCCCTTATTTTACAGATGTGGAAACTGAGTCCCAGAGAGGGAGATCTTGCCCAAGATCATTGATTTATGCCAGCACAAACTCCAATGCCAGTCTTCAGATCTGGGGGGGGGGGGGCTTAAAGGGACACCCATCCCCCAAGGGACAGGACCAGAAGAAATGGCTTTAAATTGCAAGCAAAAGGATTCAGGTGAGGTGTAGGGAGAATCCTGACTGCAAGAATGGGTAGCAGAAGAAGACTGTGGAACAGCGTTCTCTGGGATGGGATCCTGCCCAGAGGCAGGGGAATGCCTAAAATGGTCTCAGCACTGCCTCTCCCAGGGCGCAGCTCTCATGCCAGTCCTTTTCTTTGGGAGTCCAAGGGATTCAAGGTCCCTCTCCTAGAGCCCGGCGCCGTGGCCGGCGGCTGGGGGAACTTGAGAGGCCAGTCCCAGAACAGGTGCAACAGCTGGAGCAACCGCGCAGCTGTTGCCCGGCTCCGGCTCAGCAGCCTGCAGGCGAGTGAGTGAGACAGAGACCTCTACTGGTGGGAGAGAGGAGGTGCAGAACCTCCTAGACAGAGACCCAAGGAGGGGCGTGACTGGAGACAGATGTCACTCAGGCGCCCCCCACCCCCTCATGTATATCTGGACAGGTGGATGGGGATGTGACTAAGCTGAACAGCAGGGCAGGGTCTCCACCGGTGGGTCTCCCAGGGCCTCCAGGTATTTTCTCCTGGTGTCCGAGGGTCTGTCTATCCACTCCTTCCTGGCAGGGCAGGAGTACCAGGAGGCGGACCCACACTCCCCCAACTCCCTTTCCAAAGGTCAGAATGGACTCAGAATCAAGGCAACACCATCTTGGATCTTAGAGTCTTAGAATCACTGGATGTTAAAGCTGGAATGGTCCTCAATGATTATCTATTTGGGTCCAACTGTCTCGCTTTACAGCTGGGAAAGCTGAGAGGCAACTTGCCCTGAGTCACAGTTGGAATTGGTGGCAGGTCCGGGGCTGGAGCCCTGACCTTCTGATTCAAGGTTTGCCCCCTGCACCACATCATACTAGGGGAAATCCCTTCCCACTCTGCTTCTGGAATCTGGGATTCTGTCACCTGGGAACAAAAGCTTTGATTCCCATAGTATGCATAACCCTTGGAGAAAGAATAGAAGCATCGATGTTTTTACCTGGTAACTGACTGAC
The DNA here is from genome assembly GCA_031878705.1 of Tapirus indicus. Taxonomy (NCBI): domain Eukaryota; kingdom Metazoa; phylum Chordata; class Mammalia; order Perissodactyla; family Tapiridae; genus Tapirus; species Tapirus indicus. The sequence continues at coordinate 29,698,375 of CM062924.1, forward strand.
TCCTGAAAGCAGGATTGGATGGAGGGAGAGAAGAGAAATCAGAAGCATGCTGGACACCTTAAAGAGGGGAGGGACAATTAGTTAGGGAAGAGCACAAAGGAGAGAAGCTGACATAGGGGAAAGAGCACTGGAGAGGGAGTCAAGATACTAAGCAGGTTCTCGTTCCACAGAGTGGTGGGTGCCCAAAGTGACCAGCATCACACATGTATGCGGCTCAGCCTGGGGCTGCGATCAGTACTGGTCAATGAGCAGGTCAGGGATCCGGCCTGGGTAAGGGCTCCAGGCCGGGCGTGGAGTCAGGGTTTGAGGATCAGAGCTCATTCTGTGGCTGGAGTTGAGACTCAGTCTGGGTTGGGATCCGGGCTCAGTCTGTGGCTGGAAATAGAGCCAGGGATAGAACCACCTTTGTGTGAATAGCCTTGTACTTGAACTGAGGAGCAAGCTGCCACACGTGCTCACAGGCCCTTGGCATTGGGCAGGACTGGGCCACCTCAGGAGGCTGACACCATGCAGACATGAGAACTTCCATCTGTTGGCACCACTTTTGAAAGCACCTAAGATGTCACCAGGAGATGTGTTACCACAAAAGGCCTGAGATGTTACTTAAACTAAGACGAGGACCTTCATAAGAAATCTTCAAATAGGACCCTGGAAAATAACTACAGGATTGTTTCTAGATTCATAGATTGTTAGCACTGGACAAAATGAGGCTCAGAGAAGGGAAGTGATTTGTCCCAATTCACACAACCAATAAGTGACAAATCAGAGACTAGGATCCAGGTCTCTGTTCTTTTCTTTAATAAATTTGCTGTGTGAGCTTGGGCAAGTTACTCCCCCTTTCTGGGCTTCAGTTTAATTATAAGAATTGGTAAATTGAGAGGTAGAAGCAGATGATTTTTCAAAGGTTCTCCCACCTCTGACATCCCAGAATCTTAATACACCCCTCTGAATACCAGTCTACTCCACCTTAACTCAACAAGTCTGCTCCAAGCTTTTTTCTTGTGTGTCTGGAGCTAGGCTCCAGGCTGTAGGGGAGATGGAATACTGGCAGCTCCTAGGGAGACATATGACCCCGAGGGCCAGTGGAGGCACAGAGGAAGGGAGATCAGAGCGGATCAGGTGGCCAGAGAGAGTTTGCTGGAAGAGATGTGACCTAAGCGAGGCTGTAAAGGGCTGTGCAAGGGAGGGGTGTGGGTAGGACAGGAGCAATCCTGCATAAAGATCTGATTCTAGGACATCTTTTTAAGATGCATCAAGGGCAACAATATCTGGAGAAGAACCTTGGGGGCTAAGAATGACGTGCCAAGTGAAAAGGAGGCAGGCATGGAGGGCATCCTGTGCTAGGTCTCTTTTGAGAAACAACAGGCAGGTATTAGGAGGAAACCTCCAGGGCTCAAGGAGGGGGAGGAGACATTCACTGAGGAGTAGGCATTGTGCTGGGCACTTGAACACAGGCACCTCCTTCAATCCTTCCAAGAACCCTTTGAGTTCCAGGTGAGTATGTGCCTTAGACATACGAAGAAATTGAGGCTCAGAGAAGTTTTGATTTATGAAGTCACACAGCTACTAAGGGGCAGAGCCGGGACTTGAACCCAACACTGAGCTCTCTCCATTACTTGTTCCAAGGACTTCTATGAGTCTCATGCTGCTGGCAGCCCAGAGACAACCAGACACGCAGGCTGCCCTCATGAGCAGAGACAAGAATGAAACAAAATCCAGCACGGCCGGCTCCAGAAAGTCACGTGCAAACAAAAGGCAGAGATGGGGGAGCTGAGCCGTGGAGAGGAAAGAACACTAGGCTGATAGCTGGGAAACTGGGGTCTTCATCCCAGGCTCTGCCCTGTGTAACCTGGAGCAAACCACTGCCCCTCTTTGGGCTCAGTTTCTTTATCAGGTATTTCGGGGTTTGAACTAAGCTCCTTCCTTCTCATTATGAGAATCTTTGGTTTTGTTCTTCATCCTTACAGCATTCTAAGAGATTGGCAGGGGATAGGAGGGGGTCCACCAGCCTATAGTGTGGGCTTGAGGGAACTGAGGTTCAGAGAGATTGTATAAACTGTTTGAGGTTACAATGTGTCTAAGTGAAAAAGCATGAATTAGGGAACTGACATTTTTTAAGAACCTACCATGTACCAGCTAGTTGCTTTACATATTTTCACTAATTTTACCTTCACAACAGCCCTGGGATTTTTACTCCCATGTTATAGATTAGGAAACTGAGGCTCAGAGAGATGCCCTCAATGCCCGCTTCCCACCAGCTGGTATTCAACAGACCCAGGATAATGAAGACCCTGGTCTATCTCACTGTGCCCTGCTGCCTCCCAGAGGCTCACACCTCCAAATCACGGTTCCTTCCAGGTGCTGTGGGGCAGGGAAAAAATATGGGATTTGGAATTGGAGCATTCTGGCTTTGGATGGCTTACAAACTGTGTGAACTGGAGCAAGTTTCTTCTCTCAGCTTAAGTTTTCCCATCTGTAAAATGCAAATGATGACACCTACCTCATGGGAGTGTTGTGGGATCAGGAGGTAAAGGAATGGGAAAGTTATCCTAGTTGGCTCTTCTTTCTTTCCACCGGCTCTCTTTAAATGCAATAGCCTTCTCCTCTTCATCACACCCTTGCAGCCAAACATACGGGACTCGACTAGGAATGAGCCCCCTACCCCTAGGAAAGCACAGTGCCCTGCCCTCTCACCCACTGCCCTCAGTCCCCCATCCTCAGCCCCCTAGGCTCCGAGTCTGGCCAAGTTCCCCATCTCCCAGACTCATCAGCCCAAACTGGTCCGCAGAGGAGTCTCCACGCTCCCGGCAGGTGCTGCCTGGATGGCTGTCAGAAGAGTTGGGGATCCCAAGTCCTGGCACTTTCCCACATATCCCGGGGACACTCATCCCTCTTCTGCCCACCCAGCGCCCCCCACCCCTCTACTTACGGGCTCGAGCGTGGGAGTCCAAGGGGAACCAGAGCAGCGCGAGTCCCAGCAAGGAGGAGAGGACCCTTACCTCGGGAACCATCCTTCCTTCCCCCAGGGCCAGGCCGCCAGGCGCTGAGCCGGCAGGGGAGTCGGGAGAAAGTGAGATGAGGGGGACACTGAGGCACAGGGGCACAAAACAATCCACAGATCCAGGGAGGGCTGCTGCTACAGTGGAGAGTCGGAGAGGGGTCGAGAAGAAGGTGGTGAGGGCAGAAAGAGAGGTCCAAGGTGGGAATAAGAGGAAGATGGAAAGAGAACAAGGGGAAAGGAGGGAGAGAGATGGAGAGATGGAGGAAGGTACAGCAAGAGAGAAAAAGCAATAACAGCAAAGGAGAAGGTGAGAGGGAGGGGAGGAGAAAAAAGCTGGGAGAGGACAGGGGTCTGCAGAGCGCGCAGCGCTGGGCGAGGCGCGCGGGACCCGCCGGCTGTTCCGGGCGCGCGGGCTAGAAGCGGCCGACGCCCCCTGCTCGGTGGGCTCGGGGTCGGGCCGCGGGGTCCTGGGGCCCGGCGGGGCGGCGGTACCGGCGGCGGCGACGGCGCGGCGGCCGCGGGGATTGGCTGCGCGCGGGCCGGCTGTGCACGCCAAGGGCGCCAGGCGCCGCGCTCGGGCGCATTTGTACTTTGCCGCGGGAAGCAGGCAGCCCCGGCCTGGCGCTGGCCTAGCGCTGGCGCCTCCTCTGGGGCACCGTGGGCTCGGTGGATTGGCCACCCGAGAAACAGGCCCACTTTTCCCCCTCCTCTCTCGTGCCGGTCTCTGGGACGGACGCTCCAGGCGCGGCGCCGAGAGGAGACGAGGGGGCTGGGGAGGGGGAAGGGGCCACCCGGGCCACGGGCTTTAACCCCTGACTCCCCGCGACGCCCAGAGTGCAGGAGGATGGAACCCAGTTAGGCTTCAGGTGGAACTTTCGGGTGGGGAAGGATGAGATAGTGGGGTCGGAGAGCGGCAGCCGGCTGCGAAGCGAGAGGCGCTCAGGTTAAGGAGCTTGCTGTGCATGCACAGAACGTGGCCTCTGGGTGGAATCAGGACACTTGCTGTTCTTGAGTCTGTTAGTGGTCTTGGCCACTCCACCTCAGTCTGTTTCCTCATCTCCAGAACGGGGATCTTAATATCTTTAGTGTCTTTTAATACCTTCCCACAATTGTTGCCAACGTGAAATGAAACAATGAAACGTCAAAACACACAAATCTCAAAAAGAAGGGGTCATAATTCCAGGCGCCTAGAATGCCCTTACCCGTCCCCCTCCATACCCATGTGCCATGCCCAGGTTGAAATCCAGACCAGCTGGATCCTTGGCCCTTCCTCTGGAAGTCTTCCTCTGGAAGTCTTCCTCTGCTTCCCTCCTCTCTCTCCCCCTCCCCAAACAGGACGTCATCTCTCTTTTGCCTCTGCAGGTAAGGCCTGCGCCTCTTTGAGAGTGTTGGCCATGTTCAGTCCTCTTCAGTAACAGCTGGTTGTCAAAGTGTTTCCCACCAGAAGGAGAGCTCCCTGAGGGCAGGGCCCTGAAGCTGCCCACCCCCAGCACATGGTTGGTGCCCTATACTGTGTGTTGAAGGAACGCATGAATTAATAGGACCAAAGAAGAGAACACCCGCTCTGTCCAAACACCCAGACTCTGAAATCAAAAGGATAGGGTCCTTGTCCTGGCTCTCTCCCTAACTTACTTTTGGGTAAGTACATCCATTCCTGCTTTGGACCTCAACTTCCTGCCCACCTTCTGTTGCAGAGCAGCTAGAAACTCTGGTGAGTGTTGGAGAGGACACTGGGAGGAGTGAGAGATGACAGGGGATGCTGAGCCACTTCCCACTCTGGTAGGGAATCACATTTCCAGGTTGAAACACTTCTGACTGGCTGTCTGTAAGGATATCTTCCTGGGCTAAGGCTGGGCTCCCCAATCTGCTGTGCTCCCAGCCCATCCCCTCCAGAAAAGAGAGCAGTGGGAGGAACCAGGGATCCCAGAAACAGAGCTTCCCAGGGCTCTCAGAATCAGGGACAAACATGATCTGTCCCAGGTGCCCTTCATGCTTAACTTTTCCCATTCCAACCTGGCCAGTCTCTTCCTCTCCCTTGAGTCTACTTTCACAGATAATGAGAGCTGTGTATGTCACCATGCTTCCCTTTTTGCCTTGGCTTTCAGAGAGCTCAGAGTTAAATTTAGTGCTTAATTGCAGAAATAATCTCATCCCAAAGATCTGGGACAGAGATCTTTCCCTTTCTCCACCTTTGTTGAAAGTCTGCTGTACACATATATTCATGTTTTAGGTATAAGAGGTAGATTAAGATTGGCTTCCCCTAGTTAATTTTCAAGATATGTAAAGAACTCATACAAATCAACAACAAAAGTGAACAATCTGATTGGGTGGCTGGTCCTGTAGCATAGTGGTTAAGTTCGGCACACTCCGCTTTGGCGGCCCAGGTTTGGATCCTGAATGCGGACCTACACCACTTGTCAGCCATGCTGTGGGGGCGACCCACATACAAAATAGAGGAAGATTGGCACAGATGTTAGCTCAGGCCTAATCTTCCTCAAGCAAAAAAGGAGGAAGATTGGCCAACAGATGTTAGCTCAAGGCAAATCTTCCTCAAGCAAAAAAGGAGGAAGTTTGGCCAACAGATGTTAGCTCAGGGCAAATCTTCCTCAGCAAAAAAAAAAAAAAGAAAGAAAGAAAGAACAGCTTGATCAAAAAATGGGCAGAGGATATGAACGGCCATTTTTCTAAAGAAGAAATACAGATGGTCAACAGACACAGGAAAAGATGGTCAACATCACTAATTATTAGGGAAATCAAAATAAAAACTACAATGAGATATCACCTCACACTCGTCAGAATGACTATAATTAACAAGACAAGAAGTAACAAGTGTTGGAGAGGATGTGGAGAAAAGGGAACCCTCATACACTGCTGCTGGGAATGCAAACTGGTGCAGCCACTATGGAAAATAGTATGAAGATTCCTCAAAAAATTAAAAATAAAAATATCATATGATCCAGCTATTCCATTACTGAGTATTTATCCAAAGAATATGAAATCAATAATTCAAAACAATATATGCACCCTTATGTTCATTGAAGCGTTATTCACAATAGCCAAGACGTGGAAGCAACCCAAGTGCCCATCAACAGATGAATAGATAAAGGAGATGTGGTATGTATATACACACACATATATATACAGACACACACACACAATGGAGTACTACTCAGCCATAAAAAAGGACAAAGTCATACCATTTGCAACAACATAGATGGACCTTGAGGGTATTATGCTAAGGGAAATAAGTCAGACAGAGAAAGACAAATACTGTATGATTTCACGCATATGTGGAAGATAAACAAACACATAGATAAGGAGAACAGATTGGTGGTTACAGGTGGGGGAGGAATGGGGAAAGGGCAAAAAGGGTAAAGGGGCACATATATATGGTGAAAGACAAAAATTAGACTATTGGTGGTGAACACAATGCAGTCTATACAGCAGCTGAAATATAATAATGTACACCTGAAATTTACACAATTTTATAAGCCCATATGACCTCAATAAAATAATTTTTAAAAAAAGACAGATTGGCTTCCCCTACATCCTGCCCATTCTATTTCAGGAAAGGTCTCTACCATGAGACCAAAAAAAGTCTCAACCCTCTTCTCTATGCTTGTTGTCCTCAGAGTTCTGGCCACCATCAGCCCTTACTGGACTTTCCCAACAGTCTCTTGACCAGTCTTCCGCCCCTAGTCTGGGCCCCTCTAATCTATTTTCCTCACATCTGCCATAAGAATTACGTTGATCATTTCTACCAACAAATCTGATCACATCACTTATCCACTTAGAACCCATTATTGGAAATAAAAAATAAAGAACATTAAATGCAATGTGGTATCCTGGATTGGATTCTGGGACAATAAAAGGACATTAGTGGAAAAACTGGTGAATAAAGTCTACACTTTAGTTAATAGTAAGAGACAAATATTGGATTTTCAGTCTCAACAAATGTGCCATGGCATGTAAGATGTTAACATTGGGGGAAACGGTGAAAGATACATAGTTCTTAGATAAGAACTCTGTACTATCTTTGCAACTTTTCTGTCAATCTAAAATCCCTCCAAAAAAAGTTCCTTAAATAAATAACAGGAAAAACTCCTCATTATTGGCCTTCTATCATTTACAGATTAAAATCCAAAATTATTAGCATTGGGTTCAAGACCATGCACATTTTGGCTCCTACTTACCATTGCCACCTACCCTGCACTTTCACCAGCCACTCACCTCCCCAGACTGACCATGCGTTTTCATGCCTCCATATCTTTGTATATGTTCTCCTGCTGGACCATCTTTCTCCTCCTTCATCTAGTGAATTCCTTTTTACTTTTCAAAAGTCAGCTCTCAGTCACTTCCTCTCCGAGGCCTTCCCTGTGTCGCCCAAGCAAAGTGAAACTTTGGTAGCACTTTGTATTGTAGCTATGGGGGTGTGAATATTTATTTGCATTTCTACCCTGCACTGTGGGAGCAGGGGTCTTTCTTCATTTATAGCTACGTTTCCAGCACTTGGCAAAGTTCCTGTCACATAAAGATACTGAATAAATAATTGCTTCATGAGTGAGTGAAGACCTCAGTGGTTTGAAAAGATATTCTTCTTTCCTGGGAGAGCCTTCAGCTCTAATCAATGATTGACATAAGAAACAAGCACTCGAGAAAAGTTCTGTGTCTTCCGTAGACTTGCTGTTGAAGACGGTTGTCCATATATTACTAATATCCTGTAAGAAAGGAGATTTGATAAATTCTTCCAAAATCTAGTCAGGAAAAAAATATATATATCTACCTGTAACAAGTTGTTGCACCAAGTTTGTCTGGCGCCTGCTTGCTTCCGTCTTAGAGAACTTGCTCACTGTCTTCTAAGGCAGCCCGTGCACAGCTGGACAGCTCTGTTAGAAAGTTCTCTGACTGAACTCGGATCCTCTGTGACTCCCCGCATTGCTCCTGACTCTGCCCCCAGGGCTAAATAGAACAGGCCAGCTCCTGTTGTCTTTTGAGAGCTCCACAGAGATGTGAAGCCGAGAGCCCCTCTTCCCTACTCTCATCTTTCCCAGTTCTAGCCCCTGGACCCCTCCTGCCACATTAAACTTTCTCTTTCTTCAAATGTGCTGAGCTCTTTTGCCCCCCCACGCCTCTGCACAGACTGTTTCTTCTAATGTCCTCCCTCTTCCCACTCTTTTTTTATTTATTTTTTTTTGTGTGTGAGGAAGACCAGCCCTGAGCTCACATCGTTGCTAATCCTCCTCTTTTTGCTGAGGAAGACTGGCCCTGGGCTAACATCTGTGCCCATCTTCCTCCACTTTATATGGGACGCCGCCACGGCATGACTGACAGGTAGTGCGTCGGCAGGCGCCTGGGATCCGAACTTGCGAACCCCGGGCTGCCAAGCGCGGACTAAACCGCTGCGCCACCGGGCGGCCCCTCCCTCTTCCCACTCTTATCTGTCTGGCAAGCTTATTTTTCCAGGGTCAAGGTAATTGCTACCTCCTTCATTCATCCAATAGTTATGGAGGGCCAACCCTGTGCCAGGTGCTAGGAACGAGGTGGAGAACAAGACAGACACTGATGCTTATAATCCAGGTTCTCACCGAAGTCTCTTTCAAGGCCTCTGAGTTAGCTTCTCTCTCCTCCGTGCTTCTGTATCTCCATTATAGCCCGTATCACATTGTAATAGCAAAGATTTTGTGTCACCTCCTTTAAAGTGAGTTCCTTGAGAACATAGACTACTATCTATCTCATATCTTCCCTAGCCTTCAGCACACAGCTTTGCACATAGTAACTGCTAAATAAAGCTTTGTTAAATAATATCCTTGTTCCTTCAAATAGTCCTCTTGTGACATGTTGTTTGTGGCTAAAAGGCCTCCTCCTGGGCTGCAGGCTGCTTGGTTATGTAAAATTAGCATAGGGATAAGGATCATAGAGATCAGTGTCAAGGAAAGACTTCTTAACCCAGTCCACTTAATTCTGTAAGTAAGATTCTAAAAGGAGATTCATCATAAGAGAGTTAACATAAGAGGACTACATAATAGATACTCTACACCAGTGGTGTGCTGGTAAATGTTTAATAACCAGCTCTCCAGGGGAAAAAGCCCTGTTTTATGGCAATTGCCAGTTTCCATGGTGTAAATACTCCCACCATGGCCAATTTCAAGCTACCAATGTGACATCATTGAATGTGAAGCTGAGAAGAGATGCACAGTAGGACACCATTATGTGATATTTCCATCATACAGATCCAACAGATTAAATAATTTCAAGAACCTAGATAGTAAAATAATTAGGAAGTGATGAGTTTGAATGTTTTAAATATAACTTATTTACTGTAAATTTATATAATTTAATGTTTTGTAATGCTTGTGTTTAACAACCAGCTTGCAAAATTCCTGAAAATTTAATACTCAGCTCTCCTGAGCCCTTACAAGCCAGTTCTAGTACACTGCCTTTACTTTCTTTTAAATTGAGGTATAATTGATGTAAACATTATATTAGTTTCAAGTGTACAACATAATAACTCAATATTTGTGTATATTGTGAAGTAATCAGCACAATAAGTCTAGTTAACATCCATCACCACACAGTTACAGAATTTTATTCTTGTGATGAGAAATTTTAAGATCTACTCTCTTAGCAACTTTCAAATATGCAGTACGGTATTATTAACTGTAGTCACCATTCACTGCCTTTACTCGATGATGTCCTGAAAGGGGTGAACAAATTGACTCTTTAAGCTGGGTCCAATTTAGATACATGAGGAGGAAAGTCTTATTTAAAGGAGCTGTCAAAGTTAACTTATTTGTAAAGTGAACAATCCCCACTGTACTCCCACCCTTCAGACAGGTCAGAGTTACCTACCCATGTAACAAATATTTGTTTAAAACCCACTATTATTTTAGGACATGTTTCTTTGGATCTCCAGATAGTGTGCATACAGTTGGCTTAAATAAACGATTGTACATTGTGTGTGCTCATAAATATCTGGGTGAAAGAGTGAATGGATCTTAAAGTGAGGCTCACCTGTGTTTATTTGTATGGGTTCTTATGTGGCTATGTGAGTGTTCCTGTCTTTTTTCTCCCTCGGTGGGCCCTCTCTTCCCAGGAGAGCCTGCATGCAGAAATCCTGATGGAGGAGGCATCAGGAAACCAGGATGGGGGAACACAGAGCCCTCCTGAGGGAATGGAGTGGGGATAAAGTGTCTTCAGGGGAAGCCATGGAGCAGGGTGGTCCTCCATCCAGGTCCTAAGCTCTGCTACTGACCAGAGGCCTCCTCTGCTGCAGGCCTCATCGCTAGCCAAGCACCAAGGAGAGCGGGACTTCTGCTCCTGCCTCCTCCACGCTCAGGGGGCCTTTAGAAAAGCAGTTAGTCCTTAGAGACTTCTATCCATAGGTCTGTTAAGACGTAGCTAGAACAGTGCCATATAGCTTGGGTCCCAAAGCCAGATGGTGGCAGGCACTGTCCAAATGTGGGAATGAAGAGCCACAACAGTTATCTTTTAAAAGTGTAAATCAGGTAATGTCATTTCCTTGCTTTAAAACCTTTTCATGGTGCTTAGAATAAAATCCAAACCCTTTATCACATTTTGTAAATCTCTCCATGACCTGGCCTCTGCCTACCCTCTGACTTCAGCACTCTCTCCCTGTCCCCGCTGTGCCCTAGCATACTGGCCTTCTATCTGTCCCTCGGTACACCAAGCTGCCTGGTCCCTCCACAAGGTCTTTGCCCTTAAGTTTCTCCTGCTTGGAATGCTTTTCCCTCAGCTTTTTCCCCAGTTGATGCTCCATTCAGCTCAAATGTAGCTTCCTCAGTGAGGTTTCCCCGGTCCAACCTATCTAATGATATCCTCCTCCAGTCATTTTCTATCATATTGACTTGTTTTATTTCCTTTGTGTCACTTATCGCTCTCTGAAATATATTTCTTCACTGTGTATTATCTGCCTCCTCCATGAGTATGAAAGCTCTGTGACAACCTGGACCTTAATTCTTTTTTTTTTTTTGCTTGAGGAAGATTCTCCCTGAGCTAACATCTGTGCCAGTCTTCCTCTATTTTGTATGTGGGTCGCTGCCACAGCATGGCCCCTGTTGAGAGGTGTAGGTTCACACCCAGGAACTGAACCCAGTCCCCCAAAGTGGAGCACGCCAAACTTAACCACTAGGCCATGGGGCTGGCCCCCTGGACCTTAATTTTTGATCACCGCTATATTCCTAGTTCCTAGAACAGTGCCTAGCACATAGTAGAGGCTTACTGAATATTTGTTTAAATAAATGAAGGATAGAATACTTATCTGGATTATCTGATTCATGTGAGGAATGAACCATAAACTCAAGACTCCAAATCCTTGCAATTCAACCACATTAGTATTTTCATCATTATTATTACTTCCCTCACTTTTATTATCATCTCACAACCATCATTATCAACAACAGTGCTACATGGCACGTGGGGGGTACTTACTGTCTGTTGAATGAATGAATGGGCGGACATCAACTTTATAGCTGACCTCAAACTTCCTTTCTAGTCTTATTTCATACTCCCTCCCCAGTCCAGCTTCTTATATATACTATGCTCCAGGTCCTCAGAACCAGTCATTTTCACCTAACACGCCATGTCTTCATGTCTCCATGTGTTGGCTTATTCTGCTATTCCTTCTCTTTGGAATTCCCATTCCCCTTTGATGAGTTCTCATTCTTCCTTAGGACTTCAGGACTCATCTCCTGAATTATGGTTGTTTGTTGACATATCTGCCTTCTCCCCTCAATAGTGAGCTCCTTGAGGGCAGGACAGTACATTTTCATCTCTGTGTTCTCAGGAACAATTGCTGGGCCTGCCACATAGCAGTTTCACAATATTTGTTGAAATCCCCCATCAGGTATCGAGCACAGGCTGCCTGCAGAGCCATGCGCTAGGAGCTGGAGGAGATGTACAATGCTAGTCAAAACATGGTCCCTGGTCCCAAGGACTTACAATCTAATTGGAGAGACAAGTCTTTTTCATAGAAAAGATATCACTAAAAACCACTGTATTCTGGAATTAAATATGAGACAGGAGAAAGCTTGGTGTGGTGGAACATGTATAGGATTGGAGTAGCCAGAAGACTTGGTTTCTGGTTTCTACTTTACCATTAATTCACTATGTGGCCTTGACAAATTACTTAATTTCTTTGGACCTTGGTTTTATTCCCTGTAAACAAAGATGTTTGATCAGAAGCCTTGGATGATTTCTGAAGCCGATTCCAGCTCTGACATTCTGAGTCTGGCTCCATGGAAACTGGGTGGAAGAGACGGTGGGGAGAACTCAGTAGTCTCGGTTTGCCCCCTGGTGGTCGCTCGGCAACATCACAGTCCCGGGAGCCGGCTGGAGGCTTTTCCCAGAGATGGAGCTGGCAGAGCTCAGAGCCCAGTAAACAAAGAACTGTGGCACAATGACCATTCTAGGAGAGAACCAATCAGGGTTCTCACTGGTCTCTGGCAGATTGGTAGAGAATCGGATCTTCCTTCAGGATGAAAGCACTTGGGAGTTCATGCTCTTTGTTCTCAGCATCCAGCCAAACCCATCTCTCGCATCTGTTTCTTTCCAAACCAGAGGAAGTCAATCTTTGGGAAGCTGTTTTTGTAGCCCCCTGACTTTCCCTTCTGCTCCTATCACACAGTGCTCTCTTCTGAGGCAAATTCTTTATTCTGGTCAGTGTAACTATTTATTTATGACAAAATGGGGGTTTTCTCACCTCACTCTCTTCCTGGCATAGGGCCATGAGCCCCTCTTTCCGGGGCACTTGGTCCAGACAAAGTGACGGTAGTAGAAGAATTTCTTTGGTGAGATGAGGAAGAGCCAGACTCTGCTAGAATAAGACAGGTGATTTACAGTGTAAAAGGTGGTCAACAGTAGCAGAGAAAGGTTTGTCTTTTAGGTGTCTCACTCTGAAGTGAGGTTGGGGAGGGCCGTTTGCCCATTTATTTCCTCATTCTCTATATGTTGAACCAAAAGGACTTCTTAAAGCCACCTCTATTCCCTCAAAGAAAGGAACAACTAAATCAAAGATGGAATTGGTTGCTTGGAATTTGGGGCCAGAGCCTAGAGGAAGAAGAATAGGGACTCTGAGGGTGGGTGAGAGAGGAAGAAAGACCAAGGGATGGGAGGGAGGTGCAGAGAGAGAGACCAGTTGCTGATTCTAGGTGGATTTATAGGTATCTGAAGGGGAAATTTTCTTTTTGAGGTCATAATAGTTTATAACATTGTGAAATTTCAGTTGTACATTATTATTTGTCAGTCACCATACATATGTGCCCCTTTACCCCTTATGCCCACCCCCCAACCCCCTTCCCCTCTGGCAACCACTAATCTGTTCTCTTTGTCCATGTGTTTGTTTATCTTCCACATATGAGTGAAATCATGTGGTGTTTGTCTTTCTCTGTCTGGCTTATTTCACTTAACATAATACCCTCCAGGTCCATCCATGTTGTTGCAAATGGGACAATTTTGTCTTTTTTTGGCTGAGTAGTATTCCATTGTATATACATATATACACCACATCTTCTTTATCCAGTCATCAGTTGATGGGCACTTGGGTTGCTTTCACATCTTGCCTATTGTGAATAATGCTGTAGTGAACATAGGGGTGCATAAATCTCTTTGAAAAAAGGGGAAATTTTAAAAAATTAAAGAACTACTTTTCTCCACCAATGTGCTTGTTTGTTAAACAGAATTTTTTCTTTTCTGACAATGCACTGTAATTTGAACCTAGCTAAACATTAAAGGCATAACTAAGGGGATAACATTCATTCACTCCACAGCATCTGGAATGTGCCAAATACTGTACCTAAAGCTGGCCCCACCAAAACTGGCTCAGCATCCATATCTTGCCTGCCTTGTTTGCTGCTGAATTCTCAGCACCTGTATTATCCTGCCACAGAGCAGGTACTCAACAGATATTTGTTGAATAAATGAATGTTAGTTGCACTATAATTTCTCCAATGATATCTCAACTCCATAGGGGTTGGAATGAAGTCTGCTTAGATTATTTTTATTCCTCACTGATAATTATAGGATTGAGAGTTATCCTTATAAACTATAAATCCATACATAATACTCCCTTGGTCCAAATATTAAATCTTCCAATGGTCCACCAATATCATGAGTTTATTTCTTTGTAAAATGGAGATAACAAGATACCCACTTCACAGGGTTAATTTAAGTTTAAATGAGATAAATACATTATTGCTTAGCATGTGCCTAGCATATGGTAGTTGCTTCATAAATTCTAGTTCCTTTTCCTTCCAATTTCCTAGACTAATGTCCAGCCCAATGTTCTAGCCACATCGAATTCTTTATCAGTCCCACACAGATCTTGTATACCTTGTATACCTTTGTGCCTCTGCTCTTTGTTTTCCCTTCACCTCTGTCTGCCTGATGAACTCTTCATCCCTCAAAACAGGGCTCAAATGTCCCCTCATCTGTGAAACCTTTCCCGCCCCCCCATCTTTGCTCTCTGCTTCCACAGCACCCTGTATGTGTCTCAGTTATAAAGCTTGTAATTCTGTTACAATTCTTTTTTTTCTGTTATAATATTTATTTATACTTTTGCCTCTCTGTTAGGCTGTGACCTTGAGAGGGGCAGGGACCAAGTTTTATTTGTACTTGTAGAGTGTTTGGAAAGAATCTGCAGGAGGCTGGAAAGATGACAGGTAGAGGGGTTAGCTTTGCAAAAAGAACTACTCCTTCCTCTGAAACAAATGGGAAGGAACTGAAGATGAGTGATAGTAAGACTGTAGCAAGAATCTTTAAAGCAAAAGGGAAGGGGCCAAATCTCAAAGGGAAATCTAGCTGGAGGTTGGAAGAATACAGGAAGAAGATGCCACCTGAAGAGATGAGAAGGGTAAAGGACAGGTGGCCCTGGGGCAGTCTGAGGGACTGATCCTTCTCCTCCCTAACTGTGTGAGGTCTCAGGATGGACTCAGCGCCTGGGCTGGCAAGAAGGGTGCTTGGGCCTGCAGGGAGAAACAGCCTGTCACCACCTGGAACTAGGCCGAACGGCCTTGCTTCACATCTGAGTCTTTCAGTCCCGGAGGGAGAAGCTGGAGCCTGCAGCTGGAGGGAAGAGGGAAGGTTTGCAGTGATGTGGACAAGTACTGAAGGGATAGTGGTGGTAAGGAACTATGGAGGGCTATTTAGGTAGGCACACTATGAGAAGGATGGCAGGGAATTTTGGCAGCAATGCAATCCTCAGAAAGTATGGCAGGAGTGGCAGAGCAAAAGCAGTTGGAGAGGAAGTAGTGGTAGGTGTGGCTGCACAGCTATCTGTTCCAGTTGGCATCCTTGATGGTTGCATTAAAGTGAGCCTGTAAGTCTCTCCTCCCTTGGTGGTCTGTGGTACAGGTGGGGACTTAGAAAAAAAGCAACGCATACAACTCAGGCCTGTTCTACTCTAGGCTGTCGGACTAAGCTTCTTAGATCGTTTCATAACTTACAAAGCACCCTTGACAACCGTTTTCAGGTGACACTTCAAAAACAACAAACCAATGTCTCAGTCAGAGTACTTCGATGCAAACAACAGACACTGTGAGTAATGTAAGAAAAAAGGGGATTTACTGAAAGGACACAGAGAATTGGCAAGGAAGGCTGGAGAGCTGGATACAGGAAATGCGTGGTAACCTAGGAAGGCCAGGCAGCAGGCACCACAAACAAGTTTGTGCCTCAAGAACAATGGGGCATGTCCACCCTCACCATGGTAGGGACACCACCCCTCACCCCCAACCACCATCATGGACTCACTGCAGCGAGACACCTACTGTCCCTGTTGAAACTTGTCAATATGTCTTCACGTCATTCTCTGAAGATTCAAAGTTCAGAGACGAGTGGCCAGGTGGCCGAGCCTGCGTCATATGTCATGTTCCAGCTGCTAGGGGCCAGGGAGAAGAGTATCTTCCTGCTTCAGCTTCCCTAGTCTCATCAGTACTGCTTAGAATGGGGCACTCCCCCAAGTAGGAAAGAGGTTTGGATGCTAACGATAAACTAAACAAAATGTCCACCATGCCTTCGTCTTCCAGACTGGTTTTGCTTTCTAGTTATTCTGTTTTTGTCAGTTGTCAATTATGATCATCATCTCAGCGTCCTAGGCTTGAAACTTTAGAATTATCCTCATCTCCCTCATTTTCCCACAGATTTCTTAGATTTGCCTTGCCTTCTGTCACTGCTACTTTGGCAACAGCATAGAGAAGAGAAGAGATTAAAAATTGGGAGTCAGACTTCTAGAATGTTAGAGCTAGAGAGACCTTTGAATTTATCTGTTGTAGTGTTCTTATCTAGGAGTGTTCATTAGAATTCCTATGGCATTAAAAATACACATGCTGGCATCCCACCTACAGTTTTGGGGTTCAGTACATCTGAGGTGGGACTTCGGTGTGTGAATGTGTCTTTCTGAGGTGCATCCCAGGTTGAGAACCGCTCAAGTCCAATACCTTGTTTGAAAGATGAGGAGATTGAGGCCCAGAGAGAAGCTACCACTTTGAAATCACACAATGAGTTAATGCAGGGGGGAAAGGGGCCAGGACCATCCCAGATCGCCTGGCTTTTGGTCCAGGGCTACTCAGACCTCTTGCTTTTTCCCTCTGCAGAAGGAAATTTCCTGTTTTTATTTGTATCCAGGAAAGCATTCTACACTTCTGTGGTTCAGCTCCTCCAGCAGTAAATAGGCTTCCGGTTAAGAGCCCCAAACTGTCAAGAGTGAGCAGCCTGTTCCTAATGGTAGTTGGCTTGACCTCTGGACCACAGGCCTCCCTTGTCAGAATCTGTGCAAAGTGTCCTCAAGAACCTCAAGTGGGGAGTGAAATGAGGAGGACCCCTGGGTAAAGGATAGTCCAGTCCAGGCCATATTTATGTATTTGGCAGGATTCTGACTGTCTGGGCCTCTGCACACAACCCCTTGTTTCAATTACTCCCTGACCGTTCTTCAGTTCTTGACTGTCCTTTAGCCATCTGGTTCTCATCTTGGGAATCCACTTCTTTCTTTTTTCTGCTGACTTCCACCAGTCACTCTGCCTTGGATTGGTTTACCACCAGCTCAGGCACTGTTTCCAGGCAATCTCATGGAAACCCAGGGCCTCCGATGCCTTCCATTACATTACGTTGCTTTTTTGATTTTGTTCTCCTTACAAAACTTGTGCTTCCCTATAAAGATTCCCAACAGGAAATGCCATTTGCTTAATGCCTTCCTGCTCCAAATCTACCTTAGTGCAAAAAAGCAAAGAGTGGGAGAATTGCTCTAGTAGAACCATCTCTATCAGAGGACCATAGATAGACTTCACCTGCATCCACAAAGGGTCTGGCGTTAAAGTCTAAGAACCTCACCCAGTGACTAGCTCAAGCTAGAATGACATGGTCAGAGCTGTCCTTTAGGAAGCAACTCAGAGCTGTGGAGGATGGATTAGAGGAAGAGAGGCTGTGGGCAGGGAGAAAATCTGTAGAAGCTACTGCAATAATTTAGGTGAGAGATGATGAGACCTGAATTGGGCAGTGGGAGTGGGATGAAGAAGAGGGGATAGCTGGGAAAAGAGCCATTTTGGTGGGAGAATTGACAGGACTAAGAAACTGACAGATGTGGGAGATGAAGGAGAAGTAAAGACTACTAGATTTGGAGCTTGAGGAACTGGGAGGATAGTACCTTTAGTAGATGGAGGGAAATAGAACTGTTTTGAAAGGAGGGTGGAAAACAGTGACTTTAGTGTTGTACATAAGGGATGCAGACATCCAAGATGTTCCCATCAGGCAGTTGAATGTGCAGGGCGGGACTCCGGAGGTGTGGGCTGCAGGTAACAACGCGGGAGTTTCAGCCGGAAGAAAGTGCGAGGTAGGGGAAGGGCACAGGCAAAGGGTGAGAAGACTGAGGCCTGAGTCTAGAGGAACACCCACATTTAAGCCCAAACCGGGGAGGGCTCAAGGAAGGAGTCTAAGAAAGAGTTGAGGGGTTGGGAAAAAACCAGGAAAGTATGGTTTCCCCAGCCAAGGGAGGGGAGTTTCGGGAAGGGATGTGGAGAGGGAGGACGACAAGAAGCTGTTATTTTTGGCAGTTAGTTGCTGGTCACAGTCACAATAGCTACGCTCACCTCTAATGAAGCACTGAAGCAGGGTTCTGGATAATTCACATACTCCCCACTCACTTTAGCTTCTGTTAACAGGGTATTGCAGGATAAATAAGTGTAATTATTTCATAAAGCTTAATATCGCTCAGAATTTCCAAATAAATCCCCTCAGTTCTCAACTTCATTTGATTCAATAAGAGGAAATTGCAAAAACTGGAGGGCGAGGCTGAAGACCGGATATATAAAGGATAACTAATAAATATTAATGAAGCCTCACCTCCCGCCAACCAGGTCCGGTGAGCGTCTTCTCCAGACTGCCAGAGCCCCGCCCCCTCATGAATATGCAGATAGCGCAGCCCGCCGCGCACTGCCCCGCCCTCTAACTCTTCTCCCTCGCAACGGACTCTCCCCTCAAACGGGAAACAAGATGGCGGCGGCAGGTCCGAGTACTCGGGCCTCTTCCGCGGCGGCGGCGGCAGCTCTGAGTCGGCGGGGTCGGCGGGGCCGCTGTGACGAGATGGCGGCGGCCAAGACTGGGGCCCCAGGCCCGGCCGCTGGCCCCGCGCTGCTGGTGTTGCCGCCGCCATTGCTGCAGCCGCCGCCACCGCCGCGGCCGGAGGAGTCGGGCTGCGCTGGGTGCCTGGAGACCCCGGGGGAAGCGGCGGCCCTACCCTGCGGCCACTCGCTGTGCCGAGGCTGCGCCCAGCGCGCCGCCGATGCCGCGGGCCCAGGTTGCCCGCGCTGCCGTGCCCGCGGCCCGGGTTGGGCCCGCCGTCGGGCCCGCGACGACGGCCAGGCCGACGCGGAGGTGCCGGGCGAGCGCGCCCGCCGCGGCCAGCCCGAGCGCTGCCGCCCGCGCCGGGACGGGGGCGCGGCCGCCGCGGGGCCCAGGCCGGAGCAGGAGCCGCGCGCCGCGCCTGCGGAGCCAGGTGGAGCTTCCCCTCGCGGTGGAGTCCGGAGCGAGGCCGCGCGCGCCCGGCCCGGCCCGGCCTGGTTAGGGGGTGGAGGGTCCCAGGCCCTACTCGAGCGGGGTGGAGAGTTGTCGTGGGGTTGAACCGGGCTCTGCCCAGGGCAGTGTCTGTTTCTGAAATTTGAACTTAAGAATGAAGTACGGGCGTGATGGATTTGGAGGAGCAGTGGGGGGGCTCCTGCGCTTTACTCAAGTCAGAAGTTTGGAGAGAACCATAGCGTTCTTGTAACAAGTTAGATCCAGGTTGGAATTGGTGTGTGGAAGGAGGGCACTGAACTTTGCAGGGGCCCTGGAGGATCAGAGAAGTGCTTGGTTTCGTGTTGGATGAAGAGCTTGGGGTTGAATTGATTGTAGAGATGTGGCTCCTGGGCCTGAATGGGTTAGTGTGGAGTACCCGGAGTTTAGGGAACAGGTTGAGTTTGAGGATATGAAGGGAGCTTTTCAGACTTGAGAGTAGAGGGGGTTGAGAGAATGAGCTCCTATGTGCAGTTTTCACAAAATCTTGAGAAATGCATGCTTAGTACAGAGCTTGGCACATAGGAAGCGATAAATGACGGCTATTTTATATTTATAATAATAATAATAACAAGCTTCAGTAGAGCTCGACAAAAAAAGCTGAATGGGATTTAAAAGTTTTGGAAATGGAAATGGTTCACGGGGGCTGCTTCTGTCTCCATGGCAGAGTAGGTTTCCTACTGTCATCCCGGCCATGAAAAGTCTGTTGCAGGACTATTTCCTTAACTTCGCCTAAACCTCCTGCAGCCTGCCGCTCTTTGGTGCTGAGCTTGACACAGAAAGTGCCCTGTTTTAAAACACAAAACAGAACTGTGTTATAAACTTAGGACTCTTTTTGAGACACACCCAGTCAACACAACATCTACAGCTCTTTGATAAAAGATGCTTACCTACGAGGAAATTTTAAAGAAACGTAATCAGAAAAGGCCTGATATTTGCAGCTTTTGTGTTGGGAATTCTGCCCTGTGTTCTTTTCAGTAGGGAAAAGGAAGCATTGCTTGTGTATGAAAATCCAGTCCCTAGAAACTACAGGTTCCAGAATGTGGTCTGTTTTGATTCAAGCAGTCAGACACTTGCCACTGTCCTAGGATACCTTACTTTTATTTCTGTCTTCCTGTGTTCCTTGCTATTTCTTTTAAGTTTCACAACATCCTTATGAGATAGGTACTTCTATTTCCATTTTACAGATGAAACTGAGGCCCAAGGAAGTCAAGTAACTTGCCTAAGGATGAAAAACCTAATTCCATCTGATTTCTGCTCAAATCAGGGATGAAGGCCTCCCCAAATGGCATCTCATTTCTGTGTGATGATCTCATATGCTGTTTAATTTGCTCCAAATTCTGAGATTATAGCCAAAAATAAGACAATATTTTTCTGGTCTCCTTATTAGTACTATTGATTATATGGTCAAATACAATAGAAATTTCTACTTTTACTTCCAAAGCCTGGACTCCCTTGTGAAATATCAGGTCTGAAGTTTCAACCATGAGAGGGAGTATGGCTTGATGATTTGTGCAAACTTCTTCCCTTGAAGAAATTTGTCATAAAGTGTACCCGTGATTAAGGAAAATTATATAAAGTGAAATTCCAAATTAGGATCTATTGAGTCACTGAGTATCCACCAGTTACTTTGTGTGTTTATATGAGGACCATAGTGAAAAATATTCTTCCTTAAATGTTCTTGTTGCGTCATTGAGTATATATAGTTATATGCTTATTAAGTCAAAGCATTACAGAAGAATATTGCTGAACAGTTTGGAAATTATCTTCTAGCTTCAGTGGGTTGTCTGGACCTCTTGAGGTTATATACAATATTTTTTAATTTAAAGTTTTAATAGGCAATGCATTCATATAATTCAAACAAAAATATGAGAAAGTATACAGTGAAAAGGTTCCTCCTACCCCTTTACTTATTTCCCACTCTCCCCAAACATTCTTGTTTCTGCTTCCACAGTTTGTTTATGCTTATACATGGACATTCAAATATATTTGTTTTTTGATCTTTTTACACGAAAGGTTGTATATTATACACACTGTTCTGTAACTTGCTTTTTTCATTTAACAATACATGATGGAAATCTTTTCATACCTGTACATAGAAAGTTTCTTTACTTAAAGTTGCAAGGAACTTCATTGAATAGATATAGCATAATTTCCTTAACCATCTATTGGGGGACATTTAGGTGGTTTCCAACCTTTTTCTGTTATAAATAATTGTTTATAAAATTGTTATTTAAGTGTGTATGTGCATTTTTATGGGGAGGTCACCTGTAGCTTTCACCAGATTCTCAAAGGGTTGCAAAAAAACCCGTTAAGAACCATTGTTTTAACCCAGGTCCCTCATTCTACAGAAGAGAGAACTGAGGCCCAGAACAAAGAGTGACCAACTAAAGGTCATCATGAGTTAGTAGCAGATAAACAAGGGGTGAAAGGGTAACCCATAAATAAGGGCTAAAACATAGCCTAATTCACAGTTTAATGCTCATGATGGCTTTTAATAGGGAAGACTGAAAATAACAGTGTCATAAATGGTGACGTGCTTTTAGGAGTGGGAAACAGCAACAGAATTAGTAATTTTAGTATATTCAGAAATATATTGCTTAGCAGTATTCTTTTGGTCTAGTTAGGTCAGTTGATAAAAAATTTCAGGCCTGCTTTATAATACTGGAAATGAAATTTTGTAGTAAGTGCACTGCCGTTTGAGTGAAATTCTTACAATTTTTGTTGTTGTTGTTGAAGCCCCATGGCTCTTTTGGAATTGAATTGTCTATAAAAAAAAGGGCCAAAGTTTGTGCTTGTTGAAAAGTTTGATTGTGCTGGTGACATTTTTGTTTTTTGCCAGCTTCTGGGCAAGCTTTAAAGTTCAGAACCTTAATGACTCCTGTGAAAAACGTTTTATTTTGGGGCCAGCCTGCTGGTGTAGTGGTTAAGTTTGGCGTGCTCTGCTTCGGTGGCCTGGGTTTGAGGATTCAGATCCCGGGTGAGGACCTACACCACTCGTTAACCATGCTAAGGCAGCAACCCACCTGCAAAATAGAGGAAGATGGGCACAGATGTTAGCTCAGGGCTAATCTTCCTCACCAAAAAAACAGTTTTATTTTACACTTATATGTGTTGTCAATTTGCTTTTGTATATAGTATCAGTTGTTTTGGGCAACACTGTGTGTGAAAGCTAAGTCAGTGATCATTTCAAGATGAACTCAGACTTCAACTGTATGTTCTTTGAGGATCTGCAGCTCATTGTATATATTGACATATTAAGTATTTGGACCATCTTGAGCAATATTCAGCAAGTGTGTGATGAATGCCTACTCTGTGCCAGGTATTCTTCTAGGTCCTTGAGAGACATCAGTGAATGAAATATTCAAAGATCTCTCCCTCTTGGAGCTTATATTCTAAATTTAGAGATAGTCCTAGTCCATTGATTAAAAAAAAGACAATTTACCACACAGGTGCATATAGGTAAATTTGCAACTATGTACAATAGCAACACTTAAGCCTCGTTGATAATAATTAATGAATTCTAAGAATTCATTTAGTCTTTTGATTTGAAATCAAGGATGATCATTCTGAATTATACTGCCTTTGATCTTGAAACCAAGACCTTTTTAGGACAGTTCTTTTTCTTCTGCCATGGGTAATAATTGAAGAGAAAAGTTAGACAGAGGCTGATGAAACTTTTAAATTGGCAGTTTAAAATTTTGTTTTTGTTTATAGTGTGAAAATACATTTAAAATATTGAATAGATCAAAAAATTGAGTAGTGCCTCATTTATCCCTCCCCATTATTCCCCCAATCTGCCTGTTCACTTAGGGTTAACATTTACACATTTACAAAGTTTCCTCTTTCTGTGAAAAACAAGTAGTTCTGGTTTATTACTCAGTTGGCAGACAATGTTTGCTATGTGTGCAGCCTAAATTGCATTTAGGACTAATGAATAATGAAGTCATGTGATTGTAGTGTAAAAGGACAGGAATTTCCCTCGTCTGTAAGGATTTGTTTTAAAATATATAAAATGACTCAACTTTTTATCCTTAGTGACACATACTCCAGAATATGAGAGTGTCTTTATGTGTTACATGAATGCAGGGAACATTTGCCTTGTGCTTATGTGTTTTTAAGACTGAGGATGAGATTACCTCACCAAGTAAACATTAATACCGTTGAAGGAATAGTTCCATTCTATAGAATTCAGTACTGAGCAGCAGGAACTCGGGAGGTATTTGTTTTTGTTCTTTCTGTTTCCACTCCCTGTCTAACTTCCAGTTAATCTTGGAAGAGTTGCCTACCTTGAATTCATTTATATCTGAGTTTGCTTGAGTGTTGGATGTAGGATATGTTTGTCAGATTTCATTCCACTAATTCAATGAGCATTTTGGGGTACACACTGTATAAGACAATACAATAAAAAAGGTGAATAAGGCATGGTCCCTGTTCCTTAAGATTTCACAGTCTGGTTGGGGAAACACACCATGTCAAATAACAATACAAAGTGGTAAGTGAGGTAAATGCATAATGCCAACAGAGTTCAGGAATGGGATAACAGACAGTCTGTAGGAAACCTGAGGAAGGCATTTGAGCTGTGTTGAAAAGAGTAGGAATTCACCAGGTAAGGGAGGAGGGGATGGCCATTCCAGGCAGAAGAACCTGCATGTACCAAGGCATGAAGGCACTTGGTGTATTCAGGGGCTGACAAGAAGTTAAATATAGATGGAATGTGGGACTGGAGTGGGGAAGGAGAAGAGAAGAAACTGCAGAAGTTAGGTCATGAAGGGCCTGTTGTGTCACGCTAAAAGAATTTGGGACTTTATCCTATAGACAGTGTGGAGCCCTTAATGATTTTAAGTAGTGGAATGACATCATCATAATGTTCTTTAGAAAGACAACATTGGTTGGAGTGTGGAGGAAAGATGTGAGTAGAAACTGGAGGAAGGACGTCCAGTTAGGGGACTATTTTAGTAGTTCAGGCAAGAGATGAAGAGGGGCTGGACTAAAGCAGTGGCTGTGGGGTGTTTCCTTCAGCCGTCCATTAATTCAGTAACCATTTCAGGGCCTTCTCTGTGCTAGGCACTGTAGCTTCAAATAGAAATAAAGCAAGATTCTCTCTCTCAAAGTCAGTGTAGTTGGGAAGATTGGTATATAAACATACAACTGAAATGTGGTGTAATGCAATTATAACTGTAATGCATGCTATAATTGTAGAAGGCAATGTGGCATATATTAATAGAGCAAGTTAACTGAGCAGGATCTGCAGCCAGACTACCTGTGTTTGAATTTCAGCTCTGCCATTTATAGCTGTGTGTTGTTGGGCACAGTGCTTAACCTCTCTGTACCTTAGTTTCCTCATTTTGAAAATGGGGAAAGTAATAGTAGCAAAATTGTAAGGTGTTTGTTAAAACTAAATGAGTTTTTAGAGCGCTTGGTATTGAAGAGCTCAATAAATGTTAGCTATTTTCATGAAGAGGAGAACCCAGCTTGGATTGGTCAGGAATGGCTTCAGTGAAAGGCAGACACTTGGCTGTGAGTATTCAGTAGGTGGATGAGGGCAGGATAAAGATGAGGGAAATCAGTACATTTAAAAGCAAGAAGTATGAAACAACAAGGAGAGTTCTAGGGATTGTAAACAGGAGTGGTTGGAACGTAGAGTACATGTGGGAGAGTGGAAGGAGGTGGAATTCCAGAAATAAGCAGTTACTAGATAATAGTGGACTTTGAGTGCCATGCTAAGGAGTGAGGATCTACTGAAGAGTTTTAAAGAGGAGTTCATCTTTGTATTTTAGAGAGATTGCTCCTATGGGGGTAATGTAGCAAATGGATTGGAGAGCCCAAATTCTGTTTTAGCAAGATGGCTAACTGAGATAAGCTGAAGACTTCTCTGCTACAAATATCCAGAAAAGATGGGTGATATAGAACAATTCTTCTGTACTCCTGAGCTTGCAGGAAAGACAGGAAAAATCTCCAGGTTCCCGAAACAAAAATGGAACTAAAACCCAAAACTTTAGTAAGCCCTTAAGCTCATGCTGTGTTACCCTGGAGCAGGATGAAGGGGGTGGAGTGAGGGGTTATTTCTGGTTTTCTATTCCCGGCGGATTGAATTTTAACCATGTGTAAAAAGGAACCAAAACTAAGACTTCTGCATAAAGCTGAGATTCTTGATCTGCTGCATTCTAGGTGAAAGGCTGGGCTTGAGTAAAATCTTCCCACTGACACAAGGCAATAATAAGAAATCTTGTCTTGATTTGCCTGGGTTTTATGCAAAGAAGAAATGGAAGAAAGCTCCCCTGAGAAATTGAAGCGTAAGATGCATTGCTGCTCATATTTGAGATCTGAGTTTATGATTTGGGTATCTCCATGCTGAGAAATTAGTGTAAAAGCTGGCTCCAAGCTAGTGATACCCTGAGTCACCTGGAGAAAGGAAAAACAAGATTCCAAGGGGTACTCCCAAATCTTGAGCCACAAGTGATTCTTACAGAAGAAATAAGCCCATCTGAAGATGAATTGATAATTAAAAATGACACAAAAGGAAGCAGTTTTCTACCACAAATGAGAGTCAGCAGCTATAACAAGCAGAATTATAGCTCCAAGAACTGGGATAGTAGAATGGCAGTTTGAAAGATAATTTAAATTAGCATATTTTAAGTGACTAAAGACATTAAAGAATTAATTGACATCCCAAGAAGTGAATAAGGCATTTTGAAACAGGCACATTTGAAAAAGAACTAAGTATAAGGAAAAATACAATCAGGTTAAAAAAAAGCACAGTA
Organism: Tapirus indicus; assembly: GCA_031878705.1. Taxonomy (NCBI): domain Eukaryota; kingdom Metazoa; phylum Chordata; class Mammalia; order Perissodactyla; family Tapiridae; genus Tapirus; species Tapirus indicus. The sequence goes on from CM062924.1 coordinate 29,724,193, forward strand.
AATAAGTTAAGCAGTAGTTGACACAGATGAAGAGAAAATCAGTAAGCTGGGAGTTACATATGAGGAAATCCTGAGAATGCAAAACAGAAAGATGAAGGAAAATATGGAAGAGAGGTAAAGAGTAATGAAACATCAGGAAGACCCAACATCTGATAGTAGTTTCAGAAAGAGAAAAGTAGAATGAGGGAGACATGGAATTTAAAGAGATGATGACTTGAGAATTTTTTTGGAATTAATAAAAAGACACGAATCCTTAGATTTAAGACTCATGAGGCCCTAGCAAGGATTAAATGAACAAAACCAAACCAAACAGAACCCCACAACTAAACACATTGCAATGAAACTGCAGAACACCAAAGATATTTTAAAAGCAACCAGAAAGGAAAGACAAAGGTGCAACACTCAGAGCAGATGTCTCTTCATCAACAAAGAGCTGCCAGAGGAAAACTGAATGTATCTTCCAAGTGTTGAGAGAGATCTGAATTTCATACCCCCCTAAGTTATCATTCAAGAGTGAGGGCAAAGTAAAAATATATTCAGATAAACAAAACTGTAGAGAATTTACCACACTCTTTCTGAAAGAACTGTTATGCTAAAGAATGTACTTCAGGAAGAAAGAAGTGTAACTTAGGGGAGAGTAGGATACAAGAAGTCATGGTTAACAAATCACTAGGTAAACTAAGCCAGCATTGACTGTGTAAAACAAAAATAATTACAACTAATTTGTGGGGTCTAAAACCAAAGTGGAACTAAAATATTAGAGAAGGATAAAATGTAAACTGAGAGGGAAAGTTATCATCGTTAAAGAGTTCTCAGGCTCAATATGTAGTTCAGAAGGAGGATAGAGATACTGGTTAACTTTAGGCTTACATTCAGATGCATATTAAAAACTTAAGGGTAACCACTAAAAAAAATACAATGTATATAACTTGATCTACTGCAGATATATAGAACCATACACCTCCCCAAATAGAGAATATACATTCTTTCTAAACAAGTGTAGAACATTTACATAATTAGGCACGAAGAAACTTTCAACAAATACCAAAGATTGATACATAAACCATGTTTTCTGACCCGAATACAGTAAAATTAGAAATTAATAACAAATGTAACCAATTCCCCCCACCTCCAATCCATGTCTGGAAATTAAAAAGGCAAAGACAAAAACACACTTCCAAATAATCATAGAAATTGGAAAATATTTAAAATTGAATACCAGTGGAAACACTATCTTGTCAAAATCTGTGGAATACAGCTAAAGCAATACTAAGAGGACAATTTAAGTGCCTGTGTCATTCCGTTGAATCTCAAGATGCCATCATTTGTAAGATGCACTATTATTTTCCAAATACAATACTTTCCTATCGCTTAGACTTTTTAACTCTTATAAGTTTATTTAGATATAGGATATCACTTGTGCATATATTTATAAAAGGAAGTGAAGTAATAAATTAGAATATTCCTGTGACTTCATATTCAGAGTCTGATTCTTCTAAATCATTTTTTGACTGAATCTTAGAGGTTTGTATATTTCTACATACTGTTACTCACTATGTCATTAAGAGCATTGGTGATATAGCATTTCTTAAAAGAGTGTTCTACAGCTACCTCCAGCATTTTCTTTCAAACTGCTGATACCCATCAAGTTTTGATGGTGATGCTTTCTTGAGCTTGCCAGAAGGTATCAGCAAAAGGTTTTCAGATGAGATTCATAGTTCTTTCTCAGATGATCTGTAACAGGTTTGCTGGCTAACATTGAGAGGTTACAGTTGTCTAGTCATGCCACCACTAGTGATCAGAATCATTACATTTTTTTACAAGCTTATTTTTTGATTATCTATGTTCATACATATATAAGCATTGACAATGGCATCATCACTGCTGCTGACAGTGATGTAAGGCTCCAGTTGTAAGAAACATCCCAATTTCAGAGATGTTAATATGAAAAAATGTTATGTCCTAGAATCTATAAGGTATTTGAATAGAACAAAGGCTGAAAATAAGTGGCCAACTGAAGAAGTTAGAAAAGTCACAGCAGATTAAACCCAAAGGTAGAAGAAGATAGGAAAAAATAAAAGATAAGAACAGAAATTAATGGAGTAGAAAGCAAACTGAAGAGGATTAATAAAACCAGAATCTAAGTCATTGATGATAATATAGGATCTATATTATAGACAAATCTGGCAAGATTGGTCAAGGAAAAAGAAACGCAAGAAGGCATAAATAACATTAGGAATGAAACTGTAGATATGATAAAGATTTAAAAAACTCATATAGAATGTGGAAAACTTTATGCCCAGGAATTTGAAAAATTGTGTAAACTAGTCAGTATTCTAAAAAATACAACCTATTGCAGCTGACTCAAGAATAAATAGAAAATACAAATAGAAATGTAACTAAAAAAGAAATTGACCAAATAGTAAAATCTATCCACTAAGTGATACATGGATGCAATGAGCAAAGTCCAGAATGTGGGAAACTACAGGACAGATGGCCCATTTTCTTCCACAAATACGTGAAGAAGAAGAAGGAAGAGAAAAAGGAATAGAAGGGACATGAGTAGATTAAAAGACACAACCAAGTTTAATGTAGGAATTTATTTGGATCCTGATTTGAAAAACTGTATAAGAACTTTTGACAGCAATTCGAATACTGGTTGGATATTTGCTGGTATTAAAGATTATTAAATTTTTAGTGTGATGATCATCTTCTGGTTACATATTTTCAGAGTCCTTATCTTTAAGAGGGATGCTAAAATGTTTATAGGTAAGATGATACGATGTTTGGGATTAGCTTCAAAATAATTCATTCAAGGAGGGGGGCAGATAATGATTAGGGGGATAGATGAAATAGGATTGGCAATGAATTGGTTGAAGCTGGGTGATGGATATGTTGGGGTTCATTATACTGGTTTCTCTAATAAATATTTGAGACTTTTCCATAATAAAAAGCAGAAAAAAATTCTATCCCTTAAATAAGCACCAGGCACAGCTGGTTTTACAGGTTACCCAAATATTGCAGGATGGATGATCCTTATGCAGACTATTCTAGGCAATAAAAAAATGTTTCCAGACATATTTTGGAGGGCTTTTACAACTTAAAATCACACACGGACAGTATAAGAAAGGAAAAGTACAAGTCAGTCTCATGAATGTAGATTTTAAAAATCCCAAATGAAATATACATTGATCGAGTAGTATGTTCTAAGAAAAATCACAAGTAGCATTTATTCCGGGACTGGGAGTTTGGTTGAACATTAAGAAATATAATTCCCCATATTACATTACTAAAGGAGAGTAAAACCATATGATTATCTCAGTAGATGTTCAAAAGAGCATTTGACAGAATTTACCATTCATTCATTATTTAAAAACCTAGAACACTTGGAATAGAAGGGAACTTTTTTTTTTTTCCCCAAGTGGAACTTGTCAGTAAGGGTGATTAGTGGCCTTTGGTGATTAATGGCCAAAATAGTCAAGACAGTTTTGCAGCACATTGCTTGGTAAAATATTAAGCTATTGTAAAGCCATATTAATTGAAACAGTGAGGTTTTGGTGTCAGGATAGTTGAATAACCAGTGTTATTAATTAAAAGAGTCCAAAAAAAAAATAGAGTCCAGTAACATGCCCTCATATATTTGAATTTGGTAGATGACAGGTGGCATTACAAATCAGTGGGGCAAAGATACCATTATCAGTTGTGTGGATAGTTAGCTGACCTTATAGAAAACAAGAAAAAATAGATCTTTACCTCACACCTTACACAAAAAGTTAATTCCAAATGGATTAAAGATCAAACTGTAAAACTTAGAAAATACTAGGAGTATCTCTGTGAAGATGAGGTGGAGTGGGATTCTTTATACATACAAGAAAATACAAAGCATAAAGGAAAAGATTAATAATTTGGCCACATTAAAATTAAAAACTGTAATAAAAGATAAGCTAAATCACAAGGTGGGAGAAAATATTTGCAATGAAATAACTGACAAAAGATTAGTGTACAAAATATATGAAGAACTACAAACCACTATGACAGACACCTCATTAGAAAAATGGTGAGGGGATTTGAATGGACATATCACAGAAGAGGAAAACTGAAAGTCCAAAAACATCTGGAATGATGCTCAATATCATTAGTAATCAGGGAAATGCAAATTAAACCAATGATGAGAGGCTGTCAGACTGGCATAATTTATGATTGATTAATTATAGTTAATGGAAACCTACACGCTGCTGGGGGAGTATGTCTGTGTAACCATTTTGGAGAGCAGTTTGGCCATACCTAGTAAAAGTGAAGAGAGACATTCCTTGCCACGCGGTGATTCCATTAATAAGCCTCTGCCCTAGCGAAACATACACACACACACTGAATTAAAAAATAATGCTCATTACAATACTGTACTGGAAAAGGTAGTAGCTGTCCTTGATAGGAAAAGAGGTAAAGGGATAAATTATGGTTGAGCCAATTATTGTTTGTCTCACCATAGAAGACCCTTTTTAATGATTGTATATTTCCTACTAGACTTTACTAGCTTTTTTTTTTCTATGCGTAAATATTATATATGGCTTTTTAATGACAAGGATTAGTAAAAGAAATGGTTTTACTTTCTTCTGGTACATAGGGTCAGATTGATGTTTAATCAATTATGTATTTTTAGAGACTCTAGGAAATTTCTGTTGCCTCAGGATATCACTCAAATATATCCTGTAGTGTCTGAAATTCAATATATATCCTCTTGAGGTCCCTTATTCTTGTGGTTCTTTTAAAATGCAGGTACTTCAGAAAGAGAGAAATAGATAAACTTGTTCATGTAGGGTGTGAAGGATTTATCAGATTTATGCATTCTTCCTTAAAGTTGGGATAGTTTTGGAGAGGGGAAAATTAGCATTTATGGAATTTACTTTGTATTAGGTCCTATATGTTAGGTTTTATAGTTTATTTACTAGACATTATTTATAGAGTGCCTACTATGTGTAAGGCATTGAACTAGGTGCTTAAAAAGATGGACTTGAAGAGATCAAGAATGTATAAAAAGGAGGAAAATCGGAGGAAGAATTATCTTTCACACTCAGTAAGTGTGCCTCAGTCTATTTTAGAAGATTAGGTTAAAATAAGTGTTAGACAATTGTGATGGAGATATGAAAGCAAAGAATGGAACTGGCTGATTATTCCTACTGATGAAGATGATGCAAGGCTGTCCAATTTCAACAGCTCACTATTTCTTGTTTTCCATAGGAAATATGGATAGTATTACCATGAAGATAGTTGCATGCTAAAGCTGAGCTGGTTTATCCCAGATTGATACCTTCAATGAGTCTGGTATTAGCTGTTTTGATTTTGAAGATCCTTAGTTCTTAGGCTAAAGATTCTGTTTGTTAGCTTATACCCATCCATTGAACTCTTTTGTGCCTATACTATAACCCAACCCTGGGGTCCTTGGAGGTCTTTCTTGGTGACTTTAATAAGAGAAGTTTTGGTAGAGTGGTGGGACCGAAAAAAAGGATCCTAATAGAATGGGTTGAAGTGAGAAAGCAGAAGTAGTGAATTTATAAACTGCTCTTTAGAGTAGTTTTCTGTAAAGGGGAGCAGAGAAACGGGTTAGTACCTGCTAGAGACAAGAGCTCAGGAGTTTTTTCTTTTTAAGATTAAGGATATTGAGTCATGTTTGTGTGTTAGATTTGTATATTATCATAGTAGAGAGGGAGAAATTGATGGTGCTGGACAGAGTGGAGAAAACTGAATGAGCTAAATTCATGAAGAGGTGAGAGAAGATGAGATCTGGAACACCGGGGAGACATTGATCTTATAGATGAATAGGGATACTTCTCCCATTCCCGTGACTCTGTACTCATTGCACTCTTATTACTGGACAATTTTAATTGTTTGAAAGTTAAGTTTTCTAGTGAATCAGAATCTCCTTCTCTAGTTTCAGTATTCACGTATTTAAAGACCATAATTATTTCTGTCTAAATTTTTAGGTTAAACGTCTCAAATTCATTTCTTTGGTCCTCTTTCCCAAGATTCTGGTCATACTACATTACTTAGAGTTCTTGGAATATAGTATGCTTTTTGAAACTTTTTTGACCTTTTGTCACCTATGATTATTCTACCTGGAATATTCTTCCCTCTTAACCTCCTGTCAAATTATACCCATCTTTTAAGACCCAGGTGAGACGTAAGTGCTCTGTGAAATTTTTTCTCTCTCAGATAGGAGTCGATTACCTTCCTTTGTTTCACCACATGAGGAGGATGTGCATTCCTTGTGTCCCTGGATTTCAGTTCCTTGTTTGTGTGTCTGTCTCTGGCACTACACTGAACTCTCTGAGCTCAGGGATTATGTCTTTGTGTATTTAGCACTTAATATGTTACCTATAATGTATTAGATATACTCAGTAAATGTTTAATGAAGGAAAAAGAGTCCTTAAAATCCTTAAAAAACGTTTTTGATCATATGTCATGATTCCTTTATCCTCTGGTCTTTAAATATGCCTCTCAGAACTGATCCTCATACTTTAAATAATGCCTGACCAGTGCAAAGTGTAGTGGGGCTTACTATCTCTTCATTTGGATGCTAAATTCTTACTAATACTGCCAAAGATTGCATTGGCCTTTCTCATACTAAATTTGTAGGCAACAAAACTGCTCATTTTTTTGCATGAACTGCTATCAAGCCAGTCTTCCTCATTACATGTATGTACAATTAAATTTTTAAGCCTGAAGACAAGATAGCATCCAATTTGGGTTTTATTTTTCTGAATAGCATTGGACTTATTTTCCCTTTACTTCCTTCTGTTTTGCCATTTCTCTTATGTTTTTTTTCTAGTGTTTGGTTCTGTAGAACTGTTACAGTAAAACTTTAAAAGATTGGACTCCATTAATTTAGAGTTGACTTGAACTTGACAAAAGTTTGCCTTTGCCTTAATTATAAAGCAAAGCTTTACTAAATTCAGCTCCGTTCAGACAACACATTCTTTTGTTAATAGATTGTAGTACAAAATGGTGCTAGTGTTAAAGCATTTTCTCACTGGTTCATTCAATAAGAAATTTTTTAAGCCACTGCCTTATACTGAGACACGTTTCTGGAGATCATCCCTATCTTCAAGGAAATCTCCTAGTTTAGGGAGTCAGAGGCACAGACAAGTAATTATAACATAGGTAATTAATGCTACTACAATCAAGATAAGTGCAGAATGCTGTAAGGGCCTCCAGGAAGCTAGTATAATTCTCTCTGTGTTAGTGGGAAAAGCTTCGCAAAGGAGAGGGCAGTAAACAGGGTTTAGAACTAATCCTCATATAGTGAAAAGGAGAAAAGGCATTCGGGGAAGAGGAAGTGGCAAATATAAATACAATCATAGAGGAGACAGGTATGGCATATCAAGGATAGTGAGATGTGTGAATGCTAGGGAGGAGAGAAGTATTGAGGGAATGGTAGAAAATGTGACTTGGAGTGGTAGACTGGGTCCTGTTTATAAATCTTGGAGGCAGAGGAAAGCCAATGAAAACTATTAAGCAGGAGGATGATAGGGTCAGGTCTCTGTTTTGTAAAGAACTAAGGAAGCAGTGTTGAAGATTAGAAGGAAAAACAGAGTCTAAGAGACAGGCCAGTTAGGCTACCATTTAATACACACAGAATCTGTACTACGTACGTATTGGAGGATTAGATGAGATAAACAGTTCTGTTAAGGTAGGTGTTACTACTGTTTTCTGGATGAAGAAACAGGCTTAGCAAGGATAAATACTGGTATGTACAAAGCCAGTGGGTGGTAGATTTGAATACAGGGTGGTATGGTTCCATATCCTGCACTCTTTCTAATTTTGGTATCATTCCACCTTGTGGACTGTTGTGAACGATTCTTTGCCTCAAACAGAGCAGAAATTAAGTCCAAAGGATTTTGTACCAGGGTGGTGGTAGATATAGTGATGGGGGGACAACCACATGGTCTTGGTCAGCCTGGGTCTGCAGGGCCTTCATCTCTGCAGCATTCTTACACCTACATTTGCTTCCGTGACCTCTTTTATTGTGTTCTTTATGTTGCTTTGACTGTGCTGATCTATGGTAAGCTGCCTGACTGTGCCTTGTTATTTGGGCCATTTCTGGATTCAACAAGGAACCTTATACTTTGACTCTACTCTTGTTTAATACCTGCTTTTGCAAATCCTGTTGGTCTCTACTCTCTTACTTTGTCTTTCTGTAATCCAGGTATCTTAGTCAATTTGGGCTGCTATAACAGAATACCATGGACTGGGTGGCTTATAAACAACAGAAATTTATTTCTCACAGCCCTGGAGGCTGGGAAGTCTAAGATCAAGATGCTGGTAGGTTTCGTGTCTCATGAGGGCCTGCCTCCTGGTTCATAGACAGCTGTGTTCTTTCTGTGTCCTCACGTGGTGGAAGGGGCAAGGGAGCTCTTTGGGGTCTCTTTTGTTAGGGCACTAATCTCACTCAACATATGAATATTGGGGGCAGGGCACAAACAGTCAATCTATAGCACCAGGGATTGGCAAACTACAGTCAGCAGGCTAGATGTAGCCTGCTGCTTATTTTTGTAAATAAAGTTTTATTGGCACATGGCCATACTCATTGATGTTGTCTATAGCTTCTTTCATGCCATAACAGCAGAGTTGAGCAGAGTGACAGAGACCTTGTGGTCTGCAAAGCTGCAGATATTTGCTGTCTGGCCAAGAGTCTACACAGCCTCAGGCTGCTTAGGACTTCTCATTACTCTTTCCAGGTCAAGATTCAAATCAGGTAAATTCTTCAAGCTAAAGGTACAAGATGCACCTTGGAATTTGAATATTATCATTAATTTTTTATTAGCAGTTAATTTAATAAGCACTTTGCAGTTGTCCCACTAATATATAGAAGAAAATCTTTTGTGCTTTTTTTTTTTTACCATTGAATTCCTTATACTTTCCTACAATTCTGAGAAATTTCTATCCCTGAAAAGCTTAAGTAGAATTTTTCTTCTTATAGGGAAGTATCTAACATGTAATGAATATCAGTTATATACCCAACACTATACCAGACACTATATTAAATCATGTTTAATCATTCACAACAGTTCATTTGAGGAAGGTATTATCCTTTTGAGAAATGGGGAAACTGAGGGCTAGAGAAGTTGTAGTGTGCCCAATGTCCCACTGATAAGTGATGGAATCTGGTTGGTCTCCACAGCTCAGGATTTTCCTACTTAATAGAAGTTATCAGGCATACTCATGTGGCTGATAAAGTGCTATATTAAGAAAAGATGTTTAGCTGAGTGACCAACCCAGACAGGCACTCCTGATAGAGTTTCTGAAGTAGCTCCCTCATACTGTGTGTAGGGAAGATTCTGCTCAGGTTTGGCATCGTTAGCACATACAATTAAAGAACACCCTATTCCCCAAGGATGCTGGATAAATGAGGTTTTATTGTTTATTAATAGTTTTACCAAATTAATATGATTAATAAGATTAAATATGGTAATATTATTGCAGACAGGATGAAGTTTAGATTCCTTAGCCTGATGTTGAAGATTGTCTGTAATCTGGTCCCAATCTGTTACCGAACCAAGTGGGCTCACCTCCTGGTGAGTTAAATAAGACTTGACACCCGTGGAAGTTGTCTCACAAAGTAAAGTGTGTTTGCAGCAAATAGGAGGCCACGAGGAATCATTTCCAAAGTCATGGAGTCCCTGAATAAAGGGAAGCCGGAAATTTTATTTTGGTTGGGAAATGAATATTCAAAAGGGAGAGGTGGGTATTTGCCTGCACAGGCTTAGTTGGAGAACGTGCTTCTACATAATGAGGCCTAAGCTCCTCCTAGAGAGATCTTTGCATTAAAAATAAGGCAAAGATTATGGGTGTAGCTCTTGTGGTGAGGCTTGGTCTGTTTCAGGATGTTTGGTGGTTATATCTCCCTTGAGTTTCTCACTTGGTCAGTTTCAGGGTGGTGGTCATTACATTACATCTCCTTAACATGCAAAAGGAAAAGAAACAACTTGGAAAAACAGTTGTTTCCTAACCCACCTTTGAGTTTCTTAAGGCACTTGGTGATGACCATGCTTCTGAAATTGTCTCTGGTTATTTGTCTGTTTTTAAAACTTTTATGAATTTGTCTTAGCTAGTAAGCTATATTATAAATGCTTTGGGGAAAGAGTCTCATGCCTTTTTTTGTGTGTATTTTCTCTCCCACAGCACCTCCCTTCTTCCTCACTGCTCATTCCCTCTTGAACTTCCTAATCTCTGGTAACCATTTCCATTATTCTTACAGACTTATATATGATAACTTGATATGTTATCACTAATATTTTCTTTTTATCCCTTTGTGACTTCTACAATTATATAGCACTTTTTTCCATTTGTTATTGCCATCTCTATATTTAATGTTTTCTCATGTTTGAAATTATAAGACATATTCAGTCTGGTGACTTGCATCTCTCATTTAACCCAAATGGTTTCCTATCCTATTAAAACAATATCTCACATTATTAAAAAATCTTTCTATATAAGTTTAATGGCAGAATAATACTACATTGTATGGACTATCCATAATTAGCCTAACCATTCCCTCAATATTGGACATTTAGGTGTTTTTTCAGTTTTTGTTTTGCAGTGAACAATGTTGCAATGGAAATCTTCTTATGTAAAAGTTTTTCTATATTTTAGATCATTTTCTTAGATAGATTCCTAGAAATTCAATTCTTAGGTCAAATGTTACAAACATTTTATAAATTCTTAGTATGTGGGCTGTGACATTTTGATTTGATTAGTTCTTTGCCAAAGGATAGTTCTAAAACACAAACAGTGTAAGTTAATGTAGTAGTAATCTGTGGTGTTAATTATGGTACATAAGTAAGCAGCCTTAAAATTTGATATTAACCTTTTATTAGCTTTTAACTTTCTCTGTGCATTTCCTCTTCTTTCCAGGTAAACTCTGTTTATATTGTCTACTATAAATTGTTACCTGTCCTGCGCAGGTGGGTAAATGAGCAGTTGCATTAGTTTAAGACGAGGTGGTACTTGGCTGTCAACTGCATTCTTGAAGAGTTAGAAGGAGTAAACCAAAAAATAGATAAAATGGAAACTACTTTAGTTTGGTTTTAGAACACATTTGTGGTTCATTTCCCATGTTTCTACCTTCCTACTTCTAAATAGTATGCTTAATTTAACATTAACATTTCTGGTTTCACATATTCCATTTGACAGTGGTTGTTCAGAAGTTTGGTGGGTAGTATAAGCAGGTAACATTGAGATTAATATGGATAATGACCTCTTGTTTCCTGTGTATCTCTGCAGTTAGGTATGTTTTGTTGTAGAAGATGTACTTTGTCTCCTTTTGCTGTTGTGCACCTCTACTCTTGCTGTTCTGTGCAGCACTTAGGTGTTTTAATTTTATAAGTCTCTGACATTCTATAGTTGTTTTACTCAAGTATGTTTTTCCCTTCCCTAGTAAGATTGTAAGTTTCTTTAGGACTGGACCACATAGGTTCTACCTTTATTGTATCCCTTTCTTGACTTGCTTAAAGGAACATTTTTTACTTTTGTCTTCTTCCTCACTGCTTATCCCCTCTTTAGTAATGGTTTGTGGTTTCATGATGAAAATCTTGTCATCTTCACTGCTTATGAATAATGTAGTTTTTTCTTCTGGCCATGATGGAGCAGATTGTAGTGGACCAAAACTCCTGCTGAGAATAACTAGGAAAGCCTGATTTAAAAAAAAAAAAAATCTATATGAAGGCATTGGTAAGTTGCCAAGGCAGCCAGGACTCCAGACATTTGTGGATTCTTGGCAAAGGGAGAGTACAGCTATTAAGAGGCAGAAAAGCCAGCAGAGCTTTCTTCATGGGGTTGGAGATACAAAAATTGTAGTTCAGAGCTGCCAAGGCAACCAGACCTTGAGAGGCCAAGATCCCCGAAAGAAGGAAGGTACACCCCCTTGTCCCCTCCCTCCCTACACCTGCTTTTTTCCTCTTGAGGCATTTGCTGATTCTTAAACTGTACAGGATAAAAGGCTAAGAAGCTTCACAGAAGGCTACTAAAAAGCACACTCTTTTAGCAGTTCCTCAGTTTTGAGGAGAAAAAAGTTCAGGACCTTCCAAGGGACGTAGGCTTGTTAAACACCCCAGACTCTCAGTTGGACCATTGCAGGGCTACAGACTAGGGGAGAAGCAGCTTTACAAGCTTTACAAAGACTGCAGCCAGCCTTGAACCAGCTCGTGTCCTGATCAGATTGTGAGGTGGTCTCCCTCATTCTAACTGCCTGCCAGAGAACATGGTGAATCCTCCACAGGAATATCATATCATCCAGAGCTTCTACAGTTTTTTTATACACAATGAATGGCATTCTAACAAAAATTACCAGATAAACCAAGAAATGAGACGAGGAATAAAAACAGACGCTATAGAAGTATATCCAGGGTATTGCAGGCATCTGATAATTTATTCAGTCAGTCTCAAACTGAAGGACATTTAGATTGTTTGCAGGCTTTAGTATTGTGACTCATCTGCAGTGAACATTCTTGTATGCATCTTTGTATACATTATGATAATATCTTTAAGATAAAAGATACCTTTGCTAATTCTTGTCATTATCAACTTTTTGATCTTTGCCAATCTGATACATAAGTGTTTTGTTTTAAAAGTTTTTAATATCTTGAAATATGAGTGAAATTGAACATATTTTAATATGTTTATAAGCCATCTGAATTTACTTTTTCTGTAAACTGCCTGTTCATGTCTTTTGCCCATCGTTATATAGGGATGTTAGGCTTTTTATTTTTAATTAAAGAGGTAATAAGGCATAGTGGATAAGAGCACAGATCCTGGAGCCAGGTTGCCTGAGTTTAAATCATACTTCTTTCATTTAAAGCAGTATAGCTTTGGGCAAGTTAAATGCTCTGTGCGTCAGTTTCCTTATCTGTAAAATGGGGATAATAGCATTTTCCCATTGGGTTGTTGTGAAGATTAAATGAGTTAGGAGATATAAAGTGCTTAGAAGTGAGCCTGGCATAAGTAAGTGCTATGTAACTGCTGGCCGTCATAGTGATGCTGCTGGTAGTGACAGAGATGGAAACTAGCCCGAAGAGATTTTTTTATTTGCCCTAGGGCAACTGGCTAGGAGGTGGGAGTATTCAAATTAGGATCTAGGTCTTGGGGACTCTTAAGTCCAAAGTTCTTTTTCATTCTGCTGCACTGATAAGAAATTGAACCTACAGGGGTAAAAACTGAAGCACAGCCTGGTACTAAGGGATGATTGCGTTTGGATTTGAGAGTTGTTAGGATAGTATCTTCCTAATACAGTTGAGTGAGGTTCTTTTTCTAATTTTGTATTAAGTGTGGATGCTTTGACAGTGACACTTCATTTCCTGAGGGTTTGGTGCAGTTAGCAAAATGCCTGTCTTGTAGTTTGTTTTGTTTGCCTACATTAATAACCAGTCACCTCGCCCCAGAGAAAACTCTTTTCAGGAAGAATCTTCAAGGAAGTGCAGCTGCTCCTACAGTTCACATTAGACTGAGTGCAATACTTAGCTTAGGTCATGGCCACAGGTGTGTGTCATTCTTAAGGCATCATATTCTTAGAGAGTTTTTCTTCCTGTTAAACATAGTTGTAGTCAGAGGACAGGCATTAAGAAAGTACTTCAACCATTGGATTCATTTACAAATACCAAGATATTCAGCATCTTAATGATACCTGAAGTAGTTTCTAGTATTTCTTTTCTGTGAGGTGAAGGAAGTGTGAGTGGTTGTTTCTGTGCTACTGAAACTCTTGAAAGTCCGTGTAGAAGCTGGTGGAGGGATTGGTGGATTTGGGAATAACTCCTCTGGACTAAGGAGGGTGATGTTTCCTTTTATGGTTCTTTTGACATCTTGTTGCTCTGCCTTTTTTTTTTTTTTTGAAAGAATTTATTTTTTAGAGCAGTTTTATTTTCACAACAAAATTGAGAGGAAGGTACAAAGATTTACTGTATACTGCTTGCCCCCACACATACATAGTCTCCCGCATTATCTATATCACTCACCAGAATGGAAGATTTGTTACCAAGAATGAACCTACGATGATAGATCATAATCACCCAAGTCCATAGTTTACCTTAGGGTTCTCTCTTGGTGTGGTACATTCTATGGGTTTAGATAAATATATAATGACATATATCCATCATTATAATATCATGTAGAGTATTTTCACTGCTCTAAGAATCCTCTGTGGTCTGCCTACTCATCCCTACTCCCCTCCATCTCTGGCAACCACTGATCTTTTTCTTGTCTCCATAGTTTTGCCTTTTCCAGGATGTCATATAGTTAGAATCAGACAGTATGTAGCCATTTCATATTGGCTTCTTTCACTTCGTAACATGTATTTAACGTTCCTCTTTGTCTTTTCATAGTTTTGATAGCTCATTTCTCTTTAGCGTTGAATAATATTCCATAGTCTGGATGTACCTCAGTTTATTTATCCATTTACCTACTGAAGGATATCCTGCTTTTTTCCATGTTTTGGCAATTATGAATAAAGCTGCTATAAACATCCATGTGCAGGGTTTTGTGTGGATGTAAGCTTTCAACTCATTTGAGTAAATATCAAGGAGTGCAATTGCTAGATGGTGTGGTAAGACTATGTTTAGTTTTGTAAGAAACTGCTAGACTGTCTTTCAAAGTGGCTATGTCATTTAACATTCAGACCAGCAATGGATGAGAGTTCCTATTGCTCTACATCCTCACCAACATTTGTTATTGTCAGTGTTTTGAATTTTGGCCTTTCTAATAGACGTGTAGTGGTATCTTATTGTTTTAACTTGTAATTCCCTTTTGACGTATGATGTGGAACATCTCTTCATATGCTTATTTGCCATCTGTATATCTTTGGTGAGGTGTCTAAGGTCCTTTTCCCATTTCTAAATCAGGTTGTTTGTTTTCTTACTGTTGAGTTTTAAGAGTTCTTTGTACATTTTGGATAACAATCATATCAGATATATCTATTGCAAATATTTTCTTTCAGTCTGTAGCTTGTCTTCTTAGTCTCCTGACATTGTCTTTCGCAGAGCAGAAGTTTTTAATTTTAATGAAGTCGAGCTTATCATTACTTATTTTATGGATCACGCCTTTGATATTATATCTAAAAAGGTATCATTGTACCAATGTCATCTAGGTTTTCTCCTGTTGCTCTGCTTTTACAGTAGTATTGCAGGTATTTCAACCCCAGTTTCATCTTTTGGGGTGTAGGAAGCTGACATATGACCCTAGGAAGTGGGGAGAAGTAAAGAAAAAATTAAGAAAAATGAAGTCCCACATCAGCAGACAGAAGCTCTTGTATTATAAATGATTGTTCTTTATTTATTAAAAGTCAGGGAACCTGAAAGTTTAACCATGATTGATAAATATCTTAGTATAATTAATAATGTTCAGTGTATACATGTCCTGCAATCAGCTTTAAGAGACATTGTAAAAGACTTTGATTGAAAAGGGGAGATTTTCGTTTTTCTGGCCTTTTCTGTTCCATTTCTCATAATAGTCCAGGTGGATTGAAACACTACATTTCATAAGGCTTCAAAGAAATTATTTTGATGTTAGAGTTACTCTTATGTAAGTTTAAAATCCTAATAGCATTTTTTCCCATAATATTAAACTTTAGAGTATTTCAGAATTTAGAGAAAACTATTGAGTAGTAAATGAAAATGAAATAAAAATACTGTTACTGAATCATTAACTTTGGAAGTTATCCAGTGTGTTGCATTCATTTTTCAGGTAGAAACTGAGATCTAAAGAGATCTTTGTCCATGGTGTGTGTGTGTGTGTATGTGTGTTTGTCAGGAGGGGTGTGTGTGTGTGTGTGTGTGTGTGTGTGTGTGTTTGTCAGGAGGGGTGTGTGTGTGTTTGTCAGGAGGGCCTCAAGACCACTGAGATTTGATGATTCACTAGGATAACTCACAGGACTCAGCATATAGTCGTACTCACAGCTATGATTTATTACAGTGAAAGGATACAGATCAAAATCAGCAAAGGAAAGGGCACATGGGACAAAGTCAGGGAAAACCAGGCACAGGCTTCCCAAGTCCAATCTCAGTTGAGTCACACAGGACGTGCTTAATTCCCCCAGCAACAAGTTGTGACAACACATATGAAATGCTGCCAACCAGGGAAGCTCATTAGAGACTTAAGGCCCTGAGTTTTTATTAGGGGCTGATCACATAGGCACTCTCTGCCTAGCATGTACCAAAATTCCAGACTCCTAGCAGGAAAGAAAGTATTCAGCATAACTATATTGTTTCCACAAACAGTTTAGGTACAGTAAATCTGTACCTAAATCTGTTAGAGAGGGTGGGAACTTGCCTGAAATCCAAGTTTCTAGACAGCAGCCAAGGGCCAACCTTATAAGTAGGCCTTCTAAGATAGGCAGTTAGGCCTGCTGTGTTAACCCCTGTCTGCATTCTGTGTGTGCAACATTTCGCATACAGGGTGCATTCATTAAATGTTAGCTGTTTTTATTTATTATAGGGATTCTTCATTGATTACTACTATTACCATTAATGGTGGTCTTTTGCATTCCTATGAGGTAGGTTCCAGTATTTTGATCTCCATTTGATAGATGAGGAGACCAAGGCAAAGAGAAGCTTTGTCATTTCTAAATACTCACTTAATTGACAGAGCAGGTATCACAATCTAATATGTTCTTTTTGCAAGCCCATAGGAAAAAAAATGCAATTTTATTTTGCCTTGTTGACATTTCTAGAGGGCTTTACTAAAATAGGAAATAGGGTTAAATATTTAAGTTAATGTCACATTATGCTTAACTGTTTTACTATTCAAGAATTACTTTGTTAACTATGGAAGTTTTGAGCTTTTGGGCACAATGCCATTTAATGTAGCACAGATCCTGTTGGGGCAAAAAGTGATCTTGACTATTTAGCATTTTGTGTTTTTAAAGCATTAAACATCATTAATCTTAATCCAAGATTAAGTTAATCTATATCAGTACTAATTTGGGGGAGTGTAAATTGGTATTTCACCCCTACCTCTGCCCATTACCTTTTATTCTCAAATAAGTTAAGGCATAGTAAGATTTCAGTCAGTATGCTGAGTTCCTACTTGGCCTTATATATGGACTTTGCGATTTCTTAATAAGTATCCAAAAGTGAATTTAACTTTTCATATAATATATGTATCAAAGCAGTTGGATCATTGTCTTTGTTTCTTATAAGTTGTACTTGCAAATAAATCAGACCAAACCACAGTTTCTTTATCTCACCAACGCCAGAGACAATTTTATAGTTATTAGATTCTACTGCATGCCACTCTACTGGCTGAAATAGTTTACAAAGTGTTTTCATTCTCATTAACACTCATTTGATCCTCACAATAGCCTGTCATGATGGGTATTATTCTGATTTTATAGAAGAGGAAGTTGGGACTGACTTATCCCAGGCTCGAGAAGCTTCTGAGTTGGGGATCAGGCTTTTAACTTTTACACTGTATAATGAAGATTTTAAGCTCTTAGGACATTTTGTTCTAAATGTCAGCAGGAACCATTTTAGAGAAAGCAAATTCTCCAATAGTAAGTAAAAATTATCATCTTTTCTACCAGACTATAACTAAAATACTTTTGATCCCTTGTGTTGGATAATAGACTTATTTATAAGCCTGAGTAAGATTATGCTCCTTTTGTTGCCTCCTAAATAAAAATAAAGATTTAGCATTTTTAAAAGTAGATACGAGAAGAATTTCATGCTTTGTACCAGAAGGAACTATGATAGAATTTGTTATTATATCTTGGCCTGAAGAAGGTCTTTTCAAATATGATACAAAATGCAGAAGCCGTAAAAGAGAAGTTTGATTAATATAACTACGTAAAAGTAACCACTATAAGCAAAATCAAGGCAAGTGATAAACTTGGAAAAGTATTGCTATTCATGTGATGTAAGGCTAATTTTCCTTATATAGACAGAGCTTTAACAAATCAAGAAGAAAAATTAACTCAATAGGAGTAAAGGAAATGCATATACGTTTGTTATCAAAGGAAATGCAAATTACTCAGACATGTGAAAAGTATTCAATTTCACTCATAAGAAAAAGTATATAAGATACAAAATTTCACCTATTAGATTGACAAAGCTAAAAAGTTTCAACACTCATGTTGGAAAAGGTGTGAGGAAATGGCACTCTCATGCGTTGCTAGTGGGGCTATAAATCCACACAGGCTGCGTGAAGGAAGGGTGATTTGGTATTGTCTGTCAGAATTACAAAAGCACGTGTTCACTGACCCAGCAATTCTCATTCTAGTAATTTAATCTATGGATATACTTGCAGACATGCAAAATTATATATATGCAAGATCATTCCTTATAGCGTTGTTTTAAATGTCTCTGGAGATTTAAATTCACCTTGATATCTGTAGTTTGATTCTCCTTTTTATTCTTAGTATTAGTTTGTCTTCTCTCTGTCTTTTTTTCTTAACCAGTTTTACTAGAGATTGGTTTATTGGTCATTGCATAGTTCCATGTGAAAAATAGAATCAGCCAGGGTTGTTAGTTTTAATCAGCAGAAATCTACTCTGGCAAATTTAAGCAGAAAAGGAATTCATTGAGAAAGAATGTTGGGTAACCCAGA
Organism: Tapirus indicus; assembly: GCA_031878705.1. Lineage (NCBI taxonomy): Eukaryota > Metazoa > Chordata > Mammalia > Perissodactyla > Tapiridae > Tapirus > Tapirus indicus. Next base: position 29,742,778 of record CM062924.1, read on the forward strand.
ACAATCAGGCAGGTAGCTAGAAAACTTGGCTTGGAAAATGGCAGCTAGGATCCAAGAGCAAAGTCTGTATAATATGAATTCTTTGAAATTTCTTTGTGACCTAGTGTATTTTTAATTGTTCCTTGTTTTCTTTGAGGAATGTATATTCTCTTCATTGGGTACATACATTTATATAACTATGTATGACTAAGTTGTTAATTTTATTGTTCCATATTTCTATATTTTTACTACATTTTGGTCTGCCTGATCTGTTTTTAATTGTGGTGTGTTCAAATTTCTTACCATTATTTTGGATTTATTAATTTCTCCCTATTAGTTTTTGCTGTGATGTACATTCATACAAGTTTATGATTATTGTATCTTGATGGGGTGCCTTTTTAATCGTTATGTAATTTCCTTCTTTATTCTTATTAATGCCTTTCTCTTGATTTTATCGTGTACTAGTTCTGTGACCTTGGGCATAGTCATTAACCTCTCATTTTCCTTATTGTAAAATGGGTATAATACCTACCTTATAATGTTTCTGTGAAGATTCACTGAGAAAATATATATGAAGTATCTTACATGTAATAGGTTCTCCATAAACGGATTGAATATACTTTTTTGTCTTAAGGGTTTGCTCTTCCTTCCCTCCTTCCCTCTTTCTTTCAAAGCATCTAATTTTAAATACTGTTTGCCTGTAATTGGAAATGTGCTTAAGGGATCCAATTAAAATAGTCATCAGGGCTCTTCTTTGAAGTGGGTGAAGGTGATGGAATGTTTGCCTCCCAAACTCAGGGTCTAACAATTCTTCATACTTGGTAGACCTTTAAGTTACTGTTTTCTGCATCTGCATTAGGTCCAATATCTCTATCTCAGTGGCTTCCACATTTCTCAGATGTACTAAATAAGTCTTTCTAAAATAGTTGGAACAACTGAAAAAGGACAAAAGTCAAGTTTTTGAGGAGCCTACTTTCTACAACAAATATTTATCAATCTCAATGGGATGTAGAGTAATTAGTAAGTCTTACATACTGTGTTTAAATCACTAAGTATACATAGGGGTGTATAGAAATGTCATGTACATTTAAAGAGGCAGAAGTGTGTACTTTCCCCTTTTTGATAGCATTTAGGACCTATCTTTTATTCCTGTTCTTAACTTGGATTTTTATCATCTATTTATATAATCAGCATGTATTGTGTGCCTCCTGTGGGCCTGCATATTTCGGATTTAAAAATATATAGAGGGGAGAAAACAGAATTTCAGCTGAGAAAACAGCATAAAAGGTTTAAAAATACATGGCATATATATATTGTAACTAGATAGTCAAGGGTTGAGAGATACAGTGCTTTAGAAAGATAAAGTTATGATCTGTCTCTGGAGAACCTTGAATGACAGAGTTTTGACTGTATTCTATAGGCTGATCAAAACCACTGAAGGCTTTGATGATGAAAAGTCAGGTTATATACTGAAAATATTCACAGGTTGTATACAGGAAAATACTTTGGTGGCAATGTTGAAAAAGAAATAGAAAAATACAGTATTATGAATAAAACTTCAGCTCATTTAAAATGTTGCTTGGTAACACTGAACTAAGAACCTTAAATATAGTTTTTCCTTGAGGTCTTTTAACATGTTAACTTTATCAGTGAGACCACTCTATATAAGATAATCTTTTTCTTCCATCCTACGTTTATTTTCCTCCATAGTGCTTAGTACCACCAGTTGTATTATATACACACACTTGTTTGTGTATTGTCTGTTTCCCTCTACAAGGTTGTAAGCTCTGTGAGAACAATGACTTTATTTGTTTAGTGCTCCTCCCTAGTGCTTAGAATTGTGCGTGGTTTATATCCTTTAATAAATATTTGTTAAATGAATGAATGAATATTCAAATTAAGATGACCACAGTTTCTTATGTGGTTTATAATTTGGGGGCAGCAGTAGGACAAGGTCTTGGTTCCTTCCTAGAAAGTTTGTCATAAAGTGTTTTCTTTTCCCTTTTCTCCAGAGTTTATATTCAGAGCACCAATCAAATTAAGCAAGCCTGGGGAACTTCGTGAGGAATATGAAAGCCTGAGAAAGGTATAGTAAACATATTATCATGCCATTCATTTTATTTTTTGTGTGTTTGTGTCTGGTTTCTTTCACTTAGCATGATGCCTTTTTTTTCCAATTATTTTATTGAGGTCATAGTGGTTTAAACATTGTGTAATTTCCAGTGTACATTATTATTTATCAGTGTATTTATCAGTTTCTGTATAGACTGCATCGTGCTCACCACCAGTAGTCTAATTTTTATCTGTCACCCTATATATGTGCCCCTTTACCCCTTTTGCCCAACCCACAACCCCCTTCCCCTCTGGTAACCACTAATCTGTTCTCTTTATCTGTGTGTTTATCTTCCGCTTATGAATGAAATCATGCGTCGTTTGTCCTTTTCTGACTCATTTCACTTAACATAATACCCTCAAAATCCATCCATGTTTTTGCAAATGGAATAATTTTTTCTTTTTGCGAGGAAGACCAGCCCTGAGCTAACATCCACCGCCGATCCTCCTCTTTTTGCTGAGGAAGACTGGCCCTGGGCTAACTTCGTGCCCATCTTCCTCTACTTTATATGGGACGCCGCCATGGCATGGCTGACAAGCAGTGCATCGGCAGGCGCCTGGGATCCGAACCTGCAAACCCTGGGCTGCCAAGCGCGAACTTAACCGCTGCGCCACCGGGCGGCCCCACAATTTTGTCTTTTTTATGGCTGAGTGGTATTCCACTGTGTGTGTGTGTGTGTGTGTGTGTGTGTACCACATCTTCTTTATCCATTCATCAGTTGATGGGCAATTGGGTTGCTTCCACATCTTGGCTATTGTGAATAATGCTGCAGTGAACATAGGGGTGCATAAGTCTCTTTGAATTGTTGATTTCAACTTCTTTGGATAAATACCCAGTATTGGGATAGCTGGATCGTATGGTATTTCTATTTTTAATCTTTTGAGAAATCTCCATATTGTTTTCCATGGTGGCTGTACCAGTTTGCATTCCCACCAGCAGTGTATGAGGACTCCCTTTTCTCCACATCCTCTCCAACATTTGTTATTTTTTGTCTTATGCCATTCATTTTCTTAAACTGAAAAAAACGACATTAAAGAATACTTAGTGGGAGTTTGGATATACTGGCGGTTTTTAAAATTTGCAATGCAGAGCCTTTCTCCACACTACCTTATACTGACCCAGTTGGAATCTGTTGCTATAATGGAAATAGAGTAAACCTTAATTAAGAACCCCTTTTTAGCTGTCCTTTTAAAGATGAAAACGTAGCTCACAGGGCCTTTCACAAACCTGCTGCAATAACTGGCCACCAAGAGGGGTATTCTTGGCATTCAAATGTTAGTTAAAAGCTAACATTTAAGCTTTAATAATAACAGCTTGTATTATTTTTCCTTATCTTGCAAAGTTTCTCTAATTATGTGTAGCTGGTGTTATCTTTTACTCTATCTTAGGCCGGTAAGGCAGTAGTGGAGCTAATTGTCTGGGAATTACAGAAGTAAGACTTCAAAAAAGCTGATAAAGTATGTTGCAAGATTTGTATCATCCTTCTCCAGCTCTCTCCCTGCACCACCATCCCTTACCCACCTTTATAAATGATTAGATGATCATTCTACATGTGGATATTTAATATTTTATAAAGGTAAGTAATCCACTTAATCTGAATCAGACATCATCATAAAACAGAGGCAAGAGAATAACATTATTGTAGCATTTTATATTGAATATAAAAATTGGTATTTAACAAGGTCATGTTAAAGAGAAAAGATAATAGAAGACTGTGCTTAATTGCTATGCATTCTTTGACCTTCTCTTTGAAATGAGGGTGTCAGATGTTCACTTGGGTCCTCATGCTTCTTTTATATTGGTATTGTGAGGTTTTTTTGTTTTATTTTTTAAAAATCACTTACAAAGCTTTTTTCTACATAGGAAGAAATTGTTCTCAGGGACCACGTCAAAAGAATGACAGATTCTTCTTAAATAAAGTTCCAGAATATGCAGATACTTAGTTCTAATATACCTTTTCAGAAACTTGGAGAATATGGAAATTTTAAAGCTATCAGCTTGAAGATAAAGAGAAAACAAGCAGTTGGAGGTTGAAAAAGGAGGTATAGCAGAAAGGTATAGTAAGAGTAGAGGTTTTTATAAGCCTTGGGAGAGAAGAAGAAATCTTGGGGAACTGTGCTTTTGTTATTGTTAGAAGGAAGGGACAGAAAAATGGTTTTAAAAGAGACTGATGGCATAATATTGAGTAAAGGTAGGACAATCTCATTCTGTATAAACTAGATTGGGTTTGAAAAACGCTCACCTTTGTCATTTGGGTTAAATAAAAGTTAGCTGTAGGGGCCGGCCTAGTGGCGTAGTGGTTAAGTTCCTGCGCTCTGCTTCGGTGGCCCGGGGTTCACTGGTTCAGATCCCCGGCATGGACCGATGCACCGCTTGTCAAGCCATGCTGTGGCAGTATCCCATATAAAGTAGAGGAAGATGGGCATGGATGTTAGCCCAGGGTCAGTCTTCCTCAGCAAAAAGAGGAGGATTGGCAACAGATGTTAGCTCAGGGCTAATCTTCCTCACAAAAAACAAAGTTAGCTGTAGATCACCCCCCCCCAAGTACCCAAGTTATCTTGCATCCATTGTACAACCTGGAAAATGGAAATCCAAGTCATAAAATCAAAAGGCACTAATGTGGCATATCTGTACAATGGAATACTCTTCCGCAATAAAAAGGAATGAACCACTGATACATGCTACCACATGGATGAACCTCAAAAAGATGCTAAGTGAAAGAAGCCAGATAAGAGACCACATATTGTATGATTTCATTTATAGAAAATGTCCAGTATAGACGAATGTATAGAGACAGACAGTAGATTAATGGTTGATTGGAATAAGCAGTGGGAATGAGGATTAACAGTAAATGGGTATGAGAGATATTATTGCAGTGGTGAAGATTTCTAAAACTGATTTATGGTGTGTTCCACAACTTGGTAAATTTACTAAAAGTCATTGAATTATACACTTGAAATGGATGAATTATATAATATGTAAAATATGCCTCAATAAAGATGTAAAAAAAATTAAAAGGCACTAGACATTTGGATGGAGAACTTGATAGAGAAAAAGATGTCTTTTAGAGTGCCTCTTTTCTGAAACAAAACAAAGTAAATATATAATTATCTGGATGAATCTCTGGGGGAAAGATCTTTAAAAGTTTCTACTGAGCAAGGGATGGTAAGTGGAAATTAATTCTATACAACTCATCATTACTAATTTGATGTGTAACATACTAGTAATATACTTTTTACTTGGTATACTTTATTATTTTGTTTGACAGGAAAGGGGCTATAAAAAGTTAACAAGAAATTTTGTTCCCTTAATTCTAGTTGTTTTCAAAGATGTTTACTTAATAATCATAGATCCTCCTACCTGTGGAGGAGTAGTGTACTTACTGAGGTTACTATGAGTTTCTAAATTTTATGATTCTATGAATAGGTTTATATTTCTAAGTATGTTTAAAATTTTCTTCCTGACATGTTTTATAGTTAATTTTGTCTTTTTTAAATAAGAAAAATAATGCAGTGTGAAAATTCCTCTTTTCCTTATTTTCCACTGTCTTCCCTAGAGGTAACTGGTGTCAACAGTTTAGTGTATATCTTAGATCCTTTATATACTTGCACACATGCATGCACACACACATATGCTTTAGTCTTTTTCACTATAAATGAGATCATGATGTGTATTCATTCATTAATCAGATATTTATTGTGTCCCTACTGTGTGCCAGCTACTAGGGATATGGTGCTGAAGAAGACACCCCAGGTCCTTGCCCTCAGGGAGAGTCCATTTTTGTGGGGAAGACAGACAGTAAATAAGCAAACAAATATTTGATATAAATAAAGCAGGATAAGCAGAGTTATAGGGGAGTAGAAGGGAAACATGAGGAAACACAAAAAGACTGTTTTAGATAGAGTGATCAGGGAGGGTCTCTCAAAGAAGGTACTATTTGAGTTGTGGCCTGAAATAAGTGAGGGAGCAAGCCAAGTAAAGGTATGAGGAAAGAGCATTCTAGGCAAAGGGAGCAGCAAATACAAAGGCCCTGAGACAGAAACAAGTTTGGCCTGTTCAAGGAACAGTGTGGCTGGAGCTGAGTGTGCAAGTGGTGGGTGGAAGGGTGGTATGGGGATTTGGTAGGAGATGAGTCGGGGCAGAGAGCAGGGCCAGATCACAGAAGGCCTAGTTGACCTGGTAAGGAGGCTAAATGTATTTTAAGTGTGATGGGAGGCCAATAATATGATCTGACTTATTCCTTTAAAGGGTCTCTGGTTGCTGTGTGGATAGATCTAGGAGTTAGGAATTGTACTTACTGTAGATAGTAGAGACCTAAAAATAATGACTCAAACAAATTAGGAATGTTATTTTTCTCAAGTAACAAAAAAAAAACGGAGATAAGCAGTCCAGGGCTGATATGGCAGCCCCGTGACACCAGGGATTCAGGCCCCTTTTGTCTTTCTGTTTAGACTTTGTCTGTCTGTCTCCTTGTGTGAGATGACTGATCCTTCTCTAGAATCACATCTAGACAAAAGATGGAAGGCAGAAGGACACATATCAGCTGATTTGGATCCTTTTTTTTTTTTTTTTGTGAGGAAGATTAGCCCTTAGCTAACATCTGCTGCCAATCTCCCTCTTTTTGCTGAGGAAGACCGGCCCTGAGCTAACATCTCTGCCCATCTTCCTCTACTTTATGTGGGACATCTGCCACAGCATGGCTTGATAAGCAGTACATAGGTCCACGCCCAGGATCTGAACCTGTGAAACCCCAGGCTGCTACAGCAGAGTGCACAAACTTAACTGTTAGGCCACCAGGCCAGCCCCATGGATGCTTTTAAAGTGCTTTCTTCAAAGCCCCACCCAGTGACTTCTCCTATATTTTATAGTCCAGTGTCACAGACTCCCTGTAGCTACCAGGGAAGCTGGGAAGCATAGTGTTTTAGCTGGGTACATTAACTTCCTAAGTAAAATCAGGCTTCTCTTAGTAAGGAAGGAGAAAATGGATATTGGGTGGGCAGCTAGAAGTCTTTGCCTCATGGAACAAGAATGGAAATAATTATGATACTTTTGGAGTAAGCAATGTGTTGGGTTTAACTAGGATTGGGGTTTTGTCAGAAGTATGACAGAAGGAGAGATGCAGTGGACTTTAAGGTGTATACAAGGGGGTTGTCCAGTTTTGGACCATGGCTATTTAAGGAGGTGATTTAAGGAAGGAATTGAGGACATGAGGGACATAATGTACAGTGAAAGAATGGTAGGGTCAGTGGACTGGAAATTTTGATGGTGATAAAGAATTGTAAAAGTAGGGTCCCTAGCATACAAGTAAAGCTGGAAGGCTAGGAAGAGGTGGTCTAAATGTGAGAGACTTATAAGTGAGATGGGAGGAGGTGGTTTAGTTATTGGACATGACAGGGTTCAGGGTGTGATCATGGGAGTAGATGACTGAAGTAGGATGGAAGAAAAGATTTATTTAGGAGGAAGTCAAGGAACTGAGAGAGTAGAGTGATAGTGAAACCTTCAGGAATGATCACTGGAATAGTTGGAGAGAACCTTAGGTGGTAAGTTTTTCTGTGAATAAGAGGAGTTGACAGAGAGGTAGTAGGTGACTACCACAAAGAGGGGTTGTGGTTGTTGCAGTCTGATGGTAAATACTTCAAAGAAGCTAGGATTTTTGAAGAATAATATGATCTATTCTGTAACTTGCTTTTTTTTCCACTAACAATCTGATTTTTTTGGGAGAGGGTCCTTTTCATATAGGTACTTTTTCATCCTGAATAATATTTCATAGTATGGTTGAGGCATAATTCACTTAACCATTCCATATCATTGGTCTTTTAAATTGTTTCCCATTTCCCCCAGTTTTAAAGAGATTCTGCCCTGAACACACATGAGTATATGGGAGCAAATACTTAGATTCCTAGAAGTGGAAGTGCATAGTCAAATGGAATATACACTTTGTATTTTGGTGGATATTAATAAATTGTCTTTTAAAAAGACTTCTTCAACTTACTCTCTCACCAACAGTAAAAGAGAGTCCTTTTTCTTCAAATCCTTGCCAAATCTTTAGCAAAATATTAAAAAAATGATAATCTGCTAGATAAAAATGATACCTCGTTGTTTTAACTTCCGTTTGCCTGATTACTAGAGAGGAAGAGCATCTTATGCGTATGGCCATTTATGTGTTTTCTATGAATTGCTTGTTTATATAACCTTTAGATATGAAAACCAGCTCCATCTTTTGGGTGTTCGTGATTTTACTGCTCATGGCATGCTTTTTTTTGTTGCTATTTTTCTGTGCTTTTATAGATGTATTCTATTAAAAATTTTCTGACATTTTATGGAGTATGAAGTAGAAAGGGACTATTAGCACGTGCTCAGTCCTACATCTTGGTACATTGCTTGAGGAAAGGATTTTGTTATATTCATTCTGAATATATATATATATTATATTCTTGTCTGCAGTAAATGTATGTTGAAATGAAAAAATAATTTTTAGGGAGAAATTATTTCAATATTGATCTCTTTTTATATTTCCATTCTATATGAGACTGACAGTCATTTTTATCTTTTGAAATAATTGATTCATCGCTATAAATTTATTCATTGGTTGCATTAAGCTTACTACATATGCTATTATGTCTTCTGCTTCTACAGCTTGTTAGGTGCTTAACTTTGACCGTGTGGTTAAATAATAGTTGCTTTATGTTAGAGTTGGGAAACGTAGAATCCAGCATGCTCTTGTTTGTCTTCTTTGAGTCACTGGATGCTGAAAGGTTGAAGGCAGGGGAAAAACGGCCTTTGCTTCTAGACTGCTTATCTCCCTGGTTTCTGTCGTGGGAAAGGTGAACTGCTTTTGATAATTCTGTGGATCACATCAGTGGTTTAGACTTTCTCTGAGTTGGTTTACTGACCTATCTATTTTCTTTTTTCTCCCTCTCCACTGGTTTGTTTTTGAGGAGTATTTTCTCCCCATTGCTGCCTAAATTATTCAAGCAGTAAGCATGCAGTTCTTAGTCCTTAGCCAGAGCACAGAGTAATCAGATATGGTCAGTGGGTTAATGAAGTGAATAATGTCTCTATAAGCCAGACATTAAGTTTTGTGAAGGAATTTTTTAAAGGTAAGTAAACTTTTAGGACCTAATTATCTTTGAAATTATTTACCTTTAAAATCTCTTTTATTATCTTTCTGCCATGAACTATAAAAATATAATGTACTTTATTAAAACTTGAACATTTCACTTAAATCTGTTTGGCTCTGTAATGCATTGTGAGCTGAATGTTGAGCTGGCCTTTCCCTTTTTTTTAATTTACTTATTTTAAAAGAAGCTTGTATTTACCTGGAAAGTTTAAATTATGTTCTGTCACACCACAGAAACTGCAGGTTATTTGCTTGTTTAAAAAATTTTTTTCGGGGCCGCCCGGTGGCGCAGCGGTTTAGTCCGCGCTTGGCAGCCCGGGGTTCGCAGGTTCGGATCCCGGCGCCCGCCGATGCACCGCCTGTCTGTCATGCCGTGGCGGCGTCCCATATAAAGTGGAGGAAGATGGGCACGATGTTAGCCCAGGGCCAGTCTTCCTCAGCAAAAAGGGGAAGATTGGCAACAGATGTTAGCTCAGGGCTGGTCTTCCCCACAAAAAAAAAAAAAAAATTTTTTTCTATTAGATTGTAAAAATCTTTGAAGATGGATCTGTTTGTGTAGTCTCTTTAACTCTCCACCGCATCTCTTGCACATAGGTATTCATCAAATGCTGATTCAATTGAATTGTTGATCATCTAGTTTCAAAGCTCTTTCTTTTAAGAGAAATGACTTGTGTAAGAATATACAGCTGGCTCATGATAGAACTAGATGTATTTGAGAATTTCTAGAGTTCTTTTTGCTACATTATTTGCTATTTTTTCTTCTTCCTCTGAACTGTTATTCTGTAATCTTTGAGAAAATGCATATTTTTGGCATGTGCTGACATGCCTCTTTCTAGAACCAGAAAATAGATACAGAATCTCATAGTACATCTTTAAGAGCAGGTAAGCAGTATGGTATTAAGAAGGAAAAACTCTCAAAAGAATAAGCTTGACTGCATGAGGGAAGAACAGTTAGCTTATTTTGTTATTAGTGCTGTTGAGCTGATTCTGACTCCCGTGGACCCTGTGTCCAGCAAGTGCTGTTGAGCTGATTCTGACTCCCGTGGACTCTGTGTCCAGCAAACGGAACCCTGCTTCGTCTTTTTTGCTCCATCCTCTCACCTTCCAGCGCTATATTAGACAATGCTCCACTGCTAGTCACAGGGTTTTCATGGCCAGTTTTTTTGGAAGTAGGTGGCCAGGTCCTTCTTCCTAGTCTCTCTTAGTCGGGAAGCTCCACTGAAACCCATCCACCGTGGGTGACTCTGCTAGTATTTGAAATATGGTGGCATATCTTTCAGCATCACAGCAACATGCAGCTGCCACAGTATGAAAACTGACAGGGTGGTGTGGTTTCCTGACTAGAAACTAACCCGCACTGCGGCGTGAGAGTGCTGAATCTTAACCATTAGACCACCAGGGCTGGCTAGTTAGCTTATAGGATACTCAAAATCTAAAAATGTTAAACCTGGTCGTTTTCTCCTTTTGCTGTTTACAACTACCAAATGAGGAGAAACAAGTTTATCAAGTAATGTGCTTTTCAAGGAAAAGAACACATTTAGGAAATTTAAAACATGGTCAAATTTAGTTAGAATCACAGGTTATTCAGGTTATTTCTGCAATGTGCTCTTTCCTTGTCTCATTTATGAGAAGAGAGGATCAGTAGTTATAAGATTATTATTATAATAGTTTTTATAGTTTAAATAAAATAATTTCCATGCTACTTGAAAGCCAAACTAGGGAATTTTCTAGAAGCAGTTGCAGCTCTTCTGTCTCTAGTACAAAGTATTTTGTTAAAATATCTGATTAGTGAGAGTTTTAGTAAATTAAAATAGCTTTATTTTTTCCCACTTATAGAATTAAGGAGAATTGTATAATTCTGTGAATTGTAAAAAGGAAAAAAGTTCAGATTAAAGATTTAAAGAAGAAAGGGAGGGGCCAGCCCAGTGGCATAGTGGTTAAGTTCGTGTTCTCCGTTTAGGTGGCCCAGAGTTTGCAGGTTCGGATCCTAGGTGTGGACCTACATACTGCTCATCAAGCCATCCTGTGGAGGCGTCTCACATATAAAGTGGAGGAAGATGGGCACGGATATTAGCCCAGGGCCAATCTTCCTCAGCAAAAAAGATAATAATTTGGAATTCTAAAAAAATCTAGTACAGTGACTTCCCTCCATTGCTGCCATTTGTTTATTTGCCCACTTGAGTAAGAAATGGCTGTCAAAAAGTCATGGTTGGAAGCTGGAAAGTTAGTGATATGCACCACAAATGAATTCCCAATTTTTTTGAACTCTGGATGGTGAAGGCCTGTCTTTACCTTTTCATGATCAATAACTTAGAGCGCTAACTTTCTACTTCTCATAAGGGAAGTGAAGCCCTCCCCTTCATTCAGCCTTTTAGCTTGGCAACTAAACACATGACTTACATAGTATATCTGCTGGTTCAATTTACTTGTAAACTTGAATGCCTACAATTAATTTTATATGCATTTTTGTGTAATGCATGTAATAATTTAAAACATATTGAGGTAATGTTAAATCCCTTATTACATAAAGGGGAAAATTTGTAAAATGTTATCTTAGCATAAATATTTAGATATACTTAATTCTAAACATAACATTTAAATTGAAAAGTGTTTGAAAATTTGAAGTGAAGAGAGCATAATATCAATGTTATTTCTTTAAAATTAGGTAAGAATCATAAGAGCAAATTAATTGCTTTGGTGCTGTTTATGCAAGTGCTCAAGTAGGGGTCATGGCTTTAGCGTTGTATGCAAGAGATCATGTGCTGTGATTTCGGGATGCTATGAAATGGAAGCTTCGTGAGTAGTCCAAGTTTATCCAAAATACATTTCTTTTTGTGGCCAGCATCAGCAGTAGTCACCAATTGGACCCTATGCAAGTGGTAACCGTTGGTATCAAATGAGAGTCTAGAAACCAGATAGAAGATATCAAGCATTGATTGCTCTAGGTACCAACGTAAATTGAAATGTTCTGATGCTAATTTGATTATCTAACAAGTTCCTCACATTCTGAAGCAATGATTCTGAAGCAGTGGTCCCCAACTTTATCAGCTTGTGTTATACTTCTTTCATAACCCTCATAAGAATTTAAAATATTTTTTAATGTCTTCTATTAAAGAATAAACCTTAGCAATAAAAATGTTCAACCTATTTATTGAGATGGTGATACTCAGTGGGTAAACCCTTATGGACTATAAGTGTATGATTTGTTAGATTATTAAAAATATATTGAAAATTAACTTAAAGATTCCCATTACTATCTTTGTGAACCCCTAGGGGTCTTGGGTCCCAGGTCCAAGCCTTTGGCCCAGAGATAACTAGAAAAGGAGTTAAATGTATGTAACTCATATAATTTACTGAATGTTTTCATATGTCATCATCTTATTTTATAAGAAAAATCTGTTATTACATGTGTGTATGGGGAAGATTAATAAAACATCATGTAGGACCGTATGGTCCTACAACTCCTGCAAATTATTTCTGCAGTCTGCTATCATGGTGTGGTAGACCATTTTACCAATTCAGATAAGAAAATGAGAAAATTATGGATTCGTGAGCTTCTAGTCTTTAACGTGCCATTGGCCAGCACTCCTCCCACCAGCCCTGTGTTCATGGCACTGTCAGGTTGGTTACCTTTTATTGTGGAACTGAGAGAAGCTCCCCAAAGCGCGAAGACTGGTACAGTCACCACAATAGGTATAGTTTGTGTCCCAAAGAATATTTGTTGGAAGGACCTTTTAAAAATCGTCTAGTCCAACCTTATCATTTGTTTCAACAGCATTCCTCTAGAATGTAAGCCCCCTGTGAACAACTTTGTCATTTTTGGTCAGGACTATATCATCAGCACTAAAAATATTGCCAGACACATATACTTTAGCACTCTGTAAATATTTGTGGAACTGAACTTATTGAACGCAGACCCTGTGTCTTGAACTCAAGTAGGAGAGGGGAAATCAAGGATGAATAGGAGGACATGGTCCCTAATGGAAAGAAAGAAGCTCATAGTGTCTGAGGGAAGAGAGATTTGAAAACTAGTAATTGGACACGAGTAATTTGTGTTAAAAATCCATGACAGAAGTGTGTTCTGGGTGATACTTCATTTGAAATAGTGTTGTATGTATATGTGTTTTACTCTGTGCTCTAAGGGTGGCTAGTTAACATATAAAGTACTATTAGAGAATGCACACTCTGAAGTAGTTACTTAGCATTTGAAAGACTATAATCAGAACCTTCACTACGTAGGCTCCTATAAGCCATTCAATTATTTCTGTAATCACTCACCCCTGAGGTTTTTTAACTAGCATAACATGTTATAAATGATTTCTAAATTTTTAATTTTTGTAGTAGTCAAAGAAATACGAAAGTGGAAAGAACCATAAAATGAACTCCTGTATGTGCATCACCCAGATTCTACAGTTATGAAGATAAATAATTTTTCATGATAAAATGAGTAATATTCAAGAAGTGGATTAGCTACAAATATTGTATAGGCATCTCTGCCCTTGCATGAACATGATTTAAGAACCTAGTGAGCTCAGTAGCTCGTTCATTCTATGGAACATTGCCCTATGGGTAGGAATTCTGTTTGGCTGTGTGTTTAGCTGGTAGTGGAAAAATCAACTACCTGATTCTGACCAGATTAGTGGAATCCCGCTACTGAAATACTGCCTTGAGTGAACCTGTCATGCAAGATGTTTATTGTAGTATCTAAAAGGATGGAAGGCTAGCTGAACTTAATGATACTTATAGAAGAGGCTATGTGACACTTATAATTTTTTTAGGTGCTATAAACTATTATGTATCATAAAATTTGCCATTTTAACCTTTTTTTTTTGTTGTTTGTTTTTTTTGTGGGGAAGACCAGCCCTGAGCTAACATCCGTCGCCAATCCTCCCCTTTTTGCTGAGGAAGACTGGCCCTGGGCTAACATCCGTGCCCATCTTCCTCCACTTTATATGGGACGCCGCCACAGTGTGGCTGACTGGCAGTGCGTCGGCGGGCGCCCGGGATCCGAACTCGCGAACCCCGGGCTGCCAAGCGCGGACTAAACCGCTGTGCCACCGGGCGGCCCCCGCCATTTTAACCATTTTTAAGCATACAATTCAGTAACCTTAAGTACATTTACATTGTTGTGCAACCATCACTGCTATCTTTTTCTAAACTTTATCGCTCCAAACAGAAACTCTGTGCCCATTAATCAGTAACTCCCCATTTTGCCATCCCCCCAGCCCCTGCTAACTTCTTACCTACTTTCTTTTCTACAAATTTGTCCATTCTAGATATATATGTGGAATCATACAATGTTTGTCCTTTTGTGTCTGGATTATTTCACTTAGCATGATGTTTTCAAGGTTCATCCATGCTGGAGCTTGTTTTAGTACTTCATTCCTTTTTATGGCTGAACAATATTCCATCGTATGTGTATATCACATTTTGTTTATCCATTCATCTCTTGATGGACGCTTGGGTTGTTCCCACTTTTTGGCCATTGTGAATAATAGTGAACATTGGCATACAAGTATCTGTTTTATACCTAGGAGTGGAATTGCTAGGTCATATGATGATTGTATGTTTAATTTTTTGAGAAATCATCAAACTTATCCACGGCAGCTGCACCATTTTGCATTCCTATCAGCACTGTATGAGGACTCCAACTTCTCCACATTTTTGCTGACACCTGTTATTTTCTGTTTTTTTTCTTTAAATTTTATTATAGCCATCCTAGTGGGTATCTCATTATGGTTTTGATTTGCATTTCCCTAATGAATGATGATATTGAGCATCTTTTTCGTGTGCTTATTGACCGTTTGCATCTCTTCTTTGGAGAAATGTTTATTCAAGTCCTTTGTTCAATTTTGAATTGGGTTGTCTTTTTGTTGTTGAGTTGTAAGAATTATTTATGTAAAAAAGAGAATTCTTTGTGCATTCTGAATATTAAATCCTTATCAGATACATGATTTGCAAATATTTTCTCCCATCCTATAGGTTATCTTTTCACTTTTTTGATAATGTCCTTTGCACAGAAGTTTTTAATTTTGATGAAGTCCAATTTATCTGTTTTTTCTCTTATTGCTTATGCTTTTCTGTTTGGCTTTTCAGTCAGCATAATTATTTTCAGATTCATTCACTTTGTTGCATGTATCAATAGTTTATTCTTTTTTATAGCTGAGTAGTGTTTCATTGTATGGATATGTCAGTTTGTTTGTCTGTTTGCCTGCTGATAGACATTTGGGTTGCTTTCAGTTCTTGGTTATTACTAATAAAGCTGCTATGAACATTCATATACACGTCTTTGTATAGACATATATATTTCTTTCTCTCTTAGGTAAATATTTAGGCGTGAAATGGCTGGATCATATGGTAGGTATATGTTTCATTTTTTAAGAAACTGCCAAACTTTTCCAGAGTGGTTTTACCATTTAATTCCTACCAGTAGTGTATGAAAGTTCTGGTTTCTTGCAATCTTCACCAACATTTGGTGTGGTTAGTCTTTTTAATTTTAGCAATTCTCATTGTTGTGTAGTGGTATCTCATTGTGGTTTTAATTTGCATTTCCTTAATGACTGATGTTGAGCATCTTTTCATGTGTTTATTTGCCTTCCATATGTTTTCTTTGGTTTAAATGTCTTTTCATATCTTTTACCTTTTTTTTTTTTAAGCAGGTCGTGTATTTTCTTGCTGTTGAATTTTGAGAGATCTTTATATATTCTGGATACAAGTCTTTTATCAGGTATATGCTTTGCAAATATTTTTCTCCCAATATGTGTCAGTCTTTTCATTCTCTTAGAGTTTTTTGAAGAGCAGAAGTTTTTAACTTTCAAAAAATACAGTTTATACATTGTTTTCTTTGTGGATTGTGCTTTTGGTGTTACATCTAAGAATTCTTTGCCCAGCCCAAAGTCACAAAGAGTATCTCCTATGCTTTCTTCTGGAAGTTTTATACTTTTAGGCTTTGCATTTAGGTCTATGATTCATTTTGAGTTAATTTTTATATATGGTATGGGGTATAGATCCAAGTCCCTTTTTGAACATATGATGTCCCAGTTGTTCCAGTGCCATCTGTTGAAAAGACTGTTCTTTGCACTTTGTCAGAAATCAGTTATCCATGTATTTGTAGGTTTATTTTTGGGCTCTCAATTCTATCTGTACCATTGATCTGTTTGTTTACTTTTACTCCAATACCATGCTGTTTTTATTACTGTAGCTTTATAATAAGTCTTGAAATCTGGTAGTGTTAATCCTCCAGCTTTGTTCTTCTTTTTCAAAGTTATTTTGGCTATTCTTGGTTCTCTGTGTATCCATTTGAATTTTAGTATCGGCTTGCCAATTTCGACAGAAAAGCCTTTCGGGATTTTGATTGGGATTGCATTGAATCTATAGATCAATTTGCGGAAGATTGACATCTCAATAATATTGAGTCTTCAGACCCATCAGCATGGTGTATCCTTCTATTTATTTAGGTCTTTAATTTCTCTCAACAATGTTTTGTGGTTTTCAGTTTCCACTTTTTTGTCAAATTTATCTGAAGTATTTCACATTTTTTGGTGTAACTGTAAGTGATGTTTTTAAATTTTTAATTTCTAATTGTTCATGTGAATATATAAAAATACAGTTGATTTTTATATTTTGATTCTATCCTACAGCCTTGCTAAACTCATTTAGCAGTTCGGGTAGCTTTTTTGTAGATTCTAGTGGATTTTCTACATGGAGGATTATGTTGTCTGTAAATAATGACTATTAGAGGACTTTACTACCAGATTTCAAGACTTACTAAAATACTAGTCATCAAGACAGGATGGTATTGGCATAAGGAAAAGACATATAGATCAATGGAATAGAATATCCTGGAATAGACCCACTCGTATATAGTCAAGTGATGTTCACAAAGGCACAAAAGTAATTCATGGCAAAAGAATAGTCTTTCCAGCAATGATGCTGGAGCAAACTGAGCAGCCTACGAATAAGTAAACGTGAGTCTTGATCTCTGTTTTATACAGCATACAAAAATTAATTCAAAATGGATCATAGACTAAACGTAAACGCTAAAACTATGCAGAAGAAAACACAGAAGAATAAATGTTTGACCTTGGAGTTGGCAAAGATTTTCTAGATAGGAACACAAAAAATCCTAATCAGAGAAGAAAAAATTGATACATTGGCCTTTATCAGAGTTAAAAACTTCCACTCATTAAGGAAATAAAAAGGCAAACCAAAGACTGGCAGAAAATATTCTCAAAATGTGTATCTAACAGTGGACTTGTATCCAGAATTTATAAAGAACTCTTGTACCTAGTGATAAGGTTAAAAAAAAAAATAGGGTAAAAAGTTTGAACAGACACTTTACAAACGAAGACATGCTGTTAAGCACGTGAAAAGATGCCACCATAATTAGCTAGCAGGGAAATACTTATTAAAACCACAATGGCATATCACTTACATCTTCTAGAATGGCTAAAATTAAAAGGCTAACAATTCCAAGTGTGAGAATGAATGTGAGGGTGTGAATCAACTGGAACTCTCATGCATTGCTCGTGGGAGTATAAAATGGTGTAAGCACCATGGGAAACATTTTGGCAGTTTCTTTATAAATTTAAACATATACTTACTATGTGACCCAACAAGTCCACTTGTAGCTATTTAGCCAACAAAGTAAAAACATCTGTCCACAAAATATGAATGTTCATAGCAGCTTTATTCATAATAGCCCCAAATTAAATACAACTCAAATGTCTTGCACTTGGATAGATAAACAAATTGTGATATATTCACACACTGGAATATAACTCTTCCATAAAAGGAATGTCTTCATAATAAAGTCAGTAACATGGATGAATCTCAAAAATATGCTGAGTGAATGAAGCCTGACACAAAGGAATATATGCTGTATGATTTTATAATAGGCGAAACTGATCTGTGGTCATAGTTATCAGATTAGGGGTTGCCTAGGGCTGGGTAAGGTGGGATATTGATTGCTAGTGGGCTTGAAGGAACTTTCTTGGGTGGTAAAAATGTTCTGTGTCTTGAT
This sequence comes from Tapirus indicus, assembly GCA_031878705.1. Classification (NCBI taxonomy): domain Eukaryota; kingdom Metazoa; phylum Chordata; class Mammalia; order Perissodactyla; family Tapiridae; genus Tapirus; species Tapirus indicus. Next base: position 29,761,012 of record CM062924.1, read on the forward strand.
TAGGGAGATGGTTACATGGATATAAACATTTGTCAAAATTCATTGAGCTATACATCCCATATGTGTTCATTTTATCATATGTATATTATGCCTTAACATAGTTGATTTTTGAAAAATCAATTCTAAGAGGATTGTAGATCTAAATGAGAAAGGTCAAATAATAAGTTCCTGAAAGATAACATGGGAGAATTTCTTAAACAAGATATAAAAAGCACTAATGTTAAATTAAACTGCATTAAAACCTGGAACTTCTTGTCTTCAAAAGACACCACTAAGAGAGTGAAAAAGGCTAGCTACTGTGTGAGAGGAAAAAGTATATGCACACAGACACAAATATGTACACTTATATATCTTGTATGTATATATTTTTTTCTTGAAAACTGCCTCATATTCAAAAAATATAAATAACTCCTACAAATTACTAGAGAAAAAACCCCAAACATCTAAAAGAAAGAAGGGCAATGATGTGAATAGGCATTTCATAGAAGAGGATTTCCAAATAGTCAATAAATATATGAAAAGCTGTTCTATATCTTTAGTCATCAGAGAAATGCAAATTGAGGTCATAATGCAGTACCAATATATACTCACTGGAATGGCTAAAACAGACAAATAGTATTGAGTGTTAACAAGGCTGAGAGCAACTATCATTCTGCTACATTGCGGGGTGGGAGTGTAATTTGTACAACCAATTTGGAAAACTATGGCAGCATACCCATACTTTATGACTAAGCAATTTCTCTTCTAGAATATATCCCACAGAACAGTATGTGTGTCAGGATACATATTTAAGAATTTTCATAGCAGTTGATTTGTAAATAGCCAAAAATTAGTAACTGCTCACATATCCATTAACAATAGAATGGTTAAATTGTTTTATAGTCAAACAATGGAATACTATAAAACAATGAGAAGGGACAAGCTACTGTATGCACCTACATGGATGAATCTCACACATAGAATATTGACTGAAGGAAGACAGATTCAATACACATATGAGATTCCACTTACATAACATTCAGAAATAGGTAAAATGATATTTTGGTGTTGGAAGCTGGGGTCATGGTCACTTTTGGGTAAAGAGTAGGCACATGGGACACTGGTAATATACAGTTTCTTGATCTGGGTGGTGGTTACGTGGATATGCTTATTTTGTATCATTTATCAGACTTTACATTTATGATTTGTACACTTTTCTCTGTATAATGCTTTGACTTTTTTTTTTTTTTCGTGAGGAAGACCAGCCCTGAGCTAACATCTATAGCTAGTCTTCCTCTTTTTGCTGAGGAAGATTGGCCCTGGGCTAACATCTGTGCCCATCTTCCTCTACTTTATATGGGACACCGCCACAGCATGGCTGACAAGCAGTGCGTCGGCAGGCACCTGGGATCCGAACCGGCGAACCCCGGGCTGCCAAGCGTGAACTAAACCACTGCACCACTGGGCCGGCCCCAAATGCTTTGACTTTTAAAAGTTTAGTTTTAAAAATTAGGGCAAAGTAAAGAATTTTCAGGAAAAAATTGCATAGTATTCTTGGTAGTGTGACTGAGTGTGAGATTAATGTACAGAAGGCAGTAGTGTTTTCTAGTAATTAGCATCTGAAAATGAAAGCAGTAAATTCATTCTACTAACGGTAGTGGGCAGCTTCACTGAGGTACGACCTGAAATCTCGTTTAGGCTCCTACTGCTTCCTCTTGCTTAATTTAGCTCTCGGGCTTCTCTGTTGTCACTACTGCGGTGCCTACTGTAGGAATTTACTCAAGTTGCACAAGCTAGTGTGGGGGGTATTTAACACCCCATGGAACAAACTTTGGTCAGGGGGAGGTGGAAATCAATAAATGTCCCTTTTCCTCATTTCAGACTGATAGTCTTGAGACGCCTTTCATACAGTTTCTCATATTTTCCTCTCTAGCCAACTTTTGGGCCAACTGTTTCAGCACTTTTTTTTTTTTTTTTTTGTGGGGAAGACCAGCCCTGAGCTAACATCTGTTGCCAATCTTCCCCTTTTTGCTGAGGAAGACTGGCCCTGGGCTAACATCCGTGCCCATCTTCCTCCACTTTATATGGGACGCCGCCACGGCATGGCTGACAGGCAGTGCGTCGGCGGGCGCCCGGGATCCGAACTCGCGAACCCCGGGCTGCCAATTGCGGACTAAACCGCTGCGCCACCAGGCGGCCCCTGTTTCAGCACTTTTATTGGCTCTCTGTCTTTCCTTGTTATGCTACTCCATTCTTAATTCCTGCTCCCCAATAAAGTATTCATGCATAAGCCTTCTCAGGCTCTACCCAGCGCCCTCTAAAAAAAGAATTATCTAGCCCAAAATGTCATTAGTGCTGAGGTTGAGAAACCGTGGTATCTGAAGCCAATGGTTTGCTTTAAAATTCAAGCTCTTTGGGGCCGGCCCAGTGGTGCAGCGGTTTAGTTTGCACTTGGCAGCCCGGGGTTCATGGGTTCCATGATCCCCGGGGGACTGCTGACACGCTGCTTGTCAGCCATGCCGTGGCGGCGTCCCATATAAAGTAGAGGAAGGTGGGCACGGATGTTGTTAGCCCAGGGCCAATCTTCCTCAGCAAAAAGAGGAAGATCAGCAATGGATGTTAGCTCAGGGCCGGTCTTCCTCACAAAAAAAAAAAAAATTCAAGCTCTTCAATATTCGATCACTGTGACTTTGCGAAATAACCACTGAGTGTTAATTTTTTTGTCTATAAAATGATCATGATAGATACAAACAGAGCCCTTAAGGATTAAATGAGGTAAGCTCTATAAATTTAATTCCTGAAACATAGAAGAGTTCAGTAAATAGCAGATATTGGTATTTCTTATTCAAGTTTATATGCTACTTTCTGATACTCCTGAGGCATTTTCCCTGAGTATGAAAACTCTTTCCTAGACACCAAGTTCTCAAGTCCTTATAAATAACCACCAAAAGGCATAAAAAAATAACTTCTATAGAACCCAGTATAGAGAAGACAGCAACACGATTCTTGTCAAAATTTAAATGGATATACGGGTTTTTCAATTTTATAAATCTTTTGCTTTGTTAACATGATGCTGTGTTAGCGGAGACTCAGTATTACCATGAAAAGGTTGTTTTGCCAGCAACACAAGTCCATTGTCAAAAAGTTGGAGAGCAGCAATAAACATTATTAGGAGGCAGAAGGATGTATTCTGAAACACTAGAAAAGCCAGAGGACATAGTATGTAAACACCATTAAGCACTAAACAAAATAACACTAAAATATATTTAAAAAGGAAGTTTTTTAAGGTTTTTTTAAAATAGCAACATCTGTGTATGTCCATATTGTTGGGGGCTCTCCTCTGCATTTAGGAGGTTTGGTAGCAATCCCTGGCCTCTACCCATTAGATGCCAGTAGCACATACACCCCACTCCCTCAGTTGTGGCAACGAAGAGTGCTTCCAGACATTGCCAAGTGTACCCTGGGAGACAAAATCATACTTGGTTGAGAACCACTGAGATAAACCTAGATTGGAATTCCAGGTCTGGGGCTATGGGTCTATGAATTTGAACACATTACCTAACTCGTAAACTTCACTTTTCCTAAGTCAGGGCTTAGCTCAGCACCTGACACCTAGAGTTCAGTAAATGATGACAATTATGATGATGCTAAAACCTGTTCCCTTTTGTGCCACTCAGCCTCTCTGTCCTCTGAAAGTGAAATGCCCTTTTGTGTGGGCTGTGGTCAAGTTGTTGAACAAGAATTTCTCATCTAAGATCATCAAAAGACATTGCTCTTTCACGTGGTTAGTTAGCATAGAGTTCAGGTTTGCTCTTGTGTTCTTGTTTGACTTGGGCAGAGCTGGGAGTACATTATTTCATTTGAATCTCCTCCTGGCATAGCATTGTGTAGGGTATTTTTTTGCATATTTGTAACCTCTTGAATTAGACTTAATGTGTTAAAGATTAGTTTGGGCTTATGGGAATCAGACCTATAGAAATTGGAAAGATAAGACTAATTCATTATTGTTTATTGTTATTGTTTTTGTTTTTTAACCCTGAGCAACAACCAATGAAAAATATTTATTTGTTCTTTAGCTTTATTTTTTTGCAAATATGATTTAAAATATTAGTAGCCTATAATTGCTTTGATATACATTATGTCACTTAAATTTTATTAAAACCCTGGCCAGTGAAAAGAGAATAAAAGGAGGTAAGGAAAGGGAACTCTTGATGTACTGTAAGTACACAACAAGACACTATATTAAGTACTTTATTTTATTATCTCATTTACTTCTTACCACAATATCTGCAAAGAAAGTAGCATTATCCTATTTTGTAGATGAGCATATGGTGGTTCATTTGCCCAGGATCATATAGCTGGTAAATAAGTGACAAACCCACTAGAACTTGGGTTTTTTATTCCAAAGCCCATCTTATTTTCATAATGCCATGCTATCTTCCCCAAATAAGGGGCATATGCCTCTGCCTTAAATTTTTTTGTAGACCATGTATCTTGACCTATCCTCTGGACCACAAGATAATAGCATGAATTGTAGGACATTGCAGCTGTGATAAGTCATTTTTTCTGTTGCCACTAAGCTTAAAGACCTGTCTTGCTTAGCCCAGCTTCTCTGGCCATCTGTGGCCTACATCTCTGCTGTTCTCCTGGTCCAAAGCAGTTATATCCAATTTATGGGAATAAGGAAAGTTTTTAGGTTCAGCCTTTTTTGGCTGAGTGAGTAAACCTTATATTTTGATTATATGTATTATTTTAGCTTTTATGGTTTCATACTGCTCAAGAATGCAAAGCAGTTAAATCTTAAGCCATGAAGTGTATGTTTGGCACGAGTCAAGTTAGTAGACTTATTTAAAAATTAAGAGGGCTTTATATCCAATGAGAAAAATAGTCTCAAAGCCGCCATGTGATCTGTTTGTTCTGATAGACTACTGAGTCAAAGATGCCTTTAAGTCTATAGTTGCCTAAAACTCTACTGTCTTGGTGTGATTTGTGTTTTTAGCTGAGAGAAGAAAAGTTGCAAGAGGAGAAAACCTCTGAAGATCAAATCCACAAGCTGTTACCAGAGGATACAGAAACAGGGAAAAGGAAAATGGATGAACAGAAAAAAAGAGATGAGCCGTTAGTACTGAAAACAAATCTGGAGTGTGTAAGTAGATCACCTTTCTGATGGACATCTGCCTCAAAATTAGCAATTAGCCCAGGTGACAGGGATCTGAAAAATCTGTGTGGGTGAACTATGAGACCAGTAACGGTCACTGACTATGCAGCTTAACAGTAGTGAAGAACTTAGCATCCAGATGAGAGCTGGAGAAAATAATTTATGAATGGGACAATGAGACTTGCATGGAAAGATTAAAGGAGCAGTGGGGGGAAAAGGTGAGTGAGAGGAAAAACCTAGTATAGTATACTACTTGTGGTAAGGTTTAAACGTATATTGTCATTTTGACTTATGGGTTGTTATTTGACATTTGAGTTTGGTATGTCTTATATCGTGAATTAGATTTCTTTAAAGCTTGTATTTTACCTCCCTTTATTCTTTATAATGCCCCAAGCAGCACAGTGCTAGATATAAGGTAGGTCCTTAATATTAGATTAGTATTTAGTTTAAGCTTAACCTAAGTACACTTCTAATTGGGCCAAATCTTGCCTGAATTTTTTTCATTACTTATTTACCAAGCAAATGACTGGAAAAGGTTGTAAGTGGTATATTTAACTTATAAAAGAAATCACTTTTGGAGGGTCCACTGATTACACTCAAATGGACAATTGCAATTGAATTTTTTTTCTTTAGTAAGTCATATTGGATTGGACACTTTCTATTGCTTGCTGCATGTACTTAACTTATCTTTAGAGTCATATCTTTTAAAATATTTCGTGATTCAGGCTTGTTAGTATTTCAGGTTATCTTTCTAATTAGCTGGAATTAACAAAGCTTTACCGTAAAGACAGACAATATAACAGAAGAGAGAAAAAAAAATCTCTAGACCAGAAATCTGCCTCTTAAACATCTCCCAGCATTGTAACAGACTGTACATCTTTGGCTAAGTTACTTAATTTCTTTGTGCTTTTGGTTTATTCTTTGCAAAGGCTTTTTTCCTGAACTTCAAAGATTGAAATTATTTAAATTTTCTTGGATAGATAGTATTTGTTGATTGTCAACATGCATTTGGTGCTTTTTGATTCCAGTTATAATAATAATAATTGTTATTATTCAATTGCTAAAAGTAACCACTTGCATTTTACAGTTTCAACCTTCTAAAAGATTCAATTTAACAAACATGAAATACTCGTGTTCTCTTAATGCTCTGTTCATTGGGAACTACAAAAGGAAAAAGACTAGCTACTGGAGAGGATACCATTTCGCTAGAAAGGCAAGAATAAAATATATGAAAGTCTTGTGCCATATAGTATGTCTTCTGACCAATAGCCCCACCTGTGGTCTGTAGTCTCTAAGGACTGCACCTTTGACCTTTCACCCCAACAGGACTGTCCATGATTTTTAGGATAAACCAGTTTTGACAAGGAGAGCTTACCGTTCACTATGGTCCTTTGATAGAAAGAACCTGCTGGTTTTGACCTTGTCAGATCCAGTTTTCCTCTAGGAAATGATCTCTAGATTTAATTTATGTCAAGTTTGGGAAATTGCTCTAATTATCTTTTCTTTTGCCACTACTGTCTTTGAAATAGAAATCAATTGCATCAACCTAATTTTAATTTTAAAAGAAATCAGGAAGTACAAATTCTCAGACTCATTTTTATTGGTAATAGCCAGTTTCACAAAATTTTCTATGCAAAAACACATTAAATAAAATCCGATCTATGAGCACTTCAAGTTTTAGGTATTTGTAATTTCATCTTTTTTTCTGTTTGCTTTTATATTTTTGAGGACTTTTAAATGGCTCTAATTTTGCTTTAAATATGTTAAGAGTTTTTGATGTTGAACAGATAATTTCATTTAGTTTAGCCAAGGCTAAACTCAAATTGGGACCAAAGAGAAGCTCAAGTGGTCTCAGTGGAAAGCTAGATGAAGGATTATATTTATATAAAGAGTATTATGATTAGAGCTGGACTGATCATTTCACTCTCCTGCCCCCGAAGCCTCAGTGACTCCCCATTTCCTGTGGAAGTAAATGTAAACTCTTCACCCCAACATTCAGGTCCTTAGTATTATTCTAGCTTATCTTTCCATTCTTGCTTACTTCTCAAAACTCTAGGGAACAGAGCTGTTTGCTTTCCTCCAAATATATACCCTATGCTTTCCCTCCTTAGAGTCTTTGCTCTTGCATTTTCATCTCATTGAAATGCCACCCGGCTTACATGGTGAAAGGCTATTCATCTCTCCATGTCCAGTTCAAAAACTGTCACCTTCGTGAAACCTGTAGGGATTCCTCACTTGTTTCCCCACTCCCATCATCCACTCTCTCCCCTCCCAAATTTTTCCCCTTACTTTGTGACTTTGGTTACAATAACAGGATTTATTTCATTCTTCCTTTCATGGTTATTTGTGTGTTTGTTTCTCTACTAAATCTGTAGGTCTGTTGAATGTAGGAAATGTGTCTTACCTATTTTAAAATCTCCTACAGTACCTTCCACATCGCAGGTGTTTTGTACATGTTTATCAAGTTTAATTCAAATGGAGGGAGAAAAGTGATTATTCTAGAAGTGGAGATTATCGTCTGTTGTTATTTGTGCAGAATCGAAATAAAATGGGCACAATGTATAATTTATTATGATTTCTTATGGTACAGTTAATACCAATAATAATGTGAATTGTTGGAAAACAATTTGGTATAACAGTTATAGTCATACCAAAGATTATAAAGCAGAAAGTGAAAAACTGCTTGTCATCTCACAGCCTAGAGATAACCCCTATAAACATTTTGGTAAATATCCTTCCAGAATTATTTTTTAAGTGCATATATACATGCACACTATACATTGTTTGTCTTTTCAGAAAATGCAGCCAAGTGTACATATTGTTTTGTAAACTATAAATCATGGATGTTTTTCCATGTAAATAAAGAATGCCATATCATTATTTAGTGGTCTCTTAGTATTCTTTACTGTAGAATTTATTTAATTACTCTCCTATTGATATTTTGCTATCTTAAGCCACCATTGTGATGAAATCCACTTGTCTCATTAGTTCCTTAGAATAGATTACTAGAAGTGGAATGACCAAGTCAAAGGGAGTATCCTTTTTAAGACTTTTGGTACTTATTGTTCAGTTGACCTCCAGAAAGTTTGTACATGAAAGTACTAAACTAATTTCCTCACACCCTTGGGTATTACCTGGGTATTATCATTCTTTTAATTTTTTTAGGCATAACATTTTTAAAAATATCGCTTCAGGGATTTCATTATGCATGTTTTGTACCATTTTAGGAATCCATACTGCTATAGGCTTATTTTTATCCAAAATGAAATATGAGAGGTAAATATTTTCCTATCTTATGGTTCACATTTTGTGGGAGTAGAAATATAGAGGGATGGGGGAGTACCTTCTGTCCATATAATTATTTATAATAACGTTAATTTATTTTTCAGCAATTAAAAAGAACCTGGTGTGTGTCTATTATAATACTAAAGTTTTTTCTTAAAAGATTAATAGGATTTAAATTGATACAAACAATTTATCTTTTGTTGAGCACTTACTACTTGTTAGCTAATGTACTAGGTGCTTTTAATGATTTATCACAATCTATGTGGTAGATGGAGCAATCTTTATTTTATAGATGAGGAAACTAAGGCTTAGAAAGATAAAGCAACTAACCCACAGTGACACTGATAGCTAAGTAATAGAGCTGGGATTTGGACATTGTTTTATTTGGTACTGAATTGATTATGCTGTAAGACCTAAATAGACAGAAATTGTCATTATTTATCTTCTGTTGAATCTATTCATGTCAAATCTTTTTCTTTTTTCCCAGAGTTGAGAAGAGAATATATAAAATTTAATAATAGGTTAGTGCTATTAAAGTTTCTCTGGTGAATAGTTTGTACAACGGGGTTCTTTAAGGAGTGATGCTCTACAAAATTGAAAAGCTTCTCTGTTAAATTGTAATCCTTCAAGTCCTTCTCAAAGGCTAACTGTTAGGAAACATAGCCTATTGTATGTATGTGCCTGTCAGCCTAGAGAATAACAAAGCATTTAAGGAATGCAGGGTACTCTGAGCCAAAAGATGCCTTGTACGCCTCTGTCTATAACTCTCACTTGGATAACTGGTTAATCATTAGATGATTAGATATTTTTTGTTTACTTACTATATAATGGTTTGGGAGTTTTAAAGAAAAGATGGTTACTTACTCTCACAGAGTTTATTGTCTGAAGCAGAAGACAAACTCCTAAATAAGAAGCTATAGTTCAGTATGATTAGTTGCTTCCCTTAAAAAGAATACTCTCATTTTGAATCATGAGGCAAATCCTCACTATATGTTGTATGCAAAAAGCCAGGTGTAAAGGAAACTTCAAATGTAAGTTGAAAGACTCAAAAAGAGACTCTAAAATAAAATGAAGGTAAATGAAAGAGTATCACCAAGATGGGAAAAGCTGACTGTAGGGGTAATTTGGAAGTCCCTGCAGAGAAAGTGACATTTAACATTCCTCTGAAAGGCCAATGAATATGTCATAGGCAGAGAATATGGAAGGGGAATTTTAGGCAAAGGGAATATAGCTTGTCCAAAAGAAGAGAGGTTTTGAAAGACTGTGATAGTACATGTGGAGAGTAGAAAGTAGTTTGGTTGTACTACGACTCAAGGGGTTCCCTGGGTGGGAACTGGTGGGAGAGAAACTGTGAAAGAAGGTTGGGTCTAAGTTATTGTATCATGCTGAGGTGTTTAGACTTTATCCTGAAGTCACTAACAGTTAGGCAGGGGAGTGATAGGATTCTGTCTGTGTGCTTGATAGCATGGAGGGGATTGGAGGGAAGGGCGGCGGGAGAGAGCCAGACCAGTAAGTAGATTATTGCAATAGTCTAGGCAGAAGATGCTGAGAATCTAAGGAAAGGCACTGGCCGTGAGTATATATAGGAACAGTTAGATCTGAGAGACATTTTAGGAGTAAAATGGAGTAGAGTGGAAACAGCATGGAGGCAGTTTGGAGACAGATGCCCTGGGTTTAAGTACCAGCGTTAGCTACTTATTAATTCTACAATCCTAGGGAAATTACTATACTCTGAGCCTCAGTTTACCATCTGCAAGGTAATAATCCCTTCTTTTTTTGTGTGTGTGTGAGAAAGACCAGCCCTGAGCTAACATCCGTTGCTAATCCTCCTCTTTTTGCTGAGGAAGACTGGCCCTGGGCTAATGTCCGTGCCCATCTTCCTCTCTACTTTATATGGGACGCCGCCACAGCATGGCTGACAAGCAGTGTGTTCGCAGGCGCCCGGGATCCAAACCGCGAACCCCGGGCTGCCACGCGTGAACTAAACCACTGCGCCACCAGGCGGCCCCCAATAATCCCTTCCTAATAGGGCTGATACAAAGAAAAATATCTGGAACTGTTGGGGTACTCAAAACCTCTACATGATGTTGTTATGACTTTGAAGAAAGGGAAAGGAGAGTCTCCTAGATGACATTGAGGCTTCTAGCTGGGTTGGTAGTGGGGCTTAGAGAAGAGAAATAGTTTGATTTTGGATATATTAAGTTGGAGCTACCTTTGGGATATCCAGATTGGGGTCTCCAGGAGGCAGCTGGAAATATACACTGGAGCTCAGAGAGAAGTGACACATAATAGATTTGAAAAGATAGCTATGGGAGATTCCATGGGAACCCCAAATGGACAATGTTGTCTTCCTTGTCTCCTGCCAGTGTCCTGCACGTCTCTCAGATTCAGAGAATGAAGAACCTTCACGAGGCAAGATGACACAGACACATCGCTCGGCATTTGTTTCCAAGAACAATTCCTACTCCTTAGCTTTCTTGACAGGGTAAGAGACTGATACTGAATTCAGTCAGGGTTCTTTCATTTTGGGGTATGAGACAGAAGGGACTGGGGGAGCAAAACTGTTTGTTGTAGCTACTTTGGGGGAGGTGGGAGTTGGGAAAAGAGATGGGAACTGGTTTTCAAATATGGATTAGGGACAAGGGGCTGACCTGAATTTTTAAAGAAAAATTAATTTTAACTATTTCTGGTATCCTTTGGGTAGGATTGTGCTAATTGCTCTGCCGCAAAATGTGACTTTTCTATCCTGGGAGGAAACAACAAAACCTTCTTCTGCTGACAATATCCATGGATTCTCTCTGTGGACTTTTTTCTCTTAGTAGGAAGTGAGGCTAGAGTTGATTTTATTTTCAGTGCCTAGAACTAAAATATATCTTGATAGGTTTCAACATGGCAAACTGAAAAGTTTTTAAGACCCTTGTCAAGGAATCTCTTGATCCTTTAGACTTTGCAGGCCCTGTGGAGGAAAGGAAGGAGGAATTGGATGGATGTTGGATGGTGGAGAAATAATGAAGGGCTAGATGGAAGGAAAAAAGAAGAAAGAATATATAGATAGGAGGAAGGAAAGGAAGGGAAGAACAAGGGAGGAAGGAAGCTAGGAAGGCATAATTCATTCAACAGACATTTTGTGAACAGCTGCTACACGCCATGCTATTTTAATATAAAGATAAAAAGACACAATCTTTACACCATTTTGTTGTCTTTTAAACAACAAAAGGGTGGCATTGTTCACGTTTATTTCTAGGGTTCCTCTCTTCCTTCCCAGCAGCACTATGAAGTAGATCTCTTGCTGCCCCTATGAACATACCTGGACCTTTTGTATCTTAAGGTTTTTTTATTCCTAGTCACTAATAAATATGACCCCAAGAAGCTACTAAGTTTAAGAATGTTATAAAGTATGTACTATTGTGATTTCTCATGTTGTTTTTATATCTCAATCCTTTTTGTATATGTGCTTTTGGAGCAGTCTGATTTTCCTGTTATTTCTGGGAGTAAAATTCACTAAACTTCCCCTTCTCTTAAATGCCTCCCCTTCTCTAGGTAATGGTAACTCCTTCCAGGAAGGCCCATTTGACACTTGTTGAATGGCCACTGTATTGTAGCCACTTAGGCTTGATTGATGTAATCACGACCCAATAAGTAAGATATAAGCCAGTGTACTTTCCATTTATGATGAAGATGAAACTCTTGCATTGTGCCTATGAGCTTGAACTGTAGATGCTCTCTAAAGTTAAAAAATTCAAAATTGCTTGACTAAGGGTTGTCAGCTGTTGATTGTGTATGTGGATTTTCCCCCATTTATAGCAGACATATCTTAATTATATGAGGGATCTACTGAAAAGAGAAAAAGATATTCATTCCAATCAAGTTATAGTAATATTCCCTGAAACAAATAAATGTTGCTTCAGTCAATCTGTGGTTAGTTAATTAATATCTCATAATTTGGAATGACTTGGAAAAATTTTCTTATTAAAATGCAAATATGATTCCAAGGCCAAATTGCTCCAATTAGTTGGAGTGGATATTGAACAGGTGAATTACTTATCACCAGTTTCAGTCTCTACCCTTGGAATTCATTCTTTTGAAGGGAGTAACAGGTTAATATTTTGTTACTTAGAAATGCAAGGAACTTAAAAAATCCTTCTCTAAAGGGCAAGATGTAAAGTCTATACAGAGGGGTGTGCTTTTGATTATGTGTGGCTCTGGAATATCTGTAATGTATCTTCTTTTCCTGCTCCTTGGCCCATCCTTACCCTTAATTTGTATCACTGAGCCACAGTGGAACTAATTTATAGGAAACTATTCACTTAACTTTACTGTTAAGAAATGTTTGCGATTGGTATTACACATTTCTGGATCTCAGTGTTCGTTTTTTCCAAACAGCCAAGGTTGTTGGCTGAGTTCAATTATTAGTAAAGTTATTAAAACAATTAATTGGGTTTGGTTGGTAAGGTTATCTTTTTAGGAAATAGTTTGCTGATGTCATGGAAACGAAACCTTAGGTTGGGAAATCTATTATGGTAGTATGTGAATTGCATCTGTTATTTAGTCGACATATTTTTTTTCTTAGCTAAAGAAATATTAAGTTTCAATTCCAAATGATATTTAGGAAAGCAATATGGAAAAAAAGTTGTTAGTGCTAACATATGGGATATAGCACATGGATATATTAAAAAAGAATTAGCGTGGCGATGGTTGCACGACAATGTGACTGTAAACTTAAAGTGGTTAAAATGGTAACTTTTATATTTTACCACAATAAAAAAAAGGGATTAGCATTGTTAATATTTTTTGGCTATTTCAGATGCATTTTTTTCTATCTGTTAAGCAACAACAAGAGAATAGGTTTTCTCTGCAAGTTCTTTTCCTGAAAAAAGTTCATATGTAAATGCTTTTAAAGTTTTTACAACTGTATTTAAATCAAATGAATCTACATTTGTTTTACTTATTTACTTTATAAACTTTTCCTTAAGCTCAAAAGCATGGAGGTTAAAAGTGAGTGAGCCTGATAGGATGGTTATTTTGGAAGGAATCCATCAATAGATTCTGGCTATGAGTCTTGCCAGCAGCTCAGTCTATTTTCATTTGAAAAATTCATAGCAAAGAGGGCTTTGCAGCACAATTAATGAAGTTCTACAGACCTTTGAAAATGAAACTTCTTCCAAATAGGCAGGTAGAGTAATAGTTAACCCAAGGTCATTTCTAAGTTAATCACAAAATATATGTTAATTGAAAAAAATTAACTTGAACCATAAGATACATAATTATAAAGTTAAACTTTTATTTTAAATATCTGAGAAACTGGTTTGTTTGTTTAAATTTATTTCCCTTCTCTCCTCATTTCCCTTTTCCCCACTAGAATTGAACAGAAAACCTGGTTGCAAATTCTTCTGAAAGCTCAGCCTGAAAAACTTTCTCTGTTGAGCTAGTGTCTTTTCTAAGAGCTACATGTCCACTTGTGTTTTCTTCTTTGCTTTGGCTGCCAGAAAATTTAGGATTAGGACAAAGTTTTCAATTCAGTCATCATGACTTTCTAACATGGCCATAATTTAAAAAAAATAATTTTTGGTATACTCTTTCCATATTTATTACTTAATGCGGTCTTTATTCTCTATTAAGATGCAGTCTTTGTTTTTACTATAAGTCACTTCAAATCTTCTTGGAAATAGGGTATAACCATAAAAATAAATACACACACACAAATATAATCAAATCTTTCCAATTTAAAAAATGAAAAAAAGAGGGCCAGCCTGGTGGCGCAGCGATTTAGGTCGCGCTTTGGCAGCCCAGGGTTTGCGGTTCAGATCCCGGGCCCTGGCAGACGCACTGCTTGTCAGCCATGCTGCAGTGGTGTCCCATATAAAGTAGAGGAAGATGGGCACAGATGTTTCCCCAGGGCCAGGCTTCCTCAGCAAAAAGAGGAGGATTGGCAACAGATGTTAGCTCAGGGCTGGTCTCCCTCACAATCAATCAATCAAAAAAAAAAAAAAGTGATGCAGCGATGCCAGTACTGCCATTCCGTATCTTAAGTAAATGGCGGTTAGCAAGATTTCTGGCACATGATAAGCCTTTGGTGAGTGTTGCTAGCACCCCTGTGTACAGCAGAGGAGCACCCTGCCCAGTCTTTCTGCACCATCCGCTCTTTGGGCGCTATATCAGACAGTGCTCCGCTGCTATTCATAGGGTATTCAGGGCCAATCTTTTTGGAAATGGGTGGCCAGGTCCTTCTTCCTAGTCTGTCTAATTTGGAAGCTCTGCTGAAAGCCCTCCATCATGGGTGACCCTGCTGATACTTGAAATATTGGTGGCATGGCTTTCAGCATCACAGCAACACACAGCTGCCACAGTATGACAACCAACAGACAGGTGGTGCGGTTCCCTGACCGGGAAACAAACGTGGGCTGAGAGCACCAGATCTTAACCACTAGACCACCAAAGGACCTTAAATATCGTCTCATTCTTTTGTTTTATGGATGAGAAGACTAAAGCCCAGAGAGAGAACATGGCTTGCCAAATCTTCCTACTAGAGTAGTAGGAAACTGAATTAAAACAGATTTCTTGGCTCTTTCCACTATACCCCATTGTTCCTCATGACCTTCTTATAGATCCCTGTGCTGCCTCTCCCTGTCTTCCCATTAGACTTTAAAATTCTTTGTAAGCAGGGACAACATCTTGTTCACCATTATATTTGCAGTACTTAGTACAGTGTCTGGCACATAGTAGAGGCTCAATAAATGCTTGTGGAATGTTGGAATAAGATAGGTCTTTTGCCTATGGGTAGGTTCAACTGGGGCTTTGTCAGAATTGATCGTCAAACTTACAGCATAGGGTCACTAGGAGGGAGGGCTCCAGGAGCTGTGGAGGAACAGAACATGCTGGGCAGGGGGTTTTACTGAATGATTTCTTAAGATTCTTTTCACTTCTAAAATTGAAGTGTCTAGAAGTGGCTTAAAGCAGAGTTTTAAAGGGAGGAGGAAATGAGGGCAGGGCATGAAGAGAAAAGGGTGAGGGCAGTTAGAAAGTTCCATAAAAATCTAAAGATTAGACTTAGCAAATTGTGTGTGGGGAATAGTCAAACAGTAACCATGAGGGAGAGGAGACTATAAGAGAAAGATGAGGTAGTGAGTTAAAAGAAACCGCAGGGCTTGATGATGGCCTGGGGCAGGTTGTGTGTGTGAGTGTGTGTGCTGGGGGAGGGATATAGGAGTTGAAACAAATCAAGTGGATGAGCTGGTTATTAAGAGATCAAATCTTGTTAAAAGTAATGGAATATGGTTGGAAAAGGAAGACAACTTAAGCAGAAATGATGTGGAACTTAAGGAGAGTGGCAGGTTTTAAGGTGTCAGTAATACCTGCCATATTAGAACAGAAATAACCTGGTAGTTTTCAGAGGGGCCTGGTGGGATGGTGAGGGATAGCATCAGGGGAACTAGCCTTTTCTCTGTGCTTCCTGCCATGATGAATGCTTTACATACCTCATTTCATTTAGTTCTACATTAATCCTACAAGACTTGTAATATTATTCCCATTTTATAGCTCACGAAAATGCAGTTCAAAGAGGTTAAGTAACTCACCCAAGAACTTCTCACCTCAGTAGAGTGACAGAGGTGGAATTGGAACTCAGGTCTCTCTTGACTCCAAACCTATGCTCTTTCTATCAAACCATTGTCAGAACCCTGTGACAAAAGGCCCTGCACTTGGATCTTTGTCTTGAAGTGATCTACCTTCGCAACAGAAAGCTGCCTTTCTTTGTTTGTTTAATAATTTATACCTTGCCTTGTTCTAAAAAGATACAGAGTGGGGTAAGAAGCTGTCTAGTTATCCTGCTGTTTGAGGGAACTCAAATCCTTCTGCATTATGATAGGCCTTTTGAAATAAACTGTGGAACCAGTGTACCTTTCCATCAGCAAAGAATACTAGTGTATGTCCAGAATAGGTAAATATGTACAGACAGAAAGTAGATCAGCTGTTACTCAGGGCTGGAGGGGAAGGTGAGGTTTAGGAGTGATAGCTAAAGGGTATGAGGTTTCTTACAAGGTGATAGAAGTGTTCTAAAATTATAGTGATGGTTGAATATACTAAACCCCATTAAGTTGTACACTTAAAAAAAAAGAATACTAGTGTACACAAGGCAGATAACCCAAATCATAAAAATATAAATACACATCATATAAATATATAAGGGAAGGATTGTACCAAAGTCTTACCCATTTCTGGGTGCATGGCAGCTACAACTAGGCCTAAGGAGGCTGCTGGTTTCATTCGAGTTTGGGGGGGGTGGCGGTGGTGAGGCACACACCCAGGCGAGGTGCTGGGGGGGAAGTTCTCTCCAGTCTTTAGCTTTTTGGTGGGACTCAGCTCCTTCAGACCTGAGAGTTTGATTAAGAAACTAATGTGGTGTGGGTATGTGAGAGACAAAGAGTGATGACTGAGTAACTGAGAGCATGAGCTGTCTAATGTTTTATATCATGTATAACGATTTGAAAACCCTTTAAGCAATGTTTTATAAGCATTAAATCTTTCAGCTTTCCAGCTGCATGTTTATACTGGCTGCCCTCCTTTTCTTTGTTTGTAAGTCAGACTCATTGTGGTTGTGGGTATTTTTAGCCTAACTAGATATCCCAGAAACCATCTGGTCTCTCGGCAGTGGAAATTTTAAGCCAGTTGCCTTTCAGACAATGCTGCTTTCTCTTGTTTATGACTTCATTATGTGTTTGGAAGAGAGAGCTTTCCTAGATGTGCTGAGTCTGTTCTATGGCAGAGTAGAGTAGAATGTAAGATCAGTATGCTGTGGTAGAAAGAGCACAGTCCTTAGAATCATAGAGATATAGGTTTAAATTTTGGCTTCAGCTGTGTGACTCTGGAAAGATCACTTTCCTCAGTTCTTTGTCTGTAAATTGAAGATGATGATACTTATCTAATAGGGTTTCTGTATGGATTAAATGAGATAGAATATATTTAAAACACTTGGAACAAGTGTTGGAGAGGATGTAGAGAAAAGGGAACTCATACACTGCTGGTGGGAGTTCAAACTGGTGCAGCCACAATGGAAAACAGTATGGAGATTCCTCAAAAAATTAAGAATAGAACTACCATATGATCCAGCTATTCCACTGCTGGATATTTATCCAAAGAACATGAAAACATGAAAGCATAAAGATATATGCACCCCTATGTTCATTGCAGCATTATTCACAATAGCCAAGACTTAGAAGCAACATAGATGCCCATCAAGGGACAAATGGATAAAGAAGATGTGGTATATATAAACAATGGAATACTACTCAGCCATAAAAAAGGATGAAATCTTGCCATTTGCAACAAGATGGACGGACCTTGAGGGTATTATGCTAAGTGAAATAAGTCAGAGGGAGAAAGTCAGATACTGTATGATCTCACTCATAAATAGAAGATAAAAACAACAACAAACAAACACACAGATACAGAGATTAAATTGGTGGTTACCAGAGGGGAAGGGAGGAGAGAAGAGGGCAAAAGGGGTGATTAGGCACATGTGTATGGTGATGGATTGTAATTGGTCTTTGGGTGGTGAACATGATGTAGTTTACACAAAAATCAAAATATGATGTACACCTGAAATTTATATAATGTTATAAATCAATGTTAACGTAATAAAAAATTTTTTTTTAAATTAAATAAAAATAAAACACTTGGCACAGTGACTGATAGGTAATAGATTCCTAATAAATGTTGAAGTTTCCTTTCCTTAAGGAGAAGAGAGGCATTTCTGTACATATTTTTATTCATTTATAAGAAATGTATTGAATATATACACTTTGTGCCAGGCACTGTGTTAGGATTTTGGGATACAGAAATGGATGTGCACACAAGTGGGAGCAGTAGTTACTTCCTCTATTTTTTAGTGAAGGTATTATTTGAGCTCTTTCAATCCTGTGAACATTATCAAGTTCACTGCTCTTGACTGTTCTCAGCCAGCATTTTGAAGCCTCTTAACCTGACCAAATACTACAATAATATCTGTATATAATATTTATGGTTTATACAATATTTTCATTTTTATGATTTTTGTAACTCTTATGTGACAATAACATAAGGGTAGGATAGGGTTATATAGGAACAAAGTTTTTGTATGCTATTGAAATTGAGTTGGTATTAATTTGAAATAGATTGTTGTAAATTAAGATGTTGATTGCAACCACTAAGAAAATACCTGAAACATATATAGCTAAAGAAATAAGAAAGGAATCAAAATAGTACACTAGGAAATATCTAACACAAAAGAAGGCATTAATGGAAGAATTGAGGAGCAAAAATGGTATTAGGACAAATAGAAAACAAATAGAAAAATGGCAGAAGTCCTTCCTTATCAGCAATTACATTAAATGTAAATGAATTAAACTCTCCAATTAAAAGGCAGAGATGGGCAGAATGAATTTTTAAAAATTTGATCCAAATATATGCTGAGACTCACTTTAGATCCAAAGATAGAAATAGGTTGAAAGTGAAAAAATAGAAAAAGATATTCTGTGCAAACAGTGACCAAAAGAGAACTGGAGTAGCTATACTAATATCAGATGGTGTAGACTTTAGGACAAAAATTATTACAAGAGACAAAGAGGGGCATTGTATAATGATAAAGGGTCAATCCGTCAAGAAGATATAACAATTGAAAACACATATGCACCTATAATGGATCCATAAAATATATGAGGCAAAAACTGACAGAATTGAAGGGAGTAATAGACATTTTAATGATAATAGTTGGACACTTTAACACCCACTTTCAATAATGGATAGAATATATAGATGAAAGAAACAAGGATATAGAAGACTTGAACAATACTGTATACCAACTAGACCTAACATATATAGAGCACTCTATCCAGCATCAGCAGAATACACATTCTGCTATCATGCACATGGGACATTCTCCAGGATAGACTATATGTTAGACCATGAAACAAGTCTCAATAAATTTTAAAAGATTGGAATAATAATACAAAATATCTTTTTTGACCACAGTGGATAATGGATTTTGGAAGCCAGAAATCAGTAAGAGAAGGAAAATTGGAAAATTCACAAATATGTGGAAATTAAAAACCAATAGGTCAAAAAAAATCACAAATTAGAAAATATCTTGAGAGGAATGAAAATGAAAACCAGCATACCAAAACTTATGGGATGCAGTAAAAGCAGTGCTTAGAGGGAAATTTATAGCTATAAAAGCCTACATTTAAAAAGAAGAAAAATTTCAAATAACCTAATCTTTTACCTTAAGGAACTAGAAAAAGAAGAGTACACTAAACTCACATCAAGCAAAAGGAAAGAAATAATAAAGATTATAGTGAAGATAAATGAAATAGAGAATAGAAAAACAATAGAGAGAATCAATGAAACCAAAAGTTGGTTCTTTGAAAAGACCAACAAAATTGACAAACCTTTAGCTAGACTGATCAAGAAAAAAAGAACATTCAAACTACTAAAATCAGGAAGGAAAGTGGGGACATCACTACTGCCCTTACAGAAATAAAGAGGATTATATAAGAATATTATGAACAGTTTTATGCCAACAGATTAGATAACCTAGATGAA
This sequence comes from Tapirus indicus, assembly GCA_031878705.1. Classification (NCBI taxonomy): domain Eukaryota; kingdom Metazoa; phylum Chordata; class Mammalia; order Perissodactyla; family Tapiridae; genus Tapirus; species Tapirus indicus. Next base: position 29,781,008 of record CM062924.1, read on the forward strand.
ATGGACAAATTCCTAGAAACACACAGAGTACCTAAACTGACTTGAAGAAATAGAAAATCTGAATAGACTTACAACAAGTGAAAAGGTTGAACCAGTAATCAAAAAACATTCAAAAAAGAAAAGCTCAGGATCACATGGCTTCGCTGGTGTTTCTACCAAACATTTAAAGAACAATTAACATGAAGTCTTCTCAGACTCTTCCAAAAATTAGAAGAGGAGTGAACACTTCCCAACTCATTCATTCTTTGAGGCCAGTATTACCCTGATACCAAAGCCAGATGAAGACATCACAAGAAAAGAAAGCTACAGACCAATATCCCTTATGAATATAGTTCCACCACACCATTGGAGCAAAAAAGTATGAATTTTGATGCACTAGAGAGGGTAAGGGGAACAATTTGACTTTATCTGCATCACCCCTCCCCCAAGGCAGCACAGCTCAGGGCCAAGAGATATCTTCCTGGTCCATGGTTTCCCCTGCAGGGGGGAAATGAGAGTGTGTGAGTGAGCACCTGGCTTCTCCAGCTGTGTGGGACACTGCCAAAGAGGCCCATTTCTCTTCTGCCTCATCCAGAGTACTGAATCATGAGCTGCATGACTGAGGGGAAGGAAGAGGCTGGGAGAGTGGCAGATAGGACTCTCAGAGGGCATTAAATGGATGAGGATCCTACTAACTACATCACAGACTCCATCAAGAACCCCGCCCACAAGTCACCAGGGATGCCTCAGCACCCACAGATCCTCTCACCTGGCCCATGGTTACTCCCAGCACTTTGCATGCCTCACTCACACACCTCCGCACCCTGTGGCTGGCTCCCTGTGCATACTCCTGGTGGCAGTAAGAGTGTTTTGGCAGATAGCTAGTGAGCACGCATAGAAAGCCAGCTAGAATCTGTGGGCAAGGGAGAGATCACAAACTTGAGCTATAGTGCCACCCTTAGGAAGGCAAAAGGGAGGCTGTCATCACAGCCTGGTGTGTTGCAGGATCAAGAGAAGACATACAAGCTTAAGAATTCTGCCACAAGAGGGAGCAAGTAGCAAGTAGCAAGTGTATTCACTGAAGTCTGAGAAAACCTCAGAAGCCCTACCAGGGCTGATGGAAGGTATTTCTCTCCTGAAGGCAGTTATTAAATACTGGAGGAAGTGACTGCTACTTCAAATGTGAAGACAGCAATGCAAAACTTCAAGGAACATGAAAAATCAAGGAAATAATGACACTATCAAAGAATCACAATAATCTTCCAGTAATGGATCCCAAAGACATGGAGATCTGCAATTTACCCAGTAAAGACTTCAAAATAGCCATTTTAAGGAAGCTCACTGAGCTACAAGAAAACAGAAAGACAATTCAATGAAATCAGGAAAACAATACATGAAAAAAATGAGAATTTTAACAAGAGAGAGAAATCATAAGAAAAGAACCAAACAACAATTTTGGAGCTGAAGAATACAAAGAATGAAAAGAAAAATACAATAGAGAGCCACTAATAGCAGAGTGGATCAAGCAGAAGAAAGAAGAATGAAAAAGAGTGAAGAGGGCCAGCCCCAGTGGGTAGTGTTTAAGTTTGGCGCGCTTCGCTTCAGTGGCCCCAGTTTGGTTCCTGGGTGTGGACCTACACTACTCATCTGTTAGCAGCCATGCCGTGGCGGCGGCCCACATACAAAAAAAGAGGAAGATTGGAGGTGGTTGTTAGCTCAGGGTAAATCGTCCTTAGCAAAAGAAAAAGAAAAAGAATGAAGAAAGCCTACATGATATATGGGATACCATCAAAAGAAGCAATTTGCAAATTATTGGAGTTCTAGAAGGAGAAGAGAGGGAGAGGGAGAAGGGGGCAGAAAGCTTAAAGAAATAAGAGCTGAGAATTTCCCAAATCTAGGAAGAGATTTGAATATCTGAGTTCATGAAGCTCATAGGGCACTAAACAAACTCAAAGAGATCCTCTCCAAGACACATTACAATGAAACTGTCAAAAATAAAAGATAAGTGAGAATCTTAAAAGCAGCAAAAGAGGCTTGTAACTTACAAGGGAACCCCCCATAAGGCTATCAGCAGAATTCTCAGAAGAAACCTTACAGGCCAGGGGAATGGGATGATATATTCAAAGTGCTGAAAGGAAAAACCTGCAAACCAAGAGTACTCAATCCAGTAAACTTGCCCTTGAGAAATGAAGGAGAGAGAAAGACTTTCCCAGACAAACAAAAGCTGAGGGAGTTGATCATCACTAGACCTGCCTTACAAGACATGCTGAAATAAGTTCTTCAGGCTGAAACAAAATGATGCTAATTAGTAACATGAAAACATACAACACACTGGTAAAGGTAAGTATATAGTTGTATTAGGAATACCGATCTTCCTCGACTTACCATGGGGTTACATCCCATAAACCCATCTTAAGTTGAAAATATCGTGTCGAAAATGCATTTAATAAACTTAATCTACTAAACATCATAGCTTAGCCTAGCCTACCTTAAATGTGTTCAGAACACTTACATTAGCCTACAGTTGGGTGAAATAATCTAACACAAAGCCTATTTTATAATAAAGTGTTGAATATCTCATGTAATTTATTGAATACTGTACTGAAAGTGAAAAACCAAATGATTGTATGGGTACAGAATGGGTGTAAGTGTATCGATTGTTTACCCCCTTGATTGCGTGGCTGACTGGGAGCTGCAGCTTGCTGCCACTGCCCAGCATCATGAGAGAGTATTATACCACATATTGCTAGCCCGGGAGAAGATAAAAATTCAAAATCTGAAGTTGGTTTCTATTGAATGTGTATTGCTTTCATACGATCATAAAGTTGAAAAATTATAAGTCCAACCATAATAAGTTGGGGACTGTCTGAACTCTAATACAGTAAGATGGTAGTATGTTAACCACTTAACTACTATAAACGTTAAAGGACCAGAGTATTAAAAATAACTGTAGCTAAAATAATTAATGAATACACAGTATAAAAAGATGTCAAGTGTTTTGTGACATCAAAATGTTTTGTGACATCACAAACAAAATGGAGAGGAGTAAAGCATAAGGTTTTTTTATGTGATCAAAGTTCTTATCAGTGTAAAATAGACTGTTAATATCTATAAGATGTTTTACATAAGCTTCATGGTAACCACAAAGCAAAAACCTACAGTTGATTCACAAAAAATAAAGAGAAGGGAATCAAATTATACCACTATGGAAAATCATCAGTTCACAAAGGAACGCTGCAAGCCAGGGAGAAAGGAACAAAGAAACTACAAAACAGCTAAAAAACAATGACTAAGATGGCATTAGTAAGTCCTATCAATAATTACTCTAAATGTAAAAGGATTAAATTCTCCAATCAAAAGGTATAGAGTGGCTGGATAGATTAAAAAACAAGACCCAACTATATGCTACCTACAAGAGACTCACTTCAGCTTTAAGGACAAACACAGGCTCAAAGTGAAGGGATGAAGAAAGATATTCCATGCAAGTGAAAACCAAAAGACAGTGGGAGTAGCTATTCTTATATCAGACAAAATAGACTTTAAGCCAAAAATGGTAACAAGAGACAAAGAAGGTCATTATATAGTAAAGGGGTCAATTCATCAAGAGGATATAACAATTATAAATATATATATACACCCAACATTGGAGTGCCTAAATATATTAAACAAGTATTAATAACTCTGAAAGGAGAAAGAGAGAACAATACAATAATGGTGGAGGACTTCAATATCTTACTTCAACAATGGATAGATCATCCATACAGAAAACCAATAAAGAAATGTTGGAGCTGAACTATACTTTAGACCAAATGGACCTAATAGATATATACAGAACATTCCATCCAACTGCAGTAAAATACACATTCTTCTCAGCTGCACATGGAACATTCTCCAGGATAGATCATATAGGTCACAAAACAAGTCTTAGCAAATTTTAAAAAATTGAAAGCATACCAAGTATCTTTTCTGACCACAGTCATATGAAGCTAGAGATCAATAACAGGAGGAAAAGTGGAAGATTCACTAATATGGGGAAATTAAACAACATGTTCCTGAACAACCAGTGGATCAAAGAACAAATCAAAAAAGAAATCAACAATATCTTGAAACAAGTGGAAATGGAATCACAACATTCCAAAACTTATGGGATGCAGCAAAAGCAGTTCCAAGAGGAAAGTATATAGTGATAAACACCTACATTAAGAAAAAAGAAAGATCTCAAATAAACAACTTAACTTTACACCTCAAGGAACTAGAAAAAAAGAAGAGCAAATTAAGTCCAAGGTTGCTTAAGGAAGGAAATAACAAAGATCAGAACAGAAATAAATGGATACCAGAAAGACAATAGAAAAGATCAATGAATCCAGGAGCAGGTTTTTTGAAGAGAGAAACAAAATTGAGAAACCTTTAGCTAGGCTAACTAAGAAAAAAAGAAGACTCAAATAAAATCAGAAGTGCAGGAGGAGACATCACGACTGATACCACAGAAATACAAAGAATCATAAGAGGCTACTATGAATATATGCCAACAAATTGGATATCCTAGAAGAAATGTATAAATTCCTAGAAACATACAAGCTACCAACACTTAATTATGAAGAAATAGAAAATCTGAACTGAACAATAATGAGTAAGGAGATTGAATCAGTAATAAAATATCTCCAAACAAAGAAAAGTCCAGGACCAGACGGTTTCCCTGGTGAATTCTACCAAACATTTAAAGAAGAATTAATGCTAATCCTTCTCAAACTCTTCTAAAAAAATTGTAGAGGAGAGAACACTCCCAAACTCATTTTACAAGGCCAGCATTACCCTGATACCAAAGCCAGATGAGGCCACTACAAGAAAAGAAAACTACAGCCAGTATCCCTGATGAATATAGATACAAAAATTCGCAACAAACTGAAATTCAGCAAACTGAATTTCACAGCACATTAAAAGGATCATACACTATTGATAAGTGGGACTTATCCCTGGGATGCAAGGATGGTTCAACATAGGCAAATCAATAAATGTTGACATACCACATTAATAGAATGAAAGATAAAAATCATATGGTTATCTCAATAGATGCAGAAAAACCATTTGACAAAATACATCCTTTTGTGATAAAAACTCTCATCGAATTGGGTGTAGAAGGTACATACTTTAACATAATAAAGGCCATATATGACAAGCCCACAGCTAACATCATACTCAAGATTTTCCTCTAAGATCAGGAAAAAGACAAGGATGCCATTCTCACCACTCCTATTCAACATAGTACTGAAAGTCCTAGCCGGAGCATTCAAGCCAAGAAAAAGAAATAACAGGCATCCAAATTGGAAAAGAAGAAGTAAAATTGTCTTTGTTTGCAGATAATATGATCTTATATATAGAAAATCCTTAAGAATCTATCAAAAAACTATTAGAGCTAATCAATGAATTTAGTAATGTTGCAGGATACAAAATTGGCATACAGAAATCAGGTGCGTTTCTACACACTAACAATGAAATATCTGAAAAATAAATAAAACAACCCCATTCACACAACATAAAAACAATAAAATATTTAGGAGTAAATTTAACCAAGGAGGTGAAAGTTCCATACACTGAAAACTATAAGACTTTGATTAAAAAACCTTGAAGACCCAAATAAATGGGAAGATGTCCCCTGTTCATGGATCAGAGGAATTAATATTAAAAAAATCCATACTACCCAAAGCCATCTATAGATTCAGTGCAATTCCTATCAAAATTCCAATGGCATTTTTCACAGAAATAGCAAAAACAATCCTAAAATAGCCAAAACGATCCTGAGAAAGAACAAAGCTGGAGGCATCACACTTCCTGATTTCAAACTATACTACAAAGCTATAATTATCAAAACAGTATGATATTGCCATAAAAATAGACACATAGACTAATGAAACAGAATCGAGAGCCCAAAAATAAACCCATGCATATATGGTCAGCTAATATTAGACAAAAGAGCCAAAAATACTCAATGGAGAAAAGATAGTCTCTTCAATAAATGGTGTTGGGAAAACTGGATAATTACATGCAAAAGAGTGAAATTGGACCCCTAGTTTACACCACTCACAAAAATTAACTTGAAATAGATTAAAGACTTAAATATAAGACCTGAAAGTATAAACCTTCTAGAAGAAAACATAGGGGAAAAGCTCCTTGACATTGTTCTTGGCAATGATTTTTGGATATGACACTAAAAGCACAGGCAACGAAAGCAAAAATAAATTAATGAGACTATATCAAACTAAAAAGTTTCTGTACAGCCAAAGAAACAACAGAATGAAAAGGCAACCCATGGGATGGGAGAAAATATTTGCAAATCATATATCTGATAAGGGGTTAATATCCAAAATATATAAGGAACTCATACAATTCAATAACAAGAAAACAAACAATCCAATTAAAAAATCAGCATAGGAACTGAACATTTTTCCAAAGAAGACATACTAATGGCTAACAGATACAAGAAAAAAATGCTCAACATCATTAACCATCAAGGAAATGCGAATCAAAACCACAATGAGATATCATGTCACATCTGTTAGAATGGCTGTCCTCAAGCAGTTGAGAGAGAACAAGTGTTGGCAAGGATGTGGAGAAAACCGAACCCTTTTGCACTGTTGGTGGGAATGTAAACTGGTAGAGCCACTATGAAGAATAGTATGGAGGTTCCTCAGAAAATTGAAAATAGAACTACCATGTAATCCAGGAATCCCACTTATGGGTATATATCCAAAGGAAATGAAATCAGGATCTTGAAGCGATATCTGCACTTCCATGTCCATTGCAAAATTATTCAGAATAGCCAAGATGTGGAAACAATCTAAGTGTCCATCCATGGATGAATGGATAAAGAACAATACAGTATTATATACTTAAAAGTTGCTAAGAGAGTGGATCTTAAATGATCTTACTACAAAAAAGAAATGGTAATTATATGAGGTGATGGAGGTGTTAACCATCATTTCACAATATATAGGTGTATCAAATCAACACATTGTACACTTTAAACTTACATAATATCATATGTCAATTATATCTCAATAAAGCTGGAAAAAATGAAAAAAGCATCCAGATTGCAAAGGAAGTAAAACTTATCTCTATTCACAGATGACATGATATTATTCATAGGAAATCCTAAAGAATTCTTGAAAAAACTATTAGACCTGATAAACTAGTAAAGTTATGGGATACAAGCTCACCACACCAAAATCAGTTTCTATACATTAGCATTTCTATACATTAGCTACGAACAATCTGAAAATGTAATTAGAGAAGCAATTCCGTTTACAATAGCATCAAAAAGAGCAGAATAGTTATGAATAAACTTAACCAAGGAGGTATAAGACTTGTACACTCAAAAGTAGAAAACATTGTTGAAAGCAACTGAAGAAGACCTAAATAAAGGGAAAGACGTGTGCTCATGGATTAGAAGACTTAATATTGTTAAGATGGCGATACTTCCTAGCTTGTTTTACAGATTCATTGCAATACCTATTAAAATTCCAGCCTCCTTTTTTGCAGAAATGAACAAACTGATACTAAAATTCACACATGGAATTGCAAAGGATTCCAAATAGCCAAAACATTTTTTTAAAAGAACAAAGGTGGAAAACTTACACTTCCTGATTTCAAAACGTACTGCAATGCTAGAGCAATCAAAAGATTGTGTCTGAAACAAGGGTAGATATATTCATCAGTGGAATAGAATTGAGAGTCCAGAAATAAATCAAAACATCTGCGGTCAGTTGATTTTCAATAAGGGCGCCAAGACTATTCAGTGGGGGAGAGTAGTCTCTTCACATACGGTGCTGGGATACCTGGATATCCACTTGCCAAAGAATGAAGTTGGACCCCAATCTCACACCACATACAAAAGTTAAGTCAAATTGGATCAGATACCTGAATATAAGAGCTAAAACTATAAAACTAGTAGAAGAAAACCCTTGGAGAGTTTAGCTGTGTAGTTACTGCTGTCTTCTAACACTTTTGTGTTATGGTGTGGTGGACTTCAGTGACTGGATGTTCCTGTGGGTCAAGGTTATCTTTTCATCAACCTGTCTCTAGTGTTTTGTACAGAGTTGGCGCTCAGTAAAGTCTGCTAACCAAGTGAATGCAAAAGACAGTGACAATTTCAGCCATACTTAGGTTTACCAAAAAGATTTTAGATCGTCAGAAACTACTTTGGGTATTCTTGTTGTGTGCTTGAGTGCTGCAAGTGTGAGTTTCCTCCCTGGGCCTTTTCTTTCATCAAAATGGAGTTTAGGGGGCATGGGAAGAAGTGCTCCTCAGCACTAGGTAGTTGTTATTTGTATATCTGATAACTTAGGCATGTAGCCAGTGTCTTTAAATTTGACTCTGTTACTGCTGACAAAAAGGACTCATAGTCTGTTTTTTAAAATTACATTAATTATGGAATGTTTGGACCTTAAAGTATAGGTCCAGCTTCAGTTCAATTACCTCTAATTTCATGGAGCTCAGTACCTCCCAAGGTAGCTATCAGTGAACAGCTCTGACTGTTGAAAGTTACAAAGTTCTTTCTTAAGTTGATCAGAAAATCTTTTCCTCTTACGTGTCTACTTGTTTCTCCAATGGAATCATGCCAAACAAGTCATACGTTTGAAATAATAATGCTGTCTCTTACGGCTCTCCATCCATTCATCCTGACCCAAAGTATATGTTTTTCACCTCAGCATTTTAATCTTCCATCCAGTTTACTTCTGGGTGACTTACACTAGTGACAGTTTGTGTGAGTTCTGGGAATGCAAATGAATTTCAATACTATTATAGATAAAATACAGATGAAGCTGACTTCTAAGCAGCTGCCTTTATAGGATGATGTTGAAGTTTCCTACCTGCTCCAAGATGCATCTTGCACTAGGTGGTACAACTCTCACACTATTTGTTTAGGTTCAGTGTTGAATTTTCTTGGTTAAGTGCAGACGTGATGCAGGTTGACCACCATGCAGGCTGGAGACTATTAATACCATAGCATAGATTAGCTCGTCAAATGGAGCCATCTGGTAAGGTGATGTGACCATGAGACATAGGATGAGATAGTTTTGAATGGGAGGAATAGCACAGAAATGCTGGAATAGAAGCCATCGTGGGTAGGTAGGACAGGTCTTCGCTAGAGATGTAGGGAGAGGAGAGATGGCACCCTGGAATGTACCTTATTACCTCCTTTAAAAGTTTTCTGTGAGCTAATCCTGGCATAGTAAAACTTTAAAAGTAAATCTTTTGCTACAAAAGAGTAGGTACGATGTATTCCATTCCAAACCTAAATGGAATCATTCAAGGAAATAATTTCTGTTTGGGATCATCTGTATGGCTATGTACCCAGTGTGACTTCTGGCAAATTCTTATTTATCCTTAAAAATACATATGCCACAGGAAGGCTTTTCCAACCCTGTTCTAACTCCATGCCAGGTAATTAATAACTCTCTCTTATGCCGTTCTGTCTCTTAGGCATATTTTTTTTGTTATAACATTTCACTGTATTGTGTTGTATTATTTATTTGTCTGCCCCACTGGACTCTGATTCCTTGAAGACCTGGATTGTATCTCATTCTTCTTTGTATTTATTGCCAGTGCCCAGATAGTGCTCATCGGTGATTGGCTTATAGTAAGTGTATAATAAATGCCTGTTGAATAGAATTATAGCACAGGTAAAATATCAGTTGCAAATATTTGTAAAAACATTATTCTCACCAGACATGTATTAGGCAAAAGTTGGAGAGTAGGAAACAAAGATGAGTAATAAAATAATCAAGAATCCCTACTTACTTACAGTCTATGGAGTAGGTGACAGTCATCTGCACATAATTCTTATGCAGTAAGAGTAATGTTATAATACAGGTTCTGTGGGTTTTGGTTTGGGTTGTAAAGTTATAATGTCATGCATGCATAAGATAAAAAAAATCATGTGTTCTTGAAATTTCTTAAATCATCAGGATTTAGGCCTTTGGAAGGTCAAATTTAATGGATCAAGGGAGAGATTATATTTAATTTTGACTCCCTACATAAAAATCTAGTGTACTGCTATGCATTTTTATAAGTGCTTAAGTATTTGTTTCATGGCTGATTTAGATTGCTGAGGAGAGGTTTGGACCTCATAAAAGGAAAAGTTTGTTGTTTGTAAAGGTAATTTAATACTATATTCATCCTCTGAAGGAAGGTGAAGTATCCCTACATCTCTCTAAACTTGAGCAAAATAGCCACTGGTCTTGCGTCATTTGTGCAGGGTCTAGTTGGAAACAAAGGCTTAAAGCAAATGTCCTCTCCGGAGAACCTGTTCTGTTTCGACAGGATTTGTTGTTAGAATGTGTTTTCTTAATTAATTAACTCGTTTTCTATTGTAGCTGCCCCAAAGAATTGTCTTTCTTAGTGGGTGGCTTTGAAAGCACAGAAGAGTTGTTATTCTTTTTCCTTAGCTAGCATATGGGCTACTTTTGACTCTTTGTCTTTTATTTATTCTTTTTTAGGAACCTAAATTCCAAGGTGGAAAGGAGTCAGAGCTGCAGTGATACTGCTCAGGACAGAGCGAAGAGCAGACTCAGAGCAGCCCCAACCAGCAAAGCCAAAGTATACCTCACACACAGGCTTCTGGGCTTTCTAGTCCCGTCCCATAACCTGCTGCACATGGCCACGAGAGAAACTGTTCCAAATGAGAGGAAGCAGAATGGGTCCTAGGCATACTAGTTATGTTACAGAATTTTACAAATAGATGTCAAGGAATTAGAGTCTGAATTAGTAGCCAGATGGGTGGAATGAGGGCCAATAGGACCTTTTTAAAAGTTCTAGATGAAGTTTTTTTCGTATACGTTTTCGGTTTATTAATTGTTTCAAGTGTATAGGAATTTCTGCAAATGGTGTGCATTCTAAGTTAGGGATTTTCCCTATTTCTTAGGCTCACATCACCCTTTATCACATCTCTTACCATTCCTCTCCTTATCCCTCTACCATCATGAAGGAATTATGAAGAAAAAAATGTATATTTATGTATGTCTAATCTTTTTAATCTCTTTCAGGTCACAACTATGACCCCAGCCTCCAACCCCATCATTGGTGTCCTCTTGTCTACTCAAAACAACCGGTGCCTCTCGGCCCCAGACCTAACTGTCGAAAAGCGTCTACCCTTCGGCTCCCTCCCATCCTTGGCTTCCCTGCATAAGCCAGAGCGCTCCATCAGCCCTGAAAGCAATGACAGCATCTCTGAAGAACTAAACCATTTCAAGCCCATTGTCTGCTCACCATGTACGCCTCCCAAGAGACTCCCTGATGGCCGCGTGCTAAGTCCCCTCATCATCAAATCAACACCCCGCAACCTAAACAGAAGCCTGCAGAAGCAGACTTCTTATGAGGCCAGTCCACGGATCCTCAAAAAGTGGGAACAGATCTTTCAGGAACGGCAGATCAAAAAGACCCTTTCGAAAGCCACCCTCACCTCCCTGGCTCCAGAAACGGGAGAAGACTTCCTAGTCTCTGAGGTCATCCATTCTAACAAGGAGAAGCCACTTCTGGCTTTAAATACAAGACTGTCCAGTGGGCAGGTACTCTCTGAGTATACTGGGCCCACCCCCACTGACCTTGATTATTTCCCCTCAGTTAGCCAAACAAAAACAGAACAGGGCAGTAATAGTAAAAGGAGCACTGAGATCTCACTGGAAACCTGCTGTTCTTCAGAACTCAAAGTGGGAGGGAGTGGGACTTCTTTGGAGAGAGAGCAGTTTGAAGGGTCAAGGTCAACCCCAGATGCCAAGTTAGACAAAACCTGTATAAGTACAGCCATGAAAATCTCAACAGTTAATTCAGTGCTACCCAAAAACAGTGTTTTGGGTGGGGTCCTCAAAACAAAGAAACAGCTGAAGACAGTGAATCATTTTGATCTGCCTAACGGTGTTCTGGCAGACAACCTAGGTGAGGAGCCGCTTCCTTCCTTGCGTCGGGGCCGGAAAAGACACTGTAAGACTAAGCACTTGGAACAAAATGGCTCCCTTAAGAAACTGCGACAAAGCAGTGGTGAGGTGGGTCTGGCCCCGACAGATCCGGTACTGCGAGAGATGGAGCAGAAATTGCAGCAAGAGGAAGAGGACCGACAGCTGGCTCTGCAGTTGCAACGCATGTTTGACAACGAGAGGAGGACTGTGAGTCGGCGGAAAGGAAGCGTGGATCAGTATCTCTTACGGTCCAGCAGCATGGCCGGGGCCAAGTAACACCTAAGGAACAGTGTTACATATTTTTTGAGAGGTCTTTGGGTTCCATCATTTATCCTGAAGAGCTGAGTGTTCTCACTTTGGGTTTCTTTTAATGGCAAAACACTGTCTGATATGGTTCTGAGAGGTTCCGGGGCCTTTGCAGTCTATATCCAAGGGAACCGTGTCTCTGCCTCCCCGTGACCCAGGCCGGAAGCACTCCTCACCCCCCAAGTGACCCACCCCTGAGGGCATCTGGGCCAAATCTGGCAGCACCCACTTGGAATGAGATTCAGGAGCACAATCACTAGAGTTAGAAATGGTAGAGGAAAGAGGGGATACCTTCCCAAACTGATAGACCTCCTGACTTCTTTCAACAGGGTGTTTTAAATCAGCCTTGCAGATAAAAGTTAGTTTCATCTTTTTCAAAAGTCGAACAGTGTAGTTCTTTGGCCCATCCAAAAAGATTATGTTCCTCTGTCTCCTTACCATTGCCACAAGTAAATATACCTAATGAAATCAGTTGAGTTTATGCTTCTACAAAAGTTAATTTAGATTCCCTGTTTAAAAAATAGCATGTGATTAATGCTATATAGTTGACATGTGCAGTCATTGTTTACTTTGGTCTTCCCAGGAGACCTAACATGTAAGTGGTATTAGTCCCATTTTTAGATAATGAGAGATGTTCAGGTTCTTTCAACTACTAAGTGGCATAGCCCAGACTGACCGCTGGGTCTCCCAACAACAAATCCCATGGATTTTCCACAGAAACAGGTTGTCATAATGAGCTGCAACCCAAGGGCATGCCAGGGGAACCTAGGGAAAGCTGGCTGGGCATTGAATACTGATCATGCAAAATCTATATGCAGATAATAGAGATTGGCTAGAAGTATAAAGGTATACTATGCAGTCATCTCCACCCCCCCAGTTTATACCTTTCTGTTTTCCTGGGAGGTTCCACCCTGTGAGATAAATGACAATTGGACTTCATTATTACTGTCCACATGGCAAGGATTATCTGCATTGTTGATCTAAAATCAAGAAAATTTGGCCAGAAGTCAGGCAAGAACAATGCTGAAACTCCATACTATGGAAACAAGGTATCTAGCTGGATGCAGCTGGTAAATTCAGTCCCATGGACCTTTGGGGTTTATTTTCCTTAGCAGCTGACACCATGTGTCTTTTGCATCCCTGGTGGTGCTTGGTGCTTCTGCCCGTCTGGGCTCATTGAGAATAGGGATTAAGGTATGACTTTAGGGAATCTCAGATGGGCTGGCATTCCCTGTGCATGTATGAGCTGTTGCTATAAAGTCATGTGACTGACATTTTAACAAACCTTTCAGAGCTTATATATCCCAATGTATGTTGTCCCCCTTGAGTGGTCCCAGCAGGATACTGCATAGTTTTTCCAATGATGTTGCCGTTGGCGAGAACGTTTCTGGAACTCTCTTCAAAGTCTAGAAACATAGACTCCTAAAATGTTAGAACTGGAAGAACCTTAATGATCATCTATTCTAACCTCTTCCTCTTACTAAAGCAGAAGCTAAGATCCAGAACAAGAACTTGCTGATCAAGGTCACTAGGGATTTACTCTATCACCTTGTTTTGATTCTTCTCAGGAGATTTGCCTGTCTTCTTCTCTGAGCAAATCTTTAATCTTTCGGAGTTATGGGAGAGAGAATTTTGAGTTTGAAATTAGTCAGAAGCTATTTGAAGCCTCTGGAAGAGAAAGTAGGTTATCAAGAGGGTTTGGAGTCATAAGTGAGGTGCAACTGTAAAGCAGTCAGAGCCATTTTCTAGTGCAGTTCATAAACAGTTCCCAAAGAGAAGTTCCAGAGATGTCGTAAGCATTTTGGTCATGATTGAGATACGTGGAACTTCCTCAGTGACTACTTTGGTGGGGAGTGTCACTCATCTGTATGTATTCTGTGTTTTGTGTCTCTGTGCATGCACACGTGCAGATGTATGTTTAAAAAGCATACATCGGTCTCATTACTTTATATTCACACCACTTCAGTTCTAGGTCCTACCAGCAACATATGCCCTCCAAAGGCTGCTGGAGGGCATGTTGGTGCCCAAGATAGAAGAGCTGGCACTGGTCTGCAGAGGACAGGGAGGGTGACTTACTAAAATGCCCTTAGAGAAAACATCAGTTACTGCCATTTCATATAGTTCCTTTTTGATCTTAGTAAATATTGGAAGGCTAGTCTCATTGATAGTAGCAAAGACACTCCTTTTCCCACTTGCCACCTTTTTTTATATCTCCAATAATTTGAAAAAACAGTTTTCAGTTGGAATTGATTTTTGTTTTTGGGAAAAAGATAAATATTTTTAATAGAAAAAGATATATATTTTCAATATTTCCCCAAAGTAATACTTTCATTTTAAGAAATTGCATAGCATTAGCAACAAGCTTTAGCTTCAGGTGCAGCATAAAAAGCTACTTCCTCATAAGGGAATATTCCAAACGCTGGATCCGGCTTACTGACTTTCCCCCTTGCACCTACTGAGGTGCCTAGAATGGTATTGATAGTTGTTTTCTGGGCTTCCAGCTGAGCAGTACTTCAAATACAGGCAAAGCAGTTTAATTTAAGGAGGGACAAGGTTTAATCTTTAATCTGCTCAGCTTTGGAGGAGGAAAAACCACTAAGGTATTATCTGTATTTTAAGATGCTTCCCATACTTAATAACTAAAACCGGAACACTTTTTCTTTCTGAAAAATTTCCCTCTCCTGTTTGCTTGATTGTGAAGTTGGTCACAAATGGAGTTGACTTGAATTCTTTGGAGAAAAAGAAAGACAAGGAAACTAGAATGATGAGGAGGGTTTGTGAGCTAAAATAAGAGAGACACTATTTCACAAAACATCTCTCTCACAAATCATTGGCATCTGATTCACCATACAAATTTCCCATGTCCTACTAATTGTTCCTTGTGAATATGCATTCTGTGTTTTTTCTTATTAAACGGGAAGTTATGAGAGGTTGGAGGGTGGAGGTCTTTCTGATGGGAAATCCAAATGTGCCCTGAGAGGGGGCTCTCGGCCCTTTTCCATAGGGTGGGAAAGACACTTTGGGAACATGTTCACGACTCATTGATTGTATCTGCTGGAAGAAGTCATCTGGTGGGCCTGTAGGATTGGTGTCAAATCATGGGATTATGCATCCACCCCCTGGCCCCTTTCATATAATTGCCTCTTTTTAAAAGGTTAATTCTTGGCTGAGGCTTCCCAGGAAAACCTTTTGTAGGTGGCTTCACTTATTTTTTTTTAATTTTTAAAGTTTTGCCTGGAGGAAGCACTGGTGATGAATGCCTTCTCTCTGTTTGTTCATTTTCCCTGAAAGAAAAATATCCTTAAGAGATTAAAGCTGCTTAATTAATTGCTGTGTAATTACAAACTGACAGACTGACTAAAATGGGAAGCTGCCACTGTGCTTGACTGGTGAAGCTGATGACCGAAGGCTGTGCTGTCCGCCCTTTCTGTTCCATTTGACAGACATTTCCTGAGCTTTGAACTGTGCCAACCCTGTGCTGGGTCATGGAGATACAAAGATGGAAAGGACAGTCCCTGCTCTTGAGGAGCTCAATGTCTAATGGAATGTATTTGAATGTGTGCATGGCTGGAGAGTTTGTTATTGGTCTTATAAAAGGCCTGTTCTTTGACAGCGACGATCTTGGGTGGTCCCATTCAAGATACTGTCCAGCACCCAGCAGGCTGCCTTGAACATTTTAGATACCCCATCAGTATTTGTGAATTTGATTGCAACACTGCTTTCCATTTCCTTAGTGATTTTACCAGAGGAAAATAGATTGTTTTCCTCCAGTGATTACAGGACAATAACATCTCTTCAGGAGCTGCTTTTAGCATAAGCCCCAAGAAATGAGGCAGGTTGTGGATCACTGACGTCGTCAGAGGAGGCCCACATCTCAACTTAGTAACCTCCTAACCTCTTCCCCAACCAGACAGACCTCTTACCAGAGCTGGCAGCAGCTTGGGATTCCTTTCCTTTTTCTTGCCTGGCTTTTCCTTTAGCAGGAGAAGAAGGAAAGAAAAATTGAAGGCTGGATCACAATCATAAAATGTTACAGCTGGAATGGACATGGAAGTCATCCAAGTCAAACTCTCCCCCCTGACATCCTTCTTTTCTTTTTTAAGAAATGAGGAACTTGATTGAGGTCCCGTGCCCTGTGCCCTATTTTATACTGTAGTTTTCTAGGTTCTGAATAAATAGTCCTTTAAGTTAATATAGGTGCACACACACACAATTTGCTAGTGAGCAGGACACCCAAATGATATAGGAGGCTTTTTGTTTTAACAGCTTTTTCTTCCTGACTTTTTCAGTTAGAATTAAAATGTACCTATATCCCCTGAACACCCACCCAGGTAGGGAAAAGCCCCATAGTGTGAATATGGAATCTTGGGAAGTGATATATTTTGATTGGAATAGTCATTTTAACTACCAAGGGTTAAAACCCAGCCAGCCCTTCATTTTTCTTTGAAAATCAAGAACTCCTTAGGAATTTAAGTATTTCTCAGTCAGCCTTTTCCTCATCAACCCATAGAGTGGTCTTTTGACCTGGTTTTAGAAGTGAGCATAGCTGCTTATAAATTTCTGTGACTCAAATGAGAAAGCAGGTCTGTTGTTTTTGTTTTTGTTTTGTTTTGGAGCGAGGTAGATTCAAGGGAAAGAGGCTGCTGAATAGATTTTCCTCCAAAGATGATCCAGAAATGCATCTTTACACATGACTGTTATCCACTGTAGCTTTCTGAAGACTGTTCTACAGAAAAGAGACTTGACAGATATGCAGAGGTCACCGGTTTAGAGACTGGTTAAATTGGATGAAGGAAAAGTGCCAAGACTGAATGTGCACATTGTTCTATGTATTATCAGTATTTTTTTTCTTCCTAAGAAAAATATTTACACACTTTGCTTTGTGAGTAAGAGCTGCCTTAATGTCTTGTCAATAAGTGTGGGAGGCAACCTCAAGCTTGAGGGAGGCTCCCTCTCTACCTTTTCTGGTGTCCTAAATCAAGAACTAGTTGGACAAAGCCAAGGTAAGGCCAGGTTTGTTCATCTTCCTTTCTTCTCATTTAATAAAGGGTAAAAACAGGCAGTGCATTCTTCAAAGATCAAGCCCTTAGAGCTCAAGAGTAGCTTTTGGGCCCTGGCTCGAGATGGCAGCAGTCAGATTCTCCATTGTTGGCCCTGCCCACCCTCCAAGCTGTGCCACCAACAGGAACAGGCGCTCTCCTTCAGTGGGTTCAACTCTTAGCCTCCAGCAGAACACGAGAGAATGGGTAACTATGTAAGGGAAAAATGATTATTTAAATGACAACTAATGGACTTTTTGTGTGTGCCTGATGTTTATTCTCCATTTTTTGTACAAACACAGTTGTCTTTAGGGCCTTTTTCCCTTACTAGAAATAGAAAATGGGTTGTATATTGGTTTTATTCAGCCTGCTGTCTGCATTAGAATTGGAGAAGGGACCTGGATCCTTGTGGACTGCCACGCTGGCTGCCTCCCAGAGCATTTTGACAAATACAGAGGACTCAGAACAGGGCGTATACCCTGTCAGGGATGCTTCTGCCTACAGGGAATCAAGTGGGATGATGTCTTGTTTATTTAAACAGTACCAAAGTGCATTCTTCAGTGTATGTTTGTCTGCTTGAGGAGAGGCCCAAGTTGAGAATACAGTGAAGCAAACTCATGAAAGTGAACGTTCTGTTTCTAGTCAAAGTCTTCTCTCCGGAGAGCAATCTCAGACAAAACTGGGCTAAGCTTAGACTATGTGTGTTTGATTTTTGGTGCTACCTTTGCTCTAGGAGATGCCCCACATTGGAATGTCTTGCTTTGGCATGCAGAAATTGGGAGAAATTAGGTGGAATGGGGTGGAAAATGGTGCTACATCTTGTGAGTTCTAAGTTATTTCCAATTTACAACTGTCATTCTCATATTTAACCATTCTTACTCCTAATGAAGGCACCAAGAAAACATTTGAGTAAGGAACAAATATACAGGATGACATTGTCCTTGTACATTAAGGCTGTATTCAGAACATTTGATTTTTTAAAATATTCTTTTGGAACCATTGCTCAGGAATTCATCAAAATCCCCTTGGCATCAGTTTCTCATTCAACAGAGAACAGATGTACCCTGTTGCATCTAAACTTGTAAAACCAATTTGAAAGATTGATGTAAGAGTCCATGCCATACATAGTAAACCAGCACTGGAGGGACCTTTGAAATCATTTGGCCCAACCTCTTCCAAAGGAGGGCCATTAAAATGATTTGCAAGAAATGGTGTAGCTAGTTGGAGATACGAGAACAGAACTTGATTGTCCCTCGGCCCCTAAAGTAACAGAGAATGCACTACATACCACACTTATTAAGTCCCTATAGCCTAGTGTGGTAAAGGGGGTGGATTTATGGATGGGAAACTCCAGCCCTGACATGGCCTGAAGCTGGGTCCTCTGACTCCAAAGCCATTCATTGCTTTTTCCTGCTGCCCTGGCTCAAATCAGCCTCAGGGTGCCATCCTCCTCCGGTGGCCTTGGCTAACAATATGGTTCCAGCTGCTTTCTGGGTTGGATCTCCTCCTGGATTGGGCCTGACGGCTGGAGAGATCAGAGTCTTCCCTCTGCACCCACTGTAGGGGTGGGAGACATCCTGAGGTAGCAAGGATTGTGAGGCACAATCTGCATCTGGTCCAGTTTTCTCTCCTGTGGCCACATCTGATTCTTCTCTGGTGCTCACTGGCATCTTTAAGTGACTAGAAAAACAGTCACTAATTTTGGAGAATTGGTGGTGGGAGAAAATATTTCTTCTGGTTTGTTCTTTTTAGAAGATTGGGGAAGGCTCAGAAAAGTGTGGCAGCCAGCTTATGGAGAAGGAAGGGGTCTCTGGGTGAGAGCCAGCCCAGGGGGATGAAGCATACTAGTGGTGGATGAGATGTGGGGAGAGTAAGTGACTGTGCTGGCAACGGGAGGGTGGCTACCACCCAGCCTCCTTGATTAGTTATGAATTCCCGTTTATTTGACAAATCTAGTTTGAGGCTTTACTCACTGAGACAAGGACTAGATCATGTCTTTTCAAAAGTACAAAACTCAGGAAACCAGGCAACTGAAATCTGCTCACTCCAGAGCCCTCAAAGTGTTTTTTTAACACCACAAGGACCCAGAGAGATTGAAAATCCCATTGATGCTATGGGTGAGTTTAAATGACCTGCCCTACATCATACAGCAAATAAGAGATAGGGTTAAAAATTACACCATGGGGGGGGGGGCACCCAGTGGCGCAGCAGTTTAGTTCGCACTTGGCAGCCCCAGGTTCGTGAGTTCGGATCCCGGGTGCCCGCAGACACACTGCTTGTCAGCCATGCTGTGGCAGCGTCCCATATAAAGTGGAGGAAGATGGGCACGGATGTTAGCCCAGGGCCAGTCTTCCTCAGCAAAAAGGGGAGGATTGGCAACGGATGTTAGCTCAGGGCTGGTCTCCCCCCCCCCCCACACACACACATTGCACCGTGGTAATGTGACTAAATCCGGATTACTCCTGAGATAGAAAGAATGGACATAACTGGTAAATGATTATGTGACTTCCAGAGATGCAGCAATTCACCTGTATGGGAGGGTGGGTGAGTGGACAGTCTGATACCCCACCTTGCATTCTTAAAACAGCAGGCAGGTGGGAGTGCTGTTTTTTGATGATAGGAACATGTGGTTTTAATAAGGGGACGCTCAGGCATTGCCTGTGGGAACATGCCCAGCACTGGCTTCTAGTTGTCTTAGCCATAGCTGTGTATAATATGTATAATCTCATTAAGACAGCTGGCATGAGCTATTTCCCATTCCTCCCAGCACACTGATTCAGTAAGTCTTATTGAGTGCCTCCTGGACCCAGGCCCTGGGCTGAGCACCAGAGGTATAATCAGTTCTTGGTACAATGCAGTGTGATGCCAAATGAGGTCATACTGGGTCACAAAGGAGGACAGCCCATTCAGTTTGGGAGGAAAGTTCAAGGACATACCTGAGCTAAGGCTGAAAGGATGAATGAGAAACATTAGCTCCCTTATGGTCTTACGTTGGTCTTCCTAGATGAGTAGCAGAGTTGTTGTGTAGCCTCCTAGTGGCTTCATTCCTGGGAGTTCTACATTGACATGATTTAGTTCTATGAGTGGGAGAAGGGGCCAGCACTCTGTACACTCTGTACACTCACTCTGTAGACAGCCTCCGAGGTGGGCAAGATAACAGTCAGGAAAGCAGAATGATCCTGGCAGCCTGGAACTCCAAGCTGAGACTAAGATGGTGAATGTAAAAATCCTGCATCAGCTACCGAAGGTCAGTTTCAAGTATGAAAAAGGAAAGCAGTTCTGATGTTATTAGTCTGCTGATAAAGGCTCAATAAAGCCAAAGGGGTAATGCCATTGGTTTTAAGAGTGAGCAAAAGGCAAATAAAATGTTAGGCTGTATAAAAGAATGTGGTATCCAGAGAAGGGAGCAGGCAGTCCTGCTGTGTGGTGCATTGGATACAGTTGGATACAGGTATCATGAGACGGGGAAAACCCCCCAAAACTTTGCAAGTCTAGGAGAGGCAACCGATTTATTCAGAGGGGATCCTATGTGAAGGATCCCCCAACTAAGTTAAGAGTGTTTGGTCTGAAGTGTAGCCACTTCAGAATGTCCTCACATCGGTGAAGGGTTGGCCTGGCTGGGCAGAGAAAGCGGATATACTCTTGGCCAGAAAGCAGAGCTAGGATTACTGAGGGACTTAGGGAGCCAGCTTAGCCCAATGACTAGAACTGTCCAATGGCTTTCCCAACAAAGGAAGGGGCAGCCTTTGGAGGGATGAGCTCCCTGTCACTAGATGTGCAGGCAGGAGCTGAATGGTCTGCTGGGGAGATTGCAAGAGGCTTCCTGCTTTGAGATTGGAATAGCATGTTCCCAGAAGCCTTTCAGGCCTGAGAGCCTGTGGTTTGGTAGTGTTTTTGGCTGTAGGGAGCAGTCCAGCTCTCCAGAAATAGAATCTAGCAAGGTTCACAGTGTCTGTTGGGGTGGATTCTCCTTCCTAACATTAGGGGAAGGGTGGTTTAGGGCCTCAGGAGAGTCAAGGTGGTGAGTCAGCAATGTACCCCTGCAGATGAGTGCTGCTGTGGGTAACACTGTATTACCTGGATCTGTCCAGGTGCCTGTGTGAATGAGTGAGATTAACTTTGTAACTTGATCTGTGTGACTTTATGAGTGCCAATGTGTGTGTCTGGTATGACCACAGCTGGGTGTAAATATTTTCTGGCCACATGTGTGAGACTGTGGTTGTGTCTGACAGTATGCAAATATTTCTGTGTGCTAACAGAGTCTCACTTGAAATACAGCAGATACTCCACCGTGCTCCTGTCAGACCTGTGGCTACGAGACTGTATTTCTATAATCACCTTAACTGCAATTAGGTTGTGGGAGTCTGTGCCTTGCTGAGGGTCCTTAATCCTTGTGCTACTGCTTCCTGGACCCTGGGAACTGCAGGCCTGCTCCCCGGGTCTGAATTGTAGGCACTCCCTGGAGAATAGCCTTAGGAGCAAGGGTTGCCCAGGTGACCAGGTCACACCCAGCATCCCCAAATGCACATCTCTGATTCTGCCCTAGTGGCCTTCTCCAGATCCTCCTCTATAGCAGGTGCTGACTGCTGGGCACTCACAAGAATGCGGCAACACACAGGCTGCCTTGGCCAGAATTAGTTTACTTACTGAGCCCAGGTTGACCTTGCACGGCCCCAGGGTCCGTTTTAGAGCCACAGCCCACTATGTTTGCATATGGGACGTCATCTTATGTCCTGGATTCGAGGACCTTGGGAAACTCCAAGTAAGCCCTTCCCTCAGCTTGTCCCACCTTTGTGGCCATGGCCATCTGATAAGGGAATTCCCAATCCTCTCTTCCCCTTCACCCCCCATTTGCCTTCGCAACGGAAAAAGCTGCCCAACAGAAAAAGCACCATTTCTGGGCCTGGAGGCCTCAGTTTTGCCCCCTCAACCTCACCCCAACACACACTTTATTGGCAGTGGGTGAGTCAGTTACCTTCTCTGAGCCTTAGATTCTGTGCTGCTTCTCTGTTCCATCAACCCTGTTTTCTGTCCTAGTGCTTTTCACAGCGCTGTTGGACACGTGTGGCTTGGGCAGATTTCCCACAGGGCTTCAGGGATGAGCATCAGCTGGGGATCCTTCCCCAGTGTGACAGCCAGCCCCGTCTCTAAGAAAGCAAGCAGGCTACCTTGCTTTATGTACCCACTATTTATTGCTGCTATGCCAGGCGCTGGGGCCTGCCCGGCCCAGGGAGGGGAGGTCCTGACGAACTCCCCACTCTCTGTGGCCAGTAAGCAAGGCTGAGCCAAACTCAGAGGCCCACACCTGGCCCAGCTGGCCCCAAGTTTCAGTCAAGGGCACGGAGCCCTCTGGGAGAGTGTGGGTGCAGGCCAGGTGGTGTGCATGGCCCCATGCACAGCCCTAGCCTTTTGAGTCACCTGCCATGGGCTCCTGGCAGAACTCATCCATGAACTCAAGGAAGCGGCCGAACTTAGGCTGGCCCTCACTCAGTGCTGGGTGGGCTGGGGGCGGCGCAGTGGCCCTGAACACTGTCCGCAGCGAGCAGCGCACCAGCCTCCGGTAGCGTGCCTGAAACTCCTTCAGCAGCCGCTTGGCCTCCAGATACTGCTTCTGGTTCACCAGCCGCTGCTCCGTCCGCTGGTGCAGGACAGCTCCTGCAGGGAGAGAAGCCAGAACGGGCACCAAGCTTGCCCTCGGTCTCACCTAGCCCAAAACGACAGGGACTGGGTCCAGAGTCCCCTAGAAAGTGGGATGGGGTGGAAGGAGGATGTTAACGGGAGTGAAAATGGCCTCTCCAGCTTAGGGCATTAGGAAGCCAGCAGTGTCCCCTCTTGATTCCATCTCAAGCCTTAGTTCTGGTCCACAACATGCTGTGTGACTTAGGCAACTCCCTGCCTCACTCAGGCCTCAGTTTCTCCATCTGTACACAGGAAGGCTGGGGTGGACGCTCTCTAAGGTCATTCCTGCTCTGACACAAGCCCTTCGCCTTATACCATCAGATGAGTAAACTTCTAGAACTCAGGTCCTGGCAGCTGAGGACTGGGAGCTGTACCTAGTGGAGCCTCTGTAATGTTCCGAGGGTCCCGCATGCGAATGAGGATGTCATCCAGCAGCTGGGCTCGGGTCTTCCTTGGGGGTGGAATGGGGATCCTCTGGGCCTGACAAAAGGTAAGAGAAGCGAGTGTTATCCTAGTCTTATGCTCAGACTTTTCTGGCCTAACCTTCTCATACAGTGATAGCAACAGGCAGGGAGCATGGGGGCGGGGTGGGCACTAGGAAAGCATGGCCTGTAGAAGGCCCAAGGTGACAGTCACATCTGTGCCTGTTGGAGTCCCGAGGGGCCATTCACACACTTGGTGAGGCAGAGGTTTACCCGTTTCTCCTTGGGAACATAGTGTTTCTGAAGAGTGTCGAGCCTGGGCTTGGAGGAGCGGTACAGCAGCGGGTGCTTCAGCATGTGCTGCAGAGCCTGGGCGTTCTTCTGGATTCCTGGGGCACAACGGAAGGCTGAGTCAAGCCACTTCCCCCTCCTCCTCCTGCATGCCTCCTCCAATTTCTTCATTCCCCAGTCTCAGAGCAGCCCCGGGTAAAAGGATTTAAGAGGCCCCAAGAAGAAAAAACACTGCTCCCCCATCTCCCCTTGATCTGCTGCAGTGCTTGAACTTCCATCATTCATTCAGGGAATACTTGTCCCCTATGAGCATAGATCCTAATGGAAAAGTGGCACTGGAATGGGGAGAGGGACTGACCCCAGTGTAACCTCATTAACCTCAGGGAGTTACAGTACGGGGACTGACACCCGAGAGAGCACAGCTGAGCGCCAGTTCCTCTGAAAGTACAAAACTGTTAACACATCAGTCTGGAATAAGGGGCTCAGAGAGGGCACTGCCTCCCTTGCCTCAAACCAGATAGGGAGGATTTTGGATGTTCAGTTTGGGGCTTACTTGGGCTGGGGAGGAGCTCAGGAATCCGGCCAGTCTGGGTGTTTGTTCATTAAACCCTTCCTGGAGAGGTTTTCAAACCAGAGCAGCTTGGCCCAGACTGGTTGGTATCTCTGAACAGCTGTGGCTCCCCAAAAGCCAATGAAGCCCTAGGTCAGGGGTCCAACATGGAGGGCACTAAACTAGGACACCAGAAGGGGCCCTTTGACAGACATTCAGACAGAGGACAGCACCCTGGCCTGGAATAGGCTTGGCACCAGCCTTGGCTTTGCCCTGACTTGCTCTGGGCTGTGGAGAGGCCCCTTGCCCTGGAGCCATTCTCCACGCATACCCTTCGGCTCAGTGAAGGCTGGATCAGGCTTGGCTGTCAGCAGCTCCTCATAGCCATGGTACTTGCTAGGGAGGGAGGCAGACGGGAGCTTCCTCCGAGTCCTCTTCAACTCTCTGGTTGCTGTGGGTGGTGGTCTTTGGTCTTTCTCCTTCATCTCTGAATCCTCCCTCTGGAGGGTGGAGGAAGGCAGCTCATTCACCTGTGCCCAGGAAGAAAAACACATTCATTCATTTCATTAACACTTCTGAGCATCAGCTCTGGTGGGTCCCCATGCTGGGCCCTGTTAAGGGCAAGAGATGCAAGACTGGGGTGACAGGAGGCAGACACGAAAATAGACAATGACCATACACCTTGATAAATGCTGTAACAGAAGGGAACACAAGGATTCTGGGTGAGCCACAGGAAGCCCTAGCCTGGCCTGCAGGCCAGGAAGCTTCCTGAAAGAAGTGATGCCTTAGCCTGAGCTAAGTCTTGAAGAACCAGGAGAGCCATCCTCAGGCAGGCGTGGGGAGAGGGGTGGGCAGCAAGTGATAAGAAAGGAGGACTGCTGCAGGCAAGGAATAGCATGAGCAAAGGTGCCAGGTAAGACACAGCAATGTGCATTCGGGGGAATTAAAAATTGGTATAGCTGGAGTGCACTGTGAGGAGACAGGCGGCTGGAGCAATAAGCAGGGCCCAGATCAGTAAGCACATTTCAATGCCAAGCTGAGGGTGTCTGTTTTGTTTCTGTTTGTATTTTCTTTATCCTGTGATGCAAGCCATGGAAGAGTTTTAAGAGGCTGAGTGAACATGGTTTGAATTCACATTTTTAGCCTGCTCTAATGGTTTTATAAGAAACATCTTTATGAAACCTGTATTTCATGTAGGGATGTAGTTATACCCTTTATTAAAACTTATGGCTGACTAAAGAAGAAATAGAAAATCTGAACAGACCTATAACAAGAGATTGAATTAGTAATTTAAAAACTTCCCACAAAGCAAAGCCAAGGACCAGATAGCTTCAGCAGTGAATTCTACAAAACATGTAAAGAAGAATTAACACCAATCCTTCACAAATTCTTTGAAAAATCAAGAGAAGAGGGAACACTTCCAGCTCATTCTCTGAGGTCAGTACTACCCTGAAACCAAAACTAGGGAAATACATCACAAGAAAGGAAAACTACAGACCAATAACTCTATGACTATAGACACTAAAATCCTCAAAAAATACTAGCAAAGTGAATCAGCAAAATGAAGAAGGATTATATACCATGACCAAGTGGGATTCATCCGAGGTATGCAAGGTTGGTTTAACGACTGGAAATCAATCAATGTAACATACTATATCAATAGCTGAAGGACGAAAGTCACACGATCATCTCAATAGACACAGAAAAAGCATTTGACAAAATCTAGCACCACTTCATGACAAAAAAAAAACACTCAACAAATTAGGAGTGGAAAGAAATTTCCTCAACCTGATAAAAGACATTTATGAAAAACCCACACCTAACATCCTAATTAATGATGAAAGACTGAAAGCTTTCCTGCCAAGATCAGGAATAAGAAAAGGATGTCTGCTCTTGCCACTTCTATTCAACATTGTACTGTAGGTTATAGCCAGGGCAATTAGGCAAGGAAAAAAATAAGATTCTTTTTTTCAATCATGGTGACTCATAATTGATTGGACTGCTTTGGCTGCTAGGAAGCTCAGAATTGCGTTTTAGCACTACACTTCTGTTATGAGAGATCATACAGGATGTGCATGTTTGAGTGAGAGAATTACCCTTGGACTTATTATTTCCTTTCCTGTCCATATTTTCCTCTCATCCAACTCTCTCAATTGTTTATTTTTCAAAACTTATTTGTTTATACTCTGCTTTGTTCCACAAAGGTTCTGATATAGTTCATAAAGATACTTTTATACTGTATGAATTTGGATGTCACTACAAGTCATCCGTGGAATAAGTGAGAGATGGATGGATGGAAAGTTAGACATAAATGTGTGGACAGATGTACATCTTGGAAAGATCGGGCAGATTGGAGGGGCAAGACTGGAGGTGAGAGATCAGGGAGGGTAATGGTGCAATAACAAAGTTCAAAGGGGCCCTGCCAACTCCTTTTCCTATATGTCTCCCTTCTGCTGCACTGACACAGCGATTCGTGATTCCTGCACATACCATTTTAATTTCCTTCCTCTGTGCCCTGCTTCATGCTGTTCCCTCTGCCCAGAATGCCCTTGCTGCCCATGTCTTCATCTTGTTAACTCCTGCTCAGCCTGCAAACTTCAGCTCATCTGAACCTCTTCTAGGGAGCCCTCCCGGTCCAGGGCAGAGGCATCCCTCCTTCCTCCAGGCTCCCAGGCCCTGGTTTTCCTAAGTTTCAGCACTGACTGCATCCATTGTTCCTGTCCACCTCCCCCATTAGGCTGGGGATATCTCAAGGGCAGGACCTGCATCCCATCCATCTGTGTCCCCAGGATTCAGAGGCAGCATCAGAAGTGAGGTATCCTGAAGCAGACAGACAGAGGCAGCAGCAAACCTTCCCCACAAATTGGCCAGAACCACGCCCCAGCCAGACCCTAATGTTGTCTGTGCTACAGGACCATGACTTGTCCCCATGGGTATCCCTACCAGTAGCCTTGGATCAGCAGATCTCCCACAAAGGGCTTGCAGGCCCTGCCAGGGGTGCTGCCTTCAGGTTTCCAGAACTGTCTGTGCTTACTTCCAGCTGCCCACAGCAGTCCAGCCATGTAAGGGTTGTGCAGGAACCTGCGGAAACTGGGAACAAGTGGGCAGGGGCAGGTGGATCCAGACACCTGGGTCAAGAAGATGGACTCTGTGCTCTTGGTGTCCTCATCTGACAGGTGCTCTGGACTGAGGCGGCCGGCTGTGTCACTCTGGTGGGATGTAGTCTCTTCACTATGCACAGTGGAGTCGGAGCAGATGGGAGGCAGTGGCACAAATGTCCGGTGGGACAGGGAAAGGCCCTCCACGCCCTCGATAGGCATCTCTGGCTTCAGAGAAGTGCTTTTGGCAGTGGACAGCTCTTCAGTCAGCCCTGCCTCTGATTCCAGCATCTCCTTTGAGGAAGACTTGACTGTGGTCACGGGTAGATGATGGAGAATCAGAGACTGCTTTGGCACCTTTGGGATTTGGGTTTTCACCTGTCATGAGAGAAGGGCTGGATTGGTTTGCTTGCTAATCAGAATCTCCCCTCCTGGACCTCACCAGCCTAAGGCCACTTGGTATACTGATCAGAGCTCTGGGTGAGGGTTCAGAGGGGGAGGCAGGGAACAAAAATCACACTTACTGAGCATCTACAATGTGCCCTATGCATGACATATGTTGTTTATTTACACCTCAAAACTACCCAGTGAATAATTATCCTCATTTTATAAATGAGGAAACAGACTCAGAGAGGTAAAAGGACTTGTCCAACATCACAGAGTTATTCAGTGGCAGAACCTGGACTATCTGATTCCTGTCCTGGGCTCCAGGCCTCATTCTGCATCCCTGACCACATCACTCTGGCCCTCAGAAGCCTTATTCCTCCGATCAAGGTTAACACAGTGCCCCTGACTTCCCTCAGGGACTCTTAGGAGGGCGTCGGGGAGACAGTCCTACATTTTCTGGAAGGAGCAGCACCAGGCCCCTTTCAGGATGCTGGTCCCTGTACCTTATATGAAGATCTATAAGGCGAATCTCTTCAGGCAGGGTTCAGGACCAAGGAGACAACTTCTTTCCTGCTGAACTGCTCAGCTTCCTTGATCAGCAAAAGCCTGTCATCCCTCCTCCCTCCTCCTTGGCTTCAGCTGCCAGGGGGAGCCATGTGCTCAGTTCCCCTCAGCTGGCTTAGTTCTTCCTCTGCTCCCTAGTCACATAGTGGGTTGTTTTCATTCTTTGTCAAAGGTATTTGGTCCACTCACATCTGTCCTCTGACAGACCATGCAGTGTGGTGGAAAGATCCCAACACCGTTGTTAGAAAAATATGGGCTACAATACAGTTCTATCCTTTGAGCCTCCATCTCCCGCCTGTGAAATGGGAAACTAGTCTCTGCCCTGCCTATACTGTCGAGTTCTCCCAGATGAGATGACATTTGCAAATGTATCCAATAAACTAAGGAGTACAAAGGATGGCTGTTTTATAAAATAAGGCTCTTTTTAAGAAAATATTTCCTTTTTAAAATATGTAAAACTTCAGCGTTTGGACCTGAAGTCTGAAGGACCCAGAGTCTTTTTTCAGAACCCACGCCACAGCGTCCGAAACACCGAGTGTTTCGTCCAAACATCATTTGCCGGCCTGGGCAGGCAAGAGGGGCAACAGGTATTCCTCCCTCTCCCAGGTCTGTTCCTGAGTGCTGAGGGAACGCTCTTTCTCTCTCCCACCAGCACTTTCCCAGCCCCTTCCTGAGGGAAGACTGGATAACCTCATTGGTCAGGCGTTGACAGTCAGGGGCCCATGTCCTTGGTGAGGTGGACCGCCAAGCGTCAAGGCAGGCAGGTTTACCTTCCATTCGTGTTTCCACATGAAAAGGGCTCACCCGGCTTCTTGGTGTCATGGTGTGGGTCTGGGCCCGTTCTGGCAGGGTCTCCATTTTCCCTGTTCTGTCCATGCCTAGGCATGAGGGAGGGCCGGCAGCCTTCGTCCATGTAACTGATTGAGTAAAAGGCCCAGGAGTGAGCTGCGTACATCCAGCCCATCTCTGTAAGCACAGTGGGGACATGCAGGCACCTCCAATCTAGCTAGAGGCCTAAAGCATACTCTCCAGTCCAGCCGCATTGGAGGGTCGACGGTGTCTACCTAGATTAACACAGCATTGCTTTGCTTCTCATTTGGCCACTGGTATTCGTGTTTATCTTCTATTAGTCAGAACCTTAGAGGTTCCCCTGGGCCCCAACACTAACTTTTAACAAGGAAGTTATTTCAGCTCTTTGAGCCTGTTTCCTCCTCTGTTGTGAGGATTATGCGATAGCACATGTGCAAGTGCTCAGCAGAGTACCAGGCCTGGGTGCTCTGTACATGGGGGAGAATGAAGTATCTGGCTAACTCTGATTCTGCCCCTCCCCAGCTGGCTGGTGGAAAGAGAGTTAGGAGGATCCTTAGAGGAGGCAATAGATAAGGGGAAGATGACAGAAACCCTTTGAATTTCTGTCTATTTCTGGTTTTAAATGCTGCCTGATCTTCTGAGGGCTCCAAACAAGAGCTTGGCTGGACAGATGCAGGCTACAGAGGAGGTGGAAGGGAGTAACTGTATTTAACTTTTGGGACCAGCAATGCCCAGTCCAGCTTTTGGCTATAGGAAGACTAAAGTTCAGAAGGGAGGGGTATTTTACAGAAATTTCTGAAGTCCTTCAGATGAAAGAGGGATTTGACTTACTTTATGGCATCCCAGAAGGCAAGTCTAGATGACTGGCTGGGGAAGGCACAGAGGGAGCAGACTTCTCTCAACATAAGGAAATGCCTCCTAAGATTCAGGCAGGAGATGTGTAGTCTAGGCCTGGCACAGCCATTCACGATTACCACAGGTGACTGTAACTTGCATTGGTATGGGTTTGGGGAGCTTATAATGTATTTTCATATCTGTTGCTTCATCCAGTCCTCTCAGCAGCTCTGAGAGGTATTAGAGTTGTGAAGCTGAAGCTCAGAGAGGGACACTCTTGCCCAAGTTCAGGAAGCTATGGAAAGTCAGGGAGCCAGGCTCATACCTGGGTCTGACTGATTTCTCCCTATGTCTCCACAGCTCTTTCTCTGGGCCTCAGTTTTTCCGTAAAATTAGGGGGTCAGACTCATTGACTCACAAGGCTCCTGTGACTCTGACTTCTGGGTCTCTCTGACTGACTGTCTTGTCCCTCCTGGGTACATCTGTACTAACAGAGCAAGGAACAGAGAAGACAGTACTGCTACTCCAGACCTAATGGAGGGTTCCAGGCACGGTGGCAGAGAGCAGCTCCACAGCCAGGTGAGTCTGCATGCACTAACACAGGCTCCGCTTCCTCTGGGGTTAGGGTCCTTCCTTGGAAGCCTTACCTTCCGTGAGTCCTTCCGAGGCATCAAAATATGGTGCTTAGCCTTGACTGTCTTCCTTCGAATTAAGCGGATCCCCAGCCGCTCCTGGAGGAAGCTTTTTAGCAGTGGAGGGACCCCTGGAGCCACGATGGGAAAATAACATCACCATTAGCTGACGTTTACTGTGGCTTACTACGTGCCAGGCACTGTTCAAACTGCTTTACATGTATTAACCTACTTAATTCCCACATCAACCCAGGAGGTAGGTACCTGTATTATTCCCATTTAATAGGTGAGGAAACTGAGGCACAGAGAGGTTAAGAAATTTATCCAAGGTAACAAAGATACTGTGGAGCAAGGATTAGAACTCTGCTGGTGTCACTCCAGGGCCTGGGATTCCAACATGTCTCCTGCTGCATCTTGGACCGTGGGTTCCCCTGCTGATGCAGTATCCACTGCATTCAGTATGCTCTGGGAGCTGGGGGAGCCCTGCACCCTTCCCCAACTAGGAAGTGGGAAATGAGGTCACAACAGACCTATTCTGCAAAGCAGGGTATTGCTTAAAGAGCTCATGCAGTATCTAGATAATTCTATATTCCATTCCCAGCTCTGCCTCTTTCTTGCTGTGTGACTTTCAGTAGATCATGAACCTCCCTGATCCTCAGTTTCCTCCACTGTGCATGGGGACAATAAAGCCTGCCTCATAGGGTTGCTGTCGGGATGAGCTGGTGCATAGCAGGTGCTCAGCAGTGTCTGTTGTTTTCTCCACCCCACAATGCACCATGAACCTTGTCCACCCATGATGTAGAGCACAGCCCACGGCTTGGCACTGAGGAGGTGGGGATGAGGGTACCCACACTGCTTCCGGGGCACTGTGTGGGGGAAGCAGGTTTGCGGGCACCATACCTCGTGTGTGGGCCACCAGAGGGTTGTTATGGAAGATGAGCTCACAGAGAGATGGGAAGAGAGCTACTGGCAGGATGGCATCTTCCTTCGCAATCTGTAAGGCACGCAGGAGAGAGCATCAGGTCAACACTGCCTCCACCTCTGCCCCGGTGCCTCCAGGCCCCACACTGCAGGACTACATGCCTGCTAGGATTGGGGTGGGGCTGGGGAAGTGACGCTGCTGTGGACGGACTCTCTGCTGGGCTCACTGAGTCTTATCCCTGCAGTTTCACCTGCTCACACCCAGAATACCTTGCCCTTCCTGTCCGAAATTCCATCATCACTGTTTCGCATTTGAAAGGTAAAAATTTTTCCCCCTTCTCCACACTGGATATGTAGCCTATACCTATAATATTGAGGATGTTGGTGACAAAATAAGAACAAACACGTATAACACTTGGCTCACAAGCAGTCTGGAAGTTGGGCAGGGCATTGCCTTTGACTTCAGGATACAATTTGTCTACACACCTCTACACACCCCAACAGTCTGTCAACAGCACTCCTGATGGTCTCTTTCACTGAGGCTTGTCCTGGCACTGATCTGGGGAGGGATAGAGGATGGGAGGTGAGGGGGGACCCACTCATCTAAGGGATAAGTAGAGCCAATGGTAAGGGAGACCTCATGGCTGTCTGGGCCCAGAGGCCGCTCCATCCCTGTGAGGCCAGCCTCTGAAGGGCAAAAAATACACAATCCTTGTTGAGCAGAGGGGCTGGAACATCTGGGGAGGGTTGTCTATTAGTAACAGAACAGTATCAGAGCCATCAGTATGAGAGGGGCCAGGACTGGGGCATGGACACACTGAAAGATATTGGGTCAGATTCAGGACCCACAGAAGGCGCTAAGGTCTGCAGGCTGGGAGAGGGAGGACACTTCAGTTTGGCTTCCTCTGGAGCCTCACTGGGTTGCACTAGATGCCCACTGGGAAATTTACCTATTCATGCTCTTTCATTTTTGTTCGTTCAATCAACAAATATTTACTGAATGCCTACATGTGCCAAGCCCTGGGTTGGGAATGAGCAAAACAGATACAATTCCTGTCGTCAAGGAGCACTGCCTAGTGAGAAATAAGCGCTGAATAAACAGTAACATAGAGGAGAGTGGATTTACAACTGTGATTAGTACCACAAAAGAGAGGCACATGAAGAACTAGGGTGATTTGACCTAGTCATTGAGGTCAGAGAAGGCGTCCCTGAGATCTGAAGGATGGGTAGGAGGTAATTGGTAATGCAGTAGGGGATGGAGTATGTGGCAGAGAAACCTCTGCATTAACCAAAACCATTTCCTTTACTTTCTGGGCACATGGCTAGATTGTATCTTCTTGCCTCCCAGGCAGCTAGAAGTGGTCATGTGACTCCGTTCTAGCCAGTGCATCCTGGGTCGAAGTGATAAATGCCACTTCCAGGCATAGACCATTCCAAACCTCCTGCATGATCCTCTACATCTTTACCACCCTCCCCCACGTTCAACTATCTATCCACCAGATGCATAGGATCCAATAAAGTACTCTTAAGGCCCTATGGGATGACAGAGCCACTGCCAGAAGGGACCTGGGTCTCCGAATGATCATGTGGAAGGCCACTAGCCAACCTGGAATATCCACAATAGATTTTGTAAAAGCAAGAAATAAACTTTTATTGTTAAGTCAGTGAGATTTTTAAGTTTGTTGCAGCAGCTAGTATTACTTACTCTAACTAATGCAGAGAGGAAGTGTTCCATGCAAAGAGAACAATGTGTGAAAGGCCTCACAGCAAGGAGAAAAGCCTGCCGGAGGGACTTAAAGAAGGCTAGTGTGACTAAAAGCAGAGAGAAAGGGTGCTTGGTGCAAAATGAGGCTGGAAATGCAAGTAGGGGCCAGACCAAAGCTAGTTAAAAGATTTTGGTCCTTGGGGAACCTAATGGATGGATTTTTAGAAAGACGAGGTTCTAATTTGACAAGACTTGGTAATGGATTAGATATGAGTGGGGAGGAGGCATATAAAGGAGAGAGAAATACCAAGGATGACAACCAGGTTTTGGCTTGAGTAACTGGATGGACGATGAAGCTATTCACTAAGATATGGAACAATGGAAGAACATCAGATTTGAAAGGAAAGAAGAATGATTCACTTTGGATATGTGTACTTTGGAGGTACCTGTGAGACCTCCAAGTAGAGATGTCAAGTAGACAGTGGATACACTGGTCTGTACAGAGGAGAGGTCCGTATTGGAGTTGTAAATTTGTGAGTCACTGTTCATTGGCCAATGGGTATGTGAAGCCATCCCTAGGGAGTGAGTATAGAGTGAGGGGAGAATAGAGACTAGGGCCTTGAGGGAACCCTAACATTTAGTTATCTAGACCAGGGGTTGGAAAACCCTTTCTGTCACGGGCCAGATAATAAATGGTTTAGGCTTTGCAGGCCATACAGTGTCTGTGGCAACTACTCAACTTTGCAGATGTAGCACAAAAGCAGCCATATACAATTCATAAACAGATAAGTGTGGTGGCTCTTTTCCAACAAAACTTTACTTACGGACTCTGAAACCTGAATTTCACATAATTTTAACATGTCAGGAAGTATTGTCCTTCTTTTGATTTTGTTCAACCATTTAAAAATGTAAGACTCACTCTTAAGGCTCAAAGGCTACAGGAAAACCAGGATTGGCAGATACAGCCTGCTGGCCAAATGCGGCCCCCACCTGTTTAATAAGGTTTGGGACACTGCCATGCTTGTCAGTTTATGTGTTGCCTCTTGTGCTACAAGAGCCGACTGACTAGTTATGACGGAGTAATATATTTGCTATCTGGACCTTTACAGAAGAAGTTTGCTGACTTCATACCTAGACTCTAGAGGAGGAAAGGAGGATGAACCTCCAAAGAAGCCTAATATGTCAATAAATAACCATCGAATGGTGGTTAAAGAGGGTGCAGAGTCTCTTATATGCAAATCAGGTGGTCAAGAAGCAGTCACAGCAGTAGGGGGGATGGAGAATTTAATTTAATTTTGTCAGGATGCAAAATTCCATCCATCTGAATCAGGCAGCTAAAAAGTTGAAGAAAGTTACAACTAAAACTGGTAGAAAGTTGAAAGGTAACTAGGGCATGGGTGTCGTATTTTCTGTGAAATTAAGTCCCAGCTGCAAGATAAGGGTTTAGGATTCTGGCTGGTATTGTAAAAGCAGAATTTGGCCATCAGGCTAGCCCGTTCCCTATAAGGTGAGTTGAATGCCCCTGGAATTAAATTCAGGCTCCAATGACAACTTGAAATTTCTGCCCAATTTCATTGGGTTAAGGTGAATATAACTTAATCTGTCAAATTTACGAACTAAGTAAATATTAGTTAAAGCTTGAGTGAAAGTGATTATTTTACTTTTCACACAAAAATTACTAGATTTCTGAGTGAATATTCTAGATCTGTAAGTTCTGTTTGAAGGCAGAATTGGTTTTAAAATTTTTAACTGTAATAAACTGAATATTAATTTCAACACAGGTAGCTGTGAGTATTCCCTGATATGATCAAATCATTCATCCATCTAACAATCTTACTGAGCACCTATCATGTATCAGGTGCTGTTCTGGATGAGGATAGAGTTGTGAACAAAACAAAGTCCTAGCTCTCAAAAACCCTACCCTCTGGCAGCCGACAACTGACAATAGACAGAAAGATAGATACTGTGTCAGGTGGTAACTGTTATAAGGAAAAATCTCATTTAAAAACTCAAATGAGAATACAGAAAAATGGGAAGAGCGCTGCTCCTCTCCTAACAAGGAAAACACTGAATAACCTACAACATCATAACTTTTCTTGAGTCCAACAGACAGCTAAGGCCTCAGGGCAATCAGGGGGCCGGAAATCTAGGGAAAGATGGGCACCTCCAAGGAGAGACAGATATGGACACTGGCTCACCTGCGGCAGAATGTGGGAGGCAGAGAGGGCGAATGCCACACAAGCATTTAAGAAGAAATCAGTTAAAAACGTCAATGAACTGCTAAAGGCCAAGTGTGGGGTAGAGTACGAGAACAGAACTCCGGAGAGTGGCAGGCACAGGGGAATTCACACCCACTTGTGTGTGAGAGACTGGACGCAGGGAGGGAGACCAGAGAAGGCCTGGAGGAGGAGAGCAGCTGCCACCGCAGGAAAGGCAGGAAGCCTTGCCAAGTCTTCTCCCTAGGGAACAAAAGCCTTAAGTTGCTGAGGAAGTTCAGCAAACCCTGTAGGGCCCAGGACCCTACATCTGGGGGAGGGAAAAAATTAAAACCTCTTCCTCCCGGGGTACGGCAGGAAACCAACCTGGGCGCACTACATTAGAAGTCTCCTGCTGCTAGGAGAGGGGTCGGACCCCTGAGAAAGGCCCGTTCTTGAGGCACAGGAACCCAGGGCCTGCTTAAGACTGGGGTTGAACCCTCCCTTTGGCCCCCTACTACCAGCTTAGCAAGTGCTAAGTAACAAGCAAAAGCAGTCTATTGCTGGGGAGGAACTAGGGTGTAGAGATAAACCCCTCAGTGTAGGAACCCAGGGAAGGCTGCAAGCTGAAGATAGAACAGAACACTGAGAAAACCGCTCTGGCACCCCAGCGAGAACCAACGATATGCTATCTAAAAGAGATGTGCTTTCAAAAGTTCAAAGTAAAAGGATAGAAAGAGATATACTACGCAAATAGTAAGCATAAGAAAGCTGTGTATCTATATTAAAATCAGAGACGTCAAGACAAGGAGTATTATTAGAGGCAAAGGAAGACAGTCATAATAAAAGGATCAATACATCAGGTAGATACAAAAATTCTAAATGTACATGTACTTGATAGTAGATCTTCAGAATACATGCAGTAAAAACGGACAAAACTAAAGGGAGAAATAAACAAATCCACAATCATGACTGAGGATTTTAACACACCTCTCTCAGTAATTGATAAAACAAATAGACAAACAATAGTACAGAAAGGATCTGAGTGACACTACCAACCACTTTAACTTAACTGATATTTATAGAACACTATTCCACAAAACTGCAGAAGACCCATTTTTTCTAAATGCACATGGAACCTTCACCACAATAAACTTATAGGATGGACTATTTAAACTTAAACAAGTTTAAATAGATTTCAGAAGAATAAAATCCTACAGATTATGTTATCTGACCACAACAGAATTAAATTAGAAATCAACAAATATAAGACATTCAGAAAACCCCCATATATTTGGAAATTAAATAATTCAGACTTCTAAACAACCCATGAGTCAAAGAAGAAATCACAAGAAAAATTTAAAATATTTTAATTGAATGAAAATAAAAACACAAATCACAACTTGTAGGATGCAGCTACAACAGTGCTTAGAGAAGAAATTTATAGTTTTACGTGCTGATATTAAAAAGAAGAAAGGTCTAATCAACAATCTAATATTACACTACTTAGGAAACAAGAAAAAGAGGAGCAAATTAAACTCATTGTGAGCACAAGGACAGAAGTAAAGTTATGAATACAAATCAATGAAATGGAACAAATAATAAAGAAATCCAGTGAAACCAGCAGCTAGTTTAATTTTAAAAAAAGTGAATAAAAGTCAATAACTTCTAACTATTTTGGATCAACAAAATAAGAGAAAAGACAAAAATTAACAGTTTCAATAACTAAAGAGGGACCCATAATACATCTGTGGTCCACTGACTTTCTACAAGGGTTAGAAAACCACTCAATGGGGAAAGAATAGTCTTTTCAATAAATGGTGTTGAGAAAACTGGATATCCACATACAAAACAATGAGGTTGAACCCCTATCTCACAGCATATATAAATTTTAACTCAAAATGCATCAAAGACCTAAATATCAGAGCTAAAATTATAAAACTCTCAGAAGAAAACACTTGGGGAGTTGAGCTATAGCAACTACTTGCTTTAGAAGGAATGTAAGCAGAGTACCTTAACAGTTGCCTACGTTTCAGACTTGAGTAGGGCTCAATGAGTGGGGTTTACAGGAAGTTCAACAGGACATGGATATTGGGAAAATATGTTAACACAGAACATGTTAAGGAAAAACATGTTAAATCTGCTCCATGGACTTTACATCTGCTGTTCCCTTAGGCTAGAATACATCTCACTTCACTCAACCCTTACTTTTCACCTCACTAGACTCATTCAGATCTCAGCTTAAACACCACTCTCCTGAGAACATTCCCTGATCCCAAATATTAGGTTAGACTCCCCTGTCATATACTTCATAGCACTGTGAATTTCTTCACTAAACATCTTCACTAAGTGTGCTTACACTGAGATTATTTGTCCAGTATCAATCTTCCCTATAAGTGATGAGCTCCACAGGGCAGAAGCCAAATCTTTCTTTGCACAGCTGTATACCCAGTGCCTAGCACAGAACCTGGCAAATGGTAAGTGCTAAACAAATATCTGTGACTGAATGCATGGACTCCTGCCTTGGCCTGCACTCCCTCCACTTCCCCCACACTGAGAATTCCTGAGCCCGCATACCTGTAATGCAGGGAATTGGAGGGCTGGCCTTTAGGCCAGAGCAGCTGGCATCCCACCCTCCCATCTGTGCCCCTGAAGAAATAGGTAGAGAAGCAGAGAGTCACCTTGTTGTAGGCCAGGCTAAGGTACCTCAGCTCTGGGAAAGGCGGGGCCAGCGTCTGGTTCCTGGCCTTCAGTGACTTCACGGGAAGAATCTCGAATATGGGAGGAAGTGCACATACCTTGGTTGTCTTAGAAGGAAAAAAAAGTCAAAGTCAAAGTGCCTTGATGATAAAGAAGTTGAACTCTGCCAAGGGCCAACAGACCCTTCCTATGGAGTGTGGTAGGAAAAATGACCATTCTAGAGAGGCTTAGCCAAAAGAGACATCTAGGGTCATAAAGGGAAATGTCACCAAGGGACCAGAGTTCTGGCTCCAAGTTCTCTGAGGTCACATGGTGAGCCAATTCTTTGGCACCCAAAGTTCCAGTTGCAAGTTCTCTGAGGCCAAAGGATAATATAGCAGTGGTGCAGCCATCAAAGTTTCTTTGCCCCCACCTTCTACCCTCTGTCCTACAGGAGCTTATCCTGAACTGGCCCCCTTCTACAGTTGGGCTAAAATTTCTCCAGAAGGCAAAGGGGCAGGTGCTTGCATTGTTAAGGGGACTTTTCCTAGTGGGGAGATGGAGAGCAGGAGTGACATGAGCTTGAACACCTGGTTTGATGGGCTAGCTCACATCCTACAGTGGAGGCTCTTCATTCCAGAATGAAACAACAGCTAAGTCCTGAGTGACTTCAGGCAGGCCTTGGGGTCTGAATGTGGCACAGTGCATCTGGGTCACTTGCAGGGTCATGGTCTCTCAGCACAATCCAGCCTGACCCAGGGTCAACATGTTTGATCAAGCAGAAAATGGAAATTGCTGGATTAACTATGCCTAAATCAGTTCACTCACTGATTCCTTGAGTTAGATGGGACCAAAGGAAATTACAGGGCAGATGTTGGGCTAATGATTGGGTTCAGATGAACTAGATTCTGTTCCAAGCTCTGTTAATTGCTGTGTAATCTTGAGCAAGTCACTTAAATTTCACTTGTTCATTCAATGAACATTTGTGGAACATCTACTTTGGGCCAAGTATTTTGTACCCTTCTGCAGTCTAACTTTTAAGGTAGACAGGTCAGTCATGGGTGAGAGTAAAACAAAAACCAGTGATGGTGCTTGGGAACTTATAGGACTCTCCTTTCCAGGTGATCGGAATGCAATGTCTGAGAGGCTGGAGTGGAACGTGGTGGCAGTCTGGTAAGGCAGTCTCCTCAACTGTGCAATTCCCTATCAGAGCAAGGCTATGTGAGCTGAACCGGGCAAGTCAGACTGGAGCACAGAACAGAAAAAGCCAGAGAGTCAGGCTCAGGGGTATCTAGTACTATCCAGGAGCATGAGTGTCTTGACCTGAGGGCATGACTGGCCCTGCTGGGGACAGAGAGGGCCTTGTCTTGGAGGGGGATGCATCTGACTTTTATAGAGAGAGGTCACTAAAAGTCTCAACCATCCAACTCACTCTGCATTCTCAGACGCCAGACAGTGGGGATCTGAGCACTGAGCAATCTACCAATTATCTTGGACTTCTCTGGTAGACTGTTTAATGGCCACAAGGCCCTCCATCCCATATTCATGCCCTTTCGCAATGTGACCTTGCTGCTCCGCCCATTCAGAGGTAGAGTCTGTATCTCTCCCACCTTGAAATCAGACTATCTCTTGTATAATAAAGAAGTTGTCTGGTCTTTGTCCTGGGTTCTTAGCAGTGAGCTTCTAAAATCCTTGGAATTTCCTGAGTGATAGGAATGTCTTTGTTATTCATGACCAACTGCTTGGATCACATTTGAGTTTATGCTAATAAGATATCTCAGGATGGGGGCTGGCCAGGCCAGAAAGACAACCATGTGATTAGAGGGTTGGGGCTTTGAGCCAGTCTGACCTCTGAGGAGGCGAGGGGAGCTAGAGATTGAGTTCAATCATGTAGCCAATGACTTAATCAATCATGCCTATATAATGAAACCCCAATAAAACCCCTCTGGACACTGGAGCTCAGGTGAGCTTCCTGGTTGGTGAACATAGCAGATGTGCTGGGAGGGTGACATACACTGATTCCACGAGGAAAGGGCAGAGAGAAGTTCTGCATTGGGACCCTGGCATTCCTCACATTATGTATCTTTTCATTTGGCTGGTCCTGATCTGTACCATTTATAGTAAAACTGTAATCATAAGTATAGCACTTTCCTGAGTTCTGTGAGTCATTCTAGCAAATTACTGAACCTGAAGGAGTTGTAGGAACTTCAGAATTTATAGCCAGTTGGTCACAAGTGCAAATGGCCTGGGGACCTCTAAACTTGCAGCTGGTATCTGAAGTGAGGGCAGTCTTGGGGACTGTGCCCTTAACTTAAGGGATCTGTACTAATTCCGGGTGGCCAGGGTCAGAACTGCACTGCATTATCATACTGCCCTAATGACTTGCTTTGACCAACAGAATGTGGCCCAAGTGCCACTGCTCAAATTTCAGAGCCTTGCAATTTGCCCTTGCTCTCTTGGAACCCTGATGCCACCATGCTGTCAAGAAGTCCAGGATGAAAAAACCACATAGAGATGCCAAGCCATGCCAGCTGTCCATAAGCCCAGCCCCCAGCTAACTAGCCAGTAGTGAGCCATGGCAAAACCAGTAGAACCATTTAACCAACCCAAATAATTGTGAGAAATAATAAGTTGCTGTTGTTTGAGGTCAGTAATTGTTGGGTTGGTTTGTTATGCAGCAATAGTTAATTGACATAATTTCTCACCCAGTTGTATCTGTGGGGAAGGGTTGTACTGAGCTGCCTCTCAAGGGTGCAGGTTGGCTAAATGTGTGGTTGTATTTATTGTAAATGAATAAATCAATACTTAGTTAGTGCATCAGTCTTCATAAGCTTGGTTAGTGAGTGTCTACCTTGGGAAAAAAACCAATTTTCTGTGTTGACAAAAATCAAGTGTCTAAGCCTGTGACACCCAGGATTAGACCCTGATGGTAGTGTATTTGGCAAGGATCACTTGCTTTTGGGGGCTCTTGTTAGGGAGCTGCTGGGCATCATCCTGGTGGCAGCCTCACTTCAATGCCAGCTGGATCACTTGAGGCAGCAACCATTACCACTGGACAGCATCTGAGAACAAGGAAAGCTAGTCTGGGGGCTGTGTGAGGTCAGGGACCTGTCTGTCTGGTCCACTGCTGCATCTCCATATGCCAGCATGGTGCCCGGCATGTGGTAGGAACTCAGTAAGTATTTGTTAAATGAATGGGCTTCCTCAGTGTGCTATATATAAGTGCCTCTCATGGCTCCATTAGCTTATTTTTATTTATTAAAATTAATGTTCTAATTCAAGGACACAAATATAAAATAGGCAGTTCCTACCTCGGAGGTTGAAAATCCAGGGTAAGATGAGAACACAACCTCTGAAACAAAAGAGAAACAGAACAAAGGTTGATGAGAGCATGGCCATAGAGGCCAGGGTCTGAGTCTGCCACCCTGTGTACAGCAGGGTGCCTCCTAGAGGGGGTCCTCATTGGTCCTCAGCTCCAATGCTAACTGGCAAGGAGAGCTGGCTGTGACATCTGTCAGGTAATAAGCCCTTTGCACTTGGAATAAAGTCCAAACTCCTTGGCCAGGCCTCTGAGCTCCTGCCTGATCTGGCCCCTGCCTACTTCTCCAATCTCATCTCATGCTGCCCTGCCCCTCACTCACTCTATTTCAGCCACGCCGACCTTCTTTCTGACTTTGCAACAGGCCAGCTCTTCTAGCCTCAGAATTAGTGGGCAGTCAGTATTTATCAGAAGGCAAACCAACTGTCTTAGAAGAGAGAAATGGATATAAAAGATGTTCTGTCAGAGGATATGAAAATACTACTCGTTATATTAGTAGAAATAGAATTTGTTAAGACAGTGAATTCAGCAGAGATACTGAGAATAACCAGCAGCGTGGTAGTTAGGAAGAGGCAACAG
Organism: Tapirus indicus; assembly: GCA_031878705.1. NCBI lineage: Eukaryota > Metazoa > Chordata > Mammalia > Perissodactyla > Tapiridae > Tapirus > Tapirus indicus. The sequence goes on from CM062924.1 coordinate 29,822,948, forward strand.
AGTGATTTCATTCTTGGGACCATCAGAATGAGATGAGCCAATAAACAGACATGTTCAACCTAATGAAGCAAAGCATTTTCTGGGACTGGATCCTGTGCAGGCACCACTCACCTTTGCCCTGGAACACCACATGGCATAAATAACTTCTTCTATGACAAGGGTCTGGAAAGGGGTTTGGGAAAGGTTTGTGAAAGGAACAAAGTAGGAGTTAGCAGGAGCATGGGCCATGATTGCAAGTGTGGGTACTAAGCAGTGACCCCCTGGAGAGGCAGAGACCCCCACATGGAGAGAAATGAGCTGTAGTGCACTCTGCCAGAACATGTGTTCTGCCCCTCCCCCACAATCTCAGGAAGGAGCCCCAGAAATCAGAACCTGCATCCTAAGGTTGTGATTGGGTAATGTTCAACAAAAAGATGGACAATCAAGAATATCCTAATATTTGAGGAAAATTAACACTATGAGAAAAAGTCATGAAATATAAAAGACAGAAGAACTAGTATCTGAAAAAACACCATGATAGAGTTTATTTAACAAAAAGAATAAAAACTTAAAAATAGAATAGTATCCTCTGAGGAATTCAAAAGGCTATTTCATTCACGACACAAAAGCAAGTTATTATGGAAGAGAAGCTATTAACAATTTTGTAATTTTAAAATATGATAATCAGGGGCCGGCCCAGTGGCATAGTAGTTAAGTTCATGCATTCCGATTCGGTGGCCCGGGGTTCACAGGTTTGGATTCCCAGCATGGACCTATGCATCACTTATCAAGCCATGCTGTGGCAGTCTCCTATATAAAGTAGAGGAAGATGGGCATGAATGTTAGCCCAGGGCCAATCTTCCTCAGCAAAAGGAGGAGGATTGGCAGCGGATGTTAGCTCAGGGCTAACCTTCCTCACAAAAAAATTAAAAATAAATAAATAAAAATATGATAATCAAATAAAAGACTTAAATGTGCTGGACAGAAGAACAGACCCAGTTGAAGAGCTAATTCATAAAATGGAAGACTGAGCTGAGAGACTCTCTCAGAATGCAGTGCAAAATGGCAAAGAAATATAAAGTATAACAGAAAAAAGGAAGAGAAGATAGATTCAAAACTTTCAGCATCTGATGGAATTTCAGATGGAGACTACAAAGAGAATGGGAAGAGGAAAATAAAGAGAATTTCTCCAAGATGAAAGAAACCACACATTTTTGATTGAAAGAACCCTTAAAGTACCTGATAGGATAAACTAAAGAGCCGCATACATAGATGCATCTTAGTAAAATTTCCAAAGGATAAAAGGGAAATCTTATGAGATTCCAGAGAACAAAAATAGGTTTCCTACAGAGACGAGAATCAGACTGGCATCAGACTTCTCTTTGGCAACAATGAATCTAGGGGGCAATGAAGTAATATCTTCAAACTTTTAAGGGAAAATTATTTTAAGGCTAGAAGTCTCTATTCAACCAAACTAGTATTCAACTATGATAACAAAATAAAAGTAATTTTGGATATTTTAGGGACTTAGAAAATCTACCACATGCAAACCTTCTTTGAAAGAATCATTCAAACAGCAAAATGAAAAGCAACACAAAATAGGAAACTACCTTTGTGACTGTGAAAAAGGGAGATACTTCTTAAATAAGAACCCAAAGGCATAAATAAAGCATAACATAAAATTGGATAGATTTGGTTTATGGGCTGAATTGTGTCCCCTCCCTGCTCAATTCTTATGTTGAAGTCCTAACCCCCAGTATCTCAGAATGTAACTGTATTTGGAGACAGGGTTTTTAAAGAGGTAATTAAGGTTAAATGAGGTTGTGAGGATGAGCCCTAATCCAAAGTGGATGGTCTTCTTATAAGAGAGGTAGGATTAGGACACAGAAATCACAGAGGGATGATTGCGTGAGGACACAGCAAGAAGGTGGCCACCTGTAAGCCAAGGAGAGAAGCCTCTGAAGAAACTAAGCCTGCCCACACCTTGATCTTGGACTTCTAGCCTCCAGAACTGTAAGAAAATAAATTTCTGTTATTTAAGCCACCCAGTCTGGTTTTTTTCTTTTTTTTCTTTTTAGCAGCCCTAACAAACTAATACATTTGGCTAAATCAAAATTAAGAATTTCTCTTCAAAATGTGATCTGTACCATTACAGATAAAGTTAATAGGCAAGTGATGACAGAATAAAAGATATTTAAAACATTAAAACTGTCAAGGGATATGAAATGGCAATTCAGAGAAGTTGAAAACCAAATGGCTAAGAAAAATGAAGGAATGCTTAACATCCCCAGTAATTAGAAAAATGCAAATTAAAACAATGAAATATCACTTTTACACCTACCAGAATAACAAAACTTATAAAATTAGCAAGTTGGGTAATACTAAGTGTTGGCAAGAGTGTAGGTAAACAGGAACCCTAATTTACTACTAGTGTAAGTGTCCACTAGATCCACCATTTTGAAGAACAATCAGGTGGCACTTATTTAAACTAAGTATGTAGACACCCTGTCATCCATCACTCCCACTCCTAGGTAAATATTCCAGAAAAACACTGGCACAGGGTTATATGCAAGAGACACACACTAGGTTGTTCACTGCAGCACTATGTGTGGTAACAGAGAGTTGTAGGCAACCTAGGTGTCCATCAGCAAGAGAACAGATGAATCAGATGTGGATAGAGCATAGTGTGGAATATTATGCATTAATTAAAAGCAAGGAACTAGATGGGCATACAGCAACATGGAAAATCTTAAAATAGTGTTGGGCGAAAAAAATGAGGTAGCAGAATGAGCTCAACAGCATATTACAATTATATAAATTACAAACACATTACACACAAAATAATATATATTTTACAAAGATACATACATATATCCAGGAAAATACATCCAGCACAAGAAGAGATATTTATATGAACATGCGAAATGGGAGTAAGGATTAAGGATAAAGGAGAAAAAATAAAACAAGGCAGGAGGAGCTTTGCACAGACTAACACTTACACTGTGCCATGACCTGAGTTGTGTTATTAACTCAACTTTCTGTTCCTAAGTTATATAAATACACACATAATAAGGAATCTAAGAAGGAGGAAGATTTGAGTTACGAGCAGCTGTGGCAAGCAAAGACTAACAGTTTAATCTCTCAGTGTAAAAAACTGTTGGTGCATAATTTAAAAAATTAAAACCAACTCAAGCTATTATTAGGGTTTATTACATTATGCGAAGTGAGGGGGGTAGGGTGGAATAGGTAAACAGATATTAAGATTTTTTTCTTATTAAAGAGGAAAGTTTGGATTTGGTTGATTCTAGGTATTGATAGACAAAGGTGAGTTTAAACATGGATTAAAAGTTTTAGGATAGTCATTAGAAATAGAAATGAGATGTATAACTTTAATAACTGGAGGAAAAAGTGGAATTGAGGGAAAACTCAGTTGGTGCTCACAAAAAGGCACAAAAGAGGGAAAAAAGCATGGTAAAGAGAAAACATGAACTACTCATGGTAGAAATAAGTCAAAATGTATTAATAATCACAATGTGAGTGAGTTAAATTCTTCTATTAAAAGAAAAAGATGTGTATTGAGACAAATATTAGGGTTACATTGTTTTTGAGATATCCTAAAATAAATATTCATATCAAACAAAACGGAGGCCCAGGCCAAGGCCAAAAGTATGAACAAGATAAAGTGAAGATTTTTACAGTGATTAAAAGACACAATCTACCAAAATAATAGTCATGAACCTAATAAAAGGGAACTGAACCAACTTAATAGTAAAAACTGCCAGAAATGCAAGGAGATACTGACAATAGCGGTCAGAAACTTGAGTATACGTGTTTCTGAAGTTAACAAACCAAGTAGACACAAAAATAATATTAGAGAAAATCTGAATAACATGATTGTGCCAATTACTAAGCTATTATTTTTTACTTCTAAACCTACCCTTCTCTATTGTGCTTTGTGATGCTGGAGCTGGGGCTCTGAAAACCATGTTTCTGCTTTGCCAGCTGGTTTCCCGTTAGACCCTGACAGTAGTGGGTGCTGCTAGAGGGAGGCTGCAAAGCTGGAAGAGGAAGAAGGGGCTTGCTTCTTCCTGTATGCTTCCCATGGGGTTCCTGCCTACTTGCGATTCCTGTGAACGTCACCGGAGTAACGTTCCTTCACCCCAGCTTCAGTATCACCGGAGTAATGTTCCTTCACCCCAGCTTCAGCAAGTCCTTGCCCAGCAGCAGCTGAATCCAGTTTGCATTTTCCAACCTTTATAAACCAGCTTAGTGTTAACTTCCTCACAGACACCAACTGGCCAGTATTCCCTCCTCAGAGATCTGAATCTCAGCTCCACGAGGCCCATCTGAGCTCAGAGATACCAGCCGCTGAGCAGCATCTCCTCCTCAGAGGTCTAAGTTTCAGCTCTAAGGGGCTTCTCCTCCAAGCTTCTATATTTTAATAATTCCAACCTCTTCCCACAAAGAAAACTCCAGGCTCAGATGGCTTCATGGTAAATTCCTCCAAAATTTAAGGAAGGAATAATATCAATCTACTACAAACTTTCCCAGGAAACAGAAAAAGAGTGAATACTTCCAAACTCATTTTATGAGGCAAACATAACCTTGATTGTAAATCCTAACAAGAATATGGTAACTAAGGAAAATAACATACCCACATATCTCCTGAACATAGATGCAAAAATCCTTGTCAAAATGTCAGCAAGTTAAATCCAGTGATATATATCATGACCAAGTGGGGTTTATCCTGGGAACGCAAGGCTAAAAATCAATGTAATTAACCATATTAATAGATTAAAAAAGAGAAATCACATTATCATCTCAATAGATGGAGAAAAAGCATCTGACAAAATTCAATACCCATTCATAACAGAACTCTCAGCAAACTAGGAATAGAAGGAAATTTCTTTAATCTGATAAAAGGCATCTACAAAAATTTATACATCTAACCCATAATTTTGAAATACTGAACACTTTCCCCCTGAGGTTGGGAACAACACAAGAAAGTCCACTATCACCACTTCTATTAAACATTGTGCTGGTAGTCTTAGCCAGCAAAATAAAGAAATAAAATGGTATAAGATTAGGCGTAAGATTGGGAATAAAGAGATAAAATGGTCATCATTTATAGATGTCATAATCATGAACATAGATAGTCCAAAAGAACCTGCAAATGATTAAAGATGATAAGTGAATTTAGGAAGGTTACTGCACACAAGTTCCACATTTCTAGATACTAGCAACAAACAAGTGGGAATGAAATATAAAAAAGCAATACTATTGATATTAGTATAAAAAAAGACCAAATACCTAGGAATAAATCTAATGAAAGATATGCACGATCTCGCCATTGAAGACTACAAAGCATTGTTGAGAATTTTAAAAGACCTAAAAAATGGTGGAATATATTATTTTAATGAGTTAAAAGACTCAATATTGTAAAGATGTCAATTCTCTCCAATCTGGTCTACAGGTTCAGTGCCATTACAATCAAAATTCCAGCAGGATTTTGTGTGGAAACTGACAAGCTGATTCTAAAATTTACATGCAAATACAAAGGCCTTATAATAGCTGTAGCTATTCTGAAGAATAACATAGCTGGAGAACTTTACTACCAGTTATCAAAACTTGTTATAAAGCTACAGTAATTTAGACACATACACTGTCACCCATCTTACCACAATGCCTCCCATACAACTCAGTGGGGAAAAGGATAAAGTCTTCAACAAATGGTGCTGGGTCAATTAGATATCCATCTAAAAAAAGTAAACTTTGACTCTACCTCACATCAAACAAAAAAATTCTAGACAGAACATAGACCAAAATGTAAAAACTACAACAATCAAGCTTTTAGAAGAAAATATAGGAAAATATCTTCATGGCTTGAGATAGGCAAAAAATTCTTGAACAGGAAATAAAAAGCACTAACCATCAAAGATTGATGAATCAAACTTCTTTAAAATTAAGAACTTCTGTTCATCAAAATTCACCATTATGAATATGAAAAAGCCAGCCACAGACTGGGAAAAGATTTTTGTAATATATAGATCTACAAAGGACTTGTATCCGGGATGCATAAAAAACTCAAATCAACAAGAAAGAGATGTATAACCCGATTTAAATATATGCAAAAGACTCGAATAGGCCCTTCCAAAAGAGGATATCAAAATGACCAACAGACATATGAAAAGGTATTCAACATCATTAGTCACTTGAGAAATGCAAATTAAAACCACAGTGAGATACCACTACACACCTACAAAAATAAGTAAAATTAAAAAGACTGCTATTACCAAGTATTTGTGAGGATACGGAGTAACTAGAAATCTCTTACATTAATATGGGAATGAAAATTGGTACAACCACACTGGAAAAATATTTTGCAATATCTACGTAACGCTAAAAATACTTTCATATTCTATGACCTAGCAATTCCACTCTTGGGTATATACCCAATAGAAATGAGTACTTAAGTCCACCAAAAGATTTTAAAAAATGTTCACAGTAGCTTTATCCATAATAGCCCCAAACTAGAAATAACCAAAGGTCTATCAAGAGTGAAAAGGGTAAATAAATTGTGGTATAAATGGAATAAATAAGAGAAAGAAAAAAGAGTAAACTACTGATATATGCAACAACATGAATGAATCTCACAGACATAATGCTGAGTGAAATAAATCAGACACAAAAGAGCACAGGCTGTATGATTCCACACATGAGTTTCAAATCAGGCAAAACTCACCTATGGTGACAGAAGTCAGAATGGTGATTATTCTTGGAGGATGTACTGACTGGGAAGGTACCACATGGGATACTAGAAATGTTCTATATTGCAATATGGGTGATGGTTAAAAGAGTGTATATATGTAAAAATTCAAGCTCTACACAAGATTTCTGTATTTTACTCTATGTTAGTTATTCCTCAATTTAAAATAAATGTTAAAAAAAAAGACCAGTGTGGTACTGGCACAGTAATAAATAACTAGCTCAGTGGAGCAGAATATATACTCCAGAAATATACTCATGTATAAAGGGACTTTGCTTTATAACAGTGTCGTTTCTTTCCTTTTTTGCCTCTGAATGTTGCCATTTGGATGTGATCCTTGGCACTATGGTAGCCATCTTGAGACCTAGCGGGAACCAGCCTACAAGGACAAGCAAGCAGGCCAGGGATGGCAGAAAAGAGAATGGAAAGAAGTCCCTTGAGAACATCAATGCATCCCGGAACTAACCATCTCTGGAAAGCCTTACTTCTGAATATCTTGTTATTTGAGACTAAAAAAAAAAAAAAAAAATCTACTTTTAATTAGATTTTAAAAGCGTCTTAACTGAGAACCAGTTAGGAAGTCATTGAAATACTTCGTGCAAGACCACCTCCCCAGGCCCAGCAGCTTACCTACAGCAGCTCCCCAGGGAGCCACAGATTTTCAGAATAAACTCTCAGAAGCTTATGCCCACCATGGGGCCAGAGTCTCTGGAACAAGGAGCATCACTCACCTGTCCGGTCAACATCCTTTTTCATAGGCAGTACGGTATAATCTGGTTGGTCATCTGAGGCCTCAAACATCCAGGTCTTGGGCTGCAGCATGGATTTCCGGGGACTCCCCCTGCCTCCAACCCAGGCCCCCAACCCGTCTCGGAGCTGAACCTGCTGTAGGTACGGGATCCGGAAAATCCTGTTTTGGTCCAGGCTTAACTTCTTCAGTCTTCAATTAAGGAAAGCGAATACAGAATCACAGCAATAATGATACCTCACAGATATTTACCAAGCAACTTTAGTGAAAGAGCATGGAATCATGCTTGAACCCTTACTCCTCTTGTGTGACCTTGAGCCAGTGACTTACCCTCTCTGGGCCTCAATATCCCTCTCTCTAAAATGGGGATGATATTTATTAACCTTTCAAGGTTCCTGTGAAGATTAAATGAGAAAATTTAAATGGCCTGGCACAAAGTGGTCAGTAAATGGTAGCTGAATCCCAAGTAAATTTTCTAGGGATCTAAAGTTCAACCATTTAAATGCCAGCATTTCATTACTTCAACCAAATAGGTAGAACTCAACTTCTGATTCTGATTCTTTTTTTTCTGTCTCCTCTCTCAGTGTCAGGATCCTGTCTCCAGTAATATCTCTTCCTACCCTCCCTTCTCTGTGCCACTTCTAATCCAGTTATACGGCTGAGCTCAAGCTCAGAGGGGAGAAATGACTTACCCATGGCTACACAGCAGAGATAAGTGGTGGAGCTGGGATTTAAACCCGGGCCTTTTGGCTTCCAGAGCAGCAGTCAGGGTGTGAGCAAGGCTAGGGGTTACAGAGGGCCCTGCAGAGAGAGACTGTGGCTTTACCTCCGAAGCCCAGCCAGGCTGGCAAAGCAATTGGGGTTGGAGAGTTCGTTGTCATCCAGCATCAGTGTCTCCAGCGCTGGGAACCTCAGGATGTACCTCTTGCTTGTCAGCGACGTTACAGATGCCTCCCTGTGAGTGCAAAGATCTTGGGTAATGAGCAAGGGCAGGGGACAAGCTCCACTCTCCCCAGGAAGAAATGTAGGATAGGGAATTGATCAAGAGGCCTAACCAGCTTGGGAACTTCTCTAGTGCCCAATAGAGGTCCCTGCAGAGAGGAACCAGAAGGTGTAATTCCCTCCCCAACTGACCCCTTCCCCAAACCCCCCTCACACATACACTCCTCTGTATGGACACAGGTCGCACACATTTGCTGACGGACTCAGTGAGATCAGGTTGCAGCAGGATGGGGGGGGGCACAAGAGGAGCTCATGGGAAATACCAGAGTGAACGAGGCATGACCAAGTTGGGGGGAAACATTCTGCAGGGAGAACACTGCACAATTTTGGGTCAGGGCAGATTCCTGGGTATGTTGTGTCACCCCAAGGACTGGTAACCCTGAGAGCACCAGGAGACAACGCCCTTGGGCATGGACCACAGCTTTGCCACCGACTGGGCTAAGGCTGGCCGCGGTGAGGCTCTCCTGTAAAGTGACTTCATAAGATGCACACATCAGTGAGGAGATGAGAAGTCTCTTTTTAAACTCAAACTCTCTGTGGACTCCCAGAAACACCCAAGAGTAGAATTTAAGAGGCTGAGGTCCTGAATCACATGGGTGGGGTAGGAAGGAAGTGATGGCATTTTAGATACTATATTAATGTGACCTTATTTGTGACCCCAGGTGGATGAGGCCTAGGTAATTCTTCTTAAGTACATAAAGGTAGATGACTCAAATCATTCCTCCCGCCAACTCTATCCCTTCCACACACCCAAATAAATACATGGACATCCAGTTGCAAATACATATACATACATATAAACCACACATGTGCATACAACAAGAGGAAGGGAAAGTAACATCTCTTCAGAGCCTACTGCATTCTTGGCATTGTGTTAGGTGTTTTATATATATACCACCTCCGAACAGCACTGAGGAGGACAGGCATTATCTCCTTTTCAGATGAGGAAACTCAAACTCAGAGTGACTTGCCTAAAGTCATATAGCTGGAAATTGGCAGAGCTCAAACCTGACTTGAAACTCCGGGCCCTTTCCTGCAGCACCCACCTCTCATACCCCATCTTCGAGCCCTATGTGGATTAAAGGTTGGGGAGATAGAAAGGTAGCTATTGCCTGGATCAGACAGAGCTTGATGAAAGTAGGCAGTGAGTTCACAAGTCACAAAGGACTGTAACAGTACACCTAAAATCAGGAACATTTCAAAGGTGAATTTAGAGAGGGTAGATATTCATTCATTCACACTCATGAATTTCTTTAACAGACACTTATGGAGCCAGGTACTGGGAATACAAAGAGAAAAAAGAACATGTCCCTCCCCTCAAGGTGCTTATAGTCTTATGAAGGCGGTGGAAAAGCTGCACACAGTGGGACAAATGCTATAACAGAGGCAAGTGCAAAGCTTGATGAGAGTCGCCCACTCTGGTGGGGAGGACTCAGGGAAGGCAATGTTTAAGCTAAACCAGAGAATGCAGAGAGAATTTCTTGTGCTCTTAACCACTGTAAGAGAGGAAGAGGAACAGAGAGAAAAATCCTCCCTTTGTGGCTGGAGCTGTAATATATTTAGAAGCTCTGAGCAGTCCTATTTCCCATCGTGGGGCCCAGAGAGATGCAGGCAGCTCACCTGTAAAGAAAAATGGGGTGAGTCACAGAGAGGAGCAGATGTAAAAGCTGCAAGACAGAACTTCCAGGCTGCTCTATGGGGTCAGGACGCACATTCGGTATGTCCCTAAGGCATAACTGAGATTCCCCAATGTTCTTATAGTAAATTCCTCCTTTTTTGTTACTCTAATACTGATGGACTTCTGTAGATTAGAACCATGACAGTTCTGACTAAAAAAGGCACAGGTCAGAAATAGTTTCAGAAAGAGCCCTGGCAGCGCGTGGGGAATAGGCTTGACGTCCAAAGACCAGAGACACTCAACAGAGAAGGAAAGAAGCCTTTAGTTCATGGTATTTGAAGGTCAAAGATGACTCTTTTCCTCTTCCTGAAAGGATCAACTTTTACACACTAAATTTTAAATTTCTACCTGAGAGCAATTAGAGGAGGGTGCACAGAAGCTCTGTTGATTTATAATTAGTTGGCCAATCTTTATTTTACTCCAGTGAAATGAGAAACAGCTAAGAAATAAGCCTTCAAAATATTTCTCTTATACCTCATAATGGAGAAGCTGGCTCTGTCCTGTCCCTTATGACAAGTTACAGTGCTTTGCCTTTTAAAAGTTTCACCTTAATTATAACATAGAAAAGTTTCATTTTGTCTCTAAAATAGATGCCTTAAAATAGGGGGGCAGTCAATAGGTGGGTGAGGACAAGATGCAAGGTTTCAGAGGAAAGCATCAGGCTCCCCCACTGAGTCCTTCCCATGGCAGGTTTGGGAGAAGAGTGCTTTGAAGTGGCAGGAGTCTGTTAGTAGTGGATAAACCAAGGTTTCCAGCTGTTCAGAGTGCTGCTATTTTTATTATACCTTCTCTTAGCAAAAGGAATTAATACCATTTAAAATCTGATAGATTTAACTTAATTTTTTTAGAAGCTCAGAGCATGCCCCAGTGGTTGGATTCAGGAATGGGTCCATGTGCCATATTGGAAGAAGCATGGGAATGGAGATCAGGAACCTTGGGCTCTGGTTCCGGTGCTGCTGTTGCTCTTCTTGCTGCATGACTTCTAGCTGGTGTCAAGCATCTCTGAGCCTAGTCAGTTCCTCTATCTACACGATAAAAGGGGATTTCTTTTACTTTACATTGTAAAACTTTGGATTAGGCTAAAAATATTGCTCAATAGACTGAACCAAGGGCTGTGGCAAACAAGATGAAATTTAGCAAGCTCTAATGTCTGTTCAAATGTCAGATCAGCTTCTGTGATAAGATACAGAAAATGCACCATGCAAACACAGGAAGAGGGCTTAAGAGGAGCTTAACACATGGCTTAACAGCTTGCTTGTGTTAAAGAGGACTTATGATGTGGCTGCTAAAAAGCTAGTTCTCTTTTAGGTGGCCTTATTAGGAATACAGTGATTAGAAAAAAGGAGGCAACAATCCCCCTCTGCTCTGTGCCGGTCAAGCCTGAGACAGTTGAACTGTGTGGTCCAAGGGGGAAAGGGACTAGGCCTAATGGGAGAGCCAAAGTATCAGATGTCAGTCAAAACAAGTAAGAGAGCAGTCTAAAGATGGAGCAGGTCAAAAATGATTCCTAACTCACCCAGACAGAGATAAGAGTGTGATCTATCCAGAAATGGAGACACAGAAGTTCAGAGAAGATGAAGTGTATCATGAAATGGAAAAAAGTGAAGAGAAAGGAAGATGGAGAAGTAGGCAGAGTCAGTCATGAATAGCTGTTAGTGGAGTTTACCTTTAGAACACTGGGAAGCTGCTGGAAGGACCTTAAGCAGGGTGGTGATAGAATCAGATGTGCATTTTAGAAACGTCACTCTGGCTGATGGTAAGGAGGATGGGTTGGGAGGTGAGAAACTGGAGACTGACACCAAACAGGAGGATAACAGAAATTGGCAAGTTTGAGAAAAAAGAAGTACAATTCGTAGCATCAGGTGACTGAATGGATGGGGCGGTGGGGAGGAATTCAGGCTGATGCCCAGGTTTCTAGCCTGAACAACTGCACAGTAGATGCACAGCAGTGCCTGTCACTGAAGCCAGGGACACAGGAGGAGGAGATTTTGGCACGGGCGCGTGTGTGATGAATTTGGTATGATAAATTGGATATATGGGCTTATAGCTCAGAAGACAGAAGTGAGGTAGAGTCCTAAGACTTGGGAAGGGATGAGACCATTGAGAAAGAGTATAAAGATTAAAAACCAGTGGGTTGAGAGTGGACAACTGAGGACTACCAACATTTAAGAGGTTGGCAGAGGAGGAGGAATCCACAGAGCATACTGAATGTGGACAGATGAGCGGGAAGAAAATGACAATAATACTTGTCTAGAGCCTCATAGCTTTCAAAGCACAATGATTTCAACTGATCCTCTGATGTGAGTAGGAGTACATTTATTCTCCCCATCTTATATGCAAGGAAATAGCAGTGCAGAGTGGTGGCAACTTGCCTTACTTTATGTAATAACATTTTCTACTGAAAACAACTAGAATGGTGAATGAAATATAAAAAGAAAAAAGATCCATCATTTAAAAACACGTCAGAGATGTGAAAACAGTAAGGAAGTAGTATGCCAAGATCTAAAAATCCAGAGACAGAAACTAAGCGCAAGAAGCCACTTTTGCCTTGAGGACACTTGCTGATCTTGTTGGAACAGAAGGTGGGGCATGTAACTGGAGACCCCCTACATGAATCTGGGTTCCTAAAGAGATATACCCTCAGGAGAGAGTGAACCAGAACTAAACCCATTCCCCTCATCCCACAGCCAGGGGAAAACTGCCTTGGAGTGAACAGAGAAGGGGAGGGGGCAGGGCAGACTGGTCCTCTTGCAAAACTGTAGCCCAAATTTCTATCATCATAAAATACCCAGCTAGTTTAGTTTAGTTTAAAATGGTTCCACACTGAGTGCCCCTAGGCAGCTGGCCAAAATAAATGGAAAGGTTTATGGTACTGCAGACTAAATAACATGGCCCAACTCTTCCCTGAGTAAAAACCAGAAAATCCAGACAAAATATATATATTTAAAACAATCTTCTTCAAGCCATCTGGGAATTAACAAGCTGTGAAAAATCAGGGGGCCAAGGTTTGGAAGAAAAAGGAAACCAAAAGGGGTTCATGCAATATTTGGGGCCATTTTCCCCTAGGGCTGTCTGCTAACTCCAGAAGTGGCAAAGAGGCTGAGCAGAGATTCTGACAACTTGCTAGTCTAGGGGCCAAAAATTAGAGTTCAGGGTGGCCACAGAAGGGGAACCCTGATAAACTGCCCCTACTTTAAGTTAAGGCATTGAAGGACTCAATCCTAAGAGGAAGTGTGAACTAGAAACAGTGTGGTTCTGGCAGAGATTGAAGACTAGTTTCAAACAACTTTGATTTCTGTAATTGAATTAAGATGATTTGGAATTATTAGTGATCTATAAAATCAAAAAACTCCAGATCTGGTGAGAAAAAAAAAGTGATTTGAGTTGCCGAAAGAGGGAGTCATGGCCTCTCATTCAGTTTCCTGACTATTTACATTTAAATTAAAACTAACTAAACTTAAATAAAACAATTCAGTTCCTCAGTCACACTAACCACATCTCAAGTGCTCAATATGACTAGTGGCTACCATATTGGACATACAGATATAGAACATTTCCAACACTATAGAAAGCTCTATTGAACGATGCTAAACTAGGCCTTTCTAGAGGATTACTAGACGATATTAGACAAGGATTACTAGACAATATCTGCAAATTGGTGCTAATGTCTGGAGATATGAAAGGCATGGTGGTCCATCACTCAAAGTTAGGGATTATGAAGGTCAGGTGGAAGAATGGAAATTTAGCCTGTGAATGGACCCAGTGAAGTCATAAACCCACTTTGTGGTTATCTCCCCAGTTCCTGAATTAAATATAATTAAAACAGACATATTAAGCAACTGACAGAATAAACACATTTGTTTACTGACCAACAAAGGGAGGGCTACTATAGTAGGAAGGGCCAAAGTGAAGCCCCAGGAATTTTGCTTCTAGAACAGTAAACCAAAAATAATTCTGTATCCCTGAGGTAACTACAGAGATTACTGCCATCACTAAAGACTAGAAAGGTAGAAGGATAATGAGTCCCATGACTTTCCTGTTTAACTTGTTTATCTGGCTTGTGCAGAAGACAGGTCTTGAAGAATGATTTTAGATTACTGTAAGCTTAATCAACTGGTGACTCCAATTTCAGCTGCTGTTCCATAGGTGGACTCTTCTTACTGTAGCAAATCAACACAGCCCCTGGCACTTGTGATAAAGCTAAGTACCTGTCAGATGTTTCTTTCTCTTTATCAATGAATGAGAATTGCCAGAAGCAGTCTGCTTTCGCTTGACAGGGACAACAGTACACCTTTGTCCTCTTCTCTCAGGGCTACATCAACTCTTTAGCTCTATCATAATCTGATAGAAGGATCTTGACTATTTTGGTATTTCACAGAACATCATGCTGACTGGACCTGATGGGCAGGAAGTTGCAAATATTCTAGATGCCTTAGTAAGATATATGGGTGCCACAGGATGGAGGTAAACCCCACAAAAATTCAAGGAACTGCCATCTTGATTAATTTTCTTGATGTGGAGCATGCTGGAATATACCTCCTATGTGAAAGACATAATCCTTCACTTTGTACCACCTGTTACTAAGAAAAAGGCACAAAGTTTTGTCGGCCTTTTTGGATTTGGGAAGCTACATATAAAGCACTTGTGCTGTTCTGATCCATTTACTGAGTATCCCATAAGGCTGCCAGTTTTGTGTGGGGCCCAGAGCGAGACAAGGCTCTGCAACAGGTCCAGCTGCAGTGCCAGTTGCTTTCTTTCTTACGTCACTGGGCATATGACTCAGCAGGTCCAACTGTGCTCTAAATGTCTAAGGTAAATAGCTGTGCTATACAGATAGGGGTCCCATAACCTCCTGGTTTTCAAGGACAGTCTGAGTTTTCACTTGTTATCCCAAAATAATTAATAGTGTTCCCTTTCCTTCTCAACTATGTCCTGGCTCGGATGATAAATTACATGGTCACTCTATGAATAGAGACTTTTGTAGGCACCAATTACAGAATCATTTTTGAGCAAAGTTATGCTCTATTCTGCAGATAAATATTTCCCTTTTGACAAACAGTTTCTGGCTTACTACTGCATGATAGTAGACACTGAATATCTGACCATGGGACACTAAGTGACCATATGACCTGAGGTGCCCATCATGAACTGAATGTGCAGCAGAACTCCCTCACCAAGTGAAAGTAGTATTGGAGATCAGGCTCAAGCAAATCTGGAAAAGGTGCATGAATGAATATCACTTAGAGTCCTATGATGCCTGCTCCTGCTGTACTGCTCCCTCTCCATCAGCTCACAACCAAGGTCCTGTGACCACCTGATGTAGGAGAAACATCTCCAGCTGGGTTTACAAATGATTTTGCATGATATGCTGATACTAACCAAAAACAGATTGTCGCAGTGTTATAACCCCATACAGAGGTGGCTCTGAAAGGCAGGGGAAGAGAAATCCTTCCTACAGGTAAAACTTAGAGCAATAGATCTGATTGACCATTTGGCTTGGTTGGTGAGATAGCCAAAAGTACAAGTCTAGGCTGATTCATGGTCAGTGGCTAAAGGTTTAGCTGAAAAGTCAAAGCTTAGAAAAAATAATGTAAAACTGTTGACAGAGAAGTCTGAGGAGAAATTATGTGAATAGACCTCTCAGAATGGATAGAGAGTGTGAGGGTTATTTGAGTCCCATGTGAATGCTCCCAAAGACTATCCGCTGCAGAGGAGACTCTGAGTGATCAGGTAGACAAGATGACCTAGTCCACGAATGTCAGTTGGATACCCCAGTGCTTGCAAAATGGCCTCGGCAGCAGGAAAGGAAGCTACACACTTCCCCTCACCAAAGCAGATCTGGCTACCCCCTGAGCACCCAAGCTGCCAACAGCAGAGGCCAATGCTAAGTCCCTAACATGGCACCATTTCCGGGAGGATTAGCTAGCCATCTAGTAGGAGGATAACTAGAGTGCACACCTTCCTTCACAAAAGGAGCAGTGATATTTTCCTTACTGGTATAAATATGCATTTTAGATATGGATTTTCATTCCCTGACCACAATGTTCTGAAAGCATCACCATCTGTGAACTTATAGAATGTCTCATTCATTATCCTCCTACCTCACATACATTGTTTCTAACCAAGGAACACATTTCATGCAAAGAAGTGCAATAATGCACTCACAGACATGGAATTCATTTTTTTTACCATGTGCTCCATCACACAGACGCAGTTGACCTAATAGAATGGTAAAATAGTCTTCTGATGACTTATTTATTGCACTAGCTAGGAGACCACCTCCTGTGAAGCTGGGATGCTGACTTCCAGGATAGAGTATCACATAAACCAGCAACCAATACTGATGCTGTTTTTCTCACAACCAGAACATAAGGGTCTAGGAATTAATGAATGAAAATGAGAGTAGCTCCTCTTACAATTATACCTAACAATCCACTTGCAGCATTTTTGCTTCTCATTCCTGCAACTCTGAGCTCTTCTGAGTTAGAAATCTTAGTTTCCTAGGGAGGAATACTTTTACAAAGGACAGAAGAACAGTTCCACTTAACTGGAAGTTGAGTGTGCTACTGGCCACATGTGGTCCTCCTTCTACTGAACCAATAGGCAGGAAAAGACAGGTTTACTATATTGGTTGAGTGACTGACACTGTTCATCAAAAGTAGGTATGATTGCTGTTATGCCTTGAGGGCAAAAAGGAATATATTTGGAATCCAGAGAACCATCTGGTATTCCTCTTAGAAGTGTCATGTCCACTAGTCAAAGTTAATGGAATTTTTGCAAGATGAAAAGAGTTCTGGAGAGGGATGGTGGTGATGGTTGCACAACAATGTGAACGTACTTAATGCCACTGAACTGTACACTTAAAAATGGTTACAATGGGAAGGCCTCTGATAGAGAAAGGAGGAGGGTCTGAGCTGGGCCTGGGAATATGTACAGATTCTACATAAGAAGACAATGTAATGGTCATAAGCATGGTCTCTGGAGTCAGATGGACTTGGTTCAAATTCTGGCTCTGCCATTTATTAGCTTTGTAACTCTAGGCAAGTTATTTAACCTGACTGCGCCTTAATTGCCTTGTCTATAAAATGGAGATAATAATAGGACACCTACCTCACAGGGTTGTTGTGAGGATTAGATGACTTAATATATGTTAAGTGCTGAGAACAGTGTCTGGCACATAGTAAGCACCACATATGTGTTATCATTATTAAGAGAGGAAAGACCAGTACAGTTTGGCCAGAGGCATAGCCTCAGCAAATGTGCAGAATGGGAATATGCAAAGTTTATTCAGAGGGTTCGTGAAGGGGAATAGTCTGGTAAGAACGACATCCACAATTTACCAACGACCAATCAGAGGCAGGGAGAGAGACTTGCCAGCACCTGTGTCTCTCCTAAGAGCACCCATCTGAGGTCTTCTCCACCCTCCCATGGTAGCTTTCTTGGGGAGCTATGGTAGGTAGCATTCGCCCTGCTTTGAGCACTCACAGCCTGTCTTTACAGCACTTGCGAGCTGCTTCAGACTATTTCCTGGATACTTGTACCCTGACAAAGGCTCACAAGGGAACACATGGGACGGAATCTGAGATGTAGAACTTACTGCTCTGTGACAGCCAAATTGGGTGGCAGGGAGGTGAGCCCATTGCCTGTGAGGAGCAGGACACGGAGGTGTGGCAGAATCCCCAGATCACAAATAGCCTCTGCAGTCAGGCTGTTGAAGGAAAGGTCCAGGAACTATGGTGCAAAGATAAAAGATGGGGCACTTTGCGTGACAATGATGCTCATACATGAGGTGGGAGCTAGCTACTTTTTTTAACCTTCGGGGGGCCCCATCACCCACAGGCTAAAATCCTCCTGACTCTCTGCATTAACATTCAAGGTCTACTAGAGTCAGTTCCCAACCTATCTGCCAGCCTTAGCTCCCACTGCAAACCTTTGTTTATCCTCCCCATTTATTGCCCTGCCCCACCTAGAGATCCCTGCTTGATCTTTTCACTCAGCCAGGAATGCCCTTTCTCTATGTATTTGAATCCAAGCCCCAAAAGGCCAGCTGAAAAGCTGCCTCTTTATAAAACCTTTCCTAATTCCCCAGCCAGAAGGAATCTCTCCTTCCTCTGACTTTGAGTGCTTTACCTAGACTGCTCTGGGGTTACTTCTCACAGTTGGTCAGGTATCTGCAATAAGTGGACACATGCCTGAGGAATAGGGATATTGGTACACAGACGTGCCTCACAGAGTCTTGCTACACAGTGGTGCCTAGACCATAAACTCTCTGAGGTCAAGGGCCATGCCACTCTATCACTGTATCCTTATAATCTAGAATAGGACCTGGCACATAGTAGGCACACATTAAAAAAATCAGCTGAAATGAACTGGCTTATGAGGACAATGACCCAAACTGACACCTCATCATCAACCACCTTCTAACTGGCCACCTAGATTCATGAGATAGTTGACTGGGATCAGGGGGCCAGTCAGGAAACTGATTTTCTCTCTGCAAAGACAAAGGCAACTGGGATAAATGAAGCAGCCCAGTCTTTTTTCTCTCTCTTCTAAGCCTCTCTAGACACTCACTTTAGCTCTTATGTACAAGTCTGCTCCCCTCCCCACCCCTAACCAAAAAAACCCATTGAGCCTACTGAATGGGGCCAGTTTCAGCATCTTATCAGGCTGGTGCAGAAGCAAGGTCTTTGGCTGTCTACTTAGGTGTTACACAGGCAGTAAGACATATACACAGCTGACTGCAGGTCACTGCCAGAGGAGGACTGGGTTTGGTCTGACTCCGCTGTAGTCATCAATTGATGGGCTCTGTAGACCTGGATCTAAGTCTTGGCTAATTGTGTGATCTTGGGCAAATTACTTAACCTGAGCTTCCTTATCTATAAAGTGGAAATAATAATGGGTTCTTATGAGGAATTATGTAGGTAAAGCCTTAAGCATAGAGTATGGTACAGAGTAAATGCTTAATCAATGTTGGCTGTCATCATCATCACCATCCTTCCTTCAAGGCCCCTATACTGCAGGCTTGCTTTGGACCAGTCCCTGCCCTCTGTGAGCTCACAGCCTAGCTGGGCAGCTAGATGCATATATATGTCTACTAAGTAGCAATGCTGCTGGGATAGATGTCTGAGCACAGACCAATAGGGGCACAAAGGAATGGTCAGCTCTACCAGGGGGTCTGAATGGGCTTCACAGAATAGGTGACGCTTGAGCTGTCCTCAAAGAGTAGTCGGTATTTGCCAAATTGTTAAGGGCAAAAAGACATGCAGTGTAGCAAGCAGCGTGTATAGAAGCCAGGAGGCTTGCTCGTTCTGCCAACTGCAGCTCGTTTGCATATGACAAGGGCCCATGGTATAAGAGAGGGGTTGAGAAGACTGGACAAGCCATGAAAGGTGCCAAGCACCAAAGGAGTGCCGAGTTCATGCCACCATAAGCAAATTCCAGGTTTTGAGAGTTCACACAAAGGGGCAATCCCACTTGGCAGGGGCCAAGAGAGAATCCTTCAAGGAGGAAGACCTAGAAAGCTGGCTCGGATAAGCACAGGTGAAGGTAGGGAAAATTTTCTCCCTCATACCCATATGTAGGCAGTCAACATGACCTATGGATTCTACCTCCTTAATGTCGCAAATTGTTCCCTCCAACCCACACTTTATACAGCAGCCATAGTGGTTTTTCTAAAACACAGTTCTGACCCTGTTACTCCTCAGATCCAAATCCTTCAACAGATCCCTATTATCCATAGGATAACGTTCAAACTCCTTAGCAAGGCTTCCAAGGCTCTCCACGGCCTCTCTTTGGTTACCTCTCCATGCTCATCTATCACCACACTCTATTATAATAGTCTCACTCTCCATCCCAACCACACTGAACTGTTTCATCGGTGTTCCAGTTTGGCAGTTGGCAAACCAAGTCCTGCAAGCCAAATCCAGCCTGGTGCCTGCTTTGTATGGCCCATGAGCTAAGAATGATTTTTACATTTTTAAATGGTTGAAAAAAAATCAAAAGAAGAATAACACTGTGTGGAAGTTATGTGCAATTCAAATTTCAGCATCATAAAGTTTTACTGGAACATAGCCATGCTCATTTATTTACATATTGTCTACAGCTGCTTTCCTTCTACCACAGCAGAGTTGACTAGTTATGACAGTTATGACTAGTTATGACCATATGGACTGCAAAGCCTAAAATATTTACTATCTGGCCTCTTACAGAAAAAGTTTGCTGACCCTTTTTCTAGCTACTTTGGCCATTTGATGTTGGGTCCAAATTTGCTTAGAATTAAGGGTAGCTCAAAGAAATGAATAGTCTTAGAATTACAGGTCACAGAATTTCACAGCTGGCCCAGAATTTACAGAAGGGGAAACTTAAATCCCAGAAAGGGTAAGTTATTTGGCCAAGGAGGTACGCCAAAGTAGTGGCAGGACCAAGACTGGAAACAAGGTCTCTTGACTCTCAGAGCAGGGCTCCAGCTGACCCTTTGTCAGACTTGTATGTAGAGAATCAAATCACGGCAAAGTCAAGTTTTTCTAAATTGACTCCTGAAGAATTCTACTCTGGATGGCAGCCTTTCTGGCAAACAAGGACAGAAGATTCCTAACCTGGCTACTGCATCTGCTGAGTCACATCAAGTTTTATTACACATCAAAGTATTCATTACTGTGAGCTGCAAATTCAGGACCTTTGACAGGTTTATCCTTTTTCTTAGAGAGCGCTTGCAAATCACAGAGAGATGAAAACAAATGATTGGCCAGGAGACTTCCTCTTCTCATTTATATTCTGCATCCTGACTTTGGTCTGCTCTCTTATGTAAATAAATTCCTTTGGGTAAGGATGGGTCTGCTGGATAAATAATCTTCATCAGAAGCTATCAAACTATGAAGAAGGGACTAACAAAAAGCCAATCATGATCAACCAGTAGATCCAAGTTAGTCAGCTGTGGGGTCAGATCCTGTAGCGATGTCCCCTCACCACGGCCCATTGGCACTTGAGATAGGGGTTTGAAACAGTAGGGGTGAGGAAGGCAAGATGTCTGGCACAATGCATGATGCACAGGAGTTCAATAACTACTTTTTAAAAAAGTAAAATAACAAATAAATGGAAGTTCATAAGAAGCTCCCAGGTATGCAGGTCAAGGAAATGGCTCCCTGTATCTCTAGAGCATCTGGAACCTGTTTCCCACTGTCTATACTAAAATGTTTTCTTAACATAGCACAAAATTGCTTCATTTGTTGTAAATTTACTCTTTCTCTGTTTTATTGAACTTTTAAGAGCTTTGCTTCCTGGACAAATCTAAGGACCACTCCTGTTCCAAATCATAGTAAATCACTGTTATCCTCAACATGACTTGAAGCCAAGGAGAGAAGTTACCATTAGATTCAGTACAGCATGCTTAAGAATGCAAGGACATATAATCCATTTTAGGAAGACTGCCAGCTTAAAGCAGTTAAAACTTTTTAAAACTTTGGCATATAAAGGGTATCAACTCTGAAAAATTCACTCCTGTGGAAGATCTCTCTCTCTCTCTCTGGTAAACAAGGTTAAGTGAGGCTTTTGTGAAGAATGGCTGATTCTTGGTGTTTGCAGACTAAATAATTTAAGTTACCAACTCTTTGGGATCAACCCCAAGGCTCAGGACATGCAGGCATTTTGCTGAGGTTTGAATCTGAAACACTTCTACTGTAGGGCCAACCTGAGGGGAAGAGTCCATTATCCAGTGAGCAAGCCCGGCCAGATGCCCAGCCTCACACCTCGCTCCAGCTCTGCTGTTCTCTGCTCTCCACGTATGCAGTGACTCTCAGGTAGTGACAAAAGCTTTGCTTCTTTGTGAAAAGTGGCTCTAAAGTTTTCATGAAAGTTGAAGAGGTGATTAACTTCAAGTATAAAAACATGCATAGAAAATGCATGATTGTGGGAAATTTAACTAGGAGAAAGACAAGAATGCAAACAAATTTTTCTGTATTTTCGAATCTGGGGTTTGGAGAACAGCTGTGGATGTACAAATGTCAAGAGTCTGCTGTAGAACTCATAGGAGCCCTATTTTATTTCAGTCATCCCTGGGCCTATGGACTAGACCTGTAGCCTGCCTTATCCGAGCCCGCTGGAACCACTCTGGCTCACTCAGACCAAGATGGGTCTCTGGAATCAGTCCATAATGCCTGTAGTTCAGCTGGTCCAATCTGCTGTACTTAACCTCCATGGCTCCTCAACCCCCACTGGGTCCAGATCTCCCCTCAAACTCTCCTTCCTATAATACTCTGTTTAACTGATTTTTCTGCACAGACATCTTTGGACATGATCTTTGGCATTTATTTTCCAGGACCATGCACCATGGCCACAGGTATAATATATGCTCATCTATTTGCCACTGCTGCCATCACCACCACCACCAAACCCACCACCCTCCCCCGACGAGTGCCTAGAAGCAAGGGTCTGGCTGTAAAGGCCCAGAGAGCCTCTTCCCAACAGTCATAATCAGTAGAGACCTCTACACCCATTCCTTACAGGGAAACAGCTGGGCACCAAAAACTCCCTACCTCCAACTTACTTCCAAGAATTTAAAGTCTCCATATTTCACGTAGACTGTTTTGATGCCATTAAATGCAAGCTCCAGTTCCTTTAAGGCTGGAAACGTGTGAAATGCCTCTACAGGGGGAGGAGAAAGAGAGAATCTGCAGCTTGGGAAGGATTTAAGAGAAAGATATTAACAGTGGTCATTTACTGGTTCCCCCTGGGTGAGGCCAGGCACAGTAAGGTGCTTTATATACATGGCCTCTAAATCTCTAACAACCCTGAAAAATAGGGATTACTACTTCCATTCTATTGCTGAAGAAACCAAGGCTCAGCTAGGCTAAGGGATTTGCTTGAAACAGAATTGCTGGTAAGTGGAAGGGCCAAGAATTGAATGTAAGTCTAATGCCAAAGCCCATTTAAAAAATCACCTATATTATTTCTGATTATAAAAGTAAAACATGCCCACCAAAAAAAAGTCAAAAAACACAGAAAAATAAAAGTTCCCTTTAATCTTAACACCCAGAGAGAACTATTGAAAGTTTCATGTATAATACTCTAGACTTTTTCTCATGTGTATCCTGAAACACACACACACCTTTTACAAAAGTGGAATCATACCATACACATTGTACTGTGATTTGCTTTTTCTCCATTAGCAATATGACTTAAAGATTGTTCCACGTCAAAACAGATAGATCTGCACAATGTCTGAATTACACTCTATAGTATAGACATACCCTGGTTTATTTAACCATTCCCCTACTGAAAGCCTTTAGACTATCTGGATTAAAGGTAAGAACACTTTTTCCCTTCTGCATGAGAATTGGACCTTGGGTTAACTATCTAGCTCTGTTCCCCTGGTAATCTGAAACAAATGGCATGGTAACTGTGTTACTAGGTAATATTACTACAATAGAAATGACCCCAGATTGGTAAATCACATCTGGACTAAAAGAAACTACAAATGAACTACAAACATCTGAAGGGGGCACCATACTTTGGGCTTCCCTGTGTGTGCTGACTCCTATAACTGGACACGTCCTTTGCAGAAACTCTAGGAGCTATGTCTACGGAGGGTTACAATGGCTACTTGCTCCTGTGGGGAGTGAGGTTTCTAAGCTAGAGTGGCTCCTGCATCTAACTTATTGCCTTGGACCTGAGCTGGGCACCACAGAGAATGCTTCATGGATGGCTGCATGGACTGCTATATCAACTGCTGTGAGGACTCCACTGAAGAGGAACTGCTGGCATACTGTGTGGAATTACTTACAGCCTTCTGAGTAAAGCTGGTGTCAGTGTGGCCTGTGGTGGTTTTCTGAGTTAGAATGTTCAGTAGAGCCTAATAAAAAGATTGCTTGGTAGGTATTTCAGGATGTTTCCCATGAACATTCTTGTACAAGTATGTTTCTGTAGAATAAATTTCTGGAAGTAGAGGGGCCGCCCGGTGGCGCAGTGGTTAAGTTCACGCTTGGCAGCCCGGGGTTCGCGGTTTCGGATCCTGGGTGCCTGCCGACACACTGCTTGTCAGCCATGCCGTGGCGGCGTCCCATATAAAGTAGAGGAAGATGGGCACGGATGTTAGCCCAGGGCCAGCCTTCCTCAGCAAAAAGAGGAGGATCAGCAGTGGATGTTAGCTCAGGGCTGGTCTTCCTCACAAAAAAAAAAAAAAAAATCCTGGAAGTAGAACTACTAGATTAAAGGCAATGACTATTTTAAGAGGTATTGTCAAACTGCCTTCCAAAGATATTGCACCAATTTATTACACTTCTGCCAGTTGAATATGAGGGTATCCACTTCCCCACTAATGCTGGATGCCATCAGTCTTTCTCATTTTTGTCAATATTTGATAGGCAGAAAATAATATTTTGATGCTGTTTTAATTATTACTGAGGTTGAGCATCTTTTGTTCCTGTAGACCACACTGTTTCCTCAAGGGCAGGGGCTTTGTCACATGCTTCTTTAAAAACACCTCTCAATCTCAACACATTCAAAACTGAACTCATCTTATTTCTCCCCAAACCTGCCTCTCCTCTAGTGCTCTCTGCCTCAGTAAATCCCCTTGGTTCCTCCCTCTCTCCATATGCCCGGTAGTTACCAAGTCCTGTTACTTATATACCTCCTCCTGAATCTCCCTCTCAATCTCCTTCATCCCTGTCACCATAGCCCTGGTTAAGGCCCCACTCCCCTCTCCTGGAAAAATGAAACTGTCTCCCAGGTTTCCTTGTAAGCCATTCTCCTCATAGCCACTGAGCTTCTCTATTTAAAAGCCTTCGAAGGCTCTCTTTTGCCTGTAGGATTAAGTCCAAGTTACTCAGGACCCTTGATAATCTAGTCCCTACCAACCTTTCTAGTCTCCATTCTCCCCTATCTGCATCCTTTGCAAACAACAAAGCCTCTTCAGCCTCCCTGATCAGGCCCTGCCGTCCCACATCTGCTCAGTCAGCCTGAAATGCCTTCTTCCCCTCTAGCTCCTGAGTCACTCCTATTCACTCTTTAGGTCTCAGCTCAGGAGCTCCTCTTAGAAGTTTCTCCTGACACTCTGGCCTGGGCTGAAGTCCCACTTATATGCTTGCATAGCATTTTCTGATTCCCTCTATCATTACACTTACTGCATCCTGCTATAACTATCTGTGTCTGAGCCCATGTCTTCCACCAAACTGAGCTCACCAGAACAGAAACTGGACGCATTCATTTCTAAAAGCCAACCATTCACACAGTCCTGACACCCAGCAGGGGTCGCTGTGGATTTGCTGAATAAACAAGAACCTTTTTGCTCCTATAGGAGCTCTTGTGGGCTTAAAAACATTTTTACATAGCTATCCCACCTGAGCCTACAAGGCTTCCTGACTCAGGGAGGCAGAAAGGAAGGGAATTATCTCCATCTACAGATAGAGAAGCAACAGCTCAGAGAAATGTTTTAAGTAGGTAGTGCCAACTCTGGGCTGGAATCCAGGTCTGTGTGTTCTCCAGCACCCAGCTTACTGCACTCCAAAAAAGAGATGCCTGGCCAGTCACGTATGGACTGACAGGCAAGTTCTAACATGAGTGACTGGCTGCGCTGGCCAAGAGACAGAGGGTAATTTTCAAGAAGAAAAAGCTTACCTAGAGGCAGCAGGTTTTCTGAGGCATTGATGTAAATCACAGAATGAAAATGCTTGAAGTCCTTTTCCTTAGCCTGTGGGAAGGCAGTTGAAAGAACACAAGATTAGTTCCCTACCTGGAGGCCTTGCCGAAGCTCCAGAGCTGCTGTCCCAAGGAGGAAAGACCTCAAGGGGTAAGATGCACCCTTAGCACACGAGCAGCCACTTGTTGAGGGCTGGAAGGGCTTTTCTGCTTCTTTTATTCTATTATGAAATAGTTCAAGTGTACAGAAAAGTACCATGAATGATACTCTGAAGACCCATGTAGCTACTATCCAGCTTTAATAAATCTGAATATTTTGCTGTCTTTGCTTCAAATTTCTTTAAAGAAATAAAACATTACAGAGAGTTGACCACCTCTGCACACACACATCCCTCCCCAGTTGCATTCTTCTCCTTCTTGACCACAGACAACAGCTATCCTGAACTGGTGAGTATTCACTCCTATACCTGTTTTATACTTATATTATGTATATATGTATCCATAAAGCATATATAGTATTTCTACTTACATATTTTAAAACTTTATATCAAATGCAATCATACTGTAGATATTCTGCAACCTGCCGTTTTCACTCAACATTATGTTTCTGAGATTTACTTGTGTTGATACACATAGATCTTTTGAGATTTACTTATGTTGATACATGTAGCTCTAGTTCATTCATTTTAATTGCTGGATAGTATAATGCAAGAAATCTCTCTTCATATGCTATGGAAGGCCTACAAACCAAACATATATGCCATAATATCCTGTATATATATTGGGTAATGACGGGCCACAAATTTGGCTCCAAACTCCCTATTACCCAATGCAAAGAAAGAAACATGACTCATTACATGAGTCACAGTGTCTCTAAGTTAAGAACAAACTAGCATCTTGAGAGAACCATTGCCACTCCTGGCACGGAAACCTGAGAGAAATTTCTCCCATAGGCTTTTTGATGGGAACTCAGCATTATACAATGAATCGTGCCCCAATAAAATTCGATGGCAAAGTCAAACCCACTTCCATAAGGCTATTTCCTTTAATTCACCTCACATGGGACAATGGCAATACCAAATTTACAGCAAAAGATTGTGTCTGAAAGTTGTTTCCACCCAGTGAGTTCTTGTCTGACCCTCTCCCTCCCTAGTGACCAGATTCTCAGTTCCTAGGGACTCTGGAAGTACAATGGACAACAGCCAGGAGCCACCTCAGGTCTGGCTCACCCCCATCACATCTCTGCTCGTTGGCCTTACCTTGGAGAACTTCAGGCCACTCACATTAATGTTGCACAGGTCTGACGGCTTCCTCACACAGTGGTGCTTCAGCTGGAACACAGTGCGGAGAGTCAGCTCTCAAGGCCCCAACAAAGTATACAACTGGCCAAGACAACAAATGACTCCCTGTTGAGGAAGGCGGCCTGCTACAGTGGAAAGAGCACGGGCTTTGGAGTTGCTCAGAACCGAGCTCCCATCTCGGCTCTTCCACCTCAGTCTCCCATCTGTAAGATGGGGACAGTAACGTTGACTTTACAGGGGTCTTAGGAGGATTCCTTCCTCTCTGTCTTTTCTGGGCCACACTTCCTCTACCTGGCTCTTAAAAAAAATTGGTATTTCTGGGGCTTTACCAATCGCATACATTTGTAATAATTTGTTTGCTCATTCCTTCATTCATTCATTCTCTCATTCATGCATCCATTCTCCAAATATTTACTAAGCACTACTTTAGGCCATGTATTGTGCTAAATATATCAACAAACTTTCTACTAATCCTAACTAAACCCTTTGACACAAGTATGAGTATCTCCCTTTTTAAATGAGAAAAACAAAGGTAAGAGAGATAAAGTGTCTTGTGTTAAGGCCCCACAGCTAGTAAGTGATAGATCTGTGATTTGAATTCAAATCTATCATCACTAAACTCTGTGCTCTTTTGACTACCATATGTTGCCCCTCATAATTAAAAAGTTAGACGGAAATCTCAGCTTTGGAGCTTCTATTTCTGTTTAACCAAACCTCATTCCTTTTTTCTGTTAATCCTTTTTTTATTTATGTATCTACTATGTTTAGGTATGGAACTAGGCAGTAGGAGGACAAGGAAGAAAAAGCAGAAATATTCCATGCTTTCACAGAACTCACAAGTGCATGGAAGCCAGGCAGCAAGCAAGTATTGCCAAGTGTGATATTTTAAAGGAGAAATTCAAGATGCTATGGGAGACAACAACAGGAGGTCCTAACCTCAGTCTGGAATTGAGAAAATACTTACTTGAGGAAGTAACATTTCAGCTGAGACCTAAGAGTTAAGCAGGAGTTGGTCCCATGAAAGTGGGTGGCAGGAGTTGTGAAAGCCATCAAGGCAGGAAAGAGCAACGTACTTTTGAGAGGATGAAAAACGAGACAAGGCTAGAGAGGCAGTCATTAGATCATTCGGGTCCATGCTGGCTCTGTAAAGGAGTGTGGGTTTTACCCTACAGTCAATGGAAAGCTGTCAAGAGGTTTTTTGGCAGAGGGCTGAGCAATTTTTATAAAAATTGTTCTGTCTGATACATACAGAATGAGAAGACAGAAGAGGGAGGGGAGAGACCAACAGTCCAGACATTGTTAATTACCTTCCCTAGAGCCACTTCTCTACTTCTTCCTCGTTAAAGACCCCCAATGTTAACCACATTTCTCCAAGTGGATGTGTCCTTTAAGCCGCAGCTCCAAGGGATAAGTCTTGATTTGTCTAATCCAATCATGGAGGTCACATTCCCCTAACCAGTGATTGTCCAGACATGCGATACAGGTCTGGCCAATGAGACACTGGCTGCTCTGGGAGGCCAGTAGGAGGCCAGTTCTGGGAAGCTTTTTCTGACTTTTAAAAATAAATATATGATAGTGACAATCCCTTTTCTACCTCTGGATGTTATCCTTTATATGCGACGACTGGAGTTGCTGCAGCCATCTCGGGATCATGAAGGCAATCAGCCTCAAGTTAAGATGTTGGGGATATACGAGCAGAAAGATGGAGGAACCTAGACCTTGGAAGACATCATTAAACCAGTAAATTAACCTACCCCAGAATAACAATGCCTCTGGCTGCTTTTTATGTGAAATAAAAGCATCCTAGTTGGTTCAAACTAGTTAGGAAGTTATTGAATTAGTCCAATAAAAGAAGATAGTGGCCCAGATTAGGGTGGTGGCAGTGGAGATGAGAAGAATACAGATTTGACAACTATTTAATAAAAGTGCCCAGGCTTGGTAATGGTGGGGATAAGGGCGGTGAGGGAGAGA
Source organism: Tapirus indicus (assembly GCA_031878705.1). Taxonomy (NCBI): domain Eukaryota; kingdom Metazoa; phylum Chordata; class Mammalia; order Perissodactyla; family Tapiridae; genus Tapirus; species Tapirus indicus. The sequence continues at coordinate 29,852,023 of CM062924.1, forward strand.
CAAGGATCAAGGATAACCCCAAGTTACTGGCTTGGTGACTGGGTAGATAATAGTGCCATCACAGAGACAGTATAGTAAACACTAGAAAAGAGGTATGTTTTGGAACTTAGAGTAAGGCGATTGACGCAGTGGGTCACTATGAGGTGCCAGTGAAACATCAAGTGGAACTATCCAATGGCAGGTGGGTATCCCATTACTCAGAAAAACATCCTTGTTGTTTCTGCTATCCAAAGTGGCAATAGGGGTAACAAGCCAACCCAATTAATGTGGGAATGTATATGTTGTTGGAAACAAAGGGATAAAGAAGATCATTGTCGGAAGTGTTTCTGCCCCTCCTCAATACTGTTGTTTCAGCCCTCCTCACCCCCAGTGAGAAGTGGACATAATAATGAAAGAAATTCCGTGGGACTCTGCAGAAAGCTTACACTACTCACCTTGAGGTGAGATGCAACCAGCTGCCCCTCAGAGCTCTCTTTCAACATCTGATCTGTGCAGAAACCCATCTCTTGGGAACCAGAGAGCCTGGGAACAAAACAGGCTGCCAGAGAGTCCTTCTTAGGGAGCTATGAGAACTGGACTGCATATTAATAGTGGTTTACAAGATGTGTCTTTCTTTGCAAAGCCACTGAGGCATTGCACAGACCAGATGTGAAATTACCTGGCTAGTCTCCAACACAGTCACCCTGGTCCTCTTAGGAAAGCCTGCCCCAGGCAGTGGGTCATATCTGGCTGGCTTCCCTGGCCTTCAGCCAGACATGACACCCAAAGGACAAAGGTTATGGAGTGTAGGACCTCCCCAGTCCCCTTGCTCCTGGTGTGATCTTACCAGACCAGAGCAGGAATCTCTACACCCTACCAGGTGCTGGAATGGGATTTTCAACTTACTGTTCCCCCTGACCTACTCCTTTGCCTTTCCTACTCAGTGAAGAGTTTCCACCTGATATAATGTAAAGGCACAAGCTTTGGAGTCGGTAGATCCGAGTTCTAATCTTGAGTAGTTCTAATCCTGAGTAGACCAGAGTTCTAATTACAAGCTGTGGGACCTTGGCTGAGACAAATTACCTCAGTTTTCCCATCTGCACAACAGCAACAACATAATTGGGATGATAATACCTATCTCACAAGTGGGTGTAAAGAAAGCTTTACATGTAAAGAAAGCTTTGGGTCCCTTCATCATCCTGGCTGTACTTGATTTGCCAAGATCACTCTAACAGTTTGGGGTGGGCTGGAAGTAGCTGTACCAGAGTGGAGCAGGGCAAATCCTTCCCCTCCACCAAGACAGTCACCAGCTGATGATGCAGCCATTCCAGGATGCATCTACTCTCACCAGAAAAGCCCGGTCCAGCACACGTCCAGGAATGTCCACTTGGTTTTCCCGTTGAGACCCTTTCTTCCCTCCGACCTCAAAAGAAACCTTCTTCTGACCTTCTGCTGGTGCCTCAACCACACCCTTGGGCTTCCTCTTGAGGTTACATTTTGGAGCCACTAACCAGTATCCTCGACCTGTTGAGAAGATCAGAACAGTGAGGAGCAAATTCCTCCAAAGCTATAACTAGTGCACTTACAGAATGTTTATCTATGAGACTAAAACCAAAAACAGCTCCTCATTACCTAAAATGCACCAGATACTGTGCTGCTGCTGGGGGTGGGGATGTCTACCTACCTCTCTCATTTAATTGGCCCCAAACCCAGTGAGGGCATGTTACTACCCCCATTTTACAGATGAAAAGCTAAGACTCAAATAGGTGGAATGGCTTGCTCAATTCCTTCCTCCACATTTTTGCCTCTAAACTCTAATTGCTCCTTCAAGACCCCAGCTGAAATACTTCCTGTTCTGTGAAGCCTTCCCCGACTCCCCTCAGCAGAGCTGATCATTCTTTCCTGTGCCAACTAGTTACCCGCCCCATTTGTCATCTCTTGGGGAAAGTCCAATGTGTGACATCAACTCAACAAGCTCCATCTTCCCAGACCTTACCCTGGACTCCATCATTATAGGGGAAAGGCTGTGTTCAGAGCTCAGGATAAGAAAATTCTAGGACAGTTGGCATTAAAAAAAAAAACCCCAATAATACAGGTTCACTGTAGAAAGAACTAGAAAATGTACGTAAGCAGAAAGAAGAATATGAGCTGGGGCATGGACCTTTGTCCTATCCCAACAGCCCTGACTCCTGGAGACTCTAGACCAAGTTGGTGCCAAAACCCCAACATTGCCAGGAAGGAAGGCCCAGAGTGTGTCAGAGATGAACATGAGGGAAAAGAGATGAGGCTGGAGAGACCAGCAGAATCAGATCAGAAAAGTACTGAAGACCAGAATAAGGAACTTGGGTTTTAATGGGGTAAGCTTTTAGCAGGAAGAGTAGCCATAGGAAAGTTTGTTTCTTTCCCCTGTAATTTTTCATTTTGAGATAATATTAGACTTCCAGAAAAGTTGTAAAAATAGTACAGAGTTCCTGTACAGCTTTCACCCAGTGGCCCTAATATTAACATCTTATATAATCATAATACAATGATTGAAACCAAGAAATTAACACTGGTACAACATTAATAATTAATCTACAGCCCTTCTTTGAATTTTGCCAGTTTTCTCACTAATGTCCTCTTTCTGTTTATCCAATCCAGGATCTCATATTTCATTTAATTGTCATGTCTCCTTAGTCTCCCCCAATCTGTGACAGTTCTTCAGTCCTTCTTTCTTGTGTGATCCTGACACTTTTGAAGAGCGCTACTCAATTATTTTGTAAAACGTCCCTCAATTTGAATTTGTGTGATGCTCCCAATAATCAGATTAAGGCTTTGCACTTTGGCAAAACTACCACAGAATTGATGCTGTGTCCTTCTCAGCACATCATATCAGAGGGTGTCAATATGTTTTATTACTGGTGATGTTAATTTTGATCACTCGGTTAAGGTGGTGTCGGCCTAGTTTCCTATTTTTCCCTTTGTAACTAATAAAGATACTTTGAGACTATGCAAATATCCTGTTTCTCCTCATACTTTGACCCACTAATTCTAGCATCTGTGATGGTTAATTTTATCTGTCACCTTGGCTAAGCTATGGTATGCAGTTATTCAATCAAACATGAATCTAGGTGTTTTTGTGAAGGTATTTTGTAGATGTGGCTAACATCTACAATTAGTTGACTTTAAGTAAAGGAGACTATCCTTGATAATGTGTGGATAATCATATTATCACCATCACAATCAGTCAAAAGACCTTAAAAGCAAAATTTTGCCTTAAGACTGTAGCATCAGCTCTTCTCTGAGTTTTCTGCCAGCTCCCACCATTTCATAGGCCAATTTCTTGAAATACATAATGCATATATGTGTGTGTGTCTATATACAGTCACATGCTGCATAATGATGTTTTGGTCAATGACAGACAGCACTGACGATGCATATACGATGGTGGTCTCATAAGATTAGTACCATATAGTCTAGGTGTGTAGTAGGCCATGCTATCTCGGTTTGTGTAAGTACACTCTATCATGTTCACACAATGACGAAATCACCTAACAATGCATTTCTCAGAATATATCTCTGCCATTAATCAACGTGTGACTGTATACACACATATAGGCATAAATGTATATGGAAACAGAACTAGTAGGATACATATATATACACATATCCTATTGGCTCTATTTCTCTGAAAAACCCTGACTGATACAGCATCTGAAGAAGTTTCTTACCTGTAAAAATTATTATTGTAATGTTTTAATAGTGATTTTCTATTTCCCTCATTCCTTCTACATTTATTAACTGGAATTCTACTGTAAGGAAGAGTTGTTCCTTCTCCTCAACTTATTTATGTATTCAAATATTTATTCATATCAGTATGGGCTGATGGATATTTATTTACTCTATGGTTTACAACCCAATTCTACCTTTATTTACTTTTTGGCTCAGTGTCCCAGCTTTGGCCATTGGGAGCTCCTTCAAGTTGACTCCTATGTCCCTTTGACATACTCTCATCATTTTTTTGAGCACTTCCTTACTTTCTGGCACCATACAATGTTCCAAGCTCAATTTGTATTCTTCCTGCCCCAGCCCTGGAAACAACTTTTTCTCTGAGGTGCCCTGGCTCCTTTTATTGGAGAATGGTATTTAGAAACCAAGACCTAGGTGCCAGGTATGCTCTTCGAGACTGTGGTGTCACTGCTTTCAGTGGACTAGGAAATATACATACATATACCAACACATGCAGATACACACAGCTATGTTTATTTCTCTGTCCATCTGTGTGTGTGTGAGGGGGTGTGGATGTAAAATCATGAGTTCACACTGAGAGCTCCATAGGAGGGTTTTAAACAGGTAGGTGGCCAGAGAAGGTCTCTATGTGAAAAACAAAATCACTCTAGAGAAGTGGGAGGACAGACTGGAGGAGAAGGTTCTTCCAATATCCCATGTACAGAGTGACCAGCAGGTTGCTTCATCTAGAGTAAACAAGAGGTATTTCTCCCTTGCTCTACCCTTTCAAAGCAACAAATCCAATCCAGTGAACCCAGACTTCTCAACATTGCCCCATCGATACGGCTCTGCTCAGTGTTATGAGGAGCCCCTGCCCCAGGGGAGTTTTTAACTGGATAAACGTTTGAAAAACTACTTAGCAGAGTCAAGTTTAAGCCATTTTATTTAGGAGCTTGGCAGAATATGATTACTCATGAAATAAGAAACACAGAAAGGAAGATGGTTCACAAGAGGGGACAGGTACTGAGGGCTGGAGTAGCTAGAGCTGGCTTATTGGAAGAAGTGGGACAAGAGGTGGGCTTTGTAGAATGGGAAGAGTTTGGATAGCTAGAACGAGGGCTGGAACACTCCAAGCAAATAAAAAAAGCTATGTGAAAAGAGAGTACTATGGAATAGGCATAAATAAAGGAATGGGTTGTAGCAAAGGATAAGGGGAGGTTAGACTCTGAACATAGAACAGCGGGTAAAGTAGACAGTAGTGAGAAGTCACTGAACAGAAGGGAACACTATGGTTAGATATGCACTTTAGAAGGCTCCTGAAGCTGCTGGGGGAAGATGGACTGGATGGGATGGGATTGGGTGCGGCAGGGAACTGTAGTGAAGGAGCTGGAGAGGAAGAAATGGATATGAGACATTCTAAACCAGGAGCTTTAGAGGCAAAGGTACCCACGTGAGAAGTCACCTGACCTTCCTCCGGCATCCGAAGCAGATTTTTGGCTGGAAAGCAGTTGTTCAGGTAAGGATTCCCATCATCCAGCTTGTAGATTCCTGAGGAGGCCATCTTCCTGAGAGCCAAGCAAGGGAAGTGAGGAAGTAGAAGGCAGCTTGTGACTCTCCAGGACCACCACAGCCTACACACACCCCATCTCTGACACCCTAGAGGCCCACCACCCTGCTTCAAAAATGGGCTGGCCCTTTAGATGAAGAGGGAAATAAGGCCCTGGGTTTTTCATTTTAATCAATCCTGACTCAGTGGAACACTAGAAAGGGCACCACCTTTGGTCTCAGGCCGACCTGGTTTGAATCCTGGCTCTGTCTTTCCTCGCTCTATGAGTGGGAATGTTACTCTACACCTCTGAGCCTCAGTTTCCTCACCTCTAAAATGGGGGTGATAATACCTACCTTAATAGACAGATGAGATGGTCAAGTTAGAAAGGCAGTGCCTGGTACATATTAAGAGCTCACTTAGAAATGTTCTTTGTTTTAACAGATTTCAGGGAGGAGGGGGCTCACATTTTAGGCAAGATGATGCACAAATAATGAGATTTGAACTGGATAAATAGGATTTGGGGGATGAATTGAGTTTGCTGACAGAGAGAAGGATAAACATTCCAAACAGAAAGGGCCACAGGACTGAGGCATTGTGGTGGACATATCTGGCACAGTAAAGAAACAATCTGACCCAAGAAGGGGAAGGACGTATGTTTGTGAGTCTTGGACAATAAGGCTGGAAAAGGATGGTGCCTGCTCCTGAAGGGCCTTCAGTGCCAGGCTAGCTGCTCTGGCTTAACCTTGTAGGTAACTGAGAGCCATGGATGATACCTGAGCTGGGGACAGCCATGACTCAATGCTTTAGAAAGATGTCTGACAAAAATAATGCTAGGTGAAACTGGATTCCATTAACTGGTCACTGAGTCATGGCAATTCCAGCTTAGAAATACTGTTCCAATGTACTTTTCTCTGTCTCTCACTGCTCTTTCATCATCTCCCACCTAAAATACTGCCACAGTCTTCTGACTGGATTCCCACTGAGCATGAAGGCCAAATGCTTGAGCCTGGTCTTGAAGTCCCTGGAGTCCTTTGTCCTAACCTTACCAGCTCCAGTTAGCTCTGCCTATCATGCTCACAGAATCACTTTCTATTCCCAAAACATACCACTCACATTCAGTCTTCCCTGCCTTTGTTCTTGGTGCTCCTTTGGTCTAAAATAGCCTTCTCCATCCTGTTCATCTTCTCATGCTTTAAGATTCAGGTCAAATGCCATTTCCTTTCGAAATAAGTCTCTAATCAAAGATCTAAATTTCTTAAACCTTGAGCTCTTAGAGATTTGAGATTTTTCTTTAAAGGGATCCAGCCATTCCCAAAGCTGCTTTGGGACAGCTTCAAACAACCTGAGGTAGCAGAGGTTTGGGAGCCTGTAAGCCCCTGGCCAGGGGAAGGGAGGCCATATGGGACCCGGAGAAGAAGGATCTGGGAAGAGATTCAGTAAAAGGAAGAAGCAGAGTGGAGAGCTGAGATCAGGTGTTTCCTGGAAGTGACAAATACGAAAAGTAGAGTGGTGCAGTAGGAAGGGCAATGACTTTGGAGACAAGAGGCTCAAATATGAGTCTAGTTTCTACCACTAAGCTGAGTGACCTCGGGCAAATCATTTTACTTCTTTGTGCCTCAAATTTCTCACATATAAAATGAGCATAAAAACTTGTCCCTTGGAGAATTGTTGTAAGGATTAATTGAGGAAATAAATAGAAAAAAAGCTTCTTTCTAGACCCAGTCCAGATGCTACCCCTTCCACAAAGCTTTCACTGAACCTCCCAGAAGGAAATAATTGCTGCTTTGGCTAAATCCTGGAGTATTTCCTCTATATCTCCTTCATGGCCAGAGTCCCTTCTACCTCATAAAATTACTAACAATCATGTGGGGGTTCCTTCAATGGTCTATGAACCTCAAAGTCTGTAAACATGTCCAATTCACTATCTCTTCTTCCACCCTTGGTACACTCATAGGAAACACCAAATAAACGTGTGAGCCAAATGAAGGATACGATGGTACTCCCAGGGTGAAGGGTTTTTATACATATTTTTGATCTCCCTAATTAGACTCTAAGCTCCTCCAGAGGAAGGACAGCATCTATGGTGTTTATCTCTTTATCCCCAGCACCTAACACATAACAGATTCTGGCACATAACAGATTCCATAACTGTGAAATGAATGAATGATGTTGATATCTCCTTTGGTCCAATTCCGGGCACTATGACTTTCATGATCCCTAATCATCCTGAAAAGGATTGGAGGCCCCTCCTATGTGTTCCCACAACAGCCCCTACTTCTCCTAGTATAGTACTTATCACTTTATTAAAATTGTTTGCTCCCCTACCAACTTCCCACGTGCCATGGGGCATATGATATCTTATTCACCTATGTAATCCCAGAGCCTAGCATAGAGGTTAGAACTCACTAAAAATGTGTTGGGAAAGATGAATGGATAGATGGGTGGATGGGGAAAGACCAATAGTCACTCAGTCAATCTGTCTTTCACGAAATCTCTCTTGTGACCAACCACATCTGTCTGCTAGATAGGTGAATGAATGAATGAGTATACAGCTGGCTGGGAGATGTTAGAGATGATGACTGTTGGAGAAAGCTCCAGTAACTTACAGAATACGGGGAACTTGCTTCTGGTCTGCATAGTACTTACTTGATTTTTGACCTTGAGAAAGGCCCCTTGACTTCTTTTCTTTTTTGTTTCTTCACCTGTAAAATACATATTACACTCCTTCTTAGTTTGCCATTCAGAGCTCTTGAACTTTCTTATTAATTATATCCTATTGTAACTCTTCTGCTCCAAAATGTGTCTCACCTGGGGCCTAGAAAAATACCACAGGACTAAAGATCCCAGAAATAGATAGATATAGATGTGGAGATAGAGACAGAGACAGAGACGGGAAGGTGGGACAGGAGAACAATTTTATGACAATGGGGTGGGACTAGAGAGCTTAAATAAGATGTGCAAATCATAAATCAGAAAGGAAAGGATTGTTTATATGATCCTTTACACAAAATAAATTTATGCATGGTAAAAGTAGTAAAGACAAAGTTGAAAGATAAGAAACAATCCGGGAAAAGATATTTGCTATGCATATATCACAAAGGCTGAATCAGACTCAAGCTGATGGGGGCATACAGACCTGGATACAACTAATCATAGAAATTCCAGTTCCCTATGAGGAATATGAAGTGAGAAGGTGTGGATTTACAACTAATGGGTTAGGAAGGACACATAACCCCCAGGTTTACACTGTCTACAAAGTAACCCTAGAGAAGTATGAACTTTATCTGTATGGTAGAAAGAAGAAAGTGCAAGTTCCAGACTTAGAGTCTGCCTGACTGGTTAGCTTCAGATACCTCTCGTCTCTCTCTGGAACTTGAAGCAACTAATCTCTATCTAACTGTAGTGCCTCTCAGCTCCAACACACACACACAGTAATTCTTCTCATCTGCATATATTTGCTTGTTCCATTTCTTTGGCCCATCACACTTCTGCCCCTATTCTCTGCCTGGCTCAGACAGGGAGCTTTCCTCTATCTGCCCTCCTTAGGTTGACCCTTCTCTGTGCTACCATCTCAGGTCCACCTCTTAATAGAGACACTCTGCCACATTGCATTTTAACAGCCTGCTTACTTATCTTTCCCCCACTCCTCATACCCACAACCCCAGGCTGTGAGGCCCACCAAGGCCAGGCCTGGGTCCTACCTATATCTCTATTTCCAGCACCTCATACAGAGTCTGGCTCGTTGAAGGGGTTCAATGAGTGTTTACTGAACTAAACTGAACTATGAACACAACACCATGGAGCTCTTCATTCTGTCTGAGAAGCAGAAAGAAGTAAGGATCAGGGAAGGCTTCACACTGCAGGTAACATTAGAGTTGGGTCTTGAAAAATGAGAAGTTGTAAAAGATGAACAACAAAAAACACAGAGATGAAGAAATCTCATCTCATGTTATTTAGTGATAAATATTATCACATGAATGTTAGCTTCACCAAGACAAGTATTTTGCCTATTATTCAGGGACATATCCCCAGTGGAACAGTGACCTTACATAGTAAGCACTCAAGAAGTATTTGTTCAATCATTTGGACACTTATGAAGGATTCATGGGGATAAAAAAAACAAGTGATGCAATGTAATAGATCATAGTATAATACAGTCTTGTTACGTGCTAACTCAAGGTCACTACAGTAGGAGTTTCATGAGAGTAGGGAACAAGTCTGTTTTGATCTCCCCGTATCCCTTAATACAGTTCTGAGGAATGTTGGTGCTCAATAAATATTTGTGGAAAAAAACGAATTAATAAAAATCTATAATACTATTACATCCTAAAACTGTAAAAGCAGAGTGGCAGAGGGAACATACCACAGGTTTTGATGTTAAAAAAAAAACACCTGGCTTCTAAAGCAAGTTCTGATACATGCTACCTGGCCATGGTAAGGTAAGTTCCTTAGTTTCCTCACCTGACTGGGCTGTTAGGGGACTAAAAGAGAGAATGGACGTAAATGCACATAGGACACTGCCTGGCAGACAGTAGGCACTCAGTGAACGTGAGTTCTCTGTAACACGAAAACAGTACTAACAGCTAAGATGACAGTCACCGGCGAGAATAACCGGTAAGTGTTGCAACATGGCTAGAAGAGGATGAAAGACGAGCTCCTCCCGCCCCTTTGGAAAAATCTGAGGTGGGGGAGACTGTAACCCCCCGCGCAAACTAAGTTTCCAGCCACACCTGCCTCCGGCGTCGCTTCCGCCTCCAAGGCGTCCGCGGGGGCGACGTCCCGGTCAGGCGGGATGCGCGCCTGCGAGCCTCCCGGGGATCTCGGAGCCGCTCCACGGTGGCGCCTGCCACTGCCCTCTCTACCCCTTGGTAACCGCGACGCGGTGACTGCCGTGTAGGCGGCAACCGGCGGCGGGAGCGTCTAACTACTACAAGTCCCGGCAAGCCCCGCGGCCATTTCCGCAGGCAACCTCGCGTCAGCCAACCTCGAAGTACGGATCCCGATGGACTCCGCGCGGCGCGTCACGCCGTCATCTTCAGCCAATCGGCTTTGGACAAGTAGGAGGGGGAGACGGAGAGGCAGACAAGATGGCGGCGGCGGCTGCACAGGGCGGGAGAACTGGAGGTGGCGGAGGCAGTAGTGGGACTGGCGGTGGCCCCAGCTGCGGGACAGGCAGTAGCCGCAGCGGGTTGTTGGATAAGGTGAGGAGCCGGTTCTTGGGGACAGTCGAGGCCTGGGGAGGCCCGGGAGGCGGCGAGCCCACCTTCCCCTCCCCGCCCTGCTTGTCTTCTGCGGCTTGTCAGAGGGGAGTTCTCGTCTGGACCACCGTGGGAACCCTACGGGTGCTTGTAGCCCGCTTTCTCCACACCTCATACCCAGGTTCTCTCCTTTTTAGGTCTTCTTTTCTTCTCGGAAGTGTTCCTGGTCCTTAACGTTGGCCACCACAGCTTAGGATAATTTGATTATTCCCACATTTCAGTGCAGCCTTCGCTTTTCCTCGGTGGTGCTGGGGCTGCTGTTGAATGTGTCCATTTCACTTCACCGACGGGGAAAACTGAAGCCTGAAGAAATGAAAGCAGCTACTCAAAGTTGGTAGTCCTCAAACTGCCCACCACGACCACCACACTTGAATGCTGCTGCAGATTCCAGAGTGGCCCTGGGCCTTTGCTTACTGAAGGTTCTAGGCTTTTTATCACGATACCCCGAATACTGAACTTATTTGAGTATTGACTGCCCCTGCCGGACTGACAGGAGCCTTTACGATTTATCTTTTTCTCTCGACTTCTGCACCCTCCCCCCTCTTTTTTCCTCTCTGCCTACCATCAAGTGTACTAGTGAATCGGATTCATGAGCTTGCTGACTGCTCACCCTGCCTGCTGTTACTCCCTCCGCCCATCCTTTTTTTTTTTTAAACTGCATTCCTAGCAACAAGGGCCTACAGGAAAACTCTGCTCCTGGGTTGGCCCTTTTTGCCCTTTGCCTAGCATCTTGGAAGAAACAGTTGCATGGAGATCCGAGTCGTAGTACTGGTTCTGCCTCTGATTAGCTGTGTGACCTTGAAATATGTTTGTTCTCCCTGTTTCCTCATCTGTAAAATGAGGGATTTAGCCTTAATGTACATTAAGGTGTCTTGTAGTTCTCTCACTGTAGGGTCCTGGGCCGTTTAACGAGAAATGTTAAGCATGGAGTCTTTAATATAGTCAGTAGTCAGGATGTTTTACTTCAGTTGAAAACAGCTTTTAGATTTCTCTGTATCTAATACATGGTAGGTGCTTAAGAAATGAGTGTGATCATATTGAGGAGTTCAGCTCTAGATCTTTTTCCTTTCTTTTTGGGTGTCATTTGTTTTGAATTACGTGGTTCTTACACTCTTAACCCTTCTTAAGAGATGCGAACATGTTCTGGTGGTTGGGATGATCAGTTGCTCCAAGAAATGTGAGACTATTGGGAATTAATGGTCATTTTCACATACAAATCCTGCCTTCCTGCTGGGTGAGCACCCTGCAGCCTGTGCTCATCCTATCCCATTGACTTCTCTTGCTCTTTCATCCACTTGGATCATCACCAGCAAATATTAAGCGTGGGCATTCTGCTAAGGCAGTGATTACTGAAAAGTACATGGCATCATTGTGTTAATGAAAGAACCTAGATTTGGGATCGTAAGATCTGGGCTTTGAACGGTGGCATAGCGGTTAAGTTGGCGCTGTCCGCTTCAGTGGCCTGGGGTTCGCAGGTTCAGACCCTGGGCACAGACAGACGCACCACTTGTCGAGCCATGCTGTGGTGGCGTCCCATATAAAGTAGAGGGGAGATGGGCACAGATGTTAGTCCAGGGCCAGTCGTCGTCAGGCAAAAAAAAAGAGGATTAGCAACTGGGCTAGTCTTCCTTACACACACACACACACACACAAAAGAGCTGGGCTTTGAAGTAGCTATGCTGTATGAAGACTGGAAAGTCGGTTAACCTCAATAAGCTTTCCTTTCTTTATCTGAAATACTACGGTTTTGGGGAGAATTAAATGAGATGATATACATGAATGATCTCTGTAACCTGTAATGTCTAATACGAATGTGTGATGGCAGAGTAAAACATCAAGAATCCTACTGTTAGGGGGCCGCCTGGTGGCGCAGCGGTTTAGTCCGCGCTTGGCAGCCCGGGGTTCGCGGGTTCGGATCCTGGGTGCCCGCCGACGCACTGCTTGTCAGCCATGCCGCAGCGGCGTCCCATATAAAAAGTAGAGGAAGATGGGCACGATGTTAGCCCAGGGCCAGTCTTCCTCAGCAAAAAGAGGAGGATTAGCAACGGATGTTAGCTCAGGGCTGGTCTTCCCCACAAAAAAAAAAAAAGAATCCTACTGTCAGAAAGTACTCAGTAAAGCTGAGTATAGGACATGGGGTACCCAAAATATTAAACATAAAAGTATTTAGTGTATTCAAATGTGTACTTTGTACAGAAGTTCAAATGACATGAGAGAGAGAATTTTCCCTGAAATCTGGTTGATACGGGGGTGAGGGCCCCAGGGGAAGACCTCCTGTCTGGGAGTGGAGCTGGGTCCTTATTTTGGGAGAGAGAGAGGGAAGACATACCAGGTAAGAATGTCCTTGAGCAAAGGTACACAGGTGGTGCCTGATGTTTCTCAGGTAGTGAGTTGGCTGGACAGTTCTCTCAAAGACCTGTCGTGACAGGCAGGTAGAATCCGATTGAGGAGGGCATGGATTGCTTGAAATAGGAGTAGGAGCTGTTGAAGGTTTTGAGACTATATAAAGCAATTTTAGGAAAATTATCCTGATAGTTTGGATGGGTAGAAATTAGAAGCCTTCTAATAAGGCCTTATAGTATATACCATACTAGCATATAGTGTTTGGTATAAACTCTTATGGCCTTGGATAAGTTATGTGATGTTACTGAACCTAAATTTCCTTATGTAAACAGTGTGGATGCCCATACGTATTATAAGCTTGTTGTAAACATTAAAATGTATAACAATGGTAAATGTTCTTGTAAAGGGCTATAAAAATAGAATGACAGGTGATGAGAACCTCCACTTGAGTAGCAGAAATAGATAAAAGGCCTCACAAAGGAGCACTTGGCAGAATTAACAACAAAGTGAGGGACAGAGGAGAGAGAAAATAAGTCAAGAGCTGTTTAGTTGCTTTTTCTTGGAAAACTTCATTTCAGCCTTGCATTGAGTTGTTCTTCCTCTGAATTCTCTAGCATTTATCGCACATGGGAATTCAGCGGTCACTTAATATGACATACTGTCTTGTATTGTTCTACAAATTTGTATGTGTCCAGTTTCCCATGAGAGGTTGCTAGAGTTCTCTATGATCAACCCAGAATAAGTACTTGCAGCACTGAATTTAGCAGAGAAAAAACTTCAAATCTGCCACCTCAGTCTTCATGAACTTGCTAGAGGATGGTGCCTCTAACTGTCTGAAAACAGGGTACTATGGAAGAGAGCGTAGGAAAAAAAATGTTATTCTCAGTGGAGCAGGATCTGAATGAATAGAGAAACTTTTGCTCTATAGGAATGAGAGGCTGTTACCTTACAATCTCTTTAATTTGATTTTTCTTTATTTTTTTGGAGGGTTTTTATTTTATTTCCTGCGGCTGTAGTTTCACTTGCCATAAGGAAATGTAGTAAAGAGATGCAAATGTGCTTCTAGATTTCCCTAAGCAGATGTGAATTTCTGCTCCTATGAAACTGACTTTAAGAACAAAGCAATTCTAGTTTTCTGATCTTAAAAATAGGTTTGCAAATATAATTTTCCAGCCTCCATCACAGAATAATTTAGATTACTGCAGTAGGTTATTTGCCCAAAATACATCAAAAGCATTTTGTTCTACATAGCAGGCTATAAAGAAAAATTGCTTGCTTAATTTGTTTTGGCTATCAAAATTGATATGGTATTAAACCATGCTTTCCAGAAGCTATATCCAAATCCATTTAACCTTGTACCTGGATTTCTGTCTCCTGGCTGGATTTGTTTTGACTATTAAAATTGTTTTGGCTGTTAAAATGTGGTATTAAACCATGCTTTCTAGAGACTATATCCAGACCCTTTTAACCTCATACCTGGATTTCTGTCTCCTGGCTGGACTGTCAGCTTGATCCTAAAGCATAGCTTTTATATCTTAGAAGTTGAGAACACAGGGTCCAGAGCCATGCTGTCTATCTGGCTTTGAACCGTGGCTCTGCCTCTTACCAGGTGTATGTTCTTGGGCAAGTTAATAAATCTCTTTGTATTTCAGTTTTCTCATTAGTAAAGTGGAGATAACAATAGTATTTGCCTTAAAAGGTGGTGTCTGGCACATAGTAAGCACTCGACAAAATATGTATATATGGTTACTACTAACTAACTGGTTACTCTGGGCTTCAGCTTCCTTAGATAAATATTTTTCATAACATGATATGAAGACTGTCCACATCAGACTCCGTTGGGCTTTTAGTTAAAAATACAGATTTCTGGACCTCATTTCAGACCTGAATCAGATTCTCTGAAGGTGGGGCCTAGACATCTGCATGTTTTCACACATAGCTATTTTTTAAATTTATTCCCTCTACATTTTAACAGTTACTTCCAGGTTGAGAACTACTGTCTTAGATGGCTTTTTAAATCCCTTCTGATTCTGACGCTTTAAGGTGATGTTTTTGCTTGGTTTTTAACTATTCTGCTTAATCAGTAGTGGTTTCTCTGAAGTGTTTGTAATGAACAGACCTTGAAGCTCGTCTCTTCTGGCCTCCTCATTTTATAGACATGCACACAGTTGGAGAGGGGAAGATGAAGCAACTTGCCCAAGACCACACAGTGAGTTCGTAGCAATTCTGGAACCTAGCTTCCCCAGTTCTTAGTCCAGTGCTCTTTTCTTACTTGGTACGTTGCATTTCATCCTGGAGCAGGCCATGTGCTAGCTAGTGTAGTAATGGAAAGAACCTCTGTTTTGAGGTTGGGAAGACCTAGGCTCCAGCTTTGGCTTTGTCACCCATCAACCGTGTGTCCTGAGGTTATGTGTCCTCTGTCGCTCTCCTTGATGGTATCTTAGCTTACCCGGCTTCTGGGTGTTGTGCTGTACTCTGACAGAGGATGAATGGTTTTATGGCGTTACAATAATTGTGTGTGTCTGTATTTAAAGAAACAAGATACTGGCTTTTTAACATTGTTTTGCAAAGTAAAGTTTAGTAGCATCTCAAGACTCATTTTTAACTTCATCAAAAGTAAAAATTCTTTTGTGTCAAAGGACGGTATCAAGAAAGTGAAAAGATAGTCCACAGAATGAGAGAAAATGTTTGCAAATCATATCTGATAAATGTCTAGTATCTAGACTATATAAAGAATCTTACAACTCAATAATAAAAAGACAAATAACCCAATTTAAAAAAGAATAAAGGATATGAATAGATTTTTCTCTATAGAAGACATACAGATAGCTAATAAGCACATGAAAAGATGCTCAACATCATTAGTCATTAGAGAAATGCAAATCAAAACCACAATGAGATATCACTTCATACCCACTAGGATGGCTATAATAAAAAAAAGAAGGAAAGAAAAATAACAAGTGTTGGTGAGGATGTGGAGAAATTGGAACACTGCTACATTGCTGGTGGGAATAAAAAAGATGCAACCATTTTGGAAAACACTGTCAGTTCCTCAGAAAGTTAAACAGAGTTACCATATGACTCAGCATATTCCACTTGTAGGTATAAATGCGAGAGAGAATTGAAAATGTATTCTACACAAAAACTTGTACACAAATGGTCATAGCATTATTCACAATAGCCAAAAGATGGAAGAAACCCAAGTATCCATTGACAGATAAGTGGATAAAAAAATATGATATATCCATGCAATGGAATATTATTTGACCATAAAAAGGAATGAAGTACTGACACATGTTACAACATGGATGAACCTTGAAAACATTATGCTACTTGAGAGAAGCCAGTCACAAAAGGCCACATATTGTATGATTCCGTTTATATGAAATGTCCAGGACAGGCAAATCCATGCAGACAGAAAGTAAACTAGTGGTTGCCAGGGCTGGGGAGTGAGGTAAGGAATGGATTGACTGCTTATGGGTACAGGTTTCTTTTCAGGATGATGAAAATGTTCTGGAATTAGATAGTGGTGATAGTTGCACAACCTTGTGAGTATAATAAAAACTACTGAGTTGTACATTTTAAAATGGTGTGTTTTATGGTATGTGAATTATGTCTCAATTTTAAAAACTCATTCTTTTTGTCTTTACAGTGTTTATGGAGAAACTTTTAAAGCTTCAAATTATTATTATGATTATTATTATTTTAACTACTTACTCACCATTATGTAACACAGTGGTATCACAGATGTTAATAACCTCCATCTGCCCAGGTCTGTTTTTCAGCTGTTGGCCTGCACCATTTCTCTGTTCTGATCTCCATCTTGTCAAATCTCAATAGTAGTTTTTCATATTACTTGACCCTCCATTAGTGTTTGACTCATTGATCGCTTCTTTCTTGAAATATTTTATGTGGCTTCTAGAACACCACTCACCCCTAGTTTTCTTCCTCCTTCACTGGTCTCTCTGTCTTTATTGTTGTTATTGTTTTTTTGTCTTCTTCCTGACCTGTAAATATTGGCAACCCTCTGGACCTCTTCTTTATCTACACTCATCCCAAGGAGATACCCAGTGTCATGGCTTAAATACCATCTATAAGTTGATGATTTATACGTTTACATTTCCAGCCTGGACCTCTTCTCTGAGCCCCAGATTTATATGTCCAACTGCCTACTTGTCATCTCCACTTCGGTATCTAATAGGTATATTAGACTTAAATAGCCAGAACCAGTGTATTTACCTCCAGTTTCTCTGATGTTGCCACTAATGTGCATGCTCATAATTAACATGTGGTAATTTCTAACCTCCAACTTAACTCCAGTGATAAATGCAGCCAAGAGTAAGCCACTATTAAGCAAGTAATTTTCTTTACAGTATTTCTTGGCCATTTTTATGATTGAATAGATTGAAATGGAAGATTAAGTATGTTGCCAAGAGCTATAATCTCTCTCTCTGAGATATCATGGTATTTCTCAATTGGGATCTAAATTAGGTGACAGTGTGCATTCTCAAGATAGACATCATTTTCTCCCCAAATTGAACATTTTTTTTCTTGTTTTACTTTGTGCTTTCTGATCTTTTGCTAAATGTGTGCATATGGGAGGCAGGGGTGCATATTTCCAACTCAAACAGTAGTCTCAGCTTCTGAGTCTACATGAGTTTTCATAATCTCCTTATTTTGGTTTAGAAAATTCTGAAATCAATGTAACTATAGAGCTTAAACATCTCAAACTGAGCATATACAAATGGGTGTATCTCCTCTTTCCTCCTGTGTTCCGTCTCTTGGAAAACTGAATGACAGCTCAAGCAGTTATCCAAGCCCAAATTCTAGTAGAGTGGTCATCTCTGTCTTCTCTCTCTCATGTTCCTTTTAACTAGTCTGTCAGTAAGTCCTGCCAGTTCTACCTTGTAAATATTCTCCTTTCATCCCCTTAGAGCTACTGCTCTAATTTAGGCCCTGCATCTAAATCAGGCCCATCTGATGTATTTATCTCCATTATTACGCCCTTCCAGACCGTCAGCTGGTTGCCATTAAAATGACTTTCTAAAAAACATAAATTTGATTGTGTTGTTCCCCTGCTTAAAATACTTTCCGTTGCTTGTCTCAGAATAAAGTTGAAGTCTCTTAGCCTAGTAAACAAGGCCATCTAGGATATGCACCCTCTGTAATGCACCTTGTCTCCTACTCCTTTTCCTCTTTGCAGCCTATATCCACTTTGTAAACTGGTAGAGACCAAAGAAGGGAGAGAAAAATTTTGTTAGTTTTTCTTAGAGCCATGCTCAGTTCTTTCTGAATCAGAGCAGGGTCCTTCCATTGGCACCACTCACCTGTGGTCTCCCTCATCTCTTCAGTGTGAGTTGAGAGTCTTTTGAGTCTTACTGTCCAGTTGTCAAGCTAAGAAATTTATGAAGCAATCCAGTGAGGTCTTTATCACTGCATAACTTACTTCTGTTTTCACTGTTATTAAAAAACAAGAAAATGGAAGTGTTCATGCTGTTGTTTCATACTCAAGACAATTTTATTTTGTTGGACATGCCCTAATGATCAAGAATTTTGTCCTTTTTTGATATCCTACCCCATTAAAGCCAGAAGATGCATGGGGAACAGGAGAAGTCTGTAATCACCACATCAGTTAAGTCAGAAAATGCCTTTCTACATTGTTCTTTGTTTACATATTCTTCAGACCTGGATTGCATTTAATACCCTTCCTAAGTCCTTTGAAAGTAGAGTTCTTGATTGCGTAACTGCAGTGAAATGTCTTTGTAGAACTTTTTATTACTCAAATTCATAGCAGAGAATCACAACTGAAATGAATTTTTGTAATGTTCTATCAAAGCCATCAGATGCATATATTCTGTGAGCTGGTTAGCCGTCCAGGTCTGGCATAAGGTATGCTTGTTCGATAAAGTGTCTTATCTTTTCTGTTGGTAGTGGCAGGGAAGTGATTTCTTTAAAATAGGACTTTTTGAGCTATATTTCCAGTCAAATTGTAGTTGGTTTTAAACGGAGGAAAATGGAAAATTCAAAATACTTTATATCTTGCAGGTTTTGTTGGCATATTCAAGATTAAAATCTTGTTTTAGATTTTTTTTTTTATGTTACTAACTGGAGCTTATTAAATAGGAATCAAGATACTTTGTATGGCTGTCACTTCAGCGGTCTGTTGGTGTCCTTTTCTTTTGTTTTTGATGGCTAATAATTCCTTTCCTTATATTTTGTGGGAAGCTATGTGGAATAGTGAAAGGGTTTGAAATCGTGAAAACTTATTGAGTCCTGGCTTTACTACTTCCTAGCTTTCACCTTGGGCAAATTTCTTAAACCCTTAGTGTGAGCTGTAAAAGGAGGATGTTAGTCAATTTGGGCTGCTATAAGAAAAAATACCGTAGACTGGGTAGCTTAAATAACCAAAATTTATTGCTCATAGTTCTGAAGGCTGGAAAGTCTGAGATCAGGGTGCCAGCATGGTCGGGTTCTGGTGAGGGCCCTCTTATTGGTTGCAAACAGACTTCTTCTCATATCCTCCCATGGTGGAAAGCAGAGAGAGTGGAAGCAAGCTCTCATGTGTCTTGTGATAAGGGCACTAATCCCTTTCATGAAGGCTTTGCCTTTATGACCTAATTACCTCCCAAAGGCACCACCTCCTAATACCATCACATTGGGGGTTAGGATTTCAACATAGGAATTTTGTGAGGGATGCAAACATTCGTCCACAGCAGATGGTAGTTGTTCATAATAGGGTTATTTTAAGGATTAAATGAGATGGTGTATATAAAAGGCTTAGCACAATATGTGGCATATTATGTGCTCAGTAAGTGGTAGCTGTGGTTATACCTTTTGCCTTCCCTCCATCCCTTAAATTCTGTGGACAAGAGCCAAGTAAGATAATTTTAGCCATGTTTACATTTGCTGGACTTAAACTGCAAGTTAACATTTTGGAAATCTTTTCTTTCTCTTATGAGAGTTCAGAATTTTTTTTTCAGTAGGTAGGTACTGACACTATATTATGTCCCTGACTCTAAGAATGCACAAATGTACAGTCCCTGTTACCTAGCGAGGGAGACAATACCTACACCCAGCTGACCACGATGCAGTATATTATATAGTTTTACATAATTAATAGCAACAAAACAATAGCTAGTTTTTAATAAGTACTTGCTGTGTATCAGGCGCTGTGCTATGTTTTATAATTACAATATTTAATCCTTATACTATTCTGTGAAATAGATATTTTTATCATCTTCTTTTTACAATTGAGCAAACTAAGGCTGTAGAGAGGTTATTTTCCCAGCATCATCCATCTATTAAATGGAAAAGTGAAAATTAAAACACAAATAGTCTGACTCCAACACTTTAGTTTTTAACCACTGTATTATACTCCTTTGCATAACAAGGGCCCACCTTACTGTGTGAGGAAAACACGCCTTTGCCTCCATCTGTTTGTGTTCAATCTAAATCCAGTCAAGTTCTGGTTTGAAGTGTATAGTATATCTTTGAGAATAAGGCCACAAACAGTCTGCCTTGGAGTTGAGTTCAGAGATTAAGGCAAGTAAAAATAAGTTTCTATCACTGAAGAAGGGACAATTTTTATGGTGAGCTATGTATTTGTAAGTTAGCCCTAAAGAAATTTTGTCGCCAGTCCTTGCTGGCTGTGTGACACTTAATATCTCTGAACTCTGGTTTTCTAATCTGAAGGAAATTGGTTTGCAGATTGCAGGTCTGCTTGGGGCCTAGGAGTGGTATGAGCAGTTTAACAGTGGATGAAAATTGACCTATGTAAGGACCATCATCTTGAAATTTTAGACACTGGCAACATAAAGAACTTCCCGTAAGTTTTTTCCAGAGGAAAAGAACATATGACAAGGATCAGGCGTCAGAAGGGGTTCAGCAATCTCAGTGGTCACACGCACTGTTGAGACAATGGAATAAAACCTTGAAATTTTTAAAGAGAAATTATTTCTCATTTAAGTGTGAGGGTAGAATAAAAAGATACTCAGATATGTAAAGTCTCAAAACTTTTTTCCTCTATGCCTCTTCCTTTTTCAAGGAAGCCACTAGAGGATGTGTTTACCAAATCAAGTGAATAGTAAACCAAGAAAAGAGTAAGACATGGTATATAAGAAAAGGGGATCCAGCCCAAGAGGAGGTTAGGGGAACCCCTAGGTACATAGTAAGGGAGATTCCAGGATGACAGCTCTATGGCAGGCCTGGAAAGCAGTCCACCTAGATTGAAACAGATCAGAAGGCTCCAGGAAGGTGAAATTCACAGAATACAGAATATATTTGCACATATTGAGAGATTTAAACAGTTGGGGGTGAATTTGAGAATAAGTTGGTGATAAATACATTGTATGATTAAAAGCAACAGCAAAAACAAAGTAGCTCCAAGGAAAACAAAAAGCTATGTGGGAAAGAAAAAGTAATTCAAGTATACTCCATGACTCATCTGTGAATAGCATTTATGGTCATAATGTAAACTGTTGAATGATGATCTAGCCAAAATTATTTTATTATATAAGACCAAATCCATGTTGATCTACTATGACTGTATTAAAAAGATGGTGGGGGAGGAGCAGGAAAAACAAATGTGAGTGTGGCAGGGAGTGAAACAGCTAAATCCCATCTTTCATGGTGAGAAGTTATTAGATTTAATGCCAGAAACTGAAAAATTAAGAAATAATTTAAACATTTTTGTTTTCAGAGATATAGAGGTGAATACCAAAAAATCAGCCAAAGGAGATGAAAGCTGAGTCTCTCTCTGGTGAGTGGGAGATGACAATAGCAAGGGTCTTAAGGGGAAGCAGGGACTGCTGTTTTTTTCGTAATAACTTATAGAACTCTTACTTTTAAAACTATGTGCGTATATGACATTGGTACAAATAATAACTAAAGTCAATACTTGGATTGTTGATTGTGCCCAACATACATGTATCTATAACATGCAGGAGGGAATGAGGGGAAGAAGAATAGTGTATGAAGTTACATCATCTGATATATCTTATTTGGCAATACTGTCTGTATCAGGGATCTCCAAGACCACTCCATTCAGTGATTCACTAGAAGGGCTCACAGGACTCAACATGTAGTCATCCTCATGGGTAAGATTTATTACAGCAGAAGGATGTGAAGCAAAATCAGCAAAGGGAAAAGGTGCATAGGATGAAGTCTGGAGGAAACCAAGTGCAAGATTCTAAGAGTCCTCTCCCAGTGGAATCCCACAGGATGTGCTTAATTCCTCCAGCAACAATATGATGTGACAATACATGTGAAGTGTTGTCTGCCAGGGACGCTCATTAGAAACTCAGTGCCCAAGTTTTTTTATTGGGGGCTGGTTAAGTAGGCACCCTCTGCCTAGCCCGAGCCAAAATTTCAGACTCCTAGAAGGAAAACAGGTGTTTGGCATAAACCACATTGTTTATACAAACAGTTTAGGTGCAATGAGCCACTCTTAACACTTAGGGAAAGTTTTGTATCAGTTAGGAAACTGTTTACCACCCACCTTCCAAGATGCCAGCCAAGGGCCATCCTTTTAAGGAGGCCTTGTCTGAGGATGGCAGTCCCAGGCCTGTAACAACTCTTTTCTGCATAGAACCTTTCTTTGTAATTTATCCTGTGAGGTCCCACATGAAAGAAACTAGCCTTTGCCTTGTCTATTATTTTTTATTACTACAAAAGGAAAGCGGTTTGCACTTAGAGTTGAGGAAGATAAGAGTGAGGAAAAGAAGATAGTTTCTAACATACCCTGAATAACAGTGGAGGGAACATGAAAAGTAGCATACATTTTAGTTGATGAGCAACTTTTGAGAATGATGGAAAATAAATCAGAAAAATAAGCACCTAATGTTCACCCTCCTGCCCTTTTTCCAGATGTGTGTCTGTACAATAGCAGAGATGCTGTTTGCTTTGAAATAGGCTAAAGTTTTTCATGTACACAAAATGTATGGCTCCCATCTCTTCAGAAGTCAAATTATAAACTTTCTTATGATTCATGTAATTCATTGGAAATGTTCCTGCTCCACTTACTGAAGATTGCTTCTAGGTGCCACTGTAGACTTAGAGCTGAAGCTATTTCAGTGCATACTGTAATGGCTGCTTCTGCATTTTATCCCCCAAAATTGCCGAGAAATTATCCTCTGAATTGTAGAGGCAAGTTTCTTTTCTGTGGTGCACTGCAGGTAGCGATGTGTGGCTGAGTTTCTGTGAGAATATGACTTTCCTTTTTAGAGTGACTCAAAAATTTTTTAATGACTTTGTTTCAGAAATAATTTAAATTCTTTTCTGGATTCTGTCTGTACAAATTCTTTCTTTTGCTTGCTGTTATCAGAATGAGATTTACTTAACTAAATGTAAATAAGCTATTTAGCTAGAAAGCCTGTTAATGTTTTCTTGGTTCAATTTGTATTTTTAAAATTAAGTGTCATGTTTGATTTGTAGGCTGGCAGGCTGTGAGAATCAGTATTACACATGCTGCCACAAGTCATTTTCTCGAAGAATATTCTTGTTTTTAGGAGACACCAAAGGGAGAAAACCTTGATTAACTTTTAATCCCTTGATATATGACTGTTTTAGTTCATGTTTTTTCTTCCAGCAAACTTCACAGAACACTTTTTCTTTTTTTGTGATAGTATATAGAATCACAGTCAAAATAAAATCAAGTTGGATGAATTATATTTCTACGTTCTTTTAAAATCTTCTCAATTACTTTTTACAGATGTTCATTCCATACATGTGTGCAGTATCTCTGAAGTTGAGCTCAATCAGAAAGATAAATATGAAGTTCTCTTCTCTGTTCTTCAGTCAAATCTATTCTAAGGCCAAATGAGTTTTGAATTGCGTGCTAGTTTGTAATTTTTATGAAATAGAGTATTTGTTCACTTGATCTAAAAAATTAAGAGTTGAGCATTATGATCTTTAAAAGGCAGGTTTATCAGATTATTTGTAGCAGCCTGTTCCACTTAAGCTTATGTTCACATAATCACTTGCATTTGAGAAAATTTTTTACTATATAATACATTCACATGGTTAAAAATTAAAAAGGCATACATTGAGAAGTCTCACTCCCACCCATGTCCCTCTCTACCTTCTCAGGATACCTGGGTTTACCATAGCTTGTTTAAACAGTCCCCTGTTGATGAGCACTTGAGTTACTTTTTACTCTTATAAATGCTGCTGCATTAAGTAGCCTTGTATATTATTTCGTGTGTATGCAGATACAGAAAAATTCCCAGAAGTGGGAAGTTGATTCCAAGGTGCTAAATTGTCTCCTGTAGATGTTGTACCATTTTGAGCTTTTACCAACAATGTGTGAGAGTCACTTCCCTCTGACTAACACAGTATTTGGTAACCTTTGTAAACCTCTATAGATGAGGGAAATTGAAGCAGGGTTTGTCCAAAGTCACATAACTCACTGGTAGTAGGACTTGGTTTTTGCTTCAAAATGTTCTTTCCAGCAGACCGCACTGGATTTGCTGCTTTCCTATAGTTAAGACATACTGGTAAAATATACAAGTTATTAGCTGACAAAGATATATTAAAGGAGACCTTTCTTATTTTGTTAGTGTCTGAAAGTTCGTGGATGTATGTTTTATGAGTTTTGTGGTCACAGAATGAAAGGATGAACAAGTGGAGTTCTTTTCTCTACCCACATTGGGGTAAAATGAGGACGGGATATGTGAGTTCACACCATAGTCTTTGCAGCCCATGAAAGTGTTCTGGTTTTGGGCTTGTAGATTTTGACTTCTCCGCATGGAGACTGGCAATCCATATGAGTACCACCTGATTCTAGCGACTTAGTCTTCTTCAACTTCATTTTTAAGTGTTTTATTTTTTAGCTGTCCAACGTTAGAGAGAGTAAATGTTACCTTTACTTGAGGATGCTCTTAAGGAAGAAGTTCATTTTGCTTTCGGTAAGATGCCATGTCTCTTGATGCACAACTCTTCCATTTGTTATTTTTGTTTTACAGTGGAAGATTGATGATAAGCCTGTGAAAATTGACAAATGGGATGGATCAGCTGTGAAAAATTCTTTGGATGATTCTGCCAAAAAGGTACTTTCTTGAGGAGGGGAGTCTGTTAGCATGTGTACAGCTGATAGCTCATATTCTGCACAATCTTTTTTTTCTGTTACTTGTAGAATGACCTTAGTTTTCAGTGTTAGGAATTGAGCCAGAAAGCAGTTCTAAAATCCTTATGATATGTAGGGGAACATGTGTTAAAATATAAATGTTAGCTGCCTCAAGCTCCTCCTCAAATTCTCTAATTTTTGAATTCCAGAAAGCTGGTAATCTATTGTTTTTGAGGTTAATTAGCCTAGAGCCAGGAAGATTGAGGGAATATAAGACAGTCATCCTTGATTGGTCATCTCCATTTAAAAAGGGAAAAGAAAATTTTAGCTTCATCTAGGGAAAAAGTTGAGTATTAAAAAGAAAAAAATATGAGAAATTAATGAACTTTTTCTCTGGGATCCATTTTAAATAGCTTGAGTCTTTTTTTTGCTTGGAATGGTAGAATCTTGATTGAAGAGAACTACTTGGTAATCTATATGATTCTTAATATAACTTTTATCATGGAAATTAAGACTAAAAGCAGGTACTAGCAAGGAAGCATTCTGTTGGCTTAATTCCTTCTTCTTCTCACTAGGTACTTCTGGAAAAGTACAAGTATGTGGAGAATTTTGGTCTCATTGACGGTCGCCTCACCATCTGTACCATCTCCTGTTTCTTTGCCATAGTTGCTTTGATTTGGGATTATATGCATCCCTTTCCAGAATCCAAGCCTGTTTTGGCTTTGTGCGTCATATCATATCCTTTATGTATGCTCAGATTTGTTTTCTAGTGATTATCTTTAAAAATCTACTGATACTTCTCCCTATTCCCTACAAAAAAACGAACTTTGATTCTGGGGCCTGCTAATGTCAGAATTTAACATTATGAGCTATGGGCATCTGTAAATTTATGTAGTAATTATCATTGATATTTTAGATTTAATATGGTTGTTTTGTCTTTAGTTCTGTTTAGTTGTTAATGTAAAAGTTATTGTAATCCAAGTGTGAGCACCTGATAGCAAAATACACAATAAGAGTGAGACCCAGCTCTGCTTGTTTCTAGTCCAGAACTTTTCCCATTAGACCAGGTTGCTTCAAGCCATTCATTCCAGGATATTAGAAAAGGAACCTTCAGATTTTGGAGATTCAGATCTGTATCAGTTTCCTTGAAGCTGAGGGGCTGGACTGGGAGTTACTGAGAAAAAGGTCTAGGTGTGACTTGTGTAACTGTGGAGTTAATCTATTCTGGAGCTAGAGAAACTTGGTTTGAAATCCAAGTTGTTTTGTGATCTTGTGCTAATGAAAACTTAACTTTTTTGAGACTATTGGAATGCTGCTCGTTTATAAATATGGGTAATACACACTCAGAATTATCATAAAGATTAAATGAGAGATTTTATAATGTGTGTGGTACATATTTGGCTCTCAAATGTTTCCTTTCCTCTCTCCTTTTTATTTATTTTTAATTATTTTTTGGTGAGGAAGATTGTCCCTGAGCTAACATCTGTGCCAGTCTTCCTCTATTTTATATGTGGCACGCCACCACAGCATGGCTTGATGAGTGGTGTGTAGGTCTGTGCCCAGGATCCGAACCCGTGAACCCTGGGCTGCCAAAGCAGAGTGCGCGAACTTAACCACTACGCCACCTGGCCTGCCCCTCCCCTCTCCTACTCAACTTGATTATTTCTCAAAAAGGTGAATACAAAGTACTTTTATTTTACTATTACTATTATTACAAAAGGTATGTATGTTCATAGTAACAGTTTTCTTGTGGTTCCACTCCTTCCCCCTCAAGTCAATCTGTACATACGGCACTTTTCTTTTGTACTTAAAAAATATATTGGGGGCCGCCCGGTGGCGCAGCGGTTTAGTCTGCGCTTGGCAACCCGGGGTTGGCGGGTTCGATCCCGGGAGCCGGCCGACGCACCGCTTGTCAGCCATGCCGTGGCGGCGTCCCATATAAAGTAGAGGAAGATGGGCACGGATGTTAGCCCAGGGCCAGTCTTCCTCAGCAAAAAGAGGAGGACTAGCAATGGACGTTAGCTCAGGGCTGGTCTTCCTCACCAAAAAAAAAAAATATATTGGATGTCTTTCTATATTAGGATGTGCTGGTCTACCTCGTTCTTAATAGCCACATGGTGTTATTGAGTGTCTGCTATCTGCCAGCACTGTACTAGTTGTTTAAAACAAATCATGTTGGTAGGTGGTTTACTTGTCTTAACAATTTTGCCTCTACCTGAAATATTTCTAAAAACTCTTCTTAGGGGACTTTTCCTCAGAGGCAGTTAGCAAGCCGTTTAAATAATGCAGGTCCTGATCAAAAATGACATTATCCAAATTGATCCCAAATCATATTCTCCAGAATTGGTACCTTGATTCCTTTTAGTAATCAGATAAATTATCCCAGTATGAATTTTTCACTATTAAGGCAGTTCAAAAGAATATATCAAAGAGGTTCTAACAATAACAGCAACATAATTATAAAATATGGCCTCCCAAGAGAACTACCTTAATGGAATTTCATTTGTTAGGTTGTATTTATTTAAAATAAAACAAGATCTTGCCATTTTTATAATCATGTCAGTTATATATAATAGTAATGACTACCATTATAAATGTCTTTGTGTATACTAGACACTGAATATATATATGTATGTATATACCATTTCTAAATTTCATGACAATTCTGAAAAGTCAGTATTATCCCCATTTTAGAGGTGATCATATTAAGCCTCGGGGAAGGAGGTAATTTGTGAAGGAAACATTGGTTAAAAGCCAGAGTTCAGGGGCCGGCCCGGTGGCGCAGCGGTTTAGTTCGCGCTTGGCAGCCCGGGGTTCGCGGGTTCGGATCCCGGGCGCCTGCTGACGCACTGCTTGTCAGCCATGCCGTGGTGGCGTCCCATATAAAGTAGAGGAAGATGGGCACGGATGTTAGCCCAGGGCCAGTCTTCCTCAGCAAAAAAAGAGGAGGATTAGCAACGGATGTTAGCTCAGGGCTGGTCTTCCTCACAAAAAAAAAAAAAAAAAAAAGCCAGAGTTCACATCTAGGACTGCCTCACTCCAAAGCCCATACACTTTGCAGTTTACTTGCCTGCCTCTCTTTCATAAAATTTAACCAACACAGTGTACACAAAGCTCTTATGCCAGTTTCTGGCACACAGTAGGTACTCAAATATGGTAGTTAATACCGTCAAAAACAATATAATAATAAGCCTATATGTATGTAGGAAGTAATTGTTCTTATAATAAACTAATTTGAAGTCACTTTTCTTCTCTTTTAATGACTCTTGAAATTGATTGAGCATGGTCAAGTCCACTGTGATTATTAGTTTTGTCTTGTATAGAGAAAGAAGCACAAGTCTTGACAAAAACTAGGTAACAGGATCTTCTCCCACGTGTCACCACTGAACAGAAGAGATAAGAGCTGGTTTATGCCCTGTACCTTTTTTCCTTCTTTTTTGATGTGTTCTTTGGAGAATTAACCAGAGAGAGCCTTGCTTCTCTTGGTACGTAAACATAAGGATGGAAATGAAATACCTAAATTTTCAGTGTTGTTACAGCGAGACAAAACTGTCTTCTTTAGGCCTTATCATTATGAAAGTTTTCATAGCCCTCGCTTGCCAGTTTGTGTTATTTCTCTTTTGTGTGTGTATGTTTGTGTGTTTTCCCCTTAACTTTATTTGAACCTATTTTGTGATGATGGGGATCCTGACTATTTATACCTCATACAAGGAGAAGAGCATCTTTCTTGTGGCCCACAGGAAAGATCCTACAGGAATGGATCCTGATGATATTTGGCAACTGTCCTCCAGTCTCAAAAGGTATGACTATCCTCCAGATTCTTAAATCCTGATGTTGGGTTTTCCCTGGTTGTTGAGTCATTATCAGCAACAGACTATTGTATGCCTGTTCTATGCAGATCATAGTGCTAGTCATGTAAAATGAAGAAAGGGGTATGAATGATCTAGAATCTTTGTATTTGTATTTGATCTACATCTTTGTATTGCACTTTTGGATTGCATTATCACAGAAGTGCTCTGAGGAAAAACTGTGGGAGAAAGTACTTTGGTGGAAGAGTGAAGAATAATTCTTTTTTTCCTGGTGGCCAATTAACTGAGCCAATTAAGAGTACAGAACTGTAAAGTCCAAAGGTGAGGAACCTCATTAGCTTCTATGTCTTCTATGACCCTGACTGCACGCTGTGCAATCAGGAATCTCTGAAGCAATGCACTAGGCAACTCAGAGAAGCACATTTCAGTCTGTTTCTGACCAGCAGTGGGTATAACTTTGTGCAGCTGACACCTGAGGTCTTTCTGGGATCCAGAATGGGGTTCAAATTCCAGCACCTCTGTTTCTGGTTGTGTGACTTTTGGTATATCATGTAAACTATTTGAGCTTTAGTAGGGTCAAAAATGACTCGTAGAGTCGTTGGGAAGATGAGATACCAGCTATAATAATAGCAAACGTCTGTTGAGCATTTACCATACAGTGAGTATTGTATTATCTTATTTAAACCTTAGAACAACTCTTTTTACAGATTAGAACACAGGCCCAAGGGTTTAATTAATTGTTCCAGGGTCATACAGCCCCAGAGTGAATTCTACCAGGTATTCCAGCCCATGCCTGAGCCCAGAACTCATGCTCTTAGCCACTATCCTAAAAACACATGGTACAGTTCCTAGCATGTAGTAGGCTCTGAAATTGTAAGTACAATTATTCATACATATGAAGGTAAGTATAGCATCAATGCCAAACAGCTTGTCTCATTACCAACTTGTGGCGATGCCTGTGAGGAGGAGCAGAAACTTCATTCTCAAGTTGCAGCTGAGTTCTTATCTCCTCCTGGCCAGGCCCCAAGCTGCCTTTTTGGCCTCAGCCATCATAAATCTACACCCTGTGCCAGGCTGCTGAAGCAGAGTTGCAGAATTCTAGACCCTAGTGACATCTTGATTTCATTATTTTCATTCTGACTTATGTATTTCTTTCTTTTTTTTTGCTGAGGAAGATTGGCCCTGGGCTGACATCCGTGCCCATCTTCCTCTACTTTGTATATGGGATGCTGCCACAGCATGGCTTGAGGAGCGGTGCCTAGGTCCCCGCCCAGGATCCAAACCTGTGAACCCTGGGCCACCAAAGCAGAGTGCGCGAACTTAACCACCCCACCACCGGGTCAACCCCAGACTTACGTGTTTTTTTTAAGAACTTTATTGAGATATAGTTCACCCATTTCAAGTGTACAGTTCAGTGGTTTCTGATGTATTTACAGATATTTGCAACCATCACCACAGTCAACTTTGGAACATTTTCATTACCTCAAAAGAACCCTGTACCCTTTAGCTATCATCTCCCTATCCCCTCAAACTCCCCAACCTTAAATAACCACTAATCTACTTTCTGTCTCTATAGATTTCCCTATTCTAGGGTATTTCATATGAATGGAATCATATATGTGATCTTTTGTGACTGGCTTCTTTCACTTAGCATAATGTTTTCAAGGTTCATCCATGGTGTAGGATGTATCAATATTTCATTCTTTTTTATGCTGATTGTTTCTGTTGCATGGATATACAACATTTTGCTTATCCATTTATTAGATGATGGACATTTGAGTTGTTTCCACCTTTTGGCTATTATGAATAATGTTGCTATAAACATCATGTACAAGTTTTTGTGTAGACATATTTTCATTTCTCAGGTGATATACCTAGGAGAGGAATTGCTGGGTCATATGGTAACTTTTTAATTGCTTGAGGAACTGCCAGATTGTTTTCCAAAACAGCTGCACCATTTTACAATCCCACTAGCAGTGTATGAATGTTCTAATTTTTCCACATTCCCTGCTGATTTTTACCAACTGCCACATTCTTGGTACCTGTGGAGAGGAAATATGCCACCTCTGTTCATTCTCATTGCAGTTAAGCATGGACCCACTTCTCTTTCCTTGAAGATAGCTCCTGACTCATTGGCACTGTCTCTAACTTAGCTCCTTTCAGAAGTCTTGGTGATTCAGTATCCAAGTAGATGATCATTCCAGAACTCTGGCTCTCAGTTTTACTTCCTGTCCTCTGATTATCTTGTTTTCCACCATGTCTTCAACAATTACTTCCCTGGACATACCCTAGACCTTGCTGTTACTGATAACTACCTTCAGTTTTAAGTATTCCGCTCTTTGTGACCATTGCTTTCTATTTTTCTAGTTTATCTCCTTTTGTTCTCTTGTCCTAACAGTTCTTCGGCCCCAGTGGCATCTGTAATCCACTGAGCCTACCACCTTTTCATGGTCCCTCTTCCCCTCACTTCCTCCTTACCCAGCTTAGATTCCATGGCACTTCGGTAGTCCAGTTGCTACTCTTTCACTATCCTGGAAGATCTTGCATACCTTCTCCTCTATCCTCAAACCTCCTGCCCTCCTCCCCCACCTTTACTCTCAGCTTCTTTTGTTGCTGAGAGGATAGAAGCAATCAGAAGTCTCCCATCACTACCTACTTATGGTGCTCATCATATTCTGCCTGCTGTCTAAGTTCCTATCGAAAGCCTCCTCTCCATTTGTCCACTAGATTCTGTCCCTTCTCGCTTATTTGATGTTTCCCTTTCTGCTGGATCATTCTTTTTGCTATACAAACATGCTGTAATTTCTCCCAACTAAAAAAATTATTTTCTTTCCCCTTATGCTCCTTGCACGGTCTTCCCATTTCTCTGCCCCTCTTTTCTTCTTCGATTACCTCTTGGATCTGCTCTTGTCTTCACTTCTCTTTCCTCATCGTACTTGACCTGTCTGCAACATGTGACACTGAATCACTCTCCTTGTTATACTTTTTTTTTAACTAGGCTTCTAGGATACCATAATCTAATTTTCTTCTTACCATAAAGTCTGTTCCTTAGTCTCCTTTGTGATTCTTCATTATCCTCTTTCTCTAAATTCGAAATGCACTAGTGTTTATTCCTAGCACCTCTTCTCTATCTATATTCACTTGCTAGGTGTAATCTTATCTAGACTTTCAAGACTTTAAATACCATCTATATGATGACGATCTCTAAATCTGTATTTTTATTGTAGACCTCTACTCTGAACTCCAGATATATCCCAGCTTTCTGTTTGACATTGGATCCTAATAAGCATCTTAAAATTAACATGTCCAAAATCTGACTCTTCTATCCCTCATCCAAACCTGCTTTCTCCATCTCAGTAAGTGGCATCTCCATCCTTCTAATTACTCAGGCCAGAATTCTGGAATCGTTTTGACTCCTTTGTCTCAGTCCTTCTAATAGTCTGTCAGCAAATCCTGTCAGCTCTGCCTTCTTAATATATTCAGTCTGACCACCTACCATCTCCACTGCTACCATCATCTCTCAATTAGGTTACTGTAATAATGTCCTAATGGACCTCTGTAGCTGCTTTCCCTGCCTGTAGTCTATTTCCAGTACAGCAGGCAGAGTGATCCTTTTAAAACATAAGGCAGAGCCGGCACGGTGGTGTAGCGGTTAAGTTTGTACATTCTGCTATGGTGATCTGGGGTTCACCGGTTCGGATCCTGGGCACAGACCTACTCATCACTCATCAAGCCATACTGAGGCGTTGTCCCACATAGAAGAGCTACAACTCTACAACTATGATATATACAACAATGTAGTAGGGCTTTGGGGAGAAAAAAAAAAAAGAGAGAAAGATTGGTAACAGATGTTAGCGCTGGGCCAATCTTCCTCAAAAAATAAAAAAAACAAAAACAAAAAACATAAGGCAGATCAACTCAATCTTCTGCTCCAAACCCCCTCAGAGTAAAAACTAAAACCCTAAGCATTGCTTAGAAGTCCACATTTACCTGTTCTCTGCACCCCACACACATATGCAAACACGCCCCTCATCTCCTGTGACCCTTATCCTCTTCCACTCCATTCTGTTCTCATTGGCCTCCTTTCTATTCTTCAGACACTCTAGGCATGTTCTTGCCTCGGGGCCTTTGCGTTTGCTGTTTCCTTTGCCTGGAATATTCTGTTTCCAGATAGCTTGTTCTCTCACCTTCTTTAGGGCTGTGCTCAAGCATCTGCTTAGGGAAGCCCTTCCTGCCTACCGTATTTAAAAGAATATCATGGGCTGGCCAGTGGCGTAGCAGTTAAGTTCACATGCTCTGCTTTGGCAGCCCAGGGTTCGCAGGTTCAGATCCTGGGCGTGGACTGACACACCGCTTGTCAAGCCATGCTGTGGCGGCGGCCCATATAAAGTAGAGGAAGATGGGCATGGACGTTAGCCCAGGGCCAAGCTTCCTCAGCAAAAAAGAGGAGGATTGGCAATGGAGGTTAGCTCAGGGCTGGTCTTCCTCACCAAAAAAAAAAAAAGAACATTATATTTTTTATTTTATTGTTGGTTCCCTCACACACACTAAAATAAAAGTCCAAAAAGGCAGAGATTTGTCTGTTGTGTTCACTGCTGTATATCCTTAGCATCTAAAACTGCCTGACATGTATAGTTGGGGCTGAATAAATATTTGTTGAATTAACGAATATTTCTAAAATGTGTCAGATCACAACTCATCAGATCATGTTCTGCCATCAAAGCCATGGAACTGCTGTTGGAACTGGGCCCAAAAGTCCAAAAATTACTGTGATATCAGTTAGTATCAGTTGGTCAGAGCTTGAGAAAAATTTTTGAGGTGTTGAAAATAGTTCAAGGACCTTCACTTTCTAGCTATCCAGGTTGGGAGTACTGTTACTGGCTGGACAACAATTTATTGAGCTGTGATTTTTTTGAGCACCAGTTGATGGTAGGCACTATTTTAACCATGACAGTGATTCTGAAAAGTAGGTGATAGTTTTCCTATTTCAAACATGCAGAAACAGGCTCAAGCAACTGCTTCCTCTAAAGGTAATACCAGCCTGACAATCCACTGAATATGCCCTAGTTAAATGGAGGCAGAAGCAGGTGGGTGGAGGGGAGGAGTGTCAGCCTGCCAGAGGTTGATGTTATAAACCATCTCGAATGGGTGGAGATAGTAAAGGCCTTCAGGATACCTTAAGGTATAGCTAAGGAATCTCTGGAGTTCATGTAGTAGAAGACATCCCTGGCCTGGGATCAGGGTAGAACCTGGAGCTAGATTGATTACAGGGTACAAGGACTGAGCAGCCTGGAATTGGGGAACATCTGTGAAAACAAGGGTTGTTCATTTATTCATAAAAATTTGGTTGCCTAACAAGTGCCAAGCTAAGAATAGAAAACAAGACAATATCCTTGCCTTCAAGAATCCCTGAGTTTATTGAAGAACACAAATATATAAACATCATTTCAATAGGTAATTTCACTGACAGCATGGGAACCTATCATTAGACCTGGCGTATGATAGGTGCTGAGTATTTAAGTTGACTGTTGATTGCTGGTGCTGTGGAAGACAAAGGAGAGACTTCTGACCTAGTTTGGGAGTGTTGGGAAGACTTTCCCAGAAAACTTTATGCCCAAGTATACTAAACTTTATGCCCAAGTATACTAAACTTTATGCCCAAGTATACTATTAACAAATGGGAACTAGTCAGGTGGAATTGAAAAGTGTCTGCTAGGAAAAGCCTTCTAGCATAACAAGTTTGAAGTCCAGAGGTGAGAGAAGATGGTCCATGTGGCTGAACAGTCTAGACAAGATAAAGGAGGTACACTAATTAAATCAGGGAAGACATAGCAAAGTTTATGCATCAGAACTTGTATCTTGAAGCAGTTAGGAGCCCCTGGAATTTTTTTTTTTTTTTTTGAAAGGGTAGATCTTTGTGTTTGCTATATCACCAGTAGCAAGCTCAGCATTGTTCTTTGAAAACATTTGGTGCTCTATTACTGGTTGAATCTTTGTGTTTGGTTTTTGATTTATTATCTTTGCTTAGGTTTGATGACAAATACACTCTGAAGCTGACCTTCATCAGTGGGAGAACAAAACAACAGCGAGAAGCCGAGTTCACCAAGTCCATTGCTAAGTTTTTTGACCACAGCGGGACACTGGTCATGGATGCATACGAGCCTGAAATATCCAGGCTCCATGACAGTCTCGCCACAGAAAGAAAAATAAAATAGCCAATTCTAAAAGCAGCCATCTTTCTCCAGGATCATGTAGAATTACTGGGTGAGGGGAAAAGAAACAGAGAACTTAAAATGGATGAAGTAAGAAATGTTCAAAATGTCCCTGTTTTGTCTTGAGTTTTTAGTCCATTCTGAATAAATAGGGTTTTCTAGCTCAGATATGAGAAGTTGTAGCTCTGATAGCTAGCTGTAGCTGCCTTGGTCTGCTTATTGCATTGTTTTGATTTGCTTTTCTGGAAAAACATTTTTGCTAAAAGCCGTACAGAGTTCCTCCTTCATACCTAGCAGTACTTTATATAGTATAGCTTTGTGTCATGCATCATTTGAAGACTCAGTTTTTAAAATTGTTAACCTGTTGCTGACTTTACTGTGTTAATTCCTGTTTCAACAGCTGTTTCTCTTAATTCAGGATACAACTTCTTGTGTACAACATCTTTCACACACCGTTTTTGTGGGTGTGTATATATGTGACTTGGCGAGAATTGGGGAAAAAAACCAGCTTTTTAATTTGTTTAAAACAGACCTTCTGCCTGTTACATTTTTGTGCTCTTAACCAATTAAAGAAGCCAATGACATTTTTAGTATTATATTGTCTATGTTTTCCACTAGTATATCCCTGTTGATTTGTTTGTGCCCTTTATTAACTGCCATTTTCTAAAATTTTTTTCAATAAAAGGAAAGAAGATGTGAAAAAATGGAGTCATAGTCTTGATGGAAGGAACAGAGCAGCAAGTGTTAACGGTCTTACTGCAGTAGGTTCCCTTAATTTCTAGGCTGATTTACTGGTCAGAGGCCCCTGAGAACCTGTAGGTGAGGAACCAACCGCTAGTTTTCCAGTGGTGACAGTCATGGCACTCAGTACTTATTTTATGCCGGTAGTGTTCCAGGTACTTTACATGTATTCATTCACTGATGGCTCACAACAGTCCTGAGAAGTAGGTACTATTATTATCCGCATTTTATAGCTGAAGAAACTGAGGTACAAGAGTTGAACAGTTTGTCACACAGCTAGTGATAGAACAGGGATTTAAATCTGGGTAGTCTGGCTCTGGAGTTGTGAGCAGCATCTTTTCCAGTATTTTCCCACTGTGGTTAGAAGAACTGGGCGCTTGCCTAGATCCTGTGACCAATAGGAATATTGTCCCTCTAGCCTTACAGAAGTACAATTCCAGCTGAGCCTGGTACCTAAAACTATATTCAGCTTATAAGAAATCACACTTATTCCCTTTTCCTCTTTGATTTGGGAATGTTGCCCTGTCTAGTGCCACATACTGGGGGATTGTGGAACATCACCAGACTGGGAGTTGAAGCTTTGGAGTCTATACTCTTTATTCCTATAAATCTTGGTAAGTCATGTAATTCTCTGAGCTTCTAGTTTCCTCTTTTTTCCCCCCTGGGTGATAATCCTGTTCTTTTAGCTACTTGAAGCTTTTGAAAGTGTGTAATCGGATAATCATATTTTTACAATGAAGGAGTTACTGTTAGACATGGTGGTCCCAAGACTTGTGGATGTAGAGAGGGAATGACCCTCTTCAAGATGACTGCTTAGAGTTCTTTCAGACCAGGTGTACCTTTTTCTTTACATACAAACTTGTGCCTTTACTTCTTTTTTTTTTTTTTTTTTAACAAAAATTGAATTATGTTGAAATACATTCTGCAGTTGTTTTTTGAACTTAATATGTCCTGGGTACTTTCCCTGTCAGTATATATAGGTCAAACTCATTTTTAATAGTTGGATGATATCCCATAGTATAAATGTTTTTGATTTAACTATTTCCCTATCAATAGATATTTTTGTTTGTTTCTAGTTTTTCACTATCCTAAGAGAAGAGTGAGTTTGAGAGAGAGGGGAAGAGAATAGCTGTGAGAGACAAGAGACCTGGGTTGTTTCCAGCTTTATTCTTATTTGTGACCTTGGACAAATCTCATTCCTTCTCTGGGACTAAGTATCTGAGCCTGTCAAAGAGGTTTAGATAATGTATCCTTTTGAGATTATGAAGGCTCCCTACCCCCCAGAAATGCCCACATACAAAACATTCCTTATGATTACAAAGAATATGAGTGCTGTAATCTTTTAAATTTGCCTATAAACCACGCTTTGAGATGTTTTAGGGTGCATGGATCTCTTACGGTTTCTCCCTGATTCCAGAAACCAGTTGAGGCAGTATCAATTTGCTAAAGAAGTGGGTTAGCAGCCCAGCCATGTTGCACTTGGCCATCCACCCCCCCACCCCCACCCCTGTTCCTTTGCACTTGTAGTATTTTAGGACAGTTTCCCATCACTTGAACATGCTCAAGCCTCAGCGTGGGTGCAGTTTATGAGACTGCAGAGTGCCTCTGGCCGGCTTTTGACAGCTATGTTGACTGAGTGGTCACTCCAGCCTGTTTTGAATGCTGCTGGGCTGCTCTTTACCCTCTTTAGAAGGTCTGCAGCACCCCTCCTGACATTTGTCACATTTTCCTCCTAGCTCTCAACTCCTCACACCTGCCCAGGATGGACTTAAGTCTTCCAAAAAAATATGTAAGACTGCTGAGGAGAGTGGGG
Source organism: Tapirus indicus (assembly GCA_031878705.1). NCBI lineage: Eukaryota > Metazoa > Chordata > Mammalia > Perissodactyla > Tapiridae > Tapirus > Tapirus indicus. The sequence goes on from CM062924.1 coordinate 29,889,496, forward strand.
AAAGATAGTTAATGTTTTTCATTATTTGCAAATTTCAGCTGCTAATGTATATTTGATGTTTGGTGCTTTTGTATATTTTTAGAAACAGTCTTTTTGCTTCAGAACAACCTTAGGGAATGGAAGAAAATGCAGTTTCTTTGAATATACACAAGTTGTATTTTTCTCTGGATCCAAGTTTCTTCTCAGTTTAGAGCCCTTCCTCTTACCAACTCTCTCTACCCCTGGCTAGACACCCGTCTCCCTGCCCAAACCTTATCTCCCTGATGGAAATCACCTGGGAAAACTGCTAATATCAGATTAATATATTTTGTAGAATGTATCCTGTCCCCACTGACGGCCTCTTATATTATTAAATAGAATATCCTTAACAACCCAGCCTGAAAGCACATGTGCTCAGATGACTCCTCTGATATCCACAACTACCTTAGAATAATTGACAAGGATTCTTAATCTTTTTTTGTGCCCTGGATCTTTTTTGACAGTCTGGTATAATCTATGGCCCTCTTCTCAGAATAATGTGTTAAATACATAAATACTTTATTGCCTGTTAATGAGGAATTGGGGAGGTGGTTGCAGGCTCTGAGTACTGTAAAGTAGGTTCAAAGCCACTTGCTCAGAAGGTGCCCGGTTGTTGTTCACTCTCCTCTGGGAAGGATAACTTCCTCACAAATCCGGCAATCAGCCTCAGGTCCACCCCATTGTAACTCCTGCCACTAATATTCATCCTGGGTGGGCAGCAGGTTTCTCCTCCTTTCAGACAGCGGTTACAGAGACACACACCTACATGAGCATGAAAGGAGGGAAATTCCCTACTTCTGTGGGCAGAAAACAGGTGAATTGTTAGAACTTTGCCTGGTTTGCTTGGGAGAAGAGGGACTCAGGTGCATAATTCTTATTAAGGAAGAATGGCAATTGTTGGGTTGTCTTACAGCCATACCCCTCCTACAGTCTATCTTAGATCCAGTCAGAGTCAATAGTAAAGGTCTCAGAATTTTTTGCGGTGGGTCTTGGCTGCTGTAAGGGAGTTTGGGCTGTTGGGGGAAATTTCTTTCTGACAGGCAAAACTCTTCTGGGAAACCATTGATGAATATTGAATAGTATTCATGCTCTTAGTTCCCTGGATTTGGTTTATAATACTGTTGAAGGTGACCCTCTGAACAATGAGAAACTGTTGGGAGAGGCAGTCTGCCATGAGCCCTGAGCATCCCTGCACATGTTGCTTTCTATGAATGTAAGACCATGACCATTCTTTTCCTGGGCCTTATCTCAGTGTTCCCTTGGCAGTGAGCAACCCTGAGAGATGAGGTAATGTCTCCCCAAGGAGCAGGTTTGCCTCCTGTTCACTATAAAAGTGTTGAATTCCCCAAGTTCAGGATTCTTTTCCTGTGATACAACCCACTAATTGTGTAGGCATCATGCCTTCTAGCCCTACCCCATGTCACTTTTGTTGGGGGAGCATGGGGAACTGACACAAACATCATGCTCATGTTGCTTTGCTGTTCTATAAGTAATAAAAGTTCTTTGATCCAGGCATCTCGTGTCTTCTGCTAGTATCTATGAAAGAATAATAGGCTAACTTGTTAGTTTGCAAGTAGGATAAAATTCTAGATCCTTCATAGACTACTATGACAGTTTTGGTAACAAAGATTGGGTGCTGACAGACATGGCTTTCTAGAAGACATGGGCCAGGTGAGGAGGTATGAGAAGATAACCTGGGCTTTGGTAGCAAATGCTGCTGAGCTAGGGTGGAGGAGTAAGGGTCCCTTGTAGTACCTGTTAAAGAATATTTCAAGGCTGAGTAGCAAGAGGTAGGATTGAAACACACTGCCCAAATGGTACTTAGGTTGTTGCTCACTCTCCTCTGGGCAGGAGAAGGAAAGGATGTTTTGACAATGAAGCAGCAAACCTGTGGCCCCACCTAAAGGCAATACGGCTGTGACTGATGAGTAAAGGGTTCCCCAGAGGTGAAATAAATGGTGTCAGCAATAAGGATATAGAGCTTTGAATGGACCAAAAACATTAGGAGTTTGATGAGTCCCAGCAGCTGGCCTCTTGAAACAAAAGTAAATACATGACCTTGCTTACTGGCACAAAGCCACTCTTCCTCTGTAACCCCTGATCCCTCTCTCTCCTTCTGCTGCTTTAAGGAAAGAAGCTGTGTACGCTGCGGATCTTTGAGGAGATCCCCTTTTATAGCTCTGTGGAATATGAGCATCTAAGTCACCATCCTACTTGGTCCCAAGGGGACAGGGAGCCCTGAGCATAGGGACCATCAAAAGTGCCAAGGACTGTGGGGCAGATCCACAGTGGTGTGCAGGGGTGCAAAAACACAAAACTAAAATAGCAGCCCTTGAGCCTTAGGTACTTTTTGGAGCCAAGAGTTACACAAGGGAAGGGGCAGCACTGAGTCAGGAGAAAAGTCTTTCCCACTGACCCAGCTGCCCCCTGCAGGCTAGCCTCTCCCACTCCTGTGATGTCCACATATTCTTGGCTGGGAGAGAGCATAATCTCTTGGTGGCTATGGCTGTGGCCAGACCTATCTTAAACTGCTTGGTCTGGGTTCCCATAGTGGGGAAAAACTGCCTGAATTCAACTGGTAGGGTTTGGACGAAGTTTGCAATGGGAAAGGAAAATTAAAATGGCCTGTAGGGGGAGCCTCTAAACTGATTCAGAGGCTCAGTTCTATGGCTTTCACATCAGTGTGTTATTAATATCAATTGTACATCTGATTAAACTGTGACTGCTTATATGTCTCCCATTCAGAGACTACTGCACATAGAGAAGTGATCCCTGTCTCCTCTCAGGTAGTCTGACAAAAACAATATAGAACCCTAAGAGGAAAGAAACGAAAATCACAGCTTTAGTTAGTTGAAAACTTGGTGACAAGTACTAGAGTACTCAGGCCATTTCCCAGGACAGCAGTACCACATGCCCTTTGCAGGCACCAAGTCCACCCTTTGAAGAAGGTGGACAGCTGTTAGGCTACTACTGAGCTATTGCTGAAACTGAACGTCTGACATGGAAGCCTTGTAACTGGCCTAACACCCCCAGTTTGGGCCACGTTAACTCAGACTTGACAACTTACAAAAAAGATCCCAGTAGACTTCCCTCATCAAATGGAAATGGTGTGTTCTGGGATGCAACCAGCCTGACCACCTTAGTTTTACATGAAGAAGTGACAGCTACTCCTTTGGAGGAAATGTATTCCCCACTTGGCTGGCTGAAGCAGAGCCACTGGCTCGATTGGGGCACCTGATTTACAAAGACTTCTACAATCAGATGCCTGGGCCTGGTTCACTGATGGTCCAGCTAAGTTAAAAGCTGTTGGTGTCCAGTGATAATTCTGGAAGACTGACTACAGTAAGGGCTGATCAGCACAATGGGCTGAATTGAAAGCTGTGACCTTTGCCCTAGGCGATTCCTAGGGACCAGACATGTTATATTTTTGCTGACTCTAGGGCTATTGTCAATGGCCTAGTCTGGTCTGTCACTTGGAAGACTGCAGACTGTGAAATTAAAGACACTCTTCTTTGGGGCCACAAACTAAATGAGTTGAACTATTGGGGTCACTCGTGTAGATGCCCACAGTGGGGGCTTGTTCTCTGATGAGACCAACTGGAATTAAGCTGCCAATGGAGCCTGTAACAGATTGCCACCATTGTTGCCTGAATCCATCATACCAGACATGATGTTACACCATCATAGCCTGGGCACAAAGTAAAAGACTTAAACTTCTGGAGCCAGCCCTGCTGGTCTAATAGTTAAAGTCCTGCACTCTCTACTTCGGCAGCCCAAGTTCGCTTCCTGGTCACGGAACCACACCACCTGTCAGTTGCCATACTGTGGTGGTGGCTCACCTAAAAGGACTCACAACTAGGATATACAACCATGCTTGGGGCTTTGGGGAGAATTAAAAAAAAAAGGAAAGATTGGCAACAGATGTTAGCTTAGGGCAAATCCTTCCCTGCGAAAAAAGAATAAAAAGACTTACACTTCTGATGCAGAGGCTACTGCTGCGTGCCAGGCTTGTGACTCCTGTCAAAAGTCCGGTTTGTCTATCCGTGAGTGTGGCCACATAGCAAAGAGCATGGCCTCCACCTACTCCTTGCTGATTGACTATATCAGTCAACTTTGGCTCCCTCTGGGGGTTATTGAGATTGCCTCACCACTGTTGATGCTTTTTCAGGTTACAGTGTTGCTATTCTAGTCCAGTCAGCCAATTCCAACCACACTGTTTTGGTCTTGAAACTAATCTGTCTCATGTTTTCGTTTTTCTTGACCATATGCAGTCTGTCAGTGGTACAACTTTTATTGCAAAATCCACTCAACAGTGGGCTGATAGTCAAGGTATTTGATGGACCTTCCACTCTTCCATCCATAGGCATCTAGTATTTTTGAGTGTTGGAAGAGCCTACTCAAAAAGTGTACTCAGATTTCTGACTACTCTCTTAGTTCATCCTGGTCAATACCTTAGTAAGACAGTTTGATCACTGAATGTGGCTGTTCCCAGAAAGCAATCACTTCCTTTTTACTGCTGTATTAGGGTTGTCCAGAGAAACAGAACCAGTAGGATATGTGTGTGTATATATAAAGAGATGTATTATGAGGATTTGGCTCACACGATTCTGGAAGCAGAGAAGTCCCATGATCTGCCATCTATAGGGTGGAGACTTGGGAGAGCCAGCAGTGTAGCTCCAGTCTGAGGCAAAAGGCCTGAGAACTGACTGTAATTTCCAGTCCAGAAGCAGGAGAAGACTGATGTCCTAGCTTGAAAACAGGCAGAGTGAGTTCTCCCTTACCCTGACTTCTGTTCTAATCAGGCCTCCAACAGATTGGGCGAGGTCCACCTACATTGGGGGGGACAGTCTGTTTTACTGAGCCTACCAATTCAAATTGTAATTTTATTCAGAAATACCCTCAGACATACCAAGAATAATGCTTAACCAAATATCTGGGGACCCCGTGTCCTAGTCAAGTTGACACATAAAGTTAACTATCACAACTGCTTATTGAGTAATGATCAGAATGACAGGGGTTGGGAGTATTATATAAATTTATTTTGAAAATTCACTATTCTGCCCTGACCATTGCTGGGCATGATGTTTTCTTTGCCCTAACAGCATCATCCCCAGGCCAGCCTCATTGCTGCAACCTCCAGGTGGCAGCCTAGCCAAAAGGAGGCCTAGAGGATTTACATTCCATTCTGGTTCAGCCACCTGGATTCTATTGTTAGTTTGACACGGTCCTTGAGCATAACATTTGGAAACAGTCACCCCTGGAGCCCTCCTCTCAAAGGAAGATGGCCTAGTACAACTCTCCCAGACTGTTACAAGTTCCTTAAACTTGACTGACTGTTGGGTTTGCCATTCCCCACCAGATAGCTCTGACCACAATTCGATAGCCCTTCCCTTTAACCCACCGAAAAGTCTATCGAAACATCAGGTGCACTTTCACTTCTATATATCTCATGCAAAACCCTCGTCACAACATCTAGATGTCTCTCTTACCCCCATTCTTGCAGCTATTGCCCAGTCATCCTGTGGGGTGGACAAATGCCACCTGCTTGGTGGCGTGGACATATGGAACAGGTTGCACTAACTACCATCATGCAGTCTTTCCAAAAATAAGGACTGGTTTCAATTATTCTAAGTGAACTGGGAACTCTGAGGCCTACCAGGTGGCCAAGAGGCCACATTAGGGACACATTAGGGAATAATGTAGGTCCTACTTGGGAGGCACCGACAATTGTAAACAGGGGCATCATTTATGCCCTCAGGAGTGCCTGTGTAGAAGCTAGGTATTAACCTGCCTTCCTCCCTGAAAACATGGTGCCTTGCACCATAGGGAGGGTCATAAGCAACCTTCAAATGTTTACAGAAGCACCACCAGTAAGTAGGTCATTTTGCCCTCAGATGACTGTGGAAATTGCTCCAACGAGGCTGCCCTTCATTACAAGGGGGAGCTTCCTGGAGGGGTGACTGACTTGTTTATGCACACTCTGCAGGAGGTTATCCGTATCTTAAGAGTCATCCTATTAGAAACATTGATAGGAGATTCATTCCTGACTTTAGCTGAAGCCATCAATGATACCACTTCACTCCTGGAAGGCATTCAGGTGAGCCTCAACTCACTGGCCAGTGTGGTTCTGGATGACAGAATTGCTCTTGCCCTCCTTGTGGGCCACGGTAGAGTCTGCAGTCACTAATACATCCTGCTGTACCTGGATTAATGCCTCAGGCTGGGTACAAGGTCAATACAGAAACTAGAGAATGCCACCTGGCTTTCTAAAGTAGACCTTGATGGCTTATGGGGTTTTTTGGGTGGTGGTTGTTTTTCCAGCTGGTTGGGTCCAGGCCATTGGGTGTAGTTGAGGTCAATTCTGCAGGTTGATCTCATCCTGTTGCTCGGAGTTCTGTTGATAGTATCCTTAATTAAATGCTGTTGAGACCATTGGATGGATTTGGTCCCCATTTCTGTCAGATTAATCAGAGTGGCTGATGGAGTGGCAAATTCAGGAAATTCATCAGAAGCCATCTGTACAAAGTGCTGTGGAGGCTGGAAGAGGAGTAACTGTTTTAGCATGGAGACCTGGGAGGTCCTCATGCAGGAAGTGAAACCTGTTTGGTCTGAGCCATGAATGAAGAGTGGGGCTAAGTGTGCATATTTTACAGATGAGGAACCTGAAGCACAGAAGTTAAATAACATGCCAAGGTCACTCAGCTAGGAAGTGGAAAGTCAGGATTGGAGCCAAGATCTCTTCACCTCTAAATATGGAGATTGCCACTAAACCTCACTGCCTCAGGCATAAGACTGAAACCACCAAAGAATTGAGAGAGATTTGGCATCAACTTTAGGTAGTTTTCTAAAATTGACATGGTGATCCATAGTTTGTTAATTTGGGGTGGTCTGGTGAAGAACCCTAGGATTTCGTATGAGCCAATCTTTAAAGATGAAATATTTCAGGGGCTGGCCTGGTGGCATAGCGGTTAAGTTTGCACGCTCTGCTTCGGCGGCCCGGGGTCTGCAGGTTCGGATCCGGGGCGCGGACAGACGCAGCACTTGTCAAGCCATGCTGTGGTGGTGTCCCATATAAAGTGGAGGAACATGGGCACGGATGTTAGCTCAGGGCCAGTCTTCCTCAGCAAAAAAGAGGAGGATTGGCATCGGATGTTAGCTCAGGGCTGGTCTTCCTCACACACACACACAAATTTCAGACAAATAATAAGGTTTAAAGAATAATGAACATTCATGAACCCATTGCCACCTTTAGAAAAAAAAATGATGCAATTGAAGTCCCTTGGGTATCCTTCATCACATCCTATTTCCTACACTCCCAAAAGTAACTACTACCCTGAATTTGATATTATTCCTATTCATTTTCTTTATACATATGTGTCCATTAACAATATATGGTATTGTTTTATGTGTCTTAATACTTTGTATATGGTATTTGGTTGAGGGTTCTCAAGACCACCCCTAGGTTCAGGGATTCTCTAGAAGGACTCACAGGACTCAGCATATAGTTGTAGTCACAGCTAAGACTTATTACACTGATGTAGTCAGGATACACATTGGATCATAAGAGAAAAAGACACAGGAGGAGTCTGAAGGAATCCATGTGGAAGCTTTCTTATGCTCTCTCCCTCTCATGAGGGACTAAGCACACTTTCCCCCAGCAATGAAAATGCAGCGTGTGTGCCGTGTTTCTGCCTAGGAACCCATTAGAGACTCAGCACCCTTTTACTGGGGGCTGCTCATATGAGTACCCTCTGCCTAACATGTACCAAAATTCCAGACTCCCAGAAGGAAAGCAGGTGTTTAGCATAAACCATATTGTGTTCAGTCTACATTTATTAATTGGAATTCTGCTATAGGAAGAGGTGTCTTTTCCCCCAATTTTTTATTCACTATTCAATTATTCATATCAATATGGACTTATGGGTCTTTAATTTTATTCAGTAGGTTATAATCTAATTCTGTTATTTTTTCACTCTCTATGTACATGCACATATATATTAACATAATTTTTTTTTGGTGAGGAAGACTTCCCCTGAACTAACATCTGTTGCCAATCCTCTCTTTTTGTGTCTGGGACGCCACCACAGCATGGCTTGACAAGCTGTGCGTAGGTCAGCGCCCAGGGTTTGAACCTGTGAACCACGGGCTGCCGAAGCCAAGCACGCGAACTTAACCACTAAGCCACCGGGCCAGACCCTTCATATAATTTTTTTAAAGGGACGTGTGGCTCACTGCTCTGGATCTCGAGGCTTTTTTGTTGAGTCCTTTCTGGAGCCCGGAACCTTTGCTTGACTCTCGGCTGTCCAGGGAAATTTTAGGCGGTGATACTCGTCTACTGACCGCAACCAATAAGCAGCAGCGTGGGGATAGGGGCTGAAGAGAGGGGTGGGGGGAGGAAATGGACGGGTGGGGAGCGGAACTGGGGAGCTGCGAGCCCGTTGGGAGCCGCGGTAGGCCCAGGGCTTGAACCGAACTTGGGCCTGGGCTGGAGGCGGTGGTCGGAGAAGAAGGGCCAGGGCCCACGCAGAGGCTGGGACGGGGCTGGGGGCTGGAGAGAGGAGGGACGGCTGAGGCTGTGCCGCGAGGGGGCGGGGCGGGGGCAGGAAAGAGGCGGAGCCTCGGCTGCGCCGGCCGAGGGGGCGGGGCTAGTTCCCGCCCCGGCCAACGGCCGGTCCAACGGCCGCGGGGCTGCGGCTCCGCGCGTCCCGCCCCCGGTTTTCCTCCCGCTGGTCTCGGCGTCTCTGTCGCCCCCTTTCTTCACCTCTTGTGGACCGTGTCCGCAGTCTCTCTGTCCCTCTTGCCTCCGTCGCCCCAGGCTTGTCGTTCTCCGGGACTGCGGTGTCCGAGACCTGAGGGCCTGTCCTCGCGCCCGCCTCTGCCCCGAGCGAGGCGGAAGAGCCGGGGTCCCGCGCAGGTGAGCGGGACTGGGAGACCCCGGAAAGTGGGGCCCTGTGACTGGGGACAGGTTCAGCAGCTCCATTTGGGCTGAGGAAATCCGGTCTGGGGGGAATATTGAGTCAGGGCCACCCAGTCGGCTAGGATCTCAGACGTAGCCAGAGAATATTCTAGGCTTGTTCTATTTTTATTTTGCGTCCACTGAAGCCAAACTTAAACCTTAGAATTAGGATTTTAGAGAAGAAAGGGAACTTAAACTGGGAAAACCCTTCTTGCTAGAGAGGGGCCTGTGGGCCACGGAGAGCCCTGAGCTGGAACTTAGGGATCCAGGTTTGGCTACCGACTCGTTGAGTGGCCTTGTATGAGTTCATTCCCTTCTGTGGGCCAGTTTTCCCATCTCGACCATGAGAGGAGTTTGAACTACAGGACCTCCAAAGGCCTGACGTAAGATGGATGCTCTTTAAATGTTAGTTTTAGGAGTGAATGGTGAGATAGGGGGGGCCTCCTTCTGGGGTTCGCTGGAGGCTACCTGCTGCACTGCATTAATTGGAGTCTGTGGAATTACATTGTTCTTATAGCCTGAGAAATAGGTGGTATTACTCCCATTGTAAGTGAGGAAACTGAGGCTCAGAGGTAAAGTGACTTGTTAGGAAGGGTCAAAGCCAAGTCAGATTTCAAAGTCCCTGCTCTGCTATACTCTCTCCCAGTGAGAGAGCAGGGAGGACTTGATTGAAAGGTGATTATATGGAGCAGCGATTAGTCATTTGAATTCTCTGCTAAAATGAACAACTCCAAAGCAGAACTTTGTCTGGTCCTTCTCCATCCCTAGTTCCTGGCGTATGGTTTGTGTGAAATAGTTTGATTGTCAATGCCGGAACCACCAGCTGTGTTAACAGTGTCATCAACATGGTCATCATAACCATAATTAATAAAAAATGATAGTGACTCTAATTGTTATAGTGATAGCAAAGTCATAAGTGAAATTGTGAAGACATCAAAATTTATAATAAAGACTTTCACTTATGTAGTGCTTTAAAGTTTATAAAGCACTTTTGAGTGGTTCTTAATATTGTTACTCTTAGGTAGGTATTATTATTATCCACATTTTACAAGCAAGGAATCCAAAACTTAGATTAAGTGACTAGCACAAGGTCACACTGTAAGAAGAAGAGCTGGGACATGAATCCAGTCGCATATGACAAGTTGTGCTTCTCCTTTGGTGCTCTCCCCTCTTCCTTTCCCTTTCTTTTTTCCTAGTCCTTCCTCCCCACTCCATGCCTATCTATTCTTCTTATCACCCAAAGAATTCCTTTTTTGATGTTAACTAATAGTCATGTGTTAGCTGATGACTAGTAGTGTTGGTATTAACTTATAATTAAACTATTAGCTTATGAGTTTAAAATATCCTCTCTCCCAGAGGTGTAGAGGGGAGTTGTAATTGTTTTTGTTGTTATCATCATCCACAGGTTTCAAGGAGTAAAACTGGAGTATGCAGTGTTTGACAGTCTAAAAATAATCACTGTCATATATTGATCTCATACTATGTCATAGGCCCTTAAACAGCCATTTAAACTTTTAACTTAGTTCTCTCAACCACTCTGCTGAGTTTTACCAATGAGGATCCTGAAGCACAGAGAAGTTAAATAACATGCCCAAGGTCATGGAGTCCTGGCCTGGTTTAAATCCTATGTTCTTAACCATCACACCAGCCTGGTTCAGGGACAGCTCTTTACTTAGAAGAAAGCCTGAGCCTCCTTGACAAGAGAGCCTGATTTGGGGAGAGAGAAGTGTGCTCTGGTATTGTGTGAAGAAGACAGTTCACCCTTGCCTTTCTTTCAGTTCTGCTGTTGAGAGCTCAGAACTGGAGTAAGGGGAGGCTTTCCTTCTGGACTCAGGAGACCACATCCCCACTCCCCTTATGATAGTGAGCCATGGTTCTTCTCTCTTTAAGTTAGAAACAAGTGACTAAATGAATCATTCATATGCTATTGATGAAAGTTTGTCTTGATTGACGCTAGGAGTCTGTAGCCAAAAGCAGTGCAGCTTTCCCCTTCAGTTCATTACCCACAAGGCTGCCTGAGAGATTGGTCTACAGTACATACTTGATCATGCCATTCCTCTGCCAAAAACTCTTGAGTGGCTCCCTAACTGTGCGATAAACACCTTCGTAAGGTGTCAAAGCCTCCCTGGATCTGGACTCTGCTGACCTGTTTAGTCCCATCTCTGTTCATGGCTTTTGCGCTCCACTATAGTCATACTGACCCACTGAGAGTCCCCATGGCTCACTATGTTTTCTGTCACCTATTGACTTTTCACATCCGCTCTCTTGGCCCTTCTCCTTTTCACCCTTCAATTGGCTAACTCACTATTCATCCTTTAAGATCCAGCTCACGCATTTTATTCAGTCATTCAACAAATATTTATTGAGTGCCTATCATGTACCAGGCATGGTTCCAGGTGTAGAAGTGTAGCAGTGAATAAAACAAACATACTTATCCTTTACGGAGCTGCTATTCTGTAGTATATAGTAAACAAGTGTAATATATGGATCATAAGGGGTATGGAGCATAGAGCAGGGAATGGGGAGAGGAAGGGGCAGGGGAGTTGTCAGGGAAAGCCTCACTGATTGGATGACGTTTGAACAGAGCTGAAGGAGGTGAGGGAGTGATCCCTGTGGCTGTCTGCAAGAAAAATGTTCCAGGCACAGAGTATAAGGCCATGAGACAGAAGCTTGCTTGGCTCAGTTACTACCCCTCCAGAAATTCTCTGCTGTCTTGATCTGGACAGATGCCCCTTTTCCGTTTGCCTACATGTTCTCATGTTTACCTCTGAAGTAACACTTAGTACAATAACACTTAGTGATATTGTAAAATTGTCCATGTGTATGCCTGTTTCCCTCACTTGGATGTGGGTTTCTTGAGGGCAGGGACCTCTGATTCCCCTCTGTCTCCTCAGCATCTACCTGACTTGGAGTGGGCTTCCAGAAATACTTATAAAATAAAAAAGTAAGGCCTTACGGACCTTGTTCTTACAGCCTGCTAGTTTTTACCAATGATTTGTTAGAGCTTGATGATAGATGGTTAGAGGAAAAAAAAGAATTTGCAGTTCTTTTTTCTGGCTTGATTCCTTTTTTGGGCCTCTGAGAAGTAGAACACCTGATTTTCTTTGAGAAGTGTACATGGAGACCTCCATTTTCAGCATTATGGCAGCTAGCTAACCTGTAAAATGGTGGATAAAATATAACAAAGTCCTTTATAGCTGAATTTTCAAGAAAGTAGAAAACTCCTGGGGCCTAAAAATCAAGAGTAAGCTGAAAACCAGAGTAATTAGTCCCTCAACCTGACCTCAGCTGCCCTCAATGTTTGCTGGCCTCACCTAGACGCTTGGGCTTTAATAGACCTGCTGTTGCAGTGAATGAAACCATGGGCCCACATGGGTTAGACTCTAGTTGGAGCTGAAGTCCCTTGAAAATCTATACCCTCTGATGAGGTGGACTAGGAAACAAAAATTCTCTTTACTGGCACAGAGAGATGACAAAGAAGGTTGCCTCTTATCCTAGGCTCCAGTAGAGGGAAATAGTTTCCCTGAAGAATTCTTAACCACAGGCATTGTCTCATATAGATTTGGGTTTATATTTATGTTACCTGAATGGCCTAAAAACTCCAAGCCAAGATAGTGACATTAGAATAATAATGGGCTGGTAATACCCCTGGATGCTTGGCAGAAGCACATGCAGAATCTCTCTGGAAAGACACACTTGACACAGGCTGCGTAAGATTCTCACAAAGTCTGGAGGATAGATTTGTTAAATAAGAATGCATATTACTTGCTTTGTGCTGTTAAGACCATGATGTTACTTTTGTGTAAAAAAATAAACATTTGACTACATCTGTGCCTCCCTGTCTGTGATCTCTAGAAAAGGAATGATAGAGCAGAACTTGTAGACAAGCCAGCATTTGGGTATGAACAGACATTTAGTTGCCTCCTGTCCTTACAGAGGTCATGGAAGAAGTGACATCGTGCTCCTTCAACAGCCCTCTGTTCCAGCAGGAAGACAAAAGAGGGATCACCTACCGAATCCCAGCCCTGCTCTACGTGCCCCCCACCCACACCTTCCTGGCCTTTGCAGAGAAGCGCTCCTCCTGCAGGGATGAGGATGCTCTCCACTTGGTGCTGAGGCGAGGGTTGAGGACTGGGCGCTCGGTACAGGTGACTCATCATCCCAGATCTGGGCCTGGGCCTCAGTTTCTCTCCACATTGCTCAGAACACTTCAGAGCCTATGTCGTTTCCCATCAGTGCAGGAAAAGCCCTGTGTAGGAGCTGAGGAGAGAAAAACAGTAAAAGCAATGGCTCTCACTTACTGAGTACTTATTGCTTGCCAGGGGCACATTGGATCCTCACAGCCACTCTGTGATGTAGGAACTGTTGTCAGTCACGTTTTACAGATGAGAAAACTGAGGCTCAGAGATGTTGCCACTTGCTCAAGGTCACACAGCTATAATAAAGCAGTAGAAGCAGGCATCAAACTTGGCCTCTGACTCCAGAGGCCTCCATGGTTCATTCAGATTCAGCTAACCTGTGGTATGCTTTTCATTCACATTCTCTTTTATCCTCGTAAGTTACCCAGGGAAGTAAATGTTGTTAGTCCAGTTTTGTTGATGAGGGATCCTGGTGCTCCAAGAGGTTGGTAGCTTGTTCAAGACCTTAGCTAGCAGATTTTGCGGGGAGGATAACAGCAACCATACTCCTCCTCCTCTTCCCGCAAGCTTTATGTGAGATACATATTATTATCCCCATTTTACAGGGGGAAATGGGCTGAGAATTAAAGGGACTTGCCTTGGACACACACCTAATGAGTGGCAGAACTGGAGTTGGAGCCCTTGCCCCTAAGTAGCACATTTTTACTGCATTTTTAATGGGAAAGGCTGATTGCTGCCCTTGGGCCTGTAAGCTGCAGGGATATTGCAGATGCCATTTTTCTTATTGTTGCCTTCTTTTATCCCCCAGAACTGGCTAAGTGAGGATCAAATGAGACAATGGATTTGAGTCTTTTGTAGACAGACAAACATATATCTATATTTATAGTAGGTACTTTAATCCCCTAACCTGTCCTGCTCTTGTACCCACAGAAATCTCACCATTGAAACTTCATGTCCTTAGGGATGCCTTGTTTCGCTGCTACAGTGCAAATGCTATTCTCCTGAGGGTGAGCCTTGCCAGCAACCCCTGTCTTGGCTTTTGATGACTTGCTCCCATTTCCCTGTGGAGAAGTTTTTTACTTTAGGGAATTCACAGTCCCTGCTCTTTCACCTTATCTTGTCATGAGTCTTCCTCGTGGCTTCCTAGGACCAAATCTCTGCTTGTATCACTGGCCTCCAAAGAAGCCCAGCCCTGCAGCCCAGCTTGGAGCCCAGCTTGGAGTTCTAACTCTTTTGTTTCCTCCAGGACAGGCCTTGCCTGTGGTCATGTTGCCCTGCTTTCTATTACAGACAGTTGGGCTGTTAAGTATTTTTTTATCAGAGCATACCTGTTGCATAACCTCACTACCCAGTAGTCACACACATTCATAAATGTGTCCATTTTAATTCATTCTCTCTTCTCTTTATTTTATTCACTTTCATTCTCTGACTTAATTGTAGAATGTTGATGTTGGAAGAATCATCAGCCCAACTTCTTTCTCAGTATAGAAATCTTCTGTATTCCATTAGTAGCTACTAATAGCTTAGTGGTTAAGAGCATGGCTTTGGAGTCAGGCAAGACCTACCATTTATTGGCTGTGTGACCTTGAATACTTGACTCTTCTCTGTTTTGTCATCGGCAGAATATAATTAATAATAGCAGTCACATAGTAAGAACTCAACGTTAGTCATCTTCTATAAAGGATCTGCTTACACAACTCAAATGAACTTAATCTGGTGGCAACTGTGAACTTTTTTTGGAATGAGATGATCTCTACTTCTCTATAATTACCCATTGGTCCTGTTCTGCCTTCTGGGGCTGTCAATCTGTACGTAATATAGATAAGGTCCCTTTTCCAGAGAACTGCTCTTTGATGTACCTGAAAGTGGTGTTCATGCCCTCTAGGTGTTCTATTTTTTGGGCTCAGTAGCTTCAGTTCTCTTAGTGGCTCCTTAGACCATGGTCTTGATTTGGTTTCTGGTCCCTTGAAAACAGTGATTATTGTCCTTGGGATCTGGTCTGGGATGTCAGTGTCCTTTTTCAAAGAAGGGTACTCAAAGTTGAACTTAGGACACCAAGGATAGATTGACTAGTTCAGTAGTGAGGTGGCTATCCCATCTTGTTTCCTTTTTTTAATGCAGCCTAAGGTAAAGTAGTGTTTACCTTTTTGGTAGCTGCATAACACAGTTGACTAATATTAAGTAGATGGTCAGCTAAAATCTCCAAGTCTTCTTCACATTTGTTTTTTTTTTTAATTTAACTGTGGTAAAATACACCTAATATGAAATTTCCATCTTAACCATTTTAAGTGTACATTACACTGTTGTTAACTGTATGCACATTGTTGTACAACAGCTCTCTAGAACTTTTTCATTGTGCATGACTACAACTCTATACCCATTGAACAACTGCTCACTTCCCCCTCCCTCAGTCCCTAGCAACCACCATTCTACTTGGTTTCTATGAATTTGATTACTTTAGATACCTCATGTAAGTGGAATCAAGCAGTATTTGTCTTTTTGTGACAAAGTTGTCACAAAGTTCATAAAGTTCAAAGTTCATCCATATTGTAGCATATGGCAGAATTTCCTTCTTTTTTAAGGCTGAAAAATATTCTATTGTATATGAATACCACATTTTGTTTATCCATTCATTTGTTGATGGACACTTAGGTTGCTCTCACCTGTTGGCTGTTGTGAATAATGCTGGTATGAACATGGTTGTGCAAGGTGTGCTCTCTTTGAGACCTTGCTTTCAATTCTTTTGGATATATACCTAGAAGTGGAGTTGCTGGATCATATGGTAATTCTATTTTTAATTTTTCGAGGAAACTGCCTACTATTTTCCACTGTGACTGCACCATTTTATGTTCCCACGAACAGTGCACAATGGCTCCAATTTCTCCACATCCTCGCCAACACTTTTTTCTTTTATAGTAATCATCCTGATATGAGGTGATATCTACCTTGTGGTTTTGATTTGCATTTCCCTAATTATTAGCAATGTTGAGTATGTATCTTTTCGTATGCTTGTTGGCTATTACCTTTGTTGTTCTTTAATCACGTTCCTCCATCCAGGTTTTTAAACCCAAGACTTGTTTTATCTCTGTCGAGCCTCAGCTTGTTTATGTCCCATTGTTCCAGAGGTCATTTAGATTCTAATGCTTTCGTGTTTTGTTTACTGTTTCTTCCAGCTTCATTTCAACTTTATATTAGACATATCTGGCCCAAATCATTTTCTCCTCTCAGCCAGTAAGGATGGCTGAGCTTCTGACTTCCCAACGACTAGACTGCCCAATAATTAAGTTGACTTTGGCACATATGTTTGAAGTGTTTACAGTGCACAAGGTACTCTAGTATAGAATGGGCTGCCCCAGAGGTGATGAGTTCCTCGTCCCTAGACTATTTCAAGGAGAGACTGAATGGCCTTTGTCCAGAAGACTTCGAGAAGACTCTTCTGTAGGATGGGAGTTAGCACTGGGTCCTTATGATTCTGAGATTCTGTGACCTGAGCTTTGCTTAAAATTTTTCCCATTCATGCGGGAATTAAATTTTTTTTTAAATCTTATTTTTTGTTTTGGAGAGTTAATACATTTATATGGCTGAAAAATAAAAACAGTATAAAAAGGTACACATTCCATTCCTCTACCTCCTATAGGCCGTCACTATTGTTTCTTGTGTACCCTTCTAGTGCTTCTTCATACAAAAACAAAGAAATACAAGTGTATATTCTTAATATTCCCTTTTAAAACTTTTTTTAATGTGAAGTGATAACACATATGCAGAAAACATAAAACATAAATGTCAAATGCACAAGACAAATGTCAGCTCTGTGAATTGACAAAGCCGGCACTGGACTTACCACTCAGCTCAAGAAATAGAATATTCCAGCACCTCAAAAGCTTCTCTTATGCCCCCTCTCTCCTTCCCAAAGGTAATTACTACCCTGATTTATAGCTCTAGAGTTTAGTTTTGCTTGTTTTTAATCTGTGTATTCTTTATATTTGGTTTCTTTCATTCAATATATTCTTGAGGTTTTTCCAAATTGTGTACAGCTATAATTTGTTCATTTTCATTGTTACATAATATTCCATTGTATGACTGTAACACAATTAATTAATCCATTCTACTGTTGTTGCATATTGGAGTTAGCTCTTATATGTATAATTAATGCTGCTCTGAATAGTCTTTTTTTTTGAGGTAACGTTGGTTTATAACATTTTATAAATTTTTACGTGTTCACCATCAAAAGTCTAGTTGCCATCTGTCACCATACACGTGTGCCTCTTTCCCCCTTTTGCTCTCCCCCCACCCCCTTCCCCTGTGGTAGCCACCAATTTGTTCTCTGTATCTATGTGTTTGTTTGTTTATCTTCCATATGTGAGTGAAATCATACAGTATTTGCTTTTCTCCATCTTGACTTATTTTGCTTAGCATAACACCCTCAGGGTTCATCCCTGTTGTCACAAATGACAAGATTTTATCTTTTTTTTTTTTTTTTGGTGAGGAAGATTAGCCTTGAGCTAACATCTGTTGCCAGTCCTCCTCCTTTTTGCTGAGGAAGATTGGCCCTGGGCTAACATCTGTGCCCATCTTCCTCTACTTTATATGTGGGACACCTGCCACAGTGTGGCTTGATAAATGGTGCACAGGTCTTCACCCAGGATCCGAACGTATGAACCCCAGGCTGCTGAAGCGGAGCGTGAGAACTTAACCACCACCAGGCCGGCCCCAAGAATTTATCTTTTTTTATGGCTGAGTAGTATTCCATTGTGTGTATGTATGTATATATATATATATATATACCCCACATCTTTATCCATTCATCTGTTGATGGGCACTTAGGTTATATGTGTTTTTCAGTACTATGTGCATTTTTGTTGGGTTTATATCTGGAAATGGAATTACTGGATCATAGGGTATGTTTATGTTCCACTTCAGTAGATAATGCTAGCCAGTTTTCTAGTGGCTGTGAGGGCTGGTCTACTTCGGTTTCACCCTTACTGCTGGGATTTAACCCTTTAAGGTTCCAACTCAAAGTGTGGGGGGTTTACCAGGGCCTCCAATTTTTGTGCTCCCACCCTGATAGGGGTGTCAAATGAATTGCTCAGCCTCTCATCCTTTCAGTTACCTCTTTGATAATTAGTAGAGATACCCTGAGGGGGAAATGGACTTGAAATACCAGGCCAATCTCTCTGAATGAACTTCTCTCAGTTCTTGGCCTATAGTTCTTCATTAACTTGTTTGCTTTCTAACAGATGTTTTTGTTTTAATATTTTATCTGTTCTAGTTCTCAGTGAAAGTTCATATTACCTAGTTTGCTGTAATTGGAAGTCCCTTTCCTCCACATTTCTTATGCCAAAAGTAGCATACTACATACACTGTTCTGTATTTTGCTTTGTTCATTTAACAATACATTATGGAGATTTTTCTTCCTTTTTCCTTTTGCACCCCTTACATTGTGTGTTCTTTTAACCAGTCTCTTACTGATGAATATTTGGGTTGTTCACCATATTTTGCTATTTCAAGCAATGCCACAGTGACTAATCTTATACATACTGAATTTGTTGAGCAGATATATTTTAGGATCAATTCCCAGAATTGGGCATGCTGGGAAAGGATAAATGCATTTGTAATTTTGATATGTCCTATATAAGGGTTGAACCATTTTGTACCCCAATCCATATATGAGAGTGCTGGTTTCTTCACATTTTTGCCAACAGAGTGTTGTTAGGTTTATGATGTTACTAATTTTTAGATGAAAAATACTATGTCAATTTAATTTTAATTTGCTTTTCTCTTTTATATGTGAAGTTGAACATATTTCTGTTTTTTTCTCTTTCTGTGAGTTGTCTGATCTTGTTCTTTGCCCATTTCTATTGGATTTCTGGAAATTTTCTTACCAATTTCAAATAGTGTTTTTTAAAATACATTAAGGAGAGTAAGCCTTTCTATGTGATATGTCTGATTAGGCAGTGTCTCATTTTATCCTTACAACAACTCCCGTGTGAGCATGTTGTTACATCCTCCATTTAACTGATGGAGAAATTGAGGTAAAGTAAAGTAACTTGACCATGGTCACACGATAAGTGAGGAAGGCAGGGTTTGAACTAGTGTCTCTGACTCCATGCTTGAGTTTTTATGACACTGTTATAAATTGCCTCCCCACAGTAGAAAACGAAGGAAAAAATTTCTTTGTCTTAAATTTCCGCTTATTTGCCTAAAACTTCCATATTCGTCTGCCTTGTTTTGCTTTTTTTCATGTTTTTTCTCTTTATTTTCTTCCTTCCTTTTTTTTGGTCTTTCTTTTAAAAAATATTTATTTAGCTCCTATCATATGCTGGGCACTGGAGATACAAAATTAGAATAGTTCGGTTTCTACCTTCAAAAGACTTATAGTCTAGGAAGGGAGCCAGCCACATAAAATTATAATAAGTGCTATAACTCTTCTGTATGTGTAAAGAGGAAGCTACTGATTGCCTTTGGTGGGGGAGGGGAGGGAGTTTCATAGAAGGCTTCATAAAGGAGGTGACATTTGAGTTACGTTTTGAAGGATAAAATGGGCATCTAGACAAAGCGAGGAAGAGTGTTCCAGACAGAGGGGACAGCATGTATAATATTTAGTGTCCCCTCTTTCCAGCTTTATAAATCATCCCATAATATTTGAGAATTTAGTGAATACTTGGGCCTTCATGATTTTATAGATTTCAATACCACTTATTTCTTATCTCTGAAAAGTACTAATGCTTTTAATGAGCCTCATGTCTTCCTATTAGTCTCTCACTCCTGTTCTCTCTCTTCCCCTTGTTTAGTGGGGACCCCTGAAGCCCCTGATGGAAGCCACATTACCTGGGCATCGGACCATGAACCCCTGTCCTGTGTGGGAGCAGAAGAGTGGCTGTGTGTACCTGTTCTTCATCTGTGTGCAGGGCCATGTCACTGAGCGTCAACAGATTGTGTCAGGCAGGAATGCTGCCCGCCTTTGCTTCATCTGCAGTCAGGATGCTGGCTGTTCATGGAGTGAGGTGAGGGACCTGACTGAGGAAGTCATTGGCCCAGAAGTGAAGCATTGGGCCACGTTTGCTGTGGGCCCGGGTCATGGCATCCAGCTGCAGTCCGGGAGGCTGGTCATCCCTGCATATGCCTACTACCTCCCTTACCGGTTCTTTTGCTTCCGGCTACCATGTAAAGCCAGGCCTCATTCCTTGATGATCTACAGTGATGACCTAGGAGCCACATGGCACCATGGCAGGCTCATTAAGCCCATGGTGACAGTGGAGTGCGAAGTGGCAGAGGTGACTGGGAGGGCCGATCACCCTGTGCTATATTGCAGTGCCCGGACACCAAACAGGTGCCGGGCAGAGGCTCTCAGCACTGACTATGGTGAATGCTTTCAGAGACCAGCTCTGAGCCAGCAGCTCTGTGAGCCCCCACATGGCTGCCAAGGCAGTGTGGTGAGTTTCCGGCCCCTGGAGATCCCACATAGGTGCCAGGATCCTAGTGGCCAAGATGCTCCTACCATTCAGCAGAACCCTCTGCTGGACAGCTCACTGAGACTCGAGCAGGAAGCTGGATCACTGTCAGAATCATGGCTTTTGTACTCACACCCAACCAGTAAGAAACGGAGGGTCAACCTAGGCATCTACCTCAACCAGACCCCTTTGGAGGCTGCCTGCTGGTCCCACCCCTGGATCTTGCACTGTGGGCCCTGTGGCTACTCTGATTTGGCTGCTCTGGAGAAGGAGGGCTTGTTTGCGTGTTTGTTTGAGTGTGGGACCAAGCGGGAGTGTGAGCAAATTGCCTTCCGTCTGTTTACAGTCCAAGAGATCCTGAGCCACGTGTGGGAAGACTGCACCAGCCCTGGCGGGGTCTCTGAGCCAATTCAAAGCTAATTGGTTTAGGACTCAACTTTCCATGGAAGGGAAACCACAGAAGGCAGCCATGGCCAGGATAATGGAGGCCAGGATAACAGAGGTTACTGAAGTCTACAGAGATTTTAAAAACTTAAGATTCTGCTTCCTACTCTTTTTCACTTCTCCTTTTCTAGAGGGCAAAATGAGAATTTTGCCATAGCTACTGAGGTGGAAAGAGCACTCGCCTGTGAGGTAGGAGACCATGATATGGTCTTCGTTCTGCCATTGCTTGCTTTGGGACCTTGGACATGTCACCTGAACTCTCTGGGCCTCAGGTCTCCATCTCTAAAATGGGAAGATTGGATCTGTGATTTCTCTTCTTCCTATCTCTAGGAAAGGCAGACTACCTGCGTGCTCCATGATCAGCAAGTCCTTGCTGCATACATAAGACTCTGATCTCAAAATGGAGGTCACAGGACTCATCTTTTCAAATGACTCACCACTAATCCAAGTATGAGGTTACAAGCAGGTGTCACGGTATGAAGGAAGATCTGGATAGTTTGTTCTCTTTTTAATAATAAAAACACCCACACTCTTGTAATCATGCTCAGAGCTCTACAGGCTCTCTACCCTAGAGGAATTGGGCAGAACAATAGGATCATGAAGTCACCTACCTTCTCCAGCTTTGCAGCTCGGCTCAACTTTCCCTTCCTCATCCAGAATGTATTGTTTCCTAGGGAAAAAATGAGAAGCTTGATGCCAGTGATTATTGATAGTGGTACTTGTTGTTTCTGATGGCATTACTCCTATGAAAGATGAACCTGAAGTTCATTTATTAGGATGATTCCTGATGGAAAAAGGACGTGGGTTAGGACTTTAAAGCATTGGATGAATCTTCCCACTCTCTCTGCCCACAAAGAACTCACAGTTTATGGAGGCAGAAGAGGGAAAAAAATTAAGAAAATAAATGTAGCTGGTGGGATGGTTTGTAGATGTTGGGCTCTAAGATGTAGATGTAGATGTAGAAATTGGTGTGAGGGAAGCTCCTAATGTCATCGTCTTGGTTGCATGTTCATTGTGCCTGGAGTCATCTGCTTCAGGCTTATTTAGGCTGCTGGGTTCCCCCCAAGTTTGTTTTTCTCAGAGTGTTGTCCTGGCTCAGCCACTCCTTTACCCGTGAAGAAGAGCTTCACCATTAGGAATGTCTCTGGACCCCCAAACCTCTGAATCAGGCCTCTTTGTTTGGACCTACTGAAATCACTATTTGTGACATAGGGATGCCTCTTTGTCTAATAGGTTGGGGGCTGAACTCTGCCAGTGCTGGGTCTCTCAGATGATACCAAATTGGTTGCTCTTACTTTAGATTATTTCTGCCATAGCTGGTTATTGAGACAGAAATTCTATCATGAGAGATTTCTTTTTTGTCCTTATTTTAGGAGAATAATGCCTTAAACTGGTATCAGCTAAATATATTTGGTGCTGGGTAATGACCCCAGAGAGCAAGTCTTTATCGTGGAACATGGCCTAATGGGCTAGGGGTTGCAGTCAGATGGGGGAGAGTCCTACAGGACGAGAGCAGAGACTGACTTCACCTACTTCAGCATATGGCTTAAGCCCATGGCTTAGAGTAGCTTTTTAAAATTCCCTTAGCCCCTCAAATATTTGCCAAAGTTATCTTTTCAATATATGGTTATAATCATTCATTCACTCATTTATACATTTATCTAAATATTTCTTCAGTGCCTGTGCATAATGTAAGGTACCAGCTATTGCCATTCCCCAGCTGAAAATCATTTGTGGCTCCTCATTGCCTCCTAAAGGTGTTTACATGTAGCCTGACATGTAGGACCTTCAGTTTTTGGGTGAAATAATGAATACTTATCTCTGCTTCTTTATATGAAGCCCACCGTCAGAGAAGACCTCTGTCAAGTTGGCAGGTGGAGGGGGTAGAGATTTGAAGGTGGGCAGAGTTAGTGATGCAGGGAGAAATTGGGGAAGGGGAGGATTAAAAGGGCAGCACCCTCCTGAGTAGTAGAAACTTCTTGTTCAGCAAAGCTTTCCTGAGCACCCTACTCCAAATAGATAGGAAGAGGGAGGTTGGCTAAGTTCTACAACTAGGGCTTAAGGATGAAGAGAGTGAGAATGTCAAGACTTTTTGGGACCATCTGAGAAAGGAGTCAAGGAAGGGACCTCAGTCACATGGCAGTGTGGACCCCGGATGTCTAATACCAGTACTCAGAAGATTTCTCATCCATCTCTAAATTGCCCTCCCCTTTCTCCTTCCTCTTTGCCTCATGTTTGCTTATTTTTAGTGACTAGCAGTGAAACTCTTAAAAGACAAAGGGCCTATGTGCATTTTTCAGGAAAAGCAAGAAAAGGGGATTGGGGATGGGTGTAATCCAGAATGAGGATTAGAGAGAGGAACAGAGTGGGTGATGGCAGCTGTGAAGAAAAAGAACAGCAGATAGAAGTCCTGGCTCCTTTAGGAAGAGAGAGAAAGTGGCACACATGTGAGACCTAGCCTGGAGAGATGGTATAGGTGGTGGCTGCTGTGAAGAAGAAATGACAACAGGCTGGAGCTGTTCCCCAAAACGTGTGGAAAGGGAAAGAGGCCTGCACAGGCCAGCAGGTTACACTGCAGATAAGTTCCTACCCAACCCCATAACTTTAAGCTGGCTCAACTTGTCCGTGCCTCAGGTGACCAACAAAAACAGCTGTAGGCCTTCCAACTCTGTGCCAATTACCCAAGGCCTTCAGGGCCCTGAGACTTATACCATGATACTGGTGCCTAACTGAGCCCACTTCAGTCACTCTCAGGTTGGTAGGATGGAAAAGACAGGGCAGGTGATGGCAGCTGTGAAGAAAAGAGGAAAGCAGACTGGGGGCCTGTAATCTAGACGCGTGAGGAGAGGACTACATAGGCTGTGGTCCTTTGCCCCCAGAGGCCCTACCCTGTCCTTGGACCCTTAGAACGGCTCCATCCAGCATGCATGGCAGGAAAGCACAGGTAGGGGCCCCCTGCTGCTGGTATGTACCCAGACCAGCCTCACCCGTTTAACCTGCTGGTTCTGCTCATGCTCCCTAACTCCTGGCTCTCTCACTCCTAGGCTCCTAGTATTTACCTCAGGCCCTTGTTATTTGGAGTCTTTATTTGGTCCTGTTCCTCCTGGTCACCATTCTTCCCTCAGAGAAACTGCAGCCATAGGAAAGAGACCTTGCACCCTGCCTGTTGGGTAGCCCCAGGGACCCACAGAGGTTGACTTGAGGCTGCACAGCTTCCTCCCCAGGGCAGTAGAATTCATTATTTTCACTGCAGCCAGATTAGGCTGCTCAGTCTTCTCCAGTAGGCCATGACATTTCCCCACTGCATTATTCAGTAGATGTCGTGTCATCTTTTGCTGTGCTCCAGAGTGCACAGTCCGAGCCACACACTGCCCTGTATTATTGTTGCCTGTGTTGTGCCCTCTAGGCCTCTGGTAGGCTGTGACCTCCTTGAGGGCCAAGTTTGTCTGACTTCTCTCTGTGTCATTTTTACCTTGAATCACAAGACTTATTTATAAATATATGCTTTTTCTATCATATTCTGCATTCCCCGAAGATCAGGATTGTGCCTGATTCCTCTCTTTGTCCTCTGCACTCAACACAGGGCCTGGCACAGAATAGACAGCAGTAAAGTTATGCTGAAGTAATAAAGGAGTCGAAGACTCTTGGCCTTCTGGAGCCAACTGAGAAGGTGAGGGCAAGTTCCCCCATAGGGAGGAGCATGTTGCATCCCTCTGTGGATTGCATAGCATGCTAAACCTGCTGAACACTCACTCTAAATGAGTCTTCTCTGTCCTGGCCTGCTTCCAGATCAGTCACATTACTTCCTGGGAATGAGCTTTTTTCTGGCTTTGGCTTGGTCCTGCCTGAAATGTCCCAAGGATCACAGCCCAAGCCCAAAGCCAAGCCTTGGTTTGGGGTTCTCATTTCACTGGTATTTCCCCTCTGTTCCTGATTGGATTTTCTGTACCCACCACTCCTCCAGGACTCAAAGGGAGATGTTGGGGCTTAGCGTGTTCTGAGCGTGTCTTAGCTCTGTGATCCCAAGTGCCAGAAATACTCTTTGTACTATAAAAACTACCATGACTCTTTGAAACAAGGAAGATGAATAAAGAGCTTAATTGTGGTGACCACTGTTTTTTGTTTGTTGTTGTTAAGGAAACTCAGAGATGATTATCATCCTCATACTTATATCTAGTTTGTACCCAACATCTTTCAAAAATTGGATTTGAAGCACTTTCTTGCTTTTCATAAGAACTTTTATTTCCAGAAAACTTTATTAATAAAATCCTTTGCACTTTTACAGCTTGTCATTTGAACATAGTTACCTGTTGAGGGAAGCAGGGCAGAGATGACCATGACTGGTTTGATTGCATATTACACACTAGCTATTAAATGGAGGAGCCAGGATGCACAGAATCACCCCTCTCTGACACAGGCCCAGTGCTCGTCACTGCACATCTTATTTCTTTTTTCAAAACACCTTGAGGTTATTCTCAAATTGTAGCTGGAGAGGCCACAAATATTTACCTCAGTGAAGTGAGATGATAGCTTTAATTTATGATTTTTACTTGACTTTCTGTTCCATTAGAATGCTTAAGGCACTACTTAATTTTGCTAAATGTTTCAGCATAACTCTTCCAAGTTCCATCAGTAGGTCAGTCTGCTTTCTTAAATTGACTATTGAAAAAGTTTCAAATGGGCCTATCTTTCATTATAACACTGAGAGTCACATAATGATGAAAGAATAAATGAAGTTCAAAGAACTGCTAATTTACCTCGTAAAATAATTATTTATATAATTATTAAAAAAATCTGTGCAGCTGGCCTGGCGGCATAGTGGTTAAGTTTGTGCGCTCTGCTTTGGTGGCCCGGGATTCACAGGTTTGGATCCTGGGTGTGGACCTACACACTGCTCATCAAGCCATGCTGTGGTGGCAATCCCACATACAAAGTAGGGGAAGATGGGCACAGATGTTAGCTCAGGGACAGTCTTCCTCAAGCAAAAAGGAAGATTGGCAATAGATGTTAGCTTAGGGCCAGTCTTCCTCACCAAAAAAAAGCCAAATCCAATGATCCATTTTATTTTCGTATGTTTTTTTAGATTGCTTCTTGTCTGAGGGATCTTTGGACTTTAGAGGAATATGCACTACTATGTAAACTTTAGTACTCAATTTATTAAACTCATATCCATTGAAAACCTCTTAAATATTTAAACAATAACAAGTTTGATCAATTAAACTGCCTTAAACATAAATACCAGTTACAAATTTAGTATAGTTAATCCTTTTGAACATTTCAGATATCGTAAATAATAGATGAAACTTAAATCCAATGATTATAAAACATCCTTATACCAAAATGGAGTACAAAAGAGCTTATGCCATGGATTTAACTTTTTTACTTATTATTATACCTTTTGGGACTTGTAACTTTTAGACTTCTCTAGAGTTTTAGTAACTTTATCAGATTCCGCCCCCCCCCATCTCCCTAGGGATTTAGTAGTAGCAGATCCAAAGGAAATAAAGAGTACTGTTTGAGACAAGCTCTCTTGCCACTGGAGCATTAAACTGGGAGATTGGAGGCCTGGAGCCATAGTCAGCCGTCTTATCCTCCTTGGCTGGTGGAGAATGCCTGAATGCAGTAGAGGCCTGAAAGAATGGAGCCTGGCAGAAACAGTCCTGATGTTATCCACTGGGATCCTCCTTGTTATGGGAACCTATAACACCCCAACCTTTATTTGATTTTGATTTTATTTATTTATTAAGCTAGTTTGAGTTGCATGTATGTAGCTTGCAACCAAAAGACTATAAATACCCATCCTCAGAAAATTTGATTAATTAGTACCACAACTTGTTAGTCACTACTGGAGCAGAACCATAAGCCATGAGAAATTAACTTTGAGTACAGTCTACTAAAGTTGGATTAATAGTATTACCTACAGAGTACATTACCAGGAGAAACATTGGGATAGAATAGAGAAGGGATTAGGCTAGGAGGAGTCAGGAGTCCAGGGTCCTTGTCCTAGAGCTTGCCACTGACCTGATGGACAACTCTGTGCCAGCCACTGGCCCTCTCTGGGAACCCATCTATTCAGCTGTATACAGCAGGGGCATGATCCTTGCCCTGCTACTCACCAGGAAGGTGTATGGATCTGACGAGCTAGTGAATCCTCAGAAGGGTTTAGCAAGCAGTGCAATGTTGTGTAAATAGAGGATAAATTACCTTTCACCCATGGATCTCTGTTCATTATCCATCAGTATTGACAACATTTGACAGTTGCATGCTGAAAATGAGGGTGATGGATGGAGAGTAGAGGAGGAAGGCAGGGCCCACTGAGGAGGGCACTCCAGGGCTGGACAGCCATCTTGCCTCATCTCTGTCATGTCCTTAGCAAACTGCAGGCCTCATGATTTTGCCCCACCTTCTGATTTTGCCCCAGACCTTTTGCTCCCTTACTATGAGGAATGACCCAGCCTGGGTATAAAAGGGAAAACCTCAGCCCCAAGTAGGAAGGGACTTGGTCTGAATCATCTCTGTTCTCTGTGCCCACCATAGTTCCAGGCATAGCACAGTATAGGAAAGAAGGATGCAAGGAGAATAACATTTGTAAAGTGCCTACTATGTGCTTTGAGTTATACATACATTCTCTCATTTAATTCAACAACCCATTCTAGAGATAGAAAAGTTGAGACTCAACAAGGTAACATGATACACTCCAATGTCACACACCTGTATGTGATGAAGTCAGATCTGATTCCAAACCTGTATTTTTGTCATATGGTAAATAAGAGGCAGAACTGTGGGTGATGCTTACCTTGCAGGTTGATGTGAGGCAGAGATAGTCTTTGGAACATCATGGGTATTCAGCAGCTGGTAAGAGGCTGGTGGTGATGATCCCTGCAGTAATAACCTCATTCCATATTACATAGTAATATTACACATTACATATTACATAGTAATAACTATGTATTGTCTTGTAGTTGCACTAGAGTGGGCTCTCAAACCAAAGGTCTTCCCTTCCTATTTCGTCCGAAAGAAATGCATTAGTTTCTCTACTTGGAAGCCCAGATCTAGCTGGAAATTATTTTCCAGTACCCCCAACCATCAGAGCAGCTGCCTCCCAAGACCCAGAGTCATCCTAAATATAGATTTTGTTGTCATCAACTAGGAATAGAATCAGAAATGAGAGCATGGATTCTCTTGAGAAGTAAACACAGAACTTGATAGCAGGTGAAGCTGACTTCGTACCAAGTGAGAAGGTCAGGGGCCTACAGGCACTGGGCAGGTCTCTGATTGAGCCACAAGTTGGAGATAGCAACTCTGCCACTGCCTTTCCCCAGTGTGGGCCAGTCCCTGGAGCTACACCCAGTGGCCAGGTCTGAGCCCATCACACAATGTGGCTGGTCCTCCATACATGTCTCTAATCCTCATAACAACCAGGGAAGCATGACCGTATTGTCTGCAACCTACAGACAAGGAAACTGAGCCTTGGAAAGGTGAAATGATTGGGCAAGTATCTTAACTACAATTTCTTCATTTGTAAAAGCTAGGATAATAAAAGTATCTCATAGGGTTGTTGTGAGGGTTAAGTGAGAAAATGTATTTAAACTTAGATAAAAGTTAAATGCCTGGCACAAAGTAGATATTCAAAAAATAGGAGCTGCCATGATTATTAGAACTTTTCCCTGTAGTTATCATATTAGCCCATCACGTGTGCACAGTGTGTTAGCAGTACTTTTCAAACTTGTGTGCATGTGAATCACCTGGAGAGGTTTTTTTTAAAAAAAAAAAAAAAGATTCCCCCCACCAAGATTCTAATTCAGTAGGTCTGGAGTAGGGCCCGAGAATTTGCATTTCTAACAATGCTGATGCTGCAGGTCCATGGACTACTCTTTGAGTAGCACTATGTTACAGTACTTACCTCTCCATCTATTACCTCACCCACCTTCTACTCACACTCTTGCCAGCCTCATGAGGTAGCAGCAACATAGACTGCTACTATGAATGTCCATGTGGAACCAAGTTTCATTTGCCAAATAGGTGTCTAACTTGGGTCTCTAGTCTACCAGTGAACTGTATATTTCCTGGGTCAAAAATTCAGCTTTCCAGTGGCGTGGTAATTGCCCGGGATTCCTACTGATATTTTTGCCCAATCTCATGGAAATTAAAAGTGACACCACAGCTTGGGCACAGACCTAGGCCTGTGGGTATTGGGTGCTTTCCCATCTGTAGAACAGGTTTGCAAGACTTGTGAGCTCAGCCAAAGACTGGGTGGGCAGTGGACAAGAGGCCTTGTGTTAGTTGGGCTGCTGAGGACTCAGCTCTGTGAAGAGGGGCTTTTTATGCCTGCAAAAGGGAGAGTGAGGGTCAGCACAGAGCATGAGCTAAGCCTGCACTGTTGCCAAGGTAGACATTGCCGAACTCTATCGGTATGAAGGTCCAATGTGAAATTCAGGGTGTGAAGGGAATGGGGCTACATAGTACCCATCAGTCAGACAATAATCTGACTGTACGTCTGGTCTGGACTGTCATTTCTGCCTTTGGTGGCCACACTGTGTGTGGCCATAAGGCAAAGTTCCTCTTTACTATCTCCTGAGCTCCCTCTCCTCATGGGCCCCAGTCGCAGATTTCTTTGGAGTCAAGACGTTGAAAAATGGTTAGGAAGCTGCAGTGCCCTTCCTGCTACTCTATGTTCCTGGTTTGAAAGCTTGGGTTTCTGTATTGATATTGAATTATTATAATAGGCCCTGGAGATTGGGTTAAAGCCAAGTCCTATGGGCATCTATGAGCTTTGAGGGGAGGGTACCATGCCCATTTGTTCACCATATTATTCCATCCCCTAGCACAGTAGGTACTCAGCAAATATTTGTTGAATGAATTGGTTAATGGCCTTTCTAGTTTCAATCACTTGGAGAAGTAGAGATTCTCCAAAATTGGGAACTCCAAGATGAGTCTTAGGCAGAATAGGACACTCCTGCCTTTCCTGACCTCACTCCTTTGGTTTGAGACTTCATGGCGTCTAAGTGACCCAGGGGATGATCCCTGGTAGCCTGAAGCGGATCCTGGATTCAGGATGTGCTATTAAGAGGATGCCAGGCTGGAGCTGAGGAATACATTTTTTGCCATTCCAGTAATCTAGGTTCATACCACAGTCTGTGCTGTTACTGGAAAACCATTCCTAAAGCCTGATCTAAACACTGCAGCCTGGCGTCCACTGTGTTGTCAGCACTGAGGGGTGGTTGGGTGAACACACTTGACCTGGAGCTTTGAAAGTAGAGATTCAAGGCTCCCAAAAGCCAGCATGGTGGTGGCAGGAGGAATCAGTGAGAGAAGATCTGAAGGGGAAGCCGACTCTTGAGGTCAGAGTCTGGTGTGTCAACTGCCTTCCGTTCCTCATATGAAGATTCCTCCTTGCCGGAAAGTAGCAGTTTTCTTACAACTCTCAGGAGGGTAGGCGTGGGGCTTGGGGGTAGGGTTCCATGTTTGCTTTCCAGGCCGGCGAGTATCCCAGTGCTTCAGGAGTTGCGATGAGAGGGCACAGGCCTCATACTAAGCCCAGAGTCGGGAGGTGGGGCAGATCCTCCCTCATCAGAACTCCCTGAGCCCAATGGGGCCTCACAAGGACCCACAGCTGCAACACACTTATACTTGCTGGGGAGCTGAGGCCGACCCCACCAGCTAGGAACAGACGGGATCCAGGCTCAGAAGCTTAGGTAGGTGATGTGTTTGGGCAGGGCTGCTTTGGGTGTATCATACAAAATTGCCTGGCCGAGGGGCAAGTGGGGCCTGAAATCCAGCCAGCGTGGAGCTCCCCAAGCCATGCACCTATAAGGCTGCAACTGCCCAGAGGGTCCCCTGGGGCTGACCCTTGCTCAGAGTCCTGCAGGGACAAGATCCATGTGGATCAAAACTTTTTTGAGGGCCGCCCATGACAAGTACATCAGTGCGATTGCTTAGTTTAATGCTCACTATAGCCCTGCGAGGCTGGTATTATTATCCCACATTTTAGGTGAGAAAAGTGAGACTCAGAGAGTGGCAGCCACTTGCACAAGGTCATACAGTTGAAGTCAGGCCTGGCTCTGGGCCTGGGGCCTCCCAGACCAGGGCTTTGCCTGTAGCCGGCGGCACTGTCAACATTGACCACCAGGTGTCAATCTCCTCCAACTTGCCGCCGGCTGCAAGCAACCTCGAATTTTAAATGGCAGTGCCTGTGGTTGGTGACAGAGCAACACTCTCTGCCTGGTGTTTCAAAACTACCCTGAGGCATCGCTTGTTAACTCTGTGGTCCTCAGGGGGATACTGATGCTCTGAGAGGGGCAGTGACTTTCCAGAGAAGGAAGTTCTGTGTGTGTGCATGAGCACAGAATCTGCTTCAGTCCAGTTCCCTTGGAGACTGGTGGACCTGCTGACCTGACATTAGCTGAGAGCTGGTGGGCATGATTTTCCTGTCACCCTTCTGCCCCCTCTGTTGCCGAGTCCCCTCTCAGGGGTGGCAGCTGAGTTTTCCTTTGTCTCTGTCAGAGGTCCAAGGCCCAGCCCCTTCTGTAGGTGGGGTCACCCGTACCTGGTCTGAGGCCATTCTGAGGCTCACGGATCCCTCCCCTACTCTAACCTGCGTGCTCTTTGTGTGGACATAAGAACTTCTGTGGTCTTCCTCCACGCCTGCCTACAGCCAGGAAGAACTGGGAGGGAGTCCTCTGAATCCCTCCCGGAATACCTCACGCGTTCCCCTCGTCGCTGCTGGCTAGAGCGGTCCCCATCAGTGGGATTCCTGTAGCTGGATAGCTCTACCAGAAACTTCCTCCCAGTCTCTGTGCTGTTTAGTGGCAGCCCTAGGGTATGCCTGTGGGTTCCCAGCTCAGCAGTCTTTCTCCATGGATAAGGGGGCGAAGTTCCCCTTCTGGCAGGCATGCCCCGTTTCTCTGAGGAGCTCTGGAATACTCTCCACTCTCCATCAAGGCAGTAACTTCACACACAAACAAAGCACTCCTCACAAGGCTACTGCTGACATCTCCCCTTTTCCCTCCTAAGTCCTGTGTGTGTGTGTGTGTGTGTGTGTGTGTGTGTGTGTGTGTGCTCCTTTGTGTTTCTGTTTACAACATGTGGTCTTAGAGCTTCTTGTCCTCAGCTGGGGGCCTTAACTGCAATGCACAATTCAGAGACCTCAGAGGAAGTCCTACCCTACATCCTCTCAAGTAAAGGTCATGACAGCTACCTTGGGGATGCTGAGAGGGTTTAGTTCAGAAACCAGGGAGACTGGAGCTCTGTGAGGGCAGGGACCTGCCATTTAAGCTGTGTCCCCAGCAGCCATCACAGGGCCCACATGGAGCAGGCCTTGGGGAAGGTTTCTTACCTGCATGAAGGGCCCTGAGGTGACTCTCCCACCCAGAGTGGGTGCCTCTTAGAGCAGGATGTGTCCCCTCCCTCTGTAGCCCCCCACATTGCCTCTACAGGCAGAGGAGATGGAGAACAGAGTAAACATCTGTGAAGACAAGCATTGCACAGCCATTATTCCAGGGTTTTCAAGCTTCTCTCATTTTCATGCCTCCTCCATGATTTTTGCTAAATTCTTAATATTTTTCTTTGGCATATTTTATGTATATACCTAATTTCACTGTCTTCGAAGTAATAATAGTCATGAAATCTTACGTTTAATATATTAGTTATATTTTTTCCTAATACGCATTAAAATAAATATGTAGCTATTAAAAAAATTAGCAGAGACCACCGACAAATATCCTGTGTACCACCAGTGAGGTATATGCCACACTTGGGTTATTTAATTTTCACAAAACCTTGTGAGGTCAGTAATGTTATTTCTGTTTTACAGGTGAAGAAATAGAAGCTCAGAGAGGTGAATTGACTTGGCCAAGGTCACACAGAGTCTTCTGATCTTGGCCCCCTGCCTACAGATAGAAGAAGGGAAGGGAGGAGTGTGTGCTTACCAGGATGATGGAGTGGAAGGGGATGGTGGACAGCTACCAATGAGAAATGAAAGAAGGCCGGGACCATAGGGGGTGGGGACAGGACTCCACATCAGAAAGGCAAATGACCTGAGTCTCAATGTCCTATGCACGGTAATGGCCATGAAAATAGCTGCAGATTTGCCTGCATTTGTGTGACCAAGATTTATTGTGCCAGCAACTCCGGTAATTGGATGATGAAAGCACTGCAGCTGGGACTGTTGGCTGGAGATTAATTATTGGGGAGGAGGGGGGAGTGGCCTGGATGGTGCCCAGGGTGGAGACTGCAACCCACTAGGAGAGCTGGCAGGCAGACCTTACAAATCCAGGGGACCCCTCCCCACACAGCTGAGACCCAGAGAGAGAGGCGACTGGCCCAGAGCCACAGCCATTCCTCAGCAGAGTCGGGTGAGAGCTCTTCTCTGAGTGAAGCCGATTCCTGGGAAAGGTGGGCTGCTACAGCAGCAGCAGGAGGGGCCTGGGCCAGAGGGGGAATCCCAGTTTTGTTGCTTATTTGCTACAGAGCCTTGGAAAGGTGACAATATCTTTGAGCCTCAATTTCTCCAGCTGTAAAATGGGGACGATGGTATTGACTTTACTAGGAAGTTGTGAGGATCCAAGGAGATTATTGGGCCCCATGTAGGCCTGGCACCCACTCTAGGGAAACTTATTCACACCCCCACTGCTTAGGTCTGACCCTTGTCCCCGCTACCTGGGTCCTGCATGCCCCCTCACACCCTCCCCAAAGCCCTAAAGCTTGATGCCCAGCCACTGTGGGCACTTTCTGCATGAATGTCAAGGGTCCCCAGTGGGATGCAGAAACCCAAAAGGGACCACCGGTTGGAGGATCCCACGAAGAGGCCCTGGGAGGAAGGCAGGTTTGGAGAATGAATCAGTCCTGAGTCCAGCCACCCCTCCCAGTGAGGAGAACCTCTTGCTGGCATCTGACTCTGCACCCACTTGGCAGGACTCTGGCTGGATTTGTCATCCCCCTTTCTCAGGGGCAGCAGGGTCTGAGGGTAAGAGCTAGGGATGAAGAGAAGTACCCCTGGCTTACTTCGGGCTAAGGAAGGAGGAGTGGGCTCTGGAGAAAGATGTTTCTTGGATTCTAATTCCTGCTCTGCATTTAGCCAGCTAGCTGTGTGACTTCACAAGTCATTTTCCATCTCAGCCTTCGTTTTCTCATCTGCAAAATGGGGATATGCTTTATTTGGATTCCTTTAGTTGCAAAGAACAGAAAATCACTTGAGTCCATTTAGACAAAGGGGAATTGGAGGAGGAGCCAGCTCTGGGAACTGGAACTGGAACCTAAACCCTGGGAGGAAGAGGCCACTTGGGGGCTGGCACCTCTCACCACCTCTTGTCAGTGGGTGAGCTGTCTGTTCATCTCTCACTACTCAGAGGCTGATTCCTTCCCTCTTCTCTCTGCCTCCCAGGTTCTCCTTCCTCAGAGTCCCTGCTCTCCCACCACTTTTGCTTGCACATGACCTCTCATGGAGACAACTCAACTCCATGGTTCCTCCCTCTGGGCCGCCTTGTGGTTTTCACTTTTTACTACCAGATGCTCCCACCCTTCCCAATTAATACGCATGACAGAGGGAATCTGATTGGCCCTGATCAGGGGGTCACAAGGCCCTCATAGATCTGGGGAGGGATGACCCCTAGACTGACTGACAGGCCTCGGAGTGGATGGGGGTTTGAGGTTGGATGAGCCCATGTATATAAAGTGCCCCACACAGTGCCTGGCATACTGTAAGTGCTCAGAAAAGTTTGACTGAATGAAACTCACAAATCCTCCTCTCACACCACTGATCTTCCTTCTGGCCCCTTCCTCTGGCCTTCACCTGTGTGGAGGCCTCCAGCCTTGGATCCCCTTCCACCTGGGCCTCTCTCCCTCTCCTGGCCAGCCTGGACCTGGGGTGGGGCGATCATCCCATCCAGACCCTCTGCATCACCCAGGACTCCCTGCCCTGTGCCCCAGCAAACGTTCTCACACTCAAAGCTCCAAACCCCAGCTCCATTCTCCCTCTCGGAGACCTCCTGCCAAGGTCTCTGTCATTGGGAAGGGAGCCGGTGATCACTGCATGTATTCACTGAGCACCTCTAGGTGCCTGGCCCTGTGCTCAGTGCTTCACCCATTTGTTATGAACTCTTCACAATTCCCCTTGAGAGGGAGCTTGTCTGGATGAAAAAACTGAGGTGTGGCATGGTGAAAGGAGGTGAACCCAGCTCTAACTCCAAATCCTCAGCTCAAGAGCAAAGCATTGGTGTGAGCTCTATCATCATTCCTCCCCTCCAAATGGAGTTTCCACAGGCCACACAATATTCCTCCCTTCTCTCTAGCTTTACAAGATGAGTTAGCTAACAGCTAATTTTTGTTGAGCACTAACAGCACTAACACTTAATATATGCCAGGCACTATTCTAAGCACTTTACATGTATCAACTCATTTGATCTTCATGGGGTATGCACTCTCACTGTCCCCATTTTGGAAATGAGGAACTGACACCTCTCCCTTAGGTTAAGTGACTTGACCAAAGTCATGCCATCTGATAGAGCCAGGTTTCAAAGCCAGGCCATCTCGCTATAGACCCTGAGCTCTTAACCACCGTGCTATACTATAGTGGCCATGGAGTTGCCCCTACTCCAGTTCAAGGCCCTGGAACCCATTTTCTGCCCACTTCCTCCAGGAACTGGTTCCATTCATCCCCCTTTCCCTTCTTTAAGTTCTCTCTCTCCTCTGGCTCCTTAGCACTCAACATGTTTACCACTTTCCCATCACAGAAATGTCCTCCATCTCATGTACCTTAAGGCTACTTCTCTTTCTTTTCTCACTGTCACAGCACAGCCCATTTTCTTGACAGACCTTCTCCACTTGCTGTCTACACTTCCCCACCCCTCATCAAAGTGGCTTCCACTCTGCCCACTCCGCCCTAAGCATATGGAGATTGCGCCCCCACCTTTCCAGAGGAAAAAAATTTATGCCCATCAACAACCTAAAAAACCTGTCAATCAAACATGAAATCAGCTATGTAAACTGTAAACCATGTTACAACTCGAGTAGTTCTGCAACAAAATTTTCATCAAGATTAAAAAGAGAAGCAAAGACAAACGCTGAGTACTTTGGTATAACCCAATTGCTGATGACACTTGAGTCTTCTCTATCCAGCAAGAGTTTTGCTTTTCTGCTCGCACACACTCTAATATTATACCCAGCCAATGTATCATTCAAGTGCAAAGGCAATACCCTGAGGGTCTGCAAAGGCAGCAGACTGATATTTGCACTGTTCTGTTTCACTGGGTACACACAGTTCTTACCCTTCTTCACTCATTTAACACTTGAGCCATCGTGGGTTGTGGCTTCTTTTTTGGTAACTACAATTATTGGAAAATAGCAGCAAAATAAATCTCCCTTTCTTCTTGGTGGTTTCTCAGTTATCATACCTGCCTAATAATCATTTTTCAGCCTTTTTCTCTTCCTCCTACAATCTTCTTTTTCCTTTCCTTTATGTCTCTCCTCTATCTCCCTTCCTAACGCTGGTACTTTCCTCACCTGGCTCCAGATTTCTGGGAGAGGTTGGATAGGAGTCACTAGTGCACCAGGGTCAAAAGACCACCCCAGCGGCCTAGTGCAGAGAGATAATTTGGGGCCATGGGTAGGGTGTGTATAGGCCCTCCAACCATTTGGAAACAGCATGCTCCTGAAGACTACTTTGCCAAGATTCCTGATGACTGCTGCATGGAGCACCTCTGCTGTACTGCTGCCTGCTGGTCCCCAAACTCAGTTTTTAGCTTTCACCTTACTGACCACTTGGCAGCATCAGGGACCACTTACTCCTTGACCTTCCTGAAGCAATTCCATTCCTCCTGGGCTGACATCATATTGCACCACTCTGATTCCCTATTTACTCTCCTGCTCCTCAACCCTTAGGGGTTGGAATTCTCCAAAGTTCCAGCCTTGATCTTCCATTTGCTGTACACTCTCCTGCTAACGACTTAATCCACTCACACAACTCAGACTACCCAGTTGTCAACGATTCCCAAACCTCTGTCTCCAGGCTAGGTCTTGGCTCCATACCCAGATATTCAACTGCCCTCTAATTCAACCAGCCAAGGCCAAATCCATCTGCTGCTCCCAAACCTGCTCCTCCCCCTGTGCCCCCTCTCTCCACCCAGCCTCCCTGGCCAGAAGCCTTCACAGCTTCCTTGAACCCTCTTTGTC
The DNA here is from genome assembly GCA_031878705.1 of Tapirus indicus. NCBI lineage: Eukaryota > Metazoa > Chordata > Mammalia > Perissodactyla > Tapiridae > Tapirus > Tapirus indicus. The sequence continues at coordinate 29,926,671 of CM062924.1, forward strand.
CTTTGCTCTCCACATCCAGACAATCACATAAATCAGATGGATTCCATGCCCCCTTAGACTCTCTGGAAACTGTGCCTCCCTTTCCAGGAGGAAGAACACAGTAGAAAGAATATAGGCTTTAAGGTTAGACAGACCTGGGTTGAAATCCTGCCTCTGCCAGTTATTGGCTATGTGACTTAGGGCAACTCTCTTAATTCATTCAAGGCTTAATTTCCTTATCTACAATATGGGGATAATAACATACTTTGAAGAGCTGTTGTGAGGATTAGAAACAATGATGTAAATACTTAGCACTGTGCCCATCCCATGGTAACACTTAATGATGGTATTCATCATCATAATGATAATGATGGTTATTATTATTTCTGGATTCACCATTATTGGTCTAATCTAGGACATCATCTTCTCTCTCCTGGACCATTGCATCAACCTCCTCCTTGAACTTCCTGGCTTCATTCTCCATCACCCCCCAAATCTGTTTTTCAGACAGTAGTTGGAGAGATCTTTCTAAAATGCAAATTGGATCATGACACTCACCTGCTTAAAACTCTTCTCTCCCCCATTCCACCTACCCCCTGTCTCACTATGTCCCAGCCATAGTCATAGGTCTCCAAGCGCACACTGGTCACTCACTGCCCTCTGCCATGTTTTATTCAAGCAGTTCCCTCTGCCTCTGCATGAACGTCTTCTTTCCCTCCCTTCCTTCACTCCCTATCTGGCAAATCCTCACCCTTCACACCCAGTGCCAATGTCTGCCACCCCTCCATGAGATGTCTATTTACTTGGAGTTGACTTCCAGCTTCTTGAGGGCAGGGAGCAGGTTTGATTCTTTGTGGCCCCTATTGCTTGCACATGGCTTGGCATAGAAAAGGACCTCAGAGAATGTCTTCAGACACTTGCCCAAGGTTGCACAGCAGGGCAGCAGCAGGGCCAAGGCTTGAACCCAAGTCCCTTGTCTTCCTGCCCAGAACTCTTTCCTCTACACATGTCATTTTGCCCCAGCAGAGAGCAGGAGCCCAGTGCTAATGGCTTGGGGTGGGGGGACCTCCCCACGTTAGGGCAGTAGGTGACCTGAGGACATCACACACCCCATCTCAGTGCTGCGCCTGATAAGTGGAGGAAGGATAAAATTATCCACTGCCCACATCCTGTATCTCCCCATCTGACACAGACTAGAGATAAAAAATGAACGACACAAAATCCAATCTTCCTTGGTGCAGAGGCTGGCAGGGGTGCAGTGGGGGTGGGGCTGGCGGTCCAAGCAGCAGCTCAACGCACAGCACATCTCATATTTATTGGCTCGTAATTGAAGGCAGCCTGGAGATGTCCCAGCACTGGGCCCTGGCAAGACAGATGGGGGCACAATGACTGCTGAGGGAAGGAGTCAGAACACAGACTTCCTTATAGGAATGCAGCTGTGGAGGGGAGGCCAGAGAAGGGGTGGCTGCATCACTGGGGAAGGAGAAGCTGCTGCACTGGCCCCAAGGGGTCTGACTCAGGCACAAGGTTCTGCTTCTGCCACCCACTTGTGAAGACCTTGGGTCAGACCCTTCCTTCTCCAGGCCCATAATTTCAGGTTTCTGGGTTTTATTACCAGGGTATGGGAGACTGTATTGGGATTTGGGAAAATCTGGGCTACTAACTTGCTGCGTGGGTTCAGGTGAATCTCTGTACCTCTCTGGGCTTTGTGTTTTCTCCTTGAAGAAGAGAAGATGCCTCTGTCTTCTATGTGAAGACTGAGGGGATTGGGTTGGCCTACAAGCATCCAGATTGTGCATTTTAGCAACAGCACTGGAAGGCTCCCTGTAAGGGGAAGGCAAAGAAACAAGAAATGCTGCCAAATATTAAGAACTTACCATGGCTCCCAATTACTCAAGGGAATGGTCCAAATTCCCAGGCTTGGCATTCAAGGCTCCGTGAAACCTGCATAGTCCTACCACTACTATTTGTGCCATTGTGGGGAAAGGGTCTGGGATTGGGATCCAGGATGTCTGGGTTCTGGACTAGTCTTACCATATCTTACTGTGTGACTTTGGGCAAGGTTGACTGTCTCCAGGTCTCAGTTTCTCCATCTATAAGATTTCTGTATGTGATCTATGAGGCAGTTAAAGTCCCTAAGCCCAGAGCTAGTCAGTGACTAAGTTCTGTCATCTCTCCCTCTAAGTGTCCCCCAAATCCATCCCTCCTTGCCTCTGATTATGGCCACTGCCTCACCTCAGTACTCATCTTTTTCTCCCGGAACAATGCAGTAGCCTCTTCACTGGTCCATCCACTCATCCACCTATCCATCCATCCATCCATCCATCCAACACTCACTGAGTGTCACTGTGAGTGACACTGACACTCTTTTGCCAAACCTCCTCATGCTGGGGACTCAGAAAATGACCAGTGATGATCCCTACTGCTGTGGAACCAGAGAGACAGACCTGCTCTTCCTCACTCCTCCACCCTAATGACACCTCTTGTTGCTGGTCTCTATCCCGGGGGAAGGTAATGAATGTGACTGCCTGGCATTTCTTCTCAGAAAGTTATTTGTCACATAGACTTTGGGCTGGAGAGAGAGTCTCCATCAGAGATCAGTCTTAAAGTTACAAGTCTTAGCCATTGACAGCTTGTGGGGAACCTGGACACTGGAATGGGCTCAGCTTCCTTCCTCAGGTGTCCCAGCCTGGTTTCCATCTCTGGTTAGGACTAGTCCCTGCCAGGTGCAGCCATCCATTCAGAAACATGGGCTCCCTTGCTGGGTGTCGGCGACACTTGGTCCTTGCCCTTAGCTCACAGGCCTGGAGATGGGAGACAAGGACCCTTGAAGGGAGAGAAAATGAGGCTAAATCATTGCAGTGGGTGGGTGGAGAGGGACGGAAGGATGCCAGAGAGGTAGAATTAGCAAGAGGATGTGTGGTGTCCAGGTTCTGCGTGCACGGGGTAAGGGTGGCCAGGTGGGAGCTTAGGATGCACCTGCCCTACTGAGTTGTTTCTGGGGTCCAGGCCCGTGGGGCCCTTCAAGGGAGTGAGTCCTGATCAGAAAGACTGGCCCCTTCCAGGGGAGGGGATGGGAGATTCTCCCTAGGTCCCACTTCGCCTTCCAGGGAACCATCAGCTCAGGGCTGAAGTCACTGCTTTGAACAAAAGGCTATGTTATGCAGGCCCAATGTGATGGCCACATTAAGTGGCACCATTAGGGAGCTCTTCCAAGTGTGATATTATTCATTTCCTAGATGTAATTTCATAGGAGGAATATGGCCAAAATGGAACCTCATCAGTCTAACAGCTGAAGCAGCCTATTCAAGATGCAAAGTTGAATGTTACCTACATAGCATGTCTGTCAGTGACATCACAACCCTGTGTTCATTCTGGAAATAATCACAGAGCACCATGGGCTGGGCTCAGGGCCAGGCTCTGGGAATCCACAGTCCATGCCTACATTTCCTTTAGTTTTTATAGTTTCATTTTTACATTTCATTCTTTAACTCATCCAGGGTTTATTTGGCATATGGTAATAAGGTGAAGCTCTAAAATGATTTTTCCCCCAATTGGACTGGGTACATCTGAGTTATAATCTAGGTCAGAATTTCTCAGCGTGGGCTACAGAACACTGGTCCCATAAGATGCTCAGGAGTCAAAAAGAGTCTGTAGTCAAAAAAGTTTACAAACTGTCACGTCCCCATAACCTCTCAGAGATTCACACTGGACATAATCACAGTACAGACTCTGAGGAGTCCTGTAGGAAGGAAACTTTATGCCTTGTTTCCTAATTTTATTTCACTACAGAACCTGTTTTTAAATAACAGCTATGAACACAATGCAGAACATCCACTTTGGAGTAAAGATGATACTAGGGCAGAACCGAGACTGAGGCCTCCTTTGCCTTAGATCCAGCTTCTACTCGCTCGTGGATCTGGAGTCTGGCCAGGAACAACAATACGACACAACCAGTTCTGCTCCAGGGCCTGCAGTGCTAAGAGCTCTGCCAGGAGCACAAACCATGGTGCCCCGGGGAGGGGGAGGTGGCCAGTCTGGCACTCGGCTAAGACTTCAGAGAAGAGTCTTAGCAGACTTGAAGGATGAGCAGAAGTGTGTGAGGTGGCTCTTGTGAGGGCAGGGCCTCCAGCAGTGACCCCTTCCAGGGAAGTGACATAGACCATGCCTTCAGAACCATGGAATAGAAAGAGCTATATGAACAGAGATGCCCAAATTAGATGTCCATGGGGAAGCCAGGTGAGAACACTAAAGCCTATAACATGGAGCAAAGGTGGAAGTGGACGTGCAGCCAGAACAGCTACTGGGAAAGGTACTTAGCATTCATTCCAAGTTCTGGGTCTGCCTTGATGAGACAGGGTCTCCTGGGGCCTCATTACAACAGTCAGCACAGACCACACATGTGACTCCCTCCCAAGGCCTCTCTTTCCTTGGGGAGTCTGCGAAGTTCCTGTCTTGTCTGGAACAAATAACTGGGGAGTTGGAGTTGAGTGAGGAGAATGTGGGGACCTGAATTCCTAGGGATTAATTAGGGCCCTTCAATGAGATCCGTTTCCCCTCTGGAGACCAATTAGGGCATCTGGAAGCTTGGGAGTTGGGGAGAGGGGAGATAGGTATGTATGTATGTGCTTGAGGCAGGCCCATCCATCGTCTGTTGGGCTGGGTCCCTCTTGGGGGACAGTAGACCTCAGGGGCACCCTGCCCATTTACAGGAAAAGTACAAGTACAAAGACAATCACAGAGCTGCTTTCATCATCTAAGAACAGGACATTAGTGTTGCACTGTATAATGTGCGTGATCATCACCACAGAAATCACCCTCCCCTCCCAAGTACCGTCCTGCACTGAGCACTAGCTCCGCGCCAGGCCTAGGCAAGGCCTTTAAGTCCATGATCCGCCGACAGTACACAAGGTTCCAGTACCCCCACATCCTCACCAACACTTGTTGTTTTCTACTTTTTTTGATAGTAGCCATCCTAATGGGTGTGGAGTGGTATCTCATTGTGGTTTTGATTTGCCTTTCCCTAATAATTAGTGACGTTGAGCATCATTTCATGTGCTTATTGGACAAGTGGATATCTTCTTTGGAGAAATGTCTATTCAAGTCTTTTGCCCATTTTTAAATTGAGTTGTTTGGATTTATGTTGTTGTTGAGTTGTAGGAGTTCTTTATATATTCTAGATGTTAATCCCTTATCAGATATATGCTTTGCAAATATTTTCTCCCATTCTGTGGGTTGCCTTTTTACTCCCTTGATAGTATCCTTTGATGAAGAAAAGACTTTCATTTTGATGAAGCCCAATTTATCTATTTTTTCTTTTGTTGTCATATCTAAAAAATCTTTGCCAAATCCAGTGTCATGAAGCTTTTCCTCTGTTTTGTTCTAAGAGTTTTGTACTTTTAGCTCTTAGTGTAGGTCTTTGGATAGGCAGTTTTACTCTTCGTTCATTTAATAAACATCTATTGAACATCTACTATTGAACATGATGGATCCTGGACCATGTGCTTGAGGACACAATGATGAACACAACTCTTTGTCAGGCATGTAATGGATGAGGTATTTGAGGTTCAGAGAAATGAAGTAAACTGTCTAAGATCACACAGCTAATAAGTGGGAGAACTATGACTCCACCTTAGGTCTTTTGACTCCACTTCTACTCTCCTGTGCAATGTCCCTCCCCAGTTTGCACAACTCTTACAGCTCCTGAATGCCCAGGAACCAAGACCATACTCCTCAATACGGCACTCTGGGCTCCTTATTGGGTCCACATTCCCAGCCACGTCTTTCCTGAACCACCTTTATATACCCCTCACTTGAGCCAGTGGCCAGTTCTCAGTCCAATGCCCCAGGTCTCAAAACCTACCTACACTCAAAGGTCGAGCTGACAATCATCTGCTCCAGGAAGACTTTTCCTAACCTCTCAGCCCTCACACGTCTCTTCCCTTCCCTTCCCACAGGATGCAAAGTCTCAGTATCATACTTATTTGTATCTCATTAAAATCTTTCTAATATCTGAATCAGCATCAGATTTGAAGTCAGGGAAACCTGATCTTGAATCCTCTTTCTGCCACTTTGTAAAGTCACACCATCTCTCAGAACCTGCTCCCCACTATCTAAAATGGGGACAGCAATGCCTACATGGCTGGTTTGTCTAGAGACTTAGAAATAATGACCTAAATACCCTGACACAGTGCATGGCCCAGAGCAAGTGCTCAGTGATATTGGTTATTGGTTCTCTCCCCGCCCCCACCGCTGAGGTCTCCCCTTCCTCCTGTGTCCTGAGAGTGAGTCTGCTCTTTTCAACCAGATGACGATTGTGTCCCCCCCAACAACTCTGGGTCTCTCACTATCATGGCAGCACAGCAGGAAAGTCACCCTATGAGCACCCTGTGAGTCGCTTCCCCACCCCAGGGATTATTATCCTCCTTCCAGAGAAAGAAATGAGGCCCATAATGGAAAGTGACTTACCTGAAGTCACTCTGTCAGCTAGGTCTGCCACCCAGGTATCCAGTGGTTCATTTCATTAATAGTACTACCTAAACTTATCTTGTTTATTTATTCACTTGTTGTCTGTGCTCTCACTTGAATGTAGACTCCATGAGGACAGGAATTTTGTCTTGTTCTTCTCCCTGTTTCCAATGCCTAGCTTATAGTTTTTCCTTCATAGGTGTTTGTTGAATGTTACCAATTTGATTCAAAGGAAAAGGCAGTGGGGAGTAGTTAATTCATAATGTCCACTGAAGGCAGCCCTTTTTAAGAACACCGAGATCCCTGAATCTATAAGTAGCTTTTAGGGTCCTAGGGTCTGATTCAGAAGGGCCCTTAAAGACATCTTGGCCCAAGCCCCTCATCTTACAGAGAGAGCTGAGGCTCAGAGATGGGTAAGGACTTGATGAGTGACACTCAGCAAGCCACAAAGCTTAGTTGGAACCTTGGTCTCCTGCTGCACAATCTAGGCTCATTTTCCTCCCCCCAGGGGGCTGATAGTTTCCCTCAGTAATGTGAGGAGAAAGGCCTAGGGGAGGGCTTTGCACTTGGGGTGCCTTCCCATCATACATCAGTGGCTGCTTCCTATGCTGTCTGTGTTCTGAGCTCCCTCCCTCTGAGGGGTCCTCTCCAACACCTCAAATGCAGGGCAGAGCTCTGTGCCACCCTCTCAGTATGGAGAGGGGATAGACAGAAGACGAGGTTTAGGGTCATAGACCCATAAAACCCAGTTGTCCATCTGCACAGATAGAGAGAGTGAGGCCTAGAGGGGGCCAGGGACTTGTCTGAGATCACACAAGGCCTCGTCATTTCCCCCCAGGTTCACTTACATAATGGGGACAGTAATCAATAATCTCTCCTACATAGGCATGTTGTGAAAATCACATGAAGCAACATGTCCAAAGAATCCTTCAGAAAACTTTGTAATGTTGGAGACTTGAGTCCCCTTAACCCCAAATCCTCACCCATCTTAACTGAGCCTTCAGCATCACCCAGAAATCTCATTGTCAGCTCACTCTCTCATTCTCTATTACACTATTTGCTACTTCAAATCTTCTTCACTCTCCTCAAATCTCTCCCACCCCTTACCCCTACTTCTCCTCCTCCTCCTTCTTGTTTCTCCTCCCCCACCCCACCCCCCAGTCCTTTTTATTCTAACTCTTCTTCTTCTCCCTATTTCTCCTCCTTCTGCTCAAGATTATCTTTTCTATTCTTGGCTCTCTGCATTTCCCTTTAAATTTTAGAATCACTTTGTTAATCTCCATACATACATGTACAAAACTCTGCTTGGATTTTGATTGGAATTTCATTGTACCTATTCATCAATTTGGGAAAAATTGACACTTTTACAACATGAGTCTTCCAACATATTAGCATGGTATAGCCCTCTATTTATTTACATCTTTAAAATTTTTCTCAATAATATATTGCAGTTTCCTGTGTAGAGGTCTTACACCTGTAGTGAATTGGGATGGGATACTGAATTAGCACTGGCTTGTTTAAAATCTCTAGCATTTGAGAGATATGGGGTAAATGGTCATTATATGGACTATGGAGTTAGTCAATTATTGCCAAGTAAGATTGTGTGTGTGTGTGTGTGTGTGTGTGTGTGTGTGTGTGTGTAATCTCACTCTGCCTGTTTCTGTCCATCTATCTGTCATCAGGGTTTAGTTTCCTTTTGCCTGAAACACCCTTTGGTGTGGGTTGATGATGATGAATTCTTTCAGGTTTTGTTTGTCAGAAAATGACTTTATTTCTCTTTCTTTTTAAAGGATACTTTCACTGGGTATAGAAATTTTGATTGACAATTATTTTTTATCACCACTTTGAAAATATAATTACATTATCTTCTATTTCCATTGCTTCTGTTGAAAAATCTGCTGTTGGTATATAAAGGTTGTTCCTTGAAAGGAAATTGTCTTTTTCCTCTGGCTGTTTTAAAATTTTTGTTGGTCTTTAGCTTTTAGCAACTTTACTATGATATGCCTGTTTATCCTGATTAGGGTTTGTAGGATTACTTGAGTATGTGGATTGATGTTTTTAGTCAGTTTTGAAATACTCTTAATCATTAGCTCTTCAAATATTGCTTCTTCCCCATATTCTCTCTCCATTGTCTCTGGGGCTCCATGTTAGACCTTCTTTCTTTACTCCATAAATCTCTTGTACTCTCTTCTGTATTTGTTGTGCTTTTATTACCTTATGCCCCATTCTGGATATTTTATTCTGACATACGTTCCAGTTCACTTATTTTTTTCTTTAGCTGTCTAATTTGCTGGTAAAACCATCCATTGAATTTTAATTTCAATTATTGTATTTTTCAATTTTAGAATTACTATTTGGTTCTTTATCATAGTTTCCTTCTCTTTGTTGAAATTCTCCATTTCTCTAAGTGATTTTTAGAAAAATATTTAATATTGAATATTCTTTTTCTTTGTTCTTTCCTTCTTAATTCTGGACACTTTTTTCAATGTAGTCTTCCAATTTCCTAATTTTTTTCTCAGTTGTACCTATTCTGCTAATTTTGTAGATTGTATTCTTTATTTCAACTACTATATTTTTCATCTTTAATATTTCTCCATGGATCTTTTCTGTTTCCTTGCTTGTGTTACACACTGCTAACGTCTGACAGCATCGTTATAAATATATTTTATAAGCTAACTTTAATTCTTGGTATTTCTTCTTTATATTTCTTTTATCATTGAAATCTGTAACCCAGCATATTGTTCTTCCTTCAAAATGTCTGTGCTTCTCAAATATCTTGTTATTTTAGCCTACTAATTCATTTTTTCCTGATTTAGCAGTGTTGGGCAATGCATATGAGGGAAGGCCAGACCCAAACTGTGTCAGTCCCAATTAGCTCAGGATGTGGAGAGTAGATGAACCCCGGTTGGAGAAAACTGCAGTCTATCCCTCCCTCCCTGACAACATAGTCCTCAGAGTTCAAGTCATCTCCCTGGCCCCACAGGCAGAAGCAGCATTAGGACTGGACTGTAATTACATGGTAATTACCCAGTTCTGGGGTTTTACAGGGGAGCAGTGCACAGGCAAATGCCTGAAGCCAGTTACCCACATCTCTGTTTCTCATTTTTGCAGAAGTGCTTCTGTACTACCCTGGTTTTGCTGAGGTCCCTTGGAATAGAGCTCCGAGTTGCTGCTGGTATAGGGGGCAGGCACATATTTAGGGAGAGAAGTCAAAGCAGAACTCCAATAGTGCCTCTTTTGTTTTCTCCTCCTACAACCTTTCAAGGCTGCCTCCTGCCCAAAACCAATACTACCACCCTCCGATATACCAGTCCTAAAAAGGCCACTGTCACACCAAGGATTTCTTACAGTTTTCTGAGCATCCTGGTGTTTTCCCTCCGTGGCTCCTTGAGGTTGAGGCTGTGGAAGGAAGCCAGCAGTATTGGCAGTTCAATGACTGGGTCAGAACCTTATTTATTTTTAACAGTTTCTCTTATTTTTTATTATTGCACAAGCAATATGAGTCCCATTAAATAATAATAGAACAACAGTAAAAAATAAGTCCTACTAAAAATATAAATGGTTACATTTTATTTTACTTAAATTTAATAGAAGAAAAAGAAACTGAAGTAAAATTGAAGAAACCAACGAACTTCAGATAAACGTATATTCAACTCAAGAGATATTAACTCCTAAAAGAAGCATAATAATTAAGAAATAAAAAGGTTATGGAAAAATTAAGAGATTGGAGTCATTTTTAATTTCTCATTTCAGTTTTAGAAGATATTAAGTTTGTACATTTGTTCTCACCTTTTGATCCTCAAAAATGTTAATAATTATTTTTACTTTGTCAAGGTTTACAGCATTAATTTCAAGTCTGCAGTTATAATCCCCAGAGTTTTTTAATCTTAATTCTGTATTTAAATGGATTATTTAGTACTCATGATCATCCTTTCATCACTTCTCTATTCAATTTCTTTATTTTGATGCATCTCTTGGTTGTCTGGATTTCTTTCTGAAGTAGGTTTTTAATGAAGAGCTCATAGATGCTGTGCTTCCTGAGTTCCTTCGTGTTTCAGAATATTTGCCTGTTGCCTTAGGCTTGAATGACTTCAGAGACATTGTTCCATCATGTTATGACATTGAGTGATGCTTGAGGAGAAATATAATTACTTTTTCTTCTTAAGTGCTTGAAATATTTTTTCCTTGTCCTTGAAGTTTGATAACCTAATCGAGGCATGTATAGGTCTCGATCTTCCTGCACCAAATTTTCTTGAAATATGCTGCACCCTTTTGTCCTGCAGAATTATTTCTTTATTTCATGGAACTTTCCCGCTATTTATCTCTGAATACTCTTTCTGTCACATTCATTGGGTTCTCTACTTCAAGGACACCAATTGGCCTTATGATAAACATTTTTCTTCCATACTTATGATCTTCCCTCTATTTAGGCATTGAAAAGAGGAGAGGCACCTCCCTTATACTTTCCTGTGGGAGAATGTTTGTGGTGCTTGTAGGTGGGAGAAGTAACCAACAATGTGATTTTCCTTGCAGTCCCCTCCTAAAACTGGTGTCAGAGGGAAGGTCCTGGGTAAACTAGAGGCTGGGGTCAGAGAGAAAAGGGCAAAGGTGTTGAGGAGTCCTGAAGTCACACTACCTTTAAAGGTGTGCTCTACAGTCTCCTGGCCCCTGTGATTCTGCCCTGAATAGAACTCAGCCTGACCGTCCTCTCTCCAGGGACAAAGGAGTTTGGCTGTTAGGAAGACATGACCATTGATTGTCTCTGTCCCCTGAGGAAGGGGCAGGGGCAGAAGAGGGCTCTGCTGTGTATCATTCAAAACTTTTGGTTGAAAGTGACAGAAGCCCAGCTCAAACTAGTTGTACCTGTCAATCTGGCTTGCAAATAACAGAAATCAATTCTGGCTGGCTTAATCAGCGAAGAATTTTCCTAAAGGATAGCCAGCTCTCCATTGGGCCAGAGAATTTAGCTCACGTTCCTTGGCTCTACTTGCAAGGGAAGCTGGAAAGCAAGTAAAAGCTTCTTTAGTGGGAGAAGGTGGGAAACTTCTCAGACATAGGAAGAGTCTGGGAAGCCAACAAATAACATATCTCCAAAATGCCAGCTTGAGTAAAACACAGAATCTTTGTGTTCACTTAACTGAGAAGTCCAAGAGGATAGTTTGGCTTCTGATATGGCTGATCCAGGGACTCAGGTGATAACTTTGCCCTCCTTGCTCCATCTCTCAAAGGTATTTTTCCCATGTTGGTTTCATTCTTAGACAGGTTCTTTCCAGAGTCACATTATAACTTTAATGAGCCCTCAGTACTTTTGCTTTTTGAGTCCCTTCCTCCATACAAAAATATTAAAAATTATATTTTACAACTGTATTGGTATGTACGTGAATATAATCCAGGCTGGATTGTATTCCTTTTATTCTTCTGATTTTAAAGAAAGTAAAACATTTTCTTGGGCTTCTAAAAGAATGATGGGCCTTGGGCACTGTGCCTACTGTGCCTATGGATAAGCCATCCCTGGCTCTTTCTGCCTTGTGGAAAAGTTGGCCAGGAGCAAATCTGGACACACAGTGTTTGTATTGTCCTTACAGCTCGTAATCCCAGGTCATGAGATTGTGCAATGCTCTTTCTCCCATTGTATATATCATCATTTGAAAAGTCCCTCTGCTCTCTTGTGGAAGGATAGCTGTGTTCAGGATATGGGAATTTTCTAGCCAGACTGGGTCATGTGCCCACCCTTGAGGTAGGGAAGGTGGTGCTGTGGTTGACAACCCCAGTGGATCACATGGAATGGGAATTTGCAGTTCCTAAAAAGAAGAGATGCTAGGCACACAAAAGCAATAGGTGCCCCTCCAGCACCACAGTGATGGTATTGAAGGTGGATGAGAGGTTCATCGTCATGGACAATCTGGCCTCACCAGGAAGTGACTGAGCAAGTTGGCAACTATGCCCTTCATTTAGGTTTGCCTCTGAGAACCATCTTGGAAGGTGCCAAACAGTTACTGGCAGGTTGGGCTGGAAAGTTGATTTATTTATTCTGGTGCCACCAGTAATTAAGAACTAAAGATCCCAGATTTCTAGACTCTGACTTAAAATTTTAAGAATTTGGAGTCATTGGAACTTAGATACTAAAGATCTTAGGAGTTTAGATTCTAAGATTCTAAAATCTCTAAAATCATGGTATTTTAGATTTTTAGTGCTTTTTCCTTGGGATATTTGCTTCTAAGTTTTAAAATTTTACAATCTTAAGCCATAGACCCTGAATCTGAGAACAGATTCTTATATTCTAACAATGGTTTAAGATAATAGAATATTAGACATTTGAACCTTACTCTTAGAATCTTGACTTTGGAATTATGAGTCCTTAGAATCAGAGAAGCTTGGGATCAGACTATGGTCTCTTGACCCTGGGACCTCTGAGCTGTCAGGGACCTAAAGTCAGGAAAGAACCTTATTTGGTACCTCAGACCTTTATAAGGAGGCACTGGTGCAGGTGGTGAATTTAGAGTCCCAGGATATAGTTTCTGTTCTGGGTATCCCATCCTGAACCTGACCTGCTCCTTGCCCAGTGACCTCACACTCTCCCCCAGAGCCTAGAACATGTATTCGCACCATCCTGAGCCCATGTCACCCCATCTTCTTGAGGCCAGGGTGCCCATGCCTTCCCTGGTGACTATTCACGTGAATGGGATTCAATAAGTGGGCAGATGAACCAGTAGGAGAGGGCAATAGGCCCCTTCCCAGGCCTTTTCCCAGGGATCCTCTGAGCCTTCTGGAGATAATGAAGCCTTCTCTGAATACTGGCCCACTGGCAACTGGAATGGAGAAGATTCTAGCCCTGGGGGATGCCTCCAGAGAGATACAGAAATACCCATGAAATCTCACCAGGCTCTTGCAACGTGCCATAAGATCAATTGTTGTCTAGGGCCTGATATTCGGTATTACCCTAATACTTCCTTCATGTTATTCATATGTCAGATCACCACCTCTCCATGCTTAGCATTAAGCAGTTCAGGGAAAGGAATGTATCCTGAAACTAGTGATTATCCAAGACAATCTACTGAGAATAAACTGTAACACAAAATAATATTTACTCCTTAACTTTCTGGTGGTCATTATTTTGTTTTAAGCAGATATCTACATAATTATATCTATGCATTTATATATAATACATGTGTGTTTATTTATATTCTATGTATAAGATGGATTTGAGACAGCTTTAGAAACTGAAGACAATGTAAAATAGGACAAAACATAAAAAATAATCTAGGCAGAGGGAGAAGAGCAATAGATATCTGCAGGCTCATGAACAAAAGAGGCATAAAAGATGAGAAAGGCTCTGACTTCCTGCCAGCCAAGGTGAAAAAAAATGTGGCTGGGTTTAAAGGATTTCATTACCTGGTAAAAGAAAGAAAAATAATTTGCTTTTGATAAAACTTTTTTCCCTACTGGATTTAAAGAGAAAGTTATAGGAGAGTGCTGAGTAACATAATGGGCACTGTATTCAACTCATTGGTTCTGCACAGTAATATTAAAACCTAATGCTTTCATTTAAAATATGGTCCTGGAGGAGAGCCCTATGGATACCCTGGACTGCCAGAAAGACGAACAAGTGGATCCCAGAGCAAATTAAGCCTGAACTACCACTGGAGGCAAAAATTATAAAACTGAGGCCGTCCTACTTTGGGCGCATCATCAGAAAGCAGGAATCTTTGGAAAAGACAATAATGCTGGGAAAATTATGTTACCGAGCAGTGGGCTCACTCTGCTCACTGTGATCTGAGCCAATTAATCACAATGAGTTAGGGATAGAGAAAGGAAGTTTTAATTCGATGAGCCAGCATGACCGGGAAGATGGCAGACTAACGTCTCAAAAAACCGTCCTCCAAGATTACAGAATCTTGAGGTAGTTATATAAGGAAAATGGGCAGTAAGGAGGGGGTTTAGAAATGTTGGCTTTCGGGCATGACAGGCTCCAGGATCTTTCATTGCTCTTTTCCTCTGTCAGTGACGATGAATATCTTGCAGCTGTGTTTCCCACCTGTGGTCAGCCTGTTCCTGGGGATAAACTCATAGAACAAAGTTTTAAATTGTCAAGCTATAGGGGAATACACACGTAAGTGGAGGCCATAAATCAGGGGAGCATGTGAATTTTTTAGAGTACATGCAGAGGAGCGAGTAGTCACACAGAAGAGGGGTTGGAGCTATTTAGCGTAACAAGGTGGCCTCACTTATGCTCACTTACAAGTAGAAGACAGGAATAACAGAGGAAGACCAAATACGAGGTGGATTGACTTCATAAAGAAGCCTTAGGCACGAGTCTACAGGAGCTGAGTAGGACTGTTGAGGACAGGACGTTGTGGACACCACTCATTCATATGGTCACCAGGAGTCTGAGTGGACTTGATAGCACACAACAACAGTGCTTACTGAGTGGTACTGTGTGCTTACTTGTCTTAGAAATGCAAATTCTTGGGCCCCACCCAAGATCGACTGAATAAAAAAATCTGAGCATAGGGCCCAGCAACCTATGTTTTAACAAGCCCTTGGTGTGATTTCAATGCACACTGCAGTCTGAGAAACACTGGTGTAGAGGATTGGAGAACAAGAGGAGGGGCAGCTTGGGATTCTGTGTCACCAGGTCCTTGACCCTCTTGAGGAAAATCGTCCTTTGACTTTGATTTCACTCATTGAGTAAGTTTTCCTTGAGGTAAGGAGGACAGGCAATTAATAAGCAGAGACAGCTTAATGGAAATGAAATGGATCTCAGCCAGGAGACCTGGGCTGTGGCTCCAGTTTTTTCTTTAATTTAGTCTGAGTCCTTGGGAAACACATCCTCTGTCTCTCTCTGGGCATGAGTAAATCCATCTATACAACATGGGGTCTGATGAGACGATTGTTCAGAGAGTGGGAGGGAACTAATGCTGAATGACACCACAGGCCAAGGGCTAAACTATTTATTAAGCCACTACTGTGTGCCAGGCCCTGTGAGAGGTACCGGGCATACAGAGATGAAAAAGGCAGACCCACATGGCTTGGCATCTAATAAAGAATACATACAAGTAATAACAAGGTACTTATAATTCAGTGTGACAAGGGCTATGATTGGGAACCTCCATACTAGCCAGAAACTGTGTTCTTTTTCTGGCATAACAACTAGAAAACAATTTAAAGTGTTTTTTACAACAGTAACACAAATTACAATGTTTATACTATCAGCAATGACTACCATGTTTGTTGGAAAAATTAAAAATTTGAATGAAAGGCATAAAAGAAGACTTGAATAAATGGGGAGCTATAGCAAATAAGTGGGAAGGGTAGCGTATTGTAATCTCAAAAAATTTATTGCTAGATTTTTGAGGGAGCTTACAAACATATTCCAAAATGTAAATGGAAGGGTAAACACAAACAAATAGGTAAGTCAACATTGAAAAATATGAAAGGTGAGAAGGGGCTTCCTGAATCAGATAGATAAAAAGACATATGGCACAGCTATAACAATAAAATACGACGGGACTGGCACAGCAATAGGCAAATAGATAATAGAAAAAAATAGATAGCTCAGAAGTAGACAAGTTGTATAGGAATTTGAAATCAATAACGATGGCACTATAAAACAATGAAGGACACATTTTTTTAGATAGATTTGAGAAAAAATGCCTTCCAATATGAAGAAAAATAAAACAGAATTCCTACCTTACGTGTTAGAAAGGACCTCCACATAGATTCAAGATATAAGAGTAAAAGATAAAACTAGGAATGTCTGGTGAAACGGTGGTAAGGAGAGGCTAAGAACCCACATGCCAGAAGGTAAAAATTGCGATGGATTCGAGTATATCAAAATTAACAATTTCTGCTTGGTGAAGGACAGAATACAAATTTTAAAACATATTTGCAATATTTCAAGTTGCCAAGGAACAAACATATAGAAGTCCTGAAAGCAGTAAAATAATACAGGAAATCCAAATGAGCAAAGTTTCTCAATAAGCAATTCACATAAGGAGAAATGCTAGTTGCTAACAAATATGTACATAGATGATTCAGTAGTAAACAGAGAGATCCAGATGAAACAGAATAAGGTACCACTTTATTATGATGTCTGAGAAGGATGGCAAAAAATTAGAGAGTTGGATAATACCAAATGTTGCTGAGGATATGGGGAGATGGGAATTATATAGTCCATTCCTGCAGGGAGTGTAAATGGTACAACCATTCTAGGAAACAATATCAAGGTACAGTCAGTTCTTATTATTTGTGGCAGTTATGTTCTATAAAGTCACCGAGAACACTGAATTAGAGAATACTGACTCATTCTTCCAGGGGAAATACAGGGTTAGGTTTCTGCGAGCCTCTGTTCACAACATTTTTGTCAACTGATCAAAACACAATCTTTCTTTACGTGTGTTTCTGTTTAAAGACACCTTATTTAATGTATATTTTCGATTCATTAACATTGAACTCACGGACAACAGGACTAGAATTCACGAATGAAGCTTATCTAACACATGTGTTTTGTCCATAAGGCACATCACAGACTTTCTGTGTTTAGGAGCCCTAGACAGCACTTCAGCACTTTGGTTGGCTGCCATTTTAAACAGCAAAATTATCCAAAAAGCACATAAGTGTGAAAAACATGGCACTAACTGTGGAAAGGACACTTGTTTATAGTATGAGCTGAAACAAGAAGGTAAAGTGTCACCTTGTTAGACCTCAACTGGGAACGTGTGCAAAAATAACTCAGATATTTTACTGCTCTGGGCGTGTCCATGAGTGACCTGAAAGCGCCATGAGTACTGGTTTTGGGGTTAGTGAGTCAGAGAATTTGCAAAGACAGAATGTGCAAATAATGAAGAGGGACTATGTTTAGCTAAAGTTTATGTATACTCTATGACTAATCTATTTCACTTCTTGTTACATATTCCAGGGAAGATCCTCCATGGGTCCATAGAAGGACATACACAAGGACATTCACAAGACATTGTGGTAGCAAAGAGTTAGAGGCAATTTAGGTGTCCCTACTAAGAGAAGAGAAAAGTGAGATGTGATGAAATTATACTATGGAATATTATGCATCAATTGGAACAATGAAACTAGTTGTTTAAATAGCAACATAGACCCAAAAAATAGAATTGAGTGAAAAATGTAAGAAATAAATTGAGACATGTAACACAATTCTTTTTAAGTAAATTGAAAGTATACATACATGCACGAAACAACAGTACACATTTTACAAAGATATGCTTATCTTTATGGACACGTATCCAACACATCAGAGTGGGTGCTTAAGTGGGGAAGGGGAACGAGATGGGAATTGGGAGGTTGGAGGTAAAGGAGAAGATAAAACAAGTAATGAGTTTGCACAGACTAATGGGTATAATGTGCTCAGAATCCTCTTCTCCTAAGGTCCAAAAATAAAAAAGTGCCATGATGGGGGAATTATAAAGTGCTAAGGGGACACATATGAATGACATCTACCTCACATTTCAGGGTAAGGTGCCAGGACAGGGTCCCCTCAGAAGGTGATGTTTCAGGAGAAGCCTGAGTAAGATTTCAGCTGAAATAGACAAGGAGGAAGAGGGTTTCAGGAAGTGAGAAGAGTGAGTTATTGGTGAGAATGAGAACTTGGTGTGTTTGAGAAACTGAAAGAAGTTCAGAATTGCCATGAGAGAAAATGGTGAGACTTGAGGTCAGAGAGATCAGTTAGGGCCAGATCGGAGAGAGCCTTGAGGTTATGTTGACGGTGGTAAGGTGACCACATTTGTATGT
Organism: Tapirus indicus; assembly: GCA_031878705.1. Classification (NCBI taxonomy): domain Eukaryota; kingdom Metazoa; phylum Chordata; class Mammalia; order Perissodactyla; family Tapiridae; genus Tapirus; species Tapirus indicus. Next base: position 29,944,878 of record CM062924.1, read on the forward strand.
CAGAAAGCCCATTCTGGACACTTATGGAAAGGAGGGTGAGCACATAGGCAGCAGGCACAAGAGACTGTCATGCTTGTTCAGGGGAGAGAAGGTGGTAACACCCGCCCCAAGGTCAATGAAGTGGGGATGGAGAAGAGCGAAGCAGTCTAGAGATATTTGAGAAGTGAAATTACCTGATCCCACTCCACTCTTCACAAGACCACCTGATGCAGATAGGGAAAAGACTCCCGTAAGTGTACCAGGCTTCAAAAGCCTGCCCTCCCACCCATCTTTTCAAGGCAAACTGCTGCATTAATTCTTAGGTTAAACCATGTTAAACCATATGATTGCATTCCATACATCTCCCTCTGGCCACAGCTAATTGATCCAGAGGTGAGCATCTGACAGAAGGGTAGCTAGCCCCTAGGCTACTCAGTGACCTCTGACTTATGGCCTGGTTTGAAATTATTTTTAAAAATATATTTTTTATTGTGGTAAAATATACATAACATAAAATTCACCATTTTAGCCATTTTTGAATGTATAATACAGTGGTAGTAAGTATATTCACAATGTTGTGCAACCATCCACTGTCCATTTCCAGAACTTTTTCATCATCCCAAACAGAAACTCTGTATGCATAAAACAACAAATCTCTCTCTCCCACTCCCCACCAGCTCCTGGTAACTATTGTTTTACTTTCTGTCTCTATGATCTGAGTATTCCAAGTACCTCATATAAGTGGAATCATACAATATTTGTCCTTATTTCACTTAGCATAATGTCTTCAGGGTTCATCCATGTTGTAGCATGTATCAGAATTTCTTTCCTTTTTAAGGCTGAATTATATTCCATTGTATGTATATACCACATTTTGTTTATCCATTCATCTGTCGATGGACACTTGTGTTGTTTCCACCTTTTGGCTATTGTGAATAATGCTGCTATGAACATAGGTGTGAAAATATCTCTTAAAGCCTTGCTTCCAATTCTTTTGAATATATACCCAGAAGTGGAATTAATGAATCATTTGGTAATTCCATGTTAATCTTTTGAGGTACCACCATATTGTTTTCCACAGGGGCTTCACCAGTTTTTTTTACAAGGGTTTCAATTTCTCCACATCCTTGCCAATGTTTGTTATTTTCCATTTTTTGATAATAGCCATTCCAATGAGTGTGAAATGGTATCTCATTGTGGTTTTGAGTTGCATTTCCCTGATGGCTACTGATGTTAATCATCTTTCCATGTGCTTATTTTCCATTTGTATATCTTCTTTGGAGAAATGTCTATTCAATTCCATTTCCTATTTTTGAATTGGGTTGTTTTTTTTCTGTTGTTGAGTTGTAGTTCTTTATATATTCTGGATGTTAATCTCTTATCAGATATATGCTTTGCAAATATTTTCTCCCATTCTGTGAGTTGTCTTTTCAGTCTCTTGCTAGTGTCCTTTGATGAACAAAAGTTGAAACTATTTTTTTAGGTTGGAAAATACAGAGAGACTGTGCCAATTAGCAGGTGAGGCTAGAGCTGAAAAACATTATTATTATTGTCATTGTTATTATTATTTCATGTCTACTCATGAAAAATATTTAGGAGGAGCCACAAGGAAATAGTGAGTTGGGGTGGAACTAGTCTGGCATTCCATATCACTATAATCCACTCTCTATGTGATTAATTCATTGTTCCGTCTAGAAGGGGAACTGAAGATGAGACAATGTCATGAGGCTCATCCAGGGACACAGGAAACCAGAGCCCCAGTTGAAACTGAAATTGGTACCGAAAGAGAAGTTGCATAAACTGGAACTTCACTTGTAACGTGGGGGTGTTTTGGAGTAGTTTATTGGGTGGTAGTGGAGTAGAGATCAAAAACAATTCCTCTCCACATCCTTAAGTTAAATTCTAATAGCTCATGGAACTCAGAGGCAAGGCAACTTATTAAGCTGTCTCCTTTAGACCTTGAGGATTGTGGCCCCACTGAGGTCTAGATGTCAATTTCAAGGATTGAAGAATAGAAACACTGCAGCTTGAATACAATTTGGATAGAAGAACATGAGTCCCAATTCCAGTTGCCCAGGGTCAGTAAACAAGGAAACTTAGAGCCTTTCTATTATCCTGCTTCAGGAAGCCTTTTCTGACTATAGCAGGATCTCCAAGACTGCTGAAAGCTGAGTCCAGGAAAAAATCACATCCTTTGTTGAACTGCATCATCAATTGAATTTCCATCTATATTGGGTTTTATGCAATGGGAAAATGGTTAAAGTTAATGCCTTGATTGGCAAAAACTTGGACCTAAAAATTGGAATGGGGATGTCTGTGATGAACTAGAGATGAGGCTATCTGTCACCAGGGTTCCCCTCAAACACTTTTCACTGTATGTTCTATATGTCCCATGCTGGACAAACCCAACAGGTCTTCAAGAGGAAATTTGGCATAGGGGAAGAAAATAAGGAGCTTGGGATGGCTGCTAAGGCCAGAAAGAAGAATTCCCTGGACTGTATTTTGAGAATAAGTGGAGGTCCTGGACACAGCATCTTATCAATAAAGGGAAACTTCTCTACTTAGCTACTCATTGTCACGGATGGAAACACTATGGTGTAGCTGAGAATGAAAAGAACTGTAACGCTTTGGTGCCCGCCTAGGTTTGGTAAGGGACACCCCTTGCCTAAGCATAGGCTAGAGGAAGGGCATGCTCTTTTATGACACCATGAGGGTCAATTTCCTGGGTGACTGGTGTTGAAATATTGGTAGTGACAGTGAATTTGGTAGCAATTTCAGACTTTTTCCTTGAATGGGATTTCTAAGTTGCTATTCCAGCAAAATGGGCAAGGCTGATTCACATCTATGTGTCAGCAATCCTGGGGATGTTTAGAGATATTGAAAGAAGAAATACAGGGAAAAGACTGAATTTCTTGCTAGTCAAATACTTGGAGTCTCTGAGAATCAAAATTGTTTGAATTAATGGAAATATGACCACAACTGCATTCATGGTCTTGTGAAATTTGGGATTCATGGCTTAAAAAATGAATAGAAAAATCCTACCCATTTTGTCTGTGAGTTAAGGAAAGAAAATCATGGTTTTATTACAATGGAGGAATACCTAGGATTATATCTGAGAATTATTGTTCTAACTATCTGGCTGCCTAAATTGTCCACTTTTCTCTCTATTGTTAATGGTGTTTGTGAGTAGATCATTACACCTATGAAATCAGGGTTTCCTAGAATTCTTTTGGTCCTGGGGACATGCTACTTTGATGATGGCTGCTTTGACATCCTTGTTCCTCAGTGTGTAGATGAGAGGGTTGAGGACAGGTGTGAGAATGGCGAACACCACATTGCCCATGATGTGGAAGTCGAGGGGCAGGTCACCCCTGTAGGCCACGTAGGCTATGGCAATGGATGAGTAGTAGGTGCCAACTATCAGGAGGTGGGAGCTGCAGGTGGAGAACGCTTTCGAGCGTCTTTCTTGGGAGCTGATGCGAAGCACCGAGGCCAGGATATGGGCATAGGAGAGAAGCACCAGGAGAAGGGGCAGGAAGGACACCACCATGGCGATGCAGAAGCCCATGAAGGTCTGGGGCGTGGTGTCAGAGCAGGAGGCCTGGACCACAGCGAAATGGTCACAGAAACAGTTGTAGATGTGAACAGTGCTGTCAAAAGCCATGTGGGAGGTCTGCACCACTGCTGGGATGGGCAAGAGGAGGGCAGTGAACCAAGCACTGGCTGCCAGTGCAGCATTGGTCTGTGGGGTCATGAGGATAGGGTAGTGCAGTGGGCGGCAGATAGCCACATAGCGGTCATAGGCCATGACCACCAGGATGAAGGCTTCAGAGCAGGAGAAGCTGTGGAAGAGGTACATCTGCAGGAAGCAGGCAGGGAAGCTGAGGAAGTGGTCCCCAAGTAAGAGTAGGGACAGCATCTTGGGGACGGTGGTTGTGGTGAAAAAGATGTCCAAGGTAGAGAGGTTGATCAGGAAGAAGTACATGGGCTTGTGGAGACTGGGCTCTGCCACCACAGCTACTAGGACAGGGCATTTCCCACCAGAATGAGCAGGTAAAGGAGGAGAAAGACAAAGAAGAGAGGAAGGAAGAAGGATTTTGGCAGAGAGGGGATGCCCATAAGGTAGAAGATGGTGGAGGAGTCCTCTGATCCATTACAGGCTATAGTCTCCATGATGGGTTAAACTAGATGCCCAGGAAGTGGATAGTGGAAATATCTGCGAACCAGGCACATCTGGAAACCAGGACAATCAGTGTTTCTGGAATTAGAATCACATAATGATCACTATATAATTAATGTAACCATATTTATTTATGACCAACTCTAGGAGACAGATGATGGGCTCTGTCTTCATCCTATCCCAAAATTTCCTCTTTCCTTTTTCAGTTAAGTATATAAAAGGTAGCTACAATATACAAAACCATGTGTCATATGCCGGGTATGTAGTAGACAAGTTGAACAAGATAGAGAGGCTCTCCAACCTCACGGAGCTGAAATTCTAGTGGTAGAGAAAGACATTAAGCAATGAATCACATAATTATTTAATTGCAGTTGTGTCAAGTGTTGTGGAATAACTTCTGCTGGTCCTCTTTTCCATGTCCCACATGGTCCTTTTGGGGACATCACATCTCTGAAACCAGGCACCCAAGCTTCCTTCTCTTTTGGCGTTTACTTAAAGTTTTTAAAAAGTGATCTTTGTCACCACGTTGCTAGGGAGGACTGATTTCTCCAAGGTTTACAGCAACACGCTGTCTTCCCACCGTAATTACCAACCGGGGAATGGCTCCTTTCTCTCTTGTTTGCTTGGTGCAGTGGTTCTGCCTGTCTCTGTCTAACTTGGGTACTCTGCCTCCTGTCTCTGGGTGGGGGGCTCTTTGCCATGTTACAGTGAAGGGAGTAACACTGAAGATGCTCTTGGTGGGAAGAGTCATTCCTGATTGGAGTCTGAACTGGTAATGAATTCTCCCACAATTGGCAGCAGTAGAGAATCCAAGATAGTATCTGCGTTACTCTCTTGAACTTGCCTCTCTACTGGCTGCCGCAGCTCAGCAGGTGCTCCTGTTTAACCACTGCATGGTCCCTACCGGGCAGGCTTCCCTAGTCCCTGCTCAGAAGTGACCTGGGGAAGCTTGGGATGCATTGCTCATGCAGAGGAACTGCTGATCTGCTTGCAGTAGCAGGCAAAAGAACTCCTCCCAGAGGAACCAGAGGGAGTTTTTTCAACCCACACACTGTGGGCGTTAGAGCCGAGGGAAGTACTGGCTCTCTCTCTGCTTTGGACTTGTCCCTGGACTAAGTGACCCCAGGCAAGTCCATGTTGATGTTGGTATTGATACTGGCCTCGTTGATCCTGATGATTCCATGAGTAGTGTCTCCACGGCTTTCCTGAAGTCACCTCTAATTTCTCTCTCATCTCAAAACACCTCATATGTATAAAATCACCAATGTGAAAACTGGAAAAAACTCTTTTTGTTTTCAAGTCCAACCAATTTCCTCCCTGAAGGCCAGAGACTGAGTGCAGAAAGGTCAGGGGCTTTCCAGGTGCCACAGGCAGTTGGTTGCAGAACCACCACCAGAACTCAAGTCTTTAATTCCCAGACAGGACTTTTTCTTTTATGCAGTGTTTCCTGGAGAATCCAGAAGTTCAAGTTTCCAGGGGAGAAAATACTAGGACAAAGGTTTTCTATTTCTCTTTCTGTTTTTTCATTGATAACATTAGATGAATCTATATTTCAGACTTTTATCTGAGTTTCCTTATGGTGAGCACCAAATCAAGAATTTGTATCTGGCAATGCAAATCCTCCTTTGACTAATGTTCCAGAAGTCAGCCCCCAGGACCTAGCAAAAGAGTGAATTTGCTTTTTCCCAAATTGAGGAAGGTTATCCCTTAGTTAACTGAAACAAAATTGGTCACGGCTTTTTCTCACACCCAAAGGCTGTGATGCAAACCGCACAGCCCTGGACACTTTTGCTCTCAGAGAGGCAGTCACGGCTGATGGTCCCAAGTGAGGCAGAGTAGGGGAGTCTGAGAGACAGAGACACAGAAGGCCAAAGCCAGAGGGGCCCTAAGATGCCAAAAGTCCAGCTGTCCCCTCCTCCCTCCTCTATCCCACTGCTTTACAGATGGAGGTGGGGATGCTGAGACCCCGGTGGAGAGTGGCACATGGCTTTTCACTGCCAGGAGGTGAGGGACTATCCCACAGGCAGACCAGGCATGCGCTGGGTCACCAGCAAAGCAGGGGCACCAAAAACACTTTCTGAAAGAATTCAACATTTGATATTTCAAAGCACCATTAGACTATCCCATCATAGGAAAAGTCTGAATTTCGCTGGACTCTCTCACACTTACTTTACAGGTTAGCATTCTTGTTTTACTTTGAATTACATTCTACATCTAAGTGATGTAGCCCTGTGCTTAGGGCCTAAAGGGTGCTATTTCCCAGGGCACAGAACTTACCCCAGCAAGTTCTCCCTGCTGGGATTGTCTACAAGCCAGTTACAGTGCTGGGGTGGGGGGAGGCGTGGGGACAGAGAAAGACAGAAAAACCAATCATCCTGGTGTCCAACCTGATGCCATACTTTCTGTACCTCATCTCCTCCCATCATCCAACCCTGCCAGGGAGGGCTTCTGCCCTTCAGCACATGAGAAACTGAGGGGCAGTCCAAGGCCACGGCTGCTGAGGTTGTTCTGGAGCCAGCCTGCTGTATGGGACTGAGCCCCATGTGGCAACTGAAAGTCCTGGCTCCTGGACCAGCTCCGCTCCTCGCTGGCTGTGGCTTTGGGCCCCTGAGCCTTGGTTTCTCATCTGTGCAGTGAGGGGTTTGGAGGAAGAGATCTCTGAGGGGTTTCCAATTCAATGCGCCCTTTTCTGAGGGTCCCCTCTGTGTTTGCAGAGCAGATGTCACATGGTCCATGCCCAAAGGGAGAGGACGAGGCTCTCCCTCCTGGTGACACCTGCTCCCAGCCAGGTTCTTTACCTTCATTATGTCATATGGACCTTAGTGTTTCAGTGTGTGGACTTCTGAGTCAGAAAGGACCTGATTCCAATCCCCACCCCTACTCCCAGCTGTGTGACCTTGGGCAAGTCAGTTTTCCACCCTCTGAGCCTTTTCCACTCATCTGTGACCTCCTGGAGTTGTGAGTCCTTACAGAGAGAATGCTTAGATGACACTTACACGAGAGGCTGGAACATGTAAGAGCCCGAAGTGTGCTCATGTTTCCCATGGTTACTGTTGTCATCAACCTGGCTTTCCTCCGGGAAGGTCTTGGCCAAGATCATTTGAATCTCATCTGTGAGTATACCCCTTGTCCAGACCGGCCAGGATATGTGCCCAAGGTCCCACAGCCCGCATGTGCACAGCCAACCTCGGTCCTGGGCTCCTGCCTCTTGTGCACACTCAATTAGTTTTCCTTATCCTTGGCCCAGGGTTATAGGCCCTGGCCTCCCTGCACCTGGCTCCCCACCCCAGCTTTCTCTGCCTATCTCTGGACACTCCATCCCTAGCCCCACTCACCTGTTAAGTCTGGTCCACACTGGTGCCTCCTGTGGTGTTTCCACATGAGGCCTTGTTGGAGGCTGAGCCATGGCCCATTAAACCCTCAGGCCCCTCCTTTCAGGCAGGCCTCCTGGGGTATTTTCCTTCAGCGTGGTGCTCTCATGGGGCACTGCACCTACCATCCCTCAGGGATCAACTCCCTGGCATCTCCTAGAGCATATATGGCGGGGGGGGGGGTGGGTAGGATTTGTCACTAGGCTTGGCTGATAATGAGAAGGGCATCATTAACAGCCCTCAAGCGCTCAGCACTTTACGCCAATGGTGTTGCCTTCGTTCTCATTATGAGTCTGACTGATACTCATGGGACAGATCATCTTGTCTACCTGGTTTTGCCTACTATTGCTGATTTTGCTCTTTCTCCCATGGATACCCATTGTAAATAGTCACATGGGACACAAATATCTTCACAATTCATGCCCATTCTGAGAGGTCTATCACCCTAACTCTTCTCCAGACTTCCTCTTCACCAATACTCTTATCTTTTCTCTCCAAGTTCCTTCATATCCCAGCAAAACCATTAGCTGCTCCTCATAAACTTGTATAGATCCATACTTCTTTCCATTTCACCTTCCAGGTGAGATGAACCTACCAGGTGAAAAACCAGATCACAGCCAAAGGCTCTGCCCACTGACAGGATTTACCTTCTCATTGATCCTTCAGGGCCCTCCTGAATGATGCTGTAATGCAGCAGTAGTCCACTTTTGGGTGGTCCCAGCATATTTTGAGGAACTATTTGTAAGTCAGGGCTAAATTTTTTTCTTCTTGAGGGAGTTGATTATAGGGAATTTCCCAGGACGCCATATGTTAGAGTTGATAGAAAGGTGTCAACGTAGCAAGACTGTATGTCATGGGAGTCTGAGTCACCTGTTCAGGCAACTTACTTGTGCCTCCAGGATCTGCTTGAGCTAATATAACATTTATTACTTCCACTTATGATGGGATGTTTCTGTACATATCCAATTTAAATTTTGTTTGTTCAAATTAATACCCAGTTCATAAGGGACAGCTTAGGACTCATAGTCATTTAGTGTTCCCTGGTCAGGCATTCAGTCTGCACCAGGGCCAGGGACTATTTCTTAAAAGGAGAATAGTTATCTACAGAAAAGAACATGGTTCCACTCTAAAATCCTAGAGACTGCACTGTGATTCTCCTATCAATAGTGTATGTTATCTCAAAAGTTCACAGAGGAGTTTTAAGTTTTGGCTATGACAGAGTAGCTTTCTTGAGACCACTTTCTCACCAAAAACAGCTGTAAAAGCTGAACAAATATGTAAAACAATCATAAAAGCACTTGATGGCAGGCCTTGAAGGACCTCAGTCCTTGAGAGAAGGAAAGCTCGTAGGTGAGTTCCACACAACCCCAGCGTTTTACCTGAAGTTATTTCCCAATTTGTAGGACAGGAGAATAGAATCCAATTAGAAAACAGAAGTCTTACTAGGCTGAGGAGATACAGGTTGGAATTCAGGTCACCAAAGTGACTGAAACTTAAGGGGAAAAATCCTGGAGAGGTAGATACTGCAGAGAAGGAACATTCAAGTCATTGTCCGACTCCTAAGGTGTGCACGTATAGGGAAAGACTTGGAGAACCCAGAAAAGTATGGCAGCTGGGAGCCCACAGATCTGCAGAAAGATTCTAGCAGCCACATGATGTTGGAGAGTCAAGAGGTTGGAACTCAAGCCCTGTCCAAGTGGATGGGCCTTGGTAAGTAGTACAGGATTACAGCTGAGGCCCTGGAAATGCCAGGCTTTAGGATTAAGGGCTAAACCCTAAATGTAAGAGCCAAATTGAAATAGATGAGGTATAGCTTAGCCTACAACCAAGCCACATCAAGGATGATCCATTGGTACTGTTTGCTAGAAGAATACAACCCTTTTTGGAGGAAGATAAATCATCCAGAGCTTTTAAAATTTTACATCTTCAATGCTCAGTATGTAATCAAAAAGCATGAGGCAAGGTTAAAAAAAAAAGACCAAATGAGGAGAAAAAAAAGGGTAGAAACAGAGACACAGATGATTCAAATATAATTATCAGCCAGAAACCTTAAATTAACTATGATTAACATATTCTCCCCCAAATAGAGGGAAAGATAGACAGAATATAAGAAATGAAGAATTTCAAGAGAGAATTGGAATCTGTAAAAAAAAGAGTGAATGAACATTCCAGAACTGAAAAATATGTATGTGAACTTAAGAACAGTTTGGATGGGTGTAAATACGAAAGGATGAGTGAACTGGAAGACAGATTAGTAGTGAATATCCAAAGTGAATCACAGAGAGAAAAACTAGTTAAAAATAAAAAGGAGTGCAAAACAGTGTAGGACTTGGTCAAAGGTCTAACATGCAGGCAATTCAAGTCCCAGAAGAAGAAAGAAGAGAATGATGGAGAAACAATTTGTACGGAGGCAATGTCTGAGAAATTTCCAAAACTGGTGAAAAAAAATCAACCCACAGATTTAAGAAGCTCAGCAAATCCCAAACCAAAAAACCCCAAACAAACAACCAAAAAACCCCGCAGAGGAACCAAACTGCATCATAGTCAAACTGCTGAAAGTTAAAGTGAAAAACTAAAAAAGTAGCCAGAGAAAGTAAGATACTTTTCTTTTAATGTAGCCACAATGGGACTGATAGCTGTCTTTTCAATAGGAACTATGGAAGCCAACAGGCTGTGGGGTGACATCTTTATAGTGCTAAAAGAAAAACCCTCCTAGCCTAGAATGCTATACTCACTGAAATATCCTATAAAAATAGGATTCATAATAAAGTCTCTCAGCAAAGTATAGGACAGAAAAGAACATCCTCAGCCTGATAAAGGGCATCTATGAAAAATCCTCAGCTAACATCATATTTAATGGTGTAAGACTGAATGCCTTTTACTCTAAAATCAGGAACTAGACAGCATATCTTCTCTCACCACTTTATTCACCATTGTGTTGGAGGTCCCAGCCAGTGCAAAAAGGCAAGAAAAAGAAACAAAAAGCATACATATTGGAAAGGAATAAATAAAAGTCATTATTCATAAATGATATGATCATATATGTTGAAAATCCTAAGGGATCTATAATAGCTACTAGAATTAATAAGTACATTTAACAAGATAACAGTATACAAAACCACTATACAAAATATCTATTTTATTTCTATATACAAACAATAAACAATTGAAAATTAAAATAAAAAATACCATTTATGATGGCATCAGAAAACATAAAATACTTGGGTAGAAATTTAACAAATTCCATGCAAAACTTGAACTCAAAACGATAAAACTGCTGAGAAAAATTAAAGAATTAACAAATGGAGAGATTATGCATTGGAAGACCCAACATTGTGTAGATGTCAAATATGCCCAAATTATTCTATAGAATCAATGCAATCCCCATCAAATACAAGCAGGTATTTTTATAGAAATTGAGAAGCTGATTCTAAATTTGCATGGAAATGCAAAGGACCTGGAAGAGCCAGAACAATTCTGGAAACGAAGAATAAATTGAAAGGACACATGCTATGTGATTTTCAGGATATCCATACGGAAAAATGTGACACTTGATCCTTACCTCACATCATATACAAAAATGAATTCAAAATGGCTCATGAGCCTAAATGTTAAAAACTAAAACTATAAAACTTCCAGAAGAAAACATGGGAGAGAAATCTTTGAAACTGTGAGGCAGGCAAAGATTTTTTAAATAGGATTCTAAAGGCATGAAACATGAGAGAAAAAAATGATAAATTAGACGATCAAAATTTGAAAGTTCTGCTCTTCAAACGACATCATTAAGAAAACTAAAAAGGAAGGCAAAAACTGGGAGAAAATAGTATATATATGACAAAAGACTTCTATTCAAAATATATAAGGAACTCCTACAACTCATTAATAAAAAATAAACAATCCATTTTTAAATAGTCAATAAATATGAACAAACACTATTAAAACAATATATTAATGGTAAATGGACACATTAAAAAGATGCCCAACATCATTAGCCATCATGGAAGTACAAAACAAACCACGATAAGCTATCACTATACACTCATTAGAATGTCTAGAATTAAAAAGACTGATAATATCAAGTGAGGGTGAGGATACAGAGCAACTGGAATGATAGATAATATGTTGCTTGTGGGACTAGAACACTTTGGAAAGCAGTTGCAGAGTTACTTTTAAATTAAACTTACCATATGACTCAGTAATTTTACTCCTGGGTATTTCTCAACAGAAATGAAAGCATATCTCCATACATATGTATAAAATTGTTCTTGGAAACTTTATTTATAATAGCTAAAAACTGGAAACAACTCAAATGCCCATCAACTAGTGAATGAATATGTATATCCATACAAAGAAATAATTCTATAATAAAAAGAAAGAACTATTGATACATGCAACAACATGGATGAATTTTTAAAACATGCTGAGCAGAATCCAGCGCAAAAGAGTACATACTATATGATTCCACTGATATGAAACTCTAGAAAAAACAAATCTAATCTATAGAGACAGAAATTAGATCAGGGGTTGCCTGGAGCCAGAGTTGGGAAGGGAAACTGACTGGAAATGGGCACAAGTGAACTTTTGGGTTGAGGGAGATAGTCTATTTCTTGATTATGGGGGTGATTCCACGGGTATATGCATTTGCTAGAACTCATCAGATTTTATACTTAAAATAGGTGTATTTTATTATTTGAAGATTGTACCTCAGCAAAGTTGATTTTAAAAAACTATGTCTAGAGGGGAAAAAAAGAGGTAAAATAGAGAAGTTAGAGGTGTTTTTAGTCTGGGTTATTGAGTGGCCATGAGTAGAGTCAATGAGACTCCAGGGATGGAATGCCAATAAGGTAAGGGTATGTGGTGATGAGGTAACCTATTTGACTATTGCCTGTAGTCATTGGGATTATATTCCTACCAAACAAAGGCAAAGCTTTGATGAACCTGGAAGTTGTTGCCTAGAATAATTTCAAGTGAATAAAGAATGTCCTCACAGAGGTGAGAGTAGATAATTTCTTAGAGAGTGCAATTGAAAAGCTCCGATACTAGATTGGCCAACTGGAAGTAAATGTGGAACTATAGATCTGTCATGGGATGCTATAACAGGGAGAATAGATGCAGAACATGATCCAAGCATTGTCACATTGCAGCCTGAGTTCATTTCCCAAATGCAGCATGTTTTATGGTTAATGTTAATTTCTGAATTTGCAATCTGACAATTGGAATGTGGATTTCCAAGAAGAGTTAGAGGAGTTGAGAACACTTGACACTTTCACTGCCTGAAACATATTCTACTCTGCTCTCCCAACTCATTCACTGGATAAGTGTGTAATTTTTCTCCTTAGGAGGCCATTTCATGAACTATGGCTGTGATGCAAAGGCGAGAGGGTAACAGTGTGCAAGGAAATTTTAGGGAAGAAAGGTGTCTGTTGCCCCATCCCAACAGTTTATTTGTCGTCAGGACCTGCGACATTGGCCATTAAGGAAACAACAGTGGCTCTCCAATTGTTCTAGCACCATTTGTTAAAAAGACTTTCCTTCCTCAGTGAATATTCTTGGTACCTTTGCTGAAAGTTTTAGATCATGTGGGTCAATTTCTAAACTTCTTCTGTTCCGTTGATCTATATGTCTATTCTTATGCCAACACTCTACTGTCTTGATTAACGTATAATCAAAACTTGGTAGTAAGTTTTAAAATTGAGTAGTACAAGTTTTCTTTAATTCTTTTTAGCAGTGTTTTGTGGTTTTAGCATACAGGTCTTGCACATATTTTGTTAAAATTATCCCTAAGTATTTCCTATTTTGGATGCTATTTTAAGTGGTATGTTTAAATTTTGATTTCCAATTGTATGAAAAACCTTCAGCTAACATAACACTCAATGGTGAGGGACTGAATACTTCTAAGATCAGGAACAATGCAAAGATGTCTGCTTTCACTGCTTCTACAACAGTGTACTGAAAATTTTAGCCAGTGCAATGAGGCAAAAAAAAAAAAAAATTAAGGGCATACAGTTTGGAAAGGAAGAAGTAAAACAATGAAGTTTAAAAAGCATATTCTTGGGGCCGCCCGGTGGCGTAGCGGTTTCGTCCGCGCTTGGCAGCCTGGGGTTCGCCGGTTCGGATCCCGGGCACCCGCCGACACACTGCATGTCAGCCACGCTGTGGCGGCGTCCCATATAAAGTAGAGGAAGATGGGCACGATGTTAGCCCAGGGCCAGTCTTCCTCAGCAAAAAGAGGAGGATTAGCAATGGATGTTAGCTCAGGGCTGGTCTTCCTCACCAAAATAAATAAATAAATAAATAAAATAAAAAGCGTATTCTTTAGCAGTAGAAAGGAACGAACTATTCATATATACAATAAAATGGGTGAATGTCAAAAACATTGTGGTGAATGACAGAAGACAGCTATGTTCCCTTTATATGAAATTCTAGAAAAGGTAAAACTAATCTACAGTGCTAAAAACCAGATCAGTATTTGTCTAGGGACAGAGTGTGGAGGATTGACGAGGAAGGGATACAGTGGAAACTTTTGGGGGTGATAGAATATTCTGTATCTTCACTGGGGTGGTAGTTACACAGTTGTATGCATTTGTCAAGATTCTTTGAACCATACGCTTGAGATAGATGTATTTTGTATTGCATATAAATTATATCTCGATATAGTTGATAACAAACTATTACCAGTTTATATTTGAATTTACCTGGCAGTTTTACAACTGGCTTGTCGGAATAACAAAGAAATGGAGAGTGTTGCAAGTGGAATAAATTAAGGTAGAGTTAAAATCATTTTTTCTTATTTTTAATTGCTTCAAAAGATAACTGTCTAAAGCAAAAATAGTAGCAATGTACTGTGTATTTACGATATATATAATAGTAAAAGATCTGACAACAACAGCACAAAGGGTGAAGAAAACATGTACTGTTGTGAGGTCCTTACACTAAATGTAAAAGTAGACTCTTTTATTAATTAAGAGTAGACTCTTTAATTAAAAATGTGTTTTGTAAACCCTAGGGCAACCACTAAAAAGTAGTAAGTCAAAAGAGGAGATAATGTGGAATCACAAAACCCCCAAATGCCTAAATAACAGAAGAGAATGCAGAAAAGGAGGGAAAAAGAAACAAAGAGCAGTTGGAACAAAAGAAAACAGCTAGCAAGGTGGTAGACTTTAATCTAATCATATTGATAATCACATTAAATGTGAATGGTCTGAACATACCAGTTAGGAGGCAGAGAATGTTAGATTGGATTAAAAAGCAAGACCTAACTGTATGCTGTAGAAGAAATCCCTTCAAATTTAAAGACATAAATAGGTTAAAAGTAATAGGATGTAGAAATATGTACCATGCAAACACTAACCCAGAGAAAGCTGAAATAGTTACATTAATATCAGAAAGAACAGATTTCAGAACAAAGGAAATTATCAGGGATAAAAAGTAACATGAGATAATCACAAAGGGTTCAATTATCCAAGAAGACATAACAATCCTAAATATGCCTGCTCCTAACAACAGAGCTTCAAAGTACATAAGGCAAAAACTGATGAAACTGAGAGAGAAATAGACAAATCCCCAATTACAGTTGGAGACTTCAATATCCCCCTCTCAGTAACTGATGGAACAAGAAGACAGAAAATCAGTTAGGATATAGAAGACCTAAACAGCACTATCAGACAACTAGATCTAACTGACATTAATAGAATACTCCACACAACAACAGCAGAATACACCTTCAAGTGCACATGGAACATTCACCAAGATAGACCATATTCTGAGCCATTAAATAAACCTCAAAGATTTTTAAAGAATAGAAATTATACAAAGTATATTCTCAGACCATAATGGAATTAAACTAGAAAACAATAATAGAAAGATGTTGGGGAAAATCCTCTGAATATTTTGAAATTAAACAAAACACTCTAAATAACCCATGGGTCAGTTAGGAAGTCTCAAGGGAAATTAAAGACACATTTTGAATGGAATGAAAATGAAAAATACAACATATCAAAATTTGTAGGAAATTGCCAAAGCAGTTGCTAGACAGAAGTTTACAGAGTTAAATACTTACATTGGAAAAGAAGAAAAGTCTTATATCAACGATTTAATCTTCCACATTAAGAAAGTAAAACAGAAGATCAAATTAAACCCAAAGCATGTAAAAGGAAAAAAAATTATAAATATTAGAGCAGAAATCAATACAATTGAAAATAGAAAAACTGAGAAAAATCAATGAAACTAAATGCTGATTCTTTGAAAAATCAATAAAATTGATATATATATACACATATATGTGTATATGTATATATATATGAATATATATGGCCAGATTGACCAAGAAAAAAATTGAAGACACAAATTACCAATGTCAGAAATGAAAGAGGGGACAGACATTAAAAGGATAAGAAGGTAATACTACAAACAACTCCATGCCCATATTCTGTAATTTGGATGAAATGGAAAAATTCCTTGAGAGGCCAAACTACCAAAACTCATTCAAGAATAAATAGATAGCAGAAAAACTCCTATGTCTATTAAAGAAATCGGTTGTAGTTCAAAATTTCCCTAAAAGATGGGGCCGGCCCAGTGGCGCAGCAGTTAAGTTCGCGCTTTGGCAGCCCAGGGTTCGCGAGCCCAGATCCCGCGTGCCGGCCAATGCACTGCTTGTCAGCCATGCTGTGACAGCGTCCCATATAAAGTAGAGGAAGATGGGCCCGGATGTTAGCCCAGGGCCAGTCTTCCTCAGCAAAAAGAGAAGGATTGGCAACTGATGTTAGCTCAGGGCTGGTCTTCCTCACACACAAAAAAAGACTACTCACTGTGGTTTAAGACGTTGTTATGATTTTTCTTGTTATTATATTATCTCATTCAGGATGGATAGTAAAAGCACTGTTTTTAAAGTCACTTGTAATTTTCTGCATGGTCATGCCATTAATTTGATAGACAGCCAGGGTCAAGTGTTTCTGTTTATTTTAAATATGGGAGAGGTTTTTTTCATTTCTTTTAATTACATAAAAACTGTACCTACATCTAAAGTCAGACTCTACATTTAACTTCATCTTGCTTCCATTCTCGTCCCCTCCTTCTTCTTATAGGTAACCATCTTTATTAGTTTAGGGGTTTAATCCTTCTAGTTTTTTCTGAAGTTTTAAGCAAATTATCTCTTACCAAAACAGTTCTGCAGCTAGCTTTTCTCGGTGAGCAGCATATCCTAGAGAGGACACCATATCAGGATACAGAGAGGTTCATCATTTCTTCTATATAGCTGCACTGTATGTTTTTATGATTTGTTCAACCAGTCCCCTATTGATGAGTGAGGAGCGTAATGAATTATTGCCAGTGTATCTTTGGGATAGAAATGAGATTGCTGGGTGAAAGGCATTGTAAATGCATATGTGCTTTTAGTAGGTATTACAGTAGTGCTGTACCAATTGCATCCTCACAAGCAAGTTATGCAAGTTCTGTTTTTCCTTATGCATATTGTCAAAATATTGAATTTTTGCTAATTTGATTAGGTGAAAAGTGGCATTTCAGTATAGTTTTAATTTTTATCCTTTTTATACAGTAGACTGAGTACCTTTCCATTGTTTAAAGACCATTGCATCTTTTGGTAATCTGTCTCTTCATCTATTTTGCCCATTTTTATATTGGAACGTTAGATTTTTTTCTTCTAAATTTTTAGAAGTTCCTTATTGTATATTATGGACATTTGCCATTTCCCTGTGATATGTCTCTTTTTTTTTGTTTGTTTTTTGACTTTGTTCATAAAGGTTTTTTTGCCATGCAAAATTTTTTTTATTTTAAAAAGTAATGAAATTCTTAAATTGCATTAATTTCATAAATTTAAGAATTAAATCTCATTACTTCTTAAATTTCACTACTTAAGTAGTGAATTTGGATTACCAAGTAGTGAAATTCTTATAAAACTTAATGTTTCCTATAAAGATTTACATTATTCCATTGCACCAGGGGAGAAGGCTTGGACCAAAGTATGAGAACCACTGTTGGAGCTGTCCACTCAACTGAATTCTTTTACCATTCTATATTCATTAATTTATTCATTCAACAATATTTCTTGAGTCCTAACCTGTGCTGGGAGTCCTGAGAGCAGAATTAGCTGTATCTAAAGTCAAGCGCTCCTATCCCAGACTGGGTCTTGAGACATGTGATTTTGGCAATGGCTGCCTTGACATCCTTGTTTCTCAGAGTGTAAATGAGAGGATTGAGGATTGGTGTGAGAATAGCATATGCTACATTGCCCATGATGTGGAAGTCGAGGGGCAGGTCAGCTCTATAGGCCACGTAGGCTATGGCAATGGATGAGTAGTAGGTGCCAACCACCAGGAGATGGGAGCTGCAGGTGGAGAACGCTTTCGAGCGTCCTTCTTGGGACCTGATGCGAAGTACTGAGGCCAGGATGTGGGCATAGGAGAGAAGCACCAGGAGAAGGGGCAGGAAGGACACCACCATGGCGATGCAGAAGCCCATGAGGGTCTGGGGCATGGTGTCAGAGCAAGACGCCTGAACCAGAGCCAGATGATCACAGAAGCAATGGTAAATGTGAGCAATGTTGTCATACACCATCTGGGAGGTCTTCACTACTGCTGGGATGGGCAGGAGGAGGGCAGCGAGCCAGGCACTGGCTGCCAGTGCAGCATTGGTCTTTGGGGTCATGTGGATAAGGTAGTGCAGTGGACAACAGATAGCCACATAGCGGTCATAGGCCATGACTACCAGGATGAAGGCTTCTGAGCATGTGAAGCTTTGGAAGAGGTACATTTGCAATAAGCAGGCAGGGAAGCTGAGGAAGTGGTCCCCAAGAAGGAATAGGGACAACATCTTGGGGAGAGTGGTTGTGGTGAAGAGGATGTCCAGGGCAGAGAGGTTGATTAGAAAGAAGTACATGGGCTTGTGGAGACTGGGCTCTGCCACTACAGCCATCAGGATCAGAACATTACCCATAAGGATAAGAAGATAGAAGAGGAGGAAAATAAAAAACACAGGGAGGAAGAGGGACTCTGGCAGAGAGGGAATGCCCACCAGGTAGAAGATTGGTGAGCCATCCACTGATCCATTACAGATCATGGCCTCCACAGTGAGACAGAGCTGGGTTTCTGGCAGACGGGCAGGTGGAACATCTGGACACTGGGAATATCTGGAAACCATTGAAACAAAAGATTCTGTAGTGAGAATTCTATAATGTTTACTGTAGAGTTAATATAAGCACAATTATTCACAACCAACTCTAGAGGACTAACCGTGGGCTGTGGTTTTGACTTCTACTATGCGAACTCAAAATACCTTTCTTCTTTTGTCAAATATTAATTATTAATTAACGAATAACCTACAAAATGGAAATCCTTATACTGTGTTCAGGTGATACAGTGATGAAAGTGAAGAAGGCAGGCAAAGTTCCTACCTTCTTAGAGTTTACATTTTACTGGGAAAATCAGATCTAAACAGTTGATTATTGAATTATGATTGTGAAAAGTGCTTTCGAAAGATTTCTGCTGGTCTTCACCTTCAGTTCCATGTTGTCTGTCTTGGAATGTCAGATCACTTAAATCAAGTCCTTAAGCTCATGTCTCTACTTTTGCGCTCACTCAAAGTTCCACCATGCTGCTTTGGAAGGGCTGCTTTCTCCAAGGTTCTATGCAAAGTGTGACTGCTCGCATACTTATTAACCTTATTTCTCTCTTGTATGCCTTGAGTAGTGGTTCTTCCTGACTCCATTTAAGCTAAGTGTCTGGACTTCTGCTCCTGTGTAGGACATAATAGGTCATGGTAGCCCAACACTTCCCCTGCAACAACTAGGAAAATCTGAATAAATTACACAAAACTCATTTTTAACAAATTGGAGAAACATGGGTGCAATAAGGATGAGATGAATTGGATATTCAGGGAAGAGGGACCCTCCCGAGTGAACTGACAATCACCAGCTCTTTTATTCTCTGGGAATATTTGATTTGGGGACCATTGTGTGGCTTGGACTTGGCTCAGGCAGAGAGACATGGATGAGAGAAGGAGAAACCAGCAAGGCTTTTGGCAGTCAAAAAGAGCTTGCAAAACATATTGGAAATTTAAGGCACTCAAAATATGTAAGAGGTGTTCCCCATTGAACATCTTCTGAATTTTGGGGGTATGCAAAGGAGGCTGGGGAGCTAGGCTGAAGGCTTCTAAAAGACAGAATAAAAGAAGGTTTCTAAAAGACAGATTCCATGATGCTTAAGAAATTAGAGGGAGGGAGCCTGCCTCAAACACCCACTGGTCTTCCCCTCAAAACAACTTAAAGATTTTTGAAGTTCTGTGTGTGTGAATTTGGGGGGGGGGGGGAAGTGGTGCCTAAGACCTAAGCTCAAAATCTCCAAAGGATAGAAACAAATCTCCCCTAGTCTTTCAGGGATCAGGAGACAAGATGAGCCAGGCTGTCAACCCAAGGCCCAGGAGGTCCATACTTTAAGAACAAGAACAAACCAAAGTTAGACTAAATCTTCCTAAAGGTGAAACTCAGCCCTTACCATAATCAAGCCTTGATTGGCTCAACGTGATCAGCTCCTCACCCTACTTCTTAACAGAGGAAAGGGAGAAATCTATCTGGTTGCAGATATCATCTATTATAAATCATGTTCGGCCCACAATAAAAATTATTAGACATGCAAAAAGGCAGGAAAATATGACCAACAATCAAGAGAAAAAGTACAAAATAAAAGTAGACACACAGATGATCAAGATACCTGAATTAGCAACAAAGATTTTAGTTTAACTTTATTTTATATGTTAAAGAAAATAGAGAAAAATATTGACAAAATAGATTTAAAAAATAGAGAATTTCAACAGAAAATTGGAATCTATTTTTAAAAGAATCAAATGAACATTCTATAACTGAAATATCCAATATTTGAAATTAAGAACTCATTGGATAGGCATAACAGCAAACTGGACACAGAATAAGACAGGATTAGAGGCCCAGAAAATAGATCAATAGGAAATATCTAAAGTAAAGCCTAGAAAGAGATAAAAGAGTATATATTATATGATTTAATTGATATTAAATTCATTGACAGGCAAAACGAATCTATGGTGTTATAAATCAAAACAGTGGTTACCTGTGGAGGTGAAGATTGGCAAGAAATGGGCAAGAGTATACTTTTGTGGGTGATGGAAATGTTCTATATACTGAGTGGAGTGGTAGTTACATGGACATTTATATTTATGAAAAATAATTGAATTATACACTTAAGATCTATACATTACCTTTGTGTAAATTTTACCTCAATTAAAAAAATACAACATGAAGAGATGAGAAGGCAAGAAGTCTCAGAGAAGATTTTCTCATATTTTAATATGTATTTTAAAGTGTATGTATCCAGCATATATAAAAAACTTCTACAAACCAATAAGAAAAAGATAGACGACCCAACAGAAAAATGGGCAAAAGATTTCAACAGGCACTTCACAAAAGAGAATATCCAAATGACCAATAAGCATATGAAAAAGGGCTCATCATTTGTCATCATAGAAATGTAAATTAAAACACAATAGGGGCCGGCCCGGTGGCATAGCAGCTAAGTTTGTGTGCTCCACTTTAGTGGCCCGGGGTTCAGATTCTGGGCGCAGATGGATACACCTCTCATCAAGCCATACTTAGGCGGCGTCCCACATAGAGCAATGAGAAGGATGCCCAACTATGACATACAACTATCTACTGGGGCTTTGGGGAGGAAAAAAAGCAAAAAAGGAGGAAGGTTGGCAACAGATGTTAGCTCAGGGTCAATCTTCCTCAAAAAAAAAAACACCCCACAATATGATAGCAATACATATTCACCAGAATGGCTAAAATGAAAAGGACTGCCAAGTGTTGGTGAGATATGCCAATGTACTCTCATACATTGCTTGTGAGTATCTAAAATGGTACAATTACTTTGGATAACTGTTTGGCAAAACTTTCTAAAACTTATGACCCAGAAATTCCACATCTGGACACATAACCAAGAAAAAGGAGTGCTTGTGTCCACCAAAAGACATCTATAAAAATGTTCATAGCCCTAGGTATATACTCAAGAAAACTGAAAACATATGTCACACAAAAACTTGTACACTAATGTTCATAGCAGCATTGTATATAATAGTCAAAAAGCAGAACAACCCAAATTTCCATCACCTGATGAATGGACAAACAAAATGTTGTATACCCATACAATGGAATATTATTCAGCCTTAAAAAGGAATGTAGTACTGATACATGTTACAACATGGATGAACCTTGAAAACATTGTGCTAAGTGAAAGAAGCAAGATAAAAAAAGCCACATATTGCATCATTCCATTTATATGAAATGTCCAGAATAGGCAAATCTATAGAGGCAGAAAGATTGATGATTGCCAGGGACTAGGGGACGAGGGAATGGGGAGTGATATGGGGTTTATTTGGGAGGTGATAAAAATGTATTGGAATTAGACAGTGGTAATGGTTGCACAACATTGTGAATGTACAAAAAAACCATTGAATTGCACACTTTAAAATGGTTAAAATGTTGACTTTTATGTACTGTGACTTTTACTTCAATAAAAAAAAATGTTCATAGCAGCTTTTATTTATTGTCACCGAATGGAAACAATCCAAATGTCCGTCAACAGTAGAATGGACAAATTGTGGTATATTCATTCATATTACATAGCAATGAAAAAGTATGAACTACTGTTACATGCAACAAGATGTATGCAGTCCACAGTCATAATTTTGGATGAGAGAGACCATATACAGAAGACCACATGTTGTATGATTCCATTTAGTTAGAGAACAAAAATAGAAAAAATTAATCTATTGTGATAGAGGTCCTAACAGTGGTTGTATTTTTGGGAGGATTACTTGGGTTGGGTGCAAGAGAGACTTCTGAGTTGTTGGAAATGTGCTTTAGTTTTAGCTGATTGATATCTATATATCTATATCTATGTCTCTATCTATCATCTACCTATCTATACCTAATATTTGTGGGCTTTGTTGTACCTTAATTAAACACACAAACAAGAAAGCAAACAAAAACTACTGAATATCTTAAATCTTGCCCCTGTGTGTATGACTTTTTGTCATATTACAATGAAAGGAATGGAAGAAGATGCCTTTTGTGGGAAGAGTCACTTCCTGATAGGAGTCGAAGTTAAAGGTATTCTACCCAAAGGCAGAAACAGAGATTGGAGGGTGTCCCTGTGTAATGGTGTGATATTCCCCTGCCCCCTTAGCTGCTGCTGCTGTTCTACAGATGTTCCTGATGAACCACTTCATGTCGACTAGCGTGTAGACTTCCCTAGCCCCAGCTAAGAAGGTATTACAGTAATCTGGAACCTTAGGAGTCTGGGCAGCCATTGTTGCTAGAGAGGAACAGTTTTCTGTGACAAGTGCCAAAGGCAAAAGGTTGTTCTCCCCTTGTCAAGGAAGGGGAGATGTGTGCTTCTGTTGACCCCCAGAACTGGAGGTCTTCAACTGGGGGAGCCTCAATTACATCGCAAATATCCCTCTGAATAAACAATCCAGGGGCAAGTCCATGGTCATGCGTATATCATTGCCTCTTCAACCCTGATGATTCTAAGATTACTCCCTCCCTGATTTTTCCAGAACTGACCTGTTTGTCTTACTTCTAATAAAACATCTCTCATGCCATTGAATCACAAAAACACCAACCCTTGAGATATCCAGCCTGCTTTTTCCTTTATAGACAAAAAGGGCAAGGGCTTGCCCAAGATCCCACAGCCCATCAGCCACAGAGCTAGAACCAGAACCCAGGCCTCTGACTCCCAGACCAGGGCTCTTTCTCTAGATCATGTTCCCTGGAGAATCTGGAAGCTTAAGTTTTCACATGGGGAGAGATTAGGGGCAAACGTTTTCTCTTTCCGTCTCCATTTCTAAGTGGATATTGTCAGCAACAACTATAAATTTCAGTTGGTTCTTTAGTCTCTTAAGTGTGGTGGGTGGCCTGGTTCCCCGTTAGGGAGTGAAGGCTGGTGAAACATCTTTCTAAAAGATGTCTGGAGCAGACTACTCCGTTGTGAATTCTCCCTTGAAAGAAAAAAAAAAGTATTCTAGAGGCCAGCCCCCATTACCCAGGCAGGAAAGCAAACGGCTGCCCCTCAACTTAAAAGAGTTAACCGTCAGCCAGCCAGACCCAACCTGCCTAAGCCAATCACCAGGTTTTTCTCAAACCCGAATTGATGCAAACTACATTTTCCTGCATGTTGTTATAGCTCAGAGAAGTTGATTTTGGATTGACTGTCTCTGAGTTAAGCTGAGTTGGCATTTGAGGGGCTGAAATTCAGAGCCATTGAGTCCAGCTGTAACGTTACTCCTGCCTCCTCTGCCCCACTTCTATTAAACAGAGAGGAAGACAGATGCTGAGTCTGAAGTCCAGAAGTAGGGAATGTCTTCTCAAAGTCAAACAACAAGTTCATAGCAGAACTGGGTCTTGGACCCAGTGTTCTGGCTCCTACCCAGTGTTCATAAGGATATTTCATGAGAGAAGATGACTCCTTAGCCTGTCATTCAAAGCCCATCTTCTTGCAGCCTTATTTCTCCCTACCGTAGTCAAACAGCATCTCCTTTCTCTTGCCTGCTCTTCTGCCAAGCTCAGCTCAAATATTCCCTCCTCAAAGAGGCCTTCACTGGTCTTGGCTGGTGCAGGGCCCTCTTTTCTGGGCTCTCACATTGTCCTGTGCTTTCCTTTGTCATCATGAGCACACTGGATTGTCCCTGACTATATATGTGTCTTTGGCTCCACCAGACTGGGGGCACTTGCAGGGCTGCAATGGGGCCTGATTATTTTATTTAATAACGCACAACCACCCTCCCCGGGAGCTTGGTCCTCCAGAGACAGGAGCCAGAATGCAGCTCTCCCAGCTGGCCTCATTTTGCTGCGAATCATAAAATTGGAATAAAGGGGCCATTAGTGATTAAATAGTTTTAGTTCAATCCCTTTCTTACACAGATGGGGGACAAAGAAAGGGGACTCACAAACGGGCTGTGGTTTGCCCAAGGTCACACAGTAAGTGAGTGACAGAACCAGAACTAGACTATCAGCAGGGCTGACTTACCCTCTTGAGCCAAGGATAACTCAGCACTGAGCCCGGGCTGCCCCATCTATTTGGGGCCACAGGACAGAACAACCAGTTGAGGTTTATTTGCTTACCCCAAAGCACTGAAGCACTTCCCTTCCCTAAACTTCTGTGTGGCAGAGTGGGCCTATGCAACGGACCAACAAAGCATGTGCTTAGGGCACCAGCTAGAGAGAAACACCAAAAAAATGTGTTTGAAAGAATTTAGTATTTGATATTTTTAAAAAGCATTGATGTAGCATTGTGGTAAAAATCAGAAACTTTCTGGACTTCCTTATATTTACCTTGTGGTTTAGATTAAATGACTTTATTTTGAATGCATATTATGGGGGTGTTTTCAGTGCTTAAGGACACTAAAGGTATTGTTGGGGGACAGTTCCTTGGTCAGGAGTATCTACCAGCCAGTTACAGTGCTGGTGGGGGACAGAGCAGGACAGAAAAACCAATCACCTGAATGTCCAACCTGACACCGCCCTTCATGTGCATCATCTCCTCCCATCATCCAACCCTGCTGGGCAGAGGTTATGCTTCTTCCACAAATGAGAAACTGAGGGTTGGAGAAGGACAGGCCCTTGTCCAAGGCTGGTGGGGGTGAAAGCAGAGGTTGTTCTGGAGCCAGCGTGCTGCAATGGACTGAGCCTGCCTGGCAACCAAGGGTCCTGGCTCCTGGATCAGCTCTGTCACTCATTTGCTGTGTGATTTTGGGCCCCTGAGCCTCAGTTTTCCCATCTGTAAAATGAAGTCTTTGGAAGAGATGATTTCCTCCAGCTCAATAAACATTTTTGAGTGCCCCCTCTGTGTTTGGCCCAGTAAGGGGTCATAGATGGAGGCTTCAAGGCCCAAGCCTGTAAGTAAGGAGAGCAAGGGCTGTCCCATTTGTTAAGCCCCTATTGCGTGCTTGATTCCTTACAGGATTATATCATTACACTTCACAACAACTCCCAAATCTATGTCATTCTCTAATGATATTTCCACTACCCTGTGTTCCCATAGAAAAGGAGCAGAGTACTTGTGAATTACAGAGTTTGGGTTCATTAACTTGGGTTAGAAAGACCTGGGTTTCCATTCTGACTCCACCACCTTCCACTTTCCCTCTCTGAATTGCAATTCCCTCATCTGTGACTCATAGTGTTGACAGACACCTCATTAAATATTCCCATTTCTTTTACTGTCATTGGCCTTGCCTCTTTATGAGAAAATCTCTTACAAGATCATCAGCCTCTTGCTTGTGACTGCACATCCCTGCTCATCCTGCCAAGATATCTGACCCAGAGTCACACAGACTGTGTGTGCACACTGGGACCCTGACATTCACACATAAAGTGTGTGCTACCAGGCTACTTACCATGGCTTTCCACACCTCTGGCCAACCTGAGCCTGTCTGCCCACCCCAGCCTTTGCCTGCTTCTGAGCATCCCATCTCCAGCTCAACTCACCTGCCAAGAATGATCCACCTTGGAGTCTTCTGTGGAGTCACCACACCTGGCCCTGGGGGCAAGAGTCAGGTAGGGGTTGAGCCACATCCTATTAAAGGACCCTGCTGGGACCCTTTCCCTCAACTTGGCTCCCCTATGGGGCCCCACACTTGCCAGCTGGGAACAACTTCCTAGGGTGGAGTGAGGGACTTGGCCCTGGGCTTTGTTGATCATGAAAACAACATCATTAACAACCCTCCTGGGTCCCAGAACTTTATCACCAATTGAGCAGTTAGATTCCTGTTTTTCTATCTGGGCTCACAACAGCCAGGGAAGAGAGGCAGCGTCAGGATTGTTTCTATTACTTGACATTTGAAGAAACCGAGATCTAGAGAAGTGAAGTGACTTGCCCAAGGTCACATGAGTGACTGGTAGCAGAGCTGGGATTTGGACCAAGGCTCCAATTCCAGTTCAGCAGTTCAGCAGAACATTGTCTAAGGCTGAGACCTGAGTTCTTTCCTTGGACAATCCCTTAACCTCGCTGAGCCTTTCTTTCCTTATCTGTAAAAAAGGTGTAACAACACTGCTGATCTCACAGGCTACCAAGAAGGTTTAGGTCCTTAAAACAGCTCCTTCCACATAGCCATCATTCAATAAGTGACAGCTATTATTTTAATAAGCCCAAAGAGTAAAGCCCTGTTGCATGATTGGACATACCACCGCTGTTGTGCAACGATTCTGTGGAAAGAATGTGTGGTCTGTGCCCCGACCCCAGGCAGGGCCACAGCCAAGTCGCAGACCTGCCTCAGCCTTGCTGATTCTCTCCTTGGGCTCCACAGCTCTCTGTTTCTGACTCTGTCACTCTTTCACGAAATATGTATAAAATTTAAACAATTTTTAAAATTTCCCAAGTAATAAATAGATCCTATTGTAAAATGTTTTAATCAATACAGAGCTTTACTGAGTGAGAAGTGAAAAGTTTTCTTCACACCATCCTTTCCCCATGTTCCCTCTCCCCTCCCCAGAGGTAATCACTTACTGATTTGGTGTGTTCCTTCCAGAAGTTTGCTAAGCATGCATGTGTGTGTGATTTTGTTTTGTTTTTCTTTTCACATGAACTGAATCATTTTGCACTTATTGCATTACTTGTATTCTAACTTTGTAAATCTCAGGATCTTTCTGTTTCTGATCTACTTCATTCTTTTTATCTGATATTTTGTATTTGATATATGGATATGACATAGTTTGCCTAATAATTTCCCTGCTGACAGACATTTGAGATATATCCAATTATTTGCTATTATGAATAATATTATAATGAACATCTTATTAACATGCATTTTGGAGTACATGTACCCAAATATTTCTCTGAGATAGATAGATCCTTAGAAGTAGAACTTCTGGGCCAAGCCGTAAGCACATTTTTAAATGGAATAGGTGTACATGTGCAGGGACCGTCCCAGCTCCAGACCTGGAGGCTTTGAGAACACTGAACCGCAGCAATGACTGAGGTGACCCTGTTGCACCAGTGCCTGATGCTGCTCCCCAGAATCAGGAGAAAACCAGGTGTGAACGATTCATTTCAGCCCATAGAAAAGACTTTGATAATAGATCTCTATCGACTGTAGATTTACAACTACAGGACGCAAGATTACTAAGCCATCAGCAGCTGAGTACAAAACTTTATGGAAACCAAATAATGGTACTGCAGAGGCCCAGCCCCCTCCTGATTTAATAAACTTCATGATGGAGCTAAAGATGGTTTTGGAAGTTTCTTTAAATAATAAACAAGAACTATACGGGCCATCTTCTCCTCTCCAGATCTACTCCCTCTGATTGAAGAGAGAAATTTTGTTTAGGGGTAAATTTGTCTATGTGGGTCTTTGCTTCAGTTTAAGGCAAATGCTGAAGGTGTTTCTGGGGGAGAAAATCTAAGCACTCTTAAGATAAAGGCAAAGAATCCTGCAGAATGACCAGACTGTTAGGTGAATTCTTTCGTTCTGTTTACTGTCTTTCAGACACTACAGAGCACCTCAGTAAACATCCAGAGCCAGTGTCGGGCAGTGTGAGACTGGCTAAAGGTTTTCTGGATGTTATGGATGAAACTAATTAAAAGACTTGGGTACTGGGGCCAGAAAAAGAACCCATACTGGGTACAACAGTTGGTAGAATTGCAGTTAAGTAGGGGAAAACTAAAAAACACAGGACTCAGATTCCTTTTAGGTTTCTAATTTTATTTTTTTTTTTAACTGAAGAAAATGAACCTAAACAGGAGAGCTAAAGTGTTGGCTGAGATTTTTTTGTAAAAAGCCAGTATTCTAAGACTTCCTACTATAAGGGTATGAGATGACATAAGATTTATTTTATTACCTCTGAGAATGAAAATGTTCTCATACTTCTAGGAAATGACTAGTTGTTCTATAGCCATGGTAACAAATAGTCATCAGAACTGTTTCCTTTTTTGTGTGTGTGAAGAAGACCAGCCCTGAGCTAACATCTGCTGCCAATCCTCCTCTTTTTGCTGAGGAAGACTGGCCCTGGGCTAACATCCGTGCCCATCTTCCTCTACTTTATATGGGATGCCGCCACAGCATGACTGACAAGCAGTGCATCAGCGGGCGCCCGGGATCCGAACCCGTGAACCCTGGGCTGCCAAAGCGCGAACTAAACCACTATGCCCCCAGGCCAGCCCCCAGAATTGTTTTAAACCTGTTTAATTGTTCAGTGACAGCTTTGTGCTAGTACACACGTTCCTGAAAGCCAGCCAATTTAAAAGTCAGCTACCCAGGAACAGCTTCACTCCAGTAACCACACTGCCACGGCTAAAGGCAAACCAATCCCTAGATACTCCCACCTCTGAAAGTCAGCCAACCTCTGATCTCCACATTTCCCACAGCCCTATATAAGATCAGCTCCCTGCATTGCTCAGAGACAGACTGTGCCATAACCTATAGCATTCTTGTGCTTAAATAGTAATAAATTCAGCCTTTTGTTTCAGATATTGCATGGTGATCTCTTCCTTTAACTTTCTAATTTATGTCTATACAGTTGGTAGTAATGTCCTCTCTTTTATTTTTGATTTTACTAACTGGGGTGGGTCTTCTTTCTTTTTTCATGGTCAATCTAGCTAAAGGTTTGTCAATTTTGTTGATATAGTCAAAGAACCAATTTTGGTTTTGTCAATTTTCCCTATTTTTTAGTTCTCTTTTCATTTATTTCCAGTCTAATTTCTATCATTATTTCCTGCCTACTGCTTGCTTTGAGTTTAGTTTGCTTTCTTTTCTAATTTCTTCAAGTTAAAAATTAGGTTATTGATTTGAGATTTTTCTTCTTTTTTAACATAGGCATTTATGGCTATAAATTTCCCTCTAAGCACTGTTTTAGCTGCATCCCATAAGTTTTGGTATGTTGTGTTTTCATTTTTATTCATCTCAAAATATTTTCTGATCTCTCTTCTGATTTTTTTTGACCTATTGGTTATCTAGGAGTGTGCTGTTTAATTGCCACATATTTGTGGAAGTAGCATTCAGTGATAGAGCTTTTATTATTTTAAAGATAGCATAGAAAAAGTGGGCAGGTTATTTAAAACATATATTGCTTAGAACCAAAAAAAAAAAAAAAACTGGTTTAGAAATAATGAAGTCTTCAAAGGTGACACTAGACAAGGTTAGTGTGGACAATTCTGGTAATATATTTGAAGAAAATATAAGGAGAGGATAAAAGAAATATAAGTGAACCATGTTATTTGAAATATAAACAGAAAACACAACATAAGAATTTAGTATACTGTAAGCATTTTATTTACCATCAAGAATATATGAAATTGATGCAGAAGAAATGGTATTACCATAAATATCATTCTTGTAATGGAATCATAGTCTCATGACTACATAAGTATTTTCACTTTCGTGTAAGTGATAACTGAAGTCGTTTTAGAGATCATCATTTTAAGTGAGTTTAGAACTATTTTAAACTAGCTTTTGAAATCTTAGAATTCATTTTTAAATTTTTCTTCTTCCTTCCCCTACCAGTAACTTTGAAATACAAAATATAGCACACAATAGGCTCATGATATAAGTACTTAATATATGAATGACACCTTATGTCATTTAGCTGACAGATTTTATTTTCTTGACAAGAAGCCTAGGTAGCCATTTGTGAGGACAGATAAATGATTACGTTAAAAAAAAAAAATCAGAGCATCGCTGCCCTGTAAAATAAGTTGGCTTATGTAATCACCCCAATGCTTAGTTTAAAAAAATTCTCCACTGGAAAGAATCAGTGACATTAGGACCATTAGTCATACATACTAGGACTCAGGATGAGCACTGCACCCTTAGGTAAAAGTGAGATTGATTTTAAGAAAGAATTTTTCTCAAGTAAATGTACCTTATCTGGGTTTAATGTAAGAGAGCTGCACAGACAGTAAACCTAACTCAAGTAGGACCTTAATGCTGGCAGGTAGTCATCCTATACGTCCCTGGTTTCTTCCCTCATCTCCTCTTCTAGATGACTTTTTCACACCTTCTCTTCTCTCCTCAATCCACCAATACCTCTTCCTATTGCCATTCCAGCCAATCAGAAGAGAAGTCCCAGCGTCCCATCCCACATTCACCCATCTGCCAGCATCTGCGCCCATGCACTCTTCCTTCCCGCCTGTTCCATGGATGAACTCTTTATGCCTCGATCTAAAGCCAGTCACATCAACAATTCTCCCCTCTCTCACTCAGCTCCAAATTTTTACTCCCTAAGGGATTATTCCCATCAGTGGGAATCAGTGTATGTTTACACATACATGAATAATATATGTGTAAATATATGGATTTATTTATATTAAAAATGGAAAGAAAAACCAAAAAATGAATAAAAGTGGTTTCTTTAAAGGGGGTGCAATAGGCGGAGGGAGCAGGAATGGAGGCTAGAATTCACTAAAAATTGTTTCATAATTTCAACTTAAAATTGCTATAAGTGTGACTTTAAAAGTCATGTATGAAGACCCTCATTACTATTTGCTGAAATTCTCACTCTCTGCTATTGCCCTTGCTTAAAATTCCATTTAAGCAGTGCATCTTTATCACAATTTGCTAAGGAACACTTTCTTCCTTTTAACATATGCCATAAAAATTTCACTGCCTGCTCCATTCATTTTTCTGAGAATGGTTTTCCTTTCTGCCTGTGTGGGGGGCATTGTAGTTCTGTGCATCCTGACTTTTTTGACCTGTGTGATTCCCGAAGGGGACTGAATGTTCAAGTCCTCTGGGTTAAATCGAGTGTAAACTCCATTTCTTGATGGAGAGGGGAGGTCCAAGCTGAAAATCAGTCCCTCCTGACAGGTAGCAACAGGGATGCCATACCACCTCCCGGTCAGCACCAGAATGAAACCTCTCCTTCTCCGGTGGGAGCAGCTCAGGGCTTCTGTTCAATCATATTAGTCCACATCCACCGTTTTGTTAACTCCACGAGGACTCCCAAACAAGCAGTAGCAGGTACCAAAGGTCAAAAATATTTATGGGAGGGGCTGGCCCCGTGGCGCAGCGGTTTGGTTCACGCTTTGGCAGCCCGGGGTTCGCGGGTTCGGATCCCGGGCACCTGCCGACACACTGCTCGTCAGCCATGCCGTGGCGGCGTCCCATGTGAAGTAGAGAAAGATGGGCACGGACGTTAGCCCAGGGCCAGTCTTCCTCAGCAAAAAGAGGATTGGCAATGGATGTTAGCTCAGGGCTGGTCTGCCTCACCCAAAAAAGTAAAAATAAATATTTATGGGAGACATCTTCACCCTGGGTTAAACATCCTCTGTGCTCCCACCATCCCCTGTGCTTCCCTCTGAAGCAGCACTCAACACACTGTGCTATTGCTGCCCATGTCTGTTTCCCTCACTAGACTGTGAGCAAATTGAGGGCAGAGACCATCCTGATTTATCTCTGTATCTTTAGCTTCTACTGCATGGTCTAGCACCTCCCAAGTGCTCAGTGAAGGCTTCTTAAATGGATGAACAAACTGGGAAAATTATATTCAGCATCTTGATTCTTACTGTGAATGTGAAAACCACCATGATTCATTATGGGAAGACATGGACCAAACTTTGAGAACAACTATTGCAGCCTCTGCCCAATGGAATGTTGCCTTGTAAGAGTTTATTATGAAATGTTCATATACAGCAAAAATGTATAAAGCTGAAATATACAGTTTAATGTAAAGTAAACACCATGTCACCGTCATTCAGGGGAGAATGACACACTGACAACACTTCGTAAGCCCTTGGTGCCCCTCTCTGCTTACAACCCTCTCCTTCTCCTACAAAATAATCATGATTCTGATTTTTATAATAAATGTGATTTCTCTTTTAGTCATAGTTTATGACACCTGTACGCATTGATAAAAACTATAGTTTAGCTTTGCCTGTCTTTAAACTTTATATAACTGGAATCATACTATATGTATCTTTTTGAGTTGTGATTCTTTCGTTCAACACTATGTGAGATTCCTCTATGTTGTTGTGTGATATAATTCCTTCATATTTTATTGGCGTGTGACGTTACATTTTATGAACATTTCACAAATTAGAGAAATGCTGCTATGCTAGATCATAGAGCGTATCTTCAACATTATAAGATAGTGATGAAGTATTTTCCACAGTGGTTGTACCAATTACACTCCCACTATCAATGTATGAGAGCTCCATCAACCCACATCCTCGCCAACATGGGTATTGTCAGACTTTGACATTTTAGGCAGTCTGATTGGTTTCTAGTGGTAACTATTTGTTGTTGTAATTTGTACTTCTCCTATTACTAAAGAGGTTGAGCATGTTTTCTTATGTTTGTGGACATTTGTTTATTTCCTTTTGTAAAGTATTTGGCTCATTTTTCTAATGCTTAACTACCTTTTTAGAATTGATTTGAAGTAATTCTCTATATACTCTGCCTATGAGTCCGGAGTCCTTTAGTTGGTTGTATGCATTGCAGGTAACTTCTTTTGTTCTGTAGCTTGGCTTTCCACTCTCTTTTTGGTGTCTTTTGATGAACAGAAATTCTACATTTTAATATGGTGATGGACAAATAATAATGTACAACTAAACCCCCACAATGTTATAAACTATTAAGACATCAATAAAAATTTTTAAAAAAGAAATTCTACATTTTAAAGCAGTCAAATTTATACTTTTTTTCTCTGGGTTTAGAGCTTTTAAAAAACCTTGTTTAAGAAATATTTCACCACCCAAAGATCAGGACTACAGTCTCCTAGATAGTTTTATTGTTTTGCCTTTCATATTTAGGTATTTAATGAGATTGCGTGAGGTGAGACAAATTTCGTTTTTGACATATGGATTTCGTTTTTGACAGATAGTACTAATACTATTTATTTTATGTGCACTTTCCACACTCATCTGCAGTGTCATTTCCTTCATATATCAATTGTCCATATATTTAAGGGTCTGTTTCTGGGCTCTCTGTTCTGTTTCATTGATCTATATGTCTGTCCATGTCTTAATAACTAACCTCTCTGTGTTCTCATCTTTATTACTATTTAGCCTTATTGTATTGAAAAATCTATTCGATACTTTTAAGAAGATGCTTTTTATATTTTATCTGACATTTTTATTTCTTTCCACAGAAGGGTTGATTTCATAACCCAGCCTACCATTAATGGAAATGGAAGTCCCAATGGTGTATTCCTGGCCCTGCTATCAGCCATTCTTTCTTTCAAAAAAAATTTTGATGGTATTCTCTGTTCTCAGCACACTGGTATCCTGGGAGCAGAATTAACCAGATCTAAGGATCAAAGGCCCCCAGAATGCCCTGGGTCCCGGGGACATGCTACTTTGATGATGGCTTCTTTGACATCCTTGTTCCTCAGTGTGTAGATGAGAGGGTTGAGGACAGGTGTGAGAATGGCGAACACCACATTGCCCATGATGTGGAAGTCGAGGGGCAGGTCAGCTCTATAGGCCATGTAGGCTATGGCAATGGATGAGTAGTAGGTGCCAACCACCAGGAGATGGGAGCTGCAGGTGGAGAACGCTTTCGAGCGTCCTTCTTGGGACCTGATGCGAAGTACTGAGGCCAGGATGCAAGCATAGGAGAGAAGCACCAGGAGAAGGGGCAGGAAGGACACCACCATGGCGATGCAGAAGCCCATGAAGGTCTGGGGCGTGGTGTCAGAGCAGGAGGCCTGGACCACAGCCAAGTGGTCACAGAAACAGTTGTAGATGTGAACAGTGCTGTCAAAAGCCATGTGGGAGGTCTGCACCACTGCTGGGATGGGCAAGAGGAGGGCGGTGAGCCAGGCACTGGCTGCCAGTGCAGCATTGGTCTGTGGGGTCATGAGGATAGGGTAGTGCAGTGGGCGGCAGATAGCCACGTAGCGGTCATAGGCCATGACCACGAGGATGAAGGCTTCAGAGCAGTTGAGGCCGTGGAAGAAGTACATCTGCAGGAAGCAGGCAGGGAAGCTGAGGAAGTGGTCCCCAAGCAAGAATAGGGACAGCATCTTGGGGACGGTGGTTGTGGTGGAGAGAATGTCCAGGGCTAAGAGGTTGATTAGGAAGAAGTACATGGGCTTGTGGAGGCTGGGCTCTTCCATCACAGCCACAAGGATCAGGGCATTCCCCACCAGGACGAGCAGGTAGATTAAGAGGAAAATCAAGAAGACAGGGAGGAAAAGGGATTTGGGCAGAGAGGAGATGCCCACCAGGTAGAAGACAGGTGAGGAGTCCTCTGATCCATTACAGGTGGCTTCCATAGTGAGTCGGGGCTGAATGTCTGCAGACAGGCACCGGGGACATCAGCACATATCTGGACACCAGAACAATCAGGGAAATATTAGCTAGAACATGCATCTTTTTCTTTCCTACCGTGTATCTCAATCCCAACAGTTTCTTTGTTCCTGGAATTTCATAGCACAACTAAGATGCCCAGGATGGTGAGGTGTCTAAAGAGCAATGGTTGAAAGAACTGGTCCCGTCTGGTGGGGAAGAGAGGTGGACACAGACACAGGAAGGGCTGTCACAGGGCAAGAACACTTACAAAGAACTAGGGCCAGTATCAGCAGCTCCAGGGCCAGAGTTCAGCCCCACATACAGCATACGTTTCTTACAATTAGAACTATCCCATAAGGCAGAAGACTGGCTTGAAAATTAGTGCATTGCACATAACTAGAAGTATGCAAGGCTGGGGTCTTTGGCTGAAATGCTACAGGGGAGGTTTAATACTTGGATAGGAGCTAGATTAAAAACTTTTAAGCAATCTTCTAACCCTAGATCTATGGGTTCTTAAAAAAAAGTATCATAAATGAATCACATCAACCAGACAGCGAGGTTTGGGGGCAAATTTATTCCATATGAGAGAAAAAGTCTTGAGAAGCATCCATTTATGTTCAAATGTCAATTAAAAATCAAGTAGCTTCTTTATTATTTTAAGTGGCTCCTTTAAGTTTGCCTCATGTGGAAGCCTAGCTCCTGCTGCCACAGGTGAAGGAACATTCTGGGTGTGGTAATGTTGATGAACCACTTACCAGATTTTGTAAACCACTGTCAGCACCAGAATCTTGACCGCAGTCATTGGGCACAAGCCCATCCAGCCCAGAATCTCTCCACGGCAGGTCCCGAGTGGAGTTCCTTAACCTGAGACCTTGTGAAGACAGCAGGATCACTGGTTGAGAGCAACGAAGCTAAGCCCCAGACTGAAGACCCTCCACGCTTTCCTCTAAGGTTCCCTTGACTCTACTTACGTACGTCTGACCCTAGAGGATTGTCAGTGGCCTCTGATAACGACTTCCAGCTCCTGAGCTCCAAGGAACTGGCGGGAATGCTTCGTCAGGGATGGCTGAAAGAATCACTTCTGTACAGCTCTGGCTTCAGTGCCTCTTCTCTGCCTCACTCCGTTCTCATCTCACTCCATCTGGGCTGGGACGTGTGTCTCTTGAATCAGAGTTCTTTGTCTCTGCACTTACATACACTTAGGATTCCCTTTCTGTGATATCGTATCATGGTTGACAGGGAGAGCTGCGTCCTCCCAGGAGGACAGAATGCTGCCTGCTTAACCCAAGAATGGCTTCCCTTTCTGTGTAGCTGCTGCTAAGGCTCTCTGTCTGTTTCAGTGTAACCTGGGTGCCCTGTGACCTGTCCTTGTATCCTGTCTCTTGGTCATACCCAGAGACCAACCATCCTGATTTGCCCAGAACTGCCTGGGTTTAGCACTGAAAGTTCCATATCCCAGGAAATCCCTCAGTTCCCTGGCAAACCCGGATGTCAGTCACCCTATGAAGGTAGAGGCATGATATATGCTTTGGTAGAAGGAGTCATTTCCCAAATGGAATCCAAGTTGAAGACAGATTCTCCCCCTGTTGGGAAAAAACAGACTCCAGGGTACGTCCTGGGTCACTCCATATGTCTTCTCTGCTCCTGGCTGCTGCAGCTCGGCAGGTGTCACTGTTTAGCATCTCATGTCCCTTGCCCTGGAGCCTTCCTTCCTTCATTGGGCCCAGTTCAGAGGGCACCATAGAGAACTGAAAAGTCTCAGAACGAGTGTCAGGAGAGAAGACCAAGCGCTCTGCCAACAGTGACTCTGATCCCCAGAGGCTGTTGAAGAAGGTTACCGCGCATCTATGGCAGCCCCACCCCTCGCAGTGAGACTTTCCAACCCACAGAGCTGAGCTGAGGGAAGTGCTGATTCACCCTTTACCTTGACTAAGCGATCCAGGGCCAGGCTATGTCGACGTTCAGATCACTGGCTCTCTGCCCCGATGACCACTTGAGCAGTTCCACTTGGTTTGCCAAAACCACCTCCAGCTTCTCCCTCTTCTGACGAAACCCTTCTCGTGTCACAGGACATGTAAGAGTAGAAATGGCCCTGCAGATCACTGAGTTCCTGACCCTTCTCCACAAATGAAGAATCAGGCTGGAGTGGGGAAGAGGAGAAGCCCAGCTTGACAGCAGGTCACTGTGAGACCTGGTCCTGGAAAGCAGGTCTCCTGGCTCTAGCCGTGGACTCTTTCCACCAAGCCAGGCCACCCAGAGAATTCGGAAGCTCTGGTTTCCACGTGGGGAAAAATTAGGCCAAAGGTTTTATTTTCCTCTCTTCATTTCTTAGGCTAATGTCAGACACAACTATAAATTGCTGTTTTGTTCTGGAGGCATTTTCAAACAGTTTCAAACGGACTGGTTACTAAATAGAGGCTCTACATGGCTAGAAAAATGCTCTTTTCAAGAAATGACTTAAGGAAGAGATGGATGGGGCGCATCTGAATGGAAAAATGTCAGCCCGGCCCCACGTCCTGAGCCAAAATGTCATATACCTGGTGCCCGGGAAAACCCAGCCCATAGTAAACCCTCTACAAATATTTTTTTAAGAAATGAATTAATGAATGAAAGGCTTAACCTGAGTTTAAACTGAACTTTTTCCCATAACAGACTAGTCAGAAGGGATTTTTATTTTCTTTTATTTTAGGATCTAAATGGATACAAACTGCATTTCCCTGAAAGTTGCTGCAATTCTGAAAGGCTGTTCCCTCCACTGACTGGACCCGTGTGAACTGGTTGTGTGAGGTTTGCTGGGCAACCACAGAACACCAGAGCCAGAAGCGTCCTTAGAAGCAAGTGATGTAGTCCAATCCTCATTTTCCCTTATTTTTCAAATAAAAAAAGCTCAGAGAAGGGAGTGACTTGCTCAAGGTCACACAGGGATTTGGTGGCAGAGCTGCCCTAGAAGCCAAACTCCTAACTCCCTGCTCAGGGCTCCTAAGAGTCCGCCACAGGGGAGGCACTGAAGCTTCCGTATCTGGTGGCTCAGATCATTCTTGGTGCTGTCGTCCATGTTTCCCTCACTGGCCTGAGGGTTCCATGGGGCTGGAGATTGGCTCTGACTCCTCTCCTTTAAAACTAGCATCTCAGTGGGGCCTAAAACCTTCCTTCTTGGTGTTTCCACAGGCAGAGACTGGAGCATGGCTATCCTGACAACCTCAGGGCTTTCTCTCCAGCATTTCTGCAGAATCAGACAACACTTGACTCTATGCAGAGCTTCTGGTCCTGCTCCCTTATTGTTGCTGATGGGAAGGGGGAGGCCCAGAGAGGGATTATGACCTGGCCAAAGTCACAGAGTTAGCAAATCAGCAGCAGAGCCAGCCAGCCCCAAATGCTACAAATTGGGGCAGAAAGATTTTAGCCCATCTCCCTTCTCTTAGAGCCCCTCTCATAGTGGGGTGATAGGCTCTAACTTCCTGCCCCCTAAACCCTGCCCTCCCAGAACCTTGTCCCTCCTTGGGTTCTGACCAGCTCCTGGCACTTCTTTGTGGCCTTCATGCTCGAGAACTCTGCAGGGTGGCCCAACTCACCTGCAGCCACTCCAGCTGCTCCTTCCTCTCCCCAAGCCTGAGCTGCCTCAGTGGGGAGGACCAGGTTGGGGCTGAGCCTGGACCCGTTAAAACCCCAGGCCCTGCCCGTTCCTAGCCTGCTGGGGCCCTGCCCTCTGGGGTCCCCTTCTACTGGGCCCTGAGCAATGCTTTTCTGGCAACTCCCAAGTGGCTGGTTAGCAGCTACCACTGGGCTCTGCTCATATTAGAACAACAGGATTAATGGTCCTCACTGGGGCACAGAACTCTGTGGTCTATGGAGGCTTTCCCACCTGCTGAGCAACAAGTGGTATCCCCGTGTGACAGATGAGGAAACTGAGGCTCAGCGGTGAAAGGGGCTGCCCAAGTCACACAGAGAGCCAAGGACAGGCAGGGTCTGAGGTCTCAGATTTGCTACCTCTCAGTCTAGCCTCTGAGCCAACCAACCACACGAATGAGAAAAAGGTTGTGAAAATTCTCTCTGTAAATGTAAAGTGATGTGCTATTGGCCTGGGGATGGGGAGGTCGGGGGAGGGGGTAGCTTGAAGGGTTTTGAAGCTAGAGGATCAAGTGTGACAGAGCAGAGAGCCACTCAGCTTCCCAAATCTTCGCTGTCTCTCACTCACTTGCCCTCTCTTGCTGACTCTTGCTCTTTCTTAGATGTCTTATAACTCTAAGTCCAAACTCCTCAGGGGAGCCTTCTGTGACTTCATCTTCCTCCAGCCTTCAGTGCTCTTGCTCTCCTCTGGATTAACCAGGCCTGGCTGCCTAGACTGCCCATTTTAAAGATTAGGAGAACTAAGGCTCATCATTCCTTCCATGTTGATTGAAGCTACCTTTGTGCCAGGTGCCTGGACACAGTGAACCGACACGGTCTAGTGGGGGTAGCCAATGAAAAAACTGACCACCAATCATATCCAGTGTGATATGTGCTACTATAGAGTTGAAGGGCTCAGAGGAGGGGACAAAGCAGGCTTCCATCATGGAAGACATCTTTCGGGTGGATTGTGAATTATAAGCAGATAAAGACAGCTCTCCAGGCCAATAAGGCAGGGACAATGTCAGGAAGGGGTGAAAAAGCAGGAGGTATGTTAGAGGGGCAGATAGAAGTGTGTTGGGGATGCAGTATAGAGAGAGAGACTGGAAGTCTCAAAAGATGAGGCTAAAGAGGTTGGCAGGGACCAGAGCAAGAAGAGTCTCAAATTCTGGGCCAAGGAATAAGAACTCAGCATGAGGACACTGGAGAGCCAGGGCCAGCCTTCAGGCAGGAGACTAACAGTCAGCTGCATGTTTCAGAAAGATCACACCCCCCGCCACATGGAGAACGGATTCGAGTGGGAGAGGCTAGAGGCAGGGAGGCCAGCCAGAGAGCTGGACGGCAAGGAGAGGACCAGGGAGAAGTAACAATGATATCGGGGGCTGCCTGGTGGCACAGAGGTTTAGTTCGTGCTTTGGCAGCCTGGGGTTGGCGGGTTCCGATCCCGGGCACCCGCCGAGGCACTGATTGTCGAGCCATGCCATGCGGTGTCCCATGTAAAGTGGAGGAAGATGGGCATGGATGTTAGCCCAGGGCCAGTCTCCCTCAGCAAAAAAAAAGAGGAGGATTGGCAGTGGATGTTAGCTCAGGGCTGGTCGTCCTCACACACACACACACACACACACACACACACACAAACACACACAAAAGAAGTAACAATGATATCGATGATGGAAGCCGCTGCCCTTTACTGAGTGCTCACTTGTGCTGGTGACTGTGCCCGGGTGGTCACACACTCCATTTCAGTTCATCTGAGCTGTGGTTTTACTACCCTTGCTTTACAGATGAGGAAGCTCAGAGAGGTTAAGTAACTAAGCCTGCTTTGGTCCCTCGTCTGGGCCAAGAGTGAGTCACTATTAGAATCCCATCCATCTCCAAGGTCCATGCCTCCTAACTATCAAGGATTAGGGAAATCTTCAAGAGGCAGAATAGTCAGAATTTGGCAACTGCCTGTGGAGGAGTCTGAGATGATGCTCAGCGTTCTGGCTTGGGTGACAAGGCAGATGACAGCGATGTTGACTGAGATGGAGAACATGGTGGTGGGTGGTGGGAGGTATAGGTAGGAAGAAGGTTCTGGAGGAAGAGAATGAGTTTGGTTTGGGACATGTTGCATTTGAGGAGCCCATGGGACATCCAAGTGGGGATGGCCAGCAGATATTGGAGGGTTTAAGACTGGAGCTCAAGAGAGAGAGAGCTGAATTGCAGACAAAGACTTGGGAGGTCTGTGTTATGTGGGGCCAGGGAAGAGAGTGTAGAGTGAGAAGGACAGAACCTTGAGGAAACCAGCACGAGACTGAAGCAGAACAATAAGAGTCTGCAAAAGATGCTGAGAAAAAATAGCCAGAGAGAGTGAAGCAAAGGAAGGAGAGTATGATATCACAGAGGAGCTCCAAGGGGCACGTGTGGCCAGCAGCAGTAAAAGCTGCTGAGGGGACCAGAAGGATAAGAGGTGAAGGTGTCCAGGGGATCCAGCAAGGAGGAGGTCACTGGTGACCTCGGGGTGAGCAGTCCAGGGGAACAGTGGGTGTGGAAGGCTGGGGGGTGGGAAAGTGGAGAGAGTGGACAACATTTTCACGATGTTTGGCTGCGAAGAGAAGTGGTTGGCTGAAGGGCAATGAGGGGTCAGGGAGGATTTTGTTGTATTTTTAACCTGGAGATATTTGACCTAATTCCATTTGTTGGTGGGAATTAGCCAGCAGAGAGGGTGAGGCGGAAGGAGTGGGAGAGGAAGGGATGGTCAACAAAGGAGGCGAAGAAGAGCTTCTGAGCCCAGAGTCTGGACTCCTGGTGAGTCAGGTGGGAAAGAGGGAGGTTAAAAAAAGAGAGAGTGAGAGTGGGATAAAGTCAAGTTTACAGATTTAGAGGCACAGGTAGTGGGGCAAGTCTCAAGACAAGAGTGGCGGGAGAATTTTCTGAAGATGTTGAGGTTGAGGGAGAGTTTGTTCTCTACAGAATGGGACAGGGAGGCCACATCATGGATACGTGCTGAGATCTTGGTGCCAGACCAGTTTGGATTCAAGCCTGGCATTTAGCCCTCTGAGACTCTGTTTCCTCTTCTGTAAAATGGGCATTTATTCATTGAATAAGTACCTCTTGACTGCAAGCTCTCTGCTAGTGTGGGGCAGGTTGAAAAGAGGTGAAGGGTGTGAGCAGGTGTCATTAGCATTTTCCACCCAGATTGCACAAGCTCTGTGCTTCTCTCCTGGGAGAGGGAGTCCATAACATTCACAGCCCAGGTGTCTCTCTCCTTAGAAAGTGGGGAGGTTCAGAAATGTCGCTAGGAGGAGCCCATGTATCTCAGGCACATTTTTGAACTCAGAACTTAAAACAAGCCAGCCCTCTGAAGTTCCCACCAGAGCAGAGGCCAGCTGCCTGCTCCATTCCGCCCTGGAAAGTCATCAGTGACGTCTGTCTCTCTCTGTCTCGCCCCGCTGCTCCTCACCCTCACGGTGCGAGGCTCCGACAGACGTGCGAGGCTGGGAAAGGAAAGTGCCAAGGAGGAAAGGGAAGTTATAAATACATCCAGGAAGAGCCTGGCCTGCCTTCCTGGCCAAGGCCCATGGAGCTCTGAGGAGCAGAGTCCAGAATCCGGGCCCACTTTTGGGACATTCAGCATGCTCATCACCGACACCATCCTTCCCACCACCAGGAGGCAGTGTGACATCAGCTTTGGGGGCCAGGTGCACTTGGGTTCAAATCCCAGCTCCTCCAATTACCAGTTCCACGTGGGCAAGTGACCTCCCTTCCCTCTGCCTCTGTCTCCCTTTGTGAATGGGGCTAATAGCACCAGCAATATCAGCTGGAGTGAATGGTTAGTGAGAAACTCTAAGTGAGAGGACTTTGCAAACTGTGAAGTGCTATGAAGAAGTTTTCTATTGCAATCACCACCACAGCCACAAAGAAGCCACCCCCTGGATGTCTTCCCATCTGAGGTTTTTCACCCTGGAAGACTGGAGGTGGAACAACTGGCTGATGGACAGTTCCCTGAGGGTGTAGCCAGCCTGGTCAATGCTCATTGACTGAGGTCATGTAGAGAACTAGGATATGATCTTGACCACGTCCATTTTCTTCTGGAGGGGTCAGGAAACATTTGGGATGGAGGGTTGGAGGTGGTCCTTGATGGGTGACTGCTAATTCTGTGACAAAGGAAGGGAAGGCATTTGACCAGGGGGAACCACACATATAAAAGCTCTAAGACATGAACATGAGTGGTATGCTCTGGGCGGGGACAGAGGAGGGAGAGGGGCTGGTAAGGTAGGTTATAGGCAGGTGATGACGCGCATCAAATGTTAGACTAGGAGTCAGCCCCGTGGCATAGCAGTTAAATTTGGTGCGCTCTGCTTCAGCAGCCCAGGTTCATGGGTTCAGATCCCAGGCACAGACCTACACTACTCATCAGCCATGGTGTGGTGGCGACTCACATATAGAATAGAGGAAGATGGGCACAGATGTTAGCTCAAGGCTAATCTTCCTCAAGCAAAGAAAGAGGAAGATTGGCAACAGATGTTAGCTCAGGGCTAATCTTCCTCAGCAAAAAAAAAAAAATATGTTAGGCTAAGAAAGAAACTTTGCTTTGAGGAGCAGGGCTGGGTGCCATATGATGGGGTTTGGAAAGATGACTCCAGTAGAATGTGGAGGATGGATTAGAACAGGGGAACTGGAGTCACAGACGAGTAAGGAGTCTGTGCAAGGGTCCAGGAGACATGAGGAGTGGGCTCTGAATTAGGGGGGAGGGGAGAAGGAGACAGAGGATGTGAAGGACCAGAGAGGTCCCACACAGGCTGTGGGGAGGGAGGGACGGAGTCAGGAACGGGCCTGACTCAGTGAGACTGGGGGCTCAGAGCAGGGGCCTGGGAGGGGCAGGTGAACTTCAGGGGGAGCAGAATCTAGGAGTCACCAGCTGGGCTTCAAGCCCTTCCTGTTGTGGGAGGGAAACCTGAGATATGAGGAGGAAAGTGACATGCCCTAGG
The DNA here is from genome assembly GCA_031878705.1 of Tapirus indicus. Classification (NCBI taxonomy): domain Eukaryota; kingdom Metazoa; phylum Chordata; class Mammalia; order Perissodactyla; family Tapiridae; genus Tapirus; species Tapirus indicus. Next base: position 29,988,247 of record CM062924.1, read on the forward strand.
TCACTCCGATGGTCTTCAGGAGAACAGGCCTGGAACCCAGCCAAAGGGGCTTAGCTCAGTTCTTGACTCTGTATTCAACCCCATGGCTTAGGGACTGGTGGACAGATGACTGAGTCCTCAAACTAGCCCTTTGAGGCAGCTTAAGTGCCATGGTTCAGGACATGAATTCTGGGGCCAGACTGTCTAGGTTAAATCCTGGTGCTGCCTCTGACCGGCTGTGTAACCTTGGTCAAGTCTCCTAACCTATGTGCCCCAGCTTCCTCATCTGTAAATGAGGGTTTGCAGTGGGTTGTTGGGAACATTAACTGAATTAATACAAGTCAAATATTTAGAACGATGCTTGGCATGTAATGAATGCCAGTCATAATTATTGTGTCCATTTCAATTATGGAGGAGACTGAGGCTTAGAAAAATGAAGTAACTGCCCAACACAGCACAGCTAGTTGTTGGCAGAGCTCGGGCATAGGTGACTCCAAAGACTGGATTGCTTTGCTTAACCTTCCCTTGTGGCTGTTTCTGGAAGATGGTTGATGTCATTTAACTCCAGAGACAGGAGTCCCCCTCCTGAGGACCCTCAGGAGGAGATGCTGTGGTCCTCAAGGCTCCCTGTCTGGGCCCAGCTCTGGTTCTGACACCACCATGAAGCCTGTTTGCTGGAGATACCCACCCCTGCCCTCGCCAGGGCCCAGGCCTGCTCCATTTGGAAAACCTCAGGCCCGATCCCTCCCCTCCTCCAGGAAGATACACCTGTGTTCCACCCGGAGGACAAAAAAAGGGCAGGCATTTAAACATGGATGGCACCACTCGCTGGTGAAAGAACTATAGACTTGAGTGCCGGGAACGGTTGCAGTGAGTGAGTCTAGGAAAAGTGCGCGGAGTGGAGGGAGTAGGTGTGTTTGGGGTGGAACGTGAGAAGGAGAGAACCAAGCAAAATGCAAACCGACACTGCCCCGAATGAACAGCACTGATGGAAACAAGTTAGCCTGTTCCAGCCCTTCCTGAGAGAAGCAAGTTGGGCATCCTACTCCAGCCTAGGCTGGGTCCTAATGCCAGACAGAATTCTCCTTGCCTGTGCAGTTCTCAACCGAGCATCTGTGGAGGGCCAGCCTGGCCGAGAAGCAGCTGCCCGAGTGCTGTCCGAGCTCGCCCTGCTTCCTGCCTTCCCCATCTCCAGGCTCCTAACCCGTCAGGAGAGGAAGTGACTCATCTTCCTAGATGAAGCATGCGGTGTGCTTCCCCAGCAGCTGTCGTAAACTCGGCCCGAGTCAGAGACGTGAATCCAGGCGGTAGCCGGCCCTTGGGTTTCTATGGATAACCCACGCGGTGCAGCTGCTTTTACTTTCCAGAGCAGTTTCCTCAAGAGAATAAAATAATAATAATATTTGTTGAGTACTTATGACCTACCTACCAGGCACTGTGCAAAGCAAGTCCATTTATTAGCTCCATCCTACAGAGGAGGAAAAAGAGGCGGAAAGAATTAAGTAGCACGTGGGTCTGGAGTTTCAGTTTCAGAAGATGAAAAAGTTCTGGAGATGAATGGTGGTGACGGTCACACCGTGAATGTACTTAATGCCACTGAACTGAACACTTAAAGTGTTTAAAATGGTAAATTTTATGTTATGGATATTTTACCACAAAAAAAGAAAAACCATCCCACAAACAAACAAAAGAATTAAGTAACACAGCTCCCCAAGTGAAGACGCCAGGAGTCACACCCACGCAGTCCTGCCCCAAAGCCCTGTTCTTGACCACCCACTATTTCGTCTCACTTGCAAGCAGAGATACTGATCTGGCAGAAGACAGAGGGACAGGGCACTCGATATCAGGCTGAGAAAAATGGGTTTATCCCGAGCATGCTCAGGGGGCAAGGTTTTAAGCAGGGATGGGCATGGTCAGATTTAAGGGTTGGAAAGTTCCCTCTGGCTTGCAGGAAGATGGGCTGGAGGGTGAGACTGGAGTCGGGAAGGAGGTGGCCCAGGCAAGAACTGCTGGTGGACTAGACCAGGGCAGTGACTGCAGGATGGGAAGAAGGGAGCAGGTTTGAAGACTTGTGAAGTGGAACAGACAGGTGTGGAGGGGAGAGGGAGGAAGGAGCAGGCAGTGACTGCTCTCACAGGGCACTTTCTAGCCAGTCAATTTCAACCTCCTCCCATGGTGGTCCTTCAGGTCCTCTTGCCCTGACTGGAGTCTTGGAGGAAAAGCGGTGGCCCAGACCTCTTCTCTGGCCCCCAGGGGGCAGTGTTGCAAAGCCTTCAGGGAGTTGAGGCCCTTGCTCCCAACTACCCAACCTGGGGCAGATGCTCAGATGCTCGCTCCCTCGGAGTCCTCTCCCAACCTTCACCGCACCCCCTCCCCCATGTCCTCGCTCCCAGGAGCCAGATTATTAATAACCGTGATCCCTCACGTCCCACACTTGACACTTTGCAAAGGCAGCGATACATCCATTAGCTCACGTGGTCCTTCCCCCAAGACAGGGGCAGAGCAGAATGAGATCCTCCCTCTTATCCCCCACCACCAAGGGCCAGGCAGGAAATGGGACCTGACCAATGCCAGTGTGTTGGTGGCAGAGCCAGGGCCGGGGGCCACGGGCCAGCCAGTGCCCAGTCTGGACCCCGTGAGAGGGCACAGCCCTGCAGCACTCACAGGACAACAGCTGCTAACACGGCACCCCGCCTGCCTGCTGAGCGCCAGCTTTGCCCTTGAGCTCCCTCCCACCTCAGGGGGCCTTCCCTGTGATTTATTCCCAGGGGGTTGTCAGTTCGGTCAGACTGACCTGGCACACACCTGATTTACCTCCTCCTCATCCTCTGCTTCCGGAATTACAAGAGTCATCATCATTACCATCATCACTGTATCAATAATGGCTCATGTCTGCTCAGCTCCCAGAATTTAGCAAGCACTCATCCATCCATCAGCTCAACTGAGCCTTATGATAGCCCCAGGAAGGTATTTTACAGACAAGGGCACTGAGGGTCAGAGAGGGAAAGTGACTAGCCTCAGGTCACCCAGCTAAACCTCAGGGGAGCTTACAGTCTCCGAGGAGAAAGAACTACCCTCTACCAAGTCGGAAATAGGGCGAGATGATGGGGTTTGGTGCTGCCGCAGCAGGAGGATCTGTCGTCTCAATTTTACAAATGAGGAAACTGAGATCTTCTTACCGGGTCAGGGTTGAACTGTCTGATGCCCAAGCTCGTGCTCTTTCTGGGGCACAGGGCTGCCACTGTCAGGGAGGGACATAGAGTTTCTAGCATAGTATGTTTTCTTTCCAGACTGGAGGGAGAGGCTGGTGGGAGGTGGAGGCAGCTGGACTCAGCGGAAGGCTGCTGCTGGGGCAAAAGGGCTTTCCGAGAAGGAAGCTCCAGGTGGACTTTAAGCCGTAGAGAGAGGGCAGCATGGATTGTGTGAGGCTGCACGGGCTGCGGGAGCCAGTGGCTGTGCTGAGGCCAGGTAAGTGGGGCTGAGTAGCCAGGCTGAACACCCACCTGCCTGCAGACCTGTGCTTCTCCTCACCCGGTGGGGAAATTTGCTGTGTTCTGATCCAGAAGCCGTGCCAACAAAGAAGGGGAAAGTCTTGAACCCTTGGCAGGGCGAAGTCTGTTTCTCATCCACCAAAGAGAGAAACTGCAGCCCAGGGAGAGACAGTGACTTCCCTGTGGTCATGACACAGCAGAGCCTGCCCTCTCCGGGCTCAATCTCCCAATCTGAAAAGGGGAAGGGTTGAATTCAATGAGCTCCAAGTTCCTTCCTGCTCTGAGCTTCTGAGGACCAGGCATCCATCCTTGCTGTCCTTGGCCAGCCGCCAGCCCCCAGCCCCCGCTGTATACTCGACATGTAGCCCTGGGCAAGTCCCATGGCCTCTGTCAGAATCAGTGTCATGGGTGAAATCAGTATGACACTGCCTTCCTTGGGCAGAATAAATGGGCCATGCATGCAGCATGTCCGCACAGTTTGGGTCTGGCCCCCAGGCGGCGTCTGCGGATGGAGGAGGCCGAGGCTCTCACTGAGGCCCTCGCCTCTCTGCCTGCCCAAGGGCTCATTTATAGACATCCGCTCCCCGGCTGCCCAGCCAGAAGGGAAGTGGGAGCGAAGGTGCTGAGGCGGCGGTTTGGAGCCTTGCTCAGGAAGGAGCCTTGGCCACTCTTCCCCTTCTTCCCTCTGCCCCCCATCTCCTGGGCGTCTTCACAGTGATCCTCACGACAGTCCTGAAGGTGGGCGGTTTGACATCACCATCCCCATTGACGGATGAGAAGACAGAGACCCAGAGAGGAGAAAGGATTTGCTCAAAGTCCCACAGCAGGGTTGTGACAGATCTGGCACCAGAACTGAGATCTTTAGTCTGGAACCCAGGACTCTTCCCTTGTATCCAAACTCAGAGAGTTCTATAAAATGAAGAGTCTCTGATTTTGCCTGGTTTGCAAAAAGGCATTTCCCTACAGGGTTGACTTAAAGAAGGGAAGGGCTTGGGATCTGCAAACAGCCTGGGGTTTTATGAACAGCATCAGGCTCGGCATGAGAACCAGGACTGTGCAAACGACATGGGGCCTGGAAGCTACCTCTGCGAGCCATGCCAGGCTTTGCCAACAACATGGGACTCTAAAAAAGGCATCAAGTTTTGCAAACTGTGGGGATCCGCAGATGGTGTTGGGATCCACACACATCGTGGGGCTCTATAAAATGCAGGGCCCAGCAAACACCACACTGGCAAGTGGCAAAGACACTTGAGAACTAGGTTGGTCGAACCTAAAGCTTGGGCCACCTGGACCTCACTGCAGGATTAGCCCAAGAGCCATCTGAAGACCTGTTAGCTTAACTCCCAGGGCTCCCAGCTACCTGAGCCTGCTCCAATTCCAGAACTGAGTTCAGGAATATTCTTGGACCAGGCTCTGTCAGCCTAGGGAGGCTGAGGTGATAAATGAAAACCACTCATGCCTGCGGTTACTGTATGTTCCACGCTCTGTGGGGTGTTGTGCATTGTTTCACTCAAAGATTGATGAGATGAACTTAGCCAGCCAAGCTGGTCCCAGCATGTACCTAGACCAGTCCAGGTATAGAACTTCAGCCTCTAGGGCCAAGATGGGGGCAACTGAGCTTTCAGAAATTCTAAAGGGACCTTCCCTCTCTCAACCATAACCTGCAATCTGAAAGGTTGCACCTCTGCCAGTCTCTGTGAGGTCTCGCGGTGCTGACGTCGGTCTGAAGGATTTAGAGAGACAGACCCAATTTGATTTTCTCAAGCAGGATCAAGGTCTTTCTATCAACCTGAGCCAACTACTGACCTTTCCCAGGGCAGTGTTCATGCGTTCACATTTCTGGTTTCTCAAAGACTCATTCACCCAACAAGTATCCACTGAGTGCCTACCATGTGCCAGGCTGACGTGTGATTATTTCATATACAACCCACTTGCTACTAGTACCTCATACAGTCACTAGAGCCAAGTGGGGTGATGTGTATTTCCCTATCACTGCACCCCGGAAGTAGGACTTCAAATCCACATCCCCGCTTCATGCGAAGACCCTATTCCTGGAGCTGGGTCAGGTTCACTTTTGTGTCTTGGGTTTGGGGAAACCCAGAGGTCTTCCTCAGAAAATGCAGTCTGGGTTGGGGAAACAGCCCGGTTCTAGGATCAGAGGTTCAAAGTTCATCATGGCCCCACCACCTACTAGCTGGGTGACCTCTGGGCAGTTTCTGAGACTCAATGCTTCATCTGTAAAATGGGATAAATATCTGGCCTACAGGGTGGATAGGAGGACCCAGAGGGGTTTCACTTGTGAAAGTGCTGAGCCAGCTGGAGTAGGCAATCCAGTGTGTTTTCTCTTGCTGCCCTGTTCTGAGCCTCGCCTCAGCCGCTCCGTCCTCTGAGCTCTAAGCCTCAGCTTGGCTTCTTCCTCGCTCACTGAACTCACACAACAGCCCCACAAGTGTGGAATATTGTCCCTTCTTAATAGGTGAGGGAACTGACACTCAGAGAGTTGCAGGGACTTGCCTAAGGCCGCTTGACCAGTGAATGACAGGGCTGAGATGGGACCTAGGTCTGTCTGGCTCCAAGGCCTCCATCCTCAGTCCTCAGACCAGAAAACTCTGGGAATTTCGTATTTGCCTTTCTGCTCCCCACCGCCCACCTCCACTGAGATGGAGCTGCTACCACCAGTCCCCCGAAGGTGGGCTGTCATTACGATCCCCAGTGGACAGAGTCCCTCCTTGCTCTCGATCCTTGGAGCTCAGAAAGGAGATGGGGGTTCACTGAGAGAGGATGAGAGCTTGAAGGGGACAGGAGTCCAGTGAAGGAGGGCAGTGGGGTAACAGGGGCTTTCCATGAGGCTCATGGAAGGTGACAAAAGTTCTGTGAGGGGGACAAGAGCTTGGTGGTAGAGGGGCTCAGATGGAGAATGGGAACAGTGAGGAGACTGGAGAATCAGGACTGAATGACCCCAGGGCTTGGAGAGGCCCATTGACATTCCCTTTGCCCCCTCCTCTCCACTGCCAACAGAGTAGGAAAAAATATCCAGGGGAAATGCTGAGCCTTTTGGCTGGAAGGGAACTGGCTGAGGGGAGGCAAGACAGCAGCCTCCTCCCCTCAGTGGGGCTGGATCTAAACAAGCCCAGCCTCCTACTCAACTCTGCCCTGGGCTGCCCCAGCCAGAGATCAGAGGGATTCAGAGAGAGGGAAGGAACAAGTGACCAAAGGAGACAGGGACTTGGAGAGTGGGGTCAAGTTTAGCAGAGCTTCCTAACCCATTCCTGGAAGAGGTGGCTGCTGTCCAGTGTGGCCCGAGAGGCATCAGCCCAGTGCGTGGAGTCTCCGCGTTAGTGCAGCCCTGCTGTGGCTCACGGCTGCTGTCGCCAGGAGCCCCTGATAAGGTCTCACTCCCTCTCTTCTGCTAAGTTCCTGTCTTGAAACTGAAATAGGGACTGGAACTCCCTACACCCAGCAGTCATGGGACCCAGGATAGGTAAGTCCGGGCGAAGTAAGGAAGGGGCATTGGGAGCGAGTCTGGGGGCCATGCTCCCAGGGTGGAGGGTGAGGCTGTAGAGCCAAAATGGCTGTGCTGGGGGGCTCACAGTTCCGTACACAGAGCCAGACGTATGGCCGGACCTAGTGAAGGTGTGTTGAATGAATGAGTGAATGACCAGAGGAGCAGGAAGGGACACTGTTTACTCAGCTGGAGGCAGGAATCCAGCCTAACCTCCCTGATGAGACAGAGAGAACTAGAGTGCAAAGGGAGGCCCCCTGAGCCCCTCACCACTCCTCTTCCCCCTCTCTGAAGCCGGCAAAGGTAGAGACAGACACAGCAGAGAAAAACAGAGACAGAAGAGTGCTCAGAGACAGAGCAAGTCCAGGGACAAGCAGAGTCAGACAAAGGCCTGGACAGAAGTTGGGACAGAGCGAGAAGATGAAGAGCAACAGGTGTTTGCAGGAGCGTGCCGGGAAAGGGAAGGAGAGCAGCCCCAGAGAGAGGGCTGCAGAAGAGACCGGGAGAAATAAAGGGAAGCAGAGACAGTGAGAGAGAGAGAACCAGACAGAGACATACACAGGAGAGAGACAGACCTGCAGACAGACAGTCAGAAAGGTCAGCCCAGAAGAGAAGTGGAATCAGAGAGACCTGCAGAGACCAACGTGCATGTGTTGGCCTTGGGGTGGAGGAGGCCAGAGGGGAAGTGTCTCTAAGCCTTGAGAAGCCAGGCCTGGAGCTTGGCAGAAGCACTATGTGGAGAAGGCGGTGGTTCTGGGAATGGAGCTCCCAGCTGAGCATTTCTTGGGCAGGAGGAGGGAGGTGGAAGAAACAAAGGGTATTTAGACAGAGTGGCCTTCCGGGCTGGACACCCTGCGGCAGTCACCTCTGACCTCCCTCCAGCTGCCTGGCCTCCCCCGGCTGTGTGAGCCTCACACCCACGCAGGCAAGGCCGCACTCGCTCCCTGGAGCGCAGCAGTCACGGCATCCTGGGCCAAGCAGGCAGACACGGCTGTGTTGCAGCCATGGCTTGGGGATGGTGACATGGCAGGAAAGGTGGGGGTGGATGCTTCCCCTGGGGTCCTCACAGGGGAGAATGACAATGACATCAGATTTAGGTGAGTTGGTTTGGAGAAGGGCCACCGACAAACCAAATTCCAAATTGGCTCGCTGTAGGATGGGAGGATTGGTGATTCTTTGGGGATGGAAGAAACTAGGCTTTGGTTGTACTGCACCTTCCTCCCAACCCCCTTACCCAAAGACTGTTATTCTGACCTCTGCAGGGCTCAGCTCTGGAATATTCTCTAGCTGCCCTCCCCCCACCTCCCATATGCACAGCAGGAGGCTGACCCCAGTGTCTGCCCACCGGGCCACCAGAAGCCACCTCTGGCCTCGCTTCCTGAGCCCTGACCTGAGCTGTGGCCAGGCTTCTCCCATGTTATCTTTCTGGTCTGAGGGCACGCTGAGGAATGTGGGGATGCAGTGGGGCAGGATACAGAGCCTGGAGCCTGGGAAGAGTCCTGGACCCAGCTCACTACCTCCTCCACTCACCCCCTGGGAGAGGGGCCAGCTGTCCCAGCCCAGGGGCAGTCAGATCTGGCTCTCACCAACTCCCCACGTGCCCTTAAGCAGCAGGCAGAGCTTCCCTGTCTGTGGGGGGAGGGGCTGGAGGAACTGATCTCCCAAGGCTGTCCCCATTCCCATTTGGTGATTCCAAGAAGCCACTTTCCCACCTCAGCACCTTTGCTCAGCTTTACCTCCACCAGGAAAGCACCTGCCCAATGGTGCTTCTCATTCTGGTGAAATTTGCACTGGTTTCCAACCCCTCCAAGCACCACCTCCTCCAGGAAGGCTTCCAGATGGATTCTTCCAGCTGGAAGTCACCTCTCGACCATATGCTGTTTGACCCCCTCTTCCTGCTTCATCCTTCCTTGTTCCCAGTGTTGTCTCTGTTGTTCTCTCCAGCCCTCCTGGGTTCAAATGTGAGCCGATCCAGGGCAGATAGCTGGAGAAAGGGAAAGAACCAGCAGTCCTACGTTCAAATTTCAGCTCTACGCCAGTTGGCTTTAGGAGAATGCAGTGACATGCTCTTACCCTTTTTTAAAAGGTGAGGAAACATGCTCAGAGAGGGCAAGTGACTCGCCCAAGGTCACCCAGCAAACAAGCAGCAGAGGGGGGCCAGAATCCAGGTCTGCCTGATGCCAAAGCTCTTTCCTGTCTGTGCCATTGCCCTTGGGGCTTCCTCTTCCCTTCCATGGACCTCATGCTGGTGAGCTGCCACCCGCCTTGGGCACTTCTCCACTGGTTCCAGGCAAAGCGAGCTCTTCTCTGGGTGCTAGAAACTGGGGAGTGGGCAGGGTGAGGGTGAATTATTTCCTCCCAGGCTGGGCCTTGCCTGCTGGGCCAGATCTCAGGCAGCTATGGACCAGAGGGTGAGCTTGCCTACATCCCACAATTGGGTGCCAGGCACCACACGCCCAATCTGCTTCTGTCCCTTCCTGGAACTCACTTTCTCCATCTGTGCAGTAAATGGACAGGGTTGGCCAAGGCGGTCACTTGGTCCCTTCCTGTGCTAAGAAGCTCTGTCTTCTGTCTCCAGAGGGAGCTGTGGAGCAGATGCCTCTCTGTAGGGGCAGGGCCAGGTCTCCCCATCAGTGCTGGGGGGCTTGGCCATCTCCAGGGTGCCAGCCTAGGCCTCAGCCGCACCCCGGGGGTGGGGAAGAAGTAAGCTTGGTGCCCGCCATCCCTTAGGGGCTGCAGCCCAGAGCCCTAAGCACTAATGCCTGAAGATGGAGAGCAATGCCCGCCTTGCCAGACCCGGAGCTCCTGGGAGTGGGGCTTGACTTGATCCATTCCTGAGACCCCAGGACTTGCACAGGCTGGGCAGAGGCGGGGTATCGGGTACATACCTGACATGTCGTCCTTCCTCTCCATGCCCCCCATGGCATTCCTTCCCTTCCTCCACCTGTTTTGAAAGCCCCTTATATGGAGCGAGGAGGTGGGGCACAACGGGCCCTTAGGGAGTAATGTGGGCATACTGAGATATGTGGGCATAGCTGCCTGAGATCTGGCCCTGCAGAGAGATGAGCTGGACTATGCTGCCTATCTCTGAGCCTCAAGCTCCATGTTTAAGGCCTAAGAACACTGGCCTGGATTCCCTATGGGCTCAGGGCTCACCCTTCCCCCAGGTTCTCATCATTTTTTAGGGTCATCTTGGGTCTAGATGGGGTAGCTAGGGCCAGAACCGGGAACAGAAAGTCCCAGCACAGGGTCCCTGACCCGGCTTGGAAACCACCAGAAAGTGCTTTGCCTCTTCCGCCACCCTGCACACATTTCCCTCAAGAAGCAACAGCTGGGAGGCCTGCAACAGCTGGACCTTAAGCACACTATTGTCCTCCCAACAAAACACCCAAGGGTCCTGCAGGAGGAATTTCCCAGTGATGATGGCCAAGCCCAACACGGAGAACTCCCCTTCCTGCCTTTGCCTCCTCCCCCTCCAGAAGCCCTGCCAGGCCACACTGGGAGCCCTCAGGGCCCCCACCCTGCAGCACCTCCCCCCCGGACCCCTGCAGACCCCACGCCCCACCTTCTCTTCTCCCTCATTCCGTTTAGCTCAATTCAACAATCGTGGTTTTATGCTGGGTCAGGCCTTGAAAGATGAGAAGTGGTTTGCTGGAAGGAAGGACACTCCAGGCTGAGAGAACAGCATGTGCAAAGGCTGAGGGTGGAAAAGAACAGGATGAATCTGGGGAACGGCAAGCATCTACTGGGGCCAGAGAATAACGTTCAGTGGGGGTGGCCTTGACCTCCTTGAGGCGTCTGGGGGGGAGGAAGGAGGGGGCTAGCCATTGGTGAGAACTAAAGTGTACTGGGCAGGGCATTTTCCCTTAATCCTACCAAAAACACTGTGAGACAGCACTCTTCCCTCACTTCCAGAGAAGGAAACTGAGGTTCAAAGAGGCCAAGGTCACACAGCTAGACATGGCAAAACAAATACTTGAATCCAAAGTCTTCTGGCCTAGAGGTTTCAAGCAGGGCCCTGACTTGGTCTATCAGGACACAGGGCAGCCTCTGCCAGGGGGAGTTCACTGCCTAATCAGGCAGAGAAGAGGGGGGACGTAAATAATGCAGGAGAGTGACCAGCCCTGTGGCCCAGAGAAAGGGCTGAAGGAACCGGCCTGGGGGGGTGGTGCAGTTTATGGAGGGAGAGACAGCGGGCATGGGCCACAGGAGCCAGGCAGGGAGACCAGCAGGTCGAGGGACCCAGGGCAATCCAGAAGGCAGGAAGGGCTAAAGGCAGGGGTTGGCTATGCTGAGACTGGCCCCTTCCCACCCCAACACCTCCAGAGAGAGGCGTCTGCCACCACTATGAGGGAAGGATTGCCCAATATCTGCTGCTGGGGTAATTTCCCCTCCTAGGCTTGGGCTGTGGGTGTGTTAGTGCTGGAGGCTGATGAATTTTCCAGAAACATCTTGGCTCCTTTGTGGCCCTGCACACCCCACCCCTCCTTTGGTACCTGAACAGTTTCGGGTGGGCTCCTCCTTTTGCTCTGTTCTCCTCAGCTGGGGCTCGTGGTGGAGCCTCTCACTCTTGCTGGGCAAGTTTGCCTACTGGTGGCTTCTGTTACCTTCTCTCCACACATTCCTCCCAGACGCCCAGAGGTCAGGCTCCAGCCCATGTCCTCTCATGGGCTCTCCTGGAGCCCACAGCCTCCTAGGCATCTCCCCCTGGGTGCCCCACTGCCACCCCAGACTCACAACATTCAAGGCTGACTTCACCACCACCCTACAGTCCTGGCTCTCGATGGTGGGATACCCAGAGAGAAAGCTGCATCTCTCCCCACTCCCCACTCCCCTGCCCCCAGGACCCCTCAGCTTCCTGCACTCCCCATAGCTGACTTTCCACTAAGCCCTGTCGATCCCACCTCCCCACTGTGGTATATCTGCTCGTTACTCTCCATCCCCACTGCCACTGGACCCCTTATCACTCGCCCCCCTGGACCCCACTCCTGCCTTCTCCCTGGTCCCTGCCTGCAGCCTGACTTCTCCACTCTCCCCGCATAGACACGGAGGTCTTTCCAGGAGGCCGAATCAGACCTTATCACGCGACTCAGACAAAGCCCAGTCCAGCATTCAAGGCTCCTGGTCCCTCCAACAGCTCCCCTTACCTCCCCACCCCAGTGCTCTGGCCTTGCCAGACTATTTGCTCCTGAGCAGTCTCTGCCCTTTCATACTTCTGCCCTTCTCTCTGATGTCTCTTCCTCCAGGAAGCCTTCCAGAACTTCTCAATCTAGGCTAGGGCCTCTCCACTGTGTTTCTATAGTCGTGAAACTCCTGGTGTCATACAGTGAGCACATGTCACTGTGACTCTGTGTTAGATGTTTGCCCCCCACCACACACACACACACACACACACACACACACACACACACACACACACACACACACGGGGCTCCTAAGGGCAGGGACCGGGCTGCTTACCTCTGGGCCCCAGCAGCTGGCCTCGCGGGGCTGTCAGTGTGGAACCAATTTCCATTCTCACACCTGAGCCAGCAGAGACCAGCTCTGTCCCCACTGTGGTGACCCTGGGCAAGTCATGGCCCTCTCTGGTCCTGTTTCCTCACCCTCCAAAGGGTTAACCCAGCCCTGGCTCCCTGTCCAGTGGACTCCCCAGGCCCAATGTCACTGTGGGGTCACAGACGGAGAAGCCCACAGGCAAGTGAAGAGGGTCCGTGAAGCAGGCCAGGCAGGCACCCCCAAAGAGGCTCCAACAGGGCAAATTGCCACGTGCAGGCCAGCATCTTGGACCAGCTGAGTGTTACCATATGGGAATGTGGGCCTAGTGTTGCCAGATCTGCTAATCTTTCAAGAAAAACAAAAATCTGGGATTTTACTTGAAATTTCCTGATTTTTAAATGCTGGCAACTAACTTAAAAACACTCGGCAAGCCAGCGTTGTGCAAGCCCCCAAAATGTCTAGGAGTCAGATGCACCCCCAGGCAGGACTGCCAGGCACTGCACAACTCTAGAGGGCACCATGCACCCCATGGTGCACAGCCCATGCAGCTGTGCATGGGAACTCTGGCCAGGGCCTCCCAGTCATAACCTCTGCCTTATATTCTATCCTTTGATGGCCTTGGCGAAGTGTGTGGCGGCAGGTATGGGGCAGAGGCCTTTCCTTCTCTTGCACAGGGAAATTATTAGAAAAAAAAACAAAAAAGCCTTGGAATGCAGCTGGTGGGGCTGGGGTGAGGCCGGGGTGGGGAGGGGGACAGGAGAGAGGAGGGAGGCATCCAGAGGGCTCTGAGCCACTTCAGGGATCAGGAGGAGGGGACAGAGTCACGCTGGGGCTGGGTCTCCCACAGGAGGAAAAACAAGTTATTCTGAGACTGGTGGCCAGGCCTGGAAATAGACTTCCTCCCTGGTGAGTTTGGGGCAAAGGCTGACAAAACTGACACTTGTGAGCCATCTTGGCGTTGACAAAGGATGTCATTTGTGACTTGCAAGCTTGAGAGGAGAGGCTTATTATTCCCATTTCACAGAGGCTCAGAGGTCTAATTGCTGCCCCAAGGCCACACCAGGTTTGAGTGATCCTAGATCTCGCTCTCTCTGCTGAGGGACAGACTGGAACATTCTGGAGAGAAAGTGTCATTCCTTTGCCCCTCCTTGGTCCAAGCGCTCTTCTGCCCTCAGGATGTGAGAACTCTCCCAGACTCTCTTGCATTTCTCAGTGTGTCCCTCCTGGAAGTTCAAATCCGGGCCTTGGCTCTGAGTCTTGTACCCCCTCCACACTCAGGGCCCTGCACTGGGGGCCACACGTCCTTCTCGCCACACTTCTCTTTCCAGCCTTGCCTCCACGGCGCTGTCCGAGGCCATCAGCGGAAGGTGTTGACTGAACAATGAACTGACTAGCTGACTAGCTAAAGAATCAGCTGGTGGAATGGCAGACTGTCCCCACACAACCACCTTTGACAACTCACAGGAGGGAAGCAGAAATGTCTACGTGGGGATTAATTTTCGTTTGTTCTAAGGCCATCATTGCAGCCACCATCTTGTGGTTGCTGTTAGGGGCCCAGGAGTCAGATAGATCTGGGTTCCAGTCCAGGTTTTGCCATGTACCAGCCCATGGACCCTGGATAAGTCATTTCCCCTGTCTGTGCCTCAGTTTCCTCATCTGTCATGGAATCACAGCAGCTACCTGAAAGGGTTGCTAGGAGGATCGGTGAGTGTATCCAGCCCAGCACAGAGGGTTGCTCAGTCTATGGTGGCTCCTAGGACAAACTCCTCCAGCTAGGCCACTTCCTGTAGGGGATGCAGGTGAGCCAAAGAGCTGGGTCTCCTGGCCCCTGACCTCCCCAGCTCTCCGGGGTTGAACTTTCTCCACATTCTCAGGGTCTAGATGCAGCAATGCTTCTTGCCATCACAAAGCAAGTATGGAGGCAGGCGGGTGTTTGTGGAAGGACAGACAGCTGACAGAAAGACTGGCAGGCTGATGGGGAAGAAAACACCGTTCATTGCACATCTACTATGCATTGTGTCTGTGCTGGCTCCCCACACGTTACTGACACAGCCTGTTGACAAGACAAAGTCTATTGTTTACCATGATAAAGGGCAACACCGCTTCTCAAAGCTTTGGCAGTGTCTCAGAGAGGGGAGGAAAGGCCAATATTTGTTGAGAATTGGAAGTTTGTTTTAAGGCTGGCCCTTCAGTGAGGAGAGGGAGGTGGGTGAGGGATGCTCGATCAGGATTGGGTAAGAATTGTGATCCAACAGTCCAGATTTGTTGGTGGAAACAGCAAGGGGAGGATTTTGGGGGGAGAGAGTCAAAGAATCTGAGGGCGCACACTCTGTTGATGGTTTCTCTTGAAGAGTGATCGGTCTTGCAGGAAGTTCCTGTAAGAACAATCAAGCCATTTGCTTGGCTTGGTCAGTCTGTGAAGAGTAAAAAGAAAAAACCCTAATGAAGACAGTGGCATTGCAAAGTCCAGTTAATCCAGACGGTAAGGTGTGGTTTGGGGCTTTTGGTGTCTGGGCTGACTGTGGGGTGGAGGAGCTGGTTCTCAGTGCACTGGGAAGTGGGGATCACCATCCCTGCATTGCAGATGAGGAAGCAACGGGTGGCTGGTCTAAGGCCATGCAGCAGGATTGCAGCTGGGGGCATTCAAACCTGGGCAGTTGCCTCCACAGGAGGCATGTGCATGGAGGGAAGGGGTCCAGGCCCTCAGGTCTTGTGGTTGACTGGGGCTTGGATGAGAGGGAGAGAGATAACCCAGAGCCGGAAGGATGGTGCTGTCAGAGGGAGGTGTTAACTTGGAGGAGCCAGGTGTGCATGGAAGGGAGTGAGTTCAGTTGGGCCTTGTAACGTCGAAGATGCTTGGAGGTTCTCAGGAGAGGGGAGGCGCCCTAGCTGCCTTCCCTCCTTGAGGTAGATGCTGTATCCCCACATTACAGGTGAGGAAACAGATGCAGAAAGATGGAGGGGCATGTCCAGGCTCACACAGCAGGTGGTGGGGCTGGGGTTCAGACCCGGGTCTGAGGACTTTGAAACCTACACTCAGCCCCACAGCAGCCTGGGGTTTGCTGTTTGCGGCTGGGAGGTGGCTGGAGAAGGCAGGACCCCAAGCCTTTCCAGCAAAGAACAGACAGAGGAAGGCGGCCCTCCCTGTCAGGCTGCTCTCTGAAAACTTGGCCCTCACCACCTCTGACTCAGCTGGCGTGAGGAACGCGGATTCCTGCCCATTGTGGGGGTAGCTGGAAGCAGACCCTCTGCCTTGCAGACCTTCAGAGTCTCTGACTGAACTGGTATACAAGGTCTCTGGCTGACAGACTTTCAGGGTGACTGGCCGGCCTTCTGGGCAGCTGCAGGGCAGGTGGCCGACTGACAGCCCTAACAGACAGGTCTCCTGAAAGACGGCTGGACCAACGACTTACCAGCTGATGGACGTGAGTGTGCCTGTGGGAATGATTAGCCACGTAACCCACTGACAGGCACACAGACCCCTTGCCTGCCGGCTCTGGAGCTGTGGGCCCCCAGCCCTGGGAACTGCCTGGCCTACCTGGGGCGCTAAAACTTGATTGCTCACCCGGGAGAGAAAGGGGCTAGGATTTTTTCCTGGGGCCTGGCTCCCTGCCCTTCCTCTCACTCCCACAGACCACCCCGGCCCCGGTTCACTCCCACAGCGGCCCCCTCTCCCGTCAGGGCTGGCCCTGACAAAGGCTTCACAGGATGCGGAGGGCCTCAGAGGTGTCACGTGAAGAAGACACACAGCCCTGGACTCAGGACCCTCCTTCTGGGGGGAGTTCTAGCCTCAATCAAGGAGTCAGACTGTTTGCTGCCAGCCTCTCAGTAGAGGCCTCAGCACACAGGAAGGGCTCACAGGGAACTGACAACCTGCTTGACCAGCCCTGTTCAGTGGCTGACCGACCACCCAAGGCAGTGACTGATGGCTGCTCTCAGAGCCCCGGCAGATGGGCCCAGGGCTTCCCTCCTCCACCCAGACGCTAGGCTGAGGACTGGGAAGGTGGAAGGTTCTGAGCTGGTCCATTGACCTTTGTTCCCCTCCCTCCTCCATGCCCTGGGTTTCTTTCAGAGCTGGGGCTCCAGGTCAGTGACTTCTGCCTTCCCAGCCTGAGCTCCAGCCCCATCATCTGGCTGGCCTGTCCCCTAGGTGGGCGGGCACTGCTGCTCTCCAGGTCACCTGGCTAGGTTTGGTTGGGCCAAGACAGAGAAGAGTGTTGTGCTTCTTCCCTTCATCAAACCTGTGCAAGGAGCATGGAGGGATGTTGAGGTTAACACCTGGGTTAACCTGTACCAACATCAACCAGCACCTCTAGGACTTGGCGTCCTCATCCAAAGCACAGGGATAAGAAAAGCACCAAAGACAGAGTTGTGGAGAGGTCACAGGCGTGTAGAGCATGCACTGGAAGGCTTACCTGCACTTAGAGCATGTAGCCCGGCGTCTATGCTACAGTAGGTGATCGGTCTCTGCTGGGGAGAGGACCTGGGGGCTCAGGTTTGGTCCCGTCAGTCTCCTCTGAGTGAACTTGCTTGGAACCCCCTCACTTCCTCTTCTCCTTCAAAATGACCTCCGCAGAATCCCTCCCACTGCCCTTCACTAGCCTAACCCCTTCGCTAGGCCAATCTCCTCTCTGTTGGATGTCACTTTCGTTTCAATATCTCCTTGTTTCCTCTGAATGTTTATGCCCCCAAAAGGGACCCCTCCCCAGCCACACACACTTCCATTTCCTCAAATTCCTCAAGCTATTGAATAGACATGTCCCCAAAGAAGATATACAAATGACCAATAAGCACATGAAAAGATGCTCACCATCATTAGTTATTAGGGAAACGTAAATCAAAACCACATGAGATATCACTTCACAGTCACTCTGATGACTGTAGTCAAAAAGACAGAAAATAGTAAGTATTAGCAAGAATGTGGAGAAAGTAGAACCATCATACATCACTGGTGGGAGTACAAAATGGTGTAGCCACTTTGGAAAATAGTTCAGCAGTTCCTCAAAAAGTTAAACATAGAGTTACCATATGACCTAGGAATTCCACTCCCAGCTATATACCCAAGAGAATTGAGAATGTACATCTACACAAAAATTTGTATATGAATGTTCATAATACCTGAAACAACTCAAATGTCCATCAACAGATGAATGGATAAACAAAATGTGATATATATATATATAATTCCATACAGTGGAAGATTATTCAGCCATAAAAAGGAGTGAAGTACTGATACATGCTACCAGATGGATGAACCTTGAAAACATTATGCTAAGTGAGAGAAACCAGACACAAATGTCACATATTGTCTGACTTGATTTGTATGAATTTATATGAAATATCCAGAATAGGCAAACCCAGAGAGCCAGAAAATAGATTAGTGGTTGCCAGGAGTTGGGGAGGGAGGAATGGGGGGTGACTGCTAATGGGTATGGGATTTCCTACTGGGGTGATGAAAATGTTGTGGAATTAGATAGTGGTGATGGTGTATAACTTTTCGGATATACTAAAACCCACTGAATTGTATACTTAAAAAGAGTGGATTTTATGGTATTTGCATTATATCTCAATAAAAAAAAATTCCTCGGGCTCCCAGGTGCCTTGTGTGAGGAACACAAAATCTTCACTTGTGGAGGTTCTGGGCCTCCATAGCGCCCTCCTTGAGTCTGCCTTCCAGGTCTGGAGATGGGGTGAGGGTCCCCACACACTCTCCCTGGGTCAGAAGTGTCCTCCGGTCAGTTTTCAGGCTCCAGAAGGAACTTATTGAATGAGGGGAAACTCCTGCCAGGTTAAGAGGCGTATAAAACAATGGAGAAGGCTTCCGCAGGAAGAGGGGCCCCGGGAGGGGAGGAAGGCCAAGGAGGCCGGAGCTGCGAGGAGGTGCAGGTGGTTTCCATCTAAGTAGAGGGGTGGAGACTCCCAAGGCCAGCCTTACAGGCTCCTTGCTGGAGACCCTGGGAGATGCCTCTGAAGGGGCTCAGCTTTCCTTTCCCTGCAGTGAGTGGCATAGTGACGTGGTTACCATGGTCATCATAGGAGAAAACTGGCATGCATAATAGGGACCAAGGGTTCAAGTTCTACCACAGCTCAGCCTCCTGAGTCATCACCCTGCTTGGGGCCTCAGTGTGTCCTGGGCAGGGGGTTAAATGGGATGACCTCTGAGGGCCCTTTCTGCACTAACCAGCTCCATAGTTTAATGGTATGATTTGGGGACTGGGCTGTCAGCTCTGTGATTACACGCAGAGTGGTGCCCTATGGGGGAGTTGGTAACTACCCTCAGGAAAAGCCTTTATGCCTGACTATGGACCAAGCCTTGACCCTGCCCCTGGCCCCAGACCTCTGATCCTAGACTGAGCCAGACAGACCCAGACTCAACCTCCCGGAGCACAGATGTCTCACAGCCTTAGGCCCAAGGAGGGCTGAGTCTGTGCATCCCTACTGCTGGGGGAAGGTTGTGTGAGGGGTCAGCATCTTGTCCCTCAAAGGGAGGAACAGAATGAAGGTGTGAAATAGGTGGTCCCTATTAGGATCTGGCCATTGTGGGCACATGGAGCACACACTGTCTTGGGAAGGACCCTTCTAGCCCCTGGGACTCAGGAAGGCAGAAGGTGCTTTGACTCAGATTCTCACCACCCCCTACCTTGGGCTACCTGGGTCAGGACCATTCTCTGACATTCCATCTCCACTCTCACCCCGTGGCTGGCTGTCCCGCAGCGCCGGTGGGTGAGGAGCCCCAGATGCCAGACACCAAGGCCATGATGGGCACAGAAGATACACCTAGAGGCAAAGCCAGCCCAGACCCTCAGGACTTGCGGCCAAGTGTGTTCCACAACATCAAGGTACCTCTGGGTTCTGGCAGGGGTGGGGCCAGCCAAGCCCAGCAGAGCAGGATCTGCCACTTACTGGCTGTGTAACACCAAGCAAGTTGCTGCCTTTCTCTGAGCCTCAGTTTCTTCATCTGTAGAATGGGTAGCTGTGAGGATCAAAGGGCTTACCTTGGTTTCCGGCACATGGAAGATGCCCAGCACGTGTTCTCTCCTTCCAGAGAGGGAAAGAGGGGCTGCCCTGTGGGCAGTGGGGGACCAGTCTCCTTGCCTCCTGTTTCCATGGAGGGAAAGGGAAGGACCCCGGGGATCCTGAACCTGTATGAATGCTGGGAGTTCTGGTTCTACCACGGGTAGCCCTAAACATCCAGGCAGCCAGTGGGTGCCAGGCCCTGGGCCAGGTGCTGTTCCCACATGCTCTTACTTAATTCTCACGCTAACCCTGGGAGGCGGAGGCGTTGTCCTCATGGTACAGATAAGCAAACCAAGACCCAGAAGGACAGAGGAAATATTATTAAGCTCTGGAATAAATACCCTATTTTTTAATTCTTTGAAGCAAGTTTTTCTTCTCTTAGGCATTCTGCCAGTTTTTTAGGAGGAGGACTCAGGCAGGTGGGGATGTTTGGGGTGGCGCTGGGTGGGCAGCCTTGGGATTTGGTGTGTGCAGGCGGTCTCTCAGGGAGCTCTAGGGGAAGATGGGGTAGGGGGTGGGAGAGGAGAAGGATCTGGGAGAGCTTCCTGGAGAAAGGGGCAGGATTGTAGAGCAGGGAGGGAGGTCCAGTCTAGCCCAGGGGAGCTCTAAGGGTCAGAGAGGGCTCCCACCATTCTTGGCCCCATGAAGACCCTGCTCTCAGTCATGTGGGTCTCGGGTAGCCCCCAGGCCCCCAAATGTACCCAGGACAATTTTCTAGCTTTTAGGCCTGTGTCAGAAGCCATGGGCTACTCCAATAACAGTCTCTCTCCCTCTGCTTCCCTCTGTCTCTCCTCCCTCTCCTCCCTCTCTTCTCTCTCCCCTCTTTTTCTCCACTCTCCCTTCCTTCCTCTCTCTCCTCCTTTGTGTCTCTCTCCTCTGACTCTGTTTCTCCCTGTCTATTCCTTGCTCCTCTGGCGGCCTCACGCTCCCTCTCTTTCGTCAACTCCATCTCTGTCTCCCCACCTGTCTCCCTGCCCCTCGGCCCACCACCATCCCTGCTGCCCCTGCCACAGTTCTTCGTGCTGTGCCACAGCCTGCTGCAGCTGGCACAGCTCATGATATCCGGCTACCTCAAGAGCTCCATCTCCACGGTGGAGAAGCGCTTCGGCCTCTCCAGTCAGACCTCCGGGCTGCTGGCCGCCTTCAATGAGGTACGGCCAGTCCCTCGCCGTCCTGCCCCTCCCAGCGCCCTCAGGCACCCCCATCACAGCTCCCTCCCCACAACCTCCTGAGCCCGGCTCCTTCTGCCAGCGGTGTCCTGGCTGACCAGCCACGTGTCAGGACAAGGTCCGGAAGAGCCCTCCCCCTCCCTGTGTCACCAGAGCATTGGCACTGTTGAGGGAGGTGGGGTATTTTAGATCCGGCCAGGGTCCCCACAGCCACCCACTCTCCCTTTGGTTCCTTTACCTTTTCAGGCACCTGGCTGTTGCCTGTCCCAGGAAGGAATCAGAGGGAGTCACTTCAATAGCAGAGGTTTAAATTACATCAAAGGCAGAACTTTCCAGACCTTGGGGTGTTGGGGGCGGGAGCAATACTGTCCTCAGAGCTGCCCAGCGATCCGCAGGCCTCTGCCTCTGGGGCCCCCAGCCAAGCGGCAAGGAGCAGACAAGCTGCTTTGGGTGGATTTGGAGATCAGAGTTCAGCTGTGCCCAGCCCCTCCACCACCAAATGTTTTCATCAGAGGAGAAGGCCAAGGCCGCTGTCCAGAGAACAGAGGACATTCTCTCTCCCCACCCCCAGCAGATCTCTGTGAAGTTCTCTCCCCCTTGGCTGATGTGTCACATTCCTCCCAACCCAAGGCCTGCCAGCAACACAGAGTCCCCACATGGTCCTCAGACCCCACCTCCAGATCTCAGAGGTGGGAAGGGAATGTCATTACTTGGCTCTGGAAGCTTGGGCAAGTCACTTCCCATCTCCAGGCCTGGGTGTCCCCTCTATGAAATGGAGAGTAGCTGTCCTTCCCAGGGTCAGTCCTCCCACCAGCCCTCTGCTGATCCTGCCCCACTCCACCAGCAAGGAGCCCAGGGCTCAGAGGGGACTACTTGACTGGTCACCAGCCAGTAGGCACTGGAGTGGGGTGGACACTCCAGCTTCCAACAGCAGAGCCTGCCCCTTCCCTGCAAGCTCTCAAGTCTCCTCCAGCACCCATCCTAGGATTTTGATTCTAAGTATTGAAAGTCCAAGCCTTAGTCCTCTGGCTTTAGACTTTATTTGTTTCTCTCATTTATGACCTCCCAGAAACATTCATGCACCCCTTCCCTTGACTGCCTCCCCGCCATGTTCTAACATGGGGTCGAACCCGTGTTGCAGAATGAAATTGAACTTCTAGCCTTGTCCACTCTGCCTTCATTTCTCTTCCCTATTGGGGTGGTGGGTGCTTCCTAGGAGGACCCAGAATCTGTATTTATAAGAGGGACCCAGATGATTCTTATTCAGCCAGCTAATCCATTATACAGATGGGAACACTGGGATTGGTGATGGAGACAAGGATGATGCAGGCCGCAGGCCCTGGGCTCTGCTCCACTTTAATGGGTCCCCTTGTCCTTTTGCAGGTGGGGAACACAGCCCTGATTGTGTTTGTGAGCTATTTCGGCAGCCGGGTACATCGGCCTCGAATGATCGGCTATGGGGCTGTCCTTGTGGCTCTGGCAGGCCTGCTCATGGCTGTTCCACACTTCATCTCGGAGCCATACCACCTTGACAGCACCAGTCCCGGTAAAAGCAGGAGGGGCTGGGCTGGAGGCAGGCATGAGCTGCTGCATTACTGTGCACCAGGGCCCATCCCCAGGCCTCCATCCGTCAGGGTGGGCCCAGCTTCCCAGGACACCTGCTGGTCCTCCCCCCACCACACCCAACGACCTCCCTCAGTCCCAGCCTCAGTGGGTCCCTCTGGCATCCCGGGAAGTAACGTAGGGTGTAGTCCTGGGGCAGAGGGGTGAGGCCCAGAGGGTCTTGGTAAGGGCCTATTTGTGTGTCACTGCTTTTTTTGAAGTGGGGATGAATTTACAACACAGCCTATTTTAGGGCCTAGCATGTGTAGGTCCCCAGGAAATGTCTGTGGAATAATAATAACAGTATCACACACCACTTACTATGCACCAGACACTGTTCTAAGCACTTCGTGTGCATTGATGCATTTATTCCTCACAAGAAGCCAAGACATTGATGAAAGAAAGAATGACTGAGTGAATGAACAACAACAACAAAAATGAAAGGGTTTTAGACAGGAATAGTGAAGCCCCTGTTCAGCCCAGTGGGATTTTGTTGAAGGCCTACTTGACAGATGGGTGCCTGTCCCTTAGAGAATGACCCAAGCAGCCTGAGCATTCCCTTCATTCCTTCCCTCTCCCATCCACCCATTTACCCATCTATCTACCTACCCACCCATCCACCCATCCACGTACCCATCTACCTATCCACCTATACACCCACCCATTCACCTGTCCACCCATTCATCCATGCATCCATCCATCCATCCATCTGGTGGGCCATCCAACAAACCCTTAGTGCCGCCCACTTTGTACCAGAGCCTCTCAGGGGACTCAGTCCTTGCCTCCAGGGAGCTCCCAGTCTGGAAGGAGGCAGAGACAAACAAACCCTCCCCCTCCCAGTGTGTCAATTGTGTGAGGAGGGAAGCACCAGGGCCTAAGGAGCCCACGCCCCAGCCTGGCATCATGGAAGGCTTCTCAGGAGAAGAGGGCTGTCAAGAGAGCATCCTCCCTCCCTTACACTCCCATCAGCGAACACCCTGGAGCTCCCACTCTGTGCCAGGACCAGGGGCAGAAAGATGGAGCAGATATGACCAGCCCTGAAAATCTCCCAGGGGAGTGCGGGTTGGAGTGAGCATGGGGGACTCTGCCGCAGGGTAGAGTCCAGCACTTGGGTGTGGCCAGACGGAGGTGGTAGAGCCCTGAGCAGGAGAAAGACTCTCTAGGCTGGAAGGAGCTGGACTGACGAGGCGGCATTTGGGCTGTGGCGTAGGGGGAAGGGGGCATTTCAGGTGGAGGGAGCCACACGGCAGTGGCGGGGAAGTGGGGTGGGGCGTGGTACAGAGTGTGTGTGAAGAAGGCAAGGTGGTTATCGAGGCTGAGTGGAGAGCAGTCAAGACGCCTGACTGGAATGCTGAAAAATAATGCTTCCTCACATTTCTGTGTCCAGAATTTTCACTGTAACAGGGCTTTTTCTGTGCAGGGTCACAAACGTTCTTCATCCTAGCTATCATACAGCACCCTTTGTCACAGGCTCCCTGTGAAACCCTGGGCAAAGCCCTTCTCTTCTCTGAGCCTCAGTCTCCACGTCCATCCAATAAGTAGACTCGAGTTAGTGACCTCTGAGCACCCGTCCTTTTCTGACATTCCAGGTTATTTCATTCACTCATTCTTCACCCAGTGTTAATTAATTTACTTGTTAATATTTGTGTGCCAGGCCTCTGCTATGCACTGGGGATACGGGTGGAAAAAGGAGCCAGAGCCCTATAATAATCATCACATCTAAAGTCTAGCAGGTGCTGTGTGGCGGCACGACTCACCACCATATGAGGCAAGTGTCCTCATTATTCTATTTTACAAGTGAGGAAACTGAGGCTCAGAGAGGGAGGGCCTTCTCCCAGGCCCATAGCTAGGAGGGCAATAGCACACTTGGGGAGTCTGGCCCCAGAACCCCTGCTCTGAACTACTGAATTGTTTTGCTTCTACTCCGTATTTCTGGAAAACTTCCATTCTAGGAGACTTGTTTGAGAGATGAGGAGACTGAGGCCCAGAGGGGCTGAGGGCCTCTGTCAAAGTCTCACAGTCTTCACCCCAGGCCACCTCGGTTGAAAGTCCCTATCCTTGACCTTGGTTCCCGTGGCTTTTTCCAGTGGGTGGACACAGTCCAGAGCCCTAGCTCCCGGAAAGGGCGAGGCAGGTCGCAGAAAGGCCACTTCTCCACCCTCATTTGGGATAATAATAGCGTGAGGGTCTCCTTAAGTTTGCTCACCAAATATTGGTGAGCTACAGAGTACAAATGTCTGGCACTATATTAGGAAATACCCCTTTACTGATCCCTGCCTCTGCGTCCTGAGCTGACACTGAGCACTCCCCAAAATGAAGGCCAAGGGCACTAGAGACCTCCACAGTCCAGCCCCAGCATCCCTCCCCTGACCGGCCCTGCCTTCAGCCTGGCCTTGCCCCTCACACGCTGAACTTCTCAGGCGTCTGGGTTTGCACGTGCTGTGACCTCTCCCTGGAACACCCCTCCCCACCTTTTCTTTCTGGAACGTCCTGCTTGTTCTCAACCCAGTTCAAACTCTACCTACTTTGACAGCCCCACCCCACCCAAGAGCCGCCATTGCCATGACACTTCCACATACCCCTACCCAGAATGGTGGCATAGGGCAGTTTAAGAGCATGGACTCAAAGCCGGACTGCCTGGAGTCCAGTCCTGACTCTACCCTAGCAAGTTACTGCCTAAGCATCAGTTTTCTCATCTGTGAAATGGGAGTAATGAGAACTCCCATCCTGTAGGTTTGTTGGGGGGGCCAAATGATTAATATTCACAGCACTTAGAACAGTCCCTCACATCTGGTAAGTGCCCGATAAGTTTAGCTATTGTCATATATTTTATCATCTCTCAGTGGACATGCCACAGGATTCCGAGGCTTCCTTGTGCCTGCCCACAACCACAGCCCAGGCCCCTGCCCCCTCCAATGGCAGCTGCTCAAGCAACACAGAGGCCCAGCATCTGGCCGCGGTGGGGATCATGTTCACGGCTCAGACCCTATTCGGCGTGGGCGGGGTGCCCATTCAGCCCTTCGGCATCTCCTACATCGATGACTTTGCCCACAACAGCAACTCGCCCCTCTACCTTGGTGAGGATGGGTCCCACCCCTCGGGCTTTGAGGGAGGGCCAGGCTCAGGTAGGAGGACAAGAGGCCCAGGTCAGGGCTGCGCACAAGTCCCTGACCTCTGCCCCACGTGACCCTAGAGGTCCGGAGAAGCCCTGGAGATGGGCTGCTCTTGCCCATTGGAGACTGGGCAGGCCCTGACCTGCGGAGGGAAGCCAGGGCTGGAGGGACCTGACCTAGGCTTTGTGTTGCAGGGATCCTGTTTGCAGTGACCGTGATGGGACCAGGCCTGGCCTACGGGCTGGGCGGCCTGATGTTGCGCCTTTACGTGGACATTGACCGAATGCCAGAAGGTGAGCCTCAAGAGCACACAGTTGTCCCAGGGACACGGGGACTCTACCCACTGACCGCTGGTCTCATAGGACACACTGAGCCAGGGGACCTAGGTTCAAATCCCAGCAATCCCACTGACCTTGGACATGCCTCTTCACCTCCCTGGGCCTCAGCTTTCTCATCTTGGAGACACTCTGTGTCCCGTCCACCTCCCAAAGCTGCAGTCCGAAGCCAAGGAGATGATGGAGACAAGCTGTGAAGTGCCGACCGCTGGAGCTGTGGTTGTCACTGCTGTTATTACAAGTCTTCACCTTGTCCCATCCCTGAGCTCCCCAGACCCCCCTTCATGCTCAGATGGGGCAGACAGGGCACATACGCTCTGGCCTGTAGGGAGCTCCCATCTTTAAGGGGAACAAGGTGAAACTGAGAGGACACTGTCATGCAGAAGAGAACTTTTGGAGCAGGACTCAGTTCCCTTGGGCCTCTCCCAGATGGGAAATCTGCTGGGTGACCTCTAAGGATCCTTCCAGTGCTTACCACCTCAGATTCTGGGAACCTGGGCCGAGAGCACCATTCAGGGAACAGCGGTCTCTGATCCAGGTAGTGGTCACGGTGGGCCAAGGAGTGGGACCAAAGCTGGTTCTGAAGGCAGCCAGGAGGGAGGAGTGTTGGGGGTCCCAGAGCTCTGGTGCCCTGCAGGGAGTAGGAGAGGATTCTTTTTAGAACAGGTCACTGTGGCATCTCAGCTGCCTGCTTGTCATACCTGAGCCCCCAACTATGCCTTCTGCTTCCTGCTGCTCAGAAGTCCCATCCCTCACCTGGAGACTTTCCAGCAAGCCCTAGAAGCCTCAGGTGACACCTGTATGGATAGACGGACATGTAGATTCTGCTTCTTGGTCTCCAGTTTTTGCCCAAGGGTGCCTCCAGCCAGGAGAGGTCTGAGCAGCTTTGAACAAGAGTCACTAGGGACAGCTCTGCCCCAAATTCCCTTCCTTCCAGAAAGCGGGGCCCAGGAGCCAAGTGTGAGCTCTGGTTGCAACTTCTGTCTCCCTTGAAGGAAAAGTCCTGGGAGTCAGGACTTCTCTAAGTTTCCCAGACACACCCCAGCTTGGGGGAAGGGGTGTGTTTGGCTCTGTTGACATCATCCTGGGAGATGTGACACCTCCACAGGCAGATGTGGCATTCCTATGGACCTACAAGCCACCTCCCTAGTCCTTCTTCCTCTGTGAGAAATCTCATGGGGTGGGCAGCTCATGTCTGCTGCAGGCACAGACTAGTGTGAGAAGCGGGGGAGTTGGGGAGATCCATGCGTGAGCTCTCCCCAGCCTGGCACAGAAGCAGGGGGAATAATAGGTGGGGGAGGGAATCAGTGCAAAAGCCAACTCCACCCCAGCTTTATGGATATACTTGGTGAGTGCTGACTGTGTACTCTGGCCCCTGCCCAGGATCCAGCACTTGGGAACCAGCCCCAGTCAGGGGATTTGTGTCATTACACATCTGAACTGTTACAAACTGTTTGCGAATGCCCTGGCGGCTGAGGGAGGAGGCACCCTGCTCAGCCTTGGTGTCAAGAGGTTTGATGGGAGATGTGGGCAGTCCAGCCAGGAGGTACATCGGGGATAATCTGATTCTAATTTCACCTGGTGGGGGACCAAAATCACCTGGAGAACTTGTGAAAGGTACAGATTCCTTGGTCACCTTCCCATCCTACCCTGTGAGTTGGTCTTGGGAAAGGCCAGGTATTTTCGACAAGAACCTCTGGCGATTTTAATCATCATGCAGGTCTGAGAGCCACAGGAGTAGTCCTAACCATCAATTTAATCATCATAATCACGATCGTAACAGTAAATGAAGAGCCGACACCTAGACAGCACGTCCTGTCGTCAGCACTGTTCTAAGGGCTTCACATGTTTTAGTTTCTAGGATTCTCACAGCAACCCTCTGATGAAGGTGCTACTATTATCTGTATTTTACAGAGGAAGAAACTAAGGCACAAAGAGGCTAAGTAACTTGCCCAAGTTTATGTTAGTAATGGAATTCAGACCCAGCGGTCCATTTCCATAGTCCATGACCTTGGCCACTAAACATATTGTCTTAGTGGCTGAGAAAGCTGAGGCCCAGAAAGGGTCAGAGACTTGCCCAAGGTCACACAGGACATAACTGGCAGAGCCAGACCGGAATCCAGGTCTCCTGACTCCTGGCCCAGGCCACCTCATATCTCAGAGGCCAGTCACAGAGTGGTGGCCAAGAAGTGATGGCTCATCCTGATCCTCACATCACCATGGTCTTCTCTTCCAGGTGGTATCAGCCTGACCTCGAAGGACCCCCGATGGGTGGGTGCCTGGTGGCTGGGCTTCCTCATCTCGGCTGGAGCTGTGGCCCTGGCCGCCACCCCCTACTTCTTCTTCCCCAGGGAGATGCCCAAGGAGAAGCATGAGCTTCGCTTCCGTCGAAGGGTCTTGGCAGTTTCAGCCTCACCTGTCAGCAAAGTAAGCCCCCTCCACGTCCCCACCCTAGTCCAGGCTTCAGCCCCCATCACTTGTCCTCCTTTGTTACATTAACCCTCACCCCTCCTGGGCACTGCATTTCACAGCTTACAAAGCCATTCCTGTCTGGCTCCATTGCATCCCCCAACATCCCTGCACAGTGAGTGTGTCTTGCCCCTTCCACTGCTGAGGAGATCAAGGCCCAGAGACGGAAGGGACCTACCCAAGATCACAAGGCCAGCAAGGGCAGTGCTGGGATGAGAACCCAAGCCTATCTGAGCCCATGCCCCTCGCTCTAACCACTACACTTCTGCCTCTCTGCTTGTCACTTCAAGTTTTCTGTACATTCTGAACATGCTGTAGCAATGTTGAGAACTGGGAGGCCAAGGGTGTGCAGAAGGATCTGGGAAGACTTCTCTGAAGAGGAGGGATGTAAGCTGGACTTTGAAGGATGTGTAGAGGCACAGAAAGGAGAGGGAGGGGCATTCTAGTTGTGCAAACAGCCTGGGCAAGGGATGTGGCTGTAGGAATGAATCTGGCCTTTGTGGGGGACATGAGGGGTCAAACAGGTATTGAGTGCCTCCCCTGGGCCAGGCATCAGGCTGGACACTCAGTACATCGTCTCTACCCTTAAAACAGGCACAGTCTAATGAGGACAAAGACTCATTGATAAGTGACAACTGGCAAGGTACTCCAGGGGTATCTGACTGAATCCCTTGCTCGGCTCATGGGGTAGGTGGTCTTTCCTCAGAGGAGGACCCTGGGGCCCAGCAGGTGCAGGGGTGTGCCCAAGGTCACAGCTGGTAAGAGAGGGCAGGACCATGTGAGCCCCTGGGCAGGAGAGATGATCCTGGGCCAGGGGCCTCCAAGTTTTCCAGGGACCCACGAAAACATGAGGCCTGAAAAATGATACATTGCCTCCAAAATACAAACAAAAATGACAAAATAGAAATGTTTTACAAAAGCTCAATTATATGTCCTTAATGTCAATGTCATTAATCTTTCTTTAATACTCATACACATTTTATTACATTCTGAAAAGTTGTCCATTAGATTTTCTCTTTTCCCAAGTATGGGAATGTGAAGGAAATGCACTCATGTGTTTCTCCTTTACTCACACACACAGTATTTCTGTGACCAGATGTGTGGGATTATTCCCACACTGAACAATTCTCTGTGACACCCACTGGGGGTCCTACAATTTAACTCCATTCTGACACCATCTACATGGAGACAGCATCAGATCCCGGACGTTAAGGGCTCAGTCCCACAAGAGTGCCCGCACTTCAGATGCCAATCACAAGTAATAGGTCCCCCAGTTACCCACAATTTCTGTCCAACTTGGCTACAAATCGGAGGTTCCCCAAACCCCCTCCTTGGATTCTATTATTTGCTAGAACAGCTCACAGAACTCAGGGACACATTTGCTTATGTTTACCAGTTAATAATATGATAAAGGATACAGATGAAGAGAGACATAGGGTGAGGTCTGGGAGGGTCCCAAGCCCAGGAGCTTCTGTCCCTGTGGAGTTGGGTTGCATCACCCTCCTGGCATGTGAATGTGTCCACAACTTGGAAACTCCCCAAACCCCACACTATTGGGATGTTATGGAGGCGTCCTCACGGATGATGATTGATCATTAACTCCATTCCCAGCCCCTCTCCCCTCTCTGCAGAATAAGGGGTGGGGCTGAAAGTTCCAAGGTTCTAATCCTGACTTGGTCTTTCTGGTGATCAGCCCCCATCCAGGAAGCACCCAGAATCGCCTCATTAGAACAAAGGATGTTCCTCTCACCCAGGGAATTCCAAGGGATTCAGGCGCTCGGTGTCAGGTGCTCCAAACACTCGGGAAATTATCAGGATCTTAGGAGCCCTGTGTCAGGAACCTGGTCAAAGACTGAATATTCGAACAAAAGATTCTCCTAGAACCCTTATTTACAAGAGTTTTAGGAGTCCTGTGTCAGGAACCGGCGGCAGAGACAAATATATATATATATATATATATATATATATATATATATATATATATATATTTCTTGTTATTTCATAAGAAAGTAATTGTTGGGAAATCACAGACAATCATAAATTAAGTTTGTTGTTGCTAAGTAATTCTAATTTCAAAGGGACAATTTATAAAAATCGAATATTTTGCAGCAAGAATAATTCTATTTAATGTGGCAGGTTGGTGCATTTGAATTTGTTTGCTGTAATGTGAGAAAGGGCCTCCTTCTTAGAGCAAGAAAGTTTGGGCCTAGGAGGAAGGGCTGAAAATATCTCTGCCTAGAAAAGCTGGGATTTGAGCCCATGTCTGTCTGACCCCGGACCCGGCCGCCCTGCAGACCTCACCACTCCATCCCTCTGCTGGAGCAGAGGAAATGTACAAGGGGGGACCAAAGAAAAATGATGTTGGAACAGCTGGCAGGGGCCAGAACAGGAAAAACTTGCCTGCCAGCTTCAAGAGCAGTGGGTAGCCCTGGAAGAAGGGTGAGAGGGTGGGTCCCCTGGTTCTATCACCAGGGGCTAGGCAGAGAAAGGATGGTGAGGGACAAGGTGAGTGTGCAGAGAGCGGCTGGCGGCAGGTAGACTGATGTGGCAGCTATGGCTGTGTCCAGGCAGGAGCCAGTGCCTGGGCAGTGAGGCGGGGCATACGGATGAGTCGGGAACCACCCAGGAGGGGGACTGCACAGACCTGGGTGCAGCTCTGCTATGGGACATCCCAGAGACAGTGAAGGGCCGGGCTGATGCTGGCTCAGAGGCAGGAGGCAGGCACTGGAGAGGGACCAGTTTCAGGGGAAGAAGACAGCTTGGAACCACAGATGGTCCTTCCCGGTTTTGCCTAGCTCAGGCCAGAATTTGAATGAGCTAGAATTCTGGAACTTGGGGAAGAGTTCTTAGAATGTGGGGGTGATCACGGAGGAAGGGGGAGAACCTGGGTTGCTGGTTTTGGGTCATCTCCAAGTTGGGTCCTAAATTTGAACAGAGAAGAACAGCCACTTGGGCCATGGGGTGGAATAGGTGGAAGAAGCAAGGGGGAGACTTGTCTATGCTGGGCTCCATCACATGCTGGTCACGTGACCTTGAGCAAGTCACTTCCCCATTCCGTCCTGTTGTGTAAGATGCTGAGGTTAGATTCCTGGAGCAATATGCTGTGCACCTCGGATTCCGAGAATGCACGATTCCTGAGGCGAGGCTGCTGAGATGCAGAGTTTCTGATTTTAAGAGTTGTGTCTCTCTGATGCCTTGAAACCCTGGCTCCCCAGCTGTGAACCTGTCTGGCTGTCTGGATTCATTCTGTCAGCACACTGGGGATGAGGAGTGGGGAGGGAAGGGGCTGAGAGGTTCTTAAAAAAGAACCAAAGGCTGGGAACATGATGATCTGCTTCCAGCAGCGTCTCATGCAATAAATATTGATGCCGGAGGAACCGTTCCCCGCCTCCTTGGGGCTACCTTGGCCGGCTCTGCCTGCAGTTATGTGGGCTGTCCTGGCCCACTCAGGCCACTGACGGGGAGGTGGATGGACCAGGAGGAAGGGCCAATTAGGCAGAAAGTCCAGGTCCGCAGACATGGGATGTGTGTCTTCTGCAGGGAGAGAAAGTGAAGGGGGACTATTTCTGAAATCCCTTCAAGCATCCCCTCCCAACTCAGGGGGGTCCCCTAAATACCCTCCTAGAAGTAAATGCAGCTTTCTACGGTATCCAGGAGATGGTGGTATATAATACAAGGATTGTCTGACCCAGAGAACATCACTGGCCTCAGTCTCCCTATCTGTACAATGGGCAGAAGGTTGGACAAGGTCTGCCAGCTCTGACAGTTTCAGTGACGTCTCCTCTAAATGGCTTCCTGTCTCTGGAGCAATACATGAGCATTTTCACAGCGGTACACAGGGGTGTGTCCCACACCCCTGCCCCAGGGAGCTCTCAGGTAGTGAAGGAAGGCCAGATGCACACGTGGAGGATGACTGAATGACAGCTCAGGTTTCTCCCATGGCCGGTGCTCAGAGTTCTCAGCCTGGTGGGGAGGGGGCTGGGGGCACACATTAACATTCTCCACAGAGAAGACTGAGATGGAGGATGGGAGGCCACACAGGGCATGGCAGGGGGCAGGAGCTCTGCTTGCCTGCCTTTGGCTCTGTCCTGCATCTGTGACCTCAGAGCTCAGGTGGCCACCCAGACATCCTTGTAGGAGTGAATAGGGCAGGTCTCACCTCCCTCTAGGCCTCAGTCTCCCCACCTACAATCAGCCAGTATTTAAGGTCCTGTCAGGCCCCAGGACTCCTGGCAGATGGCTCCGCAGAGCCCGTGGAGTAAAGAGGGTCTCTTAGGGGCTCCCTGGCCTGTTATCTGGCCCCATCAGTTCTTGTGGTGCTGGGACTCCATTCAGCCAGCAACCCTCCTGTGCCTTCCATGCCCTCTGGTCCTTCTGAGCGCTGCCCTTGGGGCTGGGCCAGGGCTGGGAAAGGCCTCATCCATCAAGATCCCCGTCCCTGCCCAGCCTCAAAGCACCACTGGCCTTATCACCTTCCCTTGGTTCATACTTCCCAGGAGTCTCAACGTCTATTACTCTGGGGTATCACCCATAGTCTGGATTCTAAGATTATATGGTTTTAAAGTTCTGTGTTTCTAATAGTTGGAGATTCTCAAGTACTTGTGTTCTATTAAGCTAAGAGTCTATCCCTGTGTCTCCCAAAATTCACTTTTCTAAATGGCTACAACTTTGGCCTTAGAGTCTATGAGGTCCACTGTCTCCCCAGCATTAACCCTCATGTGCTGCTTTGAGAGGATGGTCAGGGATGGGAGCAGGAGTGGGCGGTGGCACTAGTCCTTAAACCCAGGACTTAGGGCTGGTCTACTGGGGTCTGCCCAGCCATTGCAGCCCCTGTTCCCCTGGGACTTTCTGCTGCCTCTGCAGCCCCTGTGAGGTCTGAGGTGACACGGGTCTTCCTTGTGCCCTGTGCCTCTCCCTTGCAGGCATTGCCTCCAGATCCCTCCCCGCCAGCCTGGGAGCCCTCTTGTGTTCTTCCCTGTCCATGGAAATCCAGGCTTTGTGACTCTACCCTCACTCCACCTCGACTCTCTAAGGTGATCATCCGGTTCACCCCCCACTATGTCTTACAGATGGAGGGACTGAGGCGCAGAGAGGGTCAGGGCATGCCCAGAGCTTGGCCAGCACCATTAACCTCTGTACTAGTTTGCACAAGGCCGGGTCCCACCCCCAAAGGACTGAGGAGAGGCTCCCCCTTCCCAAGGGGGCCCAGTGCAGATCAGAGCTTCCTCAAACATCGGCGCTGGAGGGCCCTTTGGGGTGATCTGCTCGAGTGGCTTTCAAACTGTACCCCAGAGAACCCCAAGGGTGCCACCATAGGGGGGTTGAAGAGAAGTGTCCCCCAGCAGGGCTAAGGGCCTTCCCCCTCACACACACACACTTCAGTCAGACCCCCCGCCACACACGCGCACGCATACACACATACACACACGCACTTCAGTCAGACCAGTTCTACTTTTACGGGTTTTTATACCAGTCTTTTGAGATTTCAACTGGGAAAAGGGTTCTGTTGCTAAAAACCAGTTTTAAAAACACTGATCTAGTCCAATACCCCCATTTAACAGAGGAGGAGACTGAGGCTAAAGAATAGAGGCGCCTTGCGAGGGTTTCCTCCGTGTCTGAGGCGTCCTGCGGCAGCAGGGAGGGAGGCCAGCAGCGGGGGTTAGACATGCGGTGTCTGCGCTGTACCGGCCTGGGTGTGGCTCCCGGCTCTGCCAACTACTAATTCTGAAATTTGTAAAGTGAATATAATATAACATCTATGTCTTGGGGTTTTTGTAAGAATGAAATGAAGCCAAGTGATGAGGCGGGTGGTTTAATGCCTGACGCGCAGGCTTGGCAACCAGGAGTGTTTGTTCTTAGCATCTTCCTCTGATCA
Organism: Tapirus indicus; assembly: GCA_031878705.1. Taxonomy (NCBI): domain Eukaryota; kingdom Metazoa; phylum Chordata; class Mammalia; order Perissodactyla; family Tapiridae; genus Tapirus; species Tapirus indicus. The sequence continues at coordinate 30,022,295 of CM062924.1, forward strand.
GGCCACTTTTAAGAGGAAAAATAATGGGAAAATTACCTTTTTTTCTAATATTCTTATATGCTTTTCTATATCCTATTTCCACTATACTCCAAACAAGGTTTGAGGCAGCTCACACCAAACGCATGTACATTGCTAGTGAAAGAGAGGGAATTAGGCTAACATTTATTGAGTCCTCTGTCCCACACACTGTTCCAGCGCTTTGTATGTATTAGCTCCTCTAATCCTCATAACCCACCTGTGGAGTAGGGTCAGTTACTATCCCCATTTCCACCTGAGGGACTGAGTTACAGAGAAATATCCTGATCACGTGGCTAGTGAGTGGTGGAACTGGGGTTCAGACCCAGGAAGGGCCATTGCAGGAATCACTCAATCAAGACCAAGAAGCAGGAAAATAGAAATAACAGCAAAAGGTTATCAGAATGAGAGAGAGAAAGAGAGACGCGTGGACTGTAAAGATGAATTCTTTTGATAGAGTTGAACCACTTCTACGGTCCTGAGCTTTCTGGGAGCCGAAGGGAAAAGAGAGGCACAGCCAGTTGTATGAATTTCATTATAAGAAAGCCAGAAGCATGACTCATTCCTCAGAGAAGCTCAGATCTCCGAGATCTCTTCTAGAAAACCCCCTCTCCCAGCTGTAGGGGTTGGGAAGTTTAGCGGATAACCCCATCCCTGTGGCTGCTTCCCATGGCGATATGTGGTAGAAGCTGAGGGCCGGTAGAGAGTTCCACATCACCTGCCAAGGTCAGCGCCGGCTCCATGGGGCTGGGGACACAGCCCCGGGATGGAGCCTTCTAGGAACCCAGCTTCCTCTGAGGACAGCTCCTGGATCCCTGGAGGCCCCTCAGACAGTGGGGCCTTTCCCGCACCAGACCACAAACAGCGTCCCACGTCCCGCAGGCTTGCAGCTGTCAGCACACAGCCCCGAGAGGGGAAGTTCTAACCAGCTCCCTCAGCCCAGGCCTGCTGACCTGGGCAAACCACAGCCCAGATGGGTCGAACTCCATGACTTACTCTGAGCAGAGGGCAATGTTTCCTGTTTCTGGAGCCCACTATTAGTCAGGAGTCCACAAAACAGATCTGGGGAGAAAGGCGGAAGAGCGGAGAGCACAGAGACAGGAGCTGGAGACAGTCAGTGCTCCCAGAACCCACAGGATAAAGCCAGAGTCCTTTAGCCTGGCCTCCCAACCAGCTCCTGCCTCAGCTCCTGCCCCAACGGCCCTTGGCCGTAGTCAGGCTGGTTTCCTCATCGTCTCCCACACACCACAGGCCCCTTCCCACCGCCACACCTGCTGTACTCTGCTCCTGCTTCAAATAACCTCCCCCTTCCTGTCCCTCTAAATCCCAAACCCCACTTCTCCCTGGATGCCTTCCCTACACCCCAGCCCTGAAGGTCTGTCCCTCCCCTCCCATCTCCAATCTCCGAGCTCTTTCTCACAGCAGCAGACAGGGGTAAGACGGGGCTCCTAGAGGGCTTGGGTTCAAGAGCCCGCTCTGCCAGTTACTCACTGGATAACACTCCCTTTTGGGGGCCCCAGTTTCCCCCTCTGTGAAACGGATGCAGTAATAACCCCCGCCTCAGACTGTTGTGGGAGCTGAATGACATGGTGGATGTGACAGTGCAGAGTAGACCATACAGGGTTGTGCATGTGGCAGCAGAGGACGTTGTGGTGGTTTTTACTGTTTACATGGGGACAAGGAACCCGAGGCAAGGGACGCACAATATTCTGCCTGTCTAAAGGGCGAGGCTGCCCCTCCCTGGGAGGAAAAGTTGAAGTTATTGGTCTCCTCCAGCCCATCCAACTGCCTTTCCTGGGGCAGCACCCCCCTCTTCGTCCCTCTTCCCCCAGGTACCCAGGATGTTCCCAGCAGGCTGGGATGTCCCTCCCACACGGCCCTCCCATAGCTTGGCTGGGACTGAGAAGGGAGCAAGGGAATTCTCCAATTCCCTTTAAGGCAAGCTGTCCTAAAGAAATATTGTGTGAGCCACATATGTAATTCTAAATGTTCTAGTAGCCACATTCAAAAGTAAAAGAAATTAATTTTAATAATATATTTTATTTAACCCACTATATCTAAAATATTCTCATTTTATTATATCATAAATATAAAAAATTAACGATATTTTCCAGTCTTTTTTTTCATACTAAGTCTTTGAAATGCAACGTGTCTTTTACACTTTCAGCACATCTCAATTCTGCTAGCCCTACTTCCAGTGCTCGGTGGCCACGCATGGCTCGTGTCTGCTGCATCCGATAGCACACCTCTAAGGTCTAAATGAATAATAGATCCTGGGCGCCTCATCCAGAGAAAGAAGACTCCAGTGGTGGGATTTCAGGCCCGTGCACATCACACCACGAAGGTGCCTCCTCATTCTGCCAGTCCCACCCCAGGGCCTCTGGCTAACAGGGTTTAGTTGATAAAGCATGAGTTTTCCACTCAGGCAGGCTTGAGCTCAGATCCTAGTTCTCCCACTTTCTAGCTGTGGATGTTGAGCAAGTTCCCTTACTTCGCGGCTCGTTTGCTCATGTGTGGAGTATGTCTCCTTCTTTTGCACGTCCCAGTGAGGACAGAGCAGGAGCATGCATGCAGAGCCAGCAGCCAACACACCAGTGACCTGGCTTGATTGGAATCTCTCCCAGGCCCTCAGTACCCAGTGTGGAGCCTTTACCCCCTCTGACCCAGGAGCAGTCTAAGAACTCGCCTACAGCGTGATAGCATCCCCTGTGGATGTTCTCATTTTCCTTCCAGGAGCCCGGTGCTGGCTGCCCCTACTGCCTGTGGGAGCCATCTCTTGCATTCCTTTTCATAGATACTTATCAAATACCCACCATTTTGCCCCAGGCCCTGTGCTAGCCACCAGAGTTTCAACAAAGAACCAGATAAACATGACCCCTGCTCTTGCAGAGGTCAGAGTCCAGCAAGGGAGAGAGACACTGGACAAGGTTTGACTCAGACCTAAGTGTGGATAAAAGAGATAGTTTGTTATTTTCTCTGAAACTCGACTTAACTTCTTCTACTCTGAATGCCCGTCCTGCTGGGTCAGCAAGACATTCAACCTCAGCCTTTCTCAGGGCTCCCCCATCAAGGTGAAGCAAAGGTCCTGCAGTCTTACAGGTGGCCCAGGCACCAGGGAGGTCCCACCCCCACCCAGCGGGCATCCGCATCAATCCGTTCTGGCCCATGTGGTCCCCCAAAACACGCTTGGAGCAGAGCAGTTCAGTGTGGTGGGAACGTGGGAGCACAGCCTGCTGCCTGTCCCTCGGAGGTGAACTGCTTCCTTGGGCTCTCCCTGCTGCTCATGGACCCCACAGGCTGCTTGGCCCCCATTCTCCTCCCCTCGTTCTTAGAGGCCTCCCTCTCTCCTCACACCCCCCACAACATCCAGCATAATCTTCTGTGGACTCAGGCTTTGGAAACAAAAGCCAGGAAGGAAAATCTTGCAGCCGGTGACTGCTTTCTGCCATGCCACAACCCTCCCCTGAGGCCAGGAAACCCAGAGCCCAGTACCGGCCGGAATAAGAGAAGAGAGGAGAAATGGAAAGCCCAAGGGGGACAAACACACGTGAATTGATGTTTGAATGAATTTCCCTGCTGGGGCAAGGCCAGCGCTGAGCCAGCTAGACCAGGGAGCCAGCTGGAGGAAGTTTGGATCAATGCGGCCCCGGGGTGGCTGTGAGCATGGAGGTGCTGAAATGTGGGAAAATCCAGTATTTGCCCCATGAGGCTCCCTAAAAAAAAGAGATAAGAGAAGAAAGACAAGGTGTCAGACCTGTAGGGACCTCTCAGAGGCTCCACAGGGGGAGAAGAGGCAGACCCAGACGACCCCAGATGAGCTCTCAGCCCAGCCCACCTTTCTTCATGGTGTACAGCACCCCAGACCAGGGGGAGGCCAGCCTCTGCTTGCATGCTCCTAGTTACGGGGAACTCACTTCCTCCGAGGGCAGCCTCATCCAAGCTGCTGGTTACATTGGGCTTCATTCTTCCTCCATGGAACTTGTTGCTTCTAATCCTGGTCTTAGGCTGCATAGAAAAATGTAGTAAAATTGGACTCCACTCGATCACTTATATTTGAAAGACCCTGTGCCAGTTGCAACTTCTCCAAGACTTAGTTCCTCATCTAAAAAATGTGTACAGTGATAGTACCTGTCAGGAAGTGTTGTGGTATTAGAGCAGGGCAGGTAGAATACCCAGCACTTGGAGGCCTTGGTTCCCCGCTTCTCTCAGGGTGAACCAGCCCAGTGCACACAGGCTCTGGAGTCAAGCCATCTGGGTTCAAATCTTAGCCAGACCTCTTACCAGTTGTGTGACCGGGCAAGTTACCTCACCTCTCTGGGTCTCCGTTTTATCCTCTGAAAAGTAGGGATTATAATGGTACCTCCCTGAGAAGGTTGCTGTGAGGTCAATGAGTTAGTGAATCAGTCATTAGAACACGCCAGGCTGGTAGCAAGTGCTTAGTAACCAATGACCATTATTACCATTATTTCCTTCCTTCTTCCTGACAATCAGAGGGCTGCGATTGTGTCCCCCCAAGTCTTCTCTTTTCCGGGATAAAAGCCCTTTCCTTCAGGAACCGCACGTAGGCCTTCCTCACCGAGGTGGGGGGACACACTCCAGGGGGTCCCTGAGCTTCCTCACAGTTTGGTCGAAGAGCTGAGCTCCTCTCTGGGTGTGACCTGACTCATCCAAAAGGAGGAGGGGGCTGCTGCCTCCCCCGCCCCAGTTCCTTCCTGTCACAGCAGACAGCACAGAATGGGATGGACCTGGAGGCCCACACACCCCAACCTCTAGGAAGGCACAGCTCTCCGGAGGCTCCTGCTCATGGCGACTCCCCAGGGGATGACAGCCACGAGTAACGTAAGAACTGAAGGTAGCTGAGTGGTGATGACCTCAGGTAGGGGTGGAGGATGCTGATGGTGGTGAAGACAGTGGCGGGGACAATGAGGATGTTAGGGACAGTGACAGTGATATTGGTGATTCTGATCATCATGTTGTTGCTGGTGATTCTGAAGGGTCAGGTGTCAGTGATGAGGATAATGATTGTGCTGGCGGTGGGTGACCATGACAGAGACAATGATAAAATAGTAAGGTTAATACTGGTCATTTATTCATGAAGATATTGGTGATGTGAGTGGGGGTGATATGTAAGGTGATGGGAATAATGATGATGATGGCAGTTATGGTGGTAATTTCCATGGTAATGTTGGTGATTATTATGATGTTAATGATGGTGACAACAAAGTTTAACCACTGGAATTTCATCCCTCATTTCAAAACCACTTGTTAAGTACCTAAAGGACCAAGAACAAATGGAACACTGCTGGCCCCTATTGCTCCTGATGAGTGACAGACCCCCACCCCTCCTCTCCCTGAGCTCCCTTCCCCAGCCCACAAGCATCTCTGAGCAGAATGTCTGGCACCCAGCTGACTGCCCTTGGTTGTGTGTTTTCCCAGGGTGAGGACTCCCCCTCTGAGCAGAGCCCTGGGGAGTCCTCAGAGGAGAAGGATGGCCTAGCCCAGATTGCGCCAGACCTGTCTGTGATCCAGTTCATCAAAGGTAAGTGAGCTCAGGCCAGGCTACGGGAAGATGGGGTCGGGGGACATTTGAAGCTGTACAGGATCTAGCCCCTTCCTGCCTTTCTTGATTCATCTTCCACACCTACAGGCCCCTCACGAGCACCATACACTCCTTGTCAGTCTTTGTTCATATGCTCGCCTCGACCTGGAATGCTGTTTTTTATTGCTATCTATCAAAATCTTTCTTGTCCTTCTAGGGGCACTTCTCTCCTTCCTCAGGAGGCCTGGCTCTCCCCACTCTCAGCTCCCCGAAACCCCAGGGCTTCTTGTCAGTTTAGACCTGGGCCAAGCTCTTGTCCAGCCTTTCCCCCAGCAGTGAGCTCCGAAGGTGCTGGCTCATCTACGACCCTTCTTCTTGCCCCCATCACCTCTGAGCCTGCAAACAGGAGGCTCTCGGTTAAATATTTACTAAATTCCCAGGCAATGGCATCGGTGGAAGGAGCTCTGGCCTGAAGTCCAGAAACCTTTTTTCCTGGGTCCTTGCTCCTCTCTGGGCCTCAGTTTCCCCATCTGTACAGCGAGGGGCAGACTCAGTGATCTAGGATCCATGTCTCTCTGATCTGGAGACTATGAACTCAGTCGATCAGTAGTCAGGGTCCATGTTGTGACCAGTTGTCCTTTCTAAAGACTCCGACCCCAAGAGCATTGACTGAGTGGCTGCTGTGCACTCAGGCTCTTGTAGCGCCCTGGACGGCAAGTCAGAAGACCTGGATTTGAGGCCCGCCCCCAACACTGACCCGTGTTAAGATCTTGTAGACGTTACTTTCCTTCCCGACCTGAGTCTCCTCATCTGAAAGATTGGTTTGGTAATCCTTGCTCTGTCTCTCTCAAGGACTATTAGGAGAATCAAATGGGATGATGAACGGAAAGCCCTTTGCATACTACTAAAAAAGACTGTACTTAAGGTACAATTATTATTTCAATCACTTCTGCCCTGTTATTATTCTGACCACGTCCCAGGATAGTAAATTGCCTGTGGTTTAGGAGGGTGATAACCCCCCTAACAGCACCCCCCACCCCCCAGTCTGAGGTCTTTCGCAACAAGAAGTTAATTAGGCCCAATTCTTGGGAAGAGTTTCCTAAGACTTGATGCTGGGATACCAGTAATCTAGACCCTGGTTCTCCAGCATCCTCAGAGAAAGGAGGGGCCTGGACCCCATGGCGCTGAGCCTAGAGGCCTGGACTCCCTAACCTCAGCCCCCACCCTCGCTGGAAAGCCCCAGGACATTGCTCCATGGAAGAGCTTCTTAATCACTGCTTTGGCTCCTGCCCAGAGGGAAGTTGGGCCAGTTGCTGAAATTGGATCCTGGAGCTGGTGTCCTGGGCCAGATTGTCTCTGGTGGTTTCAGCTTCTACACAAGCCTAGAGGAGACCGAGGCAGGGCTGGCCACAGGCCCTGTGGCTGGTCAGCCAACTTGGCTTCTGGGCTTTCTGCTGAGCTCCAGAGGGACCAGTCTGACCCGAGGCTTGGCCTTGACCACTTGGGACCATGGGGGAGGCAGAGGGAGGAGGAACCATGGGGCTTCAGGGAAGAGCACTAAACTCTTAGGAGAAGACAGTCCCTGAGCCAGGGAAGGACCCTGTCTGATGGGGGAGACATAGTCCCTGAGCAGGGAGAGGCCCTGTTTGACGGGACACAGTCTCTGTGCTGGGGGCAGGTCCCTGTCTGATGGAGGGTATGTAGTCTCTGAATGGAGGAGAACCTGCCTTGTATAATGGAGGAGACCTGGCCTCTGGGCTGGAGGAGGCCCCTGTCTGATCGGGTAAACATTGTCCTTGAGTTCAGGGAGGCCCCTCTCAAATGGAAGAAATATAGTCCCCAAACCGAGGGAGGACCTGTCCTATCTGAGGGAGGAGAACTGCCCTCTGAGCTGCGAGAGCCCCTGTCTGGTTAGGGAGGCATAGTCTCCGAGTGGAGAGAGGCCCCGGCTTGTCTGATGGGGGAGACACCGTGTAAGCTGAGGGCAGCCCCTGTCTAATGGAGAAGACCTGCCTCTGAGCTGGAGACAGGCCCTGGAGTTCCCCTTCACGGACCCCCAAAAGTGGAAGGCTTAACCCTGCCCTCCAGGAATTTTCTACCTGTTCTGGGGACAGGCTGCAAATGCAAAAGAGACATAGAAGATAGAGGATGGGTACAAGTGCACTGCGTTGATCAGCACAGGAGAGAGGGAGCCCTCTGGAGTCAGGCAGCCAGAGGACAGGGATGCGGGGTGGGGCATGGAGAGGGAATGGACTTCACACTAGGGGTCAGGAAACCCCCAGCAACTCCCGGCCTTGCCCTGGTCTCTCTGGATGAACTTGGGCGAGTCTGTTCCCCTCTAGGGGCCCCACCCGTACAATGAGGGTACCTGTATAGCTTGGGCCAAGCCCAGGCCAATCCTGGCCAGGGCAGCTCATGGAGGGAGGGAAGCTGTAGCAGCTACCTGGGGTGAAGGCCAGTGTCGCACCTCCCCAATCCAACTGCTGGCTGAATGCACGGGGAACAAGGGACAGGAGGCAAGCCTGGGACATGAAGGAGGGGGAATTCCACAGCCCCAACTCCCACCCACCCTGCCCGGACTATTTGTCTTTATTTTCTGGCTCTCAAGGAAATAGCTCCTGGCCCAGTCCAGGGGCCTAGGGAACCAGCTGGCTTGGCTCCAGCCATGCTCTGAGGACAGACAGAAATCTCCCACAACAGAGGCCCCGGTCCTGCTGTTGCAGGAACAGAAGGGACCCCCTGGAGAGAGGTTGGCCCGGAGGGGCCCCACGGCCATCTCTCCCCACCAGCCCAGGCTGGCAAGTGTTTTACTCCTCTGAGCCTCCTCTTAGGAAGGCCTTTCCTCCTCTCTCCTCCACACCTATGTGTCACTTCCATCTCATCTCCTGCAGGCAGAAACACGTCTTTCTCTTTTGTTGTTAGTGGAGAGGGAGCCACACATGTCAGAACAGAAAGCATTCTTGGCCGTCACCTTGGCTGCCCCTACTGATGATGACCTTGAAGCCCAGAGCTCAGGACTGACCCAATGTCACTTACCCTTTGGTTTAGCAGACTTGTAGTGAGGGACCCCTGTACGCAGGCACCAGTTTAGGGGCTAGCGGGAGATTGGTCGTCAAAGCCAGGACTCCAGAATCATCACTTCTGTTCCTGTTTCCATGTCTTTGCCCCTGCTGTGACCCCACTAGGAATTCCTTCTCCTCCCCACCCCACCTTTCAGGATCCTCCCATTCTTCAGGCCCTACCTCTGTCCTCCCTCCAGGAACTGCCCAGTGCCAAGCCTGCTCAGGTCTCACCTTCTCTGAAGGTCTTAGATTCTGCCCCAACATTTTGATATTTGATCACATGTTAGTCTGTATGTCCATTCATCCATTCCTTCATTCATTCCGTAAGTATTTATTGAGTGCCTACCATGCCCCAGGTGCTGGAGATTCAGCAATTAACACAGCAGACAAAAATCCCTGCTCTAAATGAAGATTACCTTCTGGTGGGGTGACAATAAAATGGCTAAATGAGTAAAATGTGTAGTATGTTAGTAAAGTGCTGTGGAGAAACAGACTAGAGATGGGGAGAGCAGGGGAGGGGATGCTGCCCTGTGTGGGGACACAGAGGGAAGACAAAGGCCGAGCTTGGCTTGGTAAGAGCTACAGCAGGACAGGAGAGAAAGGGCTGAGTGAAAGAAAAAGGGGATGAAATAAGTAGAAAAGAAGAAATGAGATGGGATGGGATGGGATGAATGAAATAGAATCAAACAGGATGGTATGGAATAGAAGTATATGGAATTGAATTTTCAATAGAATTGAGTGGAAAGAAACACGGTTGAATAAAATGCAGTCTCACTCAATGGAATGAAATGAAACATAATTTCAAAAATGGAATAGAATTAAGTGGAAAGGAGTCAAATGTAAGGGACAGAACTGAATGCAATAGAATTAAATGGAGTGAGATGGGATGGAAGGAATGAAACGGTTTATACTGATCAGGGCGGGATGGGACAAACAAATGCCATGGCTGGCCTGCCTACTCTGACCTTCTTCCCACTCACCCCAACAGTCTTCCCCAGGGTGCTGCTGCGGACCCTGCGCCACCCCATCTTCCTGCTGGTGGTCCTGTCCCAGGTGTGCATGTCATCCATGGTGGCAGGCTTGGCCACCTTCCTGCCCAAGTTCCTGGAGCGCCAGTTTTCCGTCACAGCGTCCTTCGCCAACCTACTCATAGGCTGCGTCAGCGTCCCCTTGGCCATCATGGGCATTGTGTTGGGGGGTGTCCTGGTCAAGCGCCTCCACCTGGGCCCCAGGGGCTGTGGCATCCTCTGCCTGCTGGGGATGCTGTTCTGCCTACTTCTCAACCTGCCCCTCTTCTTCATGGGCTGCTCTACCCACCTGATCGCAGGCATCAACCACCAGCCTGGGTGAGTGTGTGCGAGAGCATGTGAGCGTGAGCAGGGGGTGGTGGGACAGGGGAAGGGGTGGCCCAGACAAGGCCAGGTCAGTAGGATACCCACCTGTCTCAAATCTCACCTTCCCCAGAGCCGCATCTCCTCCCCTCCCACTTGGCTCAGTTGTGAGCAGTGGGGCTTCTCTCTCCAAGGCTCCAGTGAAGGTGTCAGGCACCACTAGAAGGGGTAGGGGTGGAACCTCACGGACAGGACAGCTCAGCCCTGAGGAGGGGTGGAGGCTGAGGAAGGGCAAAGCCACGTGTGGGGACGGCATCTGCAGTGTGACCAAGCCCTGTGCGCCCAGCGGAGGTGGAGTGGAGGCCGCATCCTAGGACCAGGACCCAGCTCAGCCTGAGGAAGCTTTGCTCCCAGGCAGAGGAAAGGCCTGCCCAGGAGGGAGCACGCTCTCCATCCCTGGGGGATGAGGGTGGGAGAGGGGGATGAGCTGGGGCTGGAAGGCCCCAACAGGGATGCTACAGAGGGGACTTATGCCCTGGGAAGGGGTTGGCCTGGAGGCCTGGAAGATTCTTGGTTCTTAGAGCCTAGGAGCTAAAACTCTGCTGTTCCATGACCCTAAAATTCCAGAATTCTTTTTCCACGTCAGTAGGGCAGCACCTGCCTCCACCCTCCGGAAGGAAAGCCTCTGATGCCTATCTCCTCCTCCCCCCGCACGTACCCTCTCCTCTTTGGGGCCTTCTCGGAGAAGAGGCTGGCAGTTACATTGCTGCTTCTTCTCCAGAATGATTTCATTTTTCCTGGGAACTGCTCCAGGTGTAGGCTGGCCCAATACCCAGCTAGAATTCCCCAACTTTCTCTATTCTGGCCTCTCCCTGGGCATCTCCTCCCTCCACCGAGTTGCCAGCTTTACACAGCTGGGGCTCCTTCTGTGCGGTGTGGGGGCCTCAGCTCAGGGCCCAGCGATGCTCAGTCCTTGTCCTCTCTGACCAGGTCCCACCTCCCCAATCTCTCCCCATCCCCCATCCTCCTGACTTGTTCCTTCTCCTTTCCCAACAGTGAGGGTGGGTGGGGCCCGGGTCTAGTCATGGCCGGCGAGGCCTCAGCCAGGTCCTCGAGAAGCCCCTCGTCTGAGGAGGGAGCCAGGGCCTTGAAACGATTTTTAGAGTAAAAAGTACATGGATATTTTACCACAATTTTTTTAAAAAGCAGATGGAAAAAAAGTCAGCCTATGCCACATGCCCTATTTCTCTTTTCTTCTGCCTCTCACCTCGACTCTGACATCCCATCTCACCCGCATTCTCATCTATATTCTTGCAATTTGCTCACTGAGCATTGGGTTCTAATTCATTGAAGAATGAACCCTTTGCGGACCAACTGAGCAAACTCAGGAGAATTTCTCTTACTCCAGCACAACTAACAAGACCGACAGCTGCCCCGAGCCGAACTGAGGGGCTCCCACTTGCCCAACACCTTGCCCAGTGCTTCCTGGATCTCATTTCACAGATAAGGATAGCAAGGCTCAGAGAGGTGAAGTCGCCTGCCCAAGGTTGCCCAGCTGGGAGGGGCAGAGCCTGGAGCCAGAGCTCTCCTGACAGGAGCAAGGAGCTGAGGAAGAGCCCCTAGTGCTCACCTGTGCCTTCCAGCTGCTTTTGGGGGACTCTGAGAGGTGCCTCCCCCTGGGCAGAGTCCCCTGGTGTGGCCTCCTGGTGGCCCCTCAGCTCAGACTGTGCCGGCCTCTTCCCCCTCCTGCGGGAGACAGTGTCAGACACACAGCACTGCCTGGCAGGGGAGGAAGAGAGGACTGTGCTGGCCGATGATCTTCCTCCCTCCTCAGGGGACCCCCACCGTAGGGAGGGAGTGGAGCTCACCTCTGCCCCGATACCCCACCTCCCCACCCCCAACTCTGGCTACAGTTGCCCCACCCACCTCCCCAGCCCCTGCTAACCCTCTTCTCCGAGGGACTGAGATGTCACTAAGCTGGCCAGGCCTGCCACTGCATCCGGCCCTCTGCCCCACACCCGCCCCAAGCCCACAGGGCCTCCAGCTCCCGCTCTGGCCTCCTCTGCAGCCTGGCCACGGCTCCCTGGTGGGTTTTCTTTCCTGCTGTGAAGTCAGGTTATACTCTGAGACCCAGGGGCCGCCTCTGTCCCCTTCCCAGGGTGACCTGCCCCTTCAGACTCAGATTCTCTTTGATCTCTTGCTGCTGTTTTCTCCGTCTCACTCTGGCCAACTAGAGCAGGGACACTCCTGAGGCCAGGTCCTCGGGAGGGAGGCGGGCGGGACTCACACACGCCCTGGACACACTGAGCAGTGTGGTGAGGGTGAGCGAGAGGTCATGATTCTGCAGGATGGCGGCAGGGAGGGGGGCCCCAGCCGACCTGACAGACAGAGAAACTGAGGTCCAGAGAGAGGCAAGAACAGGTCGGAGATCCCACAGCTAGTCAGTATGCTGACTGGATCCCACACACGTAGCTCGAACTTTCTAAGAAAAGGAGGCAATCCAGCTCATCGAGAAAGAGGCACTTGTCATCTGAGACTAAATTCTGGGAAGAATTCATCTTGTGTTCCCTAAAGAAGGGCCATTGAGGAACAGGGATGTTTTGTGGCTGGAAGGGGCCTCAGAGGCCTCTGGTCCAGACTCTACTGCCCACTTCTCCACTGCACCATCACGGAGCAGCCCTGCCAGTGGGAAACCTCTGTGTGGAGCCAAAATCTCTGGCTATTGCTCTCAGGGGTGGGGAGCCAGGCTGAGGGCTGAGGTGGCCCCTGCTCGTGGCCTGAGGGACAGAAAGCCAGGCCAACTCTGCTGACCTCCTCTCTCCCCAGCACTCAGCCTGGGCTGGAGCTGTTTCCAGGCTGCATGGAGCCCTGCTCCTGCCCATCGGACTACTTTAACCCTGTCTGCGACCCCAGCACCCGTGTGGAGTACCTCACGCCCTGCCACGCAGGCTGCACGAGCTGGGCGGTCCAGGAGGTTCAGGACAACAGGCAGGTGGGTGAGGCCCCTGGCTGCCCCTTCCGCCTCTCACGGGTCCACCCTTCCCTGTCTCCATGCCTGTCACATTCTCTGCCTCTGAATGTTCTCACTCTCTGGCTCTTCTCTGTCTGTCTACCTGTCTCCTTCTGTTGGCAGATGTAGAACATTATTCTCTCCATAAGCTTTCATTGCCAGCCAGGGCCCAGCCACGTGCGAGGGCCCGGCACAAAGGTGAACCAGATCTGGCCCCGCAGTCCGTGCAGGGGAGATGCAGAAGGAAATAGCTCAGGAGTTCCAGGGGTGGTGATAGGTGGGAGAAGTGGCCCCCACAAGTACAGATAAGGATGGAAGGAGATACATCCCACCTGGGAGGGTCCCAGAAGGCTTCACAGGATGGGATATTTGTGCTGGATCTTCAAGGGTGAGTAGGCACACTAGGGAAGGTCTTTCTAGGCAGGAGGAACCACAGAAGCAGAGAATCTAGAAGCAAGCACAAGCGTGCGTCCGCGCTCGCACGCTCACATACACACACACACACACACACACACATTCAGTGTTTCAAGAAACTGCAAAGAACTTATGGGAGCAGGAGCATAAGGGTTCACGGAGGGAAAACAAGGCCCAGACAAGGAAGAGCCTTGAATGTCAGGCCACGAGTGGGGACTATATCCAGAGAGAAATGGGGAGACTTGGGTGGTTTTTAAGCAGGGGAGTGACAGGGTCAGATCTGTGTTTGATCACACTTGAGGCCATAGTGTGGAGGAAGGTGGGCAGAGTATAGGCTAGGAGACAGGGAGACCAGTGGGGAGGCTGACGCAATGAGATCGACTCAGTCAGTCGATCAGTCAGTCAACAAACCTTCACAGAGCCCCTCCTCTGTGCCAGGCCCTGTGTTGGGGGCTAAGGATCCAGAGCCAAGGATCCCTGCCCTCAAGGAACTCCCAGGGGAAAAAAGAGGGCAGCATGACCAGCGGCAGTGCATTCTGTGTGAACCTTAGAAAGGCCACCCAGACCAGCAGGTTCCCCTTCCCCTTTCTCCTCAGTTCCCCCAAATGACAAATGGGGACAACACCCACCTTCCTCAGGCCCCCAGGCTGTAGTAAAGCATGTGTAGGGGGGTGTGATGTCAGGCTGGCTGTTATGACAATACCTCCCTCTCTCCAGAGTCTCCCACCTCCATCATGTGGAACTCCTGCCATTGTGTCCTGCTGGGCATCAGCATCTAAGCTGGAGGCTCCTCCAGGGAGAGACCTGGGCCCCACGGGCTGTCAGAGTCAAGCACCCGGTTAATGGTGCTTCAGAGGCCGGCTGGGCGCCACCAGGGCCATGTGAGCTGTTTGTATTCAGAATCACTGTGGTCCCAGCCTTTTCAGCCTCCTAGCGTCCACTATCCTGACCTGGTTCCAGATGCCCCCAGGCCCTGGCAGCTGGGGCAGGAGTCCTGAGGGGACAGTGAACTCCTGTGGATATGGGCCCCTGAGCACTGAGGCCTGGTCCCCTGGCTCAAATCCCAGATCTGCCTCTAACTGGCTCTGTTACCTTAGGCAAATTAGTTCATCTGTGCCTCAGTTTCCTGGTCTATAAAATGGAGGTGATAGTATTGATGCCTACTGTATACCAGGTGCTGTGCTAAATGCTTTACCTGGATGAATTCATTAAATAGCAAGTGAAGAGCCGCAGGACATAATCCATGAAACGCACTTAGCACAGTGCCTGGGAAATCTTCAGCACTCAGTAATACACACTCCTATGATGCCCATTTTACAGATGGGAAACAGAGGCCCAAGAAAAGACCAGGCATTGCCCAAAGTGTTAGTGCCGGAGCTGGGCCTAGGACCCAGGGCTCTGGCCTCCCAGCCCAGCCCCCTCTCTGGGGCATCCTCAGAGGCTGTGTTTGGGTATAGGATTTGGAGGAGGATACATCTGAACCCTGGGAAGCACTCTGGCCTGGAATTGTCTCTTGGCGAGCCTGCCTCCTCAGGCCCACTGTGAGCTCCTCAGCCCAGGGATGGGTCGGTCAGTGTCCAGCCCAGCTGCACTCAGTAACCATTTATGAATGAATAAATGACCAGGGGAAAGATGGGGAGGGGTGGGTGGCTGGCAGGATCGAGGGTTCAGGGGGTGGGGCTGAATCCCCCTGGGGACTGAGAATCAGAGGCAGCTGGAGAGATTGAAGTCATTCACAAGAACTTCCTCCCATGGAACTAGATGAATGAGAATGAAGGGCGGCGAGAAACCAAGAGAAAGCCCTCTAGCTTTTGTGCCCATCACAGAACCTTCGGGCCCTGGAGGCCCAGCAGAGGAGCAGGAGCAGGATGCTTCTCTTCCAGGAACCTCGCCTCGCAGGCAGTATTGCTCCCCTTCCCTGTCCCTCCATGGTAGCTCCAACCCAGCGGGTTGCTCAGCCTGCAGGTGAAGGTCCAGGTGGTGTGTGCACAGAAGGTCACACGCAGGTGGCAGCACAGCCTCATCAGGCACAGGCGCTCTGCACAACAGAGCTCAGGGCAATGGAAAGAGCGCCTAGTTACCCCAGAGCCTGGCCCTGTCAGGTCTGTCTCCCCTGGGCGTCAAATCTTTCCAAGGCTCCCAGCATCCACCTCAGGGCTTCCCAACCCTTTTCACATTGGAAAGTGTCTGAGGCTGCCAGGGCTGGAGGTGAGGGTTCCAGAGGGTTCCAGCTGCCCCGGACCAGCCAGGCCACCTTGAGGGCTGATGGGCCCGGCCCAATCCCTGTACACCAGCCGAGGGTCCTGGGGAACACTGGTCAGGGAGACTCTGATCTATGGAGAAGAAAAGCCTGGGCTTCCTGGCTTGGCTTTGCTCCTGTCAGGCGCCTGAGGGCACTGGGCGTCTAGACCACTTCTGAAAGAACCCTTGGCAGGAGGGTTTCCAGGCCACTTAGGCGGTGGGAACGTGGCTGCAATCAAACACAGCCCAGACCGGCCTGGGGACATTTTCCTGCAGTTTGGAAAGGGGTCAGCTTTTACTCCGACTTCGGCCTTTGGAGGGGTCCCAAGCTTTCCGGGGGTCTCCTGTTAGACTTCTCACCCTGGCTGGAGGGAGGGCTAGGACTTGTCCTCTGGCCCCGTGGCCCCTGAACCTCAGCAGCCACACTCCATTGTACGAGTTTCTGGAAACACCTCGGGGCCAAAGCTTGGTCAGGACTCGGCTCACCTCCCCAGGTTCCGCCTCACTGAGTACTGAGCCTGAGTACTTTTTACTTTGTGCCAGCTCATGTATGCATTCAGGACAATGCAGCACTTTATCCAGTATTTTAAGGTGTTGTCAGCAGGATGATGGGCAGGGCACCCGGCCCACCATGTTTCCGGAAACAGTAGTCCAGTTCTTCTTTTGTGTCCAAAGCTCTTCACGATGTCACCCCAGAACACCCCTCAAGCGCTTCCCCTCTGCCCTTCGTGCATGTGCTCTCTGCTCCAGGCAGGAGGAAAGACTTGCTGGGTTCTTTCATGCCACTATGATTTTTACATCTGACCCTCCCTCTACTCATTCCAATTATCCTCTTGGCAAACTCCTACTCATTCCTCAAGACCCAAATCCAACACCCCTCTCTGGTGAAGTCTTCCTCGCCCCTCACCTGCTGAACCAGGGCTCACTCCCGTAGTGCTGTCTGCATCTCTCCATCCTGTGCTTGAATCTCTCCTTGAGAGTCCGCTGTAGAATCCAGTGCCCTGGAAGCCTGCAGTAAGGTGGGAAGGCGGGGACACTAGGCTGCAAAATCTGAGTTCCTTCCCCAAAACATTCTTTGTTGCTTTCATTCCTTGCACAAATGGTGAGGAATTCAGAACATTCTGACATCACCAGGTGAAAGAATGAGTGAGTGTGTGTGTATGTAGAGTGTGTGTGTGTGGAGGGTGAGTATGTGTGGTACGTATGGGGTGTGAGAGTGTGTTGTGTGGGGTGTGTGTGAGTGTGTGACTGTGTGGCCTGTGTGGAGTATGAGTGTGTGGTGTGTGGGGTATGTGTGTGACTGTGTGGTGTGTGAGTGTGAATGTGTGTGGTGTGTGTGAGAGTGGTGCGTGTGGTGTGTATGTGTGAGTGTGTGTGTGTGACTATGTATATGTGTGAATGTGTGTGGTGTGTGTGAGTGTGTGGTGTGTTATAGGGGAGATGCTCTTCTAGGCCTCTCTCCCTTTTCTCCACTCCCCTGTCTCCCCACAGCCTCAGCTGGGGGCTCAGCCCAATTGTGTGCAGACAGCTGGTGTCCGGGGACCTGCCTGGCTGCTCAAGCCATCCTGACAGCAAGGGGTCAGAAGTCCCAGCATCCAGCACGCCCTGCCCCAGCTGCTTTGTGCCCTTGGGTCTCCCACAAGCCATCCGAGGCCTCAGGCCCTTGGCCAGCTGCTTGCCTTTGGGGGTTCCTGAAGGCTCTTATCCCCCGTCTCCCCAGGTTTTCTACACCAACTGCAGCTGCGTGGCGGGGGACGGCCCTGTGCCGGCGGGCTCCTGTGACTCAGCCTGCAGCCACCTCGTGCTGCCCTTCATCTTCCTGGTTGGCCTGGGGGCGGCACTGGCCAGTGTCACCCACACACCCTCCTTCATGCTCATCCTAAGGTGAAAGCAGAGGCGGGCCAGAGCCGGGGACACCAAGACGGCCTTAACCACAGGCAGGACAAGGAATCCTGAGGGAGGAATTCAAAGAGGAGCACCCTCTGGTGTCCTGGGCCCCCACAACAGACCAGGGTCCCACTGTCCTGTCTTCATCCTCATGACACCCTGCTGAGATAAAGTTTCCTCCCCATCTTACAGATGAGAAAACTGAGGTTCAGAGAAATTCAGGAGCTGGCCCCAGGTCACATAGCAAGTGTTGGGTGGAATAGTCCTGGCCCAGAGCCCAGGCCCCCACTTGCCCCAGGGGAGGGGAGGCCACATCTAAGTCCCTGCCCTGGACTCCCAGTCACCATGAGGAAGAGTGTCACCTGACTCCCTGCCCCCACTCTACCTGCAGCGGGTGAAGCCGCAGGAGGTGCACCCAGAAGACCAAACCCTCTCAGTGTGGTCGTGATTCTGGATGCCGCTTCAAGTCAGCAAGCACTTAAGTGCCCACTGTGGACCCAGCCCTTGCTGAGCTCTGCCTCTTGGTCCAAGATCTTTCTGGCCATTGTCCTGAGGGTGCTTGCTGGGCCTGACAAATTGTCACCTGAGGCCAAAGTCAGCATCTCTTGGGGTGGGGGCTGGAGTAAGGAGACCTCAGAGCAGGATCATTCCAATTTTTCATTATGCTGGGATTATTTTATTGACCATTTTCTAGAAAATTAGAAGAGGGGTGGAAACCCTTACAAATATTAGAAGATACGTAGGTCCATAAACAGGCTGGCCACGAGGGAAAGCAGAGGAGCGGGACCCCAGCAAGCAGCCCGATGAAGAGGCATCAACGCAGGCGGTGTGCTGCTCAGATTCTGACTCTTGGCACCCGTCAGCCGGGGGGACTTGGCCAAGTCCCTTAACCTGTCAGCAGCCGTCAGTCTCCTTATCTGTAAAGTGGGGCTAAAGACATACCTGCCTCACGAGGTGAGGCGGGGCTTGCAGGGCAGAATGACTGAGCCCGTGGCAAGCTCCACACATGCCAGGTGCTGGTATTACTTAGGAGGAGGTGCCAGTGATCGCCAGGGCGTCCCAGGCTGCGTGCGGCATGTCAGTGGTTGGGAAGTTAGAAGGTGTGTCTGGCTGCTCAGCTCCAGGTTTTGCCAAATGCAGGAAGAAGGGGAGAATTTGGTGGGGCCAGGGGGTGGGGAGAGAGGGAGGTGTCTGTGGCCAGGAACACGGGGAGGTCAGCACAGGGCCCTGTGGGTGTGCCTGGTACATGGGGACCCGGCTCTGCAGGTTGAAGGGAAATGGGGTGCGGAGCTTGAGCCCTCCACCCCCTGAGGACCTGCAGGCTGGCAGAAGGCTGGTGCTGGGTGGGGGGAGAGAAGGGGGTGATGAGAGCCCCCAGAGGACTGGAGCCCTCTCAGTCCTCACGTCACTCATGTTCCTGCTTCTAGGGGAGTGAAGAAAGAAGATAAGACTTTGGCTGTTGGGATCCAGTTCATGCTCCTGAGAGTTTTGGGTAAAGAACCTGCTTGGGACCACTGGTCCAGATACCCACTGTGTGCTGGGCCTAGGGGGCACAGGGATGTGTGGGACTCTGTCCCTGACCTTAGGGTTCTCAGGCCCATGGGGCAACAGGTCTGACTGAAGTACCCTGGAGGTGGGTGTGCAAGAGGCTGAACAGCCCGTCAGGGAGGCAGCATCTCATCCCAGGGTGAGGGGTGGGCTTGAGGGCCATAGGCTTAGGGGCCAAGAGGCACCCAGTGCTCAGCACCCTTGAGGGGTTGGGTATTCTAGGGACTGGGGGGTGCAGGAGTGCCAGGCCCCATTGTCCTCTGAGCACCTCCTCCTCCAGCCTGGATGCCCAGTCCTGTGATCCATGGCAGTGCCATCGACACCACCTGTGTGCACTGGGCCCAGAGCTGTGGGCGTCGGGCCGTCTGCCGCTACTATGACCACGACCTGCTCCGAAACCGGTGAGACCTGGTGGGGGGGCTGCCTGGGGCTGTGAGGAGGGTGCTGGAAATGCTCTTGGGGTCCCAGGCGGGACACCAGCAGGGAGGGGAGGTCCCTTTACATCCAGCTGCCAGGTGACAGGTGCCATATCCAGTCCTGAGCCCACCAGGCCTGTGAGCTAGACATGCCTCCCCTTCACAGGCGAGGAAAGCAAGAGAGAAAGTAAGCGGCCCAAGATCACGGAGCTGATGACTGGCAAAGCCGGGCCTTGAACCCAAGCTGTCTGCCCGTAGCCTGTGCAGAAACACGTGTCGTCATGGCGGAGTGTGGGGGGAATCAGGGAGCAGCCCAGCTGTGAGAGAGACGGGGAGTTGGGGTGGGGTGAGAAGGAAGCCCTGTCTAGGTCACGGGAAGCCTGGGATCCAGTCCAGCTCTGTCTCCCTCATCGTGAGACCTGCCTTTCTGGGACTGCATCTTCCCATCCGAACAATGGGGACCCAAAGGGACCTGAAGGCAGAGTGGCTGCTGGCCCAGATGGGTGGGGGTTGGGGGGCTTGCTAGCAGGGCTGGGAGCAACAGCTGGTCACTTCCAGCTCTGAGGAAGGCGTGGTTGCTGTGGTCTGGGACTGTCCACGGGGGCTTCCTAGAGGAGGAAAAGTCAAATGAGAGCCTTGGTGAGTTAGACAAACAGGAGAGAGGGATCCTTTTTTTCCTGTGGCTGATGCGGTGATCCAAAGTCACTATTGTCAGGCCTCCTGAGCCCTTAGAGAGACGCAGAGAGAGGCAGGGCTGGCCCAGGCCTCAGGCAGTCAGGGACAGGGCAGGGAGGATTCCCAGGTTTCTGGCTCCCGCCCAGGGCTCCTTCTGCAGAGCCTCTCCCCCTCTTCCAGGGAAGGGCCCCCATACAGGTCAACTCCAGGGGTTCCCCCGTCTCTCCAGCCAAGACCACGGTGACAGGGTCCACTGCCCTGGGGCTGGAGGCCTCTCCTCCCCCAGAAACTCGGTGTCTCCGCCCGCACAGTGAGTGATGATTGCTGACGACCAACCCCTGGACAGCGAGGTCCTGAGTTCAAGGGGCCCTTGCTCTTTCCCAGGTTTATGGGCCTTCAGTTCTTCTTCAAGACGGGCTCCCTGGCCTGCTTCGCCTTGATTTTGGCCGTCCTAAGGCAGCAGGACAAAGAGGAGAGGACCAAGGCGACCATACCCAGCCCTGGCCTACAGCAGCAGCTGTTAGTGTCAGGGCCAGAGAAGAAGCCTGGAGAATCCAGAGTGTGAGCTGTCCCACGGCCCCACCCTGGCCAGGAGTGACAGCCACAGAGAGTACCTCCTCTGGGCCCTTTGCCTGAGATTGGGTGTCAGGAGCCCTGTTTACCAATTCTGACTCCTCCACTAACTTGCTGTGCGACTTCGGGCAAGTCACTGACCCTCTCTGGGCGTTTGTTTGTTCATCTGAACCAAGGAGTTCCTTGGGGGTTTGCCACGTTGGCCACTTCTAAAGCAAGAAGGTCTTCCCTCTTCCTCCCCCAGCCAGACAGGCTGACTTGAAACCAGGCTTTCCTGGGTGGAAGGACCACATATCTTTCTCCGGGGCCCTAGGATAGAGAGGTGGACTATAGTAGGCCAGGCTGCCCTGTACACAGGATCCTAGCCCTGCTCTACCGCTCACCTGGAGCACCCTCCCTGAGCCTCAGCCACCATCTCTGTCAGGTGGAAACGGACTTGCCAGCGTTCAGGTCTCTTCTAGCTGTGACCATCTGTGTGGTCAGGATGGGCTCAGGCCTCCTCGCCAGCCCCACTCAGCCTGGAGGTGGGGTCAGGACAGCCTCTGTCAGGAAGTGTCCATTTGGCGCCCCCTGGAGGCAGAGGCCGGAGCTCTGCGGGAGGAGGAGAGGGAGCTGGCCTCATGCTCAGGACATCCAGGCTGGGCAGGGCCTTTAGGAAACCTGGTGTGGGCCCCAGGGGGCCTTAGCTGAGTGGGGAGACTCACTCTCAGGACTCGGGGAGTCCAGCCCTTGCCCTCAGGGAGCCACGGTCTGGGTGAGGCCTAGTCTCTGCCCTAGGGGCTCCAGTGGGGAGGGAGACCCAGGCCCCACACTTAGGCATTGTCTAACTTCAAAGACCAGACACTCAGCACACACTCAGTGGCGCCTGTGCATTGCCAAGATTTCACACATTTGACCAGGGCCCACCAAACTCACTGTGACTTTTGTGACTATAATCCTAATTTCACCATTTGCTCTCAGGTGCCTGAACCTTTGTCACCTGGGGCTATGTAGATAGTTTCTGCTTCTGTGACACCCAAGTTTTGGGGGAAACATCTGGTTCTCTGTGATGCCTGGGTTGGTATAAGGACCTGTTCTTTGTAATGCCCAGGCCCGTCACACTGGGAGCAGTAGTGCCCGGCTCTGTGGGATGCTTGGGTCTGAACAAACTGGTCCTTGTCTACATCAGGCCTTGTCTTGTTTTATAGCCAGGCATATCTGGCCTGGTTATCTCCCTAGGATGAGGAGAGTTTCCTGACCTGCTCCCAGTCCAATCTGTTGCCACCATATACCCCACCTGGCTGGACCTGCTGCTCAAGAAGCAGGAGACAGGAAACCAATAGTAGTGACTTCAAAAGCCATGTGTCCAGCCCTGTGCTGGGGGCCAGAGGAGAAGCTGGGGGGTGGGGATGCATGTGGCTCTGGCCCTCTGAGCAGCTCCCAGTGGCAGGGCTTTGAGGCCAACCCACGTGAAAGAAGAAGCAGGTACAGAAGTTCTAACTCCCATTTTTATCCCACTGGCTGATACCTTTAAATGTTTAACAAATATCTTCGCCTACATTAATCGATGCCAAGAATTTCAAAGTCTCCTCCAACAAGATGAGGCTGTTCATATGTTTATATTCCTTCTCCTTCCGTTCGTATGTTTATATTCCTTCTCCTTCCCTCCTGTCTCCCAGGTTTTGCAAAAATAATCTGAAATTATAGATACAGCTTATTATTAAATTTGTTCATGCATAATGCCTCTTCTATTACAAAAATCCTTTCTTACAAACCGCATTAGTTTGCAACAACCACATTATTTCCAGTTATTTAGATTTAAGTTTTACTGGATTCATTGCTCACCATTATTTCTTGTATATTACATCTTTCCCGATTTGTATATTCTGGTCTAATTTTCATTTGGCTGGGCTACTTCCTCTAGTAATGATTTCAGAAATGGAATAAGGTCACGAGGCTTTCTGAGTCCTCACCTGTCAAAATTGTCATTCATGTTTTACAGAAAAGGAAACTTCTTATCAGAAAGGATAGGCAACTTGCCCAAGATTACACAGAAAATAAATGGTGGAGCCAGGGTTAGACCCAGATTTTGTGGGAACTGAAGCTTATACAGTTGGGGAGCCCTCTCTAAGAAAAAGAACACAAAATTAGGTAAGGAAGTAAATATTTACTCAGAATAAGAAGAAAAGTCAAAACAAATACATTACACAATTCAGAAAAATAGCATATTTTTTACTAACTGCTGTGAACACCTCTAAAATGCGTTTTTCTCCTGATGACTGGAAGGATTTTCCACAGGCTAGCTTCTGGTTCTGTACATTTCAAATCTGCTTCCACCGTTTCTCCTCTGTTGCCCATTTACTTCCAGGACCAGTCAGTGTAAAACACATTCATGTCACAAGATGACCTCTGGATATGACACCTTGGTGTCACAATGCCAACTGAGTTGGATAGTGAGTAGGAAGATTTCTGGAAGTCATTCTCTACACAGAGGTGTCTAGCAATGATTTATCTACACACAGAAGTGACTGAGAACACATAAATATGTCCCAATGAACCCAAATCAAATTGAGCCTCAACTCGACACCCCCATAGCCAGATCCCAGAAATACCCATGGCCCCTCCAACCACCTCACATTAAGGGAAATTAAGACACAAGGGAAGTTGGAGTGGAAAGAACTAGCAATCTTCACTGATGGTGGTTAAAATATCTGATCTTTGCAAATTTCCCAAGAACATGACAAGGTGAACACGTTGCAGAGGCCCCTCCCTGGGCCTGGGGAGACGCCCTGATGCTCGAGCAGCATTAGCTTCATGCTGAGTCTGCTTCTCGGTTGAGCAGAGATTTGAAGGAGAAGATGAGGTCCTTGTGCTTAAAACCTCCCAGGCTGGTCAGGGCGAGGAGACTCCAGGAGTCATCGCAAGAGAGACATGATGCTGAGAGCCAGGGGTGGAGCAGGTAAGGGCCGGAGGTGCTCCCAGGGACTGAGGGGGTCCAGGGAGCAGCCCTCTTCCCTAATATGGCCTTTGGCCAATGAGGAGCCGCAAGCAATTGCATCTGTAAGCTCACCGTCTTCTCACCCTGTACCGGGGAGCTGGAGGAGAAGGCATCGGGTCTCCCTGCTAGATTCTACTGGTGGTAAAACCCAGCGGAGGACAGGACTGGGACCAGAACAGATGTCCCAATGGCTGGCCCGGAGTTCTTTTGGCCTGTAGACCCATGCTGGGAAGGTGCAGGGCAGGCAGATGCCCCTGAGGAGCTGGGAGCCAGGAGCCATGACTGGAGCACAAACAAATGCAGAGCAAGAACCCACGGCACCCTCGCTGTTCTTTGGATGTATTGAATCCTTTCCCCCTACCAGGCCCCTGTGTGTGCTCATCCCTCTACCCAGCTGGCCTTCTTCATCCCCACCTCACTGCTTGCTTCTCCATCCCACTTCACGAAGTCCTACCCAATCTTCCAGACCCAGCTCAAAGGCCACCACCTCCAGGGAGGCAGCATGGTATAGGCAATGGGGGTGGGTGACAACCACCTCAGGGAATCTGATAAAAATTATAGAGTCTCCATAAAAAAATGCAGCTGTGCATCTGCTTTCAGAGGTTGGGGACCATCTGAAGCCTGGCCATAGACCTCCAGTGGAGTGGAGTGAAAAGAGCAGAGTTTTACAGTCAGTCAGATTTGAGTTCAAATCTTGATTCTGCCACCTCCTCACGGTGTGACCCTGGACAAGTGATTTACCTTCTCTGCAATCTCAGTTTGTCTGTAAAGCGAGGATGATCGTGCCTACCTCCTGTCTCCCAAAAGTGGTGAAGACTAAATAATGATAACATACTCGCTCACAGGCAGTACACCTGATGACCAATATTTGTAAGTGCCTTCCCCTTCCCCTGGCCCTGAAAGGAGCACACAGAGCATGGGGGCGGGGTGGCAGTGGAGGGAGGAGGAGGAGGCAGCACTGAGGGCAGACACTCTCCCTTTGCCCTGCCCTGGCTACATCTCCGCTGGCCCCCTAATCTCTCTCCCACTCTCGGCCAGGGCTCAGCCAGCCCTGTCTTATCTCTCCCCACAGCCAGCCTGGGACAGCTTTTCCCAACCAGATTTACATTTTTATTGATTTCCTTTCTCCCTTCCAGAGCAGCCCCTTCCTTCTGCTTCCCCTTTTGCTATAAAATGGGCTTACCCTGGGAAATAGCAGTTCTGGGGCTGGCCAAGAAGTGATGGTTCAAGGATGGATTCATTCACCATTCGCTCATTGATTCATTCATCAACCACCCAACCAAACAACAAATCCTACATGGCTGCCCTATGCCCCTGTGCTGGTGCTGCTGGGGACACAGCCAAGTGTCAGATTCAGGAAAGTCCCCGTGTAAGGAGACAAGGTGACAAACAGTAACAAAAGCATGAGTAGTCATATAGAAGTGGGAAGAAGAGAAAGCCACGGACTCGTCCTGGGGCCACCAGGGAAGGCTTCCCAGAAGAGGTTAAATCAGAGCTGGCCTTAAAGATTAGGCAGGGAGTTCCCAGGTGGAGAAGATGGGCATGGGCATAATAAACAATGGGATGAGCAAAGATTGGAAAGATTGAGAGAGTGAGGTGTACAAGATACGGTACAAGAGCAATGTGGCTGAGGTGTACCACATGTGCAGGCTGATCAGGAGAGAGGAGCGCTGAGGCTGGAGACACCAGCGGGGACCACGCCTTGAGTCCCAGTGAAGACTTTGGATGTCTTCCTGAGGGCAAGGAGGAGCCCTTGAAGCATTGATTGATGGATTATTCCATTGACCGGTTATTTTAAGCAGAGAGTGGCATGACAAGATTTGTGCTCTGGAAAGACTGCTGGCTGCACCATGGGAGCTTTGAGTGGAAAAGGAAAGCTGGAGGCCAAGAGCTCAGGCAGGAGGCTGGTGCACTAATCAAGAGAAGTAGGAGGCCTTGAACCGGGCTAAGAGAGGCATCCTAGAAGTGGGGACATGTAAGTTGAGTCTTGAAAGATGAGTAGGAACACACCAGGTGGAGGTGCTGGGAAGAGTGTCCAGGAAGAAGAAACTGCTCAGTGTACAGAAAGCTCCTGGCAGTCTTGGGGAATTTCCACTAGTTCAGCAGGGCTGCAGTGTGGCCTAAGAGAGAGGCCATGGTGAGGCATGAGGCTGAAGAAGTGGGTCCGGGCCCTTGATTTCTCTCAGTATTCTGTCTCCTGAACCTAGGCTCCTGTAGGAGAGGAAAGGGAGCTCTGGCCTCTTGTACAGAGGTGGCTGTGTGGGGCTGCCTCCCCCGCAGACTGTTGAGAGCCCTGGGTCAGGGGCCCTCCTTACTCAAAGCAAACCTTTCCACGATCACACACTTTACATTTCACAAAGTCCCTTCACACTTGATCCTCATGGTTTTCTGGTGAGGAATGTGGAACGGGGATTATTATCCCCATATAGTGGATAAAGAAACTGAGGCCTAGTAAAGTGCAGGAACTGGTCCCAGGTCACTCAAGAGCCCAGGTGTCCCCCTCTGAAAATGCTAATGTTTTTTCTAATAAATCTACTTGTCCCTGAATCATATAGACACAATAGATGTAGTAGCTGCTAACTAGTGTGCTTGAAAAGAAAAAAATGGAGAGAAAACACATCAGAGAAAGAGACCTCCTCCTCCTGTTCCCAAGTCCTCAGCCTTCACCCTGCAGCTGGAGACATTCCAGGCAGGAAAACAGAACCAGGCTCCCTCTGCTTTGGAATCCAACAGACATGAGGGCAAATCCCAGCTCTGCCACTTTCCAGATGTGGAAAGTCACTGCACTCATCTCAGCCTTGGTTTTCTCGTCTGAAAAAATGGGAGAAACAAACTCAACCTTACAGGGTTGTTGCAAGGATGTAATGTGATAATATAGCACCATAGTAATCAACTATTGCTAAGTAACAAATTACTGCAAAACTTAGCAGCTGAAAACAACAAATATTCATTATCTCACACAACGTATGAGGACCAAGAACCCAGAAGTGGACTAACTGGGAGGTTCTGGCTCAGGATCTCTCAGGAAGTTGCAGTCAAGTGTCACCTAGAGCTGCAGGAATCAGAAGGCTCACCTGGGGCTGGAGGATCCACTTCCAAGCTCACTCTGTGGTCGTTGCCAGGCCTCCGGGGTCTTTGCTGGCAGTTGGTCAAAGGTTTCAGCTTTTTACACGAGCCTCTCCACAAGGCTGCTCATGACATGGTGGCTAACTTCCCCTGGAATGAATGGTCCAAGAAAGAGAATGTGTGCTACCAAGATAGAAGCCATGGTGTCTTCTATAATCTAATCTTGGAAGTGACATACCACAACTTTTGCCATGTTCTGTTGGTCACACAGACTAAACCTGGTACAATGTGGGAGGGGAATACAAAAGGGTATGAATACCAGGAGGTGTGGATCATGGGAGCCATCTGGAAGGTGGCTACAAGTGCCCAGAACAGCGCCCAGCACACAATAGGTACTTATTCATTAGTAGCTGCTATTCTTCTCCCAATGCTCACAGACCGGCTGGGAAGACAAGATTTGGACATGAAAAGATGAGAGAGCTCCGCAAAGTAGACTGTGACTTGAATTGGGCAATGCTCAATTACATGGTAGAGGACGGTATGCTGGACACAGGGGTGGAAACCAGGGAAGGCTGCCTCGCAGAGATGGAGAGGAGGGGGGAGGCCAATTCAGAGAGGAAACAGAGGGTGAGTATGGCATGCACTATTGGTTGTCTTCCCACAGTCAATCCCCTTTTCCTCATTCCAGTGGGAGGTGCCCAGTAACAAAGATGATCCAAGCCATTCACGGAAATGCCTTCTCCTTTGCCAGTGAGTGCTGTCAGGGTGGACATGTGACATCATTTAGGTCAACGAGGTGTAAGGGGATGGTCTGCTTGGAAAGCTCCCCTCCTGGGTAAGGAAGAGGCATGAGAGGAGAAGACACTTTGTGCTCCCATGGCCTTTCTCCCTGCTTGGGAGGAGATGGTGCTTGGTGCCACATCAGCCATTTTGCAATCACAAGAGAACTTGCCCTCAAGGCTTAGAATATGAAGAGCCTAGGTCCTCAGAGACATGGTTGCATCACCAGACCAACCCTGCGTCCACCTTCCTCTGGCCTCCTTGTTAAAGAGACAAAGGTTTAAGCCCCTCCAAACCAGCTTTTCTCTTACTTGCATTCTAACTGAGTCAGTGAGCAAAATATTCCAGTTCCCTCTGGGGTTATTTCCTTTTCCCAAGGAAGGTAGAGTGGAAATGTGGAACAGAAAAGGGCCCTGGACTGGGATGCAGGAGTCCTTGGTCTAACCCAGCTCTGCCTGTGAGTTGCTCTGTGATCTTGAGCGAGTCTCTGGCCCTCCGGGCCTCCAATAATTGTAGCTAATATTTATTGACCGCGTACTGTGTGCCAAGCACCCTTGCATTATCTCAGTGAGTCCTCACACCAACTCTGCCATGTCAATATTATTATTCTCTTTATTTTATAGACAAGGAGACTTGAGGCCCAGAGACATTAGGTAATTTGCCCAAGTTTACACAGCAAGTTAGTGCTGAATTCAGGCTCATCTCTCTCTAAAGCCCAGGCTCCTGACCATGATGCTATCCTGTCTGGTGGTAAAAGGAGGTCTCTGGATAAGATGACCTCTGAGGGCCTTTCCAGCTCAAATATTCTTTGATTTGCTGTCCCATTTCTAGCTACATGAAGAACAAACCAGCTTATACTAGAGAAGAAAGAAATAAGGACTGTCTTTAGCCATCTGAAAAGCTGTCATGTGAGTGGGAGATTAGACTTAGTGTAGCTCAGAGGACATGAACTGGACCAGTGTGGGGACACTACAGGGAGATGGAGTGCAGCTTGTATATGGGAGAAATTTCTAGCTGGGGGTAGAGTTATGCACAGAGGTAATGACTCTCCTGTCATGAAGCTCATACAAGCCTGTGTCTGATAAACCTTTGTGAGAAGTACTGCATTGAGTAGGGATGGGACTGAACAGCTTAAAACTTGTGGTAGGAATTAAATGGGATAATATCCTAGAATTCTCCCAGCACCATAACTGATACAAACAGAGGGAGTCAATAAACTGTTATTTCTTTTCCCACTTGGCACTGAGATTCTTGGATTTTAAGATTCTCAAATATGGATTTTTAGCTCTTTGGCTCTAATATTCTATGGTTCTATAATTTCAACACACTGTGGTTCTACCCTGCTAAGATGCTATGATTTTAATCCTCTAACTTTCCACAATTGTGTGGCTCTAGAAGCTGAGCAGTCTATGATTTTGTAATTTAATAGTCTCTAGCTTTAACAATCCAAGATTCAATAAAGTGTCTCTCACCAGCTCCAGAAACACAAGGGAGTTGCTCCACATGTTGTGCCTCACTGGCCTGGACACACATTAGGCAACTCCCTCTGCCCATCTTATCACCCCACTGCCATCCCCCTACCCCAGCTTCAGACTCTCCATCCCGACCCACCCTCCTCCCTGATCCCTACGCTGTCCCCACTGTGTGTCTCCCAACCCACCAAGTAGGTACATTCACTCTCTATCTGCTGGTGATTGTTCATTAAAAAGCCAGCCTTCTCTATGCCCAGGCTTGTGCTTATTCCAAGGGGGATACAAGGGAATGAGAAGGCATAGTCATGATCCTCAGAGGGCCTAAGATCTAGAGACCCAAGTTCCTTGCTTTCCTTTAAGCTCAACTCAAACTCACCTCTACCAGGAAGCCTTCCTTGATTGACACTAAATATCCAGCACCAATAATCTCAATAACAAGTGTGAAGATCTGAATTCTTTGGTTGCTTATTGTGCACATTTTAACTTATCTGTCCATCCTATCCCCCTATTACAGCTGAGGTTTCCCCCTAAACCAAGAGCATGTCTCCTCAACCAGACTGAGGGTTTTCCAGAGGAAGACCATGTCTTCCCCATCAGACTGGAGGCTCCATGTAGACATGGGCTATGCCTCCCTTATATCATATTTGAATTAGAGTTAAAGGTAGAGTGATGTTCCTCCACCAGATTAATAAATTCCCAAAGGCAAGTCCATGTCTCTGTCATTGGACTGAGGATTGTATAAAAGCAGAAACCACATCTCCCCTTAAGGTGGGGAAATCCCCAAAGCTAAGGACTGGGCTTCCACGCTCACACTGGGGGCCATCTCCCTGAGAGCAAAGGGTCTAGGGCTCTCCCTTCTCTTTCTATTCCTTCAATCCTAGCCCAGGACTCTGGCCATGAGAAGGGATATTTTCCCTAAGGCATATAGACTAATGGAAAAGGGAAGATTCACGAGACAGAATAGGAACTCAAGCCTCTCCCCAACATGTCCAGACACTTTCTTGCTCTATCCTGGGCCATCTTCTAAAAGCTGCTGTCCCTCTGCCTAGAGTGGGCCCCTCCCAGCTCCTCTCAGCCATTCGGAGCAGTAAGTGAAGATGTCAGCACCTTGGACAGAGCCCAACCCATTACAGTACTCGGAGCCGGCGGAAGCCAAGCTCTCCAACTCCTTTAGCCTCTGGGTGATGGATTTCCTCGTTTCTCAATTTGATTAAAGCCCAGTAGATAACCAGAGCGCCTTGTTCCTTTCTCTTCTCTCTTCCTAATGAACATAATTAACTCCGTCAGGCTGGGAATACTTGCTCTTAAATACTGCCTGCCCAGCCCCCACCTAGGAATGAATCAGTAACACAGAGCCAGAATACTTGGAAGACTCACACGTTTCTTCCTGGAGAATGGAGGGAGAGAAAGCTCTCTCCGAGATATATAGGGGCTGTGAATAAAGACTGACATGTGGTGACTGAGTAAAGAAAACCCTGAGCTGAAAGTCAGGAAATTTGAAGTTTAGTTCTGGCTTTGCCACTAATCCAGATATGAGCTAGAGCAAGTCACATGCCCTTTATGAACCTGTTTTTCCATTTGTAAGATGAGGATGTTGGACTAGACAACCTCAAATGCTTTGTCCAGTGCTAAGACTCTATGGTCAGGAGGAGGGAAACCTTTAACACAGAGAGGGAAAGAGACTTGCCCAAGGTCGCATAGCAAGCTCATGGCAAAGCTAGGTTTGAATTCATGGCTCCTGGCTTCTACTTCAGTGCTATTTCCCTTGCACAGAACTTCTGCCTTCATCCACATCACAGACTTTCTTGCCGGGATGGGGCTGAGGAAGGTGAAGACAGGTGGGATTGAGTTCATTAGTGCCAACAAAAGAAAATAAAATTTAAGATATGTGGAAATGCTGATCTCTCTGCAGAGAGCATAGTAGAAATCATTAAAGTTAGGGGAAAAGGACCACCTGATGCAGACAAAAATTCAAAAATTTAATCCCAAACTCAGAGAAGCCCAGAAAGGTTTTGTGACTTGCCCAAGGCCATCCAGCAAGGCGACTGCAGAATCCTCTAAAAGAGAAAGAGTGAACTCTTACTTTGATCAAGTGTTGGGGCAGGGTGCCCCTGTCAGAGAAGAGAAGGGAAAATATCAATCAGCAAGTATGTATTAGGTTACTAAAGTGTGCCAAGCTCTGTACTAGGCACTTTGGCAGGGATATAAAAAATAAGACACGAATTCTCTCTATATCTTTGAAGTGCTGTTTCTTCTACTTGGAATTACTGCCAATGAATCTATGTATGTCCAAATACTGCTATTCCATCAAGGTCCAAACCAAAAGTCTCCCCTGGTGGGAAGGTGCCCATAACCTTATCCAGATGCCACTTCTCCTACCTCTGAACCCCAAAGCACTTTCTTTGTTCTGTTGTATAGTACTCAGCATCATCTGCCTTATCTGCTCCCATCCCCCCCCAAGAAGAGTGAAGAGAGAGAGAGACAGAGCACCTGTATTTTATTTAGCTTTGAATCACTTGGAATACTCAACACTAGATTTGAAATGTAATAGAATCTCAGTAAGTATTGGGTGGGTGACTGGATGGATAGATGAATATGGATGTATGGGTGACTGGGAGAGAAAGTAGATGAAGGGATGGATGTGTGGATGGGTGAGTGGGTATGTGGGTGGATGGTGGGTGAATAGATGGACGGAGAGATAAGTACATGATCAAACAGGTGGTTAGAAAACGTATAAATGGGTTGGTAGGTAGGTAGGTGAATGGACTGGTGATGAGTGCATGAGTGAATCTACGGGCAGTTGAATGCAAGGGTCGATAGTGCTGTCGGTGAATGGATGAATTAATATATAGTTAAATAGTTGTGTGGATGAATGAGTGGATGGATAATTGCATGATTGTATTGAAAGATAAATGTCAGTGTAGATGGAAAGAAGAATTATGGGAAAGAAACATGGAGATGTTCGTAATATCACAAAGATCATTTTCATGGAGACTTTCCATTGCTAATGCCAGAAAAATGACTACGGGAGTTAGCTGACTCTGTGCCTAAGCTGAGTCAAAAGTGTGCTAAGGCCCCAAAAGTTCTCAGGCAATTTCAAGCTGTATCAATGGAAGTCTAATATCAAGATCAAAAAAGATGATGGTTCTGCCCTGACCTGAGCTGCCCACACTGCCCTGGAGTCCGTGCTCTGCTCTGTGCATCTGGAGGCACGATGACATCCATGGCTTGTCCACACAGGAGATACAGTGAAGTGATATCTGTAAAGTCTATGAAATGAGGAGCTGGTTAAAGAACCAGAGGTGCTCAGCCTGGAGAAGAGCAAAGTTGAGGATGACAATCGCCTTGTCTCAAGACCTGGCTGGCTGTCCTGGGGCATGCCCTGTGGCCCTGAGGCAAAGCTGGGTCCCAGAGGAAGTCACAAGGCTAATGTCTCAGCCACACGTGAGAAAGTCCATCATACCAGAGAAAGACAATCTTAGGGGAGTGAGCTCCCCATCTCTGGGGGTGCACAACTAGGATCTGGACATCCTACATCAGAGAAGTGGCAAAGTGGAGACTTGCTTGGTGTGGAAAGTAAAATAGAGACAAATCTAAGGTCTCTTCTCACCCCCAAATTAAGTCATCTGTTCACCTCTTCATTCCTCAACAAATTAGGCTTATCTGTGCCCTGTGCTCAGATTGGAATGCAGGGAATTCCTGTCCAGAGCTGAGGGTTTGGGGAGATCTGAGAGACAGATACAGTTTTATGGAACGCTCAACTTTCTCTCCATGTTGGACTGGGGTTTGAGGAATGAGGAGGAGCTGAAAATGTCCTTTCAGAGACCCAAATGACTGGGAAGGGGGAGAATCAGAGCCACTCAGAGCCAATCCATGACCTAGATTCCCTGTAATTAATGAGCCTACGTCACTGATGTGTTGGCTTCTGATCAACACTGTCTCCCCAACCCCTCCCAGCTCTCTGGTATGAGAAGATTAAATCAATTAGGAGGAGGAGGCAATCTGGCTGGCGCTGGTTGGGAACAGCAGATAATTCACTTACATAACAGGGGATTGAGGTTTGCACTTGGCCCTTGAGCAGTGGGGGTGAATCTCAGACCCCAGGCCTTCGGGGAGAGACTTCAGGACTTGGGAGTGAATGCAGAAGTGGGAAGGGAGTCCAGAGGAGGGGGCACTGGTGACTCCGGGAAGAAGCCCATCTTCCATCTTCCTGCTAAGAACTAACCCCCTGTTCTCTGGGCTGGGAGAGGGCCAAATTGGAAAATCACTCTTCTTTCTCCAAATAAGAGAGTCCCAGCTACCAGGATCATCCAACAATGAAAATCTGACCAAGCCCCTCTCCTTAGCCTGGCATTCAAGGCCCTGCAACCTCTCCAGCCACATCTCCTGCCTCCAACGGGTAGGAGGGGATAGAGAGGAAGCTAACACATCCTGGTTTTCCCTCTGTGCCGGTCCTGGCTGGGCACTGGAGGTACAGAAAGAAACAGACCCAGTTCCCTTGGAAGTGTTGTCTAGTGGGGGGACAGATACCCGCAAGACTCTGTGCCAGGTGGTATAACAGAGGCCTGCATGGGCAGAGCCCAGAGGGGGCACAACGAGGGACCAGTTCCAGAAGGCTTCCCAGAGGAGGCAGGGCTTGCACTCTCTGAGCCTTAACAGAAGGATGGACTAGCAGGAGTTCACCAGGCTGACCTGGTTGAGGGAGGGCCTTGGGTGGAAGGAACAGCATGTACAAAGGCATGGCGGTGAGACAGCTTGGCACACATTCAGGGAACTAGTTGGTGTTGATGGAGCCTGGAGCGTTCGGTAGGAATGGGGGAGACGAGGCAGGAGCAGGAGCCGGGTCCAGGTCTCACTTTTGATGGCGTGCCAAGAAAGGACTGAGGCAACGATCCCAGGGTCTCTGGTCAATCCATGCTTCCCGAGCACTGATAGCATGCCAGGCCCTGTGCCGACACTGGGGGCAGGTGGGAGTGGGGGAAACAGAGATGAACCAGACTCAGGCCCTGCCCTCCAGGAGTTCTAGAAGGGGGCACAAATATTTCCCCCTGCCAAGCTGGATAGTCCCAGCTTGGCTCCAGGTGGGACTCAGGCCTGGCTGGTGGCTCTGGAGCTCTGTTTGTTGGCTAGGCCCCCCCACAGCCCCTTGCCTGAGGACTGAGATACCCAGGCAAGCAGTCTTGCTGGTCAAAAGTGAGCTGGCTTCTGGGGACCTGCTTCTGACATCTACCTGAGCTGCTGAAGACCAGTCCTGTGGCGAGCGAGGTCCCCATGAGCAAATTCAGATAGATGAGAGACAGTGACAGGCTGAGCTGGTGTCCTGGGGATGGAGGCAAGGCATGGACTGAGAAACGTTTAGGAGATGGACTGGGAGGGTTTTGGGAGACACCCAGGGTTTTTATGTTAGGTCATGCCATCCTATGGGAAACACAGGAGGATGTAAGGTGGGGGGGCGGGGCGGAGAAGATGAGTTGCAAAGGTTTCAGGTTGCTCAAGTCACAGGATTCATCAGGCAGAGGCCCAAGGAGCCTTAGGAATTCAAGTAGACCATATACCGGCTGCCTGCAGGAGGTGGCCATGTGGAAAGCCCTCCCTTGCTCTCTCCTTTCCTTCATTCTTTCCTTCAGCAGCTCTGAGTACCTCCTCTCTTCAGGCAGGCTCTGGGCTGAGCGGCAAGTCACAGATCTAGGTTCACTCTGTTCTTTGTCCAAAAGGCCAGCATGAAGCACAACACTTCTGGCACATCCAGGACTTGTCTGCATTAAAACTTTGGCTGGGAATTGAAGCTAGTGCCTGAAATTTATTCTACTGCTGAAAAGATTTAGGAACTAACCTTTGTGGTTGCAAGCAACAGAAACTGACTCAAACTAAGCAAAACAGAAAAAAATTATTGGTTCAACCTGGCAGTTCAGAATGGATGAGAAAGCTGGAGAACCAAATGAGAGGGCAGCTGGATTCACAGCCAAGGTCATACCATAGGAAGAGCTGGTCCCAGTGCCTCCCCAGCACGGCCTTTGAACACCTCCGCCGCAATGCACACCCAGATGTGGCACTGCTACAAGACACAAGCACAAACGAATTCTAACAAATCTTCCTTTTAGCCCCACTAAATTGTCACATCAAAGTTCTGAGCCAGGTACAGCTGGCCAAATTGCCAGGGTGTGGCAGTGAGAGGGTGTTTGGCCCCCTATGGCTTTGAAGTGGAAGGCGGGCTCCTAGTTTCCATAAGGACACACCTAGTGGGAGAGTCACTCAAAATACAAAGCAATGGGTTAGTCTTAAGCAGGAAAAATGTGACAAATGTCCCCTACACCTTTACTGAGGACTCACCAAGTACCAGATGCATTTCCAGGAGTTTTATATACACAGATCTGCAAAGCAACTCTCTAACTTTGGGTAATGGTTGATTCCATGTACAGCTGAGGAAATGGAGGTTTTAGAAGTGAGGTAACTTTCCCACAGTCACTCGGCTAGTAAATGATGGAGCCAGGATTCGAATACAGGTCGGGGGGTTTTGTTGTCATAAGTACATTATGCTGTCTCCCAAACTGCAAACACAGAGCACTTGTATGTATGGTTCTTAACGTTAAAAAAAAAGTGTGGGGCACAGAATGACTAGAGGTAGATATTCCAAAGTCTTCACATAATGACTGATGGAATAATGGGATTATGAGTAATTTTTTCCTGCTCTTTTAATGTTTTTCTGTACTTTTTTTTAAACAAAGAGCATGCTTTATCTTAATAATCAAAAGAAAAAACAAAGTAAAACAGTTTTAAAGATGGTAGCTGTGTTAACACAATTATGGAGGACATATACATAGAAAAAAGACTGGAAGTCTCTGGATAGTGGGATTATAGGTGTGTCTATTTCTCTTTCAACTTCTATTTTTCAAATTTTCTCTAGTGAGCATATGCTGAAAAAAAAAGTAAAATAAGTTTATTTTAAAACCAAGCGTAAAAATGATATTAACAAAGAGACGGTACCGCTGTGTCTTGGTCCTTTTAAGTTCCTGTAGTCGTGTCCTATAGTGGTTTGGAAGCCAAGACAGTTCTGGGTTTTCTGGGGCAGCCTGGCAGTCCCTTGCAGAGTTTGCTGCCAGAGCTGGCACCACTGGCATGGATTACAGTGACCAATGATCTCAGGCTGAACACTCTGAGCCGAGGTGGGAATAACCCAGTATTCCCACCTCTTGTAACAAATGTGTATGTTATCAGGCCCTGCGACACTGGGAGGATTCCGCTTCCGAGGCTGGAATCCTCCTCTCGGCTGGTTTATCTCTCATTTCCCAGGCTTCAAGGTTTGCCTTCTCCTCTGTGAATGGGGCAGGGCTGCCCAGTCATGTGAAGTTTAGGCCCCTCCGAGGTGCCCTCTGCATCTCCTTGTCTGAGTTGCAAGTCCCCAGCCCCCTCTCCTCCCTGCACTGCCCCAACGCCAGTGCCGCAGATGGACAGAGGATGGAGGTGTGGTCCTGTCCTGGCCCCAGTCTGCTGGGGGAACCAGTCCTCCAACCTCAGACTATCCCCTGCCTGAGGAAGGTCCTGATCAGATGGAAGGGGCGTATTCCAGGAGCTCCCAGTGTGATGGGGAGACAAGCCAGGAGAGAATGCGGGCTGATTCCTACAGGAAGAAATCCATCTCAGCCAACCACGACTCCTGAATCTTCTGCCCCAGGACCCCCACACCACGCCTCTCCCTCCTCCAAGTGGGACAGTCACTGTCATGGCCTCCTCGGACCTCCAGGGCCCTCTGCTCCCTCCCCTCCCCCACCTCTCCAAAGCACAGGAAGGTTTCTTGTGCCCTGTGCATCTTCTGGCAAGTCACCCCCCACCTTGCTCCTCAATTTCTCCCTGAGCAAGGCAAGGGAGCTAGATAATCTTGAAGGTCCTCCAACCCAGTGGGGACATTCCATGTCTCGTTAGCCCCTTTCCAGTCCCCTCCCCTTCCCTCTCCCTTCCCAGCTTCTTCTTCCATCTGCTCCCTCTCCTCCTCCTTCTGGCAGGGTATACCCCCTTTCTGCCAAGCCCCCAGAATCTCCAGGCCAAGGCCCACTTTGGCTCCTGCAGTGGCCAAGCTGCTGCAGCAAGGGATGCAGTGGGGTAGAGGCCAAGCTGGAGATCGAGGAGGCTGGGCAGGGCAGGCAGCCAGCCCTAGCAGCCCAGGCCAAAGCTGCCTCAGCAGCTTCTGCTAAACTCTAGCAAGGCATCTACGCTTGGGTGGCAGCTCCGAAGCTGAGAGGCTCATGGGGGAGGAGGGCATCTGCTGAGGTCAGCACAGTCTCCAGAAACCTCTCCACAGGAGGACAAGGCCACAGAGAGTCCCAGCCCCAGCCCTGGATTCAGGGATAAGAGGAAACGACACTTCTTCTTCCCTAGGGAGGGTGACTCAGGTCCTGAAAAGATAGAATCCAGGGCCAAGAGGGTCCCCTGCTGGGTATAGGAATCTCCCCTACTCCCCCACAGGCTGTAGAGCCCCTGTTCATGCACCTTCTGAGGCAGGAAGCTCACTCCCTGCTATGGCAGCCCATTCCACTGGGAGTTGGTTTATGTATCAATTATCAAACTGCCACCGATGTCTCCTTTGTCCCAGGACCTGTGCCGGGCTCTGGGGATGCAGAGATGAATGTGGTCCCTGCCCTCAAGGAGCTCGCCATCTAAGGGGGAGGCAGACACTGACCACACACTGTGATGGGGAAGCAGCAGGAGCCCAGAGGTGGCCCTGAGCCAGCACTGGAGCACAGTGAGGTCAGGACCTGCTTCCCAGAGCAGGCAATGGACCCAAGGGGGCCCTGAATAAGCGAGCAGCCTCAATTATCACCCATATGCTGGCAAGTCCCAGCTTTGCATCTCCAGCCCTGACACGGTTCCTGAACTCCAGATTTAAATATCCAACTGCCCACTCAATGTCTCCACTTGGATGTCTCAGCATCTCTCACTCATCAGGACCAAGGCCCAGGTTACCCTCTCTACCCACCCCGCACTTGGTCCTCCCTCTCTCAGTGACCGGTCTCATCATCCACAAGCCAGACACCCTGGAGCCATCCCTCCCCTCCCCGATACATCCAGTCTGTCACCAGGCCCTGAGTGACAAACTCACCGCTTCTCGCCACCTCCACACCACCACCCAGCCGGAGTGCTGCCGTCTGCCACTTGTACTCCTCCAAGCCTCTCCTCATTTGTCTCTCGCACTCAGCCCCCTTCAATCATGCAGTGACAGTGATCTTTCCAAAAAGCAAATAAAATTGTCACTTCTCTGCTTAAAAGCCTTCAGTGGCTTCTCCTTGCCTTTGGGATAAAGGTTAAAATCTTGAACAAGGCCCGCAGGGCCCAGCATGGCCCGGCCTTTTCAGACCTCGCCAGCTATATCTCAGCAACCCCCTCCTCCATCTCTTGGCCCACCTAGCCCTGTCCCCCCACCTCAGAGACCTTTGCACGTGTTATCCACACTGTCTCCCTCATGGGCACACAGGCTGGGGCTGGCCTCCTTTCTTCTTCCAAACGACTCCCAGGACATCTGTTCTTTGCACGTTCAATGCCCCTGATCACCAGTCTCTGGCCCTCCTCACTCACTTGAAGGACAGCTGTGGGACACAGCCAGACACAAAGTAACCTGCATGCTTGGAGCCCAAGGTTCCAGAACCTCCCAGTGTTCCCAGAGGTAAGTCCCTGACCCCAGCTCCTAGATGCCTTCTAGAACTCCCACTCCCCTCCTGCACTTTTCGACTGTTTCTGGGCTGGGGGCTGGGAGTGGGAGGTTGGCAAACCTCCCCATCCCCTCAGCCCAGACCCTTCCTGAGCTTTATAGTGGAGCCCAGAGCTGAGGGGCAGAAATGAAGTGCCCAGGCTGGTGCACTCGCCCTGGACCCGCACCCCACGTGCTCCCTGGGCTCCCAGACAAGCCAGCCATCCTTAGGCCTCGGGCCAGGCACTGCCTCCTCTGTGCAGTTTGCCAGGACTCCCTGAAGCAGGAGGCCCTGGCTTTCCCCGGGCTCCTGGGGCATTCAGTGCGCCCAGCACTGTCAATTCACCTGTTGTAGTGTTGGTTTCTCTCCCCAGACCAGGAACTCAGCTTGCTCAGGGGCTGCGCATTTTTGTCCCTGCACCCTGAGCCTGGCTCAAGGGTGGTCCCAAAAGAGAGGCTCAGAAAAGGGTTGGCATTAGAATCTGGGACTAACAGCACATAAATGTGTGTTTTTGTTTTCTATTCACATAAACTGCTGGTAAGCTCTGACTCCTTTGTCCTGAACATTCTGTGCAAAGGTGGACATATGAGTCTGCCCAGCCTCTTACTAGCAGTGACCTAGAGCAAATGCCTCTCAGGCCCTGAGTTTCTTCCCCTATAAAATGAGAACATCCTCCTCTGAGGATTTTCATAATTAAGTGAGCTATCTTATGCAAAGGGGATGGCATACAGTATGTGCTCAATAATCCCTTTCCCTCTCTCCCACTCCAACCTTTGAATCCTGATAGGGTCTTGGCATTTACCTCCATGAACTTGAACCTATGGCTGTCACCTATAGGTCAAGTCAATCCAGATCATTTTGAAACCCAGTGTCCTGTGTCCTGCCATCTGACACAGAGGTTCTCCTGCCCACAAATTTGATACACATGTTTTACTTGGCTTCATCCAAGTCCTTCAAAAATACATCAGACGGAGCAAATCAGCATGGAGGATGGAGCCCTGGGAAGGGCTCTCGTCTGCCCTCTAGGTGGCCATTGACCCACTAATCAATTCTCCTCCACCAGCTGTCCGGGCAGCTAGAGGTTCCCCTGGAGTATCACTACTCGATCTGCCTCTCATCTTGCCATAAAAATACCTTGGGAGATGCTCCAAATGCCTTTTTGAAATCAAGATTCTCAGGACTCCCACAGCCCCCCGATCTGTTACTCAGCTTCTCCCAAAGGAGGAAAGATGGGAGATCAGCCTCACTTCCTTTAGGTAAATCTATGCTGGGTCCTGGTGACCACTACATTTTCCTCTTCTTTTTTTTTCTGGTGAGGAAGATCGTCCCTGAGCTACCATCCGTGCTCTGTTTGATATATGGGACGCCACCACAGCATGGCTTGATGAGTGGTGTGTAGATCCGCAACCAGGATCCAAACCTGCAAGCCCCAGGCCGCTAAAGTGGAGTGCGCAAACTTAACCACTACGCCACTGGGTCAGCACCTTCTCCATTTTTGTTGTTGTTGAGGAAGATTAGCCCTGAGCTAACATCTGTTGCCAATCCTCCTCTTTTTGCTGAGAAGATTGGCCCTGGGCTAACATCTGTGCCCATCTTCCTCTATTTTGTATATGGGACACCGCCACAGCATGGCTTGATAAACGGTGCATAGGTCCGTGCCTGGGATACAAACTTGTGAACCCTGGGCCGCCAAAGTGGAGCACACGAACTGAACAACTATGCCACCAGGCTGGCCCCCCTTCTTCATTTTTTGATGATATAAATCATTCTTTTTCTGCTGTCTTTGTTAGTGTTGTTAAATCTGAAGAATTTTCAGTCCTCAATAAAAAGTCTCACTTAGAAATGATCAAATTCACACAGGCTACTTGCGTATAGTAGTTGGCTGTTGGCTGAAAACAAATCAGAACACATAAATGAGAACCTCCCTCTGCCACAGGAAATTTGCTTTCTGAACGAATGAAGGTTTTCTATAGGAAGGTAAATTTCCGTCCCGCTCTTCTGACTCATTATAAATGTGGAATGGTGAAATTCAAATAACTGCTGTCTCCTTATAACACTGAGTCAAACATTCACTTGTTAAAAATACAACAACACTGTGTCTTCATAAAAGCTTAGCCGTATATTTTAAGACCTAGAAAATAAGCTTGGCGACTATGATTTTCAAAGTTTTGTGAGATTATTGAGAACACAAAAAAGCCAGTACAAGAGGGAGCATAATGAAATCCAGCAGGAATAATTTGTAATTAGCAAACCCCACGCAATTCTTCAGCCACAGATAATGTGAGCCATCTTAACAACACGTGTGTCCCATGCTGGGCACTGATGAGCCCAATCAGACACACTCCACTGACATTTTTCACAATACCAAGGGGCCCCTAATTGCTGGTGGGTGCAGACAGGCAAGCTTCTTGCTGCTCCTCTCGGGAGATCATGATGATTAAGAGTAGGCCTGGAGCCAAATGGCCAGGGGCGGAATCCCAGCCCTCTTCCTAGCCACTCTGTGACCTTAGGCAAGTTACTTACCCTCTCTGTGCCTCAGTTTCCTCATCTTTAAAATCAGGACTGAGAATCACTCCCTTTCAGGGTGGCGGTTGTGAAGATCGACCCAGCCGCTCTGTGACATCTGCCTGACCCAAAATGTGTCTCTCCTACTCTCCTAATGGGGTGCACGTAGGCAGGGCCAAAAGAGGGTCCCCTTTCCTCTTCCCCATCCTGCTGCCTCTCTCCTTTGTTAGGGCCACTCGGCCCCTGCCAGAAGATCCAGCCTGTGTGGAGGGGCACTGTGCCCACAGTGGCCCTGCCCTGAGACCTGGTGTGTCCGCTCTGATGCCCCCACCCTACTCTGGACCACGGCCTGGCCCTGGCCCAGCTGGCCTGCTGGTGATCTGCCCAGGCTAAGCAGGGGTGGCTTGGCTCCAGCTAGAGCTAAAGGTTCTTCATTTTGTTTTCTGCTTCAGCTTAACCATCTGGGGCGAGTAGGGGGGTAGGAGCAGTGGCAAGGAGGAGAA
The DNA here is from genome assembly GCA_031878705.1 of Tapirus indicus. Lineage (NCBI taxonomy): Eukaryota > Metazoa > Chordata > Mammalia > Perissodactyla > Tapiridae > Tapirus > Tapirus indicus. The sequence goes on from CM062924.1 coordinate 30,063,989, forward strand.
AGAAATGCACTGTTCCCGTACTTCTTCCTCCCCTGCCTCCCCCAGGGCTGGCATGAGTTGGGTACAGTCCAGCCTTGTCCTCAGCCCCAGGAAAGCTCCCCCCAGGGGTCCCTTGCTTGGTGTCCCAGGGGACGGGAGTGATCTGCCTCCTCTGTAGCACCTCCACCATCCCTCCATCTGTCCCCTCCTTGCATGGCCTTCTCTGGCTCAGCCTATCCTGCCTGTTGAGTTCACAGCTCTTCCCAGCACCTGCCATGTGCCTGCCCCTCCCTGGGCTGAGCACTGGGGCACAGAGATGACGCAGGCCGGGGCTCTGTCCTCCAAGCGCTCATTTTATAGCACCAAGAGCACAGGCTACGAAGCACATAGCCTGAGCTGGACCCTCCACTCGGCCCCTTTTAAGCTGTGTGATCTTGGGTCAACTACTTAACCTGAGGGTCCACTTCTTTATTTAAAAATTGGGGCCAAAGTACCTCCATTTCAGGGCCACTGTGAGAATTAAATACAATTATGTATGTAAAGCTCTCAACTCAGCACACTACACGCATACGGGGGATGCTCAGTCACATCGGCCTGCCTTCCCTCCTTCTCCCTCCCTCCCTCCCTCTTTCCCTATAGGCAGCTGCCTCTTCCAGGGGAGAGGGCCATGACGGGGTCTGTGGGCAGATGTAGAGCCCTCCCCCAGCTGGGGGGCCTAACAGCCATGGTCAGATGGGCCTGTGTGGGGCCAAGCCCCGTGCTGGGCAGTGTGGGTGCGCAGATCAGCCATGGCTCTGCCTGCCAGGTGCTTTCATTCACAAGTAGAATCAGTCCTCTGACCTCCTTTTCTCTCTCCCAGTGGCTAATTAGGGCCAACTGTGGGCTTCTTTTTAGCCTTTCCTTTTCTGAACTTCCAACCAGCTTCCTTTTCCCTTTCCCAGGGCAGCGCTGGGGACACACTGGCAGAGCCCACCCCCCACCCCCACAGCCCGGCCCTGCACTAAGGAGCGGGTGAGAGCTGTTTATCCAGGGTGTGCCGTGGGGGCTGCTGAGGCACGGAGTTTGGGGTTGCCCCAACAGGGAACTGCTTCTTGACTGCTCAGGCTGCTGTCCATCTGTCTGTCCTGAGGCTGCTGTCCTAAGTCCAGGAATACGTGGGGCAGCCAATAATCAATGCTCTGGCCAGCCTTCAAGGTCTTTCTGCCCACCCACAGCCCTCCAGAGAGTGATGAGCTCACAGAGGCCCCCAGGGATATCATGCCCTTATTGGGGTGGAGGGAAGCGCCCCAACCCCATCTGAGGCTGAATGCTTTCTCTACCATCTTGGGACACAGTTAGGGAAATCAAAGGACCTAGGGCGAGACCCACTGGGGGAAATCAGCATAAATCATAAATGGCCAACATGAGGCTGGGAAGGGAGAAGAGGCTCTGGGGTGGCAGGGAACCTCCAGTTCTTGAGTCCTAGGCTGGCGACAACAGATGCTCCGTCTACAAAGAGCGGGGCTCTCTGGGGGCTCCTCCGTGAGCTGGGAGATCCAGCACTCCAGCGGCGGGAGATGAGTCAGTCATGAGTCCACGGTCAATGCTGAGACCCAAGGTGGGACCCAAATATCTTCAATCACTAAGAAAGGACTTAAACCACAGTGAAATAAAGCTGCTCCAGCTGGCAGAGAGGAGGAGGGCCACAGTGGTTGGAGCTAGGCAGGGCTGCCACTTACAAAGAGTCACAGATCAATGAAAAGGGTAGGCAGTCAGCGCCATGTCATATAGGAGCTCTGAGCAGAAGTAGAGAAAGAGTCTAAGGGTCGGGGAGGGAGGAGCAGAGGGGTCAACAGGAAGGCCTCCCGGAAGAGGACTGTCACTAAGAAGATCAGGAAATCTGGTGTCAAAGGTTTGGGAGGTGAACTGGAAGTGGGCTCACCAGCCATCTTGAGTGCAGGGCCTGTGCTGGGGTTACTTCTGCCTTCTAGGTGGGTGCTGGGGGAGCGACGCCGGAACCACTCAGGCCAAGGTGTCCTCCAGGCTACAGCTCCAGCTGGCAGGAGGCTGCCACATGTTCTCATCACGCCTTCTCACCTGGAGCCAGAGGCTGATGCCTGGTGGCTCCTCTGCTAATGGCTTCCAGGTGTGTCCTTGGGCCCCTGGGGGGAGACATCCTGGAGGATACCCCCCTCCTACCCAAGTCCCACCCCTCTGGTCACCTTCAGCTGCAGAACTGCAGAACGGAGGCTGGCCTAGGGCAGGCCATGGTGCACCGCTGCAATCTCACTCCAGGTGGGAGGGCCATCGGAGGTCAGACTGCCTCCTTCTCTGATTGGTACTGAGCTCTGAGCCCCCTCATTGCTATCATTTCTGGCTCCTTGGTACCTTCCGTGTGGGACCCAGGGTTAACATGAAAATTATCCTATAGAATAAGATGGCTGGATGGCCCGCATCTCTTTGGGGAGAGGGGTTGGCCTGGAACCTCCTCATGAGACTAAGTGTGTCTGTACCTGTTTGTCTCCAGGACTGTGGGCCTGTTTCTTTCCGTGTATCTGTAACTCTCTCAGAAAGTCTGTCTTTGTAACCACTTGTCTCTATTTCTGAGGCTATGTGTCATGTGTTTCTCTGTGTATTTCACAGCAAAGCTCTCCTTGACTGTAACAACAAATTCCATCAGTGTTTATTGTCTAATAAATGGAAGTCCAATATCACCCTTCCTGCTTCACCTCCCTAAGGCCTTAAGTTTTCATTCCAGAGTTATTTCCAGCCTAAATGGGGGGAGTCTGATTCATGCTCTGCTGGGTGCGACATGGACTCAAGAAAGGGGAGGTTCATGGCTGATGAACTGCAAAGGAGCAGGGGTGCCAGGAATCACTCCCCTACGGCTTGGAGCAGGCCCCAAGCTCCAGACACCTTTTAGTCACTGGGTTCATCTTCTGGCATTCTCCTGGTCCAGGAAGATGCCTGGATGATTCTGTGCTCCTGGACCAGAACTTTATCACCACCACCCTCACCATCACCTCTGTCGTCATCACCATCATTATCATTCTCACCCCCTCTACCAACATCATCACCACTGCCATTACTATTGCTGTCACCATCAAGGCCACAACTAGTATACCACAGTCACTGTCATCATCAACACCACTGTTTCGTTCCTAATGTCCAAGATTTCTAGTTACTTTTCAATAGCTATTTCTCCCTCTTTCTCAGTAACAAGGACCACAACTCTTTCCTGGGCACTTTGCCTCCCAGTTAAAAGACTGTATTTCCCAGGCCCTTTGAAGCTAGTTAGATGTGGCCATGTAAGTGAAAGTGTTGAATGAAATTATGGGAAGTGCCTATAAAGGGAAGGGGCACCCTCATTTATTCTTTGCCTCCATCTGATACCTGATGTCATGGCTGGTGCTCTAGCAGCCATTTTATACCACAAAAATGAGGACTACACCCTAGGGAAGGCAGAGTGGGAGGCTGGAAGGAGTGTTAGTTTCTCATGACTGTGGAGAAACCATTCAGACTCTGGACTGCTACACATGGACTTTCTTTTATGAGAGAAAAAAGTGAACTTGTATTTCTATATCATTTAAGAGATTGTTGTTTTGGCATTCTGATGCATACAGCTGAACCTAATCCTAATTAGCATACATCATCACATATTAGTTTGCATTAAATAATCCAGGCCAACTATCCGTATATGAGATTGAGGGGGGATGGCATGGAGGAGAGAGAGATTGATTGAGGGATTGAATTCTAGCACATGGGAATGATTCCCACTCTTGGAAAGTAGCCATTCTGAGGCAGAAGCAAGAATGGTACAGACGTTCAGCACCATGGACAGATCACGGGCCGCAGCAGTGCGCGACAGGGCAGGAGAAGCTGAGGAGTTGGGTGGTGGTGGTGGTGGTGGTGTTCTTCGAGATAGGTTCAGTAACCCCACCCTGTGCCAGGCACTGTGCCAGGAACGGGGATAAATACCAAGACAAATTTCCACCAAGTCCCCCTTTAGATCCCCAGACCAGAGCAAGCCGACCAACATGGGAGGGCTTCCTAAAGCAAAAGGAAGGGTTGAGAAGCCACTGAGGGGAGAAACGAGAAGACTGTGCGACAGAACAGACAGAACACTGAAGGATAAGGGGCCCTGTGACGCGGGGAGGGCTCCAGGTTGGAAAAGGGTGAGTGGGTCGGTCGGTCTGTGAATTAAAGGAGAGTCTAGCACAGGCTGGGATTTTAAGAAGTGAGTCCTTAGGACCCTTCAACTCCTCAGATACATCAAAGATTCCAGTTTCTGGTCCCAGGAACCTATGATCCTGTGATTGTGGGGGTATATGGAATCCATGACTAAGATTGTCCAGTTCTAATTGTGAGGCTCTGAATCGGTTAACTACTGCTACGTAACAAACCCCTCCCCCCAACTGCAACCATTTTATTTGTCCACTATTCTGTGAGCCAGCAATTTGGGCTTGGGTCTGCTAGGTACTTCACCTGGTCTTACCTGGGGTCACTCAGGCAGCTGGAAGATCATCGGGGAGCTGCTTGATCCAGAGGGCCTCAGCTGGGATGGCTCATTTCTGGTCTCTTCCACTAAGAGGCTTGCTTGGGTTTCTACACATGGAGATCTCAGGGGAGCGAGAAGTGGGGAGCCCCAATGCACAAGCACTTTGTAATCCTCTGCTTGCATCACACTTGCTGATGTCTCAACAGTCAAAGGAATTCACATGGCCAAACCAAAGCCAGTGTGGGAAGGGACAGCATAAAAGCATGGATACAGACAGGCAGGTGTCATTGGGGAACATTAATGTAACAACGTACTGCGGGCTCTAAGTGCTTCATTCACCACCATTCGTATTACCAACACAATAAGAGTCTTATGTTCTCATCAAACAGACTATGGTTCTATGGCTCTCGGAGTCTGCGGTTCTTAGAATTCAATGTTTTGACTCTAAGACTCTATACCTCTAGAAGTAGAAGGCTTGGTACAGCTGAGGAGGGTCATGAGGACCCAAGAGGATGCTAAGGAAGTCATGCAAACTACGGTCACTCCCAGAGCTAAGCAGGAACCCACCAGCCCCTCCCATTCCCCTTCCCCAGCCCCCAACTTCCTGCCTGGAGCAGGGCAGTGGTGGCATGAGCACCAAGCTGGGAATCAGAAAACCTGGATTCTAGGCCCCGTTCCATCATTAACCTGGGTGACCCCAAGCACAGCTCTTAACCTCCCAGTGTTCTCACACAATAACTGAGATATCAGTCCCTGTCTTCCGAATGATGGAGAACGGTGGCGAAGCTGGGAACTGGGCCCACTAACCTCCACCATCAGCATCTGACCCTGGCGCAGCTGAGGAAGAGGGTTTTCCTCCCACCTCCTCAAACTGCACCTATAGCTGCTGAGACCCTAAGTTTTAAGGAAACCAAGATTTAAAATCGGTTATTACCCTTGGTCTGTCTTGACCTCTACCTGCAAAAGAAAAGAAGGAGGGGAGGGGAGGAGATGGAAGGAGTCCACCTCTGCTCCTTTCCCTTCCCCCACCCACTCCTGCCCCTGACTCCACTGAGTTTACACTGGAATCCTGGGGCCAGACCCTTCCTGGCCTTGAGCCTCAGTCTGCTCTGCCCTTTAGCTTCTCCAGGAGGAGGAGTGTGGAGGCAAAAAGTACTCCATGAGGGGAGACCTAGACCAAAGCAGCAATTCATGAAATTTTACAGCTACAGGGACCAGTGGCAACCCATTGGCTGAACTACCGTGGAGCACAAGTGAGGAACTAGAAGCCCAGAAAGGGACAGAGATCTACTCACAGTCACACAGCCAGCCAGCAGTAGACCAAGACCAAAAGCCAGATGGGGTCATTCCCTGTTTCTAAATTCCAGTTTCCAATTCTAAACTGCGGATAACAAACTCAGCCTGGGGCAGCACTTAGAAACTGTCAAGTGCGGTGCAAATGTAGTAAGGAAGGAATCTGCTGTTCCTGCCAGCCTGGGAGTCTGGGTGGGGGAGGGTGGGTTGAGGTGGGGGCAGGAGCACTTATACTTTTAGAGGACTCATCCAGCTCATTTATTTCCGCCTTTCCCCAGAGGCCCAGGCCGCAGAGTGGAGGAGGAGGGCATTAAATATCGGAGAGTTATTTAGAAGGCAGTCACCGGCCTCTCAGAAGCGGAGTGTGGCCGCTGCTGACTCAATGGAGAAAATGAATCTGGGCCTATGGATTTTCCCGTGTTTCATGGCAGTGGGGGAAGGGGGGCATGAGAAACGGGAACAGCAAAGCCTGCAGTGGAGTTTTCCCCTCCCCGCCAGTGCAGAAGCCACACAAAAGGAGAACCCGGGGCCTCCCCAGTACCAAACGACTGAGCTTCGTCACGGCAGCCCTGCCCCACTGCTCCTCCACTTCTCTCAGAGGAAGGGGAGCAGAGGAAAAGGGTGGGCACCAGGATAAAGGGACCCTGGTTTGCAGGCTGCCACAGATCAGACAAGGAGGACCCCCAAACCATGCTACCATCACTTCATAGTTGGGGTGGGGCCAAGTTCAAGGTCACACATTGAGAAGGTGGGGGCACCAACCTGGGCAAATCACAGTATTACCTTCCCCCCATAACCCCCATCTCTAAAAGGCCAAGAGGCAAAGGACTCAAAAGCCCCCCGAGATCATCCATCTCACACACACCTCCTTTGCAGACAGGGAAACTGAGATCTGGAAAAGCAGACTTGCCCAAGGACTTTAGTGAAAATGGAGCTGGAGGTGATGGGAAAGGGGCTACTGGCTGGGTGACCTCAGGGAAGTCGCCAGACCTCTCCAGGCTCCCTACCAAGGCTCAGTGGAGCTTACAGAGGGCAGGGCCTTTGGTGGAGAAAAGGTGCCAGTGAAGGAGCTGGAGTTTCGGGGAGGGACAGCACCTTGGAAGACTCAGGGAGGAGCTCTGGGGCCTAGTGGGATAATAAATTCAAGAATTGGGGTCCAGTGTGGCTGACATGGGGGATTCTCAACCCAGCACAGGGCAGAGGGTCACTCTGCTTGGGTGGGGCTGGGGGGACTCGCTTGCTGAGTCCTAAGGAAATCCTGAGGGCCTGAGCTCTTTGCCCACAGCCTCCCCTGGGATCTGACCCAGTCATACTCCCCAGAGAGACAACCTAGGATGGGGAGGGCTGCGGCAAAGGAGATGAACAGGAAACCTGAGCTCCTGTCAGACTCCAGTCCCAGTCAGCTGTGCAACCTTGGGGAAAGTACTTAACCTTTCTGGGTTGTTGTCTCCTGGTGTAAAGTGTAGATGGAGAATCCTCACCTAGCCTGCCTCATAGGAATGGGAGGACAGAGCCAGAGATTTCTGAATCATTATTTCATTCAATAAATGTTCCCTGGTGCCTTCTCCCTGCTGAGCTCTGAGCTGTGTGCTGACAACACAGGAAATCAGAGCAGACCTGAGCCCCAGCTACTGACAGTCAGCGGGCTCAGGGGAGCTCTAGCCCTCTGGCCGCTAAGTGAAGTTCAAAGGAGAGAAAAGGAAGCCATGAGGGCTTCCCAGAGGGGGCAGAACTCAGGCTGAGCCCTGACGGACGGCGGGCTGGACTGGAGAAAGAGTCAAGGGGAGAGAGCACCCCAGCTGGGCCAAACAGTCTGAGCAAAGACACTCCCACCGGATGATAAGAGAATAAACACACAGCCTTGGATGCAATGGGATGTACATTTATTGAACACCTACTGCATGCCGAACACCAACCCCGAGACGCAGAGGACTGTTCCTCCAGAGAATAGTGACCCCCAAATGGCTCACAGACTTGGTTCCAGGGGAACCTGGACAGAGACGGGGAACCCCTGCACATAGAGGGAGGATGGGGAAGCGGCTGGTGGAGGCAGACACAGAGACGGCAAGCGGAGACTCATTCCTTACATCACCCACCATGAATTTGCTGTGCTGGGGGAGGGAGGAAGATGGAACAGGGCACAATGACACAGGAGCTAATGAGTCCCAGAAAAGGGCAATGCCTCATCCAGAGCCACAGGGCGAGTATGTGGCAGACGGGGGACCAGACCCCCAGCCCCTAGGTGACAGGGCTTTTCCTGTTTCAAAGCACTTTCCATTCACTTTATCACAACAGCTCTGAGAGGACTAGGAAGGAGAGGAATTCAGAAGTCCACCTACTTTCCAGAAGGAGGAGCTGACAGCCCAGAGGTGGAGAGCGGCCCACGGTCACACCAGACCCACCCTGGCATCTGTTCCTGGCTTCAGCTTCCTGGGGTCAGGATGAGATTTCCCAGTGGCCCTGGCCCCTCTCAGTAGCAGCCATTCCTTGGACAAAGCCCTGGGCAAGGGCCCTGGGGCCATGTTTCCAGGCAAAGCCCTGACAACTACTGGCTTTGGGGCAAGTCCCTGGCCCTCTGCCTCAGTTTCCCCATTTTTAAAAACACCGTCATTGTCTTGTTCTCTGGCATCTGACAGTTCTAGACTCTCTCTGGGCCTCCTTTCCCCAATTGAGGTGTCTAGCACCCCCAATCTAGGCTGCCAGCTGCCCTGCAGCCCTTTCGAAGGGGGGCCATCAGCCAATCAGGAACCAGCCACCATGGGGGCCTGGGGAGGAGGCTCTGGCCTTGGCAATTGGTCTGTGATTCTTTAGAGGCTGCAATCACTCTGGAATCAGAGACCTTTCCATTCATTCATTCATTCTTCTACAAACATTTACTGCATTCTCTCTTGTGCTAGTCCCTGTACTGGAAACACGATAGTGAAGGCGAGCCAGTGACTCCCACTGGGGAGACATCAGAGCTAGGGCTTGGAGTGATGTGGGCCACGGCTGGGGGGAGTGTGATAGCTGAGGGCCCAGCCCCAGTGGCATCTGTTTGAGCACTTGTACCCATATGAGAACAGACACCACGGCCTGTTACCTCCACAGACCCAGGGCATGGTGGAGGGCGGGAGTGGCTCAGAGTGTGCTGGCCAATCTCTGGATGCATCCACTTGATGCACGGGCCTGTAAGCTTGCCCCTCTGAGAATGCACCCAGGAACATGCATGGGCTCAGAAGCATGAATGCTCAAGTGTATATGTGCTTATGAATCCATGGACGCATACCGAGGATGCACCAGAATGCACTCAAATCTATGTTCACGTGTGCACATGTATTAATGAGCCTGCATACACTTGCATGAGGCACATCTGAGCCTACCTGGAACTGTGCACAAGCTTGTGCAAGCTTTCCTATGTGTGTGTATATGCACACCCAAGTGAGCATAAGTCTGTGTGTGCTCACATGTGGACACTCCTAGGTCTGTTTATGAGTCAAGCTTGCCTCTGTGTGTACAAGTACAACTGCGTGTACAACCTCACATGTACATCTGTACAGACATGTCCAGTCCTCTATGTGCAAGTTACTGTTCTCATCTGCCAATACCTGGGAGTGATGATGGGGACAGGGAAGAGAGGGGGAAGCGGGAGGAGAGGGCCATATCAACAGCCCTGGTCTTTAACATTGGTCATTGCCCGAGACCCAGGCCACTGCAGGGTCTGCTCTCCTCTTTAAGTGGTATTGATCTGTTGGTGGATCTGTTAAATATAACCTCAGGGAGAGTCAAGCCAACGACCGTCCCTAATTCAGGAGAAAGAGACTGACTGGTTCTCGGGTGGGGGGAGCCTCTATCCCAGCCATCTCTGTTGACACCAGAATGGCCTGCGTATCAAGTGTCACCCTCTCCAGCCTGAATAATTCATGCCAAGGCCAGGAGTGCTCCCTTCTCAGGAGCCTGTCTCTTTAAATCAGGTCTGGAGCTTCCCAGTTCTGCAAAAAAAAAAAAAAAATCCAGAACAAACAAACCTATAAACAGCTCAGCCCTGGCCCTTCTGAGACCCCCCACTCCATGCTATAAAATCTGCTCCTGTTCCCCCAACCTCTAGTACCTCCAACCCTTCCCTCCCATTCACATTTACAGGTGGGGAACCCTGGAGGGGAAGAGGGGCTGTTGACGGTATCCAACAACCCCAGGGTCCTGAGACCCAGTACAACAGTCTAGTGGGGTGCCCAGGTGCTGGGCAGACAGGAGACAGCAAAGAGCTGAATCACCACACCCACCGGGTCCCAGGGCCTAGGAGAGAGCTTGGGGGAGGAGTCCAGCCCGGTGGAGGAAACCAGATGGAAGAACTCCTCTGCGTGAGTTGGACGGAAAAGGGGGTGGGGCGGAGGGAAAGGAAGAGGGGGTGTCGTTGATTTCTTGATTTCCCCCCCCCCGGGGGGATGGGAAGAGGTCGAGAATACGCTGGTCCCACAGGACTTGCAGGGGTGGTGACCCAGCCAGGCCTAATGTAACTGGGGTCGCGGAGGAAGGGGCCGAGGCTGGGGATTTTCCAGTCTCAACTCGCACAGCCCTCTCCTTCATCACAGAGATTAAGAAGACGCCGAAAAATGAGGAACTTTCTCAGCCCACCTTTCATCCCTGCCTGCGTTTGTAGGGGGAACTCTCAAATCCTCTCCCCAAATTCTCGCTCCGTGGTGCTGACCCACCTGCCTGCTCTCCCGGGCCCGGCCCCGCCCCACACGTGCCAAAGAGGGCGGAGAAAGGAACCAGCTTAAACGTGGGGGATGGGGGGGAGACGAGGGGGCAGCAAGTCAGAACCTCGGAGAACCCAACTTCTCAGCAGCGCCGGAACCGGAGAGGGGGGAAGAGAAAGCGCAGCAGCCGAGAGCCCTGATTCTCGGGAGCCTCCCACCCCGCCTCTCGGCGAGGAGGGCTCGGAGACTCCGCTGGGGGCGGAGGAGGAGGCCGGGAGGCGGGGAGGGGGGAGGCAAACCCTGCCCACTCGGCTTCGAGCCCGGAACGGCCGCGGAAGTCGGAGGCCGACGCGCAGGGCGAGGAGGCCACCGGGGGCGGGGGCCTCAGCTCCCCGCCTGACCCCTCTCGCCCCAGCCAGGAAAGTGAAGGCTCCTTGGACTTCAGAGCAGGAGGACGGACCGACAGCGACTGCCAGCCGCTCCGAGCCAAGGACTCGCCCCACCCGCCCCCCTCCCCGCCCCCAAGGCGCTCCGAACTCACTGGTGAGCGCGGCGGCCCGGGCGCTGAATGCGGGGGCAGCCGCGATGGCCCCGCGCGCGGGACAGCCGGAGCAAAGGGGGCCGCTGCTGCCGGGGCTGCTGCTCGTGGCGGCGGCGCTGAGCCGGCCCGCCGCGCCCTGTCCCTTCCAGTGCTACTGCTTCGGCGGCCCCAAGCTGCTGTTGCGCTGCGCGTCGGGCGCCGAGCTCCGGCAGCCGCCGCGGGACGTGCCGCCCGACGCGCGCAACCTCACCATCGTGGGCGCCAACCTGACGGTGCTGCGCGCGGCCGCCTTCGCCGGCGGGGACGCGGACGGAGAGGAGGCGGCGGCGGGAGGCGTGCGCTTGCCGCTCCTGACCGCGCTGCGCCTCACGCACAACAACATCGAGATGGTGGAAGACGGCGCCTTCGACGGGCTGCCCAGCCTGACGGCGCTTGACCTGAGCCACAACCCGCTGCGCGCCCTGGGCGGTGGCGCCTTTCGCGGGCTGCCCGCGCTGCGCTCGCTGCAGCTCAACCACGCGCTGGCGCGGGGTGGCCCCGCGCTGCTGGCCGCGCTGGACGCCGCGCTCGCCCCGCTGGACGAGCTGCGCCTCCTGGGCCTGGCGGGCAACGCGCTGAGCCGCCTGCCGCCCGCCGCTCTGCGCCGGCCGCGCCTCGAGCAGCTGGACGCACGCCTCAACGCGCTGGCCGGCCTGGACCCCGACGACCTGCGCGCGCTCGAGCGCGATGGCCGCCTCCCCGTGCCGCGCCTGCTGCTCGCCGATAACCCCCTGCGCTGCGGCTGCGCCGCGCGCCCTCTGCTGGCCTGGCTGCGCAACGCCACAGAACGCGTACCCGACGCGCGGCGCCTGCGCTGCGCCGCCCCGCGGTCCCTGCACGACCGGCCTTTCCTGGAACTGGACGAGGCGCGGCTGCGCTGCGCCGACGGCGACGCCGAGGGTCGCGGGGAAGAAGTGGAGCTCGCCGGCCCGGAGCTGGAAGCCTCCTACGTCTTCTTCGGGCTGGTGCTGGCGCTCATCGGCCTCATCTTCCTAATGGTGCTCTACCTAAACCGCCGCGGCATCCAGCGCTGGATGCGCAACTTGCGCGAGGCCTGCCGGGACCAGATGGAGGGCTACCACTACCGCTACGAGCAGGACGCCGACCCGCGCCGCGCGCCCGCCCCGGCCGTCCCCGCCGGCTCCAGCGCCACCTCCCCGGGCTCGGGCCTCTGAGCTTCGCCTGTTGGGGGTTGGGAGCTGCCCTGCCAGCTGATAACCTTATTGGGGCTGCCTGGCCTGAAGCCGTGGGTATGAGTCACCCACGAGCTTGGGGCTTTGAGACCTGCCCCTGACCGGCCTGAGACCTTTGGATTAGGGCAAAGGAGACCCCAAACTCTATCCCCTCTCCGCAGCCTCTGACAGCTCTCAGCATCAGAGGCCCAAAGAGACCCCCTTCTGATTCTAGAAACCCTAGCCGCCCATCCCAGGCTCTGACACATCCCTCTTGAACCACCGAAAGCCCCCTCCCCGTTTCAAGACTCACCCAGAGACCCTGCCGTTCAACCCGAAACCCCGAGACTACCTCCACCACCTGTGCTTCGAGCCCAGACCCCTCAGCGAGAAATACCACCCCAGACTTCGCTGACCCCCACCTCCAGCTTGGAGCCTGCAGCTCCCTTCCCAGGGCACAGGGGCCCTCACATCCCATTCTGGTCTCAGAAGCAGAGCACCCGCACCGGAAGGTTTTTGTGGACTTGGAGCCTTTTTTCTCATTCCGGAGTTCTGAGCCCTTCTCCTGCGTGGAGACCCACATACCCCAGCTCTGAGGGTTGGGCACTCTCCCCTAATCTGAGGAGGTATTTCATACCACCCATCACCCCAGTTCCAGCTCAGGCCCCTCCCTTCCTTGGCCCAGGCTTGGGGCTCAGCTCCCGTCTGTCTCTCCCATCCCAGGGACCGGCACACCCCGTTATAGCCTTAGTGTGGAGCCGATCCTCGGCCAGACCCCCCAGTACTCAGTTCTTGTCCCGTCTCGGACGCTCAGCTCTTCACCCCGATCTGAGTTTCAGCCCCCTGCCTGAGTCTTAGCCTCTCTGTTCCCCCACACCCGTCGCTTGCACTCAGTACCCACCCCTGCTATTCACTGGGTCAGGGGCTGGTGAGGACTCCATTCCTGGGATGTGCCCATCCCCCTTTTCCCCTAGGATGAGCTGTCCAACCCTGCAAGACAGGGGCAGGTGCACTGCCAACCATCCTAGCAGATCCCCGTGGGGAAGGAGAGAGTGCTAGGGGTGCACAGTGGATGATCAGCCCTCACAACCAGGGTCACCTGTCCATCGTGGCCTCAGAGAGGGGTGGGGAAGGAAGCTCTGAAGGGCTGGGAGCTGCTGCCCACATGCTCTTTCCCACCCATGTGACTCTTCCCCTGGGTATTCCTTGCTGCTGTGCACCCCCTTCCCCATATGCCTTCTGGAAGAGGAAGGGGGTCTTGCCTCCTGTCTCAGGCACAAGCCCTTCTGTTCAGGGTCAGAGCCGCAGCGCCCTGCCTTCTGCATGATCCCAAAGCACAACTGGTGAGTGGGGAGGGGGCTGCCTCTCCCTGACTCCCACCCCCTAGGTCAGGCAGAACGGCTGGCCTGTGCTGCTCTGCACACAGGAAGTCACCCTCCTTCAACATGCTGGCTTGAGGCCTGCCTTCCCACCCCCACCCAAGATATCTGGATCTCCCTCGGGCAGTTTTCTATAAAGTCTGCAATAGTCTCGAATACTCTCCTCTTGTAAGTGATGCCATGTCATTGCTGCTGACCTTGGGGCATTGAAGGGGGGTGGTGTGGGAGGGTGGTGAGGCATGACCCTTGGTATCTTCCCCCAGACTATGGGAGAAGAAATGGGCTTTGCATGTAGTCGGACTGAGGCTAGACATATGGAGGGACTTCCTGTTGGGAGGGCATTGCTCTCCAAACCAGTCTTTTTTTTTAAATTTTTTATCCTCTGAGATGTTTTATCCACAGCCAGGATGGGATCCTCTGCTTCCTCTACATCCTCTTCCCCTTCCACTCCTCGTCACTGCAGTGGGGGTGGGGGTTGTGGGGGAGATGGAGCTGGACTGACAAGCACTGGCAGCAGATGAGGCTATGGGGAGGAGATCCAGCTGCAGAGAAGCAGAGGTGGTTAATTTAGATGGGGAAGAGAGGGGTCAGTATTTGCTGCTTTGGCATCCTCCTGTCTGAGGAATTCCCTGACACTCCCTTATGTCCCGCGTCACACCACGCTCTCCCCGCCAGAGGGGTAAGAACTGCACCTTGAGTATGTGAGCAGCTGAGAGGAGAAGCAGCCTGTGGGGGGGGGGGGGGATAAATGACCTCTTGAGATGATGGAGCAAGGAGACAGGTGGGTTCTGGGCCAGAGGGCCTTAGCTCCTGCCTTGAAGTCCCCAGGCTGGATTATTTTACACTCAGGGTCTCAGAGCCCTAGAACCGTGTGACGGAAGTGTAGAATTGTGGCATTTTAGAATTTTAGGGCCACATAACTCTAGAATTTGTGCCTTCTAAACATTGAAAAGGAGCTCAGAGGTAATGTGGGGAGCCTCTAAACTGTCCCAACAAGGAGCACCCTCTCCCATCGAGGAACTCACTCCCTCCCCTCCTGGGAGCATCCCTTTCAGGGCCAGAGGAATGCGCCTGGGACTCCCTGACCATCCCAGCTTTGCCTTGGGGCCAGGAGCGCACCTCAGCCCAGGACACTCTTCACGGAGTTGGAGACTGCGTGAGAGTCTCCTTATCTTCTCCCAGCAGATTCCCTACCCCTTCTGCTCATCATTCCTCATGAGAAGGGGTTAGATTCTCTTGAAACATTCCCATCTGTCAGTGACCTTCAGAGCGGGCTCTGGCAGTCCTCCAGGATGAAATAGTGATGGTCTCTCTAACACAGATGAGAGATCTGTGTCTCTAACACGTCACTTCCCCAGTTCCAAAGACGTGCCCTCTGGTCATGTAGCCTAAGACTGCAATAAGTCCTGGCAGATAAAACATGCTATTAGCTGTGGGTTCATTGTCAGCAAAAATCTTTGAGGGTTTTATATGAGAGCTGCTGCTAAGCTAAGTATCAAATCAATAGTTGTCAAAAATCAACTAATTCAGTGCTTAATATATGCCAGTTGACATTTAACTTTAGTGCCATTCACTGATTCCTGTTTAATGTCATCTCTGGGCTGCCACCCCTCTTGCAGCCTGTCAGTGGCCTTTGGCTGTATGGGAGTGTCAACAGGTCCTCAGGGCCCCCAGCCTTGCCTCCTCTGCAAATCCAGCCATTCATTCAGCCTCTACTGAATACATCATTGCCCATGCTAGAGAAGCTAATGACCTAGGGGAAGAATCGTCTTTAATCAAGGTCTAGAAAAAAGAAGTCCCAGGAAGCGGTGAGAGCTTGGGGTAAGGGCCCCTGACCCAACCTAGGGAGACTTCTTAGAGGAAGTCACATCTGAATGGGGTTTTGAAGGATGACTAGGAGTTTGCAGAACAGAGAAAGATCAGAAGCATCAGCTTGTGCAAACGCCTGGAAGCAGGAAGATCTTGTGGGTCTGACAATTGGGGAAGACCATTAATGGCTGGGGGTAGGTAGGAGGGTGTGTGAGGGTAAGACAGATCTGCATTCCACACATTCTCCACTGGGAGGTAGTAGAGGGACCTTTGCCCTCCAAGAAGTCAGGGCTGTGCAGAGGTGTTGATCTGTGGGGCTGGAGAGCTGCACTGAGCCTCTTACTTGTTCCTTCCTTTTGCCCATCCTTTTTGTGCCTCAGGCTGGGCACTGGAGACAGAGAGGAATCAGACCTAAGCTGTGCCCACAGGAGGCCAGGTGGGCAGGGGGATAAGGAAAGGGGCCACTGTAGGAGCCCAGAAGAGATCTTGCAGGAAAAGGTGTGATGGGAGGGTCTGCCTGGCCCTGCCCTGACACCCTGATGCCACCCCTCGCTCAGCAGCACCAAGGCCCCACCAAATGGCCAGCCTCCCCCTCTGATCATACGCTGTGAATGCCGCTGGAAGTCTGAGGTGGGTAGGGGACTGCGGGGGCCAAGAGCCAGGGGGGAAAATTCAGCCAGGATGTCCCCTTAAAGAGCAGACACAGCAGAGAGCAGGAGAGGGAGAGAGACGTGTAACTGTCAGAAATGTGATAGACACGAAACCACCGACACACTTTGAGAAATCTGTCAGACTTCCTGGGGTTCTGTGACCCTGTAAAATCTGAAATTTCCTCTCAACCATGGCCACCATCTCCTTGAGAAGCCTTTTACTTCCACGCCCCCTTTCCCACTCACGCCCCTCAGAGCTAGAGTCCAGAAGACTGGGCTTCAGTCTGAGCTCAGCACGACTTGCTATATCATTTGGTCCTTAGTCAGAAATACCAGTTGAGACCCTACTGTGTGCTGGTTGCTGGGGAATCAGCAGCGACCACGGCAGAGCCAGCTCCTGCCATCCTGGCCCAGTCTGACTCTTACCTTGGCCACCCCCTGCCCCTCCCTGGCTCCAGGTTCCTTCTGTCCAGGCTGGGGCTGGACTTGTGGTCTCCAGAGGCACTGCCTGGTCTCACTGAAGTCCATCTCCTTATTCATTAAGTCTCTGCCTGGCAGACTCTCCACCCTAATTTACAGACATGGCCTTTCCTGGACTGGGAGAAGTGATGGGGGCAGTTAATATTCCTGTGGTAATGTGCTGGGCTGCCTTCGGAGTCCACCCCATCACCCCTCCCTCACTGCCCCCCGCTTCCCTCAGTGCTGTCTCAGGGCAGTTTATCTCAGGGCTGGCCAGTCCCATGCAGACCACCTCAACTAACCCTTCATTGTACTGGTGGGGAAACTGAGGCCCAGGGAGTGCGGGAGCCCATCCAGGTCACACAGAGTGTCAGAAGAAGAGCAGATCCAGAGCCAGGATGCCCCCTGGGGCTATCCCTGCCCTGCTCTGGGTCTGAGTATCTGGCAGGGCTGCCCCACCTCCTAACTCTATATCTGCACCCCTGTGGTCACCTCCTCCTGCAGCCAGACCCAGGCCTGTGGTGGTCTGGAGATGGGAAGGTGAACAAGGAAGGGGTGGGGAGGACTCTTGAGCTTCCATGGGCAGCTTCCAGCAGGCCTCAGAAACCCGCTCCAGCCTCCTGCAGGCAGAAACCTTGCTGGGGGATCCTTCTCGAGAGGAGCATCTCTACCCCTCCCTGAGAGGTGAATGGGGTTTGTTCTGGAACCCCAAGCTCTGAGGTTCCCAGAGATGAAACTCATTCTTCCTGAGCCTCTACTCTCCACTGAGCCCCTGCTGAGCTGGGCCAGATCCTGCTCTGTCCTCAGTGGAGATGGGGGTCACTGTGATACGAAAGCAGAGGGCCCCTAACTAAGGTGACCATCCAAATGAGGAAACTTTGGGGAGTGAAAGGGGCCACTGTCAATAATTACACTGTGACAAGTAAACTAGGACTGGACCAGGCTGATGGTCCCTGGACTCCAGTGACTTTTGACAAGACCTGGAGGGGAAGAGAAAAAGTGCTAGACTAGCTCGTCTTCCAGCACTAGATAACGAACACACCTGCCCTTGGCCCTGTCTTGCAGCCACACTGAACAACTTCTTGAACTCTATTCTCCAGCCACACCAAGCTACGCAGCTCCTAGTAACTGGGCCCACTATTCCAGGCCCTGTACCAGGCTCACACATGCCCTCTGCCTGGGATGCTGTCCCCACACAGAGAGCATCAGGACAGCTCAGGTGATGTCTGTCTGCTTTCCTGACTCCCCTCTTCCTCCTGTCACTGTACCCTCAGACCTTTATTTGTCCTCATTGGTTTTCTGGCTCATTGTCCGCACTACACCAGAAGCTCCCCCCGGGGGCTGGCCCAGTTCCCTTTGGGTCCCCAGTCCTGGTGCACAGAGATTTGTGCGCACTGGCCCTGCCCCACAGACCTTCAAAGCACAGGGGAAAACACTCAGATACCTGCTCCCTTTGACTCCCACACCCTCCCACCTCATGGAACTGAGGTGGCGATCATATAAGATGCCTGCATGGCCAGCTCCTTGTTACTGTTCAGTAAAGTGAGAAAACAGCAAGAAAATGCAGCTTTAGAATATGTAATCATGTAAAACATAATTTAGCCTTAGCTTCTCGACTTTGACTTTTTAATACAATTAGAGCTTTCCAGCCCTCCACTTGGAATACTTGTCCAGCGTCCTATCTGGGCAACTTTGGCCACTAGCTTGGCCTGTCACGGGCTTTGGTTCCTTGACCTAGGAAACTGCAGCGACATCTGTTGGCCAATTTGTGTCAGAGCGGAACCAGTTTTAACTTTTCTTTGCCTACATGCGCCATCTGCTGGTGAACATGGGAAAGTTCCTTCATGTTATTTGAAAACACCATTATTAGATACATACACATTTGGGATTATGTCTTCTTGGTAAATTGACGCTTTTACTTTTTATATTATGTCCCTCTTTATCCCTGTAACAGCCCTTGTTCTGAAGTCTACTTTGATATGAATATAACCACTTCAGCTTTCTTTTTATTATTGTTTGCATGGTTACCTTTTCCATCCTTTTACTTCTAACTCATCTTTGTCTTTATAGTTAAAGTGGGTTTCTGGTAGACAGCATATAGTTGGATCTTGTTTCTTTAATCCAGTCTGACGATCTCGAGTCTTTTAATTTTTAGGTTTAGACCATTTACATTGAATATAATTATTGATATGGTTGGATTTAGGTCTACCACTTTTTTGTTTGTTTGTCCCCTCTGTCTTTTATTCTTTTGTTCCAACTTTCCTGCCTCCTTTTGGAATATTTTTTAGTATGCTATATTAACTTATTTATACTTTTGGCTCTATTTTAGTTGTTGCTCTAGGAATCACAATATACATACATAACTTTTCACAGTATACTTAGGGTTAATGTTGTATCACTTCAAGTATAATACAGAAGCCTTACAAATCAGTCTATTTACCTTCCCCCACTAACCTTTACATTATAGTTGTGATATGTATTTCATCTATATACACTGATAACCCTATTAGACAATTTATAATTTTTCTTTCAACAGTCATACATATTTTAAAGAACTTAAGACCAATGTAGCCTTTTATATTGAACCAAATAATTACCACTTCTGTTGCTCTCAATTCCTGAAGATGTGAGTTTATCTCTGGCATCATTTCCTTTCACCCTAAAGAACTTCTTTTAGCTTTCTTTTTTTAGAGCAGGTCTGCTGGTGACAGATTCTCTTAATTTCTCTTTATATGAGAATCTCTTTACTTTGTATCATTCTTAAAGGATATTTTCACTGGATATAGAATTCTGGGTTGACAATTCTTTTCTTTTAGCACTTTAAAGATGTTGTTCCACTATTTTCTGGCCTGCATGTTTTCTGTCGAGAAAGCAGCGTGAAATCATCATTCTTTTCATGGAAGAACATACAAGAATGTGTCATTTTTCTCTAGCTGCTTTCAAGATTTTAAAATTTATCTTGGTTTTCAGCAGTTGGGTTATGTGTGTCTATGTGTGGGGTTTTTTGAGTTTAACCTGTTTGAGGTGTGCTCAGTTTCTTGAATCTGTAAATTTATGCCTTTCATGCAAATGTTTTTTTCCTGCACCAGTCTTTCTCCTCTCTTCTGGGAGTCCAATGATGTGAATCTTAAACCCTATGATATTATTCCATAGGTCCCTGAGGCTCTGTTAACTTTTTCAATCTTTTTTTCCCCTGTTTTTCCAATTGAATAATTTCTATTGATCTACCTTCAAGTTCATTGACTCTTTCCTCTGTCACCTCCATTCTGCTATTGAGCCTATCCAGTGAATTTTTAATTTCAAATATTGTATTTCTCAGTTCTAAAATTTCCATTTGGCTGATTTTCTAGTTTCTATAGCTCTGCTGAGAACAACTATTTTTCTATCCATTTTGAGTTATAATAGCTACTTCAAAATCTTTTCTGATAATTCCAACATCTAAGTCATCTTCAAGTTAGCATGTGTTGATTATATTTTCCCTTGAGAATTGTCACATATTTTTGGCTCTTTGTATGTTGAGTAATTTCAGATTATATCCTGGACATGGTGAGTGTTATATTGTGTAGACTCTGAATGGTTGGTGATGGTTCTAATCTCAGCACAAATCCACAAGAGAAAAGAGGAAAAAAAGGGAAATTCACCCCATGCAGATTACTTCTCCAAATTTTGACTCCCCTGCACCATCTGTCTGCTTTTGTTTAATTTTCAGAGTCATTAGGTAGTTATGTTTTGTATTTTTGTCCAGGGTTTTTATGTAATCAGTAGGAGAGAGAGGCTGAGTGGACTTACTCTATCTTGGCCAGAATTAAACTCCTGTCCAGTTTATTTTGATTTGCTACAGTTTAAAAAAAGCTAAGAGAAATGAAGTCCCAAAGCACCATGAAGACAGTGACAGCAGGAGAAAAGCCCAAAGCTCAAGAGGCAACGAAAAATACCTCTCCCATGTTTAGAGCCCCGCCTAAATGCCAGGGCACTCCTTCTAAATTGTGGTATCCAGGCCAATGTGATTATTTCTGTTTTTTGGATGAGAACATTAAGGAAAAGCTGGTGATTTGCCTATTTGGTCTCAGATCTAATCTTTTAACCTTCTCTGTATTGCAGGGCACTGACTGACCATTGTCAACTACATTTCCCAAGATCCCTTGAAAATTAGCATTTAATTAGATTCCAACAACACGAGGCACAGGCATGAAACTGGAAGGCGGCAAGAGAGGAGAAACCAGCTTATTTCTCCCACTCTCTCTGCTTTGGGCAGCATCCCCAGAAAGAGCTGTGTTTCACCTGTGGTCTGGATTCCTCAGATACCCTCTCCCTCAATGTCCCCACTGGGTCGCCCTGGTTCCTCAGCTCTGTAACACCAGCTCCTCTCCCAGTCCTTCCACCCTACAGGTGGTAGTGCTTTCCTCCTGTACCTGATCTCTGGGTTGCCTCTCATCACATTTGCCTTTTCAACTCCTGCACCGTTTTTATAACCAGTTTCTTCTATTAAATTCCTGCTACTGAAATACCGGCATAGGCTCCATTTATCTGGACTCAGATGGATACAGTCCACGTGGGAGGGCAGGACAAAAGCTCTAGCTCAAGTCTCCTGATTCAAATGTCAGTGTCTTCCCACTACTCTTCTCTGGCTGGGAGAGAGCGTCAGGGGAAACAGGCCATCTTCTGGCCAACCAGGAGTGCAATGCTTTGATCTAAGTTGCACGTTATTTTAGAGGAATGTAAAAAAAAAAAAATTTGTTTTTCATATACAATTAATTTTCTAGGAAACTCCTCCTACATTCATTGGCATCTCCCTCCTGTGTTAATACAGGACATCATTTAGAACTTTGCATCCTCCTCACCTATATCCCCACTCCTCCCATGTGTTCTTTTGGAACAGGGAGTGGATAAGTCGTAGAAAACTGAAGTGACTTCAGGGAGACCCAGCAGAGCAGGAGATGAGACCTGAATAAGAACCAGGGCTTGGACTCCAGCTGAAGTGGTCGGTAGTGCCAAAGAGATGGGATGGCTTCACCCCAGGAGCAGACCAGGGGTCAGGGGATCCAGTGGTGTCTGAGAAGGATCAGAGGTTTGGCAACTTCCCCCAAGGCCACAAGCTAAATAGCAGAGGGGGAGACCTGGCAGTCTCCAGAAGGGGGTGCAGGAACCAGGTTGGAGTTGGGGCCACAGACAAGGGAAGAAAATCCCTGAGCCAGCCACAGGCCCATCCACCAGTCGCAGGGGCAGCATTTGCTGGTCTACGTCCTGCCATGGGCTTATGAGACAGAAATAAAAGCAGAGGCAGCATCTGTCACAAAAGACCTTTAATGGTCTCCTTTGTATGGTTCTTTTGTTCATTTATCCTGTTAGAGTTGAATAAACTGTAATAACTTATCTGACACAATAAGGAATGCCACAGGTACAACTGATACACCTGGCAGGTGGCAGAGTCATGAGGGTGTCACAAAATAATCACTTAACACAAGGGCCACAGACCTGGAGACCTGTCCCAGCCACCTGTCACTGCTCGCGCCCAGGATCCACACACAGTCACTGTGCCCGGCTGAGCGCTGGCTCCCGTTAGGTAGGAAGAGGCAGGCCCCTCACGGCATCTGCGGCTAGACCTTAACACTGGGCAGAGACGCCCCAGGAAGACAGCGCACCCCACACTCATTCCCTCAAGGACTCACGATCTGCAGTGGAGGACAGGACTACACCCCAAGTGCGTGAGGCTCCCCACCCCTCCCATGACCCTCCCTTGCAGTACACCCTGTGAGGTGGGCAGAGCCTGGCACTGGCCCCAAATTACACATGGGGAAGCTGAGGTCAGGTTCCCAAGGGCACACGCAGATCGAATGGAGAATACCAGTTGGCAGTCTCTCCCATGCCACATGGCTTGCTGTGCCCTGAGCCTCACATTTCACCTAGAATGCCCAGGGTGGGGGCCCAGGGAAGATTCTGAACCAAGTGCTGGTCCAGGTCTCCCAAAGTGCCCACCCCATTAGTCAGCCCCAGTGAGAGGCCTGGGCAGAGGGGCAGGCTGGCAGGGAGAGAATTTGGGGAACCGCGGGTGACGGACCAGACTCTCTTCAGGCACCCTCCTGTTGCCGCCACCCCTGGTTGTCCACAGATGTGGGAGCAGAATTCTATTAGAACCGCTCAAGAGAAACTTGCTACCTAAAAGGTCTCTGGAGAGATCCTGCCCTCACAGGAGGGACTTTTGTCATAAAGTCCTCCCTCAGCATTTCTTTTATGAAACCCCAGACTTCCATCCATGTGGCTGTATGTAAAGAAGCCCGACTCTAGTTTCTCCTTTGCCCCTCACACCACTCCTTCTGTCCTCCCGTGGGCCTGGGCCAGGGAAGTGGGGTGTCATACTGGGGTGCACGAGTCCTGGGGTGGGGCTGGGATTGTTTCCTCACTTCACGTCCCCCATGCTGCATGGGCCAGGATCAGGGTCAAGACCCATCCTCACTGAGCACCAGGCCCCTGCCCAAATCAAAGCCAGGCCAGAGCTTCCAGGTGAGTGGGCCACAAACCCATCAAATGTGTGCACGTGTGTGTGTGTGCGTGCGTGTGAATAAGCAAATGCTTGGGACTGGGACTGTGACCCAAGTTCCAATACAAAGATACTTTGTATTGGGATGCTGGAGCCATTCCAACGTGAAAAGCAAGAATAGAACTGGTGCTTGCTGGTCTAAGCTCAAACCTCAGAATGGTGGTTTGAAGTTTTTCTTCAAAAGAAAATTTGAAGGAGAAACCTCAACAGGCAAGACAGATAAAAGCAGAGTTGTTCCGGTGGAAGTGGGGTAGGGCTGGAGACCTAGCCTTGCCTCCACCCCCATCTTCCCACCTTAGCAGCTCCTGACAAAGCTCTGTGGAACACCAGGGGTTCCAGAGCACTTGGTTTGAAAACCACTGTGTCAGAGTGTCTACAGATCATGGGTCCTGGGGACCTGTGCTTTGACTTCCCTTTCGGGGTGAGGAGTGGGGAGACAGTGGTGGGGGAGGATGCTCCCCCTTCAGTGGGCCTCTCTTTGAAGCCCCTGTGCAGTGACCCTGCAGGTGAGTGGTAGAGGTGGGGATCCCGCCCCACAGGTAGGCCATTTCAGTCCTGGGGGAGGACAAAAGTGATGAGCTGCCTAGCCCAGGATGGCAAAATGCCAGGCCCAATGCAGGCTTATGAACAAGGGTGGGAGGATTCTGTTTTGGTCCTTGTTGACTTAAAAAAGAAAAACATCAGAACAGGTATAGGCCTATGTCCATGAGACCCTATAAGAGTTCAAGACTGGGACCTAATGCCTTCCTCTGGGACGGGTGGAGAGTCCAGTCCCGTCCTCGGCAGGAGAGAAGCTGCCTTTGCAGGCTGCTGAATCCACTGGGGAACAGGTCAGCCGGGGCTCAGCTCTCAGGGGAGGAGGCCTGGGTTCTCCCTGGCCTGAATCCCTCCCAGTATCACCAAGAAGCATTGGAGGTTCTGGCTGATCCTGGAGGGGGCCTTAGACTTTGAAGGGAGGGGTGAGGCAATTTCTCTTCCACCTCACCTTTGGGGTTCTTCAATGGAGGAGTGGTCCAGCCCTGCCGGACCTGGGGGCTGGTGGCTCTCCCTAACCTGGGATCAGAGCCAAGGCTTCCTGGCCTCTGTGGGGTCTGAGAGATGGGAGATGTGAGTGACACCAGGCCTGAGAGGGTGCAAGATGCCCCCATCCCAATCACTGACTATATCCATGTCTTTGTCCTGGTTGCTAGGACCGCTCTCCATGGGCACGGCATTCCTGAACAGTGACTGGATGTCCCTCTCGGCTGGGCCACCAGAGCCAAGCTGGCTGCATCTCATTCTGGCTGCCATCCGCCTACGTGAGAAGGGGGCAAGAGATGAAGACGGGTGGGAGGACTCGGCCACAGCCAACTTTGTGTGACCCTGGGCCTCCCCTGCAGTGGCAGGGCCACGGCCTGTGCAGCCATTTGCAACCTACAGAGCTAACCTTCATCTCCCCTGCCTTGCAACTCATCTGGGCCTCACAATCCCTCGAGTCAGGTGGGAAAGGGGTTATCGTCCCATGTTATAGTCAGGGAAATCAAGCCCAGGAGGTTGAATGATTTGCTCAAGGATACTCAGCCAGCTGGTGACAGCAGGACCGAGAAGCGCTGTGCACTTCCAGGCCAGCAGGCTCTTCACTGCACCACGTGCGAAGCAGTTTGTCAGCAACTCCCCAGCTGAACCG
Source organism: Tapirus indicus (assembly GCA_031878705.1). Classification (NCBI taxonomy): domain Eukaryota; kingdom Metazoa; phylum Chordata; class Mammalia; order Perissodactyla; family Tapiridae; genus Tapirus; species Tapirus indicus. The sequence goes on from CM062924.1 coordinate 30,088,667, forward strand.
ACACCCCAGGGGATCCCAGGCTCGCATGTCTGGGCTTTGAGACTGAGGCCCGTGGAGTCCAGCCAAATAACCCCATCCTCATCCTCACAGGGACTGAACTCCTCGTGGCTGGAACGCTGAGGAAGTCTAGCTGGCCCTCTGCCTGGGGGTTTTCACCAGGGCTGTGCTCTTCCTTCCCGTCCAGACTGCGACCTACATGCCACCCCCCACGGCCCGCTGGCAAGTCCCAGGGTGGAGCTGCATGGTCAGCACAGGTTCCAAATGTGTGCAAGAAAGAGCCAACACTGTGGGCTGGTGCCTGGGGCCCAGTGGGGCTCCCCCACCCCCAGTTTCACTCCAAGGCCTCACCTGACTCCAAATGGGCTGAGTCCAGATGGAAAGGGGCCCTGCAGAGGAGGACTCAGTCATGTTTTGGGGCTGCAGGGGGAGTGGGGTCTGCAGCCGACCAGAAGCTTGGGAAGATGATGTGGGCCTCTCTCTCAGGAAGAGGCCAAAGAAAACAGTCTGGCCTTAGTGTCCCACCCAGTGGGCTGCACTGCACGGCTGTGCAGGAGGGTACCCAGCCCAGGAGCAAGTGGGGCTAACCTCCACCCTGAGCGCCACTCACAAAGCTATACATTCTAACGTGGGCTGAATCCACCCGGAAGGGGCACCATTTCCAATTCACGACAAGACACTGTGCAGACTAGCAGGAGCCATGGAGCCCCGTTACTCCCCCCATACGTTCCCCTGACCATGAGCTTCCTGAGGATGGGGGCTGGGACTGACCCATCTCTGTGTCTCCACTGCTTAGCACTGAGTAGAGAAGCAGTCAGCCAAGGATGCTTAAGCCAAATTCAAATGAACTTGACCACTGCCCTTCTGTACTCCTGAGCCCAAAGAGTGAAAGACTGGATGGGGCTATGATGCTTCCTGCAACAGAAGAAATTTCAGGGTAACACTGGGATAAACCCAAAAGGGTGAGTGAGATTTTAAGATGGGGGAAGTTCAAGAAACCAAGCTGACAAATCTTTTGTGTGCATGGGTTAGGGATGGGGAAAGAGTGACCACCCCAAATCCTAAAGGTCTTGTACCAGCCCCAAAGCTTCCAGAGGACGACACTGGAGAGCATATGCTTGCGATGTGTTGTCCCAGCATGTCGTCAGCTCCACAGCCACCCAGAGGAGGTGCAAAGTGCCCGGCAAGCTCTCCCAGAAGCTGGCTGCCTGGGGCACCTGCACTACAGACTCCAAGACTGGCCCGGGGAGTGTGGCTGCTCTGAGCCGACTTGGTTCTGACCTGAGGTGAGTCTTCATGAGGTTCAGAAAGGAAGGCTGGGTGCAGTGCCGGGCCTGTGCACTGGGTAACATCACCATGGGAAATGGCTGCACAGTCCACGCCTGGAGGGGCTGGGCTGAAAAGGGTTGAGATCCAACCCGTATAATAACATTTGCTGTCTGCCTTTCCAGGCGAGTGTGGGACAGAGAGAGGAGGGAGCAGGCACTGAGGAGAGATCCCCATATTTGCTTGGGTGTCAGGTAGACCTCAGGGTGTCCGCATCCACAGAGGCTGCAAGGTACTAAAGGCCCTATTACAACCCCAGCAAATACAAGCTCCATCCTTCTGCAACACTCGGGCCCTAGGGCTGAGAGGCCACAGGCAACCCTCCAGGGGCCCAAGAAGGGCCCTTCCCAGGCCTGGGTGGCAGCAGGGGGCGGGGGATATGCGGTGGGCTAGGAGCTCTCCATGGCCCTGCCACTTCCGGGGTCCAGTGAACTCCCTCTGGAGGCAGACAGAAGAGTCAGCAGCTCTGGCTCCGCTCACCAGACCAGAAGTTCCAATGTTAACAAATTCTTAGAGGCCAGAGCTGGGAAGGCCCTTTGTGATTCTCTGGTCAAACCCCTTGGTTTTCTAGATGAAGAACTAAGACCCAGAGAGGAAAAAGAACTTGCCCAAGGTCTCACAGTATGTTAGCATCAAAAGGCCAGACAGAACGGATACCTTTTAACACTTTCTACCTCATCATCTGCCTGCCTGTTGCCCTGGAAACGCCCCAGGTCCCAATCACGCCAACACCAGCCTATGGGTACTGGGTACCCACGACACTGGGAACTACTGGAGGGTCATCACCTCCCCAAGGAAACAAAGGGTTCCTTGCTACCCTGCAGTCCCCTTCCTTTTGGTTGATGGCATCTGGATGGGCCCTACCACCTTCTGAGGAAGGACCCCCTTTGACTGTGGGCACGGTGGCCTCAGGCGCTCTCTCAGCCTGCAGGCCCAGCCCAGCTGAGCCCCGGAGAACTGCAAGGAGAGGCAGGAGGACACACCGGTGGCTCTGGCCCCCTCCGGACCTCCAGCCGTGCTTCCCGCAGGACCGCTGATTGCTCTCAGGTCTACAGGGGAAGAAACCAGGGCAGATTCTCATCTTCCCGCCCGGGCCCCGTCTCTCAGAGCCACCCTTCAGGAAACCTCCTCAGGAGCTTCACCTCGCTCTGCGGGGGGGTCTGCGCTTTCTGAAGACCCTCCCTTCTCTCTTTCCCTGTGTATATTGATAGATAGGACACACACATAAGATACAAGGTAGCTAGGATGTTACATCCTGACACACTGAAATAGACGGGCTAGTTCACACTGCTTGCCTTAGACTAGGTAACTGCTGGTAAGAAAGTCCAGTTGCTTTTCTCCACTCCTGCGGTCTACGAACAAGTGTCACTGTCAGACACAGAGGGACATGGGGTGGGGACAGGGGTGGAAGCAGAGGTGTTTGGTGGGTCCGAACTGCAAAAAGGCATTGAGAATCTATCCACAGGTCTGCCCCTCCCAGCCAGCAGAGGGTGGCCTTCAGTGTGGTCATCTTATTTAGCTGCCAGAACTGTGTTAACCACCTCGGACTGTGGACATCCTCTCACATGTCTTGAGCCCTCATCCCCACCCCTCCAAGCCCTCATGCCCCGTCCTCCCCATCCCAAGTCAAGTTCCAAGGCCAGAGCCGTGGTGGCCTTTCTGGGGGTCAGCAGGAAAAGAGGGGGGATGGAGAGGTGACTGCAGTGAGGGGGTGAAAGTGGTGCCTGTGGCCCTGTCGGCATGGTGATGTGGGGCCAATCCTAAGGCCAGAGGTTCGCCACGGTGACTCGGAAGACTGCTGGGGCCCCTGGTAGAAACTGGAAGAACAAAGGGGAGGAGGAACAGAACAGGAAGAAGACAAGTAAGCATCCTAGTGCATGAGAGTGGACCTGGGGCTGCCGCGGGAGGCCAGCCCCGTCTATCTGTCGTTGAGCTGTGGAGAGCCGGTGCCGTCCTCCTCCTCCTCCTTGTCGTCCTTCATGCCCTTCAGTCTCTGGCGGGCAAAGTCCTCAAACACAATGTCGTCATCGCTGGTGGGAGACAAGGAAAACGGACCGTGTTTGCAGGGCAGGGAAAGGTGGCTTGTCCGGAGGGGTCAGAGGCTGGCCTCTGGGGTTGGACTTAGGCAGAAAGGCCTGCCAGGCTGGCACATCTGGATGCCCACCAGTGACAGTGAGACCAGTCACATCTGGACTCCAGCCAGTTGTGGAAATACCAGAGGGAGGCACAAGCTTGACTTCCATGCCTAAGGGCTAGAAAGTGACCCAGTTCTTGAGGGGTTGTGGGGGCATATCATATGGGGGGCAGCATGGTTGGGCTGGGGCCAGAGGAAGAACATAGTCCCACTGTGAGGGGCCAGGCCACCAGTAGTTTCACAGCGTATTCTGAATCCCCCAAGAACAAGCCCAAGAAACCCCACCCACCCACCCAAGGAACCACCCTCAGGAAGCATTCCTTTTTTCTGCACAGGAAGGAGTGGCCTCGGCTTATGGAAGAGAAAACTTTGAAGGCTTTCCATCCTGAGGGATCTTTGATGGGGGGGACAGCAAATCTAAATAGGGGAGCAGAGGAAGGGTGGGTGGGGAAGAGGGTGCCCGAGTGGGGTCTCAGGACTAAGGACTGCTTCTAAGAACACTGAATTCCCTTCTACCATAAAACATGTCCACTCAGCCCCACCAAGTCTCCTGCCCCACAGAATTCAGCCAGCCGCATGGGGTGACTTGAGACCCCAATCCCAAATATCTCCCCGGGGACAAAGGAAGGGTGGATTTGGAGCCGGAGCGAGAAAGCTGCTTGGCCCTGGAGGTGGTTCGTGATGTCGGCCCAGGTCCTCTCCCTCTGGCCCACTGTCCGGTGACACGATGGCCTTTGACCGCAGGGAGATCTGCATTGGTCCTCAGGAGTCAGAAGCAACAAGATCCCCAGAACCTTCCCCACCCCACAGCCTGATTCCACCGGTTGGGCGCGGCTGGGGCAGGAGAGCCCCAGCCCAGGGCCAGGAACAAGCCCTGTGTGAGCCGAGCAGGCGCTGTGGATGGACGAACGGACTGACGGACGGACGTGCAAGGACGAGGGAGGAAGACAGACCCCACCAAGGCAGGAGGAAGAGGAACAGGCACGGAGGGTCCTTCAAGTCACATGCAGGCAAGCGGGTTGCTGAAGAGGCGAGCAGAGGCGGCTCTCAGCAGACGGGGTTAGACCAGCTGCTCCTCAGGGTTAATAGGCATATATGCAAATGACCCCTAGCCCCGCCCCCCACCCGAGGCCCGCCCCCCCAGGCCGGCAGGCAGGGTTTGGCTTACTTTGTGTCAAGTTCTATGAGATTGGTATCTACTGGCGCCTCGTTCTCTGGAACTAAACACAGGGAGGGCAGGCGCCCATGGGTTAGTGGTGAGTGGGCAGGCGTGGGGGCAGGTGGGCACAGGGCCCCACCCCGGGACATCCAGGCTAAGATGGGGAGGGCAAACGAAGACGGGGAGTGGGGAAAGGGGCTGGTCCCTGGTCTGGAAACACCCCAAATCATCCTAAAGACAGGGAGGTGGGTCAAGGGAGGACCCCAGAGACCCACTGCAGCCCAGGAGGACAGATAAACCTCTGGGTGCTGCTCCTTTTGGCATGTCACCAACAAGACTTAGATTCATTTCTTGCTTGCATGACTTTCACTAAGAAACCATTTTTCACATTTTCATATCTCTGAACTTGGGGTATGTTTTACAATCAATGGCATTTCATAGTTTAATTGTGGGAACATTTTTCTTTTTTTGTGGTACATACTACAATGTTGCCTCTTCCAAACGAAACAGTCATAGATTCAGTGAAAATCTTGGAAATATGATGGGGATGGTGTGTCCAGGGGCCGTCTTATCCACATAGACCTTTCCCCCACACCTGGATGCAAGACAAGCATGGCCAGTGCCGCCACCTCCACTCCCAGCCTCCCTGCCCCATGAAGAACAGAGGCAGACCCTCTGTCTTATGGGGGAGTCAGATCCAAATCACAAAAGATCCTGCGGAGCTGGGGAAGAGGGGTGACCCTGGGCTAAAGGTTGACTCAGAGGGAGGTGGGGTGATGGGGAAACATGGCAGCTGGTGGAGAAGGGGGTCAGCTATCTGGAAACCTCCTCCCCAGTGACCCACAGATCCCACTCACCTTCCCGATGTGGGGGTTCCTCTTTGGGCTTGGGGTGCATTAGGGTGAAGGGCAGTTCCACAGCCACGTCGCTGAAACAGAGACCCAGACCCAGTGAGCCACGAGTGAGTCTCAGGCTGTGAGAGTCAGTGCCCTGTCAGTTTGAAGACTGGGAGGGTCTCATGGCCAGAGGAGGTGGCTCTGGGCTGAGGGCAGGAAGTTGGGCCTCAAGCCCCAGGTCTGCCATCCTCTGAGTCTCAGTCTCTCGAGGAGTTGAACATGGAGACCTCTTCTCTGGTCTCCAAAAAGAAATGGAAACCTCCCCTTTCCTGAGAAGGATCCCTGGATTCCCACAAGCTGGGAGGAGGCATAGGGGTGGGAAAAGACTTGCCCAGGACAGTGTGCACCTTGGTCACTGGTGGCTCCAGAGGTGCCCTGGGACCCTGCCGACCTCAAAACGCTGCAGCCAGCCCAGCCTTCTCTGACACTGCCCGTCCCAACTTCCTGGTTGGAACTCCCCTCACCCTCACTCCATCTCATTTCCCAACATCTCCAGGAGGCTCCTGTAAAAGTGCTCAGGTGGCCCTAGCCCCCTGCCATCTGGATGACACACTGCTGAGGTCAGTTTCATCAAATTCAAGCTGGATGGGACCCAGGCCACAGGGCTGTCTACATTGTGCATACAGCCTCGAGGCCATGTGGCGATGGAGGGTGGGGGCAGTGGGGAATGACAGGGGAGGTGCTGCCACTGGCCAGTGCTTCTTCCTGGGCCTGCTCTCCCCTTGGCCCTGATGGACAGAATAATAACAAGAGCAGACACTTACAGAATGCTGACTCTGTGCCAAGGACTATTCTAGAGTAACTCATTTAATCTTCACAACACTCTATTATTATACCCAAAGTACAGCTTGGGAAACTGAGGCACAAGGAGACGAAGTATCTCACCCAAGGCCACACAGCGATTATTGGGAAGTGAAAAACAGAATTCTGACTCCATAATTCACACCTTTATCCACTGTGTCATAACAACTCAGAACTGAGAAGGTGATTCTCACCCACCCTCTGCTCTCCACTCCGACAAAAGCAGCCCTGAAAGCTCCTCCTCTCAGCTTGGGGGGTGTTACCCTAGGAGGCCCTTCCAACTGTGAGTGACTCCAGGAACAGCCTCATCTTAGTGATCTTGCTGCCCAGGGCCCAGCTGGTGGGGAGGAAGGGACAGGGGAATAGAGCAGTCAGGGGCACAAGCTGTGCAACCAGAAAGGTCTGTTCCACCATCCCACCACTCACTTTACACCTTCAAGTCTCACTGAGCTCATCTGGAAAATGGGGAGAACAACACCCACCTTCTAGAACCACTTCCAGGAGACAATGTAGGAAAAAGGCTGGGTTAAACTGTGAAGCTGTGACTGCCAGAAGCATTACTTCCCGTCAATAGGAACGTGGGGGGTGGTTCATAAGGCTGTTGAAACAATTTGGCTTTATTTTTCCTCCAAGGGGGATTGCTTCTCCAGGTTCACTTGGAAGAGTGAGCTATCAGAATGGAAGCTAGTGGAAGACTGAATTTGCCAACCTTCACTCAAGCCATACAGGACATGGATGGAAGAATCTGGACCTTAACCTTCCACCAGGCCATGATTCATCAAGGGCAGGGGGCATATCTGATTCCCCTCTGAGACCTGGCCACCCAGCACAAGGTTGAGCATAAGTCTGGTTTCAGGAAATCTTTACCGAATTATATCGAAGGGAACTGAATTGAATTAATTTCACTTCTCCAACCGGACTAAGATTTCTTGGGATGAGCAATACTGCCATCTTGTGACAGGAGGAGGCAAAACCACTGCATTTGGGCCACATGCGTTTTTGGAATGGATGTGGATCCAGCTGGCTTCTTGTCTACAAGCTTCTTCTTGTCCAAGGAATCTTGTCTACAGAAGCATACCTCATCAGGACCTCTCCTTAGCAATGCTCGGCCCACAGTTAGTTCTCGTTAGTGTAGAAGTTTGAAAGCTATGAAGCCTGCATTTCTCTAAAATATCCTGTAATTCAGACTGATTAGGGGCCACTCCCTGATCAATGAAGCTGGGCTTTGCTGTCCAAAAAGGTCCCTGTCACTTGGGTGGGAGGGAAGAGTAGGGCAAGGTATTTAAAGGAGAAACTGCATCTCTTCAGTCCCTCTGGAGAGGGTTCTAGTCTGAGCACATGCCTGAGCCGGGCAATTGAAAGTGACCACTAAGAATCCTTCCAACCCGGAGCCCTGTGGTTCTGGACAGCGAGACCAATGGTCTCTGGGCCCTCCAGGAAGGTGGGTTGATCAGGTCAAAGGGAGGGACTTTACCTGGACGCAAGATCTCCCAACAGGCTGGGTGGGTCAGAGGAGGCGGGAGAAGTGGTCAGGAGAGAGTTCAGAGAGGAAGAAAACAGAAAGCACGTTCATTCATCACCTCTGCTGCCCACTGGGGTAAAGAAGACCCTGGGACGGACGCACTCCCACCCGCCCCCTGCACGGCTGTAACCTCTCATTCGGGGATACACAGACATGGCATTAGCCCTGCTCAAGGGACTGAGATGCAGGCCCGGCTCAGCCGAACCTCCTGCAAGGCTGTGCTGAGCCCCAGAAACCTCATCTGTGAAGGAGACATAAAGACTAGGCCCTGTGCCACTTGCCTGGGGAGGCCGGGACTCTAACGGCAGAAGGAAGCACTTGGGATTCACCGAGGACTCCTCAGAGGAGCTTGAGGCAGACTGTGGGTCCCGCAAGGGTCACAGGACTGGGCTCCTATACTACGTGCTCAGGACTACACAGTGCCACCGGCCCAAGGCATTCTTCTAATAATGAAGGGGACTCTGTCTAATGCTATTTAGCTTTTCAACCTTTTCATAGAAATTTATGAATTAGAAAAAAAAAACCCAAGGGGTGAAGGGATGCATCCATATGGTGATGGACAAATAATAATGTACAACTAAAACCCCACAATGTTATAAACTATTAAGACATCAATAAAAGTGAAAAAAAAAAACCCTCTGACAAGTTAGAAATCCTAATTCTAGGTTTATAACAACATGTAGACCCAAAATATGTGGAAAAGTGAGAGTTCTTTCTGAGCCTCCAGCAGCCTCTCACCAGGCAGGGACTACGTCTGGTCCACTGCCGGGACCCTAGCACTCAGCCCATGACCTGAGATTATGGGAGGAGAGTTCAGGAAATGTTTGGGGAACTGCTTGGACCTGTTTCTCCATCTGTAAAATGGGGGAGTCGGAATATCCCCAAGCCAGCTCTGGGACTCTGAACCCCTGTAGCCATTTCTCTGGACTGCACTCCCTGCACTGGGGAGATCAGCCCGGGCATGAGTCGGGGTGGGTGCTGTGCCCAGAGACATGAGGAGGGGCACAGCACCCTCTGGAGGACCCACAGCACAGACACGTCCCCCCCCATGTGCCCAGATAAGGGAGAGGGAAGAGGAGAGGAGAGAAAGATGGGAGGGGCAGGGGAGGGGCTGAAGGCCTCTGAGGGGAAAGGGGAGGAGGAGGAAGAGAAGGAACAGGAAGTCCTCAAGCCCAGTTCACCCTCAAGGTGGACACAGCTAGAAGACCTGGCAACCAGGCAGAATGGGGCAGCGGGCTGTAGGGCTGTGGGTCGTCAGGGACCCCACCCCCCGCCCCTGCACTTAGGGGTCTCGGGCTAGGCTAGAGCACTCACCCGCCCCGCGACACCACCAGCTTCACTTTCACTTTGTAGGAAACAATGATGCCCAGGATCTCTCTGTTGGCTCCTTCCCTCAACCTGCATGGCGACACAGGGAAACCGGTTTGTGGGTAGACGAGACATGGCGGGAGTGGGGTGCAGTGGGGGGCAGCAGCCATCTATCCTTCTCCTGGGCCACTCTGCCACCATGTGCAAGCAGAGCCCAGCATGTGAGAAAGGTGAGCTCTGCCCTCAGGGAGCAGGACCTTGGAGGGGGTTCCATACCTGGCTGTGCGCCCCAGACGCCCCTTTCCCCCTGGGCCTGTGTCCAGCAGTGCGGGGAGGGGCAGGCCCTTCCTGCGCTCAGTGGATGGACCCTGCTTCTCTCCCTGCTCAGCAACCCATGGGGCACAAGGGTCCAGACTGGGAGTTCAGAGAGGGTGAGGGCAATTGGCAGAGGAGAGGAGGGATATCAGGGAAGACCCTGGAGGAGGTGGAGGCTCAAGTAGGTCTTGAAGGCAGGGAGGACTTGAACCAGGGTGGAAGAGGGCAAAACGCCCTGAAGTGAGTAGGCAGCCTGTGCAGGGGCTGGTGATAGACCCTTTGGGTTGGAGCATAGAGCCGTGTTGGGAGTGGAGGCAGGGGTGCTGCAGACGAGGCCGAAGCCCTATTGAAGGGCCTGACTTCAGCAGGTAGGGCAAGACGGGTTCCCCACACCCCAGAACTCCAGAGCAGGGTGGCCTCAGTGGGTCAGTGATGACCTGGGGGCAGGAGTGACCACATGGCCCTGGAATCCCTGCCTTTGAGAGGCACCCCCACATCTGGTCCACCCCAGCTCACTTCCCTCATCTCTCCAGACTCCCCAGCCCCTCCTGATTCATCCTCTCCTGGTAGGAGCCTCCCAGGAGCCACTCCCTTCCTTCCAGCCTTGCTCTGCCTTGGGGACCCCCATCTGACTGAAGAAACTAGGTCGGGAGCTGCTGCCTCTTGCAGGAAGTCTCTCCAGGTTGCCCTATCTTAGGCGAGCCAGCAGAGCCCAGCACTGACCAAGGGAGCAGGGTCTAAGGGTCCATCTCGTTCTCTGGGTCACCCCTGGAGAGGGTGGCAGTAGGGGGACAGCTTCCCTGGCAGGTCAAGCTCCTGAGGATGGGCCCTGGACAACACTTGGGGAGAGGGTGGCCCAAGCCTGTGCTGGCACTGCTGGGACCAAGATGGGTGCGGAGCCGTGGCGGGGGCGGGGGGGGGGGGGACCAGGGAGGGCGGGCCCTCACAGGGTGCTGGAGGCCAGGTTCGTGTCTTCATGCTTGAGCTTCCCGTCCAGGGCGAGGCCCCGCTTCTCTCGGTTGTTGGCCAGGAAGGGGGTCAGCGTGTAGACCTTGCAGAACGTAGAGCTGGGTGCCACTGTGTCGCTGGGAAGAAGGAAGGCAGGTGTGGAGATGCAAGCCCCTCCCCGCTAGAGCCAACCCCAGCCCTCACCCCCAGCCTAGCCAGGACCCTGAGCCTGGCCCTGCTCCAGGCCTCCCCCCCACGGCAGGGGCCTCTGCGCCAGGCCCAGCTCTGGCAGAGACACCGCCACCCCACAGGGGCACATCTCTGCTCCACTCGCACAGCAGTGACTCCGGGATGATCTAACTTCATTCAGGGTTTGTAGCAGTGGCAAGTTTTAAAAAATTTAGGGGCCGCCCGGTGGCGCAGCGGTTTAGTTCGCGCTTGGCAGCCAGGGGTTCGCGAGTTCGGATCCCGGGCACCCGCCGACGCACTGCTTGTCAGCCGTGCCGTGGCGGCGTCCCATATAAAAAAGTGGAGGAAGATGGGCACGGATGTTAGCCCAGGGCCAGTCTTCCTCAGCAAAAAAGGGAGGACTGGCAACAGATGTTAGCTTAGGGCTGGTCTTCCCCACAAAAAAAAAAAAAAAAATTCAGTGTACTGCTTGAAGAGGATGTTTTAGTGGCGAGATAATGGACTTTATTTTTTTCTAACATTTTATAATGAAAAAATTTTAAACACCCAGAAAAGTTGAAAGAATTGTGCGGTGAACACCCATATGCCCCACCTCAGTCCCACAATGAAAACCCGACTCGCTTTAGCTCAGATCTATCCTTTGTGTGTCGGGTGTTCCGAAGGCTCCGTTTTTACTTGCTTCTGTTCCATCCCCAACCCCCTGTGTGATAATGAGAGAGCTCGCATGCAGCCGACACCGGCTACCTTGGAGTCAGCAGGCCTGGGTTCGAGCCCCAGCTCTGCCACTTGCCGGCTCTGTGAGGCTGGGCAAGTCCCACCTCTCTGACCCCACTTCCTCCTCTACATGCTGGGGGCAGGGGCAGCCCCTACCCCACGGCCTTCCTGAGGACTAAGCAGGACCCTGGTGTGAATGCCTCCCCAGACATCCAGGCTGACGTTTCTTACATGCTGGGGCCGTCTGCAGGCTCTGGGATTTCCCTTTGGGATTTCCCACCCTTTGGGGATGATATGTCACTCTGGCTCCAGAGTCACTTCATTTTGTCCCCTCCTCGCAGGAATCTATGCCTTGTGGCTTTGATTTTTTTTAAACCAAGAGTGGACATCCAACAACAGGGAAATGTTTGATCCAATCATAGCATGTTCACACACAGGCATTAAAAACAATCTCAACATGGCAACCTTTAAAATGTGTTTTTAAGTTGCAAAAATACTGATTGCTATTACATGTAAATAAACATACACATATATGAAAAATTCCATGAAATGTAATTGCCCCCAAAATTATTTGTAGAGCCAGGAGAAAAAAACAGGTGTGTTTTCTAGTGGGAGCATCTACTTCCTTTATGTGAGAAAGGATGTTTCACTTGAGATCACTCTTCTTGCCATAGCTGCTAACAAGCTTGGGACAAAGTTCCATGCTCAACCATAGTAGGTCTTCTCAAACCTAGATTTTTTTTTTTGTACAATTATTCTCTACCCTCCCCCACACACCACTTTTACCCAATGAGCTGGATTCCTTTCTCAGACAAGAAAAGCTGTGTATCTAGTGTCTTACCCTCTTTGCCTTGGATGCCAGGAAGCTCGGACCAAAGTATCTCCCTTCAATTTAGGCTTCTGGTACAGTGTAATTATTCTTTTGTCTCCGTGACCCTGGTCCCCTTAGATTCATTACCTCTTATTTTGTCATTCTAGTTTTAGTGGGTTTTTTCCTGACTATAGCATGCATTTCCTTGTAGCTAAATCAAGTGGGTGGCTTCTGAAAGGCTGTTTGGGATCATCTACTCTGAGTGGCAAGGAAGTCTGAGGCCCAGCCCTCTGCCAGGTGGAGAAGAGCCATCTGGGCCTGGAACCAGACCCCAAGCTTCTTTTTCCCACCCAATCCCACGCATCCAAGGCCGGGCATGTGCTCACTTACTCAGCCTCCTCCATGGCCACGGGGCACTTGTACTGGGCTGTGTTGAAAAGGCAGATGTCTGCATACTGGCGCACTGGGGAGGAAGAGGGACCCGAGGAGGTGTGAGCCAGGGTGCAGTTCCCAGGTATCCCAGGTTCCCCTGAGTTGGGGATGTTCGGCCCCAGGCAATGGCCAGAGTCCACAGGGGCTTCGAGGGAGACTGCCCCATCCTCCACCCAAAGGGCAGTCCCAAACACACCCATTCCCTTTCAGAACCAAAAATCTTCCCCTAGGACAGCTCTGCCCAGAACCCAGGGGACCTAAGAGAAGAGGCAGCTTAAACAGTAAACTCACTCCCTAGCCAATAAGCAGCCTGTGTTACCAGACTCAGAGGCCTTACCCTCTGGCTTAGAGCAGGGCCTGGGCTTCCCGCGGGCCAGTAATTTACAAGGCTGCTGACAAGAGGGGAGTCTCCAGCTGCCCCAGCCCTGGGGAGGACTCCCTCTTGCCCGCCCCCTGGGCTGGCCCTCTGCCCGGAATACCCGAGATCTTGATTTTCTTCACTGTCTTGTTGGTGTTGTTGGTGACATGGACGTTGACGCTAATGGGTTCTCCATGGTAATAGATCTGGGAGGCACAAGAAGGGAGAAGGGTTGGATCAAAGGGTTTCAAAGCTCCGGGTAAGGGGGAGGGAGAAGAGGCCCCACACGCATCTCCTGGGCTCCCCAGACCTTGGCCACTCTGACACTGGCCTCAAGTTCATCAGCCACTTCCCAGTGATGCTAAACCACTGGGCATGTTAAACTTCAGCTCTTTTGTGGGACCTTGAATGATAATTGAATTAGAAGGTGATATTTCTGGGCTCCAGTCCTGGCTTGGCCACTAGAAATAACGGTAACCATAATAATAACCACAGTAATGAGGATGAGGGCGGTGTGACCTTGGACAGGTCTAAGCCTCAGTTTCCCCCTCTGCACAGCGAAGGGGTTAGACTAGGTGAGGTATGAAGTCCCTGCTGGCTCTGGTTGCCTGGAACTTTAGACACAGGAGGGTCTGGAAGCAGGAGGAAGTTGGGGAAGGGCTGCCCGCTCACTGAGGGACCCGGCTCTGAATCCTCACTAGCACCTCGCCCCAAACACCTGCCTTCAGCTGCCCCCGAGAGGGAAAGGCGGTGCCCACACCTCGAGGAGGGCCCGCTGAGCTCACAGCAGGTATCTGACAGTTGGTTTTGATTCAAAGCTTAAGGTGGCGGGGGAGGCGGGGCAGAAAACCCCAGTGCCTTCCTACAGCAGGGTTTGTCGTCCTATAGCTCAGGTCTGGCAGGGTTACAGCAGGGTGTTCACACCCCTCTGCAGAGCCGGTTGGTCCTCGGGCCGGGGGCAGAAGCTCCTACCCGAGGAGTCCCTGAGGCCGTGAGAGAGCTGGGGTCGCAGGTCCCAGCCCTGTAGAGCAGCTCCCACTCCCCTCCAAGTCAGACCCTCCTACCTCCTTATCCAGGGAGGCCTCAAGGTGCAAGGGCTTGTCCGACATGAGGAATTGCCTGGTGGTCTCAGCTGTGGGCTGGGGACCAGGCCTCTCCGGGGCATACTGAACCTTCCTGATCACCAGGCGCACAGAATTCCTAATGGAGACAGCAGAGCGAAAGATGACCAGAGTCACCGGCCTCCATCCCCTTTCCTTGCAATCCTCACTTCTCTCTTCTGCTCAAGAAACTGCCATGGCTCCCCATGACCTTAGAATCCAGTCTAAACTGCACCCAGCCACCCCCACTTCCCCACTATCATCCTTGATGGTCTATCTAGTCCTCTCTCTGAACCTTCGCTTCCACTGCCCCTGCCCCCCAGAAGTTACACTCTTTTCCCACTTCTGCCCTCATTGGCTTCCTTCTTCAAGGCCTGGCTAAATACCTCCTCTTCCAGGAAGCCCTCCTGGATCCACCCACTCTGATCTTCTCCTGCTCTGAACTCCCACAGCATCAGAGGCCAAACCACCCTGTGGCAGCACTTCACGGGTCCATGTTGTGGCACTCAGCAGGATGGTAAGAAAGCGTCTACGTCTTCACTTCCTGCATCCCTTATGTCACCTAGTAGAGTAAGCTCTTTGAGACAGAAATTTTTGTCTAAATTGTTCAAGGCTGTACTCTCAGCACCTATGACAGTGCCTGCCATATATTAAGTGCCTGTTAAATATCTATTAAATAAAAACATGCAGAGGGGGACGGGGCACTGTGAAGAGATGGGGGCTCGGAGAGGGGATGGGGTTCAGTGACGGGGTGTGGACTCAGTCAGGGGATACGGGCCAGTGAGGAGGATAAAGACTCAGTGAGAGGATGGAGGCCCAGAGATGAGATGGGCTCAGTGGAGGTGAGAGGTGCTTGGGAGGGAACAAGGACATGAGGCTGTGGTGAGGGACGGGACTCAGTGAGGCAGTCTCTGTGGCATGCTCGGCACGCTGGCACCCCCATTTCTCAGATAAGCCGCCTCCATCCCCTGGAACCAGATAGTCAGGGTTAAAGTCCTGGCCCTCCCCTCACTAACCATATGACCTTGAATAAATGAACCTCTGTGTCTCAGTTTCCTCATCTATAAATGGTAAGAGCAGGGGCTGCTGTGAGGATTAAATTAGTTCATGCACATCCATCACTTAGAGCAGTGTCTGGCACCTAATGAGCGCTTGATAAATGATGGTTGCTAGATCGTTACTAGTAGTAACTCTGGTGTGGACTTAAAATGTCCCATTGATGGAGTGAGGGTGGTGGCTGTTAACAGTGCCTCCTCTTCCCTGCTCTGCCCAGGCCCCTCCCACAACCCACAACCCCATTCCTCTCCCCTGGTCTCAGGTCTTAAGAAGAAAAGGGGGACAGAGAAGCAAGGGGGAAGGGTCCCGACTCCCCACACAGGGGGCCAGGCTGGAGGTGCCTGCAATACACCCTGGAGCCACCAGGTGGCAAACTCAGCCCACTCTCTAAGCCGTTGCAGGGGGGCCTCAGTCAGCCCCCTGCAGGAACCGGGCCTCAGGAGGCAGGGCAGGACCTGACCCTAGGAGGGGCAGGCATGAGAGCGGGGCTGGGCAGACCACCCCAGAAGTCAGGGCCAGCTGTTTCCTGCTGCCAGCCTGGGCTCTCTGTCTGCCCCAGGCTGTGCTTCTTCAGGAGAATGCTTCCCTTCTCTGAGACATGGGCTGATCTCCTCCTCCCTCTCTCCCGGTGGGTTCACTTTGTCCACTTCCCTCCCTTGCTTAGAAGCCTCCATTGGCCCCCTTCCCCCTTCCCCCACCTCCTGCCGATGGCCCGCCTCCTAGGAGAACTGGGAAATGGGGGTCCAGGCTAGCCAGGAATCATCTTGCTCACTGTTTAAAACAATCTGAATTTCAACTTTTTTCCAAAACAAAATAAAAAGACATGCAGTCTGGAGGGGATGAGACTAGAGGCAGGGAAATGAAGGAAGCACGTACGATGATGTAAAGAAAAAAACGCTGAGGCCTGAGTCAGGGCAATTGGGCCACCTCCCCCAGGAAGCCCTCCATGACCTGCCAGCCTTCCAGAAGCCCTCCATGACCTGCCAAGCCTTCCAGAGTGCCCTTCTCAGAGCTCCCAGGGCTGGAATGTGCGGCCCCTCCTCGTACACTTCCAGGCATTGTCACTTATCTCTTCTTCGGACTTTGCACAGCCTGTCTCCCTCCCTCTGCCAGCAGGCAGCCCACACCCAGGCCGGAAGCTGCGCCCTTCTCACCGCTTGTGGATCTTCTCCTCCAGGTTCTCTGCGCAGAAGGCTTTGACTTCATAGTCCACACCGCAGGCCTGTGGGGAAGGGGTCACTGTCCACAAGCCCTTGAGAGGGCAGGGTCCCGAGAGCACGGCCAGCCCACCCTCTCATTTTACAAACGAGGATGCTAGATGGAGACACAAGCCGATTGCCCCTCTGTCTGACCCTCAAGCCCAGTGCTCAGCCCCAGCGCTGTGCTGCCTCCCTCTGCGGCTGCCTCCCCCACCTGACCTTCCCACAGCTGCTCCCCAGCCCCCCAGCACAGGGCGTCTCAAACCACTCTAACTGGGCTCCACTCCCCGGACCCCTGGCTTCAGTGGCCCTCCTCATCAAGGCGTCCGCCCGGAAATAACAACAGGCGCCTGGGCAGCCCTGTTTTGGGAGTCCCCACTGGGTGCAGACCCTGCACTGGGTGCACTGCTTCAGCGTCTCACTCGACCCTCTCAACAACAGGAGGCACGTCCTTATGACCTCATTTTGCAGATGAAGAAATGGGCTCAGAGACCTGGGGCCTGTGACACTAGTAGTGTCACTTCCCTCCAAGCCTCAGTTTCCCCACCTGTGGTGATGGCAATGACTGCACCTCCATACGTGGGTGTGAGGCCCAGTGCTGGTCCAGAGAACACTTTGGTCCTGTGGCAGCCAACACCAAGGCCAGGGAGAAGGACTCAGGAGAGGCCCCCAGCACAGAACTGAGTGGAGGCTGGGGAGACCGCATCTGCTGCCCCGTCTGGAGACTGCTCATCTGAGGCAGGACTGGCCTGGCCTACAGGCAAGCCCACGGGGAGGGCTCAGCACTGCCCAGAGAGAAAGCCAGGGACCTGGGGACACAAGTGTCCCGGACCCAGAGAGATGTTCCCTTGGGGGTGGCCCACCTTCCCGGTGTCTTCAGGCCCTGGCTGCAGCGTCACAGAGCATGGGAGGTTCGGAGGGATCTGTTAGGAGGACAGACAAAATGAGCCACTGTCACGTTCACCACTGATCTCCCCATGTCTACCCCCTACCACCTCCACACACATTCACCAGACCAGGGGCCCCCAAGGACAGGCCACGACTCTTCCATCAGACTAGGGGCTCCAGAAGATAGACCATGTCTCCCCCATCAGACCATGCCAAGCCATGCCCCTCACTGGGCCAGAGGCCCCTCCAGTAAAGACAAGGATTTGAGTGGTTTTCTTTATCTAAACAGTTTAGCCCAGCCGAGTCCTCACAGAACAACAGTGGAAAAAGGTCTTTCCACAAAGTCTACTGTGGCAGAATAACGGCCCCCCAAAGATGTCCACGTCCTAATCCCCAACACCTGAGACTGTTACCTTCCATGGCAAAAGGGACTTTACAGGTGTGATTAAGGGTCTTGGGGGCATTATGCTGGATTATGCAGGTGGGCCTCCTGTAATCACAGGGGTCCTCAACACTGGAAGCAGGAAGCAGGAGAGTCAGCGTCAGAGCGAGGGGTTGGGAGAGACTCCGCCGGCCATGCTGGCTTTGAAGATGGGGGTAGGGGTGGGGGCTACGCACCAAGGGGTATGAGTGGTCTCTAGAAGCCAGAAAAGGCAAGCAGACAGATTCTTTCCTAGAGTTTCTAGAAGGAAGGCAGCCCTGCCAAGACGTTAATTTTAGCCCAGTGAGACCCTTTTTGACTTCTGACTTCCAGAAGTTTAAGATAATCCATTTGTGTTTTAACTGGCAGGTTTCACTACTCTCAGGTTTGTAACGGCGTGTTAGAGCAGCCACGAAAACCAGCATACCCACAGTGGAGAGGATGACTCCGTTTCCTCTCTCCTCTAACCCTCACCAAAAGCAAGGGGATTTCACTGAATCACAGAATCAGAGTCTGAAAACAGGAAACTTTTTTTTCTTTTTGGTGAGGAAGATTGGCCCTGAGCTAACATCTAGCCAATCTTCCTCCTTTTTGTATGTGGGATGCCACCACAGCATGGCTTGATGAGCAGTGTATAGGTCTGCACCCGGGATCTGAACCTGCGAACCCTGGGCCACCGAAGCAAAGCACAAGAACTTAACCGCTACACCACCAGGCCGGCCCCGTGACAGGACATTTTTAAATCCAGAATCCTGGAGTCTGGGAATGGAAAGGTGGCAGCACAGGGACATCACTCCTTGCCGTCCCCAGTTTGTGGGCTGGGCTGAGGCCAGGCGAGTGGTCTGAGGGAGGAGACAGCCCTGCAATGACCCAGGGGCAAGGAAGGGCTCCTTCTTTCTCTGCAGCAACCCCCACCCCCTTTCTCCCACCAATGACCTGGCCTCAGCAGGGGCTGAGGAGCAGCCCAGAGGTAAGGGTGGCACCCTGGCAGTGGCCAGAGAAGAGACACTTACCAGGCAGTCTAAGGGACAGTGCCCCAGTCCCAGCATGCCTTGGGAAACCGGGTGACGGGGAGCTGTTGCCCCAGCTGCCCCCATGTGCCCGCCCAGAGGGCCTCCTAGAGGTGGCACTTCTGGAATGGGGCCCCAGGGGCTGGCGGTCCCTGACCTCAAAGGTGAAAGGGTAGGCGTGCTCGCCCAGCTTCTTGATGAGGCGCTCCTGCAGCCGCGTGAGGGGCTTCTTGTCCTCGGGGGCCGGCGGGAATGACTGCACGTTGGCCACAAACAGGTCCTTGCGAAAGGTCAGGCCCAGGACATCCAGGTCCTCCCGGCCATAGCGGAAGGCGCAGGTCAGTGTCACATAGACTGTGGAAGCAGGGGACACTGAGGAAGGGCCTGGGGGGGCAGCAAATAAGCCCCCCAGAGCACCAGCTGCAGGCCTAGGATGGGCCCTATTGGAGGCTATGGGTCTGTCCAAAAGCTCCAGAGGGGAGGGTGGCACTGCCCTTGGGATGGTGGTGGTGGGTCTGCCCTTCTCCACCCCCCACCCCAGCTGGGGGCATGTGTGGAAGGAGGGGCACAGGAGATGGCCTGACAGGGTTGGTGGGGCTGGAGCAGGCTGGCAGGACTGAGGGGTGGGGCCTGGGGAAGGAGCACAGTTGGAGAGAGCAGAGGGAGGGGGAACAAGCACTGGGTGGTGTCCAGAAGGCATGGGGTCTTCCAGCCCAACCCCCACCTCCTGTCTTCCTACTGACCTGGGACAATCCCTTCACCTCCCCAGGAATCAATTTTCTCTCCTGTAAAACGAGACCCTAACTCCTACCCTGTTCGCCTCCTCAGCCTTGGGACAGTCATGGTATAGTGATGTGAAAGTGCTCAGGGCATTGAAAAGGTTCTCCCACAGGGGCATGGGCAGGGCTGGCCCAGTCCAGAGGAGGCCAGGGCACCTGCTCTGACGTTCGTTGGAGCTGTCAAGGGAAGAACTGGTGGGGACGGGCAGGAAGAGTCAATAGATTAGCCAATGTCCTGCTTGTGGGTCAGGGAGGCCCTGGGCTGGAGGTCAGTGAGGGAAGAGGAGGCCCCTTAACTTGCTGTGGCTGGGCCAGAGCCTCACCTCTCCTCTCCTTGAGATACTCGGGATCCACCAGGACCACACCATCTGGAGGAAGGACAGAGAGTGAGCAGACCTTGCCCTTGACCTCTCAACCTCCCGAGCCCCAAACACCTGTGTGTCAAAAAGCATCATGAGAGAAACAGGAAGGCCAGCACCCAGGGGATGACACTGCCCTGCCCCACTACCTACCCCAGGCTGGCCTTACAGACCCAGCTGGTGACTGGGCAGGTTACTTAACTTCTCTGTTTCTTCATCTGTTAGTAAGAGTAATAACATGGATCCGAAACCCCTACGATCAGGTATACTTTGGAATTTAGAAGTTTTGAATTGTAGGAAGGCCATATGGGACATCTTCCATATATTCTGTAAAACCCTCTGGGAGATCAAACCCATTGACACCTCTGCGGGGAAATGTGAATTTTCTCACCAAGAGGCTAAACAAGGCATAAAGAGCCTTGTATCCGGTCAGGTCAGGTATTGCCACTAAAGGGATTCTGTATCAAACTTAGGAACTGTTTTAGGCTTTCAGAGCCTTTTGGATTTGGGATTTGCAGATCAGGGGTGGTGACCCTGTAGCACCTCCCTCATAGGGCTCCTGTGAGGATTCAATGAGTTAATGTGTGTAAAGCGTCAGATGGTGCCTGGGCACGTGTGACACCATGGAGGATGTCCCAAGGCCTGGCCTTGGGAGTGCAGAGTCCAACCGGACACAAAGGACCCAGAACCCCAGGAGGCCAGAAACACTGACTCAGGGGTCACCCCCTTGCTGACATCTCCAGTCTAACCCACTGCCACCCCCACTCCACACTGCCCCCAACAGCTGACCCCTCAGGGAATCTCAGGCCACTTCTGGAAGTGAGTGTCCAGAGGACTTCTGGCCCTATCCCAGTCCTGGGCAGGTCCAAGGACAGCTGGTCAGGGGACTGCCCACCTGTCACCAGAGCCTGTTGTGTATCTTCCTTCCTTTTACCATGGGCGTTTCCTCTGTGCCTGGGCACCAGGGGATCCATAGAAAATCAGTGGAGAGGGTGTTCCAGAGAGGCTCCCCACTGCACCCAGGGGTGTCGGGGGGGCTCCCTGGGGGAGGGAAGCTGGAGCCAGGCCTTAAAGGGCAAGTAATGGTTGTCAATTAGATGACCAAGGGACAGCACCAGGCGGGCAGGGGGAGGGGCAGGGCTCTGAGGCTCGGGAGAGCAGACCGTGGAGCCGGTGGAGGAAGGAGGGCCAGACTTGACCTTAAATGTCCTGTCTGTGAGGCCAAGGGGCTTGGACTTGCCCCTGAGTTTGAAGGGGAACCATGCAGGATAGTTAAGCATCGGGAAGACTCAATGTCGTGATGGAAAGTGTTTCTCACTGTGGGTCATTTGATTAACTCCGGACAGCGCCCCAGAGCTCTCTGGGGTCCACGGGCCTGGCACGAAGCAGGTGCTTGGTGAACCCTTGCTGCATGGCTCTCAGGGTGCCCGCTATGTGCTGGGGAGCTGGCTCCCTCCCACTCCTGCCCCTCCCCCAGTCTCCGTGCCACCCTGCTGCTGCCCTTAATCGGCCAGGTGGACAGCCCTGGCCTCAGACGGCCCACTGGAAACCGCACCGTGAAGCAGGCCACAGGCGAACACCAGGGCCAGTTCAGGGAGGAGATGCAAATGGCAGAGGGGACACTGGGCAAAGAGGACAGCAAACAGTGTCCCCAACAAGGCAGGGGAGGGAAAGTGGGGTGGCCCTGCTCTGGGGCAGGGAGCGAGGGGCCTGGCAGGGAGCTGGCCTCTGCAGCCTCCCGGGTCTGTTCACACCCCCGCCCCCGCACAGGGACCTCAGGGACTCCCCGGGTCTCCTGCCCCATGTCGCAAAGGTGGGGCTGACATCTGCCCCTGTGCTCTCTGCTCCCGCCGGGGTTCTGGAACCACACATCCCTCCTGCCCTCCTGGCCCCAGGACAGCCCCCAGGAACGTGAGGACAGAGACCACATTCTCTGTGATTTTTCCCAGGCAACACATCCCAGCTTCTTCACCTGGACTTGGCCTCAGGCAGTTTCCAGTGCCCACGCTCCCAACCTGCCACCTTCTCTGTTCACGTCCCTCTTTAAAAAACCATTTCACCTCTCTGGGTCTCACCGTCCCCCCATGTAAAATAGGGGGAATTCTGGGCCTCTCTCCTCCAACAGCTGTGGGAAGAGACAACGGATCGAGGCTCTTCTAATAAGAGCTGTGGTTCGTAGACTCCTAACCAGGGGTGATCACGCCCCTCATGGGCACAATCTCTAAACATGTTTGATTGTCATACTGGAGCAGGGTACTCCTGGCGTCTAATGGGCAGAGGCCAGGGATGCTCAGGACGGCCCCCCAACAAAGAACTATCAACCCAAAGTGTCAGGGGTGCTGAGGCTGAGAGACCCCGAACTAGACTAAGACCTGGAAGGTGCCTGCAGCCACAGCACAGCCTCCAGCAAGACCCCCGTGTCTGTGAGGACAGCCTCCATTTCACAAGCCCCAAGGTTTTCCTTCCATCTCCCACCCTTTGCCACCAGGAGGCAGCAGAACAAAGGTTCTATGGAGCCAGGCTGCTCGGGTTTGAATCCAGGCTCCTCAGCCTACTAGCTTTGTGACCTGGAGCAAGTCACTCAACCTCTCTGGGCCTCGTTCTCCTCATCTGCAAAGCAGAGATAATAATGTAGCTACCCCCAGTGCCTGGTACCTAATCAGCCTCACAGTAAGTGACAGCTGTCATCATCCGCAACCTCCTTATGCCCATCAGGACGCCCTTCCTGTTTCTCACTTCATTCCTTCCCACAGTTTCCCCTCATGGGGTCCTCAGCTGAAGGGAAAAGTAGTGTCACCGCTTGCTGACTGAAGCAGGAAGCCACTCACGCCCCATTCTTGTCACCAAGCTCCTCCGGAGACCTGAGGGCTGTTCCTGGGGGCTTCAACATGCCTTCTCTGCAAGTGGCTGGCCAGCCCTACCTCCCCTCAGGCCTTCCTCCCTGGCCCCAGGGACTCACCCACAGGGTCCACGAGGTCGATGTGGTCCACAAAGTCCCGCTTTCCCAGATAGACGGTGAGCTGGAGAGGAGAGGCACAGGGACGTCAGCAGCTGTGGGCCTGGAGGACACCTCCCTGAGAAGCTGCAGGCCCTGCCCTGGAGGACACCCTGGGAGCTGCCCCGGAAACCCCTAGACCCATCCCTGACCTGATGGAATCATCACTGGACTTGGACCTGAGCCCCAGCCCTAATACTAACAAACCTTGTGCAATTTTGAAAGCACACCTTCATCCCAAATCCCTATGAAGAAGTTTTTACTGTTCCCATTTTACAGAGGAGGACACTGAGGCCTGGAGACAGCTTCACACCGAGCACCACTGAGGGTGGAGCAGCAGCGGCAAAGAAGCCCGCTGAGCAGGAGTGCTGGGCGCATCTCAGAGATAAACCCAGAGCGTGGCCAGAGGTGCCAAGTCAAGGGTGCTCTGGACACTGAGCTCTGTCTCTCCATCGCTCCTCGTCCCTGTGCAGCTGGCAGGGACCCACTCAGAGCAGCACTTGTTTTCCAAGGCTGTGAGGAACCAGGAGCTGGTGTCCCACTTGATAGCCAGCCTTCAAGGAAGAACTCCTGAGCCAGAATCCAGAGTCATCCAAGATGCTTCCCGCTCCGCCACAATCCCTAAACCCCACTGAGTCTCCCTCTATCATATTTCTCAATTCCCCCCCACCTCTCCCTCCCCACAGCCACTCTTGCCTGGACGACACACCAGCACACCTACCCACCATGGTCATCCCCCCACGGTCAGCTGTCTGTGGCCTCATGTACTCTAGGCCCTTCTCCCTTCCTGAGCCGGACTGGTCATCCTAAAATGCAAGTCTAATGACGCTACTCTGGTCTGAAAACCTTTTAATGGTTCCTCAGTGCCCAGAGGTAAGATGACAAATGGATTTCATTCCAAATGCCAACTCTGATCCATTGGTAGGGGCTGCCTGGGGCTCTGGGCTGAGAAGGAATCTAGGGTGGATCCTGGCTCAGCAGGAAAGCATGAACCGTGATTGGTGACATCTGCTGTGTGCGCAGAAGGGAGATGTGGGAGCAGACATAGTGCTAGGCCAGGAGTCCACGCTCGTAGGTCCAGCCCCAAGACTCCCCAGGACCCAGTGCTGCAACCTCCCCCCTCACCTCCGGCTCCCTCTGCCTCCTCTTGGCCCTCATATGCAACTGCTGCAATTCCCCCACACTCCCTACAATTTCTGTGCATGCCTAGAATGCCCCTTTTCACCCTGCCTTGCCTGGAAATGCACCCCTCCTAGGGGAGGCCATCCCTGACCACCCAGGCTGGGTCCCACAGCTCTGGGCATCCTTTTATCTCACACCTGCCCCTTTACACTGAAATGATCAATTTCTGTGTGGGCCTCGCCGCCCTGGCTGTGAGTGGCATGGGCTGTGCCTTATCTGTCTCGGTACACCCTACCGCCATCCCCACCAGCTTGGCCCAGACCTGACATGGAATGATGTCAGTAATATCTATTTGCTAAACTGACAGGAGACAGGATGGATCCCGGGGCCTGTGGAAAGAAGGCAAGCAGGATGGGCCCTGGGAGCTGCCCCCAATAACCAGGTGCCACCGGGGTTCAGCAGAGGCTGTAGGGGCCTCTCCCACCAGGGAATTGGTCCCCCTGAGGCCCCTGCACTTACTCTAATTATTGCCCTCACACTGAAGTCTCTCTACGATAGGCCACGTCTCCCCACACCAAAGCAGGGGCCGCATAAAGTCCAGGGGAGTCGTACCACCCCCTCAGAAGGAAAGTTCCCTGAGGGCTCCTCCCCCAGTGGTAGAAAGCTGGGTCTCCCCTGCAGACAGGGCTGTGCGGGCTTCTGCCAGGTCAGGAGAGATGCCCAAAAGAAGACAAGAGTCTGGGGGTCAGGGAGGAGCTGGGATACGGCTGATCGAGACTCACCTTTCCATTGGGGCTCGCCTTCTTGAACACCCTGTGGAGAAAAAGAGGGAAGGCCAGGGTTAGCACAGCCCACGTAGGGGAAGGCTCCTGTGGGCCATCCTTCAGCAGGACCCAGGGTGACTTTCAGGCATCGTCCAAGCGTTGAGAGCAGCAACAGTGCCCGGCATAATCAGATCTCACCATCTCCACCGCTGCCCCCACCCAAGCTGCACTGTTGCCATTATAGGTCTCCCGGGCTCTGGCCACGGCCCCGCAGTCTGTTCTTCCCACAGCAGGTGGAGGGAGCCTGTCAGGATGTCAGTCAGACCACGCCACCCAAAGTCCTCCTGGCTGGCGCAGAGAAAAAGCCTGGAATGCCTGTAAGGTCTGCACGGTTGCCCTGCCTCCTTTCCCTCCCACATCACCTCCCACTAGTCTCCCTCACTCCCCCAGCCACATGGCCTGCTTGCTGTTCCTCCAACACACCAGGGCGGTTCCTGCCTCAGGGCCTTTGCTCAAGCAGTCCCTCCCCCACAGATCTGCTTGCCAGCCCCCCCCCACCTTAGATGATGGGGCCTTGCCCTGTGCCCACCCCACCCTCCCACTCCTGCCCCCGCTCTACTTTTCCTCTTCCCACAGCGCCTACCACTGTCTAACCTACTATGTAAGTGACTTGCTAACCACATTCACGCCTGTGCACTCTGCTAACACGTCAGCTCTGAGGGCGGGGATCCTTGTCTCTCTCATTCACTGACAAGTCCCAAGCCTTAGAAGGGCGCACCTAGTAGGTGTTTAACAAATACGTGTCGACGAACAGCAGGGAGAAAGCACTCAATAAACATTAGTTGAGCAAGGGAATGAATGAATGAGTGAAGGACTCAGCTGACAAACTGAGGCTCAGGAAAAGGAAAGGATTGCCTGCGGCTACAGCAGAGGACTGGACACAGGGTCAGGCAGAGGTGTGGTCCCCACTCCCGCCAAGTGCTCCGCGCCTTCCGAGCACACTGCGGTCTCCTGCAGCTCCCCCGCCCTCTCCCCCAGCCGGATGTGGGAGCCTGAGACCCCCTCAGCTATCTCCCATCATCTAGCCCCAGAATTGCTCAGAGTAATGTTGGGAGGGAGAGAAGAAAAATGAAAGACAGAGAAAGAGACCCAGAGGATAAGAGAAGGTGTTGGAGGAGGGAAGGGAGGGAGGAGAGGACAGGGATGCAGGCCCTGGAGGTGTGACAATAAAAGATGGAACGAGAGATGAAAACACAAACAAAAAACAAAGAGGGGTGAGGGAGACGGAGCAGATGCAGAGCGACGGAGCAGGCCCACACATAGCTGAGAGGAGCCCACGCAGCCCAAACCCCTCCCAGGAGCAGGAGGTCCAGCGGGCGTCCAGGGCAAGGCAGGGCGAGGCCACAGTGTCGCAGTGACAGTTGTTCCTCCAAGGAGGGGAGTGGGTGGTGGCTCTGCGCCGCTTCCATAGTCTCCCGCACCCCCCTTAATTCTGGGGCCCAAAGGACCGCTGATGGGTCTGAGCTTGGCTTGCAAAGAAGGGCCTAGCACATCCCTCCCCCACCTCCCCCATGAGTTCTGGGCTTTCTCCTCCTCATAAATATTTATCAGTGTTTGCAGTGTGAAGATGCCACAGTCGGCGGGGTGTAATAACTGCTAAAGTGAGAAAAAATACAGATCACGTGGTTTGAACCAGCAGCTCCTCAGCTAGTGCTGGACCTGCAGAGGAGGCGAGAGAAGTGTCACAGGCCACAGGGACCCCAGCTGCTGCCAGAAGCTTCAGTCTACCCCTCGATGAGAGGGCACAAATGCCTGAGGCCACAAATAACTGTGTCAGGAAAAGCCATTCCAGCGATCCCTGAGAGGAACACAGGAGGGGGCCAGGGCCAGACTGGAGGGAGTGATAATCAAGGAGGGAAGGCGGGAGGTAAGAAGGACCTAGCATTTGCTAAGTGCCTAATTAATTACTCCTCATAACAGCACTGTGAAATGGGCATTATAACCCCCACTTCATAGATAATGAACTCGAGGTTCAGAGAGATGTAGTAATTTGCCCAAGAACGCACAGCAAGCAGAGGCTAGGTCAGGATTCAGACTCAATTTTGTCTGTCTGCCTCCAGAGGCTGAGTACTTTATATCTGACCCTGCTGCTTTCCTAAAGCAGGTGTGTCTATCATCAGGAATAACAGAAAAGAGGGGAAAGGAGGACAGGAGAGGGGAGGGGAGGAGGCAGAAATGCAAGGGTGAGCAAGGGGCGAGAAGGAGAGGAGGGTGACCAGGGGCAGGAAGCATGGCCAGCAGTGGGGAATGTCCTGTCACCAACTCCACCAGCTCCCAGGGCAACTCCTCAGGAAGCCGGGATGCTGATGGCTTCCCCAAACAACCACAGCAGCTGCCCAGGCACTGAGGGCGTGGAGTCAGGTCTCTCTAAGTGTTTTTCCCAGAATGCTGCTGATCCTTCAACAATCCCATTTCAGAGGTGAGGAAACCAAGGCTCGGAGAGTTAAACTGTGACTGCCTGTCTCCAGAGCCCATGTCCTTTTCACTCTGTCACACAGCCAAGCCCTCCCTGAAGCAACTCCACTGGCTTCCTGACCCCACTGCCGTCAGACAAAAGGTCCCTGTGGGGGTGCTTCCAGTTCCCCGGGCCCCCAACACGTGCAGCGCCACACAGATGGCCTCTGCCTGCCCACTTTGAGGAGCAAGCACAAACACGCAGGACTGTGGTCAAAGCCAAACTTCCAGACTGTGGGACGGCTGGGTTTGGTTTACCCCAGAGTCCCGTCTATGCCCTATAAGCCTGATCCTCAGAGCCAAAGCTGGGTCCCCTAGGGGAAATGCCGGTGGTGTTCTAGCTGATTAAGGCTCACCGGAGACATGGAACAGAAACCTACGGAGGGTGGCTCAAGAAAAGGAGGAGGGGGTACGACAAGGAGGGAAAAATCTCACGGGAAGGAGGCGCAGGCAGGACGCACGGGGGCTGGAACCAGGAACGGGGAAGCCATCAGCCTCTCAGGTAGTTGCTGTCTCTCTCCACCTCTCCCTCGGGGGCTGCATGTGTTCCCCGCTGCGCTGCGCTCTGTGCGGCTGCTCCATTGTCTCTGTGGACCAACACCCTCTGCTTACTCAGGGCTTTTCCGCTCCGCCATCATCTTGGCTGGTATGTGGCTCTCACTCCGACCTTGTTTCTACTCTGCCTCTTGCTCAGCTCCCCACTGTTAACTGGCTGAATGGCCCAATTCCAAATCCCAGGAAAGGAATTTGATTGGCCAGCTTTGGTCAGGTGTCCCAGGCCTGGGCCAATCAGCTATGCTGAGGGTGTGTCATGTGGTCCCCGAGGCATGTGCAGAAGAGGGTCTGTAGAGCATTGGTTTTCAAACGAATGGGTCACAACCCATTCATTGATAATGAAATCAGCTTCAAGAACTGCCACTGGCACTTTGTTGTTGTTGTTTTAAGTGCAATAGAATAAAAGATATAAGCATGAGGTACAGACAGCAAGGGTACAGTAGATATTACTATATTTACCAATATTCCATTCCCTTCTAAGGCTGGGCATATGGGTGGATCAAATTTCTCCAGTCTTATGAAGTTAGACACGCCCCTGAGGCTCGCTCTAGCCAATGAAATATGAATAGAAGTGCCGCATGTCACTTTCAGGCAGAGGCATTTAAGGGCTGGTGCATGATTCCCTATGCCCTTTGTATTAATTTCCACGGCGGCTATAACAAATGATCACAAACTTAGTTGCTTAAAACAACATAAACTTATTATCTTGCAGTTCTGTAGTTCAGAAGTTCAAAATGTACCTCACTAGGTTAAAATCAAGATGTTGGCAGGGCTACTTTCCTTTCCAGAGGCTCTGGGGCAAATCTGTTTCCTTGCCCTTTCCAGCTTCTAGAGGCCACTCACATTCCTTGTCTCATGGCCTCTTCCTCTATCTTCAAAGCCAGCAACAGCAGGTTGAGTTCTTATCAAGTTGCATCCCTCTGACCTTCTCTTCTGCCTCCCTCTTCCACTTTTAAAGACGTTTATGGATACATACAGCTCTCTATTTTAAGATCAACTGATTAGCAACCTTAATTCCATCTGCAACTGTAATCCCCCTTTGCCATGTAATATAACATATTCTAAGGTTCCAAGGATTAGGATATAGACATCTTTAGAGGGCCATTCTTCTGCCTACCACACCCTCTCTCCTCTGCCCCTGAAACCAGCTGTGATCTGGATGGGGAAGCTTCAGGCAACCTAAATCCCAGGGCTCTCCTGCTGGATGATAGACGCGTAGCATGAGAGAGAAAGGAAGCTCTTGAGCCACTAAGATTTGGGGGTTGTTTGTTACTGCAGCAGACCAGTTTCTCCTGCCTGATACAAAAAGTAAATATTATTTAGTGAAACTTTCATGTCAGGTGAACTGAGTTACAATGTAAAATGAATGTCATGCTGCAAATTTTTAAATGTTTAAAATCCACTGTTCTAGGGAAACATACCTAAAATAAACATGCTCTATCAGTGTCTATGCAGCCTGTTGGATTCTGTTTTCTGATTCCATTCCATTGGGGTGGTGCTGCCAGGTGGGTAGGCAGGTCAGCTCTCCATGAACCAGAATGTTGGCTTCTCTGGTGAGCCCATTCCCCACCTGCAGCATGGGCTAGCTGGTGGTCAACTTTGACACTAATATTCTGCTGCTCTTCTGTGAGCCATCAGTCAGTCTTCCCAATGTCCATTTGTGCTTGTAGAAGGAGGTCTGCACCACAAGGGACTCAGAACAAAGTACCTTCCAAGATAGAGCACCCAACAACCAAGAGTTTCTAATTCTGTATAGTACAGCCAAATAATGGAATATTACATAGCATTGAAATTATGCTTGCATCTTTCATAACACAGGGAAATGCCTATGACAGAATATTAAGCACAATCACTCAGGAATCAAAAAAGTACATTTGGCATGAACTCAACTTTATACTCAATAAATACCTAAAAGAAAGAATGAGAAGACTTGACATTAAAATGGCAATACTCCTCAAATTGATTTACAGCCTCAATGAAATTCCCCTCAAAATCCCCGCTGAATTTTTTTCAGAAATTGACAGGCTGATCCCAGAATTCATATGGAAACACAAAGAACCCAGAATAACCAAAACAATCTTGAAAAAAATAGAACAAAGTTGGAGGACTCAGACTTTCCGAATTCAAGAAAGCTACAGTAATTCGGAAAGCTAATTCCGAATTACTATAAAGCTACAGTAATCAAGACTGGCATGTGATACTGGCATAAAGACAGACATATAGATCAATGGAACAGAATTGAGAGACCAGAAATAAATGAATGTATTTGTGGTCAATTGATTTTTGACAAGGGAGCCAAGACAAATGAATGGGAATGAAACAGTCTTTTCAACAAATGATGTTTGGACAACTGGATATTCACATGCAAAAGAATGAAGTTGGACCCCCTACCTCACACCATATACAAAAATTAACTCAAAATGGATCAAAGATCTAAATGTAAGAGCTACAACTATAAAACTCTTAGAAGAAAACATAAGTATAAATTGACATGACCTTGGATAAGGCAATGGTTTCTTAGCTACAACATCAAAAACACAAGCAACTAAAGAAAAAAGCAGATAAATTGGACTTCATCAAAATTAAAAACCTTGGAGCTTCAAAGGTCACTATCAAGAAAGTGAAAAAACAACCCACAGAATGGAGAAAATATTTTCAAATCATATATCTGATAAGGGTCTAGTATCCAGGATACATAAAGACCCTATTATGATTCAACAATAAACAGGCAAATAACTCAATTAAAAATGGGCAATGGATTTGAATAGACATTTCTCCAGAGAAGATATACAAGTGGCTAATAAGCACATGAAAGGATGTTCAACATCATTAGTCACTGGGGAAATGCAAAATAAAGCCACATGAGATATTTCACACCCATTAGGGTGGCTATAATAAAAAAAAAACAATAACAAGTGTTGCCGAGGATGTGGAAAAACAGGAACCCTCTTACATTGCTGGTGGGAATGTAAAGCAGTGCAGTCACTTTGGAAAACAGTTTGACAGTTCCTCCAAAAGTTAACATAGAGCTAACCTATAACCCAGCACTTCCATTCCTAGGTGTATATACAAGAGAACCGAAAACGATGTCCACACAACAACTAGTACAGAACTCTTCATAGTAGCATTACTCATAACAGTCATAAAAAGTGAAAACACCCAAATGTCCATCAACTGATGAATGCGTTTTTTCAAATGTGGCATATACATACCATGGAATATTATTCAGCTGTAAAAAGGGATGAAGTACTGATTCAAGCTACCACATGGATGAACCTTGAAAACATTATGCTCAGTGAAAGAAGCCAGACACAAAAGACCATATATTGTTTGATTCCATTTATACGAAATGTCTAGAATAGGCAACTACATAGAGACAAAGTCAATTAGTGGTCGCCAGAGGCTGGTGGAGGGAGAAATGGGAAGTGATTGCTAACGGGTAGGAGTTTCCTTCGGGGTGATGAATACGTTCTGGAATTAGATAGTGGTGATGGTTATACAACTGTGTGAATATACTAACAACCACTGAATTTTACACTAAAACTGGGAATATTATGGTATGTAAATTGTATCTCAATTTTTAAAAATAAACTAAAAACAAACCAAAAAAATAAATGAAATGTGCCAAAATGTTAACAGGGGTTGAAGGAAACTCCATCCACCCACCCACTCACTTCCAGATAGCTCTTATTTTTCAATGCTGTACGATGAGCATAAATTACTTTATAAATTTGCCAGGGCTTCCCTAACAAGATGTAGTGAAAAGAGAGTCTGGAAAAAATATTGTAAGCAAAGTACAGAAAATATAAATCCTATGACTCTGAATCCTTTGATATTGGGAGTCTCTGGTTCTGCGACTTTACCATCCAGAGCCCACATCTCTGAGGCTCCTCAGATCCCTCCCCAGGCCTGCTGTGTCAGCTGCTAGAGCTGCTGTGCTGTGTCTTCCGCTCAGCTAGCTCTTCCTCCAGGGAGCCTTCCCTGATTCCCCCTAAGTCTGGGTTAGATGCCCCCCAACTCCCACACCCAGTGCTTCCCCAGTCACAGCATTTATCACACTTCATAATTGTCTGTTTACTCACCCTCTGCTTCACTTATATAACTTAAATGAGAGTGGAGATGTTATTTGTGTCATTGACACTGGATCTCTGGAGCATAGCATGGTGCCTGGGCCACAGCAGGTGCTCAGTAAATAAACACAGGTGGAATGTGGTTGAACGAACGCCCTAAGAGAGAATTAATCAAGAGTGAGGATGGATGAAGTTTAAAAAGATGGTAGTGATGATCCTTTTCTCTGGGTGAGTGGACTCCGGGGATTTCTTCCATATACACTTCTCTCTGGCTGTCAGGATCAGTGGGCACTGGGCTAGAAAATGCTTCATGGGGCAGGGTCCCAGCCACCATCAGCATGAGCCAGGAATACAACAGATACACCCAGAGCTCAGCTTTGACCAATGACTCTCCCATTTATCATTCACTTACCCACTAAATAGTCACACAGCCCTACTACTGCCAGGCTCTGGAGGCACAAAGATGAACAATTCATGGTCCCTGCTGACAAAAGACCATGGTACAGCCGAGTTAGAGAAACCCACCAAGCGTGACGGCCAGCGTGCATTAAGCTTTCCCTATGAGCCAGGTGCTAAGCACTCCACACATGTTAAGATATTGTATTTTTCTATCCAAATATTCCCATTTTTCAAACAAGGAAGCTGAGACTCAGAGACCCTGAATAACTTATCCAAGTCACAAAGCCAGTATCAGAAAACTCATACAGGAGAGACACTCCATGAATGGGCCACCTATGGGAAATCATTTAGAGAAAACGCGTCTTACTCAGCATCAGACCACTCATCCTAGAGAGACTATCCATGAATGCAGATTCCCTACCAGTGAACTGACAGAGCACTGGTAACAATTCATTCCTTCTTGAGCATCAGAAAATTCATGTTAGAGAAAAACGCTATGAATACAGTGAATGTGGGAAGTTCTTCAGATATTAATCTCAGTCAACATCAGAAAAACTCATCCAGGAGAGAAACCTGGTGTCAGTTACTGCTTTAAGTGTGTCATAAATATTAATTCATTTGCTCCTCCAACAACATAAAAAGAGGTACTACTATAATCCCCATTTCACAAATGAGGATACTGAGGAACAGAGAGTCTAAGTAATTTGCCCGAGGTCACACAGCAAGCAAGGGGCAGAGCTAGATTCTGGAGCCCAGGCAGTGTGGCTCCAGAGATCACACTTTTACTACTCACAATTCTACCTTGTAGGTGGGATTGTGTGGTTCTGTCTGGGGAGTCAAGAAAGGCTTCAAGGGAGGAGGTAGCAATGGGGGATCTTGAAGAACACAAAGAGGCACAGAAGAGGTGACAGCACTGCAGGCAGAGGCCTAGAGAAGGCAACTGAGTCTACTGGGTGCTTGGGACATAGTGGGCAGCCTGGCGGGGCTGAAGTATGTCCCGAGTGCCTGGGTGGAGCACCAGGAAGGAGGAGGGGCCAGAGAAGGGTCCAGTCATTGGCCAGATAGTCATGGAGCACCTCCATGTGTGGGGCCCTGGGCTAGTTCTGAGGGGTCTTGAAGGCTAGACTGAGGAACTTGGACCAGATCCAGAAGGCAATGGGAGCCATGGGCACTTGGACGGAGGGAGAATGTCCAGCCAGGACTGTATTTTGGACACAGAGATGCCCCTAACCCCGTAACTCTCCCCCACTCCTGCCCTGACAGCAGTCATGGCTCAGCCGGGCAGGGTGGGGACCAGGCAAGGGGGCATTCACTCTCAAAACAGCCGCCCTACATTCTGACCCACTTTCCTGGGTGTGAGAACAGCCATCAGGGAGCAGGGAGGCGTGAGGAGCAGGTGGCAGTGGCAGCAAAGAGGTTTCTAGGGCCCTTGTCACACTCCCTGGTAGCAGAGTTATTTGTGTACGGGCTTGTCAGCTCTGCCAGAACTGCACAGACCTGCCTGTGTCAGAACACCGCCTGCCTGTTTACCCATCATTAGCGCACCTGCCTCTCAGGACAGCCCAGGATGGGGAAGGAGGCAAGAAGACGGGAAATGTCACCCCATTTCACAGATCTGGGGAGCCTGAGGGCTCACAGTGCAGCCTGCTTTACTAAAGCCCAGGGGAGAGAAGAATCTTGCCCGGGGCCAGGAAACTCAGGCCCAAAGAGACTCACTGGTGTGCCCGGAGTCAGACAAGGAGGAAAGCCCCAAGCTTCTGGTGCCCCTGTCACATCCCTGCTCAAGATCCCCCCGTATGGCTCTGGTGGGCCTCCACAAGGCTCGCTGGGCACAGGGTGGTGTCCGGTAGGCCCGAGGGGCCAGGGGTGGTGGATGAGAGGTCTGGCTTCTAGGCAGACAGCAACTCCTCCAGCCTCCTGCCAGGAGTTCACGTGTTCGCTTTTCTGGCCACGGTCCATATTTGTGAAGATTTTCAGGGGGGGTGCAGAGGGAGGAAGAAGGGGAGCCACCAGGTGGCCATGGACAGAGGGGAGGGTTTCTTAAAGGCGCATGGCCCATTTTCTGGTAACCCACGAAACTGGAGATCTGAAAATCAAAGCCTAATAAAAATTTCACCAGCAGTCTGGTAGCTGGATTCCAAAGGGCCCACAGACCGCACCTGAATCCTCTCAAGCCTTCTTGAGGGTCAGGCGGCAGGAAGGGAAGGGTGCTGGTAGAGGAAATAGCACGCATGCTGAAACAAGCTGACCCTGCCTGAGTCTGTGTGACCTTGGTGAGTTTCACATCCTCCCTGAGGCATACTTTCCCTCGTCTGGAAAATGGGGGCAGTATCTACCCCACAGCTAAAGGTATATATAAAGCCTTGGTACCTAGTAGGGAATGACAAAGTAGAGCCAACACTGTTGGTTCTATAATTCTTATTTTTATCATCATCATTCCCCTGGCCAGTGCCCAGGGGAGGGTGGGGGGGATGGGTTCTTGCCCAAATGTCCCTCAGGTGAGAAGGCCTTGGGGGTGGGAGGAGATGGTTATGTCACCCCAACTGGAGACAGGGAAGTGTTTTAGTTGTCTGTCTCCTTCCCAGTCTTGGATGGAAAATAACAGTTATGATATTCTCTTTCCAGTTCAGACCCTCACATTCCAGAAATCTCCAGGGACATGCCCTGCTATTCCCTCTTTCTATATGAGACTTTCTGTCAGTTCTCCCAACTGCAATCCTTCCCATCCTTCCCAATGTCACCTCATCTAAGAAGCCCTCCCTGACGGTTTCAGCTGAAAGAGTCCCTACCCTTGGATCTCCTGTGTGCCTTGCTGGCTCCTCCTCCCTCCCTCCTTCCTTTCTTTCCTCTTTCCATACATCTTTCCTAATTCCCTCTTTTCTTTTCTTCCTTTTATTTCTCCAATCTCTGGGCCTGGCACTGTTCTTATCTCCAGGAGAAACAGGCCCCTGTGCCTGTCCCCAGGGCACCTACACTCTGGAGCGGGGAGATAGGTGCTCCACAAATAAACAAACCCTCTCTCCCAAGCACAGTGCGAGGACAGAATGAGATGAACTATAATGTGCCGGCTTGGCTCCAGGCACACAACAGCCACCCCACACGCACTCACCTCTCCCTCCCACTCCTTCCTCCTGCCCCCGAGCCCCTCAGCATCCACACGGGGCCCGCACGTCTCCGCTCCTCTGTGGATGGCCACGGGACTGGAACATGACAAACCAGAGCTCAGGAACCACGTCTTCCTTCAGTCATTCATTTCCTTTGGTACATAGTTGGTGCTTAATTAATATTCTGAATGAATGAACAAATGAATAGACGAGAGCCAAACTCTGAGCTTGAAACTGGGGAAAACAGGACCTGGGTCAAGTGTTGGTGAATCAGAGGCGGGCAGCCTGGCCACCAGGATAAGACAGGGCATGAGCGGCCTCAGCAGGAGCCTGTTACATACAGGTGGCCCCAGACACATGGCAGCCCGTGATTATCCCAGCAGGAAGACTTTATGTAAAGTTTTATTTGTTTGGGTGTTTGTTTTGTTGGGGTTTTTTTG
Source organism: Tapirus indicus (assembly GCA_031878705.1). Classification (NCBI taxonomy): domain Eukaryota; kingdom Metazoa; phylum Chordata; class Mammalia; order Perissodactyla; family Tapiridae; genus Tapirus; species Tapirus indicus. Next base: position 30,124,352 of record CM062924.1, read on the forward strand.
CCAATTCGAACGTACAAACTTTTAGGGAAATGGAATAACATAACATATTTAAATGAGATATTAATTCAGAAACATTACTTTTTTCCCAGTCTCACGTTTCATGAAACATCAGAACAGATCAGTATGGTGGTGCATCTCCAACTCTGTGTCAACCACTCTGGGGGCCAGTCAGGGGCTGAGAGCCCTCTGTGGTCAGGGGCTCTGTCTGAACTGAAAGCTATGGGCTAAGGTGTCAGCTCTTTCCTGAGAAATGATTTTGGGGAGCCATGCCTTATATTTAGCCGGATATGGCACTCATGATGTGCTGGAGCTGGCTCGAAAAGGCTGATAAGAGCTGACTGTCACATCTGTAGGAATTTTGTGAGCTAGTTGTTCAACACAGCCATCGTCGATGGCTCTCTACTGGGAGCGAGTTTGCCCCTCAGGGGTCATTTGGCAATGTCTGGAGACATTTTGGGTGGTCAGGACTTGAGGGAGGGGTGCTGCTGGCATCTAGTGGGTAGAGGTCAGGGACGCCGCCTGCACAATGCACAGGTCAGCCCCTTCCCACCCCAACAAAGATTCTTGAGCCCAAATGTTCACAGTGCTGATGGTGAGAAATCCTGATCTAAACTTACATTTAAATAAATTATATAAAGAACAAAGGGAATACATACTCAAAACCTATCACTTACTACTATTTTATTAAATTTCACTATAATGCTCTTGAGGTTATTTATGTCTACGAGATCTGTACGGTGGGAATGCTATAGGATGGTGTCCTACTGTGCATCTCTTCCCAGCTCCACGTTCAAGGACATCATGTTAGTAGTGTGAAATCCTTGGCCAGAGAATTTACACCGCAGAAGTTACTAAATGCTACAACCCACCCTTTTTTTTTCTGGGTGGCCACTTGTTACCAGTGCTCCATTGGGTGTAACCCTAAGTAAAGGAGGGAAATTCACAAGCCTGGTGGATGCTTCTGAGTTTCCAGCCCAGGTAGCCGGCTCAGCACCAGCCTACTGTATGCAGTATGGAATAAGGATCTGAATGTGGCCACAAACTCTACACACCATACCCACTGTACATGTACGCACAGACACCATACACACATATACCACACACCACACACCCTACACACATACCTACAGACACTACACATATAGAAACAGCACACCACAGACACATTGTGCACACTTGCCACACACACCTAGACCACACCATACCATATATGCTTCACACCTCATACCACAGGTACACCACACACAGACACACATATACCACACACACACACACATAAGCACACCCCACATACACACCTGCATCACACACCCCCATCTTACATACAACCCCCCAAATACACCATACACACACCACATAAACACACATGTAAGCAGCCCTCTAGCCAGCAGAGGACTAATTTCAAAAATGAGAACAATAAAAGAACACCAATCTGACTGACCACATTCTTTGATGTCTGAGCACCTTTACCTTTCCTCCCTCCTCATCCTCTGTGGCCCACCCTTCCCCACACACCCCCACACCCACTCTGCTAAGGTGAAGGTCTTGACACCCCCAGGAGCACCATCCAGTGACCCCATCTCAGTGCCCATTCCCCTTGGCCACTGTGGCCCTGGCTGAGCGGTCCCCCATCCCTGCTCTGCGCCCAGTTCTCTGTAGGCTCCAGAGCTAAGCCCAGCTGGACGTGGCCTCCAGGGTCTGGCCTCCACCCTTCCCAGAGCCTGTGACAAGCAGTTCCCTGGATGACTCCACCCACTCACCACTTGGCTGCCACCAGATGCTGCTAAGTCCAAACCTCCATCTCCAGCCAGATCCTCTCTGACCCCACACCCACCAGCCTTGGAACATCTCTACTCGATGTCGCCGGACTCCTCAGACAAGTCCCAAACAGACTTCCTGTCTGCCCACACCTGTTTCTCGCCTATGCTCTCTGCCCCTGCCCACCAAGAGGTCAGCACACAGGAAGTGCTCAATGCACATCCCAAGGAGAAAGGAATAAATTCTGCAAATCCTATAAAGAGAGGAAAAAATAAACTTCCTTATGAGGCAGATAGGAAGTCTTACCCCATTTTACAGATGAGAGCCCTGAGTTTCGGTGAAGTTAAGGGACCAGCCCAGGAGCAACAGCCGAGGTAGAGGGCTGCGTGGGGTGGAGGGGGGCCGTGTGAGACCCAGAGCTGGGGGCTGCAGGCAGCAGCGGCCAGGCCAGGGCAGGCCCTGCAGGCTCGGCTCTCCCAAGCCCCAAGTGAGGGGTTAGTTACAAAGAAAAGGAAAAGGCGTTCCTGATACGTGTCCTGTTTCCTCTCCTCCTCTGGGCTGCTCAGGCCTTGGAGGGCGGATGTCCCTGGGCTGGCAGCGCTTGACCTGTGCACAGACAGGCGGATGGTGACAGTCTCCCTGGGCCCTTTCCATCCCAGCAGTCTGGCCTGTGTAGAGAAGCAAAATTTGCCACCCCAAAATGTGTCTCTTTGGCATGAGGAAGTTTTTTTTCACCTCTCCCTTGACTGCCTAAAAGAATTGTGATAAAGGGCCTGTTCCAGGAAGAAGAGTTACCCCCAGAGACATCCACAAAGCATAGGAGCTAGGTGTGGTGGACTGGGGGAAACTTAGCAAGGCCTGTTTGATCAAAGTCTCTGTGTCCCATTTTCTGGACATTCCCATTGCTTACTAAACATTTACTCTTTTCATTCTTCCTGTGAATTGCCTTCCTTCCCTTTGAATCCCAGACCCTTGCCCCCTTCTCCTTAGCCCAGGATGGCATATAAGCCTCAATTGCCTGATTGTTGGGGAAGCTCCTATCTTTGGGATTCCCGTACATACAAAATTAAATTTGATTTTCTCCTCTTAATCTGTCTCATGTCAATTTGACTCTTAGACCAGAAAGAACTTAGAAGGGTAGAGGAGAAACATTTCCTCTCCAACACCTGCATGAAGACAGGGGCTACCTGGGGTGACCCCTCAAGTTTCCCTTCCCAGCCTGGGGGAGCCCCCACCCTTATCCCCAGTGGCTACTCGTCATAGCCAGGCACCTCCTGTCCATCAGACTGCCCCATAAAGTCACCTCCACTGAGAAGCCTTCCATGTCACCCCTACTTGCTACAGGATCCCCCTACAGTCCCTTCTCTCCTTCCTCCCTGCCCACGGCAGCCAAGCCCATTACTCTGCCCAGGTTTCTGTGGCTATTGCTTGTAGACCTGGGCTCCCCCTGAGTCAGGCAGGTGAGAGGAGGCAGGGAGGAGGGGGGCAAAGGAAGAGGCCATCAAATGGGGCTTCTTGAGCGAGAGGACAAGATAAGCCTCCCCCATCAGACAGGGGGCCTTCCTGAGAGCAGAGGTCAGATCTATTCTATCAGATAAGGATTTCCCTGAGCAAAGCGGCCACAACTCCTCCCTCACAGGAGGCTCCTGCATGACAAAGGTCATGCCTCCCTCCTCGGACAAGGAGCTGCCAGAGGACAAGAGAGCTATGTCGCCTCCATTAGATAGGGAGTCCAGGGGAACAGGAGCCACGTTCCCCCATCAGACAGGAGTCTCTCTCCTGGAGGACAGGACTATGCCTCCTCCATCAGACTAGGAGCTCCCAGAGGGCACCCTCCCCATCTGCTGCCCCCACAGCAGGCCCCAGAACAGACTTCCGCTCAGTCTAAGACACAGAGAAGGGCTTCCCTCTGGGGCAGAACTGGGGGGGGTCTCGTCCAATCCTCCCTTGCAGAGGGTCCCACACCAACTTCCCACTCATGCTCTCAGCTGCACTGAAGCTGCCCTGCCATCCTTAAGATAACCACGTGTCTGGGCGAGGCCAGCGGCCATCTGTCCTGGACAAGAATGTCGATTTAGGAGATGGCCAAAGGGGCAACAGGGAGATCCCCGACAACAGGATGCCCAGGACAGACCCTGCACTCAGCTCCCACCTGAATGGGACCAGACGTGTAGGCTGAATGGGTCTCTGCCACCAACTGGGCAAATCTCCCCCATAGCCACTGACACCCCGTCTCCCGCATCTGCAAACTCCGTTAGCATCCACTGCTGGCTAAAGTGGCAGCAGGTGTCAGGGAGGAGAAACAGCGGGGCCCTTTGCGGGGCCCTCCGTGAAGACATCACTGGCCTTCCCCGGGTGCCGTCCCTCAGCCTGGCCCAAGCCGCCTCCACAACCGTCGTCCCCATGTGCGCCAGCTCCAGGGAGCAGCTATTAGTTAGCATCGATCCACAAAGTGCTCTGCCGGCACGTTTTATGAACTCAGCCTCACCCGGGGCCCTGGGGGCCAGGAGCAGGAGGTGGAAACCGAGCCGGGAGCCCAGGCCACTCGGCAGAGGCAGAGTAAGGGAGCAGCTGAGCCCCAAGCCCAAGGCCCAGACAAGCCCAGGGCCAGCACTCAGTAAATGTTAGCCGAACGTGTGTTCACTGAAAAGCAACCTGACTGGATTTGGTAACTTAATCTGGCTGTATTTTCTCACTAAGAAATAATAATTAGTAGTAGTAGTAAGTGTGTAATACAAGCCAGGCACTATTCTAAACACAATATTAACTCATTTAATCCTCACAAGAACACTATAAGGTGGATACTCTTATTATGCCCACTCTACATATGAGGAAACTTAGACACAGAGAGGTTAAGTAACTTGCATAAAGTCACAGAGCTGAAAATGAGAAATCTAAACAGCTCAAATCATCTGCTTGATAAATTAAGGGGTAAAAATACAACCAAGCCTCTAAATTTTAAAAGAATTAGATACTTTTCAAAGATAACAATTTATCCTAAGTGTGTTCCAAACCAAATACATTCATTATTGGACATCCTGTGGTATAGTTAGGATGTAAGAGGTTCTATAAAAAAGCTGTCTTACAAATGTAAAACATGTGCTTATCAGTCATCTCAAAATCATAGTTATCCTTCTTTTGAAACTTTTAACTGAGTAGTTTTGTTAAAATTTAGAAAACAAAAAAGCCACAATAACAATTATTTTAAGATTTATTTATTTGTCATGTGCTAGGTATTTTACATATTTATCATGTTTCATCTTGAGGACAACTCATAAAAAAGGCATTATTCCCTCAAGGGGGCTTCACTGCGCCTCCAGGATGACGGCCTCATCTGCCTCCTGGGTGTCTGCCCCCCAGGTGTTTGGGGGTGTTGCCCCCCACGATGGGAGCTGCTTCAGGGCAGAGACTGTGCTTGGCACAGAGCAGATGTGTCAGAAAGGAGCTAACAGCTTGGGATTACGCAGGCCTGATGCTGTCTGGAGTGTTAAACGAGGCACCAAGTTAGAACTCTTCAGGTGGTGGAGATACCACCACCACCACCACCACCGTAATAACAGGCCCCTGTCCATCCGGGCCTCGGCTGGCTCACCAGCTCTCAGTGGGTCACGTTACCTCCTAGGGGCCTGGGCAGCTGAGATGAGATAATGGGTATGAGGAGTTCCTGGGAGGCCAGAGTGCTGAGCAGAGACAAAGGTCTGTTATTAGGACAAGGCTGAATCATCGAGCATTTTTAAGAAATGCATTCCCATTACTTCCAAGAACACACAGGCTTGCAGAGGAGGTGAGCACAGCGAAGCCAGCCAAGAGCAGCTGTCCTCAGTGAGGTGGTGAGCAGGGAGGAGCATTCTGGGGCATCTCCAAGTCTCTCCCCAAACCAAACCCTGGGACTTGGTGATAAACACCCCCACCCTCGTCCCAAACCCTCCACCTGCTCCTCACACCAGTTCCCTTCCTTTGTCCTGATGGGCAGGGGGTGGCGGGTGTAAAAAGCCTGCCAGGAGGAACAGTGCTGGCCCCTTCCTTAGCCACCAACCGGTCTAGAGTGACAACTTCAGGACCAGCTCCACCTGCCCCAACCTAGATGCTCAGGCCATCTTTCAACGAACCCCAGCGAGGCCACACAAATGGTGATGGACGTGGAAAAGCTGTCTGCCAAGACTGGCACACAATCCGAGTTCGATACATGGTAGGACCAGGGCCCTGAGAGGCACCGGAAGTGCTGAGATGAACAAGGCTATCCAGGGCCTGCCTTCGTGGGGCTTAAAGTCTAGTGGGGGGAAAAGATTTAAAGAACCACACGCAAGCACACATAGCCAGGAGGTAGAGGAGCTTTTGACCATCCTGCTGCGTCTCCCCACATTTATTTGGCACTCTCTGTGTATCTAGTGGGCCCTGGGCACTGGGACATGAGCCTCCTGGGGGCACTTGGGGTATGGCAGATCGGTCCATGGAACACGCTCCTTAAGGCCTAGACAGCCTCTCTGGAAACACGCTCCCCCTCCCTCGGCTCAGGTTTCACCCTCACCAGGAAACATCATGACTGACCAACATGGCCACCTTGGTGTCCTGATGATCGCAGGAGGTCCTGGGCAGCGGCACGAGCACTCACGTCACGGAAAGTGAAGGGCCCCGGTCCCTGGATGACTTGGCCACCTGTTTTTAGTTGGGTTTCTGTGAGTCTGATTGAGTCAGTCCTGGGGGCCTGCTCAATTCCTAGGGCTGGACTGCCACCTGGGGACCTTGCCCAGGCCAGACCCGGGGAGGCCAGCCCCCAGTGCCTTCCCCACACTGCCTCTGTTCTATCATAACTCCAGGCCTTGAGAAGCAGAGGGGTCTGTGGGGAAGGCACTGCCCACATACGGTGGGGGAGACAGATCCTGCAGAAGACACCACGAGAGACGTCATAAAGAGGGCGACAGTAACTCTGGGGAGGGAGTGGCTTGATTCCTCCCCGGACAGACAGGAGCTGCCGAGGAAGTTACAGAGAGCAGGTAACACCCGAGCTGGGACTTGAAGGATGGTTAAGAGTTTGCCAGGTTGTCAAGATGCCGAAGAGAGAACATCAAAGTGACATGTGTACGCGTGGCATTATACGTCCTTATACAGCAGGGTGTACATTTCAAAATCACTATCTCATTTGATTCTCTCAAACCCCATTATGATGCTACTTCCTGCCTCTCCCCCCACCCCAAACACACACATATATGCAAATAAGAAAAGTGAGGTCCAGTGAAGGCAGATGATGAGCCCAAGAGCAAATGGTGACTAATTTCCAGGCAGAGGGAAAGGATGGGGGGTGGCCGCTGGCTGGGGTGGCCCTCTTCTTGTGAAGGGCGGAGGTCCTGCTGTCAGGCAGCAATCCCTCATTTCTGGCCCCTGCTGGTCTGTGACACCCTCCTCCCATCCCCAACATACATACACACTCCTCCAGACCCCAGGGCCTCTCAGAAGGGGCGCCAGCAGAGCGACAGAGCAGCGTGGCCGGGGCCGGGCCAAGGAGGCTGAGGAAGAGCTGACCATTCTCTAAGGCCCGGCTTGGAGGCCCTGCCCGTCCCCCCCACTTGTCCTGAGCCCTGATAACTCCGACCTCCCGCTGTAAATCTCCTCTCCTGGCCTCTCCTCTCTCCTTCGCTCTCTCCTCTCTCGCAGCAGCTGCCGCCAGCCTCTCCCTCCACCCCTCGCCCTCCCCAGGGAGCAGTGAGCTCAGCCTTTCCCATCAGCCATCCCTGGGAATGATGGGAAATGCATGGCAGGCCAGGAACCGAGAGGAGGCTTGCCCCAGAGACAGAGAAGGAGGAGGGGGGCTTTTCTGAGGGCCGCGGGGGGCGTCCTGGAGGCGGGGCTCAATTCTGCTGCTTCCCATGAATGTCAGGCTGGGCTAAGGGCGCAGTCTGCCTGTCCATACTACATGCTCTACCTAAGGCGGGATCCGCCTGCTGGAGCTAGAATGGGCCTCTTTTTACGGATGGGGAGACAGAGGCCAACAGAGAGGCGGGAGAGAAAGTGCAACGGGGGACTGAGTGCCAGGTCCCAGGCACTGTTCGAGCCTTTCACATTTATCTCATTTAATCCTCACAACTACCCTGCAAGGTATGTGTGGTAGGCTGAATAACGGCCCCCTAAGATGCCCGCATCCTAATCCCTGGAACCGTGAATACGTTACCTTACAAGGTAAAAGGGACTTTGCAGAGGTGATTTAGTTAAGCATCTGGAGATGGGGAGACTACCGTGCATTATCTGGGTGGACCCAGTGTAATCACAAAGGTCCTTTCAAGAGGGAGGCAGGAAGGAGGGTCAGAGAGAAAAGGCAGTGTGATGATGACAGGAGCACTGAGAGAGAAACTGGAAGATGCTACACTGCTGGCTTTAAAATGGAGGATGGGGCCAGGAGCCAAGGGAATGCAGGCAGCTTTTAGAAGCTAGAAGAGGAAAAGGAACGGATTCTCCCCTAGAGCCTCCAGAAGGAACGCAGCCCTGCCAAACTATTTTAGGACTTCTGACGTTCAGAACTGTAAGTGAATAAATGTGTGTTGTTTTAGGCCACTAAATTTGCGGTAATTTGTTACAGGAGCAATAAGAGGCTAATAAAATAGATATTCCCATTTTGAAGATGAGGAAACTGAGGCTCAGAGAAGGCACATGACTTCCCAGGTCCTGCACGCTCCCCTCCACAGCACCCTGGCTTACTGGGAATCTCCATGGGCTCTTAAGGCCAGGAGCCCCTCGGCCAGGGCTTCAGGGCTGGGGAGAGTCTGAGGAGGGGGCAGGGGTCTCCAGCTGCAGGGACAAGGTTGAGGACAGAGAAGGGATCTGGGGAAGGTAAAGCTCTGCCTGCAAGGGGTTGTGTTAGAGCTGGGGCCTTCAAGAGTCCGTGACTGACTCCTACTCTGCCCCAAACTGTGAAGCAGGGATGCACGTAACAGAGAGGAAGGGCCCTGGCTATGCAGCTGGGCTCAGGGGGCCAAGTGTTTGCAGGACTAACCAAGATGAGACGAAATCCCCCGTTATCGCTCACTGATCCTGATAAAACCCCTGGGAGGAAGGCTCCTTATCCTTCCTCTCGCATTACTGGTGAGGAAAATGAGGTCCCGGGGGACGGGGACTGGCCCCAGTTCTCACAGCTAGTAGGGAGTGAAATGTGGGTATTCATGACCGCCATGATGAAAAGCACCACAACCATGACTAACAGCTATGGCGGGAGTGTGCCTGACACTGCGCTGTCGCCGGCATCTTCTGGGTCATTCTAGATGCCTCCCTCCTGTTTCAAACCCCTTAACTGCTCCCACAAGCCCTTCGCAATCTGGCCCCTGCCCACCCTCCCCTCCCAGCACACTCTCCTGTCCCCTGTCCCCTCCAGCCACACTGACCTTGGTCAGTTCCCCGGAGCCACCAAACTCTTCCCCAATTTGGAATCTCCCACAGGGGTCAGCCCCACCAGCCCGGGGCCACACACACTCATAGTGGAGAAACCACGGGTCCCGGCCACTCCTGCTCCTCCTTATGGGTAAAGGAGAGGGAGCAGGGCCAGGGGTCAGCCCTAGATGGCCGGAGGCCTGGGAGGTTGGAGCCGAGAGGGCCCGAGTAAGCCAGTCATTTCCTACACAGTAAAGGCAACAGCAGCCTGGATGTGGGACAGCGTGTGGTGGCAGAACCCCCCGGGGGGACAGGCCCTCCAGAAACGCAGACCCCAGGACACTGGAGCTGAGGGGGCCTCAAAGAACATCAGGTCCCACCCCTCAGGGCATGCATGGTGACACTGAGGCCCGGAGAAGGGCAGGACTTGCCCCGGCCCCACAGTGTGTCACAGTGACAGTCAGTTTGGGGTAGTGATTAAGGTCGTGGGGTCTGCCACTCACTAGCTGGTTGACCTGGGGCAAGGAGTGAATCTCTCTGATCCTTACCTCTGAAACGGGAATAATAACATGCCTTTCTCGATGAAGGCATGGAAGTGCCTGGTGCCGTGAAGCGAGAAATGAAAGCTGCCCTCACCATTGAGAGAGCTGGGCCTGGACTCGGGACACGGATTCAGGGGCTCACTTCCTCTGTGATATAGCTGGTGGGTTTAATTTAACCCCCAGAATGGACCCAACGGGGAGGACACTCAGAGAGGTGGGCACTCAGCGTCTCCAAGGCCACTGCTTCGGGGCCCCCTAAACTGGTCAGTCCTTAATCTCAGCTGATTATGTCTAGGAAAGGGATTATCAGGCTCATCCTCCTTACAGTGAAAGAAAGGACTCCGCCAAGGGAGCAAGCCTGGGCTAGAGGGGTTCCTGATCAAAAACCTGGGCTCCCCACTTCCACCCTGGTGGAGAGAAAAAGGAATCAACAATGCACGGAGCGCGTCCTGCAGGTGGCGCTGTGCTGGGGCTCCTGTGCAATCCTCTCACTTAAACCTCACCCCCGCCCACCGAGAGGGGATTGAGAGGCCCATTTTGCTGAAGAGGAAGCTGAGGTTTCCGCAGGGTAAATAACTTGTCTGCAGAACCAGCTAGCAAAGCCACATTCCTACACTGCTCCGGGAGGCCTCTAGGCGAGGGGCTGTTCCCATTCTAAAGCTTTGCAGTTTAGGGCCTTTTTGAAGGGAAGGAACCCAGACCAGGCGATGAGGCCCCGGGGCAGCCTCCTGACCCGCCTGTGGCCCCTGTGGCCCATCTCCTGCCTCCAGGCCCTCTCTCCTCACCTCAGCCTCCTCCAGAAATCTGTTATTAATAACTATGAAAATAACACCATTATGCTGTTGCCTCCATCTGGACAGAGCTGTCCACCCCACGCCAAGTGCACATCCACTTCATCTCAGACCTTTGCTCATTTGGTACCTACTCAGAAAGCCTTCAGTGACTCCCAGCCAGATCAGATCCCCCCATTAGGCACTCAGAGCACTTCTCAGTGTGTGCTCTTGTCATCCGTCTCCCTGCTCCAGACCATAAACCCCATTAAGCCAAGGACAGTGTCTGTTTGCTGCCAGGGTATCCCCAGAGGTGTGCCCAGCACTGGCACTCGGGGAACCACTCTGCAATGCCTGGGCCAGGCGCCGTGCCAACTGCTGAACCTAGCATCACATTTAACCCTCACGACTACTCTGGGGGGAAGGGGGGATCATCACCCTCCCCTGCCCCGGACGGATGAGGACAGTGAGATTCAGAGAGAGAAAATGACCTCCCCGAGGACACCCAGCTAACCTGGAACACAGCAGGGACCAGCACCCAGGACCGGCTACATAATTGTGGGCCCAGTGCAAAATGAAAATGTGGGGCCCTTTGTTTAGATTTCAAGACAGAGACAGAAAAGCATAAACCAAAAGAGAGGCCCTTCTGAGCTCTGGGCCCCATGTAACTGCACAGGTCGCACGCCCCTGAGGCTGGTCCCCTGGGCAGCCCTGTGTTCTGACTCCATGGGAGGCCCTTGGGCATCGTCCCCTAAGGCAGCGGTTCTCACTCTTGAGCACGGGTCAGAATCAGCTGGGAGGCTGGGTAAAACCTGGCTTTCTGGGCCCCAATCCCAGAGTTCCCACTCAGTAGGTGTGAGGTGGGCCTGGGAATTTGCATTTCTAACTGTTGCATTTCTAAAGGCGATGCTGATGCTGTGGCCCTGAGACACGGAGAACCACTGCCCTAAGAAATGCATATTTAACAGGGGCATTCCGGAAGCCTCGTGGACAGAGAGAGCTATCAGGGCTGAGGATACCCAGTGTCCTTCAAACTGTACTCAGGTCTTAGTCCAAAAGGCCAGCCCTGCTAAGAAGAGGAGTGTAGGGGAGGAAAGGGAGAAGGTGGGAGGAAAAAGGAAAATTTTACACAAGTTACCTTGTTTAATTTTTGTAACAATCTTGAGAGGTAGCTTCTATTATCTTTATTGTAGTGGAAACTGCAGCACAGAGAAGTCAATAATTTGCCCAGGGTCACAGCCAGGAAATTATGGAGACCACAAATGAACCTCGTTCTATTTTATGCGCTGTCAACAAAGCCTGCTTCAACCAGCTGGCCCTGACAGGGTCTAATCCCACGACCTGCTCAGCGCAGGGGAGCAGAGCCAGTAGCTGTGGGATGGATTCACAAGGTCCCAAGCCCTGGCAACCCCCCAGGGCCCTCCCCCTCCACCTCCTGCCTGCCCTCCAAGCCCAGACCTACAGCACAAAGACCTGGGACCCAGCTGAGGGGGCTAATTCCAGCAGGCCAGGGTGCCCACTCTCAGATCAGAGGTTCCTCCTACATCCAGGCCCTTCTCTCCGGGCTCCCCTCTGGCCACTTTCTCACACATAGCCTAAGCCCCAGATCACACACCATCTGTTTTAGAATTTGCACAGGCTGTTCCTTCTGCCTGGAATGCCCTTCCCATCCTACCTATCTGTCCAACTCTTACCCCTCCTTCAAAACCCCAGGTCAGTTCTACCTCCTCTAGGAAGTGCTCCTTCAGCACCTTATCCATTCTCACCACTTCATCATGCCACTCTCTGCTTCCCTGGCTGCTTCTCCAGTCATTCATTCTACAAATATGACTGAGCATCTGCCCTGCTCCAGGCCCAGTGTAAGGTGCTAAGGATGCAAGGCCCAGACTGAGCTCCGTCAGGATCTGCTTCAGCCTGTGAACCTCTGCCAGCAGGGGCAGACAGAGAGGGGGCCAGTGACTGTCCCCAGGGAGTGATGGGACCTAAGCTGGGGATTTGAAAAAGGGGGGGTTAGGAGGGAAAAGTAGTGCAAATTCTACATTCCAGGCCACTGCCAAGTTGTGGGGAGCAGCTCCCCAATGCCCCAACACCTGAAGTAAAGATCTTTGGCAAAGCAGCACAAAAGTACTACCAAAGGAACACAGGCATGCTATGCGCTTCTGTGCCGAGGGCTGCGTTGGCCGTGGGCTCCCCAGGAAACTGAGGCCCAGAAGAGGAAAGGAATGAGCCCAAAGTCCCACCCAGAGCAGACGGCAGCCCTGGGTGGGCCGGCAGCCTCCTCTCCCAGGAGATGTGGGTTTTAAACAGTGGAGGAAGGAGGAGGCAGTGTGCTCCCACCCTGAAGGAGTGCCCTGGGGACCCCTCCTCTGAGGCAGAAGGGTTTAAGGGCGCACTCTGGAAAGCCACAGCCCACAGAAGCCCCAGGCGAGAGAGGACGAGGAGGGGAGAGGCTGGAGTGGAGCCAGGCTGGCAGAGGAAACATCTTGAGAGGCAAGAGGGAGGAAGGGAGGAGGAATGAGAAAGGAGGAAAGAGCCAGACACGCAAACACCTCCGCCTCCTCCTTCCAACCAAAACAGAATCCCCAGCAGACTGCGACCTGCAAGGAAGGAGACTGGGAGAGAAGCTGGGCCTCAGAGGAGTGGGTGGCTGGGAAGGCGCCCAGGCTGGAGCCTCTGGAAGCTTCAGGGCCTGAGTAGCCCTGTCAGGGATGGGGGTGCGGGGAGGCCCCATCAACCGCCAGAGCCTGCCCAGCTGCACCCGCAGGGGCTGAGGCTCAGGAGGAAGGGGTGTGGGCTCCGCCTGGTTGCTCCTACTGCTCCTTCAAGACCCACTCAGGTACCAACTTTCCCCAAAGCCCCCAGACCCAATCACTGAGCTGGGCTGGGCTCCAGCACAGGAATTAGCACAAACTCAGAAAATACTGTGCAGCAAAACTGACCTGATGGGGGAGTCAAGGCCTAGCCCTTAGAAAGCCCACAGTCTGGGGGGAACCCAAGGAATTCAAAGGAGGGAGCGTGGGCATGGAGGCGGCTCTGAACTCCCAGACAACTAGGGACTGGCAGGCACTCCGGGCCAGTCCACAAAACCTCAGTGGAGACCTCTTCGTCTGGTAGGACATGCTGCCCGGAGGAGTGAGGAGGAGCTTCGGGACTGAGGAAGAGAGAGGCATCATCTTTGCCCCCTACCCCCACTACACACACACACACACACACACACACTCTCACACACACACACACACACTCTCTCTCTCACACACACACACTCTCACACACACACTCACAAACACTCACTCACACACACACTCACTCACACGCTCACACTCACTCACACGCTCACACTCACACACACTCACAAACACTCACACGCACACACTCACACACTCACACGCTCACACTCACTCACACACACGCTCACACACACACTCTCACACTCACTCACACGCTCACACTCACACACACACACACACAGTGCTGGGGGCTGAGGGGCTTCCAGGGACCTGGGTTCTAGTCCTGGCTCTGGGACTTGCACAAATCCCTCGACTTCTCCGGGTCTCTCGATTCCCTCACCTGTACAGTGGGGGTTCTCCTGTCGCCCCTTCCTCTCAGGGGAGGCACGAGGTGAAGGACAGACCTCTGGGATGACTTCAGCACCTGGGAGAGAGCCCCACCCCACTCCTACTCCCACCCCATCCCTGCCCTGGCAGCACCCTCTTTCCTCAGGCCTCCATTGCGGCCCAGGGAGCCTGGGAGACAGAGGCTGTGGTCAGGAGAGCAGGCAGCCAGGCCTGGAGCCCAAGGGGGACAGTGGCCCCCAAACAAATCCACTTCCTCTCCAGGGCCCTTTTCCCTCCTTCCTGTCCCCCAACTGGAGGAAAATCACCCTCCCCACACCTGTCCTCACTGCCATTCGAGAGGCTTTACTGCAATGACTTGTGTCTGGGCTTTCCCTCATCTGACTGGCTCTAAACTTTTGGAATTTAGGGCTCCTTCTTTCATTCATTTTTTTATCAAGTGAACCAGTCTGCCTTGGTTGAAACTGCCACTTGCTAGAGACATCAGTTAAGTGACTTCCCTCCCTCAGCCTGTTTCCTCATCTAAAAAGAGGGGACAACCATAGGGCCTACCCCACAGGGTTGTTATGATGATTACATGAGAGTAGTGCCCGGCACCTCGTAGTACATATTAGCTCTTATTATTATTAATAATAGTCAACAAATATTTATTGAGGACTTTTTGCATGTCAGACGCTATTGACCACCAGGGACATATGGCGACGAGGGCAGATTCATGCAATGGACCCTGGCTACACAAAGCTTCCCTTCTGGAAGGAAAGACAGCAGGGCCCCGCACGGCACAACTCCAGGGGGTGCCAAGGCACAGACCACAATGCCAACGGCGTCCCCTGCAAGCGTGCACCACAACAGCCTGCAAGACAGACATCAAAGAAGCAAATCACCAGTACACAGTGACTTAGGGTGAGTGCCATCAAGTACAGCACTCAGAGAGCGCAGGATGCGTGACTGACCAGCCTGAGAAGTCCAGGAGGCTTCCCCGAGAGGTGACATCGGAGCTGGGAGCTGCAGCAGCAGCAGTAATAACTCTGAAAGGGGCAAGGGGTGGGGATGTTGCACTGAGGCAAAAGGAAACAAAACTTACAGTGGGGAGGCTCTGGGGGAAGGAGCAAGACTCCCTGCAGGTCCGGAGGGAGATGGGTAGACGAGGCCAGCAGGACAGCTGGGCCTGGTCACGAGTCAAGATTTTACTGTCACCGAGACAAGACGATGGCAGGGTTTCAGCAGGGAATGGACACGATGTAGTTATACTTTAATAGGCTCATTTTGGCCACTGGTGGAGAATGGAAGGGCAGAGAGGCTCGAGTGGACACAGGGAGACCAGTTAGCGGGCAGGATCAAGAACAAGGCTGCTCTGGGTTCAAATCCAGGATCTGCCATTTATTTGCTGGAAGAGAGATCACAACAGCACCTGCCTCCTTGGGTTGCTGTGAAGATTAGATGAGTCATTGGAAGTATGTAAAGCACTTAGGACAACAACTGGCCCGTAGACAGTGCTGTGTGTTTAGCTGATATTATTCTTCCAGGTGGGAAATGAAGGTGGCCCAGATTAGAGAGGCAGCGACGAGAGAGAGAGAGAGAGAGAGAGCAAGATGTGGCCAGATTCCAGGGATAAAATCACCAGGTCCCGGTGCAAGGACCCAGCTGCTCCAGCCCCCCTGCCAGCTGCAACCACAGGAGAGACCGGAGCCGGAGTTGCCCAGCTGATCTCTTCCCACGTTCCTGACCCACAGAAACCGGACGAGATAAGAAGATGAATGTTGTTGTTTTGAGCTACTAAGTTAGTGGGTGATGGGTTATGCAGCAAGAGATAAATGGAACAACTCCTATTGAGATTTATCTGGAGGGAACCTCCTCTCCCCCATAGGCAGGAAGCTGCACCTTCGGAGCAAGAAAGGTGTGCAGGGGAAGGGAGAAGGGGTAGCCCCCAAGCCTGGGACCTCTGCAACTCCAGACTTCTGCCCTCAGGAAGCGACCAGACAGCGTCAAAGCTGATCATTCCAGCATTATTTACAATAGCATAAAGCTGGAAATAATGCAATGCCAAATAAGGGGATGGTTCAATAAACTGTGGAGCATGCACATGAGGAACTCTTATGTGTCATTAACAAATATGGGTTAATGGCATGGGAAATGCTGAAGGAAAAAAAGCAATAACCCAGAAGTCATGGACAGTTGAAGCACAACTGTGTTTGAGTACACAGGCACGCGCACGCACACACATACACACACATACACAGCAAGGAGGGCCAACAGCAAAAAATTGTTTAATGTTCCTTCTGAGTGATGAGATTATGGATGATTGATACCTTCTCCTTGTCCAAATGTGAAGGTTTTCGTGGTTTTTAAAATAATTATTGAAAGATAAATGTTAGTTCTTTTAAATGTCACTCTGCACTCTGCTCACTCCTGTTTCTAGGATAACACACACCAGAATGTTAGCCCAGGCAGGGTAAGGATTCTTGCCTGCTTTGTGCACGGCTGGTGCCCCAATGCTAGAATGGAGCCTGGCTCACAGCAGGCGCTCAGGGAGCATTCGTTGAATGAGTGCATGAGTGAATGAATGAATGAACGGCACTGAGAGTGCACTGCATCCCTCTGAGTGCACAGCAGCCTCCCTCATCAGCCCTCAGGCAGGGACAAGGTCTGGCTCCATTCTTTGTCCCCAGGGCTCAGCACAGAGCCTGGAACCAAGCAAAGGCCTGGGGGTGAATGGAGGACTGAATAAATGAATATTCTACCCAATGGGACCCTCCCTGATCACAGTGCGCACAGCCCTCGAGGACCAGGGGCTGGGTGTGAGAGTGTGGTGCCTGTGTCCGGGAGAGAGAGGGGGGATATAAATATATTGGGGCTTTCTGCGAACCCAGAAAGCTCGGCCCGGCCTGACTCTGGCTCTACCTCCCTCCTCAGGCCCCTCCTGGTCAGCTGCGACTTTGCCCCTTTGGTCCCTCCTCACACCACCAGGGAGAAGTTCTGGAAGGCCTGAACTGCTGTGTCTTCACTCAAGACGTAGCTTTGTTTTCAAAAGGAGAAAAGAGGGAGCAAGCTCCTTCCTGGAACCACTTTTCTGACCCCCCTCTGCCCCGGGACAACCTCAGTGACCAGCATCTGGGAGGGAAGCCAGCAGGTGGATAGTAGCTCTGGGTGGGGGGAGGAGGGCAGGCAGCTGGAGTGTGAGGCGGGGGGACGCAGGTGTTAGAGAGGGCAGTGTGGGGTGGGAGGGGGTACAGAGCTGAGAGGGAATGGGAATGAAAGTGGCTAGGTGATAGTGTGTTGGTTGTCACAGTGAGGGGGTGGGGTATGTGACCTCGCTGGGGTGACAGACTGAGGATGGCAGTGGGAGAGGTGCCAGCCTGGAGGCAGAGCAGAGCAGGGAGGGGAGCAGCTAGAATCAGACTGTTTCAGTCCAGGAGAGCTGCGGTCAGACTCCGAGCCTGAATGACTGCCAGAGTGGGGGGGGGGGGGGGGGCACGACGGTGGGGGGAGGGGCAGGGGGCACAGTGTGCAGACAGTGCCTGCTCAGGCGGCTCCGGAGAAGCAGGAGGTGATGAACACTTTTCATTAACAGCTGAAGCTGCCGGCGCAGCCAGGGAGGAGGGTGCCCAGGGTCTGACTCCTGCATCGGGATGTGTGGGAGCTCCAGAGAGCAGGCCTGAGTCATGCGCCCATCTATGTCCCCACAACGCAGCCCAGGGCCTGGCTCAGCGGGGGTGCTCAGCAAACAAACAAATAAATAAAACTGTGAATGAGTGATAATAACGGTAGCTGACACTTCCACAGCTCTTACTTTGTGCCAAGCACCAAACACTTTACAAATATTAACTCACTGAATCCTCATGAACAATTTAAGAATTCCATAATAAAAGATGAAGATTCTCATAATAAAAACTTCATTATTCCCATTTTATAGATGGGGAAACTGAAACAAACAGGGGCTAAATAACCTGCCAACACAGCTATGAACCCAGGCAGGCTTGTTCTAGAACCCCTGGTCTTAACCAGCCTGCCAAACCGCCTCTCACTCAACACCTTTACCCTGTCATAGCCACTCACTCCCAAACCATCTTTCTCCAGCAGCCTCACCCCAACACCCATGTCCACCTCCAGTATCTCCTCCTAGCAGGTGCTGCCTTTTTTTTTTTGATTAGCAATTTTTAAAAATAATTTATTGAGGTGAAATTCACATAACATAAAATTTACCATTCTAAAGTAAACAATTAGTGGCATTAAGTACATTCGCAATGTTGTGCAAAACCACCACCCCTATCTAGTTCCAAAACATTTCCATCACTCTGCAGTAAAATCCCTCACCCGTAAGTAATTTCTTCTCCCCATCCTACCCTCCCCTCAGCCCCTGGCAAGCCCCTGGCAACCACCAATGTCGGCTTTCGGTGTCTATGAATGTATCTATTCTGGACATTTCACATAAATGGGATTATACAAGATGGGACCTTTGTGACTGGCTTCTTTCACTTAGCACAATGCAATGTTTTCAAAGTTCACCCGTGTCGTAGCATGGATCAGTACTTCCTTCCTTTTTAATGACTGAATAATATTCCACGGTATGGAGAGACCACAATTTGTTTATCCATTCCTCCACTGATGGATATTTGAGCCATTTGTTTCCACTTTTTGGCTATTGTGAATAGTCACTGCTGCCTTTTGACCCTCACTGTGAGCCTGTGAGTGAGAACTGTTCTGTCTTGTTTCCCAGAAGGTGATGCTGAGGCTCGTTCATGGTAGAGAGGGTGACTTGGACTGAAGCCCCCTGCCTCCCAAACTAGAGTGTCCCTCCCTACGTCCTCATCTCCCACCAGCCATTCACTCACCCTGCAAGTCACACCTTTCCTGAGCATCAGTTACCACATGCCGGGCTCTGGGCTGGGTGCTGGCGACATGGAGTGGACAGCTCAGGCTGAGCCCCAGTCTCCACCACAGCCTGAACCCACAGGGATGGGTTCCCGACCAGCCCAGGGGTTCCAGGATCCAGGTGGCACACCATGTCCAAAATGAGTACAGAGGCAGGAGTGCCCTGCTCCTTTTCCTCCCAGGTCTCAGCTTCCCTCCCTGCCAAGGGGGAAGATGGCCCCCAGCAGGAGGCTCCAGCGATCTGCACAGCAAGACTGTCGAGTGGAGCAGGAAATGCTGAGCTGGAAGGGCCTGCAGAAGACACAGAACTCACGGCCCGGGAGTGGACAGGGGACGTGGGATCAGGACAGCCAGGGAGGGTTTGCCCTGCCAGTCAGTCATGTCACCTCTCAGACATAAATGCACTGGAGAAGCCCTTGGCCAGCAGTTCCCACTCTGCCTTCCTGCCGGGTAACCTTGAGCCAAACCTTCTCTGAGACATCTCAGCCCAAAGGCAGGAGCTCGAGGATCTAGAATTCCAGACTCTTGGTTGGGAGGAATGGGTTGACCTTAGAGGGCCTTCCTGTTGAAGACAGTCCCCTTCAAGGTGTCTCTTGGTGAAGATGGTGTGGCTATGCCCACTAGAGATCCATGGAGGCCACGCCCTTCCTGGTCCTCCGAGAAACCACCTTCTGCCACATGTTAGGCTGTTCACAGGACCATCAGTGTGTGGGCGAACAGCCTAGTCACTGTCACCACTGCCTCCTCAGGCCCTCTTCACACGTGACAGGGGCCTGACAGATATGTGATGAAGGAACAATCCTCAGTGATATCCCAACTTCTAGCCTCTCTTTTTCTAGTCTATTTTCTACACAGCTGCCATGTGAACCTTTAAATCCTGCCTCCCCTGCAAGCTGTGTGGCCTTGTGCAAATTGCTTAATTTAGCGGAGCCTCAATTTCGTCATCCGCACACACAGGCTCTACTTCTGGGGTAATCAGGGAGGTTAAAGAGAAGGCACATGCACAGCACCTCCAGGGCTAAGGAGGAGTCCAGGAGAAGTTGTTCAAAGAAAATTGTTTCTCTTTGGCACCCTAACCCACCCCATCCCTCCCAGCCCTAATCCTCTAATCTCTCTCTTTCCCAAAGGCTGGAGGGAAGAGCCCAGCCTCTGGGCCGGCCCCTGGCTGGATGTAAATGTTTATGCCAAGCCCAGCCTCCCAGGGACAAGTTATTTGCTCCACTGGTAATTAATTGCAGAAGGCCCGGCTGGGTAATAAACTCTGCCGGGAAACATAAACAGTTTGCACAGAGCTCCAAATCCATTGTGAGGCCAGGAGAGAGGGTCTGCGAGGAATGGAATGTCCTCCCCAGTCTCCTCCCAGCCAGAGGCAAGAGGTCACTGAAGATCAGAACTGGAAGGACCCTTGGCAATCCGTTGAAAAACAGCAGCTGGCATTACTGCGCGCTTACCTTGCTCCAGGCAGAGCCAAGCACTTGACTTATCTGGGACGACTGTTTCCCCCATTTTAAGGAGGAAACTGAAGCTGAAAGAGGCAAGGTGACTTGCCCCACCTAGAAAGCGGCTGGGCTGAGAGGGGCACCAGGCCTGACTTCAGAGGAGGGAAAGAAAGAACAGCCATGCATTCAACAAAAATGTACACGTGCTCCCCTGTGCCAGGGGTGCTGAGTGCTCGGAAGAAAAGAAAACAAAGTCGCTGGTTCAGAGAGTCACAGCAAGTTACAAGTGGCTGTTTGAGCTCTGCAGGGCAGAGAGCACACAGTGGGCCTCTGGCAGGAGCACACAGTGGGTGCACAGTAACTCACTTTAGTTTCCGGCTAAAACTTAGGGCCCTTTTCTTTGGGCCAGTGTAGCTTCTCGCCAAACAATTCAAGGTGTCTCGAAGGTACTGTGCCAGGGCTGGGATGTAATGATGGATGAACAAAACACAGCCCTGTGGGCCCCAGGGAGCCCACAGTCCAATGGGGGGCACAGACAAACCAGTAAAGGGGTAGAGTACAAGACAGGTTAATGAGGGTCATGGGGCAGGAGAGAGGGACAATCAGCATTTATTAAGCACCGACTGTGTGCCAGGCACTGTGCTAAGCCCTACATTATCTCGTTTAAGCCTTACCACAACCCTGGGGGTGAGGA
Organism: Tapirus indicus; assembly: GCA_031878705.1. Classification (NCBI taxonomy): domain Eukaryota; kingdom Metazoa; phylum Chordata; class Mammalia; order Perissodactyla; family Tapiridae; genus Tapirus; species Tapirus indicus. Next base: position 30,145,355 of record CM062924.1, read on the forward strand.
GGATATCATCATCCCAATATTAAAGATGAGAAAACTGAGGTTCAGAAAAATTATGTAACTATCTCAAGGTCACAGACTTAAGCAGTAGAGGTGGGATTTGAAAACTGCCTGACACCAAAGCCCATGTTCTTTCCTCAGAGCCCCCCCAGCCTCCTCCTCCCTCCCCTCCCTGAAGGAGGCACTGAAGTTGGGAGGGACAGGAAGCAACCACCACTAAGCTACCCTTCCCCCAGTGCTGCAGGGGGAAGCAGCGCACCCTGCTGGCCTGGCTTCCTCTCTGAGCAGGAAAGGTCAGCGCAGCCTGCCTGGCAGCTTTTCTCTGACACAAAACCGGTCAGGCTCCTTACTCTCCCCCCACCCCCAGGAGAAAGATAGGTCAGTCCAGAATTCCACCCTGCCACTCCCCCACAAAAGGGCCACTCAGTTGACAACAACCCCTTCCCAGGGAGTGTACTCCACAGCTTATAAACACTTTCACCCTCTTAGCTCATCTGACCACCACACCCCACCCCAGCACCCTGCATCCCCAGCGCCCAGCACCAGGCACGGCCCAGTGCAGGTGAATTTGACAGGCAGCAGAACTGGCTCCATCTCACGGAAGGAGAGGGCTCCCCCAAGCCATCTCCATCCATCTCCCACCAACATTTACTGAGCTCCCGCGACAAGCCTGGGGCTATACTAGGCAGTTTCATCTGTGGTACATTATTTAAACCTTTCCACAGCCTTTTCAGGTAGGTGTTATGCCCATTTTGCAGATGAGTAAGAATGAGAGAAGAGAGACCTTTCCAGTCTCTTATTTACACAGTAAACAGGATCTTCGGGTCGGCCTGGCCCGGAACTAGCTCCCCCAGATGCTTTCACGTCCTGCATCAGCAGGGAGGGCTCTAACTAATGACCAGGTCCACACGATGGGATGAGACCTCCCTGAGGCCCTGCAGCCAACGTGGCACCAACATCCCAGCATTAAGGACTACCCAGCCAGAGCAGGGCAGATCTAGGCTTGAATGGGCCTGAAGCTCATAGAGTTTGGAAGCCCTCTTTAAAAAAAAAATTTTTTTTTAAGAGAGAGTACAAAAATATCTTCCTTTTGCACATCTCACAAGATCCCTGAGCACGTGGAGACATCGCTAGGCCTTGGAAAGGGACCTGGAGCGCGCAGGGCCTGAAGCTGAAGCTGCACAAGCCTCATGGTGAAGCTGCCTCTGGGCTGGAGGAAGGGCCCAGAGGCGATCCCAGCACAACTCGCCTTCACAAAGGCCCTGCCTCCAGCCCAACAGACAGACGAGGCTCCGGAGGACATTCGTTCTTCTTGTCAGGTGTCCTGCTGCTACTAACACCTGCTGCTACTAAACCCTCCCTGCAGTTGGTCGGAGGCTGTCTGTCTCTCTCGCCATGGTTTCAGAAGGAGCAGAGCTCAGTACGTGTGCTCACACGGACAGCACACTGGATTTCTTTGTGATCCTGGAGCACATCCCCAGGAGGATCCTTCCACGTCTGGGCCTGCAGGGTCAGCCCTCACCTGCGCCTGGAATCCTGCCAGCAGGGGCAGCCCTACTGAGAACCCCGTCTCCATATATTTGAAGGGTATGACACGGTTTACCAAGTGTTCCTATATCCCACATCCCATTTGGCCCATACAACTGCCCTGGGAGGTATGCAGAGCAAGTTTTATTGTCCCCATTTACAGAAGGGGACAACAAATGACACTCGTGCACCTATTATGTGCTAGACATGCCAAGGGGCCTTCCACAAGTGACAGATGCCCTGGCTGGAAAGGCTGTATCCTCTTGGAACAGGTAGGGAAACTGAGGCCTCACTCAGCCTCTGGGGCTGGGCCTGAGAACGGGGCTGCAGCCCTGCTCTCCCACCTCCCAGCCCAGTCCTCTGCCCAGTTGTGTCTCAGTCTGGAGTGGACAGTTCAAGGGCAGTGGGCAGACACGCCAGAACACAGTGGGTCAAGGAGCAATAGGCCTCTCTCCAGCTTCCGAGGCAGAAGAGCAGCTGGGGGCTCATTACAGGCCTTCCTGGAAAAGTGGAAATCAATGATTTCGTTCTCTCTGGATGCGTCAGAGGCAGAATGCAGGGGCCTTGGAAATCTGAAATCTGCTTGAAAGCAATAGCCTTACAGACTCAGGGCCTTGTATCTTCCCACACCCTGCCAAGCAGCTGAGGGCCCCATGCCCACCTCCCACCTTCCACCTGCTGGGCCTTCCAGACCCTTCACCAGACCACTTCTCACCCCAGAAGCCAGCCATCCAGCGCTTACTCTTGTTTGTCCAAGAACCACCTTTGTCCTTCCTCATGATTCATTCATTTATATATCCATTCTACAAACCCTTATGGAGAATGCAGCTCAGGACAGAGGGGTTTCCCAAGATGTGACACTGCCATAGTCCCAGGAAAACTGGGATGACTGATCACCCTAACATACTGTGTGCCTGGTCCTTTGCTGGGCACTGAGGACACATCGGACATGGTCACTGCCCTCAGGAAGCTTCCAGTCTGAGGGTGGCTCCCATGAATGAGGAACCACTGTCAAGGCACCCACTCAGCACCTCACACACATTATCAACTGCGACCTACGAGGAGGGTGTTATCACCTCCATGGTGTACGTAAGAAAACTATGGCTCAGAAAGGTGACACGACCTGCCCAGAGTCAGAGCTATAAGTGACACGTCAAGACTCGAACTCAGATCCAACAAGACAGATAAAGGAAAGAACAGGTTCCATCATGAACATTAAGAAGATACAAAAATATAAAGACATGTTTCATTTAATTCATTTTCATAGCCCCAATGTCTGGCATGTCCCAGAGGTTCAGAAAATGTGTGTGGAAGGAAGGGAGGGAGGGAGGGAGGAAGGAGGGCTCTGCCTAATCATCTCCAGGGCTATGCCTAACCATCAAAGTCCGTTTCAGCTGTTTTCTTTCAACACCAGGGCCAGGAAGGAAGTGAGAAGGGGGAAAGAGTGCTTCTCCTTTGGGTCAGCAGCTCAGGGTTCACTTCCTCCAGAGAATCTTCCCTGACTCATTCCCCCACCCAATTCTGGCCCCCACTTATTTGAGCTGTGTGTGTGTGTGTGTGTGTATGTGTGCGTGTGTGGTGCTTGTACTTCTGCAAACCTGGACCTTGTCCGGCCGTGCCAGCCCCTATCAGGAACTGGAGGTCCAAGAGCTATCAGACACACGTTTGCCCTCTAGCACAGGAAGCTGACACATCAGCAGCCAACTGTGATACAACGTGCCGTCATGGAAGCCTGTAAGGCCCTAAGGGAGCGTGAAGGAGAGCACTGATTGCCTGGGCAGAGAGCATGGAGGCAAGGGAAGGCTTCAGGCCCAAGCACGCAGCAGGTGCCCAGGGCAACAGATTCAACTGAAGGTTAGTTTCAACCTTAAAATATAAGGGAGCTTTCACCAGTCAGAGGAGGAACGCATTCCAGACAAAGAGACCGGCTTGGACGAAGGCACGGAGGTGTGGAAGTACAAAGACTGCGGAGGAAGATCCAAAAAAGTCCTTGCAGACAGAGTATTGGCTGTGTGGTGGGGAGAGTTGGGAAAGAAGCACAGGAAGGAAGTTTGGTGCAAACCACGAAGGGCCTCCAGTGAAGAATGTGGACCATCCTTTAGGAAATGGGGAGCAACTGATCGGTTTTTAAGCTGGGGAAGGACAGGGCCAGGTGTGAATGTCAGAATAAGAGGAGGGTTTCAGGGGTTTCGACTGAGCAGAGGGACAGCAGCCAGAAGACTGCCAACAGTCCAGGCCAGAAGTGGGGCTTGGACTGAGCTGGTGGCAGTGGAAGGGGGAGAAGAAAAGCACTTTGGTGATGGGGACATGTATCCACCGTCATCAGGTTGGGTGCCCTGAGGGGTAGGGTTTCTCTTCTCCACAGAGCTCACTGCACCCCCACCCCAGCTCCACACTCCAACGAGCGACGTCGGGCTGTGGCCTGGATCAGGGCTCAGTCTGGGACTGGGTCATGGTTCTTTGTTTGAAAGTTCTTCCTACTAAAAAACTTGACTCTCCTTTTTCTGCATAGTTGATTCTCCAAAATGGTGAACATCCGAGATGGCTGGATTGTTTCAAGCACGCACACTGAGTCGCTGCTGCTGAAGTCAGCGCTCTAAATAATACGAGAAATGAATATGTGCATATTAACCACTCGATTATGCTGTGTGATCATCTTTGTCATTTTTAGGATATTAAAAAAATCTGTTGCAAAGAAAAAGTTCTCCTTACTGAGTTTAAAAATGCTTCCAGCTTTCTCCCACTGCCCTGGGGCTATGCAGACCCATAATAAAATCACCCACTCGGTGAGCCTTGCTAACACGCTGGGTGTTTCCATTAGCACAGACACAACAGAGAAAGGATGGAAACGTCATGCCCAGGGGCTGAAAAACTTGCCCACAGACACAAAGCTACTGGTAGAGGGGAGGTGAGAACCCCATCCCGCTGCCCCTCTCCTCCATGCCACTGCCACCGGCCCTCAAAGCTGCAGGGACAACCCCCATGGCCCCCGGCTACCCCCGCCCCACAGCCCGGAAGCCTAGAGTGTTTCTCGTAAGAAGCATTTCTCCTAGTCTCCCAACTATTTCATGTCCATTAAAATGGAACAGTCATCAGACCTCTGCAGGGCCTCCTAGGCCTGAGGACAGCCTTTGCTCCCCGGGCCCTCCTCCCGAGGAGACCCTGGGCAGGCCCCGGTTTCCAAGGGTGAGTTTACTGAGCCCCGCGTCTCCTCACACGCCTGCCCATTTCCTCTGTCCGGCCCGAGCACTCACTGTGACGCCACGCGGAAGAACTTTCACTTTTCACCCTAGATTTTTTTTGTCCTCAAGCAGTCTGCAGTCCCAGGACAGCCCTTACTGACTGACAGCAGACGTCTGACACTGTGCCTGGCACATAGGGACTTCTCAAGTCTCTGATGAAGGAAGTCAGCTTCGGCTGAAAACACCTGTCACAGAGATGGCCAGGACGAGTGTCACCGCTGGCTCACCTCAGACTCACCCTCCAGAGCCTGCTCCATGTCCCCACTTCTGAGGAGCTGCCTCTGACCCTTAACCGCTGGGCTTGCTCTGCCTCCAGTGTAAACTAATCCCCACTATCCCGTCTCAGAGCACGGTGTGATGATCTATTTCCTCTCCCCCACAAGATGTGAGCAGCACGAGGGCCGAGACTTGCCTGTTTCCTCTTCATCCTCAGGCGCCCAGCACACGGCCTGCGATGCGGAAGATGCTCACAGACGTATGTGTTCATGGGAACCTCCTCAGGAGGGCAGGGGTGGCCAAACAGAAAGGCAATCTGGAAACACCTAGTCCAGAGGCCCCCGGGGGGTGGCATTCCTCGTCATGATGCTCCTGCCACCCCAGAACCCAGGAGGGCCCGGCCCAGAAAGAGCATGGTCACAGGTGGGAGACAGGAGCAGAGCTGCTCCTTAAAGCAGCTTCCCACTAGTTGAGAGACAGGCCACTGGGGTGGGCCAGGCGGCTTCGGGGAACGTCCCTTGAGTGGAGGTCTGGGGCTGGCACCCAGCAAGTGCACAAGAAATGTTTGTGAAATTGAGTGGAACAAACTGAAAAATGCTGGCTATTTCTTCCTCTAGCTGCAGAGGGGCCAGCTCCCCTCTTGGGGCACTTGGCAGGCAAATTATCTCAGGCCACTGCGTGTTTCCTCTAATGAGGCTTCTCCTCTTTGCAGCTCTGCTCCCAGGAGTGTGGGAAGGGGGTAGCAGGCAGAGCCAACCCCACTGGCCTGCAGAAAGGCAGCACACACAGCTCCTCCCAAAACGGTGTGGGCAGCACGTACCTCCACCCCAGGCAGGGAATGGTCACAATGACCTCTCGGCCCAGTAATCCCGAGCCAAGCAGCGCCTCCTCCACAGCCCCTCTGGGGAGGAATGGAAGAAGGAAGCAGGGAGTCATGCTGAGTTATGTAATCAGCTTCCTTGGAGTCAGAGGCCCTGGCAAGTCGCAGCCCAGCGCTGCAGGGAGAGGCTGGGGAGGGGAGGCGGCTTTCTTCCCCCCCCTTTGCTGCCTCTCCACCAGACCTGGCAGACCTCTGCGGCGGGCGCGGCTTTCCGAGCGCCCCAACTCCAAGAAGGCACCTCCAGCTAGGGGTTGGGAACCAGGAAGGGCTGTTGTCTGAGTGTGTGAAACAGTGGCCTGCTGGCTTCCCTGGCAGAAAACCAGGCTCTGGGCTCTGCACCAGCACCTGGGGGCCGGGGCTAAGGGAGAGAGGCCTGGGGCCCTCCACAAAGCCCAACCCCACCCCCAGCTTCCTGTCCCCCAAATTCTCCCCACTTCCTCCTGGAGAATCCACCATGGGTGAGGGGCCAAAAGGGAAGCACCCGGGCTGCCCCAGCACCACACTGCTCCACCCCTCCCTTGCGTGGGCAATCTCACTTCCCTTTCCTGCCATCGTCTGAGCTTCTCCTCGGGCCCAGCGCAGCCCCCGACCCCCGCACACCCAGCTGTGAACACAGCCCTGGACAGGCCGGGAGGAGGGAGGGAATGAGCATGTGGGGTGGGCAGAGACAGAAAAGCTGAGATCCTCTCTGAATCTAGAATAATAACAATGACTTTTCATGAAGTCCTTACCCTCTCTGCCCACAGCAACCTCATGCAGTAGTGACATTTACACCTATTTCACAAATGAGAAAACTGACCCCCAAAGCGTTTAAGACCCTTACCCAAGGTCACGGAGATAGTGAACAACATTGCTGGACAGCAAAGCCTCATCTGTCTGACTCTGAAATCCACACTCCAAACTTCGTGGCTCTACTTTTGGGGAGCCCCACCTGGGGGTGCCGCCTGGGAAATTCCTAGACTGATGGAAAAGACACTGCTCAGCCTTAAACAGTCACTCATTGAGGACACTTGGGGACCCACAGGTCAATCATGAGGACAGGGCAGGGATAAGGCAGGACAGGGGCCAAGGGTTTGCCTGCTGCCACAAACAGCCTTCCCTTCTGATTAACCTCCAGCAACTCAATCTTCCGCTGGATGAGACCCGCACACGCCTGCCCCTGCCAGAAGACAAGGTTGCGAGGCCAAGCTATCCAGCAGAGAACACAGCCTGCTCTGTCCACACTCTCCCCTTCCACCTGTAGACTGAAGAAGGAAAGGGTGCTAGAGCCCTTCTAGGCCAATGCCTCTCCTACTTCCCGCTTGACACATGGAGAAACTGAGGCCCAAAGAGGAAAAGCAGCTTGTCCATGCTATCACAGGGACAGTGAACAAGTGGGGTCCCTATATCCCAGACCAGAGCCCTGCCCTTGATTCATCTCACCTGGGTGCTGTCCCCAGAGAGCACCCTCTCTCATCTGTCTGCCTATCTCTCTCCCTGCTCCTCCACCCTTTCTCCTCCCTTCCTGCTTGCCTTTCCCAGCTCTGCTCAGCAGGCCCAGTGTCTGAACCCTCCCTGCAGAGCATCCCTCTCCTTCTCACATCTCTTCTGAGGCTGAGCACCCACTTCCCTCCACTCCTCTGGGCCAAGGAGCAACTCTTGGGTGGTTTAATTAGCTGATTATGACCACAGCCTGCTGGATCCAGTGCCCAGAACTCTGTCCCCAGTAATTAGGTGGATTGTGAGTACTAGCCCAGTGGGAAGCTGATGGGGAGTCTGTGCTCTGCCAGCAGGCCGAGGGATGGCTCTCCAACTGCACAAAGAGCTCATTGATCACCGGTAGGTCATCAGAAGCCATGGTCCCCTCCTCAGGCCAGGTCAAACCGCACTGGATATGCTGTACCCAGATCCAGACGGCCATCCTAAAGGGGGACTCCCTACTCTCCCAGGCCACTGCCCAGACCCAGGAAAGGCTCAGTAAATGTCTGAGAATGAGGATGATGAATGGAAGCCACTTTCTAGGGACCAGGAAGGGATGGCTCCATGGCTGGGACACTTATTTATAGAAGTAGGATTTGGACAAGCAGAAAGAAGCAAGGATGGCATTCTAGATGGGGGAGCAGCAGAAGCAAAAGCATGGATGAGCCACCAGGCCCCCTGCCAGGTAGCACTGGTTTACAGCAAGGTAAAGCCAATCACCCAGTGACCTCCACCCTTTGGGTCACAGAATAATCTTAGGCCTGTTGCTCTGGGCCACTTTTAGATACTTCAAAATCAGCAATGATGTCGCACTGTCCTCACCAACCACACTGCCCACTCCCCAAATATATCTTTTCCCAGTGAAACACCTACATTCAGCCTCCTTCACTGAACAAATATTTATGGAGCTCAGCACTGTGCCAGGTCTGCACAGGTGCTAAGGACAACAGACCCAGGCCAGGTGCCCTCAGCCTCACACAAGACATCACAATGTGCAAATAACCAGGACCCATGCAGAGAGGGAGGGACGAGTGCAGAGAGAGAGAGAGAAGATGGCAAAAAAGGTCACAAGGCACTGGGAGGTCAGTGAGGGCTTCCCAGAGGAGGAGGCCATGTGTGATCCAGTCCTTGAAGGACGGGAAGGGTGTTGTGTGGGGTCAGGCCACCACCCACGTACTGAGGGCCAACTACAAAACAGGCTTGTGCTGAGCCCTTTGCGGCCTCAAAAGTGAATCAAACAGGGTCCCTCCCTGGGGGAGCTCACAGCCTGGTGAGGGAGGCAGACCCAGGAAGAGGTCCTCTAAGAGCTAACCTCACATAACACCGCCCTGTGCATCTCCAAGCTTCATCTATTTTAACTCACTTAATCCTTGTGACAACCCACGGTGCAGGCACTGTTATTACCCCATTTCACAGATGAGGGAGCTGCAGCAGAGAAAGGGCTCAAGATCCCCGGAGGTCACCCAGCTGGGAAGCAGCAGAGCTGGCATTTGAAACTAGGAAATCTGGCTCTTCCTAGAGCCTACCCACGATGCTAATCAGCCTCTAGTCTATGCTGATCAGACCACGGAGTGGGCTGGGGGCACACGGAGGAGGGTGTCCACGAAGAGGGAACAGGCTGGGCAGAGAGAATGAAACCTTCCAGGACCTGCTGGGGACTGCAGGTGCTTTGAGGGGGGGGGCTGCTGGGGAGAAAACCTGAGCCCATGGGCACAAACCACACCCACCAAACCCAGCTCCCCAGCAGTCTCAGTCCCACTGGCCTGTGGCAGAGGCCTAAGCTGCCCAATCCCCCACTCCTGGCCCTCCAGAAGAAAGGTCACCCCCACACCTGCTAGCAGAACATAGGAAAGAGGTGACTCTGGAGAAGGGGCTTTCACATGCTGGCTGATTTGACTTCCATAGGGATACGAAGACCCAGACAGGGTGATTGTCATGCCCAAGGTAACACAGCGATGAGTAAGCATAGAGCATACCTCTGGGACCCTCCTGAGGTGGCACATCCCAGCAGTCCACTCCCCACCCCCTCTTCTGGCCCTTTGCCAAAATGCCCATTGACTGCACAGTCCTGGGAAGGTGATGAAGCTGCAAAAGGACCAGGAGGATGAATTGTGGGGGCAATGTGGGAGCGAGCTCCTGCCTCATCCTGGCTCACACCCGTTCAGTTTCTGGGCTCAGGCTGCACCCTGCACAGCCACTGAACAGCTCAAACCTTGAGTGAGGAGTCCTGCCTCCTGCTGGCCTGACATCGGCCACAGCACTCAGCCTTGCTCCAGGCTCTTTAGACCAATGGACCGATCCCTCTCCAGGTACAGGAGGACCCACGGGGCCACCTGTGGGCTCAGCCAGGCCAGGCCCAGGCAGAGGGAAAGCTGTGCAGCTGCTGTATGACTTCAGTCACACAGAACTCCAGGGACCTGTCTGGTCCGGTCTCTGGGGCCTGGCCTCCTGGGGGCCTCGTCTGGCACGAGGTCTCCTGGGAAGGAACAAGCAGTTCTTCTGAAGTGGGACTAAAGATGGGGCCAGTCCCAGGAAGGAGGAGGCGCGTCTCCAGAGAGACAACCCTGCCAGGGCCCCTTGGGGAGGGAGGGAGGGGGCTGGGACAACAGAGTCCTTTGTTCCCCTCTCAAAGCCACCCCATCCTGCCCCACCCCCCGTTTTACACCCCGCTACTAGGACTCAAGCCACCCCTGGGGCAGGATCCATCCTGCACACAGGAGGAAGTGAGGGTGCCCAGGAACCATCAGAGAGAATACCTGTTCTAGTCCCAGGGCTCACCCTGGAGACACGTCCTCCCCTCCGGGGTAGACAGGAGAACCGGGCACTCATTCTCTCCTCAGAAGCCTGCAGTCTGACATAGGAGACACGGCCCTCACCTGCAGAAGCCTGTCTGCTGGGGGAGAAACAGGCTCCACTCGCAGGAACGGCCTTCTGATAGCGTGGTCCATCCCCTCCCTCAGGACTTCCCACTCTGACAGAGGAGGCCACATCACAAAGTCTAACGTGGGAAACGTGCCTTCCATCCTTAGAACTCCCTGGTGGGAAAGACCTAATTTCAGCACTTAGGGAGCCCCTGGGCTGAGAGCAGAGGCAAGAAGGGAAGAAACAGTTCAGTCCAGCCAACAAATCCCTGCCAGGCAACTCCCATGAACAGACCCAGAGGCGGAGAATGGGCCAGCAAACAGGAAACAAAAATAGCCCCAAACCAACTGGGGTTTACCAATCGGGGAACAAAGACACCTGGGGTATGAGTAACTGAGTAAGACAGCGCCATGAAACCCACCGCCCAGCACCCAAGGCCTGCTCGCCAGGGCTGCCATCTTCCCCTGCAGCCTCAGCCCTTCACTCTCCTGCACCTGCACCCACCATCCGCACCTTGGCCTGCCCCACCCCCCGTTTTACACCCCGCTACTAGGACTCAAGCCACCTCAGGCTCTTCCTTCTGCCTAGAACACCCAAGCCTTCCTCAAGCCCCAGGACCCAGCTCAGAGGGCACCTCCTCCAGGAAGCCTTCCCCGAGACCCAGACTGAGTCCGATGCCCCTCTTTCAGAAGCCAACACAGACATACCTCCCCTGTGACCAGTTCATATTTCCACAATGTCCCTCCCACCCCCAAGCTGAGCCTGAGCCCCCAGGTTCCCAAACACACAGCCCCCACCACCCCCAGCCCAGGGCCTTACACCCTTCCTCCAAGAGGCTCAACCCAGCTCCAGGCACAGAGAAAAGCAGGCCCTCCTCCTCCCTCCTCTGCCCCCATAGCCCGGCTTTGCCCTCATTGTTCCACTAAAAACCCTCTCACCAGGTTACCAGCCACTGCCTTCTGGCTAAATCCCAGCGATCTTCCCCAAGCTCATCCTCCGGTCCTTCCCTGCTTCTTTGGCTCCCAGGACACAGCCTCACCTGTATCCTCCTGTCTCCACTCTCAGGCACTGGTGCTTTCCAAGGCCCCAGCTGTCCCTAACATCCCCTCTTCATATGCCATATCTTCTCCCTGCACCACTTTATCCACACTCCCCAAGTCAACTACCATCTCTAAACAGAAAACTTCCAAATCCCTGCCTCCCACCTCCATCCCTACCCTGAGGTGCAGACCCACCACCTCCATCCCTACCCCAGATCCACACCCATCTATGCAAAAGCCTCCCTACATCTTCCTTAACTTCTAGTCTGCTTCCTGCCAAGCTGCTCCCCGCTGCAGGCCTCAGTGAGATGGTCAGCATGGTCACTCTGGCAGCAGGGGAGGATGGCCTGGCAGAGGCCAGGAGGCCACTCAGGGCATGCTGACTCCCGGCTTGTTCTTCCATTGCCGCAGCCACGAGGTGTGGCAAGCCCACAACTCAGAACCCCTGAACCCGTGTCAATAGGAGGCTTCAACACCAGGCAAGAGGTTGGAAGGAGAGAGCTGCGGAGAAGTCTGAAGCCCAGAGACCATCCTAGAATCAAGGATCAGAGATGGTAGGTCAGGTAGGTCAGGTTCAACACTTCCGCTCCCAGCAGTCCCACAGCGGCCCTGGCCAAAGCCACAGGACTTCCCCATGTTGCAGCCAAAACGGGTCACACAGAGCTTAACCACCAAGAAAGACAACAGCCAAGGTTCACAGAAAGCTGATGATTACGTGTCCCCATCACACCCACCCTCCTCCCCTGCCAAAAAAGAAGAGTTCATAAACATCTGTTGGAAAGTCCATTCCATCCCATTGCCTCTCAGGAAGTCCCTCCTGTTGTCTAACTCTGATCCTTCCTGTTGCCAATTACATTAATGGGAACAGCAAGAACCAGAAGAGATGCACGACTTGAGGATGGGGCCACCAGGGAGGTTGGAAAGGCCAACTGAGAGCCAGACAAGCCCCCTCCCTCTAGGGGAATGCATGGAGCAGCAGAGGGGCTGTGTGGGCAAACAGGCCTGGGTTTAGAAGCTCATAGGCTGAATGGCAATGGACAAATTACTTAATCTCTCCTAGTCTGTTTTCTCATCTGCAAAATGGGAACAACCATCCCTCCATTAACAGGATCATTGGGAGAACCAAGTGAGATCATGCATGTAAACCTCCTGACATGCTGCAGACACCCAACCAGGGAGGCCGCTGGACTCCACCTTCGTATTCGTATTTCTCAGATCCATCCTCTCCACAGCCTTAGTTCAGATCTCGCCTTCTCTCAGGCTCCTCCTCAGTCTCCTCACTGGTCTCCCTGCTTCCAGGCTTGCTCCTCCCATCCACCCTCCTTGCCACTGCCACAGGCATCCCTCTGAAATGAAAATCTGCTCCCATTCTCCCCTCCTCGCACTCCCCTCTGAATCACCATCGACCTCAGGAGAAAAGCCTCTCCTTAGCTGGACATTCCAGGCTGTGGACGACCGGCCGGGGTTACCTCTAAGTCTCACCCCTCAGCCCCAGCCCAACCTGCAGGCGGCACGTGCTGCTTCAGGACTCCAAGCTTTTGCACATTCTGCACCCTCAGCCAGGAATGACGTCCCCAGTCCCATCCTCTTGGCCTCTTCATCCTTCTAGATGAAGCTCAGTAGCTCCAATGCCACCTCCTTCCCAGGAAAGCTTCCCTCACCATGCCCCCTGCTGGGACTGGGTTGGGGACTCCTCCTAAGGCCTCCCATGTCACCCTGCATTATAGTCACCCACTCTGTTCTAAATCCTCTGGGGACAGAGTAAAGCCATTCATCTCTGAAGCCCCAGCCCCTGGAACTCAGGCTGCATTTGTTGACTGGATGAGTAAGCACTCCTAGAGCGCCTTGTTGGAGCACTCACCGTGCCACCTGCTATGTAACTAGGCCCATCCAGGCCTCTGTCTCATCCCCTTTCCCCCTTGACTCTGGGAGTTCCTAGAGGGCAGTGCCAGTGTCTGACTAATTCCCATTGTCACTTTCATACTGGGGATGCAAATCCAGGCACGGGGACGTTTGCGATGACTCCCGATCCTCAGGTATTGGATATTTGCGGTTTCCTCTTCTAAGTCAGAGATAAAGTAGAACCCCATGGCTTACGGAACAAGGTAAGGTACAGTCCAATTTTGATTTTGCTCTTCTCTTCCAAATTACTCAGGAAACCTGTCTGGAAGGGAGAGGGAGGCCTCCTGGGGCTACAGGAGAGACCGAGCGGGAGAGCAGGGCCACCATGAAGTGGAGTTTAGCCAGGCCTGGGCTCCAGGCTTCAGCCAGCACCTCCGGCCCTGCCCAGTGAATTCAGTAAACACAAGGAGAGCCCTGAAAATTTTAATTAGTATTGATAGCTCCAATTTACAGGTGGGAAATCTAGGGTCCAGAAAGGTGAAGACAATGCCCAAGGTCCCAAAGTTCCCCCAGTGAGTTAGAGGCAGAGCACGGGGAGTCACAGAAAAGGCCCTGGCCCCAAAGATAGGATCCCCAACAGGTGCCTGGCTGCTCACGGTGTCCCCATCCTGCTGACACCCTATTCCAGCAGGGGAGCAATGACACTCCTCTCCAAGCCACAGAGAGGCAAACCAAGGCCCAAGAGGAGCTGAGTCACCCTGATGGCGAAGCAGCACAGGAGAATGAAGGAGAAGAACTGACTCTTGACTCTCTACAGGGAAAAAAATCCTACCCAACTGGTCAGGAGGATCTTGGCTTTGAGGAACACAGACGTGGTAGAGGAGAGAGTCACACATTCTCCTGCTGGGGACACAGACCTGGGTCACAGTACTGGCCAACTGGCTGCAGTGGGAACTAGCCATCAAGGTGAACGCAGTTGCCTCCCGATCTTCTGCAGCCGCCCCCAGCAGCCTGGGCCTCCACGCACAGAGCAGGGCAGGCAGTGCCCGAGGGCGAGCCACAGAGAAATGGATCCAGTGGGCTCCAGCCTCTCCCCTGCCTCTGACCCCTCTTGACCTTCAGCAAGTCAGGTAACCTCTCTGAGCTCTGGTTCCTCTTTTGGAAAACAGGAAGAGGAAAATTCACCTCCTTGAAAAACTGTCAGGAGGATGGCTGGGAAGCAGTTTCTAAACCTTGGACGCTCAAGTCATCTCTGAGCCTCAATTTCTTCTTCTGGAAAATGGAAATAATCTCTGGAGGACCTTTCTCCTGCTGTTGAGAGAGAGTGTCAGACGGCAGTGGGTATGAAATTGCTTTGTCAGTGGTCCAGAAACGTGGTGAGCACTGGGCTGTTTCTCCCTAATCTGCTAGTTCCTCCAGGGAGGGAACAGGTATTACACATTTTTGATCCGCACACTATGCCTAGTACACAGCAGGTGCTCAATAAATAGTTATTGGAAGCAAGGAGAAAGAGGAAGGGTGGAGAGAGAGCAAACAGACAAGGGAGGAGTGGGGCACAATGATAGAAGAGAGTCAAGAAAGAAAAAAATGAAAAAGAGGGGTTGCAGAAGGAGTGAGGGGAGAAGGGGAAGAAGAAGCTTCCATCAGAACTTAGAAGGTGGGCAGACAGAAGGGGCAGAACCAAGGGGACCAAGCGGAGCACCTGGCCAGAGCTTGTCTTGGGCCCCGGCCCCTTCCCCCCTTTTGTCCCAGTTTCCCATTTCAGATGCGTCGCCTCTCCCTCTCTGAGGCAGGGCAGACTCCTAAGAAGAGAGGAGCCCCTCTCCCCACCCCAGCTCCAAACACATCCTCGCCAGCCCCCCAGGTGTCGGAGGTCAGAGAAAGAGGAAACAGAGTGGATGGGATGCATTTTTCCCAGGCTCCAGGGGGGACCTCCCACCTTGCATAATGTGTGTGTGTGTTTCCACTTCTCACCATGTGGGGACTGGAGTCAGTGTGTCAACAGCCCCAGGGTCTGTCAGCTTGTGACCACAGGGTGCCAGGCTGCATGCGCATTAGTCTGATGTGTGTCTGGGGGGGGTCAGTGTTGGTGTGGTCTTGTTGGTGTGGACACTGTGTTGGTGAGGTATGTGCCAGCACAAGCATTCATGACAGTAAGGGTGACAACGTGTGTGTGCCAGGAAGAGTGTTTGTTACAGTGAGTGCAAGTGACAGTGTACGTGTACATCAGCATAGGCCAATATGTGTGTGCTGGTGTGTTAGAGTTGGTGTGTGTTGGAGTGTGACCTGTGTATGCCAAGACTGTCAGCAAGAATGTGTTGAGTGCGTACCAGTAAGTGTGTGACAGTGTGTCACTGTATGTGATGAATGTGTGGCAGTGTATAACAGTGTATGTGCCAGCATGAGCGTTCCCATGAATGAGTGTGCCCGTGTGTCCACATGAGCAAGCGTGTCATTGTCTGTCGACCTGCCCCCGACTGTCTCTGCGTCTGCTGGCCGTCAGCGAGTGAGTGTGTCTCGGCGGCGGCGACGAGCCGCGAGCCAGACGGAGTGGCCCGGTCCTCTCCTCTCGGTACCCCCGCCACAGCCCTGCCAGTGACCACACTGGAGACCTCGGGAAGGAGAGCTGAGCGACGCGGAGCCAGGCGTCGGCGGTCCTGGGGGGACCGCGAACGCAGAGCCAGGACGCAGACTCGAACCCCCGCCCGTGCCCTCGCCCACGTCGCCCCACGCGTACCGGGCCCGGCCGCCGCCCGTACTCACCGTGTCCCTTTGTCGCCCATGGTCCGCAGCGGCCGCAGGGAGGTTCGCGGAGTCAGATCCCGGGCTGGAAAATCCCGGGCGGCAGGAGGAGCGCGGGCCAGCCGGCTCCCGGCTCCCTGCTCCGCCTCCTCCGCGCTCCCGGCCGCCGCCGCCGCCCCCGCCCCGGTCCCCGCCCGCCGCCCGCCGCGCTGCACAGCGCCCAGGCCGCGGCCAGGGGCGTGGAGCCGGGCGGGGAGTGTGCGCGCGTGTCTGTGTGCGCGCCGCCCAGCGAGCCGCGAGGGCAGGGCGGCGGGGCGGGTCAGGACCCGGAGGTCGGCATTTGGGGGTCCACACGCGCCTTTGCCCAGCTGTGTGTGTGGTGTACGTGGGGGCGCACCCTGGTGTAGGTATACGTGCGCGTGTGTGCAAGCGAGAGTGTGCCGGTGCGGGTGCGTGTGCACGGCTGTATGTGCGATGGGAGTGTATTTGTGTGGATGAGCCGCGTGCACGTCTTTGTGCAGTTGTGCGTGTGTGCAAGCCTGCTCCCCCGCGCACGCTGCGGGCACCCTTTGTGTGTGAGGAAGGGTGGAAGCCCACGATCTGCCCACCCAAGGCCGAGCTCCTGGTGGCGCCCTTGGCGGGGTGGGGCTGGGGGTCGGTCCGGGTGCGTGGCGTGGCCTTCGCCCTATGCGCCACCCTCCCCCACCCCAACTCCTCGGCCTTCTGGAGAGAAAACACCCAACAACCCAACAGGGACAGGAAGAAGGGGTGGAGGGGGCAGGAGGAGGCAGCGCAACGCTGGGGAACTGACGAGGGTGGGAGGGGGACCGGAGGCGAGCCGGGGCAGCGGTGGCTGCCGGGAAGAGGAAGCAGTGCGAAGAGATAAGGAAGGGGGCGCAGAGCTGGCCTGCTGCAGCCTGGGAGTCTCTGCCTGGCCAGGTAGCCTAAGGGGAAGTGCTCCGGGCCCAGCTCCTCCACCTGCTGTAAGTGACCCTGGACACCAGCCCTCTCAGAACCAATTTCGAAACATGTAAAATGGGATACTAACACCAGCTTGCAGAATTGTTATTAGGTGTTTGCTGGCCTCCCCTAAGTGCCTGACACACAGTAGGGGCCCAGTAGATGTTAGCCCATTCCTCTGTAGGCTTCTTGGTGTCCTCGAAATCCTGGGACTCTGCTTTGTCTCAGGTTCTTTTCTGTCTTGCAGGTAGTGGGAGAGTGTGAGGTCTTTCCCGCCCCCTCACTGCTGGGATTTGGCTAATTGGCCCTGATAGGTCCCTAATATTGGCGTATTACTGGGAGGAAAGGAAGCTATCATTTACTCTGATGTGATTGTGAGTCTGTAAACATCTCCTGTAATTATGCTCAGAAGCAGTTACCTATGCTGGTTACATGTAGTTGGGTAACAATATCCCAGCATAATTACATAATTATGTCCAGATGGGCGGGTGGTGGAGGAGGGGAGGTACCGATGGGCAGGCAGGGTGGTCCAGAGTCTGAGCAATGTTAGGAATTAGGAGAGTGTGGATTAGGGCCCAGAACCTTCCTCCTGGTCTTGACCTCTCGGCTTCACCCTCACTCCCACAGGGGAAGGAGAAGAAGCCACCTGCTGTTTCTGCTGAGGTCAGGGGTCTTGAGAGGAGCATACCAGAGTCCTGCACAATGACAGGAGGCTCACTGTGTGAACCAGAGACGACCTGAACCAGGATGGAGAGGCCAGGTCCCACCGCTCTCTGCATCAGTTTCCTCACCTAGAAAACACAGGTTCAACCCAACCACGTGACCTCCGGTGGCTCTCCTCATGGTGATGCCCAAAGTACCTGGATTTAAAAATTCAGGCAAATTCTTCATTTGACTCAACAAATATTTGTGTTTAGTTTACTATAAAATGTAATGTAAATTACTTCCAAGTGGCACAAACAGTCTAGGGAGATGCATCAGATGGTTTCAAGTAACCCCTGCCCCACACAGCTCTTCCCAGCCCAGTTTGGAAAGCATGGCTCTAACATTCTAGGACACTGAGCAGATGGTAGGCTGCGGAGTCAATGTGCCGGATTTCAAGTACGTCCCCACTAGCCTATAAACTTCGTGAGGGGGTGTGTGGTGTGCCTGGCACTACTTGATGCTCACAATTCTATGAGATAAATGCTCTTTTCCCTTTTTTATAAATGAGCAAACTGATAGAGAAGTTAAGTAGTTTGCCCAAATCCCTAGCCTCCTCTGGACCTTGACCTCTGACCTCCCCTCCTCAGGCCCTCCCCAAAGGGAAGCTAATACGTAGTAGAGCCAAAACTTGGCCATAGATTCACTCTTCATTCAATAACTGTTTGTTGAATGTGCCGTGCATGGTTCCAGGAACTTACAAATCAGTGATCAATAGGACAAACAGAACTGTCATTCCAGTGAGGGATCTAGGATGGGGGAAGAGGAGTTAAGGGGATATTTTCGCTTTATTTATCAGGCTCTTCAGACAGTGTAGTTATGTATTCCTAGTATAATTAAAATTAATAAAAATGTAAAAGTAGTAACGTTGAGGAGACCTCTGTAAATCTAAATAATCTAATTTCAGGCAGTACTTAGTGTTAGGAGGGAAATAAAACAGTGATGAAGCAAAGAGTGATGGGCACGTGTACTTAGAAAAAGGCTCTTCCAGGAGATGGCTTCTGGGCTGAGAACTGCAGGTGAGCACCCAGTGATGTGTGGCATGTGGGGAGAGCCAGGGGAAGAGCTGCCCAGGTGGAGGGAGCAGCAAGTACAGAAGCTGGCCCTTTCTGAAGCCCAGAAACAAGGACAGGGTGCCTGGATTTGGGTGAACAGGGATGGAGTGGTGCAGATCATGCAGGGCTTGTGGTTGGGGCTAAGGAGTTTGGGGAGCCAGTGGAGGGTTTAGGAGATGAGTAACAGTACCTGCTTTCCATTTTTAAAGGTCACACTGGCTGTTGGATGGAGATGTCTTGGAAAGAGACAAAAGCAGAAGCAGGGCATCCCATTATTGCAGTAGACAAGAGAGCTGATGGTGATTTGGACTAGGGTGGTGGCAGCAGAAATGAGAAGTAAAGGGATTCATATCTATTTGGAGGTAGAGTTAACAGCACCTGCTGAGGGGCCAGCTGTGGACAGTGGAAGATCCAGAATTACTCTGAGGTTTGGGGCATGTCTGTTTGTTCCACCCTCCACGCAGCCCTCCTCCCCACATATTTCTCCAAGGGCACTGTTGGTTGCAAGGACGGGAGGCTCCTTCCTTCCTGTCTCAACCCATTTGTAATACATCCTCCACCTGAAAATCAGAGTGATTTTTCTAAAAGGCAAATAGAGTCTACTACCGAGGCTCATGGGAGATGTCATCCCCAACTACATCCCAACTTGGGCCAGTCCCGTGCCTGAAATTTACCACTCACAATAATAATTCCTCACCAAAAGAGAGAGAGAGAGAGAGAGAGAAAGGAAGTATTTTTCTTCCTGTGTAGATGAGAAAACAAAGGCTCAGAGGGAAAGTGGCTAAGCCAAGTACCCAGCAAATAAAATGTAGAGCTGCCACTCAAACCTAAAGTCGCTGCTCAGCTGGTGGGGTCGCTGAATGTCAGACTGGAGCGCGAGTGCGCGGGTGGCTGGGGGGAGTGCGAGGAGTCTTCAGCTCCCTGTTCCACAAAGGATGTGAGGCTGACTGATGCATGCCTTTGAGATGTTAAAGGATAATAAACTAAGGAGCTTCCCTACCTCGGCCCCAACCAGAAATCTGGGTGTCGTCCTTGACTCCTCCTTTGCCCCCCTCAATCCAGATCAGTCCCAGACGTCTACTTCCTAAGTGTCTCCCAGTAAAGCTGGAGAGGTAGGCAGGAGCCAGAGCATGCTGGGCCTGGAGAGCCATGTTAAGGAATTTGGTCTTTATTCAAAGATCAATGAAGAAGTTTTAAAAGATTTTAAGCAGAGCAGTGACATGCTCAGACATGTGTTTTGAGAAGATGGCTCCGGCTGTTGTGTGAAGAATGGACTGGACGTGGGCCAGAGGGGATGCAGAGGGGGAGGCCAATTAGGAGGCGGTGTTGCAGTTTAGGCGAGAGATGATAATTGCATTCCAGGGAGAGGACATTCAACAGCTGCAAAGCCAGGGAGGAAGGAAAAGGCATGACACTTTAGAAGAATTTGGATGGATCTGTGGCCAAAGCACAGAGAGGGCAGGGGAGGGCTGGAAAGGAGGATGGAGGCCATATCCTGAGGAAGCAGGCTCACAGACAGGTCAGCCCCCCAAAATGTCAGGGGCTGTTTTAGGTTTGTCTAACAAGATCTCCAGTTTGCCTAAGAAGATTTCGTTATGGTGGGATTATTGGTATTTAACTATCACCAGGTGGACAATTCAAGGTTCTCATTTGTAACCAACAAAACCAATTCTGGCTGACTTAAACATACAAAGAATTTATTGGCAGGATATTCAGGTAGCTGCTACTGCTGTATAACAAACATCACAACTCATACCCCCACTGTTGCCAGCGCCAAACCTAGCCCTGTGGCTGCCCCAGAAACTAGATATGGCTACTGCCACCTCTGTCACCAGAATGGATTCTTTGCTGACCCAACATATTTGAGTCAAAGGCCCCAATGCATCTGATTGGCTGAGCTTAGTCATGTGCCCTTGCCCTGGTCATGTGATCTTGCCCTTCCTGCAAGGACACTGAGAAACTGTGTTGTTGGCATTTGTGATTTCCATACTGAGAGGCAGGCTTTAACTTACTCCAAGATTCATAGGTTGGAGGATTCCCCAGACATAAGGAGGGAGTTTAGAGGCTGAGTAGCCAAAAAATACAAATATCCACTTTACTGTGAAATGCAGCTAAGTGAGTTACAGTAACAGCTCAGAGCCAGGAGATGACAGGAAGGGACAGATACCCTTGCTAACAGAGAGGCCTTTGCCAGACTGTCTTAGTATTTTTAGCTTTCTGGAAAAGAGAGACAGTGGTTCTGATTCTAGTAACGGCAAAGTATTTTGTATCAGACTAACCCTCCTGCAGATAACAATATAAACTTTGGACACAATATAAAAACAAGGATTTGAAGGCACTGGAGAGCAAACAACAAGAGTCCAAAACTGGAGGGGATTTCACTTTTAAAAGATGGGAACCTCACTGGGTGAAATCTACTTTTATATGCCTTTCTCCTGAGGGCACTCCTCAGTCTGGACAGTGTAGGGAAGCTAGAACTCATGCAGAAACCTCGAGGGAGCAGAAAGCTGCTTGAGGTATTAGAGGAAGGAATTTGGGGGCTGCTAGAATGGCTAGAGATTGAAGGCAGGATCCTGGGAAGGAGGGAGCCATAGAGGGGTTAAGACTCTAAATCTGCATACAGACTGTCCTCAGGTCCTTCGCTGACCCCTAACTGTACATACCCAGGGCTGACTTCCAGTGGAAAGCAGTGGTTAGAAGGCCCAAAGAACTGAGCAGAGATCACAGATGTTTCCCACCACAGGGGAGATAAGTTTGAGTCTTCCCAAGTGATAGCAACTTAGCAAACACCTTGGGCTTTCCACTGAAACCTCAGAAGTGCCATACCTTAACAATAAAGACTGTGTCTCAAGACTAAGGATTTTGGTCCAAGATTAAAAGTAAAATAAAATAGACCCAATAGCCAACACTTGGAAACAATCTAAGTATGGTATTTAGACTGTTTGGAGAGACAAAGTGCAGTATATCCATTCAAAGGACTATGATTCAGCAGTTAAAAGAAACTAAATACTGGTCCATGTTATGACATGATGCGCTTCAAAAACATTATGCTGTGTGAAAAAAAGTCAGACACAAAAGAACGTATTTTGTATGATTCCATTTGTATGAAATGTCCAGAAAAGGCAAATATATAGCGATGGAAAGTAGATTAATAGCTGCCCGGGACAGGGGTGAGAAGGGAAGAAATGGGGATTGACAGTAAATGGTCGTGAGGGATCTTATTGGAGTGAAAGAAATGTTCTAAAACTTGGTAAATTTGCTAAAAAGAATCACTGAATTGTACACCTGAAATTATGAATTATATGATATGCCTATATGTAAAAGATGCCTCAGTAAAGTTATATTTTTGAAAACTAAGTGATAAAATCAACAGAAACTGTTTAAACATCAAGCTGTGAATTGTAACAATTTTTTTTCAGATCATCCCCAAAGGGGTAGTTAATTAAGAGGAAGAGATAAATTTCAAATAGAAGTGATGTATGTTCTCTTAGATTTCTCAACAATTCAATTAATGAATAGGAGTTGTTCAATTCTTCTTAATGAACAGGAGGAATTCAGTTAATGAATGGCTTGAATAATCAAACTAACACATTGAAATTTTTTAAAAATATTTTCCTGATTTGACATAAAATACTGAGATTGATGAAGATAACATAAAACTCATGACAGGACACTACAGGGAGGTCCTCAATGACAGCCTAGTTAAAGAATAAAAGAGTATTTGATTAGTGACCATATACAAAAAACAATTTAAAAAAGGCCTGAAATCTTCTTACAGCTCATATAAAAGAAATATTAAAGTTTTGTACCAAATTTGACAACAACCTTAAAATTTTATGTGACATTACCAGTAACAGATTTTAAAGGTGAAAGAAACTTTTCTAAACTATTAATGATAAAAAAATTAGTAAAAAATGAAATAGAGCTGCCTTAACAAAGCATAAAATCAAGCTTCCACAGTTCAAGATGATCAGCCAGTAACTTAACCACCTTTTAGAAGGAAAATCAATAGCCTCCATAGGAAGATGGCAAAGTCTAGAGTCTCCACAGCTTGTCATCTATAACATCCAGTATAAAAATAAAAATTACTAGACATGTGAAGAACAAACAAAACAGAAAAATATAACCCATAGTCAAGCAAAAAAGCAGTCAATAGAAACAGAATCCAAGATAACTCAGATGTTGGAATTATTAAGCAAGAATTTTAAGCCAGCTATTATAAATATGTTCAAAGGCTTAAAGGAAAAGATGTTCATAATGAGTGAACAGATGGGTAAATTTCAGCATAGAAATGGAAAAAAATTTTTAAAGAACCAAATGGAAAATTTAGGTTTCAAAATACAATATTTGAAACAAAAAGTTCACTGATTGTGTTTACTTATGATTGGCGGCAGCAGAAGAAAGAGTGAGTGACCTTGAAAATAGGTTTAAGTCATCCAATTTGAAGAAAAAAGAGAAAAAAAGATTGCCTCACTGACTTGTGGACAAAATCATGTAGTTTCAATCCCAGAAAAAGAAGTGACACCTCATCAAAGAAGATATACAGATGACAAATAAGCATACGAAAAGATACTCCACATCTTTGTCATCAGGGAAATGCAAATAAAAACAGCAATGAGATACTACTGCACATCCATTAGAACAGACAAAACCTGAAACACTGACAACAGCAGATGCTGGTGAGGATGTGGAGAAACAGGAACTCTCATTCATAGCTGGTAAGAATGAAAAATTGTATAACCACTTTGTAAGACAGTTTGATGGTTTCTTACAAAACTAAACATACTTTTACCATATGATCCAGCATTCATGCTTCTTGGTATTTACCCAAATGAGTTGAAAACTTAACGTCCACACAAGAACCTGCATGTTTATAGCAACTTTGTTTATAATTGCCAAAACTTGGAAACAACCAAGATGTCTTTCAGTAAGTGAATGAATACATAAACTGATGTACATCCAGACAATGGAATACTATTCAGTGATAAAAACAAATGAGCTATCAAGACATGAACAGACATGGAGGAATCTTAAATGCATATTACTAAGTGAAAGAAACAAATCTGAAAAGCCTACATATATATGATTCCATACTATATGGTATTCTGGGAAAGGCAAAACTATGCAGACAGTAAAAAGACCAGTGGTTGCTAGGCATTGAGGGAGGGGTGAATAGGTGAGCACAGATGATTTTTAGGGCAGTGAAAATACTTTGTATGATACTTCAGTGGTGGATACAGGTCATTCCAAATCCTAGAATGTACAACACCCAGAGTGAACCCTAAAGTAAACTGTAGACTTTGGGTGATTATGATATGTCAATGTATGTTCATCAGTTGTAACAAATATACCACTCTGGTGGGGGATGTTGATAGTGGGGGAAGCTATGCATGTGTGCGGGTAGGGGGTATATGGGAAATCTCTGTACCTTCCTTTCAATTTTGCTGTGAATCTAAAATTGCTCTTAAAAAATCTTCAAGAATAATAATTCTTTTTAAAAGAAGTGAGAATGGGGCAGAAAAAATTTTTGAATAAATAATGACCGGGAATTTCATAAATTTGATGAAAAACAGCAACTTATAGATCCAAGGAGCCCAGCAAAACCCAAGTAGGATAAATACAAAGAAACAACATCTAAGTACATCATAATCAAACTGCTGAAAACCAAAGATAAAGAGAAAATCTTGAAAGTGGACAGAGGAAAAAAGACACATTGCAAACAGGATTAAATACAGAGAAGCAATACAAATGAGGGTTGACTTATCTGAAACAACACAGGCCAGAAGACAATGGAATAACATCTTTAAAATGCTAAAAGGGAAAAACAAACAGTCAACCCAGTATTCTATATCTGGCAAAAATATCCTTCAAAAAATGAAAGTGAAATAAAGATATTTTCAGATAAATGAAAGTAGAGAGTATTCATCACCAGTGGAGCTGCAGTGCAAGAAATGCTAAAGGAAGTTCTTCAGGCTGAAGGAAAATGACACCAGGTGGAAAGTTAGATCTTTAGAAGTGAATGAAGAGCACCAGAAACAGTAAATATATGGACGAATAGAATGCATTTTTTTCTTTACTTTTAACTGGCTGTTAAACACCAAAATAACAACACTTTATTATGGGGTTTTTATTGCATGTAGAAGTAAAATATATGACAATAGAACAACAGTAGGTCATAGAGGACGGGGATAAGTGAAATATTGTTTCAAAGTTCATATATTGTATTCTAAGTAGACTGTGATAAGTTAAGGATGCATATTGTAATCCCCAGAGCAACCACTTAAAAATTAAAAAGTAAATAAATTAGCCCTGGAGGCCTCTGAGACTTCAACCACTGCCTCCACCTCCACCAATTGGACAATCCTTTTGAAGGGAAGACCTTGTGCTGTGATAAACAGGCTGTGGCAGTTTATTATGTTCTGGATGCTTTCCCTGCCCAATCCTGCCTATCCACTTTTATCTTTCCTGTTGTCACCGCTAATACACCCTTTACAATTCTAACTCAGTATTAGCGTCTGCTTCTTGGAGGACCAACTGACTCACCCCATGGAGTGCACACAGTGTGACTTTGTACACACAGTTCAAAAGCAGGCAGAAACCCTGGGGATGGGGTAGAAGCAAGGTTATTCCTTGGGGGGCAGTATTGACTGCAAGGGGCCCAAGAAATCCTTCTGGGGTGGTGGACACAACCTACATCTAGATCTGGCTGTGCTTGTGTTTGTTCAGTCAATAAATACTCACTGAGGAAAAAAAAGTAAATAAAATTAATATTAAGTATTAAAAATATTTGATTAATCCAAAAGAAGACAGGAAAGGAGAAACAGAGGAACAAAAAAGAGACAGAACAAAAGAAGAAAACAAATAGCAAAATGGCAAACCTAAATCCTACCATATAAAAAAATTACATTAAATATAAATGGAATAAACATTCCAATTAAAAGAATAAAAAAGTAGAATCCAACAATATGCTGCCTTCAAGAGATGCACTTTAAATACAAAGACACAAATATATAGAAAATAGAGGGATCAGAAAAGATATACCAGGAAAACTAGGAGCATAAGAAAGCTAATTTAGTATATTAATGTCAGAGAAAGTAGACTTCAACATCATATTATTATCTGAGATAAAGAGGGACATTCCATGATAGAAGGATCAATTGATCAAGAAGATATAACAACCATAATTGGGTATGCACTTAGTAAAAGAACTTCAAAATACATGAAGGAAAAACTGACAGAACTAAACAGAGAAATAGACAAACACAATTATGTTGGAGATTTTAAC
Organism: Tapirus indicus; assembly: GCA_031878705.1. Lineage (NCBI taxonomy): Eukaryota > Metazoa > Chordata > Mammalia > Perissodactyla > Tapiridae > Tapirus > Tapirus indicus. The sequence continues at coordinate 30,171,163 of CM062924.1, forward strand.
ATCCCTCTCTCTGTAAATAAGAACATTTAGATAAGCATAAATAAAATTTGAAAAGATTTGAATACTGTCAACCATCTTCACCTAATTGACAGTTATAGAATTATACAACCAACAATTGCAGAATACACCTTTCTTTCAAGTGCACATAGATTATTCACCAAGATGAACTGAATGCATTAAAAAAAAACTAAATAAATGTCAAAAGATTGAAACTTTACAGACTACATTTCCTGAACACAACAGAATTAAATTAGAAATCATTAAAATGAAGATATCTAGGGATTTACATATTTAGAAATTAAAAAGTAGACTTCTAAATAGCCTATAGGTCAGAGAAGAAATCATAAGGAAAATTAGAAATTATTTTGAACTGAATGGTAAAGAAAATGCAACATATACACATTTGTGGGATGCAGTTAAATCAGTGCTTTGTGGGAAATGTATATTTTCTATGTTTATAGTAGAAAGGAGGAAAGGTTTAGAATCAGTCATCTAAATTTATACCTTCAGAGTCAAGAAAACAAAGAGCAGATTAAATCCAAAACAAGTGGAAGAAAGGAAATAATATGGAATATAAGTCAATGAAATAAAAAAATAGAGAAAGTCAACAAAGCCAAAAGTTAGTACTGTAAAAAGCAAAATAATAAGGTTATTAAATCCCTTCAACACGGATTTTTTTAAGTAAATACAAGTTACTAAAATCAAGAATGAAAATGAGAATATCATGCAGATTCTACCAACATAATATGGATGATAAGGGAAATTATGAACAACTTTATGCCAATAAATTCAACAACTTAGATGAAATAGGTAAATTCCTTGAAAGACACAAATTACCAAAATGGACACAGAATAGAAAATCTGAATTCATAATCAAATCTAATTTCATTATCAAAAACCTTGTCACAAAGAAACTCCATGTCTAAAGGATTTCAATGGTGAATTATAAAAAACATTTCAGGAAGAGGTAATACCAATCTTACAGAAACATGCTCAGAAAATAAAGGATGGAACACTTTCCGACTTGTTTTATGTGGCCAGAATAATCCTGATACCAACACCTAAAAGAGACGTTACAAGGAAAAAAAACAACCTGTGGATAAATAGTATTCCACATGAACTCAGATGCAAAACAATCCTAAACAAAGTATTAGCAAATTGAATCCAGCCGTAGATGAAAGACACAATACGTCATGACCACGTGGGATTTCTCTCAGGGCATAAGGTTGGCTTAATGTTCTAAAATCAGTGTAGTTTACTGCATTAATAGATTAAAGGAGAAAAGCCAGATGACCATCCCAACAGATACAGAAAAAAGCATTTGGCAAAATTCAACATTCATTCATAATAAAAACTCTCTCTCAGCAAATTAGCAATAAAAGGACATTTCCTCAACTTAATAGAGGGAAACTATGAAAGGCCTACAAATAACTTAAAGTTGAAATACTGAATGCTTTCCGCTTAAGATCAGGAATAAGACAAGGACCTCAGTTCTCACCACTTCTATTTAACATCATACCAGAGACTAGTCATTGCAATAAGGAATAAAAAGAAATAAAACACACAAAGACTGGAAAGAAGGAAGTAGAGCTGTCCATATTTACAGATGACGTGATTCTTAACGTAGAAAATACTAAAGAATGTACAAACAACTACTAGAATTAATAAATGAAGTCAATATATAAAAAATCAGTTGTGTTTCTATTTAGTATCAGGAAAGAACTGAAAATGAAATTAAAAATTCTATTTACAACAGCATCGAAAAACATAAAAGGAATAAATTTAACAAAAGACGTGCGAAACCTTTACCCTTACACTGACAATTACGAAACATTTTTGAGAGACATCAAAGGAGATCCAAAATGTGAAGAAATATACCAAGTTCAGGGTTTGAAAGATTCAATATTGGGCTTTTATTTTCCCAAAATGGATCTATAAATTCAATAGAAACCCAATAAGAATCAGAATCCCAATAAGCTCTTTTTTAGTAGACATTTATATGAAAAGTCCATATGGAAGTAGCTAAATCAATCTTGGGGGAAAGAAGACAAGTTGGAGGACCCGTACTACATGATTTCAAAACTTAGTATCAAGCTACAGTCATGAAGACAGAATAGTACCGGTGTAAGGACAGACAAGTAGATGTCCGTATCCTCAGCCCCAAAACAGGGTCTGAAGTTCAAGTGCGAGGTAAATTGCTGGATGGATGAGCACGCTGAAGGAGCAAAGGGGCCCTGCCTCTGGGAACAGCCCTACCCAAGGTGGGCTGTTTTCTGCAGCCACAACCCTGCGCACACTGCCCTCATCCAGCCCTATCGTGTCCCTTCCCACATTGTACCTTCTATCAAGCACCAACCAACATGTTTCTGCATTCAACATTTACACACATTTATTTTTATAAAATACAATTTTCATAAAAGTAATACTTTGTTTTTATAAAACACTCAATACAGAACATTACTAAGGAAAAACTCAGTCTTGCCCCAGCCCAGCCCACCCGGCCCTATATCCCCTCTCTAAAGGAAACCAGTAACCTTTTCTGCTTTGAGATGTGGTGGCTTTCACCAGAAATCTAATGAACATGCATATACTTCCATTTCTTGGTTTAGCAATGGAATTAATATTTATTGACTCCCCTCATGAAAAAAATGAAGAAATCTGCTTGCACTCCTGCTCATCTTCCTTCCACACTGTGTTAGTTACAGTGTTAGTTTATTCTTCTGTTGATTACTTCTTCAGGCTCAGTAGTCATTTAAAATATTTATTTCCAGTTCCACCTGCTTTAGCTCTATCTTATGGTTTCTACCCTGTAAAATGAAGAGCTTAGCACCAGTGGTGTTTCACCTCTCCTCCACCCCAGACTGCTAACTCTGATGCTTATACTATTACTTCTACACTGCCAAGAGTTATCATATTTACATATGTTCTGTAACTATAATTAAGTCTTTGGTGCTTTATCTAGAGAGAAATTCTGATCATTTAAATCCAATCAACAGTACATACAACATTATGATTAGAAATAGATTCTAACTTGAGATTATATTGGGTCCATAAAACAAGAAAGAGCTCCTAAGAAAAAGGATCAGTCAGGAAACATGAAAGAGTTCTGGGAAATAAAAAATGTGACTGCCAAAATAAAAAATATCATTTGAAAGTCTGGACGCTAGTGCCAGAAAGTAAGGAAGTGCTTGAATAAATCAGGACAGGGCGTGTCAAAGGGACACAGGAGCCAACCTGAAAGAGTTCTCAGTGGTCAAAGCTGGGACAATTTGAGCAACAAAATAAATAGTGTAGTATTGTAGTATAAACCCAAAGCTTAAGATAAATATACTTGAGTTCATGCTGATCTAAATAAACGATTGAATAAATAAATACATGGGGAGAGGCAACAAATCTTCCTTACAGAGAATTCCAGATAACATATGTAGCTACTCTCCCCTCCAGATGGAGCTTATTGGCTCTCCCTCTGTGAATGTGTGCTGGACGTGGTGACTCACTTCCAAAGAATAGAGTCTGGAAAGGGAAGAAATAGTAACTTTACGGCAGGGAAATCTGACAAACACTGCTTATTCAAGTGATCAAGGGTACCATCACCAGCTGATGTCACGTGATGAGAGAGGCACTTCACTTTTGTGGTGTTCTCCCCCAAAACACTTCACTCCAGTCTAATCATGAGACAAAAATCTCAGTTGAGGGATGTTCCACATAACACCTGACTAGTCCTCTTCAAAACTGACAGTGATTTAAAAAAACAAAAAAGACAAAAAACAAGGAAACACTGAGAAACTGTCACATCGTAGACTCAGGAGACACGATGACTAAATACATTGTGGAATACTGGAGCGAGTCCTGGAGCAGAAAAAGGACATTAGTGGAAAAACAGTTGAAATTCTAATAAAATCTGGAGTTTCGGTAATGGTAACGTATGAATGTTAATTTCTTCATTTGGAGGTACTATGGTTATGTAAGATGCCAACATGATGGTAAACTGGGTGAAGGGTCTATGGGAACTGTCTGCATTATCTTTGCAACTTCCCTATAAATCTAAAATTATTCCAAAAGAAAAAAATTTACTTAAAAAATGCCCAGAAGCAAAAGTCATGGAATTCTCCAAGAATACAGAGACAAAAAAGAATTTATTTAAATGAGGGGGAAAAATTGAATCATAAAGGATTCAAAGAGGCCTGATATCTGTGTCATGAGAATTCCAGAGAGACAAGGGAAAATAGAGGCAAGAAAATAACCAGAGAAATAATAGAAGAAAATTTCCCAAGAGCAACCAAAAGAACCGAGTCTTTAGATTAAAAGTGCCCATTGAATGCTGAGCAGAATCAAAGAAAAAAACCATGCATACTGAGGGCCTCTTGAGGTTTCAGAAAGTCTAACAGCTTCTGGAAACTGAAAACAAATAAACAGATTATTTATGAGGGAGTAAAGATTAAATTAGCACTGGGCTTCTCAGAAGAAAGAAACTATGAAATAAGGGCCTGCAAAGTTCTGAGGGAAAATGTTCTTGAATCAGCTAAACTAAAAAACAAGTGAAGGGGCAAAATAGACTTGTGAGAATGAATAAAGTTCACTTCCCATGCACTCTTGCTGAAAAAAATTACTTGAGCTTGTGCTCCAGGAAAACAAAAAAGGAAAAATATAATGTAGTGCTTTGATCCTCAAAGTATAGTTCCAAGAGCAGCATCTGGCAATGTGCTAGAAATGCAAATTCTCAGGCCCCACCACTGACCTATTAAATGAGAAACTCTGGGGATGGGGCCCAGCAATCTGTGTTTTAACAAGTTTGAGAATTAACTGGTGTCATGGATGGTGCTCTCAAATCCCCTTCACCAGTCCCTGCAGCTGTGAGTTGCTGCACAAAATGCCCCCCCATCTCAAGAGGGGACAAACTCCAGAGTCTCCTTGGGACTAGGCTGAAGCTAGTCTCTCATCAAGAACACTTCCTCGCTTAGCTTTCTTCCCCTGCTCTATCTGGGTGACAGTGATTAACGGAGAGAGTGGTCTCACTTTCACTGGAATCCTTGTCTCAGGCTCTGCTTCTGGGGAGCCTGACCTAAGACACATAATATCCAAGAAACAATACAACTAAGCCAGACACATATGGAAAAGGACCCCCAGGGTCCTAACTGTTTGCCTAGGAGCATTTGATTTAAATTAGAACAGGAAAACAGAAAGATCTGATAACAATGTCTTAAAAATGTCTTCAAGAATGAAGTGAATTCCAGTCAATATATAATACAATTAAGAAGCTAGAAGCTCTTAGTCATATGGTAAAGAAGGCACATGTTTCTTCTCTCAGAAAGGAATGGAAAGGTGCCAAGAAACTCCAGGAAAAATGCAAAACTGTACCAGAAAATTGTGATTCAAATATGAAATAAACAAAAATGTGGCATGATTTTAAGCAATTGATGACATATAAGGACAGAGAAGTATTTGATCTTAACATATGAAATGTTCTATTTTTTTTGGCCTTAATTTATTTTAATTTTATTATGGAAAAATTAAACATATGCAGAGGTAGAACGAATAGCAAAATGAACCGCATGTACCCATCACTCAGCTTCAGTGGTTACCAAGATCTACTCAATCTCAACTATCTAGCCAGTTTTCAAATTTCCCTAAATGTCTCATGTTTTTTTCCTTTTTTTACAGTTGGTTTGTTTGAATCAGGATCCAAGCAAGGGCAATAGATTGCATCTAGAGCCAGCCTTGATGGTGCTCTCACCACTTTGGTGGCCCGGGTTCGTTTCCCAGTCGCAGAACCACACCACCCGTCTGTCAGTTGCCATGCTGTGGCAGTGGATCACACAGAAGAACTAGAAGGACTTACAACGAGGATACACAACCATGCACTGGGGCTTTGGGGAAGAAAACAAAATAAAATTAAATTAAATAGATTGCATCTAGTTGCTGTGTCTCCTAAATCTCTCCCAGGCTACAGTGGAATGCTCCACTTTGGACAGCACCATTTAGGGACTTTCAATGACATTTCCTTCTCTGCTGATCCAGTCACCCTCTAAAATCTGCAGGAATTGCTCTGTTCCTTCTTTAAGACCAAATCCCTTGTCTTAATCACTATTGTCTCCTGAAATAACCACTGGGCAGTCTTCAAGTTCAGGCTGCTTCAAGCTCTCTCAAATCTTCAGTTTCTTTTGGTCTTAAAGGACCTTTTCTTGATGGTCCAGTCTATATAGAAATTTGGGGTCGCCCATTCCAGCATAAACACTGAGGCAGGTGTCCAGTGTCTAGAAATCTTCTGGACTTTTCTGTTTACCAAAGTGTATTAAGAATGCCCCTGGTTACACCTGCTATGGACACTTGGGTGCAAAATAGGATTAAAGATATCCAGACAAGGCTCTGATTTATATGTGAACGTCTCAGAAAATCCAGAAAGTTTAGCTTAGGAGCCAAAAGGTGTTTGGAGCTGTGGCCACAAAAGACCCTCAGGAATGATCTGCAGCCATGGGTCCCAGGTTTTGTTACAAAGAGCCCACCCGACCATGAAGACAAAGGAGGTGGGCTGCCTGGGGCACGCAGATTGCCATCATGGAATTTTCTGCCTCCAGCCCAACCCTGGGTCATGGTTTCTGGACTTGATCAGCCCTTCCCTCCTCTTTATCTGGTGGCTGGTTCTAGGAGGGGCAGAGGGGACAGGCGGGGCTGGAACACAAGATGTGAGGAGCTTTGATCTTAGCTGCCTAAGACCTCACAGCTACCAAGTCGACAGGCCAGAGTCTGAACCCAGGTCAGTCTGGCTCCATATTTTACCCTCTTCTCCTTTCTCCCCACTCCCATGGAAGCTGGGAGCCAAAGGAGAAGTCCTAATGTGACCTAGGTGTTCCCCGGGGGCCCCAAAGGGAATCAGAACAGCCAAGTTTCCTGCAGTTAAACAGTTGACTCAGACAAATATCAACAGACACTCCCAGAAACATGAAACCAAAAGTCAACCAACCAACCAATAGAAATGTTCCTTTTGACAGGTGAGGGAAAATCAGAGAATTATTCAAGTCAACCTCTTCACTGCTGCCTTAGAGGCCAGGGTGACTCATTTACCAGCTAATTTTGCCCAGGGGGAGGGGGCGGGGGGGTGGATATCTTGAATATGCCAGACACTGAGTCCCTGCCCTCAAAGAAACTTCCTGGGTGCCCTCTCCCTGTGCATGACGAACCCCTGGCGGCAGGAGACTTTCAGCAGGTCCATCGTCTCTTCTCATCGTCAGAACGGGGCCAGGCGCCAAGCAGACGCTCCGTGAATGGATTTCTTTCTTGAAAATTAGCCCCCTCTCCCTGCCACCTGATAGTTCTTCAGTTATTCAGTGATTTTGTAGATTATTAGAAAAGAGAAACCTGTAGCCAGGGAAGGGAATGTAGAGGTGAAATGATGCATGCTGTTTAGCAGACAAATTTTTTTACATGCCTTCCTGGGTAAAGGAAGGGAAGCGGATGGAGAGAACACCAGCCTTAGAACAGCATCCCGTGTCTGCCGAGGAAAAGGCTTTGGATTTCCGGAGGGGCTGTGGGGTTGGCTGTGTTCAAGGATCTCTAGGGATCCAGCGCCCTGGGCTCGGGAAGGAGGCAGTCTTTGGGATGGTCATCAGGAGCACATCTTCAGGCTTCTAGGAATGGGTTCATTCATTCATTCATTCAACGTTTACTTATTGAGCACCTACTGTGTCCGCTTGTTTGAAGCACTGGGGATACAGCAATGAATAAAAGTTTAAAAATTCCTGCCCTGTCATAGAGCTTACATTCTAGCCAGGAGAGCAGGGGAAAATGAACAAGTAAGATGAAATTATAAATGCATTTTCCCCCTGCCCCAGCAATCCCACCCTGGGATGGCTAGACTTTCGCTTGCTTCATCTGTGCAGTGAAAAATGACGAGGGCACAGGTTATTGAGTGCAGCGCTGTTTGTAACAGCAAACACACAACTTTCAATCTTGAACCATGTGAACATATTATCCATTCAAATCAAAACAAAAAAATTTTAAATTTAATATAGGTTTTGTTAGATTATGATAAATGTGAAATGGAGAAAAATAAAGTAGGGAAGAGGACTGGGTAATGCTGGGAGGGGGTGTGCTGTTTTAAATTGATTGTCAGGGAAGGCCTAATGGAGACAACATTTGAGGAAAGACCTGAAGGAGATGAGGATGCATTGGGAACTGTTCCAGGTAGAGGGAACAGCAGGTGCAAAGGCCCTGAGGTGGCAGCCCCTGGCAGTCCAAGGAACAGCAAGGATTCCAGCTGCGTTGGAGCAGAGTGAGCCAGGGGCAAAGGGTAGTGCCCCAGGTGTTCTGAGTCTGAGGGGCTGCAGCTGTGGGGGGCTCATGGCCCTGGGAGACTCCCTTCTCATGCTGACATCCCCAGTTCTTACAAACATTTCCCCAAATGACACTCAGTCCTCCCGTGGATTTCTCTGCCCATGAATCCTCCTCCTAAAGGGTGAAGCCCAGAACTCGGTGGGCTAGTCTCTGCAATGCCGTCCAGCACTGTCTTCAGCACCCCCACCTCTCAGCAGTGCTGGTGGCTGCCCGCCACCCCTCCCGGGACCTCTCCTCTCCATGGCCCTCCTGACATCATCCCCTACCTAGTTCTCTGACCATTTCTTCTAAGTGTCCTTCACTGTCCCTAAACACCGAGGCTCCCAGGCTCTGTCCTCACCGTCTACTCTCTCTTTTACCAACTCTTGCCATCCAACCCTCCTCCAGAGCTTCTGCGCACATTTCTCTCCTGAGCCCAGACCCACAGTTCTTCAGCCCCCTGGCCATCTGCCCTGAATGTCTCAGGCACCTTGGACTCCACACAGGTCCAGAGCTGGACTCACCACCTGCCGATCACCCCTCTGCCCCCACACCAGTCAGGCTGGTCCCCTGGACGTCCTCTCCCTGACAGCGCTGACCATGCTCCCTGCCTGCACCTTCCACACTTGTCCACCTGAGCAGGTATGGGACCAGCTCTGCCTGGTGGCAGATGCCTGCCCCGCACCTAGCACAGCACCTGGCACACAGTGAAAGCTCAATAAATAAGCTTTGTCGAATGACTGGACAGTCTCATCCATGGCCTCCAGCTTCTGAATCTGCTCCCCACCCCCCAGGGTCCCCACCTCCCCAAATCCCGAGTAGGGGAGGTCCCGTGAGCTTGCCCTCACAGCTCTCCCAGACTCCAGGCATGCTTCCTGGGGAGATTTGGACTTCCAGCTTTTTGGGATATAATTGAAATATAACATTGTGTAAGTTTAAGGCATTCGATGTGATGATTTGGTATATGTATGTGCTGTAAAATGATTACCACAGAAAGAGTAGTTACATCATCACCTCATTTCGCAACCTTCTGTGTGTACGTGGAGAGAACTTTTAAGATCTACTCTCTTAACAACTTGCAAGTATGCAACACAGTACTGTTAATTATAGTCGCCATGCTGTACATCACATCCCCAGAGCTTACTCACCTTGTAACTGGAAGTTTGTACCCTTTGACCACTTTCACCCATTTCTCCCACCCCTCAGCCTTTGGCAACCACCAATCTACTCTCTGTTTCTACAAGTTCAGGGTTTTTTTTTTTTTAGATTCCACATATAAGTAAGATCACACAGCGTTGGTCTTTCTCTGTCTGACTTATTTCACTTAGCATAATGCCCTCAAAGTTCATCCATGTTGTTGCAAATGACAGAATTTCCTTCTTTTTAATGGATGAATAATATTCCATGGTAGATATATACACCAAATTTTCTTTACCCCTTCATCTGTCAGTGGGCACTTGGGTTGCCTCCACGTCTTGGCTGTTGTGAATATTGCTGCGGTGAATGTGGGGGCGCAGATAGCTCTTTGAGACAGTGTTTTCCTTTCCTTCAGATAAATGCCCAGAAGTGGGATTGCAGGATCATATGGTAGTGCTATTTTTAATTTTTTGAGGAACCTCCATACTGTTTTCCATAGTGACTGCACCAATTTCCATTCCCACCAACAGTGCACAAGCGTTCCCTTTTCCCCACGTCCTCGCCAGCACTTGTTATGGCTTGTCCTTTTGGTGACAGCCATGCTAACAGGTGTGGGGTGATATCTCATTATGGTTTTGACAAGAGATGTTGAGCATCTTTTCATATCTCTGTTGGCCATTTGGATATCATCTTTGGAAAAATGTTATGACTAAGATTATATATCTTTAGGTGTTCAATTTTTATTTTTAATGAATTAAAAATTTAATCAATACACACGCACATCATACAACATTCGGAAAGGGTAGTCAGTGAAAAGCTGGCCCCCTTCCCAGGTCTGAAGCCCAGCGCTGCAGCCCCCTCCCGGAGACCACGTCCAGGCTGGAGGAGCTTCCAGAGTTTAGACAGTTTCTGGCATTTCCTTCCAGAGATATTCAACGCACATTAAGCACTTACGCATATAGCCTTTCTTTTTACTTTTTACACAATTTGTAACATTTTCCACACTATTCTGCACTTTGCTCTTTTTTTAAAAAAAAATCTTAGAAAGTGGTTCATCCCTCTGTGCAGAGAGCCATGTCATTGTTCAGGACCTCACGTACCCATCTGATGGGTACATTACAATTCGTTTAAACAGGGTCGTTTCCAATCCTTTGCTACAATGAATATCTTGTGTGTACGTAATTGCTACATACGGGAATATATTTGTAGGTAATTCCCTAGAAGTGGGATTGCTGGGTCAAAGGGCAAGTGTATTCAAAGTGGTTTAGGTTGTAACCAAATTGCCTTCCATATCCATTTACCAATTGTCATTTCATGATTGTAAAGAAATTATCTTATTTTTTAATTCAGATAATATAGCAGTCGTTGTCTTTTATGATCAGAAACCATGATTTATAACACATCTACTGTGTCAGGAACTCTACATATCCTGCAAAAAGTGCTCAGGGCACCTTGGCGGCACAGCGAGCAAGCCTTTGGGTTAAGGACCCCAGGAAGGAGATGGCAGAGCCAGAAAGCAAACCTCGGCCTGTGGGGCTCCCCACCCTGGGCTTGGGCCTGGGCCTCGTCACCAGGCAGGAGGCTGACACCCTGGTATGAGGAACTGGATTCCAGCATAACTCACAGTGATGTCACGTGACAGGTGACGGGCGGCCTGAACCAAGAGCCTGGGAACACAGGACGGTCAGGGTGTGGCCAGACAGCTGAAAGGGCTTCACAGAGGGGAGAGCCTCTAAGGTGAAGCCTCAGGGTCAAAGGAATAGATTTTGCTGGTGAAAAGCAGAAACGGGTAGGACTCTGGAGCCAGATGGTCTGGATTTGAATCTTACTTCTGCCACTTCCTTGCTGTGTGATCTGTCTCCTCATCTGTAAAATATAGAATCTAAATCATGAAGTTGGTGTGGAAATTAAATGCATTAAAGTATGTCAATTAAAAAAAAAACCTGACGCTTTGCAAGCACCCAGTAAGCATTAGCTATTTAATAGTCAATAACTAAATGGTTTTTAAAGGTATTTTAATTGGCAATCTTTTTCTTTATGTCATTTAAAAATTTTAGTTGGCAGGCTGGTCATGATGGGGTCCATCTAGCTGAAGGTGACGGGAGGTGATGTCATAGCCCAATCCAGGGACCACAGACAAGCGTCTGATGAGAGCACTAGGTGTATCTGGCAGCACAGTAGCTGAGCAGTTCTCAGCAGTTTATATATTTTCCCAAATAATGATCGTTTAAACGTGTTGAAATGCGGTTGTGCAAATATAGATTTTTACGAGTTAACATTTATTTAGCTCTGACTATGTACCAAGTACTATAATAAGTATCTGATTTAATCCTCACAACAAGCCTATGGGGTAAATACTATCATTATCCCCATTTTACAGATGAGGAAACTGAGGCACTGAGAGAGCTTAAAGCCATTTGCCCGAGGCCACCGTAGCTGGGATCCACACCAGGCTTGGTTAAACCAGAGCCTGCCCTCACCTTGAGGATCTGCCTCTCGCGGTGGGAAACTGGCCCTAGAATCACGTTGTTGCGGCTGTGTTCCTGGTCACTGCGCTCTTCTGAAGTGAAGCTCTCTAACTCCAGAACCTCCTCAAGCCTGACCAGACCAGACTCCTCCCGTCTCAGACCAGAGGGGAACAGAAGGGACGGGGGAGGCATGAAAGCGTCCTAATCCGGCCCCGGCAGGCGGAGTCCCTTTTAGAAAGCGGCTCTGGTGTAGCTGAGGGACCTGAGGGGGAGGACAGAGAGCGGCGCCTGGTGGCCATATCTGCCCGAGGCGTCGGGGCCGGGGCTGCTGTAAGTCAGGGCTGCAGGCAGGGCCGGAGAGGGCCTGGGCCTGACCTCCTCCCTGGGACGCTCTGGAATCCTCGTAAGGTCTTGTCCTGCAGGAGGTTCTCACCTGACGGAGATGAGACGTCTGGAGTCACAAGTGCCTATTAAACCGGTGGGATGCGGCTAGTCCAAGCTGAGAACGGCTGTCAATAGAAAATACACATCGGATTTCAAAGACTTTAAAAAAAAGTAAGATATCAATAATTTTTATATTAATTACATGTTGAAATGATAACATTTTGGATATCTGGGGGTAAATGAAAAATATTAAAATTAACGTCACCTGTTCCTTTTTTTTCTTTTTTAAGTGGCTACTGGAAAACTTGAAATTGCGAATGTAGCTCGCATGGTATTTCTATTGGACAGCGCTGGTCCATAACCTTGCTCCAGACGCCTGCCTCCCTTCCCCTCGGTGAGAAGCCGTGGGCTCGGTGGCGAGGGCTGGGCGGTCAGATGCGGTCCCCGCCGGGATTTTTCACTGGGGTTCCCCGGACAGTAGGACCGCGGCCGGGTTTCCGAGACCGGTCCGGGTCCGCTGTGCTCTGCCGCCCTCTAGCGGCTCCTCTTCCAAGCTGTCCTGCTCTTCAGCGGCATCGAATCTCCGCTTCTGGCTGCCCCGGGTTCGCAGGTTCAGATCCAGGGCGCGGACAGACGCACCGCTTGTCAAGCCATGCTGTGGCGGCGTCCCATATAAAATAGAGGAAGATGGGCACGGATGTTAGCCCAGGGCTAGTCTTCCTCACACACACAGAAAAAAACTCATGAAGATGTCTCAGGGATTTCCTCTGCAACTGTGGCTTTGGTTGGTGGAAAATTATCAGTAACGTCTAGAAAACGATATTGCCTAACCCTTTAAATTCCTGGATGTTAATGAGTAATTTTATTTAGGGGGCTAGATTTTGGGTCTTAGAAGGCAGTTTCCTTTTGTTGGTAAAGTGGGTTAATAGTATGGTAAATAGGTTAAACTGCATAGTGAGGATTATGGGGCAATAATGTACATAAAGTAGTTAGCACAGTCCTGGTACATTATAAACTCTCAATATATGTCGCTGTCAGTATGCAGAATTACTTGCTGTTCACATAAGCAGCCACCTCTCACGAGTGTTGTGGCTCGAAGCCCTTGTGCCCCTGCGTGCTAGGACCCTGGTTCAGACCCTTCTTGGTGAGTAAACAAAGAGTAAAGGCAAGGAACTAAATTTCAACAGGACACGGAACTGGGAAAACACCAGCTGGTTCAGGATCTTCCTGGAAAATCACCAGCTAAACCAAACCTGAGTTAACTCAGCCAACCAGGGCGAGGAGAGTGGACAGGGAAGAGGTCGTGGATCCACTCCGCAGGCAACTTCGGATTTTCCAGGGTACGTGAAGACACTCCCCGGGTTGTGCAGAATGGAAATATAAGTTCAAGGAAAAGATGAAACAATATGAAATGTGCGATTGTTCACGAAAAACTTGTTTTTGTATTTTTAAAGTGGATAATTATGGGTATCAAATCACTGTGGCATTTATATTCTTATGGATACATTTAAAGAGCGACCAGCTGCTCTATTTTAAAGTGTTGACATTATGATAATGCTGAACATTATAGCAAGTTTATTTAAACTTACGGTGAAAAGTTCTACCTATGTAAAGTTCCACATAACTTAGAACATATAAAGGAAAACCACATCTTTCCGATTCTTGTAGGGAAAATGTGAGCACAAAATTTTGAAGACCAGGCCCCAGGCGGTATACCCAGGAGTAGAATTTCTGGGTTTTGGGGACGCACAACCAACATTCCTCAAGGATGCCAAACTTTCCAAAGCAGCTGTGCTAATTTACGTCCCCCCAGTGGTACGTGCCCCCAGTGGAGGCACGTTCCATTGCTCAGAATCCTCCCCAACACTGGATGACTGTTGGCGGTCTGCAACATCCACAAGGTGGATGTGTCCACTGTCTCTCTGGGGAAGGGCAAAGCTAAGCAGAGGTTACTTGAAGCCAGAACCCCATGCCTTCTGAGCCTGTGGGATCAGGCTGGTTCTAATGGCTTCTCTCTTTAAAAGCCCAAAGCACTCATCTCTGAGAAACAGCCCGCTCTGCTCACAGCCGTCATCTCCCAGGCCTGGCTCCTGCCCCTGGGCAGTGTTGGCTGCATGCCAGCCCTTGGCTCTTGCCCTCTCCCTTTGTCTCCGAGCTAACCAGCTGCCTTTTCACACGGCCTCGCTCTGGGCAGGAAGCTGGGCCGTTGGTTGCACTGGCTTGTGACCATCTTGTTCCTGTCCTCAGGTCACCTCTGTGGAGTCACACTGAATTCAGTCCCTTGTGTGTGGGCTTCGCTAGTCAAATCCTGGGAAGCCAGCCTCCTGCCTCTTGTTTCTGTGGAGCACACCCACCTCCTAGCAATGTACTGTCCCACAATCTCAGCCCCTTGAATGGGGTTACCAAAGATGCCCACTTGCTAGTGGACCAGTTGAAAGGCTAAGGAGTACCGGTGGGGGAGAGCAGCAGCCCCACTCCTTTCTGGGAAAGTGTGATTACGGCTCTGTAGTTGCCGGTTGTGGCCGCCAGAGGGCGAAATACACAGAGCTTTGGGAGAGCCAGTCCAGGAAAGATGGAATTTCCGCGTCCTGAAGTTAGACTGGACAAACTTACTGTGTCTGGGTACTCCAACTATGTTCTCCGTCCTCCAGCTGGGCTCGGGAACACCCCTTCAGGAAGGCTCCAATTGGTCTTTCTTACCTGCCTGCCTACCTCACACACACACACACACTGCCCTCCCGCTCCTAGCCCTCACGGGCCCTGGGCACGCCCTTGTTACGGCTGGTCCCACGTCTCCAGACCACCCGCGGATCCCACACCACTGGGAGAAGCGTGATGGTTGGGAACTCGTTGGCCTTTTTCTCTCCCTCGGCCATGTCCTTCTGCTTCAGCAGTCTGATCTCTGGTCCAATTTCTCCTACATCTTTCCTTTAAGAAAGATTATGGTATCTGCTCTATGTATTATGGTAGTATGGTCCTTCTACCTGTAGTCAAATAGTGCCTGATATGTGTGGGAATGAAAAGTACCAGTTTGTTGTGGCCGTCTGCAAAGAGCAGAGGTGTGAGCCCATGTGTTAGTGTTGGCTGGTACACCCTAACCAAGAACATTGATGACTAATGTAAACCTAAATGTCCAGTTGTTTATTTGCACAAAAAGCAATGATAATCTGTCCCATTTAACAAACACTTACCACGTGCTGGGCACAGCGCTGAGTGCTTTAAAGATATCACTTAGGGGCCAGCCCTGTGGCCTAGTGGTTAAGTTTAGCACTCTGCTTCAGGGGCCCAGAATCAGTTCCCCAGGCACGGACCTACACCACTGGTTGGCAGCCATGCTGTGGCAACAACCCACATACAAAATAGAGGAAGATTGGGGCTGGCCTGGTGGTTTAGTGGTTAAGTTCAAGCACTCCACTTCGGTGGCCCAGGGTTCCCAGATGCGGATCCCGGGTGTGGACATATGCACGGCTTATCAAGCCATGCTATGGTGGGCGTCCCATATACAGTAGAGGAAGATGGTCACGGATGTTAGCCCAGGGCCAGTCTTCCTCAGCAAAAAGAGGAGGATTGACAACAGATGTTAGCTCTGGGCAAATCTTCCCCGGCAAAAAAAAAAAAAAAATTTAATTCAACCATAGAAATCTTATGAGGTTAATGATCATTTCTCCACTTTCCAGATGAAGAATCTGAGACTCAGAAAGGTTAAGTGACTTGCTTGAGGTCACAGAGCTTGTATGTGGCAGCACTGGGACATGAAACAGATTGAGCTGACTTCATTATTTCCCCACTGCCCCACCTCTGACCAAGCTGTCCCCTCCCTTGGGACCCTCCTGGCATGGCATCCTTCATGGCACCCGTGCATTGTGGTGACCCCATTTGTGAGACATTGCGGGTGTGTATCTATTCGTCACAGTGTATCTTGCTGACTAGAGAGAGATCTGGAAACATGTGTCCCAAAATGTTTGCGCTGCTTAGCCAGAACAGTGTCATTTTTACTTGCTTCTTTATCCTTTTCAATATTTTTTACGAATGTGATACTGAACCTCTTAACCTCAAGCTCGTGTGCCTGATGCGCAGTAAGACAATCACGGAGACATCGGTGCTTGGAGATGGAGAAAGGTTTATTCGAATTGGCCAAAACAGAAGGCGGTAGGATAGGTTCCCTCAAATGTGCCTTCACAAGAGAAGAAAGCAGGGGTTTACAGAGCTAAGGGGCTTGGCAGGAGGAGTTTCAGAGAAACAGAGGGGTGATCCGTGTTTCCTTCACTCTTGATAAGCCCTTGGGCAATCTGACTTCTGGACTTCAGCAGCTGCTGGGAGCTGTTTATCTGGTGATCCTTGAAGGCTCTCTTTTTCTTCTGTGAAACAAGCTCTAAGTCCTTGTGACCCTTGAGTCACCCCTTAGATTAAATAAGAAAACAGCATATTGACAAGATTAACTTCTTTTCATCTATGCCTGTGTTGGGAACAAAGTGGAAAGTAATCTTATTGAATATTTACAGTAACTCTCAGGTACCCAGAGTCACATGTATTTTATTTTTTGAATCTGAAAACTATTTTCATAACTGGGGGCAAGTCCTTCTTTTGTTCCCATTCATTCTGCCTGCTGTGTCCATTGTTCTGGCAAATACTAATGATGTTTATCACATTTATTTATTTATCTGCATCCCCAGCCCCCAGGCCCAGCTCTGAGCCCCTGCAGGGCCGGAGATGAGTCAGATTCATCAGTGTCCGCAGGACCTGATCCAAACAGTAGTAACTAATGCTAACTGAGCACTTACTTTGTCCTAGGTGCCTTACTACATGCTAAGTACTCTGCCCATATTAACTAATTTAACCTCACAACCATCCCACGGGTGGGTTTATTATTATCTTCATCCCATTTTACAGATTAGGAAACTTATCCAGAGATAACTCAACTGAGGTCACCTTGCTAGTAAACAACCAGACCAGGGATGTGAACCCAGGCTGTGTGGCTCAAGTCTATGACCTTAAACACTATGCCACACTGAATAGATGCTTGGGAAAGCTTTGCTGAAGGAAAAAACAAGAGTTTCTCCAAAGTATCATTCAATCTGAAAGCTGTTTTGGCCGGCCCAAAGGCAGGGATTTAAATCCATACTGGAGCCCGCCGTGGATCCAGTGGCCACACAGGCAGGCAGTTTGCTCAGAAAAGCCTGAACAAGGTTAAATGGTTGTTCTCACTGAGTTCACCTCTGCTCATTCATGGACCACTTGGGCCTCCGTTTATAGAGAGAAAGGGCATGTGTGTGTGTGGAAGAGGGGCCTGTGTGGTCTCACTTTTCTGACTGCAGGAACAATCATGAATTCTGCCTGATCAGCCTTCTGCACCGTCTAGAGCTGATCGGGCCAGCGGGGGACCCAGGAACTCTACTGAGCATGAAATTTAGCTCTGAGTTTCCTAGGGCCCCAGGCAAACGGGGGGACAAGATTGGTATGTAACACTCCACGTGCTTCCTTTTGTTCATAAATCCTGTGACATTTACTAAGTGCCCACTCTCTGCCAATCACTGTGCCCAACCTCATGGAAACAGAGCAATAAGAAAAGATGACAGCAGCACTGTCCAACAGAAATATGGGAGCCACCACACGTGATTCTAAATTTTCTAGTAGCCTCATGAAAAACAGCAAAAGAAACAGGTGAACTTAATTTTAACAGCATATTTTATTTTATTTAATTCAATATATCTAAACTGTTGTTTTTTCAATGTGTAATCAATATAAAAAACCATTAATGAGATGTTCTTTTTTTATACTTCAAAGTGTGGTGTGTATTTTACACTTACAGCACCTTTTCACTCAGATTGGCCACATTTCAAGTGCTCAAGAGCCCTGGGAGGCCAGTGGCCACCATATGGGACAGTATGGATTTATAGCCTGATTAAAAGAATAAACTTTTCTTTACTCTGAGCTTTCAGAAGAAAGGATTACGGGATTTGGTGTTGGATGCTGGGACATTCACATGTTTCACAAATGGCCACACGATCAGAAATCCATAGAGGATGTGGCCCACATTTTTTTCACTTTAATTTGTTTTTAATTTCACAAGTAAGAAGTGAATGCATTTTCACTATAAGAAAAGTCAAGCAATAAAATAAATTGCCCCTTAATCTCCCCCAATACTGCTCCATTCCCAGAAGTATGCTTAGTTATCTATCAGTTGGTTCTAGATCCTTCTATGCATTTACATGCGTATATATTTTATTTTATTGTACATAAATATTACACAATCCATATTGTTTTGCAATTTGGTGTTGTCAGGTAGCAATATTTCTTGGTGCTCTTTTCATATTCATACACAGATCCACCTCAGTCTTTTTAATCACTACCTCATGTTCCATAACCAATTCCCTACTGGAGGAGCTTTGGGGTTGTTTTTGATTTATTTTTTCAATATTACTAATAGTACTGTGATAAGCATTCTTGCACCCACTTCCATTTGTATTTGTGTAAGTGTTTTTCCGGAGTAGATAAAAAGGACTGTATTTGCTGGGCCAAAGGGAATCCACATCTTAAATTATGGTGGGTGCTGTCCAGTCGCCCTCTGAAAGGAAGTCCAATTCACACCCACCTACCATGTGAGGATGCTCATTTTCTCACATCCTTCCATACACTGGATCTTATTTTTATTGTAAGTAGGGGCATCAGAAGTGTGAGTCTTTTATTTATTTATTTTTTTTTTTTGGTGAGGAAGACCAGCCCTGAGCTAACATCCATAGCCAATCCTCCTCTTTTTTGCTGAGGAAGACCAGCCCTGGGCTAACATTCATGCCCATCTTCCTCCACTTTATATGGGACGCCACCATGGCAAGGCTGACAAGCAGTGGGTCGGCAGCTCCTGGGATCGAACCCGCCAACCCCAGGCTGCCAAAGTGCGGACTAAACCGCTGCGCCACCGGGCGGTCCCAAGAAGTGTGAGTCTTTTAGCAATGATACAAAAGCAGTAAAAAAAAAAAAAAGAAAAAAAAAACTTTTAAAATTTATTCTACAGTATTCTTCTATTCATATCCAGAGACTCAATTCCAGGCCCAGAGTGAGTCACTAATTAATTTTAATCAAATCAATGAGAGCGTGATGACATCGTCATGTCTCACTGGGGGTGTTAGAATCTAAAGTAAGTGACAACCAAATATGGTCAATATTATCCTAGAACAATAATCGCTTAAGAGATGCCCTGGTGGAGATGGGTGGACCCTCTCTCTGTGAATCCAGTTTTCCCTCCAGGACTGGCGCAGACCCCTGATTCTTTGGTTGGATACTAGAAAAGTTGTTAGCTTATTTGGGAGTCTTGTAGGAAAAAACATAAATCTTTGAACAATCAGCCCAGCTAGATGCTCAGAGAAGGTCCTCAGGGAAGAGAGACCTAGACTGCCTGGGAGAGCAGATGGCCCCCTCTGTCGTGTGTCTCCCCTCACTCTGAGCCCTGGGCTCCTGGAGCAGGAAAGCAGGCACACCCACCTTCACTCACACCGTTTAAATTCTCTCTTCTTTTTTTCCAAACTCCTCTGGTTGGATCCAGGTAAGTTAAATGCTTTCTATGAGATTCCACTGCACTAGTCTTTTTTTTTTTTGGTGAGGAAGATTAACCCCGAGCTAACATCTGTTGCCAATCCTCCTCTTTTTGCTGAGGAAGATTGGCTCTGGGCTAACATCTGTGCCCATCTTTCTCCACTTTATATGTGGGATGCCACCACAGCATGGCTTGATAAGCTGTGTATCGGTCTGCACCCGGGGTCTGAACCTGTGAACCCTGGGCTGCTGAAGCGGAGCACACGAACTTAACCACTACGCCACTACGCCATCCACTGCGCTAGTCTTCAAGTGACTAAACCGTTTTCCAAAACTGTGGTCTACATTCATTCAATCGGGCAAATCACACCTTTGATTTTTAGGAATTCCAGGACAGGACCTGTGTGGCACTCACAGGGCCCAGGCATGGCCTGAGTGTGGCCACAGGGCCATACGTGTTCTCAGAGACGTGACACTCTCTTCATAGTTCCAGGGACAATTCGGTGGCAGATGAGCTAAACAGATTTGACCTTTTTTACATTTTGAAAACCCAGGCAGAGATTAAGGCTCTCTTGCAGTCCCTGCTCTTAATTAGAATTCAGCGTATTGTGACTACTATTTTTATAGCATTATTTTGAGCAATATAATGTCTTCTTCTAATGGTCTTAGATAAAATGAAAGGCATTATGATAAAGACAAAGGCTTCCTCCGTGGGGTTTCTCCTGGGATCAGAGGACAATATCCGGGCAGGCAGCCTCCTGGTGTCACTGGGAAAGGGCAGCAGATGAGCTACATGGAGCCTCCAGAGGTGGTCTGATGCTCAGCTTTGAGTCTCCAAACTTGGTTTTGTGAGCATCCCAGGTGAGATACGGCCCTTGCAAGCAAATTCACATGAACCACGCTACCAAGAACTGGTCCAAAACCAGAATGCATGCAGTGATTTGTTTATCAAACTTTGATTGACACTGGGCCTGAGCCAGGCCATATCCTTGGCTCTGGATCCAATGAACAAAACAAGCTTGGTCTCGGCTCTTATGGAGCTTCGGTCCAGTGGGAGAAACACATAAACAGGCCATTCCAAGCCAGTGAGATGAGTGTTATGGTTATGGGAGCAACTTGGAGAGGCCCAACCCTGGAGGAAGACATATATTTGACATGAGGGTGGGGAAGGAAAGAGCCAGTAAAGGAAGAATATCATAGGAGAGGGAGGGCATGATCGCTGGAGCAAGGTCTCAAAGGAACAGAACTAAACTTGAACCAGAACATGCAGGGGAGGTTGGCCAAGGGTAAGAAGAGAGTTTCCTTTCTGAGCAGGGAGGGGGAAGGGAAGGATGACCAAGGACATATACAATTATAGGCTAAATGAGAGGTAGTTCTTGCCTGTACAATCTACTTGGCGGGCAGGGGGTTGGGAGGGAGGTTGATTGCTGAGAGTGAGAAGGAGGCTCTGATTTGACAAAAATTATAATAAGCACTCTGGGAGAATGAGGGGCATATCTGAATGAGGAAATATTCTGGCCCCAGCATGCAAGGCTGGGTGCTCTCTCACAGCACCCACATCCTGAGTGAGGGCATAAAGAGCTCAGGTAGGCAGATACATCAGGATTGAGATTTTAGCAGCCTGGCACCACTGAATTAGCAGACCGTAGACCTCCATGAGGAGGGGAGTGAAGAGCAGAGGGAGATGACACAGGGAGGAAAGGCCTGCTCCTGGGTTCCTTATCTCAGTGGGAGTTGTCATCAAGCATCCACCACTGGAGACAGAAACTGGAGCATCACTCTGAATTTCCCCCTCAACCTCAATCTGTCATCAAGATACATTGGGTCCACAGCCTGTCCATCTCTTTGGTTCATCCACTTCTTCCCTGGTCCCTCTGCTCAGCTCCCCCCAGAACTCTGTCCATGATTATAGGACAGATCTTTGCATCAGAGTTGTTTTAGGGCTGGGGAAAAGCTCAAATGGCTTCTAGGGCTAGACAACAAATGGGTTGAACTGCCAGGGTCTGGCACATTGGAAAGTCCTTTCCCATTTACCAGGGAAGGAGAACACAGCCATGAGGAAATGTGGGCCTGGTATTTTACTAGATCTTTCTATATTTTTAAGAATAATCTAAAACAGTTTTACAGAGAAATTTCCTGATTTTTAAACGCAAAAAAACTATTCAGATTTAAAATAAAATTGTTGTTGGAGTGTTTAGTGAAGTGTACTGACGTCTGCAACTTACTTTGAAATGCATCAAAAGATGCACTGGTGAGCCGGTGGAGGGGTGGAGGGATGGATAGATGTGTAACAAAGCAAACAGCAAAAACGTTCATTGTAACACCTAGGTGATGTGAATGTGGATGTGCACTGCACAATTTTTTCAACTTTTCTGTGCGTTTGAAAAGTTTCATAATAAAATGTGGGGGGAAATTTTTTTAATTGAAAAAGAATTGTGAGCCCATGAGCCACTGCTTTGTAACTCCTGTTACAAGTCGTAATGGACTTTATGCAAGTGGGGTGGGACAAATGAGTTAATAATATAGAAGGCATAGAACAGTCCCTAGACTATTAGTAAATATTAGATATTATCATTTGGAACGAAGGAAATGGACACAGAATAGAAGAGCTGGGCGCCTGAATGAATTTCACTGAGGGCTTTCGGTGGATTTTCATTACAGTGTAGAGGGTAGGGACCAGTGTTCCAAGCCTGTTAAACTCTGTCGCTCTGTGAGTTTATGCCCGTAATTTCCATCTCTACGCTTCACCTTGCTCATTTTTAAACCAATGAGAATTGGACGCTAAGCTCCCCTGCAGTTCCGAAGTTCTGATTGATCTGCTCCCTTTCCTGTTTCCGCCTATGGGTGCCCATTACTTTTCTTCTCCTTCCTTTAGCGCCTCCCTAAAGTAAAAACTACATTTCCCATGAGCGCCCACAGGCGTCGACGTCGCGTAGTTCTTCGTCGTCATTCCGCGCCCTTTATACCCACTTCCGCCGGCGAGCCACTTCCTTTCTTTTCGGCGGCGTGCGGCGGCAAGATGGCGGTGCAAATTTCCAAGAAGAGGAAGGTGAGATGCTGGGGCCCGAGTCCATGGGACTGCGGCCCCGTGCGGTATAGGGGCTTCTCGAGGTGCCGTCCCGAGACCCGCAGCTCCGTGCCCTGCTCTGGGAAGCGGCCTGGGCCGAGTAGCGTTCCCGCGGGCCGCGGATGGTGGTGGATTGAGTGCGGGGCCTGAGACGGGCGAGCGCAGTGTGGCGGGGAAGGGGAGAGAGAGAGTTCTGCCGGCTCCGGGGGAAGAGCAGAGATGAGCACCCGGCGCCGCGCCTGCCCCGGAGAAGGCGCTTGTGAGCATCTGCTGGTCAAATAAAATTAGTAAAGGCGTTGTATTTTGAGGGCACCATGGCTGTGGGAAGGAGGTAGCAGTGTACATATTCTTGTCTTACTAGTGGTGTCTGGGTGCGGCCTTCTGACCCCAAAGACCGCAATTGGAAAGGCAACCGACGGTTTCTTGCTCCATCTGGGACTCAAGGAAGAGGCATGGGCGAACGGAGGGAGAGGAGCTGGGAAGAACACTTTCTCGGAAAGTTAAACTTTTCGCCTTTCCGTGGGAGAGAAATGTGTAAAGAAAGTGCGTTAGCTTTAGAAATAGGCAGTTTGCTATTTTGTGTGTACATACATTGATGTTAAGATTAAATCCACACGCTTTTGTGAGTTGGGATTGGCCAGCTAAGACACAGCTACATTAAGTAAGGCGAGATAACCTGGCTGGGATTCTTCTGATGGTCCAGGTTGTGTCTACAAGTGAGACTGTTTAACCTCAGTTACTGTTTATCCATTTCGCTAGTTTCAAGCGTAGTGTACGTGTTGTGCTGAATGAATGAGTTGTAAATGTGCCATTTCGGAGCAGTTTTTTGTTTAGCATGTGTACGTCTAAATGACAGTCTTAAAAACCCTTCAGTGAAGAGAAGATGACGAGTCTGACTGGCGATGTCATCTTTGTCCAGGTTGCCCCTACTCTGTGCTGCGTTCTGTGGCACAGTTTTAAGGGTCCTGGGTCAAAGTAACTTCCAAAAGATGACTTAGAGGCATTTGTCTGAGAAGGGTTGCTACTTTCGTGTTGGAAGGAGGGTAGTAGGATTGATGATGATTTGTTGGAGGTGCTGAATTTTGATGAGAGTTACATTGGCTGAAAGACTGGGCAGGAGAAAGTGAGGCTGCACCCGTGACCTAATTTTGAATTTTGCTTTTTGGTCAGTTTGTTGCTGATGGCATCTTCAAAGCTGAACTGAACGAGTTTCTCACTCGAGAGCTGGCTGAAGATGGCTACTCTGGAGTTGAGGTCCGAGTGACACCAACCAGGACAGAAATCATTATCTTGGCCACCAGGTAAAAGCTCATTTTCCTGGCTACCATCTATAATTGTTGTATATACTAAGGTGGTTTATTCTGTAAGGGAACAACTAGTGAATTTGGCCTTAACGAATGTAATTCTTTTTAAACTGCATTTTTTGTCTAACTCTAGTCCTTGTCATTCAAAATTTATGCTTGTTTGTCAGATGAATGAGACTTTACTACCAAATATATGCAAGGTTTAAAGTTACACCTGGAATTTTGTGAGAGCTATGAACTGTCGCTTTTTATTTTCTCCAGGACGCAGAATGTTCTTGGTGAGAAGGGCCGCCGGATCCGGGAATTGACCGCTGTGGTTCAGAAGAGATTTGGCTTCCCTGAAGGCAGTGTAGAGGTGAGGGATCCTGGCTTGTGCCAGAGATTACTGTGGACCTGAAAATGGCTCTTTAGGATGGTACTTCTAAAAACCCTTACCATCCCCCTGAAAATTTTATTATTCATGATTAATGAGCGTTACAAATGGATTGGTATTTTGTTGAATGTCTCTTAATAAGCGGTGGGCTTAATTTTACAGGCCTATTCTGCTCATTTCTTGATTAAGGGATTTTGCATTCACCTGGGGTATAGTAATGATATGTAAGATGGATTGGCTGCCCCATCGGTCCTGTTGGTGTGGTGCTAGGAAGAGGTAGGGGTGGGAGAGCAGTGAGGAGTGGTTCAGCCTCGGTCATGGAGTGTGTGCTAGGTGTGGGTGGTAGAGGTGTTTTAGTACTTGAAGGATACTACACCGATGTGTACAATGGTGATGGTAACAGGTTTAAGGATGTGCCTTGTTTCCTTCTTAAAGCTTTATGCTGAAAAGGTGGCCACGAGAGGTCTGTGTGCCATTGCCCAGGCAGAGTCTCTGCGTTACAAACTCCTAGGAGGCCTTGCTGTGCGGAGGTAAGTGTCCTGAGACTTGTAATGGTTGTGGCCTTTTTTGTGGATCAGAATATGGTGTGTGACTGACATTTTGCTAATTCAGCAAATGAACTCTTTCTATGTGGTAGGCTCTGCTAGTCTCTGAGGTTTTTAACAAGATATTGCCAATCCATGTCCTTGCTGAACTGACAGTCTAAGAGGGAAGACTAGTAAAAAAGTAAGTTTTTAAAGAGTGGTCAGTGCTGTAATGGAGAGCTGTTGTGGGTGCTTGGGAGTAGAACAGAAATAGAGCTCTCTGGGTAGGGAAGGTTAGGCTTCTGTTGGAGTCATTCAGATCCATTGTGTTAACTCCTCTGGGGACTATAAAGCGAAAAGACATAGCCCTGATGGGAGAGGGCCTAAAATCTAGTCGCTTATCTCTGTAAGCTATATGTAGATAGTAATGTGGGGAGCAGTGGACTCTGAAGGACGTGAGGTGGCTAGATGGGCCCTGGAGCTGGGCCTTTTGAAAAGATTTCAGCAGATAGTTCTTTGTGCAGCTTGACTATTTGTGAAATAATTGGAATGCCTTGCCTGGGTGTATGGAATTTAGTCAGTACTTAATGCAGAGCCCTGGGAAGTTTTTCAGTAGAGAAGGGAAATGGTAGCTGTGCTGTAGGCAGAGTGACTGGGGATGGGTGGTAGGAAAGGCTGTAGGCAAGGACATGTGGAAAAGACTGCCGCCTGGTTTGAATGCCAGCTACACCACTTTGAACAGTGGTTCTCAAAAGTTTGGTCCCTGGGCCAGCATCACTGCGGTCATCAGAAGACTTGTTAGAAATAAAAATTCTCAGTCTCCACCCCAGACCCACTGAAATAGAAAGTGGGGGTGTAGCCCAGCAGTCTGTTTTAACAAGCTGTCCATGTGGTTTTTGCACACACATTGAAGTTTGACTTTGAATTTCTGAGACCTGAGCAACTTAACTGAGCTTCTCTGACCCTTGGATCTCCTGTCTTTAGATGGGGATCGTCATACCGTCTCTCCTTTTTGTGAAGTAATGTGAAAGGGCTTGGGGCATGATGGTAGGTAGTATCTCTCAGGGTGTAAACTAATGAATGAGTTGGGGAGCAGGATATTTTAAGGCTTGCTGTCAATTTTATAGACCTAGAAGTGTTTTTTTTTCTAGTACTCTAGTCAAGGCAGCTATGAGCCTAAATTAGTAGTTAGGGTTCCTAATGAACATAAGTTTTGGGGGTTGAAGAATATTTCAGTAATCCATAAAGGGGCCACTCAGTGACAGGGGTACTTCTAGGTTCTTTCTGGCTGTTTGCCTGATTCAGAAATCCTGGGTTTGCAAAGATGGACTGGACTGGAAGGGCCTGCCAGATTTGGGGATGGGGGTTGTCACCTTGGTAAGAGTGCAGTTGTCAACTTTGGCGGCACATTAGAATCACCTGGGAAGTATCTTTTTCATACCTATGTCTGAACTTTACCACCCCCAGCATTTAATTGCTCATTTAATTGGCCTGGCCTAGGGCCTAGGCATCAGGGGTTCTTTGTGTTTTTTTAAATTTTAACTTTCTTGAGGTGATTTTAATGGGCAGTTAAGGTTGGAAAGCACTCGGTTAGAAGGAACTTGGCGTGCATTCTTGAGAAATTAGCCTAAGGTTAGGTGTGGTGGAAGTGGAAGAGAAAAGAATGTTGAAAACAGTGCAGATTAATAAGTCTTACTGCTTTGTGTTTTAACATTGTGGGGGTGGGGTGGGGTTGAGCAATCCTGTCTTGGATGATAACGCAAGTGGGTATCTGTCTCTTGCTCTCCCAAAGGGCCTGCTATGGTGTCCTGCGGTTCATCATGGAGAGTGGGGCCAAAGGTTGCGAGGTTGTGGTGTCTGGGAAACTCCGAGGACAGAGGGCTAAATCCATGAAGTTTGTGGATGGCCTGATGATCCACAGTGGGGACCCTGTTAACTACTACGTTGACACCGCTGTGCGCCATGTGCTGCTCAGACAGGGTGAGCACCCGGGAGTGCTTGGGGCAAAGGTCCTTAGTGGGTAGATGTGGTTTTCCATGCATAGCTCGGTGTTTGGGGAACTCATCCTGGGAGTAGTGGAGCATGTTTGTACCCCTTGAGTTTGTTGATTAGCTGCATTGAACTGTAAGAAGTGAATTGCTGAGATCAGTCAGATCTGAGAGTTGTTTTGTTCTTATCTCAGCCACCTGGTGCCCTTCAGTGATGACACGATGACGAGTCAGAAAGGTCACATCCTGCTCTTGGTCCTTGTCAGTGCCACGTTCTGTGGTGCTGTGCATGGGTTCCTTTTGCAAAAGTGTCCTGTTCACTGATTGATTAGAGGCATTTGTCTGAGAAGGGACTAGACCCAGGGATTCTTGAGTAACTTACTGTTCTCTTTCCTCTGCCCTATTCTGTTGTGTAATGGGGACTGGTGAAACCAGTTAGGTTCTAACTATGGCATCCTTTAGGGGTGCTGGGCATCAAAGTGAAGATCATGCTGCCTTGGGACCCAAGTGGTAAGATTGGCCCTAAGAAGCCCCTGCCTGACCATGTGAGCATTGTGGAACCCAAAGATGAGATACTGCCCACCACCCCCATCTCAGAACAGAAGGGTGGGAAGCCAGAGCCGCCTGCCATGCCCCAGCCAGTACCCACAGCATAACAGGTATGTCTACAGGGGCCTCTTGGGGCAGAATAGAACCCTATTCCTTTTTCTCCCTGTTAATACTTGTATCCTGTACTGTGGTAAGGACTTGTGAATAAAAATTAGATTACACCTACTCTACATGGGAAAACACAGGTTGGATCCAGGGGTCTGTTAACCTGGGGTTCTGTCTGGAGGGGTGTTTGCCTTTGGTTTCTTTAAGAAATTCCTACATGTACTACTGTTTGAAATGGGAGTTTTGCTTTATTGTTCTCCCTTACTTGCTCCGATTTCCAGGCCCTCTTGCTAGTAGTTATCTGTTTCATCAGCCCCTGTAAAACCGTAACTTCAGGCCCAGCAGCTATTTTTGGTTTCTAGGTGTTCTGTGTGTGTTTATTAATCTTCATGCAAACCCTAAGTGGGAGTATGTCCCCATTTGGTAAATGAAAGAACTCGATACTCAGATGATGTTTCTGTTCTTACTGTTGTGCTTTATTTGGTTTCAGGGTCTCCTTGGCAGCTGGATCTGGAGTCTGGATGTTGCTTTATAAAGACCTTTAATAAAATCTTTTTAAAAGATACATAGCCTGACCAGACTGTACGTCCACTATTCAGACTGAGAGTAATGTTGTCCCATGGGAGCATTATTTGATTATTCTTAGGACTGCCTGGCTCATGATGTTTCTGTGCTTTCCCTGAAATCCTCCCAGTTTCAACTGAACTTGTGAGGCAAGGGCCAGAACAAGAGGACCCAAGCGGAGCTGACCAGGGAAATATCCTGTGGGGGAGTAACTCTGGTGACGGAGAAGGCTGATTGCTAACAGGACATCACCTTGATTAACTACCTGTGGTTCAGGGTTACAGGTTTAGACGAGGTATATATTTAAGATGATTTTCTGTATTGCATATAGAATATAAATACAGTGGCCATTACATTTTGGGTCATGTGTGCTTCAGGTGGTGTGCTTTACAAACATTTCATTTAATCCTCAACATCTCTAAGGGGTGAAGGGAATTTGTGCCATTGGTGAAAAACCTGAAGCTCAGAAGTAAATTTGCCTAAGTAATGTAGAGCTGTGATTAGAATTCACATTTCTTTGGCCTGTTCTCTTAGCCATTATACTGTAGACAAGTATAAAAGATACTTGACTGCGGTTTAATCTGTCATTCTGAAGTGTTTTCTACTGATGTCTTTTTTATAAGAAATTAGATGTTCTTAGTTTATTCAGGTAAAACTAGTGAAGGACAGGCTGGCATGAAAATCCTACAAGACTAATTAGAGTAAATTAATGAATTATGTTGGGAGCACACTGACAAATGTATCTGTGTGTGTGTGTGTGTGTAGCTCCTTTTTAATAGAGCTTTTGATGATGTCTATACAGTCATGTACCACACAGTGTTTTGGTCGACGCTATACCACATATATAACGGTGGTCCCATAAGATTAGTACCATATAGCCTAGGTGTGTAGTAGGCTGTACCATCTAGGTTTATGTAAGTACACTCTGACGTTTGCACAATGACATCACCTAATGACAAATTTCTCAGAACGTATCCACCCATCGTTAAGCGACACGTAGCTGTACTGACTTTGTCTAGACAGTAACATCTCACTGTTTTTGTCAGTGTTAACGTAGTGGAGACCATGTCTTGTTAGAGAATCTCTAGATTCTTCTCTAACCATTGGTTGAGCTGATGTGTTAACATCCACTTAATGTGTTCCAGGGAGTGGGTTTGTGTATTTGTATGTATTATCTTGTGGGCAGGAACTAGAGCCTGAATACAAAGATGTTCTTCATTTCCTGTGCTTCCCTTCACCCGGGTGACATTTCCAGGAATGAGCCCTTTCTCAAGCCAATGAAAGTTTCCTGGGAAAGGCTAAGAGTAGGTGGTTTTGAGCAGACTGGCTAGTGTTGGGTCTCCTCAGTAACAGTGCACATGGGTAAAATGAGATTTGAGTGCCTTTGAGTAAATGATTGTGTGCCCACCCCCCAAATCTAATACAATATAGGCAGCTATTGTGCTGTTGGCTGCCATGGAAACTGGGTGAATTTATAAGGTTTTATTTATCCCTTGTGGGTAAAACTTGGCATTTTGCGATTTTACTGAAAATGTTAGTGTTGGAACTGAGCTCACCTCCTTTATTCCTGTGTTTATTCCTGGACTTGTGATGTAGTTCAGTTGTGAGAAGATTATTATTGTGAAACTAGTTTTGAGCATCCAGAGTACTGGGTGCTGGAAGCAGGTTAAGACAGTCCTGGTCATCTAGAATCTTAGCATCTAGTACTGGCACAGCCAGTAACAGTTCTGTGTATATTTGATTAGGTGATCTTTTAAATTCCTTACTTTCCTAATGAGTTTTCTACAAACCTCGGTCCACTTAGAACTGCAAGTCGAGGTGCTGGCACAGTGGCCTGGCGGTTAAGTTCATGTGCTCTGCTTCAGCAGCTTGAGGTTCACGGATTTGGATGCTGGGCGCAGACCTATACACCACTCATCAAGCCATACTGTGGTGGGGTCTCATATACAAAAATGGAGGAAGATTGGCTCAGATATTATTAGCTCAGGGCTAACCTTCCTCACCAAAAAACAAAAAAAATGAAGTCAAGTCTGGGGCTCTGTAGTGCTGTTAACTTCCCATCAGGTGGTGCTGTAACAGGAGAGGTGCACCAGAGCAACAGCTTGGGGAGAGAAAAGTAACTCGAAGTATGACACAGAAAAGTGCAAATTATTAGTGTACCAGTCTACAGCTTGAATTATAAACATGAACACCCCTGTATAGCTGCCATTCAGATCAAGAAAGGGGGGGAGAGTAAGATAAATGTAGAGCATAGGTGAGCACTCAGTAACCACGGCACATTGAGAAATGCAAGCTACTCTAGATGTCATTACCACCACCCCCAGACTCCCAGTGAATTTTTCAGCTGTCCTTTGTGTCAGTGCCTTTAAGGTT
The DNA here is from genome assembly GCA_031878705.1 of Tapirus indicus. Classification (NCBI taxonomy): domain Eukaryota; kingdom Metazoa; phylum Chordata; class Mammalia; order Perissodactyla; family Tapiridae; genus Tapirus; species Tapirus indicus. The sequence goes on from CM062924.1 coordinate 30,201,839, forward strand.
CAAGATTCCAGGTGTGGGCATCTGATTGGCCAAGCCCGGTGTCTGGAGGTAGGGAGAAAGAGCTGGCCCCTTTGGCTTCCACAGTGGAGGTGGGGCCCAGACTTGCACAGTGCCCCCCGTCCCCCTTCAGTAGGCAAGGTGTAGATGCTGGAGAGCCAAAACTATGTTGTGAAATGGCCCTTGAAACTCTCGACATAGGTATGTTGGCAACATGGAAGCATGTGCCATAGCCTTTTGTGGACTTTTCACTGAAAGACTATACTGTCAAGCTCTGAAAAGTTAAGTTCTGATCATTAGGATTCCTGGCAGCTGGTGACGGGCCTCAAACAGGAGCTGGGAGCTGATTGGCCAGCTTGTCCATCAGGCAAGAGCACCTACTGGAGTATGAGCACTTGGGAATAGGCCCAGAGGGCAAGCAAGGGTCGGGGACAAGGGGACAGCACTGTCAGTGTAGAGAGCTAGGAGAAACAAACTGGTGGGTTCAGAGGACAGTGGGTAAAGGTTTTTGAGGGAGTCCTGCCCCCAGACAAAATCAGGGCTTGCAGACCTTCACTCTGTTGCAAAGGCTGCTGGAGCCCACAGCAGTGTGTGGTCATCTGTGGTGCCTGTTCCCCATCTCCAGTCAGCCAATCCTCCCACTTCTAGCTGGGATATTAGGCAAAGTCTATGAGGATGTCAGCCCCCTGGGGGTGGAGGATACCTTTTCTCTGCAGAGCACTTTATAGAGGAGACGTCTGGGGGAAGAAGTTCAGCTTTGCAGTTAGAGTCCTGGGTTCAAATCCTGACACCAGCCCTGATGCACTGAGGGGTGACTGGACCTCTCTGATCCTGTTACCTCACAGGGCCGTTGTGGGAGTTAAAGGAAATCGAAATATCAGTGCATTTCTCTAGTTTTTATAATTTAGTATATTTGTTTGAAGATGTAACAGTTAAGAGCCCAGGCCTTCAAGCCTCACTGGATTCAAAATCAGGTCCACAATTTAGCAGTATGAGCACGGGCACATCAGTTAATCTCTGTGCCTCCGTTTGCTCATCTCCACGTGGAGTTCTTCGCACAGTGCCTGACCCATACCAAGTGCTCAGTAAATGCTAGCTGTTATACTTTAAGCATGTCCTCTTGGAAATCATTGATAGCTAACTTCACGGTAATGGAATCTCCCCATCCTAACTAAGGGCCCCGAGAAGCTTTCGGCTTCTACTGGGAAGTGGGCATAGCTGGGCCAGTATCACTAGCCCCATTTTACAGGGGGTGAATTTGGTCTTTTTCTGTGCCTTGTTCCATCTAAGCAGTTGTTTCTGAGCTCTGATGTGGCCATGTGTAAATGCAGCTGTTGTATGTCATAGGGCCACCACCATCAGAGCAGGAAAACAGGTATCATTGAGAGTCAACATTTTCAACCTCAAAAGATCGTTTTTCTTAGTGTTTTCTTCCTCAAGGACATGAGATTTTGATATTTTATCTGCAAAACAAACCATTTCCCTATTTGTTACTGATCAAAGCTATGTTTACAACTTGATAAGCAGCATGAGTGTGGTAAGAAGACAGTTGTATGCCCTGAGCCTGCTGTGAACATCTTTGTCTTGCACATCCCTGTGGAGGGCAGATTCCATCACAGGACTGACCTCATTTCAGAGCAATTTTAATTCACCTGTGCAATACATCTTAGGGCAATGTGTGATTTCTCTTAGGCTTTGGACAATATTCAGAATATTTCGAGATCCCCACTTGTTTTTTTTTTTTTGTGAGGAAGACCAGCCTTGAGCTAACATCCGTTGCTAATCCTCCTCTTTTTGCTGAGGAAGGCTGGCCCTGGGCTAACATCCGTGCCCATCTTCCTCCACTTTATATGGGACGCCGCCACAGCATGGCTGACAGGCAGTGCGTCGGCGGGCGCCCGGGATCCGAACTCGCAAACCCCGGGCTGCCAAGCGCGGACTAAACCGCTGCGCCACCGGGCGGCCCCTCGAGATCCCCACTTCTGATTTGAGAACAAGTAACATGAGACCCTAGGTTTGGGACAACTTATCCGATCCCAAACCATCATCTTTACAAATAAGATGGAGCCTCAGTCGCTCTGAAATTGAAGTGAAACCACACTTCTGCTGTTCGGTCCTGTCTTGTACTAACAGCTCAGCCGGCCGGGTGCAGCTGGGCCTTTGTCCACTGAGCAGGGAGTACCGCTGTGCTGGATTCATTTTGCCCTCACTGCTCGGCCATCGACTGCCCCCATGACCAGCCTGCACTGGGCAGCTCTTTGTGCAGTGAGCCAGAGGAGCTGGACTCGGAATCCTAAATTGCCTAGAGAGGGTAGGGCTCCTCTGGCCTTTAAATAAGAATATTTTCGCTTTTTTAGAGGGAGAGGAAGGGAGAGCTTAGACACAGCAAGAGGGCCACTTTCCTCCTGTGGAGGGCGACCAGAGAGAAGGATCTTTTGCCCACCAGTTTTACCCTTGATAGACCAGGAAAAATAGTCATCACCATTTACTGTCTGGGTCCAAAAGATACCCCACCTTTTGTATTTTAAGTCATATTACAAATAATTCACAGAAGTAAGAATAAAGGGATAGTGAAAAAGTTTTATTATAAATTTTAACATTAACAGCACAACTCAATACACTAAAAACCCTTGAGTTGTACCCTTCAAATGGGTGAATTTTATGGTATGTGAATTATATCTCAATAAAGTTGCCATTCATATATATATATATATATATATATGAAGATACATGTGTGTATATACACACAAATATATGTGAATTAAGACCACAAACAATTTCATATTTTCCTTGTCTTGAAGGCATATATAGCCAAAATGAGCAACACCCTTCGAATGTAATGAAATGCGCCTCAACTGCCATGTGTGAAGCTGGAATGTATTCATCTTGTATCTACTGATTCCAGATTTCAGATGCATCTCTAGCTTATCATTGCTTCTGGGATTTTTGTTTTTCTTTTGCACTTGCATTGTCAACATGGAATATTTTTAAAATTTTTGAGGCTCGTAATTTTGTTGAAGAGAGGATAGGCACTTTCTTTGCTCCATAATTTTAAAACATTTTCATTTTTAGATTTATAAAGATCAATTCCAATGACCAAATCAATGAATTTATTTATTTATTTTTTTTTGTGAGGAAGACCAGCCCTGAGCTAACATCTGTTGCTAATCTTGCTCTTTTTGCTGAGGAAGACCGGCCCTGGGCTAACATCCGTGCCCATCTTCCTCTACTTTATATGGGACGCCAGCACGGCATGGCTGACAAGCAGTGCATCAGCTGGCGCCCGGGATCCGAACCCGTGAACCCCGGGCTGCCAAGCGTGAACTAAACCGCTGTGCCACTGGGCAGGACCCCCAAATCAATGAATTTTTTAAAAATCTACAGCATCTGTTTCCTTCCAATCACCTTTGTACACAACTGCCTTCAGCGTGTCTCCACTTATGAACTGTAACAAACTATCAAGTAAGTTTTGGGGCATTGGCTTCATAAAAGGTGAATATTGTTGCCTCACCTTTTAGCAAAACAGGATGGTTCAGGTTTTGTCTTAAAATACTGCGTGATGAAATCCTTCCTGTTGAATGACTTAACTGAATAGTGACTTGACTTAAAATACCATATTTCTTTTCTGTTTTTAGAGATATATTGTTCACTCATCAATTCTCAAGTTTGAGAAAATTCATCTAGAAAAGTCTGCTTATGTGACCAATTTCCCCATCATCTTTAGAGACTAAAGTGCAGCATGTGTCTGCATTCGTTTTCCGATTTGTCTAATAAGTGAAATGTCCTCTGTCAAGTTTCTTCTCCTGTCATAATGAGTGGAAAATGAAAAATCCCTTAATTCTCATCCTATGTCTCTAGACTTCTTTTATACCTTGTTGAAAGATGATATACAATACTTTGGGAAATGCAATATGGAAACTGAAGGATGATATAATAGTGATGGTTTATTTCACTGTTGCATCTTCCTTCTAGGCAAAACCACCATTCTTCCATTTTCTTATCATCTTAGTCTTGTTTGGCATAGTTGAATAATTGATGAGTAATATGAAATAATTTTTAGGATAATGAAACAGCAAAGTTTTTCAAGATATAGGAAAATAAGTTCATCAAGATGTCATACTGTATTTTAGATTTATAAACAAGTCCATATGGCGATTGCAAGATAGAATGTTTTATTCTATTTTTTAAAAAAATAAGTAAATTTTCTCATTGTTCTTGAGGCCCACTAGAAAAAATAACAGTCGTAAAATATCAGTCCTTACAAATAATTAGAGCAAACCTGCGTGGCTAAGGGGTAGGTGTTCAGGACTTGGGGTCTGGCCTCCTGCTGAACAGTAACTAGGAGCCAGGGAGATCCTCCATATGTGATCTCTCAATCTAACCAATAGTCCTAGGAAATTAGGACACATGGGGTGTCACCTTTTGCTTGTGTTCCTGTGAGCCTCACACATTAGGGGCTCATCCATTTGGAGGCCCCTAAGGGCAGGGACAATATCCCGTCAGGCTGGATTTCCCACGGTGGAAATGATATATCTCCTACGTCTAAATGCCTGGGCTGCACTCAACATTGTGTTCTTAGGTTAGCAGAGCCTGGGTGAGGCCACCTGGAGAGAGCCGGCTCTGGAGATAGCTGGACCCAGGTTGGAATCTTGGCTCTGCCACCACTCAACAACCCAATGACCTTAGTAATAAGCAAGTCACTTCACAACTGAGTCTCTATTTGCTCATTTGTAAGGGGCGGGGCGGGGAGGCAGTAGTACCTACCTCATAGGTATTATGAGAGAGAGAAACCCAGGAAACTGATTTAGTGTATGGGGGGGGGGGGCTTGTTCCAGGCACTGGGGGACACAAGAGATGAAGCTGACACCTTTCCTGCCTTAAAGTGCATCCTGTGGGTGTCGGGGGAGACCAGAGACATCACACATAAAGGCCTGGCCATATGTCAGGTTATAGAAGAGGGGCAGATAAGGAAGGGGCACAAGAAGAGAGTGGTCAGCTCTGGGGTGGAGGATGGCAGGTTGGCCCAGGCAGACAGCAGGAAAGGGCATCAGCACTTGCAAGAAGGAGCATTGGGAGTGTGAATGGTCATCGTGGGTGAAATGGGGCAGTCTGCTTGGCACGCGTGAATTGCCTAGCGCAGGTGAGGCCACCATGTCCTCGGGGAGAACTTGCCCTAGATTCGCCCTACTTTTCCACTCAGGCTCTTGCCAGAGTAGACAGGCAGTACAGCACCTCCTAGGCTTTGTCCTGGGTGTTATCTATGGGATGGGGGCAGACAGGCTCTGAGGGGCTGGGCCTCCACCCCACTTCCCTCCCCCTCTGCCATTATCAGCTGTGTCCAGATGGTCACAGGCTCCCTAATCTGGGGTAATCGGAGGGTAGGAGCTCAGCTGGGACCTGGGCCTTTGTGCTGGACTGTGATGGGCCAGCCCCAGCTGGAGAGACCCTGCACACAGGGCCCTGGGGCTTTGGAAGATGGGAGGGGCATGGGGCCCTGTGCTGGAGGGGATGTGAGGTGCAGATGATAGCTCTTCAGAGGGCAATCTGAGTGCAAATGAGGGGGAGCCCCAGATGGGGTCTGGCCAGCTCCTCGGGCCCCAGAAACACAGGCAGAGAACCTGAACTGCTGCTGGGCCTCTGCCTTGCAGAATCTGTCTGTGGCGTCTTTTGTTCTCTCTCTCTCCTCCTCTGAGTTTACCCCTCCTTACCCAGCAGTTTTATGTTCTGTCCCTAGAGCCCTAGGCCAACCTGGGTGCTTATAATGGCATCGGGGGGTTGTGCCCCTTGTTGATGCTGGGATCTCGCAGGTCCAGGTGCAGCGCCAGGCTTGCTGGGTTCTCAGGCTTGTGGCTCTGGCACCTGCCACCCTGGGCCTGCAGTTTGCTGCGAGCCTCCACCCCAAAGCTGCTTAGGTTTGTTCCGTTTTGTTTCAGCTTCTTTCGTGTGCAGGGGAGCCCCAGCTCGGCCCTGACTTCCAGCAGTGAGCCAGTATGGAATCCTGTTTCTAAGGCCTTCATCCCAGAGTCTGAACCCGAGAGCTCGAGCTTCTGCCTTCCTCACAGTTTTACAATCGTTTGGTTTCTGGTCCTCAAACTTGTTGACTTTCTTATAAGCTGTGCTGCTGTCTTCAGTCGTCTGGCTTTTCATTTTCTCTGTCATTGCCAGGTGTTTGAATTGGAGAGGGTGGTTTAGAAAGAACCATCCTGAGCAGAAGTGCCTCATAGATTCTGAAGCTTCATGAAATCTTAAGAGTCACAGACTCTGCCACTTACTAAGTATGTGGCCTTGGGCAAATTGTCATCTTTTTAAGGTAGTTCCTTCTCTGTAAAACACTGATATTAATAACTAGCTCAGTAAAAAAAAAAGAAAAAGTGCTGATAATCTGAAATTGAAGGATCATGATTATCTATGGGAGGAGTGTGGGAAGGGGTGGGTTTAGGAATAGACACAGGGTCCTACAAAGGCATCTGTAACCATCTCTCTTTCTTAAGCTAGGTGGTGGGAACACATATTTTATTCTTGTTTTTTTGTGAGGAAGACCAGCCCTGAGCTAATATCCATCGCCAATTCTCCTCTTTTTGCTGAGGAAGACTGGCCCTGGGCTAACATCCATGCCCATCTTCCTCTACTTTATATGGGACGCCGCCACGGCGTGCCTGATGAGCAGTGCATCGGCGGGCGCCCGGGATCCGAACCTGCGAACCCCAGGCTGCCAAGTGTGAACTAAACTGCTGCGCCACCGGGAGGCCCCACATATTTTATTATTCTTAAACTGTACAAATATATATATATATATATATATTCTTTTAAGCATGAAATACTTCATAATTCGAAAAAATATCCACACTGCTGTTATGAAGGTAAATGAGGAAATGTATGAAGGTGCTTTGTAAGAAGTCAAAGCAGGGAGAAGATACTGGGCATTACTTTTCTAGGCAAAGCAAGCTTGAGCCAGAACACAGACCCAACCTTTGAATGAGGTTTTATTTCTACAAGGAAAGGGGGCAATAAGTTAAGGGACTATTTACATGGAGGCCAGGAGGGGAGCAGAATGGTGAGCCTGAGTTCTCCCTTCCCTCTCTGCCCCCTGGCTCATGCTGTCCAAGTCTGAGTCACCTGCCCAGGCTCTGGACAATGGTGACACAGCCATGGGAGCTGGTGCAGCGCTGCAGGGACGGCTGGGCATCCACCTGCCCACTGCTAGGGTCGAAGGTGAAGACCCTGTCAGTGCTTTCCCCGCGATCATCCCGCCCGCCAAGGATGTGGACCTTCCCATCACACACAGTCACGCCGCAGCTCTCCTGGGTGGACAAACAGAAAGACAGTCAGCTACTGGGTCCAGCCCGGGGCTCCCTCTGTGCCTAGCTGGCCAGGCGAGAGAACAAAACCTTGACCCACAGAATATGAGCAGGCAGTCTAGATGGCAGAGAGGCAGAAAATTGGAGGACCTGAGTTCAAGCTCTGGCTTGACCCTTCCTAAATGAATAGCCGTAGTCACTTAACCTCTCTGGGCCTCCATCTCCTTATCTGCAAAGTGAGAAGAACAGTAGTACCTTCTTCATAAGCTTCCCTTAACAGTTAATGGGGTTAAGCATATAAAGCATTTTACATAGTGCCTGGACTATAGTAAGCACCTCAGGAATGATAACAGTAATTCCCACTACCACCACCACCTTAGGATCTCAGGCTCAGAGAAGCCAGAAATCTCAGGCTCTTAGTATCACAGAAGGTCACAACTGGCAGGGACCACCAGTCCAACCACACCCTTATGTAACCTCTCTAGAGTTTCAGGGGAGGGAGACCGAAGGTGGGGGAGGCAAGGAATGCAGGGGCCAGAGCATCCAGGGTCTGGGCCTCCCTTTGACATCACTGGAACGGGAACGTAGCAGTCCCTTCTCTACCTCCATGCCCCCACAATTAGCTATCAGCTGGGGGCCTTCAGGGTAAGAGAGACTTCAGGATCATTTAGACCAAGCTCCCCATTCAAGGCTATGGCTCTCAGGACTGGGATTCCAGGCTCTGCCTTAACATGGCCTAACTGGTGGCCTTGGGCTGGGGCCTCAACCTCTAAGGCCAATCTTCTCATATGTGAAAAGCAAGGCTGATTATCACTGTGAGAACAAAGCTAGAAAACTATGTAAAATGGCCTAGCAGGGAGTCAGACACATGACACTGCCTCCAAGATCCAGATCCTTAGAAGTGGGTCTTCACTCTCCTGAATGGAACCAGTGCCAGGGCCCATGCCCAGGAGTGTCCACTTACCACAGGGCTGGGGAGGACAGCTGCCTCCCCCCAGTCATCAGTGCTAGGGTCATAGGTGAAGATTCTGCTCATGAGGCCCCCCACCACATAGATGGTACCCTCAAGGGAGACAGCCTCGAGACACCGCTGTGAGAAGGGTGCTGGGGACCGCAGGCTCCACCGATCCTCCTTGGGGTCAAAGCACTGCACCTGAGGGGTGGGAGGAGCAGCAGTGAAGCCCCATCCCCCAACTGCCCTGCTGCCCACGTCCTCCCACCTCTCTCTGTTGAGCGGTACTCATTCAACACAACAACACTTGCCTGTGTCCGCCAGGCCTGAGCTAGCGTCTGGGAGGGTAGAGGAGACCCATCATCCCTGCCCTCAAGTGTACTGAGTCTGGTTCTGCGTTCTAGCCCCTACCCCTGCACTCCCTTGTGGCAAGCCTCATCTTTCAAGGTCCAGGGAGAGGTCTGCATCCCAGGAGATGGAGGTGCCATCTGCATTAGTGCTATAGAGGGTCCGCAGAGCAGGTCCCCCATGGAGATGCATTCCTGGCTGCATCCATTGTCAACCCCCTTCCCTGTCCCTCGTGCTCTGAGGTCGTGAACAGATCCCAGCTGGGATGTCATGCAGCTCCCATTCCTATAGCTGTCCACAGGCCTCCCAGGCCCATGGGCATTTATGACACCTTTCACAGTTTCTGAGGGTTCATATGTGTACCTGCCTGCTCACTTTTACTCCCTGTTTCAGTTGTTTCCTTGGAGACCCCTAGAATGGCCTATAACAAATCAGTGCTGCACAAGAGGGTCCTAAATGGGGCAGTTCCCCCAGCCAGCTCCAGGAAGGTGTGCTGGGGAAGAGGGTCAGGGAATAAGGAGGGATGAGGGATCTCAGTTTGGGAAAGATTCAGATCCCAGGGCTGCATAGACCATCAGTGGGAGGAGGGAGCTGCCATGATGATTAGTTTTTATCCACAAAAAGCCGTGAATGTCCAACAACAGAAAATTAAATTAGTAGACTATGGTTCATCCACCCAGTGGCCTGTTATATACAAACTGAAATGCTGGCTGTGAAGAGTTGCTAAGCGTGTGGAAAGTGCTCTACTTAAAAGAAAGAAAACAGAAGGCAAAAGTTTACTAACAGAACACAAAACTGAAACAGAAAGGCAAAAGTCAATTCAGAGGAAGCCTGGAAGGCAATGCACCAAAATATTAATAGTAATAGTAGTTACCCTTAGGTGGTGGGATTATGGGTGATTTTTTTTTCTATTTCTGTATTTTCTAAATTTTCAATAGAGTGTATTTCTTGAATGGAGGAAAAACATTTTAACTAATCCCACCCCTACCCTCACTTAATTTTTAAAATCTATGAAACCATATGGTACCAGCCCAAACATTCGGGTCCAGGTGTGCTGCTGACCCACTGGGTGACCTTGGGGTCATCTCTCTGAACTCTGCCTTGCCTGAAACACGGGGTGACTCTTCAGGGCTGTTGACGGGATTAAGTGAGAAAATGGACGAGGACACGAACGCGCCAGCTCTGCGCCGGGCACACAGCAGGCCTCCAACGCCCTTTCCGCGCCCACCTTGTCCGTGCTGACGCCGTCCTGCCTCGCGCCCCCGATCACATAGAGCTGGCCTGCGCAGGGCGCCACCGCGGCCGAGCTCACGGCCTCCGGGAGGGGCGCCGCGGCCGCCCAGGTGTTGGAGAAGGGGTCGTAGCGCTCCACGCTGCGCAGGCGCTGCAGGCCGTCGAAGCCGCCCACCGCGAACAGCTGCGGGTGAGGACAAGGGCTGGGGCGCCAGGCGGCAGGGCTGTCTGCGTCTCGGCCCCACCGCCTCTGGCTGTGTGCGGGGAGACTACCCCACCACAGCGTAAGGGCCAAGCCAACCCGGGCGCATCCCAGCGCCGCCACTGCCTGGGCGACCTCCACCCAATTACTGAGCCCCCTTTAGCAGGTTTCCTCTATCAACCGGGGATGATGAGCTCGGTCTCGAGGATGGGTACTGAATGCGGATTAGATCTGTAAAATACCTGCACCAAGCTGATGCTTAATAATAATAGCTAGTAATTTATTAAGGGTTTACCGCCTCCCTTAAGTGATTCTTAGCACTTTTATTTGCGTTTCTGAATTCGGGATGTAGCTTACAAGGATAATTGGCAGATTTTTTTTTTTGGTCTTAAGTAGCAGAGTCAAGATTCAGACCTAGGGTGTTTGGCCCCAGAGCCCACATCCTTGCCCACTAGGCTGTACTATTACAGTAATTACTATTATTATTAGCATTAGCATTATTATGTGACCTGGGGCTAGTCCCTCTCCTTTTTGGGGCCTCAGATCCCTTCTTACAAAGAAAGGGTTTCAGAGGGCCTTCCCCCCGGACATTGGTAGATCAGTACCTTGGGCCCCAGGGCAGCAACTGCTGTGTGTCCCTACCTGGCCCTGCACGACTGCCATCTTGTGCCTCCACCTGCCCTTGTGCAGTGAGGCCACCTTGATCCAGGTGTGCAGATGGGAGCTAAACATCCACACATCACGGCTGTTGATGTGGCCTCCTGGGGAGAGAGAAGTGGTTGTTGCCCCCTGGTCCTCTCGCTTTCCCCACCTCCTCCAAAGAGCTAGAAACAAGGCCCCCAGGTCCAAAGGAAGGGTTACGGGCAGAGAGCAGGAAGGACTTTCCCCTGGGCTGGTGTGAGACTCTGGGCCTGTGACCCAGACAGTGTGCTTTGAATGAGTGGTGGGAAGGTCTGAGGTAGGACAACAGGCAGGAACTCTTGAGGGGAGAGGCCTGAGAGATTCAGGGAGAAGGAACTAGTCTTCACTGGGTGCCTTGCGGTGGTGTGCCAGGCTCTGTCCTCAGGGATGCAAAGAGGGAGGCACTTGGAACTGCAGCGAAGGTAGGAGTGCAAAGGGTGCCCAAGACAAGCATCAGGAATATGCTGGGGGCAGAGGGGAAGCAGAGCCCCCTGCACTGGGACGGGGATGGGGAGAGCGTGACCCAATAATCCTGCTCACTGCTGCCTTCACGTCCATGATTCTGGGTCTATTCTCATCTCCCCTTGAGGTGTTGGGATTATTGTACGCAGTTTACAGGTGGGAAACTCAGACAAGGCTTAGTGACCAGGAATGACGTGCTGAAGGCCAAGGCCTTTCATGGCCAGAGTGATGACCAGAACCAGAGCCTCCAGTGCCCCAAGCTCGGCATTGATGTGCCCTATGGGGCCAGGCACTGGGGATGCAGGCTGTGGGCTCTGCCTCCCTGTGCCTGGCCGCCCTGGGGTTCCTGACCAGGGACTCACCTCTCAGGAGTCGCCTCCCCAGGGACAACCCTGACCACACCTTTCAGCCTGAGCCCGTGACCCAAGCCACATCTCTGTCTTGTAGCCCTTACTTGACTGTATTCCCAGCAGCAATAGCAGAGGCCCCACATGTTGCTCACAGGCCATCAGTGGTCCTGGATAAGTTGTCTAGTAATAAAGTGTGGCCTGGCTAGTCTCTTAAGGCCTTCCTGGCTCATTCTCTGCTCCTTATCCTTCCCTACTCCCTACTCCAGCTCCCTACTACATCAAGTGCAGTCTCCCTAGACCTGGAGTCAAAGCCTCCCTGATCTGGCTCCAGACTCCCTTTCATGCCTCAGCTACAATAGCTTCCCCTCCTCTCCCAGATACACTCAACCTGCACTTCTAAGCCCTGAGTGCCCAGGTTCCTCTGCATGTTCCTGCCTCCATGTGTTTGCCTATACTGTTCCCTCCAACTTTCAAGGTCCAGCTGAAAAGTCATGCGTTCCATGAAGCTGGGCCAGATTCCCTGAGTGGGATTCCAACATCTGGGGACTCTGAGAGCTCCCATCAACTTCTGCCTGGTGCTGAAGTGAAGTCTCTAGCTCCCGCTCTCCAGGGCACTCCAGGGGAGCAGGGCCTGTGTTTTATTTTCTGAGGTTCTAGGGCCTGAATCTCAAGGAGGGCACAGTCCATTAATATCAAACAGATCTGTGTTCCTCCTAGCTTTTGCTATTTTTGAGACAATGGGGACATTCTTAACCTCTCTGAGCCTGTTTTCTCATCTGTAAAATGGGGTTGGAGGGGGAATTAAATGACAACTAATGTAAGCTGCTTAGCATAATGCCAGGCATAGACTAGATAAAGAGAAGCGATTAATACTAATGTGAATTGAAGTGGACATTGCTGAATAAAGGCCGGAGTCACACTAGTGATTGGCTCTGCAGACTACATTACCATTTCAGCCAATAACTATAGGTTATTAGGAAAGACCCCACCCCCATCTCCCGGTTGGAGGGAAAAGCAAAGGGGGCGGCGCGTGGGAGGCGATGAGCCAATTCCGTGGGGCTCCCATTGCGGCCCCGCCCTCACCGGAGACGTAGACGTCATTGCGGAGAGCACAGGCGGCGAACTCTGAGCGCGTGTAGCCCGGCAGGCTGGGCAGTGGGGTCCAGCGCCTGCTTTCTGGGTGGTAGGCGTCGGCGAAGGGCAGCTTCAGGAGCCCCTTGCGGTCGCAACCGCCGATGACCACGATCACTTCAGCTAGGTCCATGAATCTGGCGTGGGGATAAGCCCAATGCCCGTTGACCCGCACCAAGTTGCGGCCCTCTCTCACCAACCACTCTGTACGGTCCTGCTGCCCTTCCATGCCCTTCGGTGCCTCGTCCGCACCCCCCCCCCGCCCCCCATTCTGAACTCTGCCACTTCCAACCTCCCCTCTGGCTATTGATGGGAAGAGAGTCACTAATCCTTACCCCATTCTACTGACTTGCAAGTTTCAGGAAAAGAATCTTTATAGAGCCCTTACCCTTCCCTAGAAAAATCACCTGGTTTATCTTTACGACAATTCTGTTAGGCCGTGACTATTACCCCTTTTACAGAAGAGGAAACTGAGGCTTGCAGACTGTGGCTTGCCCAGAGTCATGCAGCCAGTAAGTGACAGAGCTGGAATTCAAGCCCAGGTTTGACGCTAACCCATTCTCTTCACCGTTTTCTGACTTCCATCCCCGACTACACTAATTCCACTGCCTTTCTCCTCCTATAACCGTCTCCTAAACCCATACCCTAATCACGAATTCCATTGAACCAGGCTACACGCCGTTTCAGCAAAGCATTCTTCCATCCCACTGACCTCTCAGTCTTTTGACCCCACCAGAATTTCCAAAACCTTTAGCCACTGGTTTCCTACCTAATTCCTTTGACAAATACTGAGCATCTTCTTTGTCCCAGGACCTGAGCTTAGTGTTAGAGATACAGTGGTAAGACAGAGACGTCCCAGTCTTCTACCCCTGGGAGTGTGACAGACCATCTTAGACTACTCCATCCAAAGTCTCGCAGCATGGCGTTCCAGGCGTGGGAGTAAGCTTCTTTGATTTTTTTCCCCAGGCCCTGCCTATTTATATCCCTTACTAGTCTGAGCTCCCAGAGCATAAAGGGTGTTTCCAAATCACTGCCGAGTCCCAGGCACCCAGCAAAAGACCTGCACAGAGGGAGCACTCAGAATTATGGATAGATGGGCAAGAGAAAAAATGTGTGCAAGGTGTGAGATCCCTGCATCTCCCTCATTGGACTATTAACTCTTCAAGGGCTGAATTCCCAGCATCAAATGTTTGCAGAATTAATAACTGAATCTCACTTAGGAGACACGATCCAGTGACTGAATTAAAGGATGACGGTGGAATGAGTGAGCGGTTGAGGAATGCGGGAATAACGGAGGGCAGGAGGCAAGGGGGCGGGGGGGGGGCCGTACCTCCGCGGCCGGGCCCGCAGCGCGCCGGCCTCGCGGCCCAGGATGAAGCAGGCGCGGGCCTCGAGCAGCAGCGGGCGGCACTCGCCACAGGCCTGCAGCAGCTCGTCGGCCTCCACCTTCTCCAGGAAGTAGGCCGGCGCCAGCAGGGGCAGGCGCACGTGTTCCAGCAGGCGCCGCAGCTGCCCGCGGCGGGCCGGCGCGTCGTGGCGCACCCAGCGCATGGCCGCCTCGAACACGGCCTCCTCGCGCGCCACGCCCAGCGCCGGGTCGGCCAGCAGCGCCGCCACCTCCTCCGGCCCCAGCTCCAGGAAGTCGGCGTGGCGCGCCACCTCGGCGAAGGCCTGGCGCAGCACGCGGCCGCAGCGCTCGGCCAGCGAGGTGAGCGAGAAGGCGGCGGCCACGCGGCGCAGCGCCAGGCTATTAGCGGCGCGCAGACGGCCCTCGAGGAAGCGAGCGCAGGCCTCCCGCAGGCCCGCCACGCCCAGCCGCTCGGCCAGTGCCAGCACTGTGGCCGCCTCGTCCTCGGCGCGCAGCCGCACGCCCGCGCCGTACACGTAGTCGAGCACCACGGCCAGCGCTGCCGCCGCCGCTGCCCCGGTTAGCCCCCAGCCCGGCGCGTCGGGCACCACGGGCACCACCGGCACCAGGGCCAGGCCGCGCTCTGGCCGCCCGGCCGCAAACAGGCTGCGGAAGTAGGCGCTGCCCGCGCTGAGCGCCGCGCGGTGGCACGGGAAGTCGTGGCCGCCGGCGCGCAGCACCACGTCGGTGAGGGTGCCGCTCCGCCGGTAAGCGTTGAGGGTCTGCAGGACGCGCTGCGCGTGGCAGGAGCCCGCGCACGGCGCCTCGGGGCCCGGCTCTGGCTCCTCCGGCACTGGGCCCTCCCGCATCCTGCTGGGTAGAGAACACAAATAGCATCGAGAGATCCGCGTGGCTGGGGCCGGATTAGAGGGCGGGAGGCCCGCATCCACGCATTCTCACGTTATAGTTTACTGGTGCAGGCGTGCGTGAACGTAACGAGTGTGCTTTCATCCATCAACTACTCTTCCTTCTGTCCACTCAGCCAGGTTCCTGATGGCTGCAATGATCTAGTCTCTGCCTACCGGAAGGGCTGGGCCCAGCCTGAGCTGTGCCACCTTCTCCCTCGCTTCCTCACTCAGCCATGTTGCCCTTTCTGTTCCTCAAACTCGCTAAGCTTTTTCCTATCAGTGTCAGCGGGAGACAGATGGCACACTCTCAAATGGGGTAATTTGAGGAGAGTCTAATAAAGGAACGATTTACAAAAGCGTAGACTGTGTTTAGGGACTCCCACAAGGGATAGAGCAGTGCCACGTGGCTACCAACAGCAGGGAGCTCTTACCTCTCCGAGGTCTGAAAGGGGAAGGGCTGGGAGGTTACTGGGACGTGCTCAAAATATCTGTCTAGGGAGGGCCCCTGACAGGAGCTGTAGACTTTGGTCAAGGGATTCAGGCTGCCCCACAGAGACCCAGTGTGTGTGTGTGGTATAACTCTTCCTCCCTTTCCTCACCTCATCCGGTCTCCTGCAGGTCTTCTCTAGGCACTTCCCATTGACCAAACCCTGATGGTCTATTTAATATCTACTCTTCCCCCAGTAGCACAGGATCTGGCCTGTCGTAGGTGCTCAAAACCTGTTCAAGGTCGAGTGAATGTATTAAACATTATTTGAGAGCCTTTTCTGTGCCAGGCAGTAAGCAAGACAGTCAGTCCCTCCCCTCCTGGAGCTCACAGCTTGGTGGGGGTCCCATGGGGAAGTACAGAGTATTGGTGGTGGTGGTGCTGTCGTGTTGATTCCGACTCCTAGTGACCCTGTGTACAGCAGAGCGGAAGCCTGCCTGGTCTTTTTGCACCATCCTCTCATCTTTTGGTGCTATATCAGACAATGCTCCACTGCTATTCATAGAATTTTCATGGCCCTCTTTTTCGGAGTGGGTGGCCAGGTCCTTCTTCCTACTCTGTCTTAAGTCTGGAAGCTCCACTGAAACCTGTCCACCATGGGTGACCCTGCTGGTATTTGAAATACTGGTGGCATAGCTTTCAGCATCACAGCAACACACAGCCATCACTGTATGACAACCAACTAACGGGTGGTGTGATTCCTTGCCCAGGAAACAAACCTGGGCCATGGTGGTGACAGCGCCGAATCTTAACCACTAGACCACCAGACAGAGTATTAGGAGAGCTCATAGAACGGGCACTAAACCCAGTTGAAGGGGAATCAGGGAAGGTGTCCCAGGCGAGGGGACCTTCAGATAGGTAGGACTAGCCAGGTGAAGGGAGGGAAGTAGAGGGAGGAAGTCTGTAGCTGAGAGAACAGCCTGTGCAAAGGCCCAGAGGGAAGGAGGGCATGAGGTTAGAGCCCAGGCTGATGGTGTTTGGCCATCTAGTGAGTTCTCTGTGTTCTCAAGGAAGCACTGTGGGGAAGGGGAAAGAGCTAGCTCTAAGGACTGATCGGGTTCGAATCCATCTCTGCCACTGACTTGCCGTGTGGCCCGTACAAGTCACTCCCCTTCAGTTTCCTCATCTGAAATGGGCTCATAAGGTCTACCTCACAGGGTTGCTGTGACTGTTAAATGGGATGCATGAAAAGTGCTGGGTACATAGTACAAACCCAACATTTCCTGATGTTGCTTTCACTCAGGAGAAAGGGAGCACGCCACATGTGCTAGGTGCTTTTTTGTACATAATTTCATTGAATCCCCACAGCCCTGAGAAGTTTCTTTAGAGCCCCTCGTCCTTCTGTTTTAAGTTTCTCATGAGGAAACAAGCAGAGGGAACCTGCCCTTCAGAGGTGCTGTGAGGATCAAGGGAGGGGTGTTGGTGAAAGCACTTGACAGGCTGAAGGGCTGCACCATCCTGGTTATGATCTGGCCATTAGGAAGAGAGCCTCTGCTCACACACCTCCAGGGACAGGGAGCTGACTCCTTCATGTCGTAACTTACTCTAGGGGTGCGCACCTCTGGCCTCTGCCCCCTGCCTCTCCCTCCATTCTCCTGATCCTAGCTGCTGTGCTTCCTCTGAGACCGCTCTGCCCTGGAGGTCAGATCTCGCCCAGTGTCAGCCTGGCTTTCACTGATCATGCCTGGATCATCCTGGGCAGTGGATCCCCTGCCTCAGAATCACCGGAAATGAGCTCCCTGGTGGGCAGGGTCCCAGGAAGTTAACTACTTTGCCCAAGTAGAAGGGCTGGACCCTGAACCCACCTGGCTCCAGACCCTGCGTGCCTAGCAGCTCAGCCACACTTGCTAGAGTGGGGGCGTGTCCCAAGGAGCAGCCCAGGACCAGTGAAGGGAGGTGAGCGAGGTCATCAGAGCATGCTGCCCCCATTCTCTTCTCCCCTGGCTGAGGGAGCAGCCGTACGCTGAGCGGAGATCCAAGAGGCAGGACTCATCAGCATGAGGAGGGACTTCTCCCGGCAGAAACGTCCCCTGGCATGAGAGGCTGTCTGGGGGAGGAGGGAGTCCCCTCCTGGGAAGTGCACCAGTACTTTTTCATTCATTCCACTGCGGTCTACTGCTCTGGGCACTGTGGACACACGGGGACATCGGACCCAGTTTCCACCCTGGGATTCCCAGTCTGGGGGATGGAGGACGCCTGGTTGAAACAAGGAAGGTGGAGATTCCCAGGCAGGGCTCGATCCAGCATTCTGCCACCCCAGCTAAGAGTCTAGGCACCCCAAGCCTTGAGTCCTGTTGCAGACTGAGTGACCCAGCCCCAAGAAGTTGGCATGCCACCTGTCTCTTTTTCACACCTACACCCACTCATACAAACACATGCTCAGACTTGTAGACACCACACAGCCGGGGCAGCCCCGTGTCCTAAGTCCCGCCCCGGATGTACCTGGCACTTACCTGGCCACGCCCTCTCCCAGGTGCCCACAGCTCCTGCTCTCACAGGGACCACTCCTGTCTGTCCTGCAGCCTGTACCCTGGGCAGCCTGAGCTCCAATGTCCCTGCCGCTCTGCCCGGACTCCTGCTCACGCTCAGCTGCAGGAGGACAAAGGGGCTGGACGCCAGGGGAGAGGGGAGGGGAGAGGAGGAGGAAAGGGAGGAGGGGACGCTGGGCTTTTGTTCCACTCTTGGACCAGCCCTGGGAGGGAGGAAAAGAGGGAGGAGGCAGGAGTAAGCGTGGAATCGACTATGTGCAACTCCGGGATCCGTGGGCCTGGACTGAGGGTGACTTGGCGTGGGCTGTGTGCCTGAATGATGCACAGGTGTGAGGGTGCTGTGTTGGGGGGTGCCTGCCCCAGGGAGGTGTGTAATCTGGTGGTTGTGAGAATCCTGGTGTTCCAGGGTACCTGTGTGGGAGTGCATGGGACGCAGTGACTGTGTAGCATTGGGGTGAGTGTGTGAGTAGGAATGTGACTGCACGGCTTAGAGGTCTAGGTTTCGCTCCTGACTCTGTGTGATCTGCGTGGTCTCTGTGTTCCTGCTTGACAGCAGATATGTCCTGTCATTGTGGGACTTGATGTGTCTGGTTATATGCTTATGTCCCCGTCTTTGTATCTCTATGTGACTGTTCATGTCTGTGTGTCACAGGGGTCTGTCTGTGCATGACAGGGGTCTGTGTCTCTGTGGACCATGTGTGTGGACAGCATGTGGTCCCCTGTTTGTGATAAGGCACGAGTCGAGGTGGTTTTCACTCAACAATGCACCCACTTTGTAGGGGGCACAGTGGGGCAGAGCGTGGTGGAACTAGGCAGGCCTGGTTGGGGTGGAGGAGAGAACGAGGCAGCTCTGGGCCAGCTTGGCCTCCTGGAGCCAGAGGGAAGCGACTCTGTAGGCTGGTGCCGGATCATTTGCTGCCTCTGCAAAGGGCTGCAGGACCTGGCGTCCACAGGGCGGGTGAGGGGATTTGGCTTCATGGACGAGGACAGCAATTTGGGAGGAGGTTGCTTTGACAAGAGTCTGGGTGGGCCCAGGGCACCTGGAGCCTGGGCCTGGCACTCATGTGCCATGCAGCCCTTGGCAGATCACTGCCCACCCCTTGACCCTGGCCCCTCATCTCAGCAGGAGGGATAATCATGATTCCTGCTCTGCCTATTGTATTGGGTTGCTGTGACACTCAAGAGAGGGTTTGTGAGTGACAGCCATGTGCCACGTGGCGTCAGTGAGGCCCGGGTACTGCAGGGGCCTGCCCCGGCCAGGATCAGAAAGGCCAAGTTTGTGGAAGGAGTCGTGATGGGAGGGGTCACTGTGATGCTGGCCAAGTGTGTGTCCTGAGGCCTGGCAGGACAATCTGTTCCACAGACCCTGCTCCAGGGAATGGTGTATTCCCATTTGCTCTAAAAAAAGGATGGTATGTGTTAGTGTTTATAAAAGGATGTGAGAGAGTCAGCCATCTTTATGTCTATACTTGGGAAGGAGGGGCTGAGGGTTCATGGAGGGCCCTGGGGGAGGTGGAGGGCCGGCTCAGCCTGGGGGAGGCCTCACCTGCTGAAGTCCAAAGGAGGAAGGAAGGAGTGGATCTGCAGGGGGTGGCAGGAAGGGGAAGGGACCCATCTCCTGTTTCCCTGTGAATGGGCAGTCAGGCTGTCCTCTGCAGACAAAGGGAGGGCATCAGGAAGGTTGGGTTCTCAGTAACCCCTCAGGTCAAGGGACAGGAGCCAGGATTGACAAGCTGTGGGCTCAGCTGAGGTTGGAGAAGGCCTGGCCATCTGCCCAACTGGGGGATGGCCTCCATCCTCCCTCCATTGTTTGGGGAGGCAGCTGCACTGGGGAGTTGGTTGGTGGGGGGCAGTACAGTGTAGGACCCTGGGGAGAGTGGGACGCTGACTGGCTGTTACCCTCAGGACTCCTAGCCCCCCGTTCCCCCCCGCCTCCTGAAGATTCCAGGTTGTCTCAAGTTGCCCAGGTGTGGCCCGAGGCACTGACTGGACAGAGAAGGGCCAGCATCAAAGCTCAAATCCAGTTTCTTAGGTGGGCCAGCCAGAGGGTTAAGAGGAAGTTGTTGGGGCATTTTGGATAGGGCAGCATACCCCAGCCCTGACCCAGCTGTTCTGGATTTCACTCATACTCCCTGTGCCCAGGGAGAGGCGGGAGCTGACCTCTGCCCCAGGAAGGGAAGCACTTGCCAGATGTTCAGTGAGGGAAAAGGAGAGGCAGTCCTAGAGGTTAATGTGGGGGGCCCAGTCTGGGTTCTAACATTTGGAAGCAGTTTCTTTTCCTTTCCTCCAAGAAGGTGTCAGAATCACTCAGACCCCAAGAATTCTTTCCAGAAGACTCTTGTTTGGAGAAGAGACACATCGGTGGCTCCGAGGAGGCTCCACATGTATTTAATGCAGGCTGGAGCTGGGGTTCACCTCCTCCCCCCTTAGAACACACCCAAGACCACGCAGACTCTTAGGAAAAGATGGGAGTTACAGACCTGCCCTGACTCTGCCACTGAGCCCTTCCCACAGGGGCAGAGGGCAGAGGTCCAAGGACTGAAAGACAGGAAGGGACATCTGTGGTCTCAAGGGCTGTATTTTGGCTTTCAGCCCAGGAGCCCCACTGTGCCAGGAATGGGGGTGGACCCTCTTCGGTCAGGTCTAAAGACCTGAGAAGTCAAAGCTAGACCTCCACCATGGGGGAGAGGCATCTGCTGGCTGAGGGCCTGTCCCTCCATAGGCCAGGGGCTCAGAAACCCTCCATGTGGCTGTGAGGGGACCTGCTAGTCCCACTGCCCAGCTCTGCATGGGACCCAGGAGCCCTCCCCACCTGCCGTGCCATTCCCGCTGGTTATGGAAGGCGTGTGGACGCTCTGGGGCCAGAGCCTGGGTGGGGTTCCAGTTCTGCCTGTTCTAAGTTATGTGGCCTTGGATGGTCACTTTACGTCTCCAAGACCGTCTCCCCCAGCACAGTATGGGGATACTGGTCCCCACCTCCAGGGCTGTTAAGGAATCCTTGGTGCCATGGTGACACAGGGTAGGGTTCAGCCACCCTGCCACTGTCCCATTCATTTCTGAATAATGGTTCCACCTCAAGTCATGGGGCCCAAACTGAATCTCAAACCCAGCAAGCTCTGTTCCCACCACCCACAGGCAAATCAGAGAGGACACATGTCAAGACGGCAGCTTTAATCATCTTGGCCAAGGCCCTTAGGGCTCCCTCCACGGCAGGCCTCCTTGGCCACACGCCCACCCTTGACCATGCCCAGAACACTTTTCCCAGGTGGCCGCTGCCCTGTGGCCATTGACGTGGGAACTTGAGGTTGTGTCAGTCTGTGAATCTCCTGGGCCTCCAGGCCACTCTGCCCCAGAGGCCTGTTGGACACTTGGGCATGTGATCAAGCAGCCCTGAGACTGCCCTTCTGGCGTCTCCAGCTGCTCTTAGGGGGCCGTGGCTCAGCCCCTCTCCTGGGGCAGGGTCAGCGGTGGTGGGAGGCTGGTCGGGGCGGAGGAGTGTCTCCACCACCACAGCAGGCTTTCCCCTGGGCCAAACTTCCTTGTCCTTTGAGATGGATGTGAGGAGCAGAGCTGCTGGCGGCAGAGGCCCAGCCCAGGCCCTCGAGGCAGGAGAAACATGGAGAAGTCAGTTGCCTCACAGCGTGGACAGGAGGACGGACACACATTGGCATCCACATCCTCCATCCACAGCGGGCATGGCATGGCCCAGTGACCCATCAAAGCTTCCGGGTCACGATGCAAGGAGGGCCTCAGGGAGAGGACCAGGCCCCGGGCCCTGAACTTCCCAGCAGGAGCCCCAGGCCTGCAGGGGCATCTGAGAGGCTGCAGGCCTGGCCCAGCTAGGCCTCAGGGGAGAAGGGTGTCCCCTCCAAGAGAGGCCATGGCTGACAAGGAGCTGCAGCCAACGAGGAGGCCATGGAGCCAGCTGCCAGAGCGCTCCAGGTGCAGACATGCTTCTGCCAGCTCTCCTGGGTTCCCTGGTCTCCATGTTTGGTAAAGGCTGGGACAAACAGGTCTTCAGCTAACGCCCACTCCGGTCTGTGAAGGTCTTGGAGCGGCTGCCCCCTCCTCGGGGGTCCACAGGGGTGGTGGCGCTGTTGGCGTACGTGTCATAACTGTTGTCTGAACATACAGAGAGCTCATCGGAGACCTCCATGCCATCGCTGATCTCTGTTGGGCCAGAGGGAGGCAGAATGTGAGTGAGGGGGGCGGGCGACAAGGATGGCTGGCAGACGCAGTGGGAAGGATGGCCTGCACCAAGTCCTGGTCAGGCACCTGGAGGCCGATGAAACCACTGGGTTCAGGTTTGGTATCGAGCCTGGCATTCAAGGCCCCCTTGGTCTCTGTGGGCACCCTCAGTCTGCTCTCCCTGGAACTCTGCCTTCCAGCCACGGAAAAGTACCTGCACCCTCCTGAGCTTGGCACCCATGCACTCACTCTCCTTTGCACACACTGGCCCCTCTCCTGGGAATGACCTCTCTATCAACACCCCCTTTTCTCAAAATCTAGCCCAGTTCTTCTCATCTCTGTTACTGCAGCGCCCTGAAAGCCTCCCCTGAGCCCCCAGGTTGGGATGGGGCCTCCTCATGGCCACCCTAGCCCCTGCCTTCCCCGCCCCATCACATCATTGTCTGTGGCCCCCACCGACTGGAGCACTGCAAGGACAAGTGAGGTCTGGACATGTGTCCCCAGTGCCTGGGAACTGTGTCCCCAGTACTGGACACACAGCAGAGGCTCAAGAAAGGTCTGCTGAGTGGAGCTGAGCTCACCCGGAGGGGACTTGGGTGGGGCTGAGGGTCCCTGGGGAGGACCTCTCAACCTGGAGTGGGCAGGGGTGAGGACTGTGGCCCACGCCTCACTGAGGAGGTGCTCAGTGACTGGCCTAGGCCCGCAGGAGAGGTGGGGCTGCATGGGCAGAATCTGCCAGGCCTAGGGGCTGGCCTCCCACCTTCCATTCATTCTCCTTGCCCCTTTTCACTTCCCCAGGCAGGCACAGTGCAGAAGCCTGTGGACCCCAGGTGCCCCGGACTGACCCTTCCTTCCAGGAGCTCCCCAGTGTGGCCAGAGGGCTGTGGGACCCCCAGCGGCGGGGCATGCCAACCCAGCCTCAGTGCTCAGGGAAGGCTCCCAGGAGGAGGAGGCTTTTTGAGAGAAGGTAGGAAGAATGTAAGTGCTTCACAGGCAAGAATCTGTGTATCCTAAGCACCTAAGACAGTGCATTCATCTGTTGAAGGAATGAATAAATAAAGGAGTGAATAAATGAGTGAATGTGCACACGATCCTTGGAGCCAGCCCCAAACCCACAGTCATCCCCACTGGCTCCCATTCATTCCAGCAGTGTTGACCAAGCACCCCTCGGGCTGAGTGATATGCTAACCCTCACCAGTACCCCGTGAGGGGGAGCTAGCCCGTTTAACAGACGAGGAGCCATGCTGAGGGAGGTTAGATCATGTGCCCAGTTCCCACAGCTAATTGAGGACAGAGCTGGGATTTGAATCCAGGTCCATCTGGCTCCTAACTTCTGTCAAATCTCTCCTCTCTCTTCCCATGCCCACATCTCTCACCTGAATTATTGGTTTCCTTGCCTCCAGCTTCCACCTTCAATCTGCCCTCCACACTTGTTATGGGTTGAATTGTGTCCCCCAAATCCATATGTTGAAGTCCTAACCCTCAGTAACTCAGAATGGGACCTTATTTGAAAATAAGGTCATTGCAGATGTAATTGGTTAAGATGAGGTCATTAAGGTGGGCCCTAATGCAACATGGCCGGTGTCCTTATGAAGAGGGGAAATTTGGACACAGAGATAGGTTCTGGGAAACGCTGTGTGAACATGAAGGTGACCGTCTACAAGCCAAGGAGAGAGGCCTTGACCAGATCCTTTCCTCATGGCCCTCAGAATGAACCGATCCTGCCCACACCTTGATCTTGGACTTCTCGCCTCCAGAACTGTGAGACAATAAATCTCTGTTCTTTAAGCCCCCCAGTCTGTGGTACTTTGTTACAGCCCTGTCATAACGAACACAAATCTGCCTACGACCCTCCTCTGCTTTCAGAATGAAGCCCAAGCTCCTGATTGCACACTCAAGGCCCGTGGGCCTCCCCAGAGCCATCCTGGGGTGAGCCAGCCAGAGGCCTCTCCCCTCAAGCCACATGGAGTCAGACTTAGTTCTTGGTGTCCCAGGAAGCACTGTTCCCTCACTACCTCTGAACACAAGCTGTTCCTGCCTGGAATGCCCCTCCTTCCCTCTGCTCACCCAGCCCTCACCTCAAACCCATCACCCAGGCCCCTCCTACTCATCCTTCCCATTTCAGCTATGTAACCCCTTTGCAAAGTGGGCCCTCAAACCTTCCCACTGCCCCAGGGAGCTTAGACCATTCTCTCCTCCTGTGCACCCCATTCTGGCTCAGCACCCCATCTGTTAGAGATCAACTGACACCCAATTGTCCATGCGTTTGTTTATACAGCTGCCTCTCCATCAGACTGGGAATGTCAGCAGGGGTTGGCAACAAGCAGGGGTGAAATCAGTATCTGTGGGATCCGTCTATGAACCAGGCAAAGGGGGATGGGCCTTCAAAGCAGATTTCCCCCCACCCCCCGCCCGTCACCCCTGCCCACCACCCATGGGGCTGACACTGAGCCAAGGGCCTGGAGTTGATGACTGCATGTGGAGGGGTGTGTGTTTCTGTATGTGTACGGGGGCCCCCATTCACACGTGGGCATGAAGCTGGGTGGGTATATGTGTGTCCATGCTGCGTCCCTGCCGTATGTGCTGCGTGTGAATGTGTGTGCACGTGTGGGGTGCAGAGGACCGAGCCCATTGCCTGTCTTGACCTGTCTGCGGGGCTGCACACCTGAGAAGATGAGCTTCTCCTTCATGATGCTGACGTCCCGGCTGGTCCGGCGCACCGCGGCGCTCAGCATGATCTGCTCGGGGTTGTAGCTCCGTATACCACCCAGGCGCCACCTGCAGAGATGGCCCCGCGGGCATCAGGTCCTTCCCTACCCTTCCTTGGAGCAGGGGTCCTGCCCAATCCAGAGCCTCTCTGGATTTGGCCTGAGGGACCAGCAGGACTCTTGTCTGACTGTACAGATGGGGAGACTGAGGCCCAGAGAAGGGCAGAGCTGGGGCTTGAATCAGAGTCTGCTGACTCTCAGCCAGGGCACTCCTGCCTCCCTCTTACCTCTGGAACCCCAGATCTGCTCCCCTTGTCCAGGAAGATGGGTGAAGGCTGGTTAGTTCTGTCTCAGGTGCCCCCACTTATACACCTGCCTCTCTTTAGATGGGACAAACCGAGGGGGAGCTTATCTGATGACCCACCCTGGGGTACACACCAATCTTGGTACCAGCTGATGTCTCCTACAGCTCCGCCATCAGGACCAGGCTGAGCGAAGCCAGTGGGGAAACCCCAGAGAGGAAGGGAAGGAAAGCAGGGAGGTGAGGGAGACGGCGGGGGAGACGGGGCTTGTCTTCACAGGTTCACAGGGCAAGGGGGTTAGAGTGACTTGCGGGGGGGCCTGTTGCTGCTCTGTTCCAGCAACCCTGGAAGAGTTGCGTGTACATTCTCTGATGGGGAGGGACAGGCTGGAGCGTTAATCCCTCTGATGGTTAAGGCAGGAGCAAGGTGGGCACGAGGTGGCTGCACAGGATGTGCAGGGGCCAGGCAGAGCCAGGAGGACTCGGGTTCCTGCGCCCAGCCCAGGGCACTGCTTTGCTACTGTCGTAGTTCCTCGGGACTAGCCCCAAATCCCTGGCCTCTGAACTTAGACTCTTCCTGCGACCCAGCCAGGATTCACTGGACCCCCACCCCAACTCCCACCAAGAGAAGTGAGGGTCAGCTCGGAAACAAGGACCCAACCCCCCAGGGCACTGAGCCCTGCTGGGCTGGGTGGGGGGAGCCCAGACTCCACGAGAAATCAATTATTTCCAGATGGGGTCAGCGCAGCAGAAATGGACAGACAGATGGACAGGCAGACGGGTGGATGAACGGAGCAGACAGACAAGGGGAAAGCAGGAGGCAGAGGGGAAGGCACCCTGTGCTCTGACTGGGCTGACCACCCCACACATCCTTGAGGGCAGCAATTGGGTCTCTTCTTTATTGCTGTGTCCCCAGCACCAACCGCAATGCCTGCTGTGTGGCAGGTGCCCATAAGTGTTTGTTGAGTGAATGAATGGAAGAATGAGGCCCACAGGGAAATGTTCTTTTCCTCCAGGGTCCCCTCCTCCCTCAGGCCTCTCCTGACCCCCAGGAAGACAATGACACCGTCCTGGCTATATGTTGAGCAGGCCCAGTATGTCCATCCCAGCCCCTGGACCATCACGGGCTGGCCTCCCCAACACACTGGGGGCTCGGTGCATGAAGGCCTGACTCCTTGCTGCAGGCCCCACCCCTGCACCAGCCAGCACACGTGGATGTCTGCTGACTGGGAGAATGGAGGAAGGACTGGGTAAATGTGCCTTTGCTGGGCTCGGTCCCACAGCTGTGGAGCAGTTTCTCCTCGTAGAAGCTGGTCAGTGAAGCCGCCTGACCCAGGAGCGCCTAAGGCATTTGACCGAGGAGGACGTGGATCCCCAAGATGTAGGTCTCATGTTGGAACTGAACATTGAACCCAGAAGGAAAGTGTCAGGCCAGGGTCTATGCAGTCAGTGCATCTAGGACAGGAGACTCAACCACTGTGGGGTCCTCCCCAGGAGAAAGCGGTGGGGCAGGAACCAGAGACAGGAAGTGAAAGAGAGAGAGAGATGAGGGAGACACAGAGACAGATGAGAGACAGAGAGCGTGATGGAAGAGGCAGACCGGAGAGGGGCAAGGCAACAGACGGGAGAGGAGAGACAGAGCTCGGTGGTGTGCGCGCTGGGCAGGGGTGAGGCCCTGTGAGTGCCAGACAGCGAGGGGGCCAGGAAGAGACCCCTCCCCAGAGGGAGATGCCAGGTGAGCAACCTGCAAGGAAAAGCTGGTTCCCCATCTGCAGAAACAGCAGGAGGAACAGTGAGCGGGGGGGACACACATGGCAAGATGGGAAGAGAGAAGGGAGAACTGGGGGAGAGAAGGAGAGCAGGGGAGGGAGGAGGCTTCAGGTGACGGGGGTGGGCGGTGGGCAGAGGGGGCGCGACCGGTGGGGGAGCCTGACCCAGGCACTGGGCTTGGTGCGCGGCAGGTTTTCAGAGGGAACCGAGAGGTTTTCAGAGGGAACCGGAGAAGGGCGCAGCGAGGAGGGGGAGAAAGAGGAACAGGAGGAGGAAGACCACACCAGAATTACCTGATCAAGTGATAGCTGTGAGATGCCAGAGTGCAGCAGAGAGAGGGGAAGAGGGGGAGAGGAGGGACATGCGCCGGATCAGGGCAATATGGGACAGAGAGAGAACGTCAGTCAAGAATAACACCTGCCCGGCAGGGCCCTAAACCCTCCCCTGGACCAACCCCACGCCCCCACTACAACCACCATCCTGGCTGTCAGCTGAGGGTGGGAGGTCTCCAGCACAGCAAGGCTGATGCGGAGTGCTGGTGGGAACCCACGCCCCGCCCTGGGGGACGGGTGAGGAGACAAGCGAGAGAGGAGCTGGAACTCGCCAAAGTCCACACAGCAAATCTCAGCAGAGCTTGGCTCTGGGATCCAGGCTGGGTGTCCATTCAAGAAGCCACCCAGCTCTGGCTGAGGGGGATGGGCGGGGGCCACTGGGAGTCCTCCTTCTCCCCTGAACAGGGCTGCCTGTCAGGTCTCCTAGCCGAGGGCTCAGGAGGTTCCCCTGGCTGGGGTAGGGGCTGGACCTGTGCAGGGCAGGTGGTCAGAGCCTACTCACTTCTGCAGCACGAAGATGCCGACGATGAGGGTGAAGGAGATCAGGTCGGCGGTGACCCACAGGAGGCAGTACTCGTCCGGGGGCTGTGGACAGGTGGCCCGTGGCCAGCTTCCAGTCATGGCGGGGCCACACTGGGGCTCCAGACTGAGGGTCCACGGGCAGGAGGACCCCCCGTCACCATCGGGGAGGAGCAGGGGAGGACATGGAGGGGGTTTGGGGGCTTGAGACGGTATTTTGTAGGAGTGGGCTCTGGGCACTG
Organism: Tapirus indicus; assembly: GCA_031878705.1. Taxonomy (NCBI): domain Eukaryota; kingdom Metazoa; phylum Chordata; class Mammalia; order Perissodactyla; family Tapiridae; genus Tapirus; species Tapirus indicus. The sequence goes on from CM062924.1 coordinate 30,229,785, forward strand.
TGGGTCTGGGGTCTGGAGAGTGTGTGTGAGTGTGTGTGTGTACACACAGGATAAAGAGATCTGCAGAGTGTTCAGGGTAGAGGTGGCAAGTGTTAAGCCCGGAGGGTTTTTGTGCTTAAGGGGCCTCAAAGCAAGGGCAGAAGAATGAAAGGCAAATGGATGAATGCGAGGTTGTGGCATGACCACCAGGTGTGCAGGAATGTGTGTAGAGGTGTGTGGCACTTCTGTGGCTGTGAGAGTCCATGTGTCACTGCAGGGTGTGGAGCACGGGGGCTTCCCCTCCAGGGACCATAGGGACCAGGGAGGGCACAGCCTCCAGTGCCGCCAGGTCCTGACCCTCCTAGCTCTCAGTCAACTGTGCAGGGGCCGGGGGAGGGGGGTGGGGGTGGGGGTGGGGCGAGGGGCAGGGCACTTCTTACTGTTGGCCAACTCCTGTGGCCTGAAAATTCAAGTGTGCTCATGGCTACTGCTGCCACAGTCAGTCAGTCATTTCATCTCATTCTGAGCTGAGCCCTTGGAGGCTTTTAAGGACAACAGGCAGGTGGATGGACATAACCATCCATAACCTAGATCCGATTCACTGACCCTGGCACTGTCTTAGCCCATGATGAGACCCTCTATCTGCCTTTCACGTCCTCAGGGAGGTGGGAGTGGGAGCAGAGGAGGAAGGTCAGGGGTTCCCCAAGCCCCCCAGTGGCAGAGCTGGGACTGGAACTCAGGCCTGTCTGCACGTGCTCAGTTAACCACGTGACAGTGGTTGAATGCCTGTATTCTCTGAGCAGATTTTAATGTTCCCTATTCCTGTCCTGTTACCCTCTATTTCCACAGACTTCCCTTCCTTTAAAATGACACGTAATAAACAGCCCCCAAACCAAAAATCCCAAGTAGTTGTTTATTTCTGGAGGGCGCTTAAGTGATGTTTCTCTCCCTGTGTGTGAGGCCCAGCTTCCACCCACCAACCAGCACCTTAGCGCAGACCCCGGAGGCCGTGGAAATCCTCCTTATGCCCCAAGCCTGTCCCTCCCACCATATGCTCCCCCCACCGCTGAGAGCTTGCGATGTGGTTGGGGCAGGCCACAGGCAGCTCTCTGCCCCCTCAGGTGACCTCTGCCCCCCAACAATCCCCCAACTCACCATGATCCAGAGCGGGAAAGGCACCTGGGACAGGGTGTGGGAGTTGTCGGAGGTGACGGACGGGACCCCCGCGCACCACAGCAGGGAGAAGAGCCAGGGCACGTTGACCGTGTAGAGGTTCACGCTCAGATTCCAGGACGCATAGTCCCTGCGGAGCAGCGTGGGGAGCCTGTAAGTTCCGGGCCCTGCGTGGGGAGCCTGTAAAGCATGTCCCCTTCACAACCTGACGTCATCCTCACAACTGTCCCCGGGGGTAGGAATCTCTGCTCCCAGAGGGCCAAGCTCAGGTACAAACCCAGGTCTGCCTGATACTCACAACCTCTCCTCTTTGACCCAGGAGCCCCTGTGCACCCAGCCCTGTGCCCAGATGTGAGGGTGACAGGAATGGAGGAGACTGTCTCCCCCTCCCACCTCCTCTGGGTGAGCCTGAGGCGGGCTGGGGTGGGCACCTGAGCTCCTCACGGGACACCTGTGTGTAGCGCAGGTTCAGCCACTGGATGTGGCCTCTCCGCAGGCTGGCAGCTGCCTCCTTGGAGCCCGACGTCTGCTGGAAGCCAGGAGCCACCTTCCGGACCAAGGGCCTCTGCCTGTTAGGCAGCCACATGACCTGCAGGCAGGAAGGGGCGGGCTCAGATTGCTCTCCTGTAAAATGGGGTTAGGGTGTCTTCCCCTCCCAGAGCCCCTGGGGACTGGCACACAGTGAAAGCTCGTGTAGTCTGACATCATCATCAGGGTCCCAGCAAGGCTGCAAATTGCTCTGGCAGCAACTCAGAAAGTTTCCCCTCCAGACTGTTGTCACAATGAGACTGATAACCCAAACCATTGCTCTGCACGTGGCCACCAGCGTCTAGTGTGCTGTCATAAGCTGGTGTCGGATTCCTCTGATCCCCAAATAGTACACCACAGGATGTGCGCAACGCTTCACCGAAGTAACAGTGCTCCGGAGAACCTGGACCTGCTCCTGCCCTTTGTACATTTTAAAGGACTTTCTTGTTCCCTTCTTGTCCCCACGAGGACCCTGTCATGGAGGCGAGGGGCACGCTACCCCCATTTTACAAACGTGGAAGCCGGCTGGAGATCTGGAGAGAGGCCGCCTGCAGGTCTGGAGGTCTGGAGAGGGGCCGGCTGCGGTGAGTTTACCCTGGAGCAGCACTCCAGCCAGGTGGGGGCTCCATGGGGGCGGGGCTCCTCCAAGGAGCTGGGGAGGGCGGGGCTTCCTCGGGGCGGGGCCAGGCAGGGCTCCTCCAGGGGGCGGGGCGGGGCTTCCTCGGGGCGGGGCCAGGCAGGGACGCAGGGTCTCACCTGGTGCTGCGGGAAGCCGGAGCGCAGCAGGGCCTCCAGCGTGATGTTGAGGAAGCTGCCGCGGAAGGGGTGCTCCCGCGGCGGGTCACGCAGGTTGAGCAACAGCGTGGCATTGCCCTTGGCCAGCTCCAGGAGCTCTGCTAGGCTGCAGATGGACTGGTTCTGGGCCTCCCTGTGGTCGGAGGGTGACAGGGAGCCGGCCGTCCAGAAGGGGTCCGTCTGGCAGAGACAGGGACACACATGACTGCATCACTAGCCCTTTGGGGGCACCCACGTGCCTTCCTGGCAACGGAACGTGGAGACCCCTGAGCTGCCAGTGTTTGCTGGGGTGTGCGTGCCAGGCAAACTAATGGTTGTGGTCCTCCGGGGCCTCGAGGAGACCCCAATCCGAACCTCTCTCTCCTACCCTGCTTACCAAAAGAATCACTTGCTTGGGCCGTCTCCCAGACCCCAGCACATTTCTCCTCTAGCAGCATTTCAGACCAGAGAACCGACCTCCCCCTAGAGTTTTACAGAGTTAACAGTTTTAACTATTATCATCACCATCAACTTTTTCTGTTGGGGGGACAGAACCAGAAGAAGCAGAGAAAACTGTGATATCCGGGCTGCAGTGGCAGGAGCCCAAGGAGGCCGCCAACCAGCCTGGCTGTGTCAGGGAAGCACTGGAGCCGGGGTCACCTGAGCTGAGAGCCGCCCCCGCCCCCTCACTCCGCAGGGTCCCCGCCTGTGCCTTCCGTGCCTAGGACCGGGACAGGTGCTGCCAGACCTTCAGGAACCACAGGCCGGCATTGAGCCTCTGCAGGACAGTCCAGTTGAGCATGGCGGCGGGCCTGTGGGCGAGCTCCGGGAACTCCTCCTCCACGTTGGTGGTGCGCCGCAGGGTGGCGTCATGCATGAGGAAGGGCACGCCGTCCAGGCTGCGGGAGGGTGGAGCCACCGAGTCACCGCCCACCCAGGTCCCTCACCTGCCCACCAGTGATCACCCCCCCCCCACACACACACATCCCTCCCCACCCACTTACATCAACCACCGTGGGACCCAGGCAGGCTCTGCCCCTCTCTGGGCCTCACGTTCCCCATCTGCACAGGGAGGGCAGTGGGCTGGTAAGCGACTCCCTCCGACTCTCTCTCAGGGTCAAATGGGGTGGGAGCTGCTGAGGAAGGAGGGCTGGGCCTATTCTTTTAGCAACCTTGGAATGTAGGTGCTACCTCATTTGATGATGGGGAAACTGAGGCTGGGAGAAAGAAGTACCTAGCTCAAGTCCCACAAGCCAGTAAGTGGTGGAATCTGATCTAGAACCCAGGCCATGTGATGCCAGGATGAGAACAGTGCAGATGCAGGCCCCTTTGACAAATTCCACCCCACCACCATCCTGGTCTACCCCACCGGGGCTGCCAATAGCCGATGTGGTATGAAAGAATAAAAGGCACCTGTGCCCCGCTTCCTCAAGGCATTTTACCACCATCAGCTAGAAAGTTTTGATAAATACACAATACTATGATGTCCATACTGGAAACAGTGTCCTCATATATGTGGTGTCCTTGTTCAGTACACAACCTGCACAACTATATCTGGCAGCCCTGCCCTCTCTTCTTCTCAGAGATAATCTGTTATGAGATTGGTGTGGATTCTTCTTGCCCTTTATACTAATACATATTTATGTATCTACACGTAGAAAATGTATAAATGATTTTTGTGTGGTCTTTTAAAACATAATTGACATCACAGTGAATGTATCACTCTGCAATTTGCTTATTTCTTAGAGTGCTTGAGCTCCATCTTGCTGAGCCATGTAGATCTAGTCTTTCCCTCAAGAGGATCTGTGGCAGGACTCCAGGTCCCCACCCTCCACCCCTGCTTGACCCAACAGGATCTGTCCTTTTCTCTATTTTATATCCTAGAGTTTAGCACAAGATTTATTTGCACGAACAGGGTGCCTGCCCTGCAGTGGATAACCCCAGCCTCCCCCCTGCCATCTCCAAGGCTCTGGGACAGGAAGTTCCTCCATCAGAGACCTGGATGTGGATGCAGTGAGGACAGGAGGTGCTGTCCTCTCAACCCCACCCCCTACCTGATGGTGACGTCAGCCTGGAGTCCGTACAGCTTCTGCTCTAGGGCTTTCCGGAAGGACATCAGCGTGTGCTCTGGGGCCAGCTGGGGAGGAGGAGGGTGGTGAGGGGAGGGCAGAGATTTAGCTGCTGGGCCCCTCCACAGCCAGTGGAAAATCTTCTTTGTTAGGAGGCTGGGGTGCACCCTTCCAGGCAGGAGCTGTGTGACCCTGGGCACCCACGCAGCTGCTCTGAAGCTGTTTCCTCATCTGTTAAATCATGCTGCCTCATGGGGGTTTTTGAGGGGAGGGGAGGGGTGGTAAGAGTTGATGGACGTAAATGCCTGACATATAGCTGGCACTTAGTAAATAGTAGCCATGATCACTATATTATCACTGTTGTATTCCAGGCACTGAACTAGACACCGGGGCGGGAGGGCGTTTTTACAGTCCTCTGCCTGATGGCAGTCTCGGGCTGGGGCCAAATGCCGGTTTACTCCCTGAGTCCAGGTGGAGATCTGGGGGGAGAGGTGAGGGTAGACAGCACGGCAGAGTTTCAGTGGGGTGACCGGTTACCTCATCTTAACAGACCATCTCCTGGACTGTTACATGGACTAAAAACCCCTAGCATGTTGCCTGCTATGCATAAGTGCTGAGTAAATGACAACGGTTAACCCTATAGCACACACATCTGGAGATCCTGGTTCTAGCCTTGACTCTGCCATTAACCAGCTTTGTGACCTCAGGTGCATCTCTTTCTCCTATGGACCTCAGTTTCCCCATTTGCCCCTTCGGGGCATATATTCACCGTTCTCTGAGGGTCCTTCCAATTGGGAGAGTCGGGGTTCTCTCCCTAGTTGTGTCTGGTCTGAGGACCCTGTCATACCCGTTGCTGCCACTGGGGGTCAGCACCATACCAAGGGTTAGGCTAAGACCAGGAGCAGAGTGGGATGGAAGACAGGGCAGGAGGGAGGATTCCTGGCAGTGCAGGGATTGGGTGGAAAGGTCCCCAGGGCTGAGCTCATCCCCATCAAGACACACTCCTGCCCATCTTCTCTCCCTCTGGCCATGCTGTTCCCCAACATGGAACATGCTTCCTTCCTCTGGGAGGCAGCCTGGCCTGGGGGTGGGGGGCGGGGGGGAGTGATGGCAAGGGCTTTGGAGCTGACTGAGAAGGAGCAACTCCACTTCCCAGGCACCACCCTGAGCCATCACTTCACCTTCGGGAACCTCAGTTTCTTTAGCTATAAAAAGGGCTAATGCTGTCAAGCTCATAGTTGAGCTACCAGACACACGCAGTCTCTATAAGTTGAGCTCCTTTCTTCCCCTTTCCCTGGGGCACAGCAGCCTCAGGGGACCTGTCACCCAGTCCAGTGGGCTGTGTGAGGCCCCGCCCAGAGGTGGAGTTCCCGCCCACCTCACTCTAAATGTCCCAGGGCTCCGATGAGCAACCACCCAAGAGGTGTTCCCTCCCGCATGGCTGGGGCTGCAGAAGGTAGACTGTGGGTAGACATGAAGGAGCATAGCAGGGGCTGCGGAGACCTTGGGGGCAGAGGAAGTGTCTGGGAAGGCAGAGGCTCTTTCAACTCAGGTCTCCCTGGGTTAGGTACTGGCCTCCTAGAGAAAGAGGTGGAAACCTGGCACTATGTGGACCCCATATGGATCCTGATTTTTAACAACTCAACAGTAAAAAGGTATTTTTGAGGTGACAAAGGAAAACTGAACATGGATTCAATATTAGATAATAATTAGGAACTAAAAATGTTCTACTAAAAAAAAAAATCCATGCTGGGGCCACCTTGCTCCTTCCCCTTGCCCCCCCCCCCCGGTCAGATCAGCACACCCTCTTGTGCCCTGGCCTCCAAAGCAGGTGGGGTGGGTAATCTGGGTCACAGAGGGAAGAGGAGCTATAATCTGTGCTTTTGCGCCTTTGCGAAGGCCCACGCCTGTGCTTCTAATTTATCCTACAAAAGCCAGCAGTGTGAGGCTCAGAGGGGACCAGCAGCATGTGGTAAAACTATACCCCCAATCCTGTCCCTCCAACTCCACGGCCTCTCCAGCTGGTTGTCTCCAGGAGGTGCCGAGACGGCACGGGGTGTGGTGGGAGGGCACCGGGGCCAGCTGAGGGGCACGGGCCTCTGAGCCTTATGTGGAAAGTGGGCACAATAAGGCCCACCACACACAGCGGGGGGATGTTCAGGGCGATTCACAGCCCCGTCAGACTCAACTCCTTTTTTTTTTTTTTTTTTTGTGAGGAAGACCAGCCCTGAGCTAACATCCGTCGCCAATCCTCCTCTTTTTGCTGAGGAAGACTGGCCCTGGGCTAACATCTGTGCCCATCTTCCTCTACTTTATATGGGACGCCGCCACGGCGTGGCTGACAAGCAGTGCGTGGGCAGGCGCCCGGGATCCGAACCTGCAAACCCCGGGCTGCCAAGCGCGGACTAAACCGCTGCGCCACCGGGCGGCCCCTCAACTCTTCCTTTTAAAACAGTGACTTTGTGAGGCCCCCCTTGACTACCCTGAAATTCAGTGACACCGTGGAACTCCCAATATTTATGACCACAGAGAAAAAGCTCTCGCGACATCCCCAAACGCCCCCTGGGGGTGGGGAGTGGGACTGCCTCAGCTGAGAACCAAGGGTCAAGGCGTTGGTGGGTGAGACCTTCCTCCAGAAGCCTGCCCAAGAAAACAGGACTGTCTACCTCTTCCTGTCCCTGTGCCGGGCTCGTCGCTGGGCCTTCACTCGGGCTAACTCCTGCTTCTCGGACCTCAGCGCAGGACTCTCACCATCCCAGGGTATAAGACGAGCAAACCAGGCACAGAGAAGGTGGGGATGAGTCCGGGCTCCCACAGCTGCCAGGGGGCCAAGGAAGCCTGACTCTGGGGGCCCCTCTCGGGAGGGTCTACTGCGGGGTCCTGGCACGTCCGTGGAGAAGCAGGGCGCTTACTCTGACTCCTTCCTCTCTCTCCGGTTCAACCCAGTTCAATTGTCTGCCCTTCAGCAGTGGGCTCTGAGCTGCACCCACTTTCGCGCCCCCGCAGCCTGGCCGGTTCTCCTGCTGCTTCACCACAGCCGCGGTGGGCCCTGCTCTCCACCCCACACTCGGCACCTCTCTCCTGGGCCTTCCTAATCCACAACCTGGCAGTGTCTGGCCCCCGCCTAAAGCTCTCCTGCGTCTTTCCAGGGCTCTCCAGGTAAAAGTCCAATCTTTTTAGCAAGATGCCTTCAGGGCTCTTCAGGATTTGATCCCATCCAAGCTTTCCAGCCTTTTCACCAATCCTTCCCATACACCCCTTAAAGGGGTAAAAATTGTTGCTATTATTACATTACATGTATTACATCCATTTCCCAACAAGGTCCTCCCCCTGAGGCCTTTGCCCATCTCCCTCTAGAATGGCAGCTCCATCCCCCAACCTGGTCTCTTAGGACCCTCAGGTGGCACTCACCATGGGGGCCCCGCGGTGGCCGATGAGGGCGGGCTTGGGGCCCAGGTCCTTTTTCTCCATGATGCAGGGAGAAGAGATGGAGAGAGGGACCAGGTAGAGGGCAAACACCACAGCGAAGAAGGTACAGAGAATGGCCACCTGGGAGGCTGCAGACACGGGGTGTAAGTGCTGCCTGGTGGGCCGCTGGGCTCCCACCAGGCCCAGTCGTGAGCCCTGGGCAGGCTGGGGTGGGGATGCTGGACCCCTCTTCCCTCCACCTGTCGGGACCCAGATGTTCTGAGGGCACCAAGGGCAGCCCCCGTTCTTGCTGAGGTGAACCCGGCCTCTGACTCACACACAGACACACAGGCCCAGAGATGCGGAGGAGGAAACAAGCAAGGCCGACAGAGGCTGCAGTGCAACCTGTGGGCGACTCTGGACCAGAACCCCCACACTGAGAGTGAGGACCCCACCTTATCCCCAGGTCACTCAGGTAATGTCCAGGTGAGGGCAGGACAAGCTGGCCTTGGTACTTGGAGGGCATGGAGGGGGGTAGGTCCTTCCCGGTTGTACTTACAGGACCGCTCCGCACGGGCGAACTGTCCTGCCACGATCCAGGAGAGCGCGGTGACAGCAGCCAGGGCCCCCACGTGCAGGAACGGCGCTGTGCCCTGGTGTGTGGGAAGGTGCAAGAGGGACTGTTGGCTCCCAGCCATGCCCAGACCCTCTGGTCATTAACGTCCTGACGGCCTCTCTCTATCCATGGGGCAGGCAACTCTGTCTCCATTTTTCAACGGAGGAAACTAGGACCCAGGGACCCTGGGTTGTAGCACGCTCCTGCCTCTGACTCTCTGTGACCTGGACCCCTCCCTGGCCCCTCTGGGCCCCGGTCTGGAGAAATAGGAGTGATAAAAAGGTGCTGCCTGTTTGTCCTGGGGAAGCAGCCACCCAGCCCCCCACCCCACTCACCTGCAGGGAGATGAGCAGCACCTCCCACTCGTCCTCCCACAGCTGGGCCACGGCCGACATGGCCACCACCGTGGACACCAAGATGACCACCAGCCCTATCTGGAAGGGGGAAGAGCCACCAGACAGAGGGTCAGAGTAGGGTCAGAGCCTGGACAGCCCAAGGGTCCCCAGTGTGTCAGAGAAAGGGAGAGCAGAGGGAGAGACTGAGAGACGGACAGGGGAGAAATGGAGGCCGGCAGGGAAGTGGGGGAGCAGGAAAGAGGCATGGACTGAGAGAAAGCCAGAGACAGCCAGACAGAGACGACAGTGAGAGACAGAGGCAGGAGGAGGAGGCAGACCCAGCGTAGAAGGGGAAGGAGGGACGGAAAGAGAGCAGAAGGGAGGAAGGAGAGGAGACCAGGTGAGGAGCTGGCATAAGGCGGAGGTGCAGCCTCGGGGCTCAGCTTCACTGAGGGTGTGAGGAGGGAAGACACTCCGCAAGTGGGGGGCCTCCCCTGGGCCCAGCAGGTCGTCCACAGCCTCACCCAGCACCACAGCCACCTTTCATCCGGCACGACAGATGAGGAAACCGAGGCCCCACTCAGAGGTGTGACCGGCCCAGGTCTCAGAGGCAGGAGGCTGAGGAGTAGGGCCCCCTGCAGGAGCCTGACACCCAGCCCACCCTCGCACCCCTGGCGGGGCTCACGGCCGCCCATCAGGCAGGAGCGAGCGGTGCGGCAGGTTCTGCCCCAGCCGCCCGCCCGGTCCCAAGGCGTGCTCTCTGCCCCAGCCTCTGAGCGCCCCGCTTCGATGTGTGTGTGGGGGGGCTGCCCTCTCAGCAAGAGAAAGCGAGGAGCACAGCTCTGATGGAGGAGGACGAGCTGGAACCTTCCCAGGACAGAGATCTCTGGGGGCAGATGGGATCTGAAACACCTCATGCGACACGAGACGCTCCCTGAAACTAAGTGAAGCCTGGCTCCGGGCTACTCAGCCCCCACGGCCCCCCTGAAGTCCCGCTCTCACCCCGGCACCTTCCCAGCACTACCGGGCCTGCCTCCTGGAGCCTGGGTCCCACCTCTGCCCCGAAGCCTTGGCTGGCAGCCCCCATGCTCAGTAACGGCCGTCCAGGCTGCCGCGCCTGCCCCCACGGCCTTCCTATGGCCGCCTCAAGCTCTCTCCCCGCCGGCAGGGCCCTCGCCCTCCTCCTCCCCCTGCACTCCTTTCCTGGAGGCAGCACATGCTGAGGAACCTCCAAGACAGAACCCGCTCGAAATTGAGTTTCTAGATGGTGAGGGCAGAGACGGCGGTGGATCTGTCTGGTTCCCTGCCAGACAGGGAAGGTTCATTCTGGCCTCGGATCAAGTTTTCCTTGGAAGGTTTGTCATCCTAGCCCATCCGCCTGGAAACCAATGTTCCAATGAGAAACAGTAATAAGGCTGAGATGGGTTGGGGCCTTTATGGACTGTGACATGCCAGCCTGGGGACACGGGAAGGGGAGGAATGCAGGGACATGGAGGGTCCGAGTGTGCCCGGTCTGTGGGAGGCACTTCCCATCTTCCTCACAGGTATTCCTGTCCCGTCCCAGGTGAGGTGTTACCATGCTCATTTTACACACAGGGCAGTGGGGCTCAGAGAGCACAGGGTCTGCTTGCCATGCAGCTCTGAGGGGCGGATCCAGAACCAACCCCATTCTGCCTGTCTCAGAGGTCGTGCTCTTTCTGGACGTCACCCTGCGGTGACGCTGGAGCCCAAGGAGTGTCCTGACCATCCCTGAGAATCCCCCCTCAACATGCAGGCTCCCTGCCCTCTGCGGCCCTCTCCAGGCAGGCGCCGGGCCCAGCAAGCGTCTTGGAAGGGTGGTTTCTGAGAGCCTCTTATTACAATATTTAACCACTAGTGGAAATATTGGCAATAAAAACTGATTCCCCATAATCCTAAGCAATTAAAAATTTTGTTCTCTCTGAGTTTTGCAGTGACAACCATTACGCTCAGCAGCATTATTAAAATGTTCAGTGTCTGTGGGTTCCCCCACACACTGTGTCCTTAAGCCACAGTAACAGCACAGACTTCCAACAATCGACCACCATTCCTTAAATCTGACTGAGAAGGATAAATCCCACCCAGAAGGCCCAGAGACAGCCCACCATCCTCCTCTGAGAAAGTGGTCTTTGGTTTTCTGTGTGGTAGGACTGTGGTTTGTGGTTTGTGGTGGGAGGGACGGGGGAGACAGGAGGTACATCTGTTCATTCAGGGAGCCTCGCCTGGGTGCTGGGCCTGAGAGGAAGTGGAGCCCAGCCTTGCACAGATGCAACAGGATGGCCCCTTGGGGGCGTCCGGAACCTGGGTTCTGTGATCCACATGGCAGATGGTTGGCGCAGGGTTCAGGGCCACACTTGAGTCACATCCCTCGGTGATTCTGCCTAATGGGGGAGGCTAACCTCTCCAAACCTGTTTCCTGGGCTGTAATAGGGAGAGGGAGTGCCCACCTGAAAGGAGTTCGGGAAGAGAAATGAGAAAATGCAAGGAAGTGCTGAGCACAGTGGCTGGCACCAAAATAGGAAATGCTTACTAAATGTTAGTGGTACAATTTTTTTAAAGTGGGCATAATATCAAATGAACAGGATTATTACAAGGAGTAAATGAAATACTGTGTGGAAAGTGCATGACACATAGAGTAAGTGCCCAATAAATGATGGCCGTGGCTGTTATGACAAGCACAGAGCCTGACACGCAGGAGGCTCTCCAAGAATGTGCCTTCCTAGACCATAGCTGGAGAGACAGAGGCTAGACACCAAGAAGAACTGTGGAGCCTGGGCCGGTTGTTTGGAGGCAAGTCTGAATTCACCAGGAGTGTTGATGAAGAGAGCATGGAGAGACACAAGCAGAGGTGCTGATGGGGCCTGGGCAGGGGCTGCTGCCACTGTGGCAGGGCAGTCGGTCGAGGACATGGACAGGAGCAGCGTGGAATGGTCGGTGCTAGGACAGGGACAGCCTGGGGTGGTGGGGGCTGTGATCAAAGGCCCTCACAGGGGGGGCATGTGAGCCGATTCTAGGGTGATGGGTGGGGCAGGAAGGGAGGTATCTCAGGGAAAGGGCCTCCTGTTTCCTGCAAAGCCCCCAAGCCTCCTTCCACCTTCTTCCTCACCTCCTGCTCCCCTTGACTTCTCCTGGAGGCTCACCAGGAAGGAGCTTCTGGGAAACAGGAGCTGCGGGAGGACTGGGGAGGCACCCGATCCCCACACAGCACCCAGCCTGCCCCAAACGGCTCCCTCCTCGTGCCGTCCTGGGCACTTCTGTCCTCTGGCCCCCCAACTCGGGACTCAGGGGAACCGAGACTCTCAAAATAAAGATCATGATCAAAGCATAATGAGAAACTGTAGTATTTAAAGCAGTATGATACTGGTATAAGACCAGAGAGATAAATGAAAGTAAATAAAAAGCTCAGAAACAGGTCTAAATACATAAAAAACATTTAGTATATGATAGAAGGGACATCTCAAATTAGAAGGGGAAGGATGGATAACTCAGAAGAGCCGGGGATACTGGGAAGCCATCTGAAAAGAACAAAGTACGAGCACCTGTACCCCAAAATAACTGCCAACAAGATAAAAGACTTAAATGTTGCAAAAAGGAGAAACACAGAATTACCAAATGATACCACAGAGAATTTCTGTATAATCGTGGAGTGGGAAGACTTTTTCTCAGTCTGACAGAAAACCCAGGAGCCAGAAAAGAGATGACAGATTCTTAAGAATAAAAAAATTTCTACAGCAGAAATACAACAAGCAAGTCAAAAGATGGATGACAATCTAGGAAGAACTATTTGCAGTTCATCAGCCAAAGGGCTAATTTCTGGAATCTATAAAGAGCTCTTGCAAATTAATAAGCAAAAAGCAAACCCCAGAGCAAAAAAGCAAAAGATATGAGGAGACAGTTCACAGATAAGGAGATGCAAACGACTCAAGCGGGTGAAAGTCATCGGTTCTAACTCATCATAAGGGAAATGCAAGTGAAAACCATGTCGAGGTACCATTTTCACCCATCAGACTGGCAAAGGTTAAGAAATGTGTGCACATTTCATGGGCAAGGGCTTTTCATAGGCGCAGTCAGACATGGTTGAGGAGCTTGAATTGGTGGAACCTGGCAAGGAGACGATCTGGCAAGAATTCTCCCAGTTACAGAAGTGCACACTCTACCCAGCAATTCCCCGCCCAGGTCACTGCCACGTCGTCCTGGCAATGAACTGATGTCGATCAGGCCCGTCAACAGGGGACTGGTTAGGGACCTCGGGATTAGAGTGTGGGACAGGAGCAAGGGAGGGACACTGGCGGGAATGCTCTTAATGTCCCAAAGGTGAAGGAGCTCCAAGGATTTTGTTAAGGTGCAGAAGAGAGGGGAGAGTAGGCTACGACTTGTGTTTAAAGGAAAAGGAAATGTGTGTGTCTATTTGCATGGACTTAAAATATCTCCAGAAAGATAGCAGGGAGATTTACACCGTGTACTTTTTTGTACCTCTTAAATTTTGAACCACGTCGATGTATTAAATGATCAAAAATCAGCTAAAACAAACAAAAAAAAAGCATAAGGATTCGTTAGAATCTTAGAATCAAATGACAGAATCTTAGAAGCAGAATAGAATTTCCAGCCTCTACTTGAATATTCTGAGTCCCAGGGAACTCCCTCCTTCCTGGCGCAGCGGGTACAGCTGTGGATCACTCCGCCAAGGCCCTTCCTCGTGCTGAGATCTCATGGGAGGGGTAGAGGGGAGAGGAAGGCGGGGCTGGCACCAGGGAGCTGGCCCCAGCGCGGACAAAGGGATCTGACCCTCCTGCCCCCAGGAGAAGACTCCCTGCACTGATCTGACACCCTGGCTGCCTCAGTGCCTCCAGGGGCCCCTCCACCAGGATCAAGCAGGTGGGACCCGGCCTGCTGAGAGCCAGGCACGACCCAGAGGAGGTGACCACAGTGTGAGCCAGCCCCACCCGGGGTGCCAGCTGGTGCAGTTCTTTCAAGTGTCAGCTTCGCAGCCGGGAGAAGAAAGTGCCTCACAGAGGGGACTTCAAAAGCCCAGAGGAGACCTCAGGATAGAGTGACAAGCAGGAGGAAGGTGGGAGGGGACCAGGGGCTGCTGACTGCTCTTCGCCCCTCCAGGACTGCAGTCATCCGGTTCTGACTGCCCAGCCCCAGGTCGTGGAGGGCCCCTAGATGCCCAAAGGCACCTCCTACTCCACACGGCCCGAGTAGACCTCACCATGTCCCTCTCCTGGTTCCTGCTCCATGTCCTCCTTCTGGCTGGCAGTGAGCTCCTCCCTCACAGTCACTCGACCCATCTCACGGGCTCATGGTTACTTCTGGACATTTCTGCCCCTTCCTAAATGGTGTGCCCCACTGAGCCAGGCTCAGGAAAGGAGAGACGACCTGGCCCTCCCTCCAAGGCCCAGGTGCTCAAGAAGGGAGGGGCTCTCTCTTGGTCAGCTCTGTGCCACCCCTGAGCCCACGGGGGCCCCAAGAAGAGCAGGCATCAGCCACACACATTCAGCACCATGCACGCAATGAACAGCAATGAGACCTGAGGCTCTGAATGGATGAAGCCTAACTGCTCTGGGCCCAGCCCTGAGTGGGGCACTGGGGACATGGGGATGGGCGAAGCCGATTCTGGCCTGCAAGGAACTCCCAGACTGGGGAGGGCTGGGGTCAGGGAGCTAGACAGAGATGGACAACACAGATGCTCGGACTGTGGCAGGGGAGCCTGCAGGGGCTAGGGGGGCCCAAGCAGCCTCTGCAGGTGGGGGAGAAGGACCAAGTAAGGGTCCAAAAGAGAGGGAAAGGGAGGACAAGAGAAGAGAGGTAAAGTAAAGAAGAGCCAGATATGCTGGGAGGGCCTGAGATGTCTCAGGTGGCAGAAGCTGAGGGTGACTGTCCCATGACAGCAGTTGGGAGCTGTCTAAGGGCCTTAATGCTGGGTGGGGGAGTTTGGGTCATCCTGGGAGCAATGGGAGTGGTGGAAAGGGCTTTAAGTTGAGGAATCAAGTCACCAGAGCAGAGTTGTAAAATGAGCTCACTGAAGAATGAAGAGGAGAGCGTGAGACCCGAGGCAGAACCAGCCAGAGGGAGGAGCTGTGACCTGGGCAGGTTAATCGCACGGCTGCAGACCTAGGATCCTGGATCCTCCACCTATGAAGTCGGGGACCTTGGGCATGTTACTTAACCTCTTCGTACCTCAGTCCTCCCAACTGCAAAATGGGATGATAACAGCACCTACATCACAGGGCTGCCGTGAGGGTTAGGCGAGTTGATGTAGGCCAGACAGTGAGGACGGTGCTGGGCACAGGGGGAGTAGTCGGTGTTGGCTAGAGAACAATTATAATCATGGTCCAGGGCGTGATGTGTCCAGCTCTTCCTCTGCTGCTGTGGCCTCCAGCCTCCCCTCCCCTCTGCCCGCCCCATGGGGCAGCCCTTACCTTGTGCAGCCAGTGTAGGTTCATCTGCTGCCCCACGGCAATGTGACACAGTGCCAGGACCTGGAGGGGGGACCCAAGGGTGGTGGTCAGGCACCATGTGTGATCCAAAGGCTTCCTCCTTCCTCTAGTTCCCCAGGCCCCCTTCTCCCACTGCTGCGCCAGGCCTGGCTCAGAGCAGTCAGCAGACACCCCCGTAGGCGATGGGAATGCCCAGCCCAGCCCAAGCCTGGCCTCCTCCCAGATTATTCCAGGCCTCCAGGCTTCTCCTCTAGGACATCTCCCTCAAGAGGTCCCTGGGCCCTGCTGCACTTGGACTGTCCAACCAATGTTTTGAGAGTTCCAGGCCCCAGGATTCTGAGGCAGACTTGAGTCTTGTCCCCAAGGAGCCCCCAGTCCAGCATGGGGATTGACCTGAGTCTGAGGGAGTAGAGAATTGGGAGCAGGAACCAAAGCAGTTCCTGGAAGAGGGAGTCTACAATGGGCCCTAAGAGTGGGATGGCTCTCACCGGATCAGGGGAAAACACCCCAGGATGGGGCAAGAGCAAGCTGACCTCCCACCTTGAAGGAACCAAGACCCAGAGGCGCAGCAGCCCAAGAGGCCCAGGGAAAAGCCAGCTGCCCTCTTTAGACCAGGGCGGCCCCTCCATCAGCCCAGCACAGGCCAAGGCTTCCTTCCCCTGGGAGCAGGGCCACCTGCCCTCTGACAGCCCACGTACCAGGAGGCCCGCGATGTAAGTGAAGGCGGCAGCTGTGGTCATGAGGATGGGCACGGACCAGTCACTCCAGTAGCCCATGCGGTTGTAGAGGTACCTGCCAGGGGGAGAAGGCGCAGGGGTGAGGCCTCCACCAGGGAACCAGAGGCTCCCGTGGGCCGGCTCTCACACAACCGGGCTCAGTGACCAGGCCCTGCCCACTCGGTAATGACGTCACCATTTCCCTGGTCATCAGTCAGGCCTGTCGAGGGCTCACGGTGGACACCTGGGCATGCCACAAAGCATAAAGAAGAAAACAACAATTCCTCATAGTCCTACTGCCCAGAAGGAATGATTACCAAGAGTTTGATGAATTTTCTTCCAGCAGGTTCCCCCCATGCTTATATATTTATATAAACAGCAAAGCCGGGACCCACTGTGTGGTGCACAGCAGTCAGGGTTTGGGCTCTGGAGAGAGGCACGTGCAGACTCAAATCCCCACTCCGCCTCTACTGGCTTGGAGGACCCTGCAGAGGTGACAGGCTTCGCCGATTCTAAGATGCCATGAAGTGTGACATTCATCTCAATGTTGATGTTGGATTGTGAGAATATGGCGTCTCCGAATTGATAAAATGTAACACCTGCCTTCTCTGAGCCTTAGTTCCCTCCCATAAGGATGGGCAAACTGACGCCCTACGTGGGGTGTCCTGAGGAGGGCGGCCAGCCACGTGGTGAGCGCTCAACCAATTCTCTCCTTGTTAACATGAGCATTTGCTGCTATCAGTATGAACCCTGAGGAAATGTGATTTTTCAACAGCCACGTGGTCTTCTATGGAATCAATGTACCCTATGTAGCCAACTAACTCCCACCAACTGTAATTCATAGTTTCAATTATTCACTATTATAAAATAACATAAAAATGAAAATTTTTCATGTAACTTTCTGTATTAGTAATTATTTCTTTAGGATAAACTCCTACAAATAGAATTATAGAGAGGGCCAAAGGGAATGAACTTTTTCACGCTCCTGATGGATACTGCTTAGCTGCTCTCCAGGACTGAAGCACCCACCTCCTCCCTGTACAAATGGGGAAACTGAGGCTCAGAGAAGGCAGCAACTTGCTCAGGGTGGTCAGAGAATCTAGCCGGCACCAGGCAATTTCAGGCCTGCTGCCATCTTGGGCCTTGGCAGGGGGCTGGGAGGGGACACCGGGAGGACACTTGGCGTCCGCCCACCCCGGTGCCCTTCCCCGGCCCTTCCCCTCAGATTCCAGGGGAAACCTACTGCCTGGAAGATTGCTGAGTGCACTCTTCTCACTGTACAGTTGGGGAAACTGAGGCCCAAAGAGGGGCGGCCCTGCTCCCGGGAACTACTCCGGAAAGGTGTCCTGGTTCCACTTGTCTCTCACGTTCAGCGGGGAGTCCTGGACAGCAACAGCCCAGACGGCCCCTCCCTGCATCCTGGTCCAGCCCTGACCACCTGGGCCTCGCTCACACCCTCCTCCTCCAGGAACTATCCCAGAGACTCTCGAGACGAGGAGGGCTGGGCCAGGGTCTCCTGAACCCCCAGCACCGACTCCAAGAAATTGAGGTGACAGGCTGAGGGCACTGCGGCTCTTCAGGCCATCCCTAAGTCCCAGGCAGGCCCTCCTTCCGCAGCCTCCCGACAGGGCAGACACCCGTCCTCTGCTTGAGCCGCCCAGAGACAGGGAGTTCACCCTCTGAGCAGAGTCGGGTAGCTCCATGGACAGCATAATACAGTCAGTCAGGCTCAAGGCCCCATCCTAGATCTGTCTGCACCTTACTCTGTGACTTTGGAAAGGATACTTAACCTCTCTGAGCCTCAGTCTCCTCAGACTGGCCTCGATATGTGTTTTTGGCACTAACCGGTTATGTGGCCATGGGTGCGTCCTGCCCCTCTCTGGGCCTTACTTCCCCCATCTGTACAAGAGGGGGTGGACCTGACGACCTTCCAGGCAGCAGACCTCCAGTTCAGCAGAACTGTCCAGTGTGCAGTTGAGGGCTGAACAGCAGGGAATGTTCCCATTTACCCACAGGGTGCCCGTGCCTTGGACACCTGCGAGGATGAATAATTGACTTATGGTATTTGATAAAGGCCGGAGGCCACCTCGGGGACTCAGCTGGGGCGCCGGCTCATCGTGCCAGGCTGAGGCGGGACAGCAGCACATCATTTATCGGGCTCATTAATAACAGAGGCACAGCCTATGCCCTGCAGAGGGAGTGGACGCTCAGACTCGGGAGCGGAATCAGGACCGTCGCAGACTCCTAGAACCATTGTCCACCAGAAGCCCAGTCCCAGAAATCCCAATTCTAACATCATGGCCACGTCCAGCTGGAGAGTCGGCCTCCCGGGAAGCAGCCCTCAGGTTTGCGTGGAGCTTAGAGCCCCCTCAAGTCCACCGCCTCATCGCATCCTCAGAAAGACCTGATGAGGTCAGAGTTACCCCATTTTCCAGAAGGGGACGCTGAGGCTCAGAGAGGACCAGAGACGTGCTCACAGTCACACTGAGCTGAACTTCTGACAGCACTGGACGGGGAGTGAGGACGTCTGCCTTCCAAGCCCCAGCTCTGACGCCAACTGGCTGAGTGAACTTGGGCCTCAGTTTCCACACCTGTCAATGGAGGAGTTCCCACTAGAACCCAGGGTCCTTCTCCTCCCATAGCCTTTCACCATTTGACAAAGGCAGACAGTGGAGGCAGGAGCGAGGAAGAAACGGGTGCCCTCCTGGAGCCGGTACTAGCCTCACACCTGAGGCTGGTGCTCACAAAGGACCTGAGCTGTCCCAGAACCAAACCGGCTGCCAGCCCTGCCGCCCAAGGCCCTGCTCAGGGGGTTACAAGGCCTGGGGTCTGGGGCCGCCTCCTCTGCTGAGGCCTTGGTCTCTCCGGGCCTTGGAGTTCTTGTCTACCAGCGGGGCCAGAGGCCCAGCCTCGCGCCGAGCCCCGCCCAGTCTCACATTCCTATTTCCCAGGAGAGCAGCGCCAGGAAGGAGCTCCCTGTTCTCCCCAGCTGGCCTCGGCTCCTGCTAAGCCTTTGCTCTTCCCAGAGGACCTGCCCCCAAGGCCACACAGAGCTGGTGGCAGAGCTCTGAGGGCCAGCCCCGCAGAGGCTCAAACCCAAGCCCCCAGTCCCAGCCCCCAACTCCCCGCCCACCCCACACCCACTCACCAGTTGAACTCGTCGTAGTCATTGTGAGCTTCCCACCAGAAGTAGAGCCAGGTGAGCGTGAGGCCGAAGGTGAAGGTGAGGAGCAGGAACCACAGGCGCTCCCACTGGAAGAGCAGAGTGAGGACAGGGGTCAAGTGGGGTCAGGGCTGGCCCTCCAGGCCACCTACCACCCGAACGCTCCCCACTCTTCCCCCTTAGTAGTCAAGTCTGCCAGGTAGGGCTTACTGCCCTCTTCACACTGGTGGGGACCTTAGGCTCAGAGAGGGGAAGCGACCTGTCCAACATCACAGAGCCTGAAGTCACAAAACGGTGGGGAGCTAGGAGCAGGGTCAGGGGTCCACCCCAGAGCTGGGCGCTTTTTGCTGCAGCCCGAGGCCTTTCCAGTGCGTGTTGTCACCCATTCTGGCGATGGCCCCCAGGAGCAAAGGCCAGGTGTGCCCTAAGCCTTTGCAGTGGTGCAGTCACATCCCTCACCTCCTTCCCTCCTCACACATGCCTACGAAGCAGGGGATGTTCGTCCCACCTCTGCCCTATGCTACCATGAAAACACTGAGGCCCAGAGAGGCAGAGTAACTTGCCTGAGTCACAGAGCAAGTCAGTGCAGGATTCAAGACTAGCCGCCCCTCCCCTCTGGACTTGAGGAAGTGCAGTATTCTGCCGCCCCTCTGTCAGCTGCAGGAGTTGGGGTGGGGGGCTGCTGACTGCCCCTGCTGCTTCCTGAGGGCTGGCTCAGAGGTCCACAGGCACTTCCGGCCAGGCTCAGGTCTATCCCTGCTTCCATCCACGCCCTTATCTCTGAAGCACAGCAAGCTCAGCACATTGCGCTCAGGGGAAACTGCTGAGATCGTCAGAACAGACCAACAGCCCTGAGGGGCGTCAGTGCAGGAGAGAACCAAGACCACTGGCCCCTCGAGGAGCGGGAGGCCTGGAGGAGCTGGGGCAGCTCTCACCTGGGCCCTGCCCAGGCCCCATCCAGTTCCTGCAGCTCGCCTAGGCCCACACAGGAGAGCCACCCCAGGGTTTACCCTCCTGATGGCTCCTCACTGCTGAGCCAAGCAGGGAGGCCCCTCTGGGGGTGGCCCCTGGCCCTCATCCCCTCACCAGTTCCCTCACCCCATGGAAGGGCCACTATCCCCTGGGCTTTTGCACCTAACATTCTCATTCACCTTTCAAGTCAGCTCAAATGTCACCTCCTCTGTGAAGCCTTCCTGGACTCTGCCCCTGCCACCCATGCTCCCTCCTCGGGGGTCCCACAGCATCACTGTCTCTGTCTTTAAACTCATGCTCTGTGCACCGTGATCGGCTCATGTGACTGTGTCCCCTTGGGTTCTGCAAGGACAGGGACTGAACCTGCTTCCACCCCCTTAGTATTGAGGACTGTCAGAAGAGGAGGGGAAGTTCCCTCACTGCCCAGGCTCCCTCTACCCTAGGCTGCCAAGAGACACCACAGTGCAGTGGCCACACATACTCCAGACTCCCTGCCCACCACGTACATGCTGGATACGCTTGGACTCTACAAGCTGATGTAACTGCTCTGCGCCTCAGTTTCCTCCTCTGTGAAATGAGGACAATAACAGTACTTATACCATGGGGTTGATGTGAAAATTAAATGAGATAATACAAGTCGAGTGCTCAGACCATGGCTGGCAAGCAGTCAGCGATCTGTCAGCGCATCTGCAAGCACGCTTTCCTCTCGCTGGCACGCAGGAAAGGCCCTCAGGCCCCGCTGAGTCATGACCGTACACCCTCGGCACCTGCTGTGGGCCTAGCCCAGGGCAGGAGGGCTCGAGCTTGGGTGACAATCTCCACTCATGGTCACGTGCAGAGCCAGGCTGCTCCGCTTAGCCCCACTTTGTACATAGAGTTGTGAAGGTGACGACAGCCTGAAGCTGTCTTTCCAGCAGGTGGAGGGGTGGCTTCTCAGAGAGTAGGCCACTTGCCTCTGCCCCCCTCACACACAAACGGCACGAGCCCCAGCTCCAGGCGCGGCAAGGTCCAGCCTTGCTCAGGAATGGAGAAACCCCGGCTAGGAGCAGGGCAAGCCAATGTGCCCTCCTGGAGCAATGGAACCCTGGCAGCCACTGGCCAGAGAATGGCCGGGACTGTCTGGAAGAGCAGAGAAGGGCCGTGGTTCAGTCCTGCTTCCTGTGGCTGGGCCCTGGGGCCCTGGCTCCAGGGGGGCTGGCCCACACTGCCACGTCTGAGTCAGCACCCCCAACCTGGCCAGCCCAGCATCCCCCCGGGTCTTGTCTTTCCAAGAGTCCCTCTTGCTGTCTGAATTCTTATTTTCTGACAAATAAGAATTCATTTGCCCCCATTTCCTGCAGAGTGCAGCCGGCGGGTCCCAGGCCAGCTGAAACATCTTGGTCTCCCAAGACTGATCCACCTGTGGTCATGTCACGCCCCAGCTCAAGAGTCCCACTGGCCTGAGCCCTGCAGCCCAGGCCAACCTCTGCGTCCCCAGCCCCCACCTCTGCCCCACATATGCACTTCACACGCCATTCAGCAAATCACCCATAGTTCCTCAAACAGGCTCTTTCAAGACCCCTGCCTTTGTACAAGCCACACCTTCCATCTAGAAAGCAACCTGGTCCCTGGGGCAACTCCTCATCCTCCCTGAGGCCGTCCCTGTCCCAGCAGGGGACTCCCGTCTCCTCAGAGCTACCACAGCTCTGCACCCATGTCTGTCACAGCGCACACCCCGCAGGTCTACAACCATCTGTGTGTCGGTCTCCCTTGCTTTAATCTAAGCGCCTTGAAGATCTGGGTGATCTTCATATTCCCAGGGTGGGGTAGGAACTTAAGAAAGATTTGATAATGAAATGGTAGGTGAGAAAACACCCTTTCTCCTACCCTGACGTGAGTACGCCCACCCAGGAGAGAGTTCACTGGGGACTTACCACCCACCTCCACAGAGGAGCCCTTAGTCTTCTGTGGACCCCGAGCTGGCTGTGGTGAGTGGCCATCTGTCCACAGAGATGGCTCTACTTCAGCAGGCATGAGGCCACAGCACCTCTGAGCAGCAGAGAAGGTTCTGAGAGGGGCCCAGCGAGGGGTGAGCCTTGGCCGATGATGGGCCCTGTCCCAGGCAAGCAGCCTGGAGGTTGACAGGTGGTGGGACCAGGGGGCTAGCTGCAGGGGCAGGGACAGTGACAGAGATGTTTGGGAGATGTCCTGTGGTGAGCTGTGATGTAGGACCCAGGGGCAATGCTGGCAGGTGGCCAGGAAGACTGCAGGGAGGGCCCACAGCAGACAGGGGTCTTGTGCACTAGGGGACACTGCCCTCCCTTGGCCAGATCCTGACAGTGGGGCAGGGAGGACAGGGCAAGAATGATGGCTGTCCCACCCCACCCCTGGGAACCAGCCAAGGTGACAAGACGAGAGCTGGCAGGTGGGTGAGGCACCCAGGGCACGGCAGGGAGGGGGCAGGGCCTAAACAACCAGGACCTAAGAACCCCATGATCAGAAGTGGGCAGGAGCTGGGGTGGCGCCCTAGGGATGACAGTCCTGGGAGCTGGAAGCCACAGGCCCCAGGGCCACAGGGAGCCTGTAGATGGGGTGAAGAGGCCCAACCGCAGTCTCAGAACAATTAGAGTGAAAACCTGAGGGGCAGGGGCTGGAAGAAAGGGGAGGGGAAGGCCAGGAAGTGGCACGAGGAAGTGGCGGTGAGCAGCTCACTGAGAGGCTCCAGGGCACTGATGGTCCTTGTCAGGGGCATCACGGGAGAGAGGCCTGTTCCACCCCCTCAGCAAGCCAGCCTGGCCCTGCTCCGGGAGACGCAGGCTGCAAGGCCACTGGCACGCTGGGCGGGACGGCGGATTCGCTGCCCTCCCCCATCACCTCTCACGGCCTCGGGTTATTTATCTGCGGGTACTTATCCCCATCTGAGAGCAAAGGAAGATACGGAGGCCCAGAGAAGGGCCACCACGCACAGCTGAGCAGGTTGTGGCCCCCACCACTGAGAAGTGCTGCTCACATGCTGGTCACCGTCCATGCGCAGCTCTGTCATGACAGTTTTCCAGCAGACACTGGCCACGGGTCCTGGGGAAGGGGCGCCTCTTGCTAATTTGCACAAAGGCCCAATATGGGTGAGAGGAGGCGAGCCAGAGGTTGGGCAGCACACCCCAGGTCACCGGGTTGGGGAGGAGTGGAGGGGGGGCTGAACCCAGGTGTTCTGATGGGACGCAGCCCTCT
Source organism: Tapirus indicus (assembly GCA_031878705.1). Lineage (NCBI taxonomy): Eukaryota > Metazoa > Chordata > Mammalia > Perissodactyla > Tapiridae > Tapirus > Tapirus indicus. The sequence continues at coordinate 30,253,183 of CM062924.1, forward strand.
GCAGGTCCCCTCGGGACCCAGCCCCCTACAGCTCTCCCCAAAACCACCTTTGCCTTCTAGGACCCAGGATGGCCATCTAGGCCCAGCTTGCCCCCTGGGATTCCTCTCTCCGGGGTCCAACTCGAGGCCAAACCTCGTTCACCTTCAGGAAGCCTTCCCATCCCTCCAGCCCCAGAAGACCTCCCTTCCCTGACCGCTTCCACACAGACTCTTGGTACCCACCAACTTGACCCTCAATCACAATCTGAATTGTGGAGATGGACAGAGCCCAGATAGACTCAAGAAGTAGCGACTGGGCTCTGCCACTTGGGCCAGTTATTCAACCCCTTTGAGCCTCGATTTCCTCATCTGTAAAATGGGAATAATAATCCCTACCTGGGAGGGTTGATGTTAAATGAGGCGATGCACATCAAGTGGCACACAGTAGGTGCATAGTAAGGGACAGTTCACAGGGCTGTGGACTCCTTCAGTTCAGGGGTGTTCAAGGTATCTCTCTGCCCTGGGCCCATCCATGTCCTGCAGGGCACAAGGTGGTGCTCAGATGTGGTGTGAGGAACAGAAGGTGTGAGCGTGACTGTCACACAGGGGGGCTTCAGGACCACCAGGACAAGGCTGTCATCCAACCCCAGACTCATCCTCAGGCTAAGCCCTGGGGCCTTGGAACCAAGGGAAGGAGCTCCCGCAACACTCCAGCCTCCTTCCTTTCAGAGTCTTGCAGCCACCTGGGAGCAGGACAAAGGTCAGGCAGTTCCTGAGCTGACCAGCCACAGCAGGGACAAGCAGACGGCTGAGAGCAGCTGGGGAAGGGGATGGGCCTGGCTGTGGACGGGGTAGGATGCTCCATCCCTGCTCCCAGCGGGTAGCTGTGACGAGAATCCCAGAAGCCCCAGCACAGAGGCTACCGGCATTCAGCCCCACACTCCCCGCCTCATCTCCTCCCATTCTGGTCCCCGTCCTCCAGGAAGATGAGACCCTGCATCCCCTGGAGCAACACTGTGCCAATTTCCCGGCTCCTCCTCACCGTCTCCTGCTCTCCTCACCGTCTCCTGCTGACTGTCACGTCTCCTCCTCACCCGCCCACCCCAGAGCCCTCTGCATTCAGAGAGAAAACATGCGGAACGAGCTTATTAGCAGCGAGGGCGTACACAGTTAGAGAGGACGGGCTGCAGCCACAAACCCCAGCCCTACATAGGAAGTTCAGGCACCGGCCCTGCTGCTGCCACTTGCGGCCCTGGACCACGGCCCCAGGCCAGGATGCACACAGACAATGCTCGCACTGCTGGGGACCCTGCAGGGTCCGGAGCACCTCCCCTCGGTCTCCCAACAGAACTTGGAAGCTGAACTCTGCGTTGGGACAGCACTTGAGTGGAAGCCACCTCCCTGGCCTTGGCACCATCCTAGACGTCAAAGTCACAGAGTCAGAGTCACTGAGCCAGAGCTGTCTTGCTGGACTCCTGCTCCCTGGCTGTCACCCCCGGGGCAGAGACTGCCTCTGCAGCCTTCAGGACAGGAGCTCACCCTGCCTCTGCTCCTGCAGTTCCGGGGATGGGCATTCTCCCTCTGGATGCTGCCTGGTCCTCCTCTGGACCCAAAGTTCTTCCTTCCAAGACAGCGGCCGGATAGGGACAGGCTGGGTTTGGGAGTCCAGCAACACTGGGTTTGAATCCCAGGCTGGCCACCTGCTGAACGGGTGACCTTGGAGAAGACATTTATTTATCCTCTCTGAGTGCCAGCTTCCTGCCTGTAACACGGGACAGCAGTGTTGGCACGTTGCACAGACCAGGAGGATCTGCAAGGTGGCGACGGGAGGGCAGTAGGAGTTATTCCCCTTCCCTCGGTCCCTCCCTGAGGGAAATCTGCCTCCTCGAGAGCAGCCCTGCAGCTGGTTCTCTGACCCCACAGGGAACAAGTCCAGCAAAAGGGCAAGAAACATTGGGGTCAAACGACCAAGGGTGGGGGAATACAATCAAGAGCTGGACCTGAATCCCAGCCCTCAGACCCACGAGCCGCGTGACTATGGGCCAGTCACGGACGACCTCAAGCCTCAGCTCCCTCTGTTCACGGGATGACACCACCTCTACCTCATGGGAGGGCCGTCAGGCCCCAGTGCAGTGACAGATGTAAGCTCTAAGTCGCCAAATCCACCACCGTCCCTGTAATTATCACGTCGCATCGACAGCCCTTTAATTATGTGAAGGCAGCGATCAAGTCTTCCCCGCCCCTGCTCTGCACCAAACTTCTCCGGCTGCTGAGGACGGCCAGCAGATGGCCCGCCCCCTGCCCAGGGTGGGTGCCACGGTCAGTGGGACGCCGAGGTCAGGCCCAGATCCGCAGGCGGCAGTCTAGGAGCCGGCACGGATGGAGGAAGACGACCCTGGCACAGCAGCCACCCCATCCCCCTCACAGCCCGCAGTGCTGGCTCCCGAGGGCAGAGCCCTACCGAGCTCCTCACAGAGCTGAGGCGAAGCGACTCCTAAGAGTCCTCTACTTGTTCATCTCCTCCTCTCCACAGCTCTGCAAGCAGGGGGTTGAGTCGGAGGAAAGCAGGGCTCCGAGAGGGGGGGTGACTTGCCCAAGGCCACAAAGGGCAAACATCACGGTGGAGCCAGAATTCACACCCAGGTCTGGTGCCTCCAGCACCCCCAACCGTCCCAAAGCAACAAGAAGCAGGACCTGTAATTATCCTTGTCTGACCCAGGAGGAAATTGGTTCAGAGGAGCGGGACCTTGCCCAAGGTCACACAGGCAGTGCCAGGAACCCTGGAATTCCAGAGTCAGAGAAGATTTCAGAGATGATCTGGTCTCATCCTCTACAGACCCAGTTAAGAAATGGAGAAACTGAGACCAAAAGAAGAGGAATGCCTGGAAGCATGGGCACAGGATTAATACACAGTAAATTAGTGTAGAAAGGATGGAGAACTCAACAGATGGTGTGGGGACATCAGGACATCTGTTGGGTAAAAAATACAACTGAACCCCTACCTCACACCCCATACCAAACTAAATTCCACCGTCTCCCTTCCATGTCCTCACCACCACCCTCTTCTAGTCATTCTGCACACATGTGCTGAGCCCTGGACACTGGGAGATGAATCAGGCCTGGACTCCACTCTGAGAAACCCACATAGATGACCGAGCGGCCAGCAGGCAACTCCCATCCCAGGAACGAGTGTGGCGAATGGGGCAAGCCTGGGCTGCTTAGGAGCACGCTGCCAGTTATGGGCGGGGGGTCTGGAGGGCTTCCTGAGGGAGGAGATGCCTGCAGTAAAGCTGGAAGGAATGGGTTTGTTAAGATGACAAGGTTGGGGATTCAGGCAGAGGGTGGCAGGAGAAGGTACAGAGGCACAGAGCACAGCAGGGTTTGTCTGGGGGAAGTGGCCTCTTTTCTTATGGGCTTATAAAAGCTTTCTCTTTGTAAGTGTATATTTTTTGCATATTTTTTCTTATTTTATCATTTGACTTTAATTTTGTTTTCATGCTTTATGTATAAAAATTTAAATTTTTATGCAGTCAAATCTATCCCTCATTTCCTTTATAGTTTTGCCTTTGTATTGTGTTTAAGGAAGGTGGCCCAAGATCATATATTTAACTCCTATTTTATACTGGTAATTTCTTGGCTTCCCTGTTTACATTTAAATCTGTAATCCACCCATCTATCCAGAGCTCCATGCGGATGTACACGTGTATGGAGAGAGGTTTGAAAGCCTTTCCTCTGAAGCATTAAGATTAGAATTTCTTTTACTTAACATCTTTCCAAGTTGTTTGAATTTTCTCAATAAAAGTGCACTTCCTAAATAGAAAAAAAGAGTTTAAAAATAGAAAAAAAGTACATTTTAGTCCATCTGGAATTTATTTTGGTTTGAGGTAAGAGGCAGGGATCTAATTTTACTTTCACCAAGCGGATACATCAGCTGTCCCTATACCACGTGTGATATTTGCAACCACAGCCACGTTCCTCTACCACACAGCACATTCTCAGATGCGTGTGCATTGTTTCTAGGGTTTCCAGTCTGTCCCTTGGCTCAAGAGCTGGCTCTGCCTGGCACGGCTCCTTTCGCGTGGCTGAGCTCTGCTCCCTGTGCCACCCCTGTGGTCCTGGCTCTGCTTTGAGGTCCCAGAGTCCAGCTGTGCCCTCAGCACCACACAGCCCTACAGAGACTGGAGAGGGATGGAGGGGTGCCTACCGCTGAGTCTGCCCACCTGCAGGCTAGATCTCACGTGCCGGCTCCTCCAATCAGCAGCCCATTTCAGCCTCGCCAAGTTCCAAACAGGGGGACTGATGCACATGGAAAGCTTAGGAAATGTCAGCTGGGAAGGGTGTGGGGAGCTCGGGGAAGGGAGAGACAGGCAGGTCCTGGGAGGATTACTCTGGCCCTGACCCAGGAGATTTGGGGGAGGGGGCGATCTGGGGAGGGTTGAAATGCATTACAGCATCAGGGCCGAGCAGGGAAGGGATTAGAATCCCCACCCCCAGCCAGCTCCTGACAGCCTAAGAAGCTGGATTTATTTTTCTGGGCTACAGGGAGCTGGGCAATTAGGCCTCTGTCTGCCCTTGCTTCTGCTGGGGTCACTCAGAGTGGCTCATTAGGCAGGAGAAGGAAACCAGGCCCAGCCTGGAGCCCCGTCTCTCCCTGCCCATCCTGTGGGTTGACAGGAGCAGAAGAGCCGGGGCCCTCAGGAGGGACTACCCAGAGCCCCTCAGAGGGACCTGTCAAGGCCATAGGGCAGTGGGTGGCTGCAGCCCCCTGCTGATGCCCCATCATCTCCTGCCCCATCCCCGCTCCCTAAGCAGCCGCTCAAGGCTGTCACGGAGTGTCATGAACAAGAGCTCAACCGCTTCCCCTGGAGCGTGGCACGGCCATGCCGGGCAGTCTCAGCACCATTAGGAGAGGAGCTAGGTGCGGTGCAGGGGTTCCTGAAGGCCAGAGACAGCATGGCTTTATTGCAGCGATAAATCCTCAGCTCCCTGTGCTGCAACAACCCGGGGCTCTGCCTGCTTCTCCTCTCTCTCTCATGGATGCAACAATGTCATCTCCCATTTTCTTATCATCATGGCAACCCTGCGAGGTTTAAAGGATAAAATGAGGTCTTATCATCCCCATTTTAGAAAGGGGAAAACTGAAGCTCAGAGGGCTCCTCTCTGACCCAGTGGGCCCCTTTTCCCCAAAGCATTAGAGAAGGGAAGCCATCCCTTTGAAAGTTTGCAGGGAGGACACGGTTTCCCCAAGGTTGGAACAGTGGTCTCTCCGGTACAGGACACAAGGCACACCGGTATCCATTAACTAACCGGAACCTCGGGCATGGATTTGCACCTCCATCTAACCCACAAGCAAGCTGAGGCCCAGAGAGGACCTGGCCTTGCCTAAGGTCACACACTAAGTCACTGGAGGAGGCAGGGTAGAGTTCAGGCACAGCTCTCTGGGCCAGGAATGGCTAGGTGCTTCTGGCTGACTCCAATCACACCCTGGAGCCCATCCCCAAGGCTGCTTCATCCAGGAAGCCCGCCTTGATTCCGGGTGAGACCCACTCTTCCCTGCCCTACATCCCTGTCACAGGCCCACATGGTGCTGACAGAACAAGGAGGTGGGCAGCCACCTGGGAAATTCACCCCCTCCTCTTGCCCACTGGCAGCGCTCAACCTCAGCTCCAAGGGTGGCCTGGGAGGTCCCACGGCCAAGTCAGCACCCTCCCCTACCAGCCACAACCAGGGACACCAGAACGCAGCACGCACCCGCCCTCTCCAGAGCACCCAACACAAAGAGCTCATGGGGGTCCTGCCTCTCCACACGTGGTCAGCACAAAGCAGACGCCTTCCCTAACTGGCTTCCTCACTCGCTCTTCAACTCGCCCGCTCAGAGGCCCCTCCTCTGAGCCTCCCCTGCCCTCAGAACACTCAGAGTCCAGTGGGAGAAACACAAGTCACAATCTACATGGGCAGCCCAGGCCCAGGTGCTGCAGGAGCCCCGGGAGGGAGGGAGGAAGGGAAGGAGGCCTGACTCTTTTTGTTTGAAGGAAGGACTTCTCAGAGGAATAGACGCTTGAGAGGCAGAGACAAGAGAGAATGGGCCTTCCAGGCAGAGGGGGCGCCTGAGGAAGGCAGGGCAGGTGACAGGGTGAGGTTATCCTGGGATGGCTGCAGTGGAGATGTGTGGCGGGGAGCACGGAGTGCTGATGGGTTTCCCCAGCAGGTGTCTTCCTGCCATGGCGGGAGGGGGCTCCCATCACAGGAGGCAGGCAACGGGGGCTGGGGAGGTTCATTTTGTCTGTGTTCCACCCACACCTCCTGCGCTATTCCTGGACTCAACTGAGACCACCCTGCCCTTCTCCCTCACCCTGGGTGAAGCATGGCTTCCCATCTCCAGGAATGCCCCATCCAGCCAGGCTGGAAATCATGGATGACGGTGGGGGGGGCATCATCAAAATTCTCTTCCACAGCCAGTCTGTTGATTGCACCCTCTAGCTGTCTCTAGAATCCCTCTGCTACATTCCTGGGTACCCCTCCCTGTGGTGAGGCCTCAGCCTTTCTCATCTGGCTCCCCGCCATCCCACCTCCACTCAAAGCCCCTCAGCGCGTTCTCCATGATTTCACCAGAGTGGTCCTTGTACAGCCTGAGTCTGGCCGGGCTCCCACTGCCCGGGATGGAGGGCAGGCTCCCCAGCAAAGCCTCAGGCTCAGACCCTTGGCAACATTCTCCCTCTCCTCACACCGGAGCCACACTGGGCCGAACTGCTTTCAGTTCCCAAACATAAGACACTCTTGTACATGCAGCTCCCCTGACTTGCACACTTCCCCACTCTGCCGTGATGGGGCTGACTCTCTCAGACACCAGCTCAGGCAAGCTTTCCTGCCTGGGCTTCCCCTGGGCCTCCACAGTGATCACCCTGGGTGGTCTGGGTGTGTCAGTTCTTGTCTGGTCCCCCACCCACCCGGGAGCCCATCAAGGGAGGGGGGAACCAGGTCTGACACAGCCGTGATCCCCAGGCCCAGAGCAGGTATCAGGATAGGTTTGTTGATTGAACAAGTAACCAGTGCATTCCAGACGACACTGTCTGGTGAGGAACAGGAGAGAGGGCACAGGACTGGGGTGCAAGCAGGGCAGTGCAGGCTGTGCCTTCAACTCTTCAACTCAGATAAGTCACTTACTCTTCCTGGAGCCCCATCCATAGGATGGAAGGGGTCACACAAACTCGAAACAGCCTCCAGAAGGCAAGAGGACTATAGAAGTGGAGGAGAGTTGACTGTCACTGTCGGCCTCCTTCAGTGTCTCAGGCTGGGAAGTTCCTCCAGGTGTCTGACCTATATCACTCTTGCTACACAGAAGCTGGTTTTGACACTGTGCTGCCTCCCACAGGTGCAATCTTCAGGGGGCCCTGTGGGGATGGCCTGAGAACTGTCTTCTGTCCCACCAAGTCCTTAACTGGCAGTAGTAGAGTAATGAGTCACAGACAACAACCACAGACAACAACCAATTAATTATCCCCAGTTATAAAAAGCTTCGCTTCCCCTTCCCGGCTATGGAGGGAACGGGCCTCCTGCTGCCAGGCTCCTCCACTCCCTCTGTGCTGGGGGCAGGAGAATAGGTCAATTCACCTCTGGGTCCTCAGTTTCCTGTTTCCTTATTTGTCAAGTGTGTCTCCTGGGGGGAGGGGACAGTGTGCACAAAGGCTTAGAGGCAGTGGGGATGTGTCAGGCTGGCGGGGCAGGAAGGAAGGAGGCCAGCTTAGATGGAGAGGAAGGGGCTCCTTCCCCAGCTCTCCGCCCACCCTCCATGCTCCCCAGGATCCACGCCAGTACTGCAGGGCCACAGCTTAACCGGGAAACACGGAGGGTTCCCAGTCTGGCATTCAACCAGTCCCTATCCTGTCCCAAATGCTCCTCGTCCAGTGCTCTTTCTCCTTCATCAGGCAACTCCCCAAGTCCTCCTCCCTGTCCCTCCTTTCTTATTGCAAGCTCTCATTTAAAACACACAGACTCAAAACACACATGTCCTCCCCACCTCCAGCCTCCATCTTCCGGAGGTTTTGCTGCAAACCTATCCCGGACTCCAGGTGTGATTCCAGGTGTGACTCCAGGTGTGACTCCAGGTGAGACGTGGCTCCAAGCCTGGATTTCTCAATCCACAACAGTGACAGATGCCCCACAGGGTGTTAGGACAATTCACAGGGCAATGCAAGTTAACCACTTGCTCCCTGCATACAGTAAGGACTCAATAACTATCAACTCTTACTCTTACACTTCATTTCCCAGCCTGAGGACGACGACAGTGAAATGCCCTGTGCCTCATGACCTGTCTGTCACCCAGATGAGGCCCAGAAAGGTCTGGCTTCACAGAAGAACTTAACCCCAGGCTTCTCTGAGTTGGGAGATGCAGGGGGGCTCCCCCAGGTGGACCTGAAGGGAGGCAGTGCTTGGGTGGAGGGGTCCCCAAAAGAGGAGGGGAAGGTGGGGGTGAGGAGAGGCGCAGGCCCAAAGTTGGACCCCTGTCCCCTTGCCGAGGCCTGTCCTCCACTCCCCACGCTGGAGAGGCTCTCCTCTCCCTGCTGGATCTGTGCTCCCAGAGCTCACTAGGGCCTCGGCTTGTTCAGCAGCATTTACAGAGCACCTTCTCTGCACCAGCCCTGACTCTGAGACACCAGATTGCTATTCCCCTCCCTGTGTCGGGCCAGAGCCCAGCTCCCCATCATGGTCCCTACCCAGCTGTCTGGGGAGGGACTGGAGAGAGAAAAGGGAAGAGAGGAGAGAGAGGAAGAGCCGGGGTGAGCAGGCTGAGGCCGGAACCCAGGAAGTGGGAGGGAAACAGCAGAGCGAGATGAGGGACAGGGAAGGGGGAGGATGAGCGTCCTCAGCTGGGAGTCCCAGGGTCGCCTGAGGAGAGCTCAGCCCTTTCTGCAGAGGCCCTGCCACCCAGACTTGCTGTAAAACCCTCTCCCCTCTCCTAGCCAGGCTGGCGTGTGGCCTCCTGGCCCCGCCTGCCTTTGCCCCAGACCTGGCACCAGAGGCCTTGGCATTTGCAGGGCCTGTACCGCTTGAGTTCCCAGCGAGCTCAAAACCAGCCTCAGCCCACCACTTCCTCCCCGCCCCCCGTTCCCCCCCACCATGCTGCTCACAGCCAAGACCTGTCACTTTGTGACTCCATAGCCCACCAAGCAGTGTGAGATGACCTGGGGTATACGCCTCCCTCCGGCGTCTACTCCGAAGGGAAGGCCAAGGGGCTTTCTGCTTGGGAGCTCAGCCATCCCTCTCCTCCCTTCCTTAGCCTCAGCTGTCTTCCCACGGCCACTAGGGAGGTTGGACCGACATGGCCCAGGCCAGATCCGAGCTCTGCCCCTCAATGGCTGTGTGACCGAGGCTCAGTCCCTGATGACCAGGCTCCTTTTCCCCATGTGAAATGGCAGCAATGACATTTAGCCCCCAGGCTTGTGGGGAGACGCAGGAATGGCTGTGCGGGTGCTCAGCACAGCGCCGGGGACACACACACGGGGTGCCCACTGACTGCTGCACCCCTGACTTTCCCGACACAGGGGGGCCCTGCCGCCGGCCCCCAGTCGCTGGGGAGAATGGAGCCTGGAGCAAAGGAGAATGGCCAAGGAACTCTGAAGTCTTCACCCAACCCCTCGTCCATTTCAGACACGGAGAGACGGAGGAGCGGGAGTCGGGAATGACTCGTCTTAATGACTGGTCACAGCCAACACTGTGCTGGTCACTTCAGGTCATTAGCAGGCGGCCAGCAGCTCCTTTGGGGGGGGATGTTATCTCACAGGTGAGAAAGCTCGAAGTCAAGTAGGTGCAAATAGAAGCGGCACAATCTGAACTGCAGGGCTGCCTGACTCCCGATCTCATGGCCTGCACCACTGTGGGGCAGATCCTATAGCCACAGAAGTCAGAAGGAAAGGCTGTCCCGGCCAGGGCCCAGGGTGGAGAGATGGGGGCTGCCGTCCCAGCCTGCAGGGCCCTGCTCTGCAGCCTTGGGCAGGCCCCTTCCTCTCTCTTGCCTCGGTCTGGCATGCTGCCTCCTCTGTACTGGGCATGGGGGCATGGCAACGAGTCAGGCCAGGTGCCCATCAGGTGGTACCTGCTTCTCACCATTTGGAGGTCATGAACCCAGGCTCCTGACTCCATCTAGCTCTCTGTCCCTCACCAGCACAGGCAGAGAAGGAGGACAGACAGGTGGACAAGTTTCCCCAACCTCCCCATCCAGAGAGCCTGGAGATGCTGGGCCTCTGACCTTAGCTGCCACCCCACCCTTGGCCACCCCAGCCTGTTTTGGGGCTGGCTGAATTTGGAGGTTGGCTTCTTTGTTCGGATAAGCAGGAGGGAGGAGGAAAGTTGTTTTCCAGGCAGCAAAGCTTTTAGATAAACACCATCTATCTCTCTCTCTATTCCCTCCTGAAGGAATTGAGTTCCTTCAGAGACGAAACTAGATCCACCAGCTGATAGCGCCCCAGGGACGGAAGTGTGGCTCGAGGCCTGGCCTGGGGAGCCGGACACTGAAGGAGGCTTTCTTCATCCGGCTGAGCACCTGCCTCCAGCTCTGGCAGGCCTGTGGCTCAGGTGACTGGGCCCCTGATGCCAGGCCATAGCCCTGCCAGCTCCCAGGCTCCCGGACAGCCTGACCCACCCCCTCACCCTCCTCGCCAGCCACCCACTTGCTTGCCTGCCCATCCAGATCCACCAGAAGCTGAGAACCTCTGCTCACCTTGGGGCGACCCCTTCCTCTCGGAGCGGCCCTCCTGGAGCGCCCCTCCCTGCCCAGACCTCAGGAGCAGCCCAGCCCCCAGGCTGTCAGAGGAGAGTTAACAACTGGCTACATCCAGGACAGGATGGCCTACTTCCTTGCCCACCTAGTCAGGTAGAGCCAGGAATGACCATGGGCCAGTTTACAGAGGGAGAAACTGAAACCCAGAAGGGGCACTGACCTGTCCAGAGCCACAGAGCAGAGTGACAGAGCTGACACCCCTCTCCCCAGACCCTGGGGCTCCCTGGGTCCTTCTGACCCCATCCCAGCGTGGCTCACCGGCGTGGTGTCATCGTGGGAGCGCTGGTAGCGTTTCCAGCGGCAGCCGTAGATGCCTGTGAGGCAGGAGAGGCACAGCTGTGGCTCATAGTACTGCAGGGGCTGGTGTCTCACCATGCTCGTGCCCGAGGCCCTGGCGCCCGGCCCTCAGGCGCCCATGGAGGCCTGCGGCTGGTCCTGCGGGAGGAAGCACAGAGGGGAGGGGAGAGGAGTTGGCCCCAGACCCAGCAAAAGTCCTTGCAGCCTAGGTCAGGGCGGGTCAGCCTCTGCACAGAGCCCTGCAGTGGGTCCCAGCCTCACACGGAGTCGGAGGCCCACACATGCAGGTCCCCCAGGACAGTCCCCTGCCACCCACCCCTGATCTAATCACCCCGCCTCCAGCCACACTTGCCCAGCACACAGCTGCTGCTTCCTCTGCCCGGACTGCTCTTCCCTTAGAACCCTGCATGGCTCCCTCCTTCTCCTCCTCTTCTCAGGTCTTTGCTCAAATGTCGTTTTCGCAACCAGACTTTCCTGGGTCACCTTCTGTGAAACTGCAACCCCTTCCCACCCTCCCTCGGCCAATCTCAGCGCTATTTTCTCAATCATGTTCTCAAATGTAATTGATTTATTTTGTTTCTTGTCTGCCTATCCCACCATAATGTAAGTTTCATAAAGGCAAGGATTTTCTTTTATTCTCTGCTGTGTGCCCAGTAACTAGAACAGTACCTAGCACATAGTAGACTTTCAAAATAAGTATTTGAAATGAATTATCATAAAAGCTGACATGTTCTGAGCACTTAAAATACACTAGGCACTGTGTGAAAACTTCACCTTCATTGCTCCATCTCATTGTCACAGCTACCCAAAGTGGTAGGTACTGTGTCCTAAACCCATTTGACAGTCGAACAAACTGAGGCTCAGAGAGAGAAACGGGCAGTGGCGGGCCCGCACTCGCACGGCTGGCTGTGGTCACTCTGGGAATCTGCTCTGGTGCCACAAAGTGTTCATTCTGTCAGGCTCAGGGAGCCCAGCCCGGTGGGGCCTACGGGAGGCTGCTGGAGCGACGGGAGGTATCTTGTGGGTTGAGGTGCTGCCACCAGGGGCAACTGCTCCAGCCCTGCCTGGTGCCCTGGAGGTCCCTTCTGAGGGCTCGGCCTCTTGGGGCCAGCGTTGGCCAAGCGTGGCCAGGTGGCACCTCATACACCCTGATGTCAGGTGTCATCTGATTCTCAACGCCACTGTTATTATTGTCCCATTTTACAGATGAGGAGCCTGGGGCTCAGAGCAGCAAAATGATTTGCCCAAGGAGTCAGGACTCAACCCGTGGTCTGTGGGACTCCAGAAACTCGAAGCCATGTGTTCCGTACCAGACCCGGTCCTAGGCCCTGAGACAGTGTGAACAGGACAGACACGGCGACCCCTCAGGACCCTCACAGGGCCAGCGAGGGGCACAACCTGGCACTGACCACACACCAGGCCCCGTTCCAAGTGCTGGCCACGACGAACTCTAACAGCAGCACTATGAGCTAAGTGTTATCAGTACCTTTTTATCAAGATATAGTTCACACACCATGAAATCCACCCTTTTAAAAGTGTACAATTCAGTATTTAGCATATTCAGTTTTTAGTATAGTCACAAAGTTGTGCAACCATCACCACTATTTAACCCAAAGCACTTCCATCGTCCCAACGAAAACCCCACACCCATCAGCAGTCACTCCCCGGTCCTCCCCAGCCCACTCCCAGGCCCTGGCAGCCACTAATCTACTTTCCGTCTCTATAGATTTGCCTGTTCTGGATATTTCATATAAATGGAATCATATGACATATGACCTTTTGTGCCTGGCTTCTTTCACTTAACATAATATTTTCAAGGTTCATCCATGTTACAGCATGAATCAGTACTGTATTCCTTTTTACGGCTAAATAATATTCCATTGTATGGCCAGGCCATTTTATCCATTCATCAGTTGACGGACATTTGGGCCGTTCCCACTGTTTGGTTATTATGAATAATGATACTATAAACAAGTTTTTGTGTGAATGAGTGTTTTTATATCTCTTGGGTACATACTTTGGGATGGAATCGCTGGGTCATATGGTAACTCTACGGTTAACCATTTGAAGAACTGCTAAAAGCCATTTTCCAAAGCGGCTGCACCATTTTACATCCCCAAAGTGTTAACATCATCCCCATTTTACAGATGAGAAACTTGAAGCACAGAAAGGTTTGGCATTTCCCAAAGGTCACACAGCAGAGCCAGGCGGTCTGGCTCCAGAGGACTCGCTCTAACCCAGGGGGTGGCAAACTGTAACTCATGGGCCAAATCTGACCAGCCACCTATTTTGGGGTATAGAATGGTTTTTCCATTTTTAAGTGGTTGGGGGAAAAAAATCAAAACAAGAATATTTTGTGACACACGAAAATTATATGACAGTCAAATTTCAGTGTCCATAAATAACGTTTTATTGGATGCAGCCAGGCTCATTCGTTTATGTATTGTCCGTGGCTGCTTAAACTATAACTGCACAGTTAGGTAGTTACAACAGGGACTGTATGGCCCACAAAGCCTAAAATACCTACTGCCTGGCACTTTACAGGGAGAGCTGGCTGGCCCCTGCACCAGCAGGCTATAAGGCTCCTGAGCTGCTATCCTAAGTGCAGCCTATGGTGGAGACAGTAAAAGGAGGCTGTGGTCACAACACGGTGAGGGAGGGTCAGGTGTGCTTCCCGGAGGCTGCTCTGAGTTGAGGCCTGTCAGGCGAGCTCCTAAGATGCCACTCGGAATGCCCACCCCAGGGCTTGCAACCAGGGGGGGCACACTGGGCTTCAGGCCCACCCACGACGTCCACCTCCGGGCCTCATTCAGGGCCTCTACCCACCCGGATACCCCACCCCACCCCACCCACCAAATTCTAACCTCAGCACAGGGATTACCAGCCTCCAGTCTGAGGCGGGAGATGCATTAGGGGGTTACTGGAAATATTGACTGACCCGGAGCCTCCTAATTGCTGGGAATTGTCTGGTGCAGCCTCTGTGCTGTGGCTCCCTTGGGAGGCATAGAAAATATGGTGCAGCTGCTGGGGGCTCTCTGAGCCAAGCCAAGCCCAGGGCACAGGGGACAGTACAGGATGGGGATGCTGCCGCAGTCGGCTTAGCTCCCACGGGGTTGGGGACGTCTGGGAGGCTAGTGCGGGGATGCTCTCAGCTTTACTTCGCTCCACCCCGGAAGGAGGGTGTGCTCACAAATGCACTCCCATATTCACGCCTTCTATGGGGAAAAAGACCAGAGTCCACAGCCGGGGCCCAGATCTCACCCTGTGCACCCCCAGATTAGGGCCTCTCCTGTCAGGTTGACCACCACATCCGCCCCCACCTCTGCACGAAGGGAGGAGGCAGCTGACACGGAGAAAAGCCTGGATTCATTCTGCCCCGGCCACTGACTTGCTCGGTGGCTGGGGCCTCTCAGGGCTTGGCTTCTCAATCTGTAGACGGGGTAACAGCCTTTGCCTTGACTTCTCCAGGAGACCAGATGACGGGGGCGGGCAGGCAGGAAGGCACGTCGCTGCAATGACTGAGGTACAGCAGGTGGACGTTCTGTGGGCAGGGGACCACACCCAGGGTCCCCTGCCCTCCCCTCACATTCCTTTCCCAGGACCCCCTGACCCCGGACTGATTCTCATGTGTCCTCTGCCTCCCCGTGCAACAACTGAGCATTACAGCCCACCCAGGAGTGGAATTTCCATTTCAAATCTGGAAAAGAAGGAAGTGGAACTGCCTGCACCAGGCCTCAGCGGACTGTGGCTCTGGGATTCGCCTCTCCCAGGTGAGTTTTCACACAACTCACAACTGCAGAGCCATCTTTGGGAGGCAAACCTCTTCTCTTTCCTCTGCATGTTCTCTTGGGGCCAACTCATCCACTTCCACGGCTCCCATTACCAGGCATGGCCAAGGCCCCCCAGTCTCTGCCTGTCCATCAAGATAGCCGGCAGCTCCTGGCTGTCCCTAGGGGTTGTCGCCCAGGCCCTACAGACCCAGCACGGCCACAATGACCTCTTCATCACCCCCAGCCTGCTTCTAACACCCCTCAAAGCCCTTTTCTCACCATCCCCTTGGCCACTGCCCTGGCCCAGGTCTCATCTCTCCCCTGGATAGGGAATCTTCTGGCGTCCCTATGGGGGGCTACACCCCCCAATCCAAGCTCACACCTGCAGCCAGAGTGAGCTTTTTTATCAGGCAAATGAGCAGGATCTGGCCTCCGACTCCTCCAGCCTCACCTCCTGGAACTTGCTCTCCCTTCATCTGGTTGACGCCTCCTAATCCTTGGAGTCTCGGCTCGGATGTTACCTCCTGTGAGGAGCCCCCCTAAACCCCAGGTTTGGTCAGAGGGTTCCCCGGCCTCCCATAGCCCTGGGAGTCCCTGATTCTCCTGGGCACCCAGTGTGAGCACTGTTGACATACCCGTCTCCCCCATGGGACGACCTGGGTTATTCCTATGTCCCCAGTGGCCAGCACAGGACAGGAAGAGGAGGCAGCCCCAGGGGCTTCCTGGACTATACTTCTAAGGAGGCCCGGAAGTTCTGCTAATGGAGATGCACTGCCCAGACACCGAGTAGTCGGACAAGCGCCAGAGACCACACTCTCCCCACCCTCCCCTCCCACTCGCTCCTTCCCACCAGCGCTAATGGCATTACTTAGGATCCATAGATTTCTCCAAGCCACCTCCCAGGGCTGCTGCTATCAGCCAGGTTCCCAAGAAATCCCCTGCCCGGAGCCACTGCTGGCTCTGGAACAAGAGAAAGCCCTCACCTCTGAGCCTGATGTCCAAGGGCACCCCTCAGCCCAAAGTCCCATTTTCCGTCTGAATCCCTGGACCCTGCCCTCAACTTCCACAGCCTCCTATTTGCACAGGGAAGGGCCTTCCAGGAGTCAGGCCCGGGATGGAGCGAGTGCCCGCTATGGAGTGGGAGCAGGAATGTTGGCTGAGCCCACACCTTCAGGGTCCTCTCCCATCCTGACATCCTGGGAACATGCCTGACCCACTTCCCTGCTCCTCCTCCCTCCCATGACTGCCAGGCTCTCACTATCCCCAGACCCCACCACCTCTGGCCTCAGGTCCACTCTCTTTCCTGAGAGTAGAAGGAGTTTCAGGCAGGTGTCAGTGCCTGGATTCCAGCCTGGTCTCCTTCAACTGACTTGCTGTGTGACCTTTGACTGGTCACTAGCTATCTCTGAGCCTTACTTTACCCTAATGGGGACTAGATGAGGTGACAATAAAAGGGCCCAGGTCTGTAATAAAAAGGAATAAAACATTGATACATGCCTCAACATGAACAAATCTTGAAAAGATTATGCTAAGTGAAAGAAGCTAGTTACAGAAGGTGGTGTGAGGGCTTGTGGGCACCATGCTGAGCAATGCACCTATGTCATCTCCTGATGACAACCTTCGAAAGTAGAGCTTGACAGGCTTCTTTTACAGATTAGAATACGGGCCCCAGGTGAATGGATGAACAAACTGTGGCCCATCCAGACAATGGGAAATTACTCAACAATAAAAAAGAAATGAGCTATCAAGCCACAAAAAGGTATGGAGGAAATGTAATGCATATTGCTGCGACAGAAGCCAATCTGAAAAGGCTACACACTATGTGATTCCAACCACATGACATTTGGGAAAAGGCAAAACCATGGAAGCAGTAAAAAGATCAGTGGTTTCTAGGGGTTCGGGGCGGGGACAGGTGAATTTTAGGGCAGTGAAACGATTCTGTATGATGCTGTAATGATGGACACTCGTCACTATATATTTGTCTAAACCCACAGAATACACAACACAAAGAGTAAACGCTAATTAAACTATGGACTTTAGTTAATAATATCGTACCAAGGTTAGCTCATCAATTGTAACAAATGCACCGCCCCAACGTAAGATGCTAATAATAGGGGAAACTGTGGGGTGGGGGTGGGAGAGTATGTAGGAACTCTCTGTACTCTCCGATCAATTTTTCTGTAAACCTAAAACTATTCTAAAAAAATAAAGTCTATTAATTCAATACACGTATTTAAATATCTATATTGATGGATAGATAGTAGGTGGATAGACAGGCAGGCCCAAGGGATTAAGTGATTCCCTCAAGGCCAAAGAGCTAATTGTGGAGAAGGGAGGATGTGAACCCAGGGCTGCGACCCTAATGCCTGGTTTTTGGGTGCGATCAGCCCCGGAGGGAGAGCCTGCCCATGTTTCTGCCACCCTCCCTGTCTATGCCAGCCACAGCATCTGGGTCACTGCAAGCTGCTCCTCAGAGGGCCAAGCTCAATATTTTGGTTGGCACCAGGGGCGCAGGGGCACGGAGCGGGGCCAGGAACCCAGGGAGGAAAAGGGAAACCACCGACGGGTGCAGGGCTGGGGAGGTGGAGACCTGACCTTCTCCAGCAGCCTGCCAGGGCCCTGGGGAAGGAGGCAGGGCACCCATGTGGAGGAGGAACCGCTCCCCTTCTCCTCGGCCAGGGCAGCCCTCCCTTGGGCCTCCACCCCAGCCCACCACCCAGCAGGTGGGGGACCTCCACAAGCTTCCTATCTCGACTTTCCTGACAGTACCGTGGGAGGGTTTGAACACCACTGGCTGATCTCAAAGGGCTGTTCCAGCACTCAACTTCTAAAACCCTTTAACCACCTGCTCTCTCCTCCCCCCCAGGAGCAAAGCAGAGATGGGGCTGCTCAGGGAGGACAGAAGGATGATGAATCCCACAGTCCTTGCCTGGTCCGAGGGGAAGAGCCCCTCTGTCCCCAGGACTAATGGCCAGGAGCCCTGAGCCTGCTGCTGACTGGAGCAGCCAAACCAGGACGTAAGCTGCCGGAAGGCCTGGGACAGGTTAGAGGCCTGGTTGCCTGAGCCCCAGGCCCGGGCTCTGCCATCTTTGATGGGGACCATGGTGCTGGGAGTCATGGCCTGGATAACTCACAGCGATGACCCCAGACTCAGAGCAAAACCCCACGTGTAAAAGGCACAGGGCCATGGTGACTCCTCCCCACAGCGCGGGGGAACACAGCCGTGGAGCGAGGCCAGGGCCTCCCTGTGGTCCTTCCCTCCCCTGCTCCCAGTGCGGGTGTGTCTATGAAACCACGTTAGCTGGGGCCCTCTGCCCCTCCTCAAGGCCTGGAACACTCTGACTGTCAGGGCTTCATAGTCCCTCCTCCAGGAAACCCTCCCTGCCTGGCTCAGGGTCTCTTCTGGGTCCCAGAGCTCCTGCGCTTCCTGGGCTCCCAGCACTGACCACTGCACGGCGACTTCCAGAGGTGTGGGATCCACGCGGAACTCAGAAATAAGGGAGGATTTGTAGCACAAAAGGGAGAAAGACGGGGGCTCTAGGGAAGGGGACAGCACAGGGAAAGCCTAGTGGCAGGAGGGGTGAGCAGGGCCTCTCCCATGGCTGAGGGCTCTGGCCAGCAGGTTAAGCGCCCTGTGGATTCTATCTGGTGGTGAAGGTGGGGTCTGCTGCCCACAGGAGCCTCCCTGCTCTCTGGGGGCCCAGGGGCAGCAGGGCACCCCCAGGTAGCTCACCAGCTGGGCTGTTTCCCCAAAAAGCCAACCAAACCCAGACCCACAAAACAAACCTCAGGCCCCAGGGTGGGGGGCACAGGGCTGATAAGGGGACTTCCCACACTATGAACTAACTAACCCCAGGCCCCGCCCCACTGCCCTCCAGCTCAGCCTTCTGCACTTAGCTTCTGAGGATGCTCGCAGATTTACCACATTTCCCGTGGCACAGGCCTCATCAGATGGCTTGAATTGAGAGATCTGGGCTGCCACCATCCCATTGTGTGACCCTGGGCAAGTCACTTCACTTCTCTGGGCCTCAGAGAAAACCCTAGATTCTAATGAAATCAGCATAGGTAGGCAGACACAGGGCAGAAAGGAAGCGTGTTGCTGAGGCAGCTGCCAGTGGGGAGAGGCTAGGGGAGGAGGTGCTAGGAGGGAGGCCCTGGAGATCAAAAGACAAGGTGGGCCAGCATCCCATCCCCCTGTCATGCCTGCTCGTTCTCTGGGGAAAAGCTACTCAGTGTCTGAGGCTGGAGCTCAGCGGGAGCCCTCAAAGCATCAATCATGCCATAATTAGGGTCATTATTAACCTCTTTCCACGGCAATGCCAGGGCCTCCTGTTTATCCAGCACTTCTGTCCCAAGAGACCTCTGACTGCCCTTCCTCCCGGGAGCAGGCTTGCTTCACTAGTTCTTCTGCCCTTCTCGACTGCCCTCCCGTGGGAAGTGCTCAGTGCTTCTCCCTCGGGAAGGGCTGGCTTCCGCACCGTGGCCTCGGGTACCATCTGGCCCATATCTAAGGCTCTTGAGCTCTCTCAGTAAATGTTTAAGAGGCCTCCACTACGTGCCAGGCACTGCTGGGAGCCGAAAGAGTCACAGAGAATCAGAAACGGACCTTCCGTTCAAGGAGACAACCTCATCGCAGCTACAATTTAGCAATTATAACACACACAGTGCTTTACGGTGTTCCGGATCCTCCACACACGTCGTCTCATTGAAGCATCTCGCCAGCTCCGCAGGTAAGTACCAGACCCCCTTTTTACGGACGAGGGGGAGAGGCTGCTGGTGGGTAGGATCGGTCTGCTGAGCTGCACCCTCAGTGAAGGCCCTCAGGGGACAGACCTGCATGTTTGGGATGAGTTTGGGGCTAAAGGCTGGAGAGGAGCCAGGCTCAGGACTTTGCCCAGAAGCCTTGGGTTCTCTTGGCACAGACAGGACCTCTCTTTCCCAAGTCAGGGCTGTGAGCTTGGGCAGAGGAGTCACGAGGAGTGACCTGGCCTTGCCCAGAGAGCAGAGCTTAGCATCTCAGAACCCAAAATCTCCAGCTGCAAACTCTAAACCAGAGTCTTAGAATCACCTCACCCGAGACTCATACAATCACGGAATCCTGGTGCAATCCACAGGGATCTCAGAACTTTCCTTGGATTTCAGACTATTAACGTCATCAACTGTCAGCACCAGGAAAGGGCTAGAGCCATTCCATCCAGTCTCCCTTCCTCCTGTACAGCTCCTAGTGGTGGCTCCTTAGCAGAGCGGCCTGCATAGGCTTGCATACTCCCTGTGACGGGCCCCTCCCTCCCTGGAAAGCCAAGTGGTTCCCTCTTTAAGCCAGGGCTGTAGGAGGGCCCTTCCGAAAGGAGCGGTCTGCCTGCCACCCCCCTCCTCCACTAGAATGGACAGGTTCTCCCTTGGGCAGGCAGAGTGAGCAAATGTCCCCAGGGCCTCTGGCTGGGCCTCAAGGGCCAGCCCCAGGGCCCGGTGAGGGGGGAGACTTTCACTATCCCCTCACCCTCAGTTGACTCCCCAGCTCCTCCCAGGAGTCCAGTGATTCAGTCACAGGGACCAGGCTGGCTTTTTCCAACGCCTCTCCCTGGGTTCCAGGGAAGGGGGGCCGCCCGAATGGGAGGAGGAGAAGGAGGAAGCTGAGTCTGGCAGAGACTTGCACTGAGCAAACTTGTCTCTGCCCAGTTTTTGCCCCCTGAGGGAATGGAAGCAATGATTTATTTTATTTATTTATGTAAAATAGCGGAGTTATTATACAAACAGGCTTCCCAAGCAGGCCCTGAGGATAAGAGAAGCAAGACCTGCCATTTAAAGAGTATTTCTCTTGCTTCCCTCCACTCACACCTACCTGTCTGGCCTCCCCTCCTCCGGCCCCTCCTCACACTGCCTGCTCCAAGCACAGCACACTACCCAGCCTTCCCTGTCCAAGCCTTTGCCCCTGCTGGGCCCTCTGCCAGGAAAGCCCCACCCCACCCCCAATCCAAATCCCACCCATCTTAACAACGGACCCTGCGCAAAGCTTGTGCTGACCCCCTCCAGAAGCCCGGTGCCTCCTCCCTCGGTGCTCACGTCGTCTGGCAGAGCTCTCGAGACATGATCATGGGCCTCCGTGCACGGTAATTACCCGCTTCCGCGGCTGTCTTCCCACCAGGCTGAGAGCTTCCCCAGGCGGAGATTTCTGATCCTCTCCGCCAAGCTTTTCCAAAGATCCACGGTGTCTGCGGCCCTGCACCGGGTCACGGGGATACGAGATACCCCGGGCCCCGTCCCTGCTGGAGGAGTCACTGTGCAGGGGACCTGTGTCCCTGCACTGGGCCAGCCCCAAGGAGGTGCCCATTTATCTGTCAGTCAGAAAGTCTGGTTAAATGTGCAAAGGAAGGAAAGAAGGAAGGGATCAGAGCCTCTTAAACCACAACTGCAGAACCACGTCAGAGCCTCATCCCCATTCTGCCTCTGAATAATAATGCGCTTTCCCCCTATTTACAGAAAAAAATAAGTTACTAAAACAAGTCTCAATTAAGTATTTTCTCCCAGAATTTTTTCTTAAACCTCTGATATCTGTTTGCCCATTTCTGCTCCAGGCCTAGTAGAAGACGACCTCAGATCTAGCACAGAATGCCTATTTCTTCCGTCCTTTACACCTCCCTTCATCGTGGTGTTCTGTGAAGAGCAGCCACCGCTCTACTTCCAGGCAAGTCTGAGAACCCGGGGCCGAAGCTTTTCTTCCCTTCTTTCAAATCTCCAGGTTTCCCTTCAGTAACCCAAGAAAACCAGCCTTGCTGGAATGCTGGGGAAGAAAGTCCCTGGCCCAGCACACCTTGAAGGTTCACGGCATTCCATGATTCAAGGCCTCCAATTCCACCCTTCGCTATTCATTCCTTTGGCGAAGCATCACTTCCTCCAGGATTCTCTCTTAAAATACAAATCTCCCCTGGAGATGGGAGCCTATTAAACCCCCAACTGGAGGTCAAGGAAACTTAGTTTAATACTTGGCTCTACGAGGCGGTAAATCACAGGGATTGAGAATGCGCAGTGAGAGCCAGCCTGCCTGGGCGTGAAACCCAGTTCAACCACTTACTAACTGAGCAGGTTCCTTAACGCCTCTAGACCTCAGTCTCCTTGTCCCCAAGTGGGACGGAGACGGTACCAACCTCATGTCGTGAAGGTGTGGTGAACACACGTAAGGTGCTCGGGTAAGTACTAGGTACACTGGAGTGACCAGAGACAGCTCCACTCAGAGCCTCAGTTCGCTTTTGCCCGTAAATTAGGACAATAATCCCTGTTCCTCCTGCCTTTTTTTGTAAACTGTAGAGTGCTGCCCCCTGGGAGAGGCAGACACTGTTTTAGAACCCAGCGGGCTGCTCTCTGTAACTTATCTCTAACTCCTTCTCCCCTCACCCCCTCTCTCTTTTTCCTTTACCTGGAAGAAGGTACCAGTGGCTGTGAGCTGGGCTCCCAGGTGTGTCCCGTCCACGGAGGTGGTGATGTCACTTCACTGGGCAAGCTGAGGGGACAAGGGGACAAACCCAGTCAGATCACTCATCAGTCCACCCTGCCTTCTCCCCTCCCACTCGACCCTTACTGAGTCCCCACCCTGTGCTGGGTGTGGGCCCAGGTCTGGCTCACATCTAGTCCCTGCCCTGGGGAAGGAAGCTGGTGAGTGAGCTGAGGAGACACAGGTGATCCAGTCGTGGGTCATGAGACCCCGCACACGCAATCGAACCTCCACACATGCTGCCCACAAACCAGCCCCAGCCCCAAACCCAGGACAACCTGCTCCCTGAACCACTCATGCTCCCTCCAGGACCCACGGACACATGATCCAAGGCCCAGCCCCCCTCGGGTGAAACCTGGGGCTGTGCCTGGCTCCTGGGGGGCACAGGCCCTTTCGTGCTGTCCAGGGACCTGCTTCTCTGGAGGCAGCCGCCAAACCAGCTGTTCTTCCAAAGCAGCCGCTGAGGGAGGGCCAGTGGGCTGGAGGCGGGATCTGGGGCACCACAATTATGGGGCTGACTTCTGACTCACGCACCACCTCCCCCACCACCAGCTCCTACAGCCGGCAGGGCAGCCCTCCTGCCCAGAAACTGGAAGGAGAGATGGCACCGACAGGCCATGGGGAGAGGGAAAGAGGGGAGGGGGCTTTGGATCAGCCCTGGAGGCCTCAGAGGATGCTGCCACATTGCCCACTAGGGGGCACCGAGGCTGGCGGGGCCAGGGGCCAGAGAGTCAGAGGCAGAGCCAGGGCTGGGATCCAGGCTTCCTGGTGCCCTGCAGACCCAGGG
The DNA here is from genome assembly GCA_031878705.1 of Tapirus indicus. Taxonomy (NCBI): domain Eukaryota; kingdom Metazoa; phylum Chordata; class Mammalia; order Perissodactyla; family Tapiridae; genus Tapirus; species Tapirus indicus. The sequence continues at coordinate 30,276,282 of CM062924.1, forward strand.
CAGCAGTGGCTCAGCCCTGGTGCCCAGCCCAAGCCCATGCCAACACGAGAACTCTCTCCAACCCGATGTGGCCCTGGAGCCACGCGCCAGCAAGAAACACACAGCCAGAGACAGCCTCAGACTGGACGGGGACAGAGCTGGGCTGAGAGAGCTTGGAAATGACATCCAGCTACTGAGAGACAGACCGCTGGGGCACCCCTAACCCTGCCTCCTTCCACCTCCAGTCCCCAGGTGTCTCACAATCGCCTGAATGCACTGCACTTCACAGTTTACAAAACACCTTATTTCCTTCATCTCCTACAATGATCCTAAGGCCTAAGTAACAGAGGGAATATAAATAGAGCAGGGCTCCTCAAACTTCAGTGTGCAAACAGATCACCTGGGGATCTTCTTAAAATGCAGTCTGGCATGGTAGGTCTAGGCTGGGGCCTGGGATTCTTCATTTCTGACAAGCTCCCAGGTGATGCTGATGCTACAAGTCCAGGGACTGCAATTTGAGTAGTAAGAATATAGTTGTTAACAGCATGCATGCTGGGGTCAAGTTGCCCAAGTTAGAATCTTGGCTATTACTGTGTGACCTTGGGCAAGTTGCTTAACCTCTCTGTGCCTCAATCGCCTTATGTATAAAATAATAATTTAAAAAACCTGCTCCGCAGGGTTGATGTGAAGGTTAAATTATGTAAAACGCTTGAAGTGATTATTATTATTTCAAATTTTAAAATGGAGGCTCTGAGAAGCAGATGCATCCTGCAAGATGGCAGAGGATTTAAACCCAAATCTTGTAATGTAAATACCGCAATCCCAAGCTGCCACAAAATGTCACAGCCAGCAAGCCCTCCCCCAGACATGGATATTAAGGCCCAGAAAGGGGCAGAGAGCTGACAAGTTCATGAGAAAGTTCGTATCAGAAATCCAAGTTCATGACTCCTGGTCTAGTGCTCTTTCCATAACACCTCATTGTCCTTCTGCAAGGAAGAGAAAGTCAGAAGTTCTCCCTGAGGGGTCCCAGCTCTGCTGTCAGCCCCCATCTCAGCAGCAGCCACCCTGGAAACCGGATGTGGGAACGGCTGGATGTGGAGGCTGCCCCATGGCCACCATGGTCTGGGGTCCCTGCTCTCCCAGAGCTCTGCGCACCAGGCTGGGTGAGAAGGACAGTCCAGCATCCTCCTTCCTTCTCCCTCTCCTACCTCCAGTCTGTGGCACTGCTTGGTCTCAGGGTCACCCAGCTGGGGTCGTAGGCAGAAGGTGACAAGGCCCAGGCCTGTCTCTACCCCCACCCTGGCTTCCCAGCACGGGGCCAGTGGGAGCCTGTGAGTCACTTGAAGGAAGTTCTCGGCCCCAAACAGGAAGTGGCTCTTCAAGCAGAAACCCCTGCAGGATCTCACCAGGGCCCTGTGGCGGGGGGCTGGGGAAGCAGAGTCTGACGACGGGAGGGAAGCTGGCTGGGACACAGAGACACGTCTTCAGAGTTTACCTGAAACTCAGACATGGTACCCATCCTCTGCACTGTGAAACCCGGCCATGGGGCTTTTCTGCTGTGTGATCTTAGGGACATCAGTGCCCCTCTCTGAGCCTCGATTCCCTCATCTGTAGGATCATGGGGCTGCACTAGAAGACTGCTATGGCCTCACATTCTACAACGAAATGAAGGATTGGAGGAAGTGAATAGAGGTTTTAAGTAAATGAACAAATGCACGTATGAATGAAAAGAATGAGTGAATGCAGATACCTAGATTTCAACTCCAGCCAGAGCACAAGCTCCATCATTCACCGATTGTTAGCTGTGTGACAGAGATGTCATTGGCACGAAGACCCATCCCCTGAATCACCCTTAGGTGCAGGGTAGAAGGGCCACTGCCCTGAGCCCCACATATCATAAACACACACTCACAAATAAGCATATTAGAGAACATACAGGAGCCCCTGTCACACGACATCCAGGGGACCCACAAGCCTGATCCGCCCCCCAACACCAATCAGGCCCCAGCGAAACTCCTCTCCATTTCTTGGGCTTGAAGAACAAAAAGTGATTCTGTCTAGAGGAAAGTCTGTGGGTTTTGTCATTGCTGATGGGGGAGAGGGACACTACTTGGGGGGAGGGGTGGGGGGAGGGGACTAAGTGGCAAGAATGTTTGGGGGGGGGCAGGCAATTTAATTGATAAACTTTTCAAATCCTTTCAGAGTGCAATGTGCAATAGCTTCTTGCATAACCAAGTATCCGTTTCCCAGTAATGCTGAGCATCCTTTCATTTTTTGGCTTTTCTCCCTGCTCCAATTTGTGATTCTAAAAGTCCCTACTCATGAAATAGGGTGGTATTCACAATAAACGCACAGGGCGGTTCAAGAACATCTTACAGTGTTTAACAATTCACATTACTCAAATTAATGTAACATGAAGATACTAATTCTTGACGTTGGCAACGAGATGGACATTAAACATTAAAACTGTGAAAAGTTTCATTTTTATATAATCTTCAAAAATCTGAATATTTCATCTCTATTGAAATAATTTTATTTTAAAATCTGATATTCATTAATTATGATGTGTATAGTTTTAATTTCCATAGATAATTTCAAGGAATAAAAACAATTTTTGAAAATATAGATTTTCCTTTCTTTACATTTAATTTACATTTTTGATGGAAATACATTCAAATTCTATATACTTTATTTATTTACTTATTTTTGTGAGGAAGATCAGCCCTGAGCTAACATCTGTTGCCAATCCTCCTCTTTTTGCTGAGGAAGACTGGCGCTGGGATAACATCCGTGCCCATCTTCCTCCACTTTATATGGGACGCCGCCACGGCATGGCTGACAAGCAGTGCATCTGTCCACACCTGGGATCTGAACCTGCGAACCCCAGGCCACCAAAGTGGAGCGCGCGAACTTAACGGCTATGCCACCGGGCCAGCCCCTCTATATACTTTAAATACAACTGCATTTTATTTTTGATCCTTTAGATTATTACTATCAATACCCAATTTTCAGATGATGTGAAAATCTTGATTATAACAATATAATTATAGTGATCTTGCTAAAATGAAGACAATAAAATATATTTTATGAAATAAATAATAATGTATGAACTATAAGTCTTATTATTCATCCAGACATCACCAGCCCACCAACAAAACACCCAGATGTGTAATAATTAAATTCAGTCTTCCTTGATACCTTGTCACTTTCAGTCATATAAAACCATAACTTTATACATATATTTCAATTTACATTATGAAGATATATTTGTCAGAAAAATCAAACTATTTAACAGTTTCTTGGCTTGTTTTATAATCTTCAGATATCTGACAAAGATACATTTACACTGGGCCTTTATTTGTACTTTTGTCCTGGGCCCTGCAAATTTTGGGCCAAACCTGCCTGTCCACTCCCTGCCCACCAGCTCTCACCTTTATGGGGCCCAGGCCACCTGTGCTGGTCACTTCACCTAGCTGAGTATCAGCTGGGCTGCCAGCCAGTCCTGCCTTCCCCAGTCTGCCTTTCAGAAAGTGTTCTGCACTGATGCTTCCAATGTGGGCCTTCCTTCCAGAGCCAACTCGAATGCCCTCAGGGGCAGTGACCACAACTTGAAGCCCACAGACACGGCGCGTCTTAGAGTCCCTTACACTCCAGCACCGTCTGCGACAGGACCTGGATGGGAGGGCGTAGCAGCCTCTGGTCCACCAGGCTGAGTGAATGGACCCTACCACTGGCTTTCTCCTCTGCACGCCTACTCAGCCCACCTCTATCCACGACCCCCCACCCCGTTACTCTGGGCCTACCAGTCACAGTGACCCCTTTTGGGCTCAAGACACCAGAAAGCACACTCATTCCCCTGACATCTGGGCTGACAGACCTATACATTCCCTGCCCACCCCACTTCCTAGCGTCTTTCCAGAGCTTCCAGAGGGCAGAAGCGTCAAGGAGACGCTTCTTGTGGGGCGACTGGGAGAATCCAGTGAGCAGGACGCGAGAGGGCTTTGTAAACTGTAAAATGCTGAACAATGTGATGGGGGCCTAACCCCATCTGTCCTACGTTTCCTCTTTGGCCTGGAGCATGCCAAGCCCATCTACTACAGTGCCGTCCACGGCTTGTATGAGGCTGAGATTCTCTGTTCTCCCACTTACTCCTCTTTGCCAACCACTGCAGTACATCCTACAGATGGCAAAACGGAGGCTCAAGGGGGTTGGGGTCCTTTGCTCAAGGGCACAGCTAAGCAAGTGGCAGAGCCAGGATTCATACTCTGATTCCCAAGCCAGTCTAGACACCCATAAATCCAGTTGCCAACACACATTTCCTGAGCTGTCCTGTGTGTGCCAGGAGAGGCCCCGAGGTCCCAGTGGACAGACGGGGCTCCTGCTGGAGGAGCCCATGGTCTGATGGTGTAGACAGACACACCAAGAGCGCATGTGAACAAAGGAGGCAGGGGCTGGGGGAGGGGCGCAGAGGGCCTTGTTGGTGGATCAAAGCATCTCCCAGCCTAGCCCAGTGCTGGACCCACCGCAGGCAGCAACAAATACCCGCGAGGGAGCAAACTCGTTCCCCTGCACCCACCACCCGGGCCAGCCGCTTCCTGCCTGCTCCGGGGCAGGGCGGGTAGGGAGGGCCCTAGACATTTCAGACCATTTCCTCCTCTGGGGTCACCACCCTATGTCCACCCTCACCCCTGGAGTCTGCAGGTTCCCTAGGCCTCGGTATGGGGCACAGCCTTGCAGTGCACTAGACGTTAAGCCCAGTGAAAGCAGGACCCCGCCCATCTAAGCACAGAACCCCTTACACAGTAGGTGCTTAATAAATGGTTGCCAGCTGAACTAATGACTCAATAGCAGTGACTGACCACTGTGGTACCCAGCTCAGTTCACCCTGCCCACTGGGAGGTTAGTTCAGGCTCAGAATCAGATGGGGCTGAGGGCCAGAGCAGAGCTGACAAAGGGGTTGGAGAGACCGCCTGAAGGCGAGTGGTCGGGGAGAAGCCTGGGGGCTGGACAGCCCTGTGGGATTCTGCCTCTGGGGGTGGAGAACGAGCCAGCACCTGGGCTGGGGCAGCAGTGGGGGCAGAAGGTCCTGCCTCTTGCTAACCACACCATCCTGGGGCACCCATTCTGCAACCCCCTTTCTAACAGGCGAGAAGACCTGTCACTTATTAGTGCTTCCTCTGTGCCAGGTTCTGCGTAATCAGCACTGTGTATGCTTTATTGTGTATAATCTGCGCACTAATCCTCGGGACAGGGCTCTGTCGTGCTCCACCCACATCCTCCAGGACCCTGTCCCATTCTGGGACGGGTTGTGTGGTCCCGCCCAACAGCCAACACCTGTGCAGGTGTGTGGCGGCACCCTCAGGCTGCAGAATCCCTTTGCCTGTGGTCATGGCCGTCCCCCAGGCCCCTTTAGTAGGGACCACCTGGGCAGAGGTCTAAGCTCTCCAGCACCCCTGCCCACAGTCCACTCCGGCCCCCACATCCCCAAAGCGCCTCTGCAGACCCAGGGGCTCGGCTGGAAGCCATACTCTTCCTTCTCCTTCTGGTTCTACTTTTCCCTTCGCAGATTTTTTTCTGGAAATTTTCCTAATAAATCACTCTGACATGAATCTTTGTCTCAGGGTCTGCTTCTACACACCCAACCTATGAGGGGGTATCATTCATTTCCCATTTCGGAGATCAGGAAACTGAGGCTCAGAGCCTTAGCTGTTGACGACCCCCACCTGGCAGGCAGCAGAGCACGGACTTGAACCAAGGTCTGCCCAACGCAAAGCCTGAGCACTGACCCCTCCGTCCCCTCCAGCATCGTGGAGCCTGTTTACACCCCCGAATGCTGTTCCCTCTGGGCCATCGGGGCTAACTTTCTTTTTATTTACTGGAAGGAAAGCAGGAGAATGTGTGGATGATCCAAGGGGAATGACTAAGTCCTCAGATTCCTCTCCTTGGCTCAGATCCCGTTTGGGTCAATCCTTGTGAACCAGGGCGGGTCTGACATTCTGGGAATGCAGGGAGACTTCAAACCAACTTCATGAAAACAAGTTGTAAAAACACTGGCCGCCACTCAAAGCGGCCGCTGATGGGCTTGGCTCCACAAAGCAGGGTTGAACAAGTTCACCAGAAGGGAACACACAGCAGGAAAGACTCAGGCTAGACGCGGAGAAAAAACTTCCTGGTAACTGGGAGCTGGGACCAAGGATGGGGCTGGGTGTGGCCTCTTTGGAAACAGGTGAACCCTTGTCCTGATGCTTCCCTTTCAAGCATCTATGAAGCCACCTCAGGAGCACTGGAGACACAAAACCACTGGAGGCCAACCCCGCCCAGCCCTGAGCTTCAACCACGGACCTGGAACCTGGTTTATGAGGACGCTCTGAGTCTGTGGGGCTTCTGCCTCCCAGGAGGTCAAAAGTTTCTGCAGGTGAGGGCCCCCGACCCTCTCCACACCCAGTGTGGACAAAGGCCCTGGAGCCTGGCAGAGCTCAGGGCAGGACTGAGAGCTGCCACCACGCCACCTCCTCCGCCCCTGCTCTCCACAACCAGCCCTCCAGGAAGAGACCCCCTTCCAGGCCCCGCCACCGCCAGCAGGCGCTGCAGAGGATTACAGCAGGTGTTCACAGATGAGCGTCTGGCTCCTCCTCGCCCCTGCGCCTCCTCTTGGCAGCTCCTTCTAGGCAGCAATAAACAGGCCTGAGTCTCACCCAGTCCGCCCCCTCCACCCGTTTCCAGCTGGCACACCCTTTCTTTCCTTCCTTCTCATCCAAACTTCGGAAAGAGTTGTCTACACTCATGTCTCCACTTCCTCCCTTCCACCTGCTGCGAAACCTACCGCCCTCCGCTCCCGCCAAGTTCAACCATGACCTCCAGGTGGTAAGCACCCTGGGCAGTTCTCAGTCCTCCCTGACCTCGCCCTCCTACTGGAAACGTCCTCCTCCCCTGGCTTCCAGGATACCAACTGCTCCAGTTTTCCTCCTCCCTCCCTGGCCACTGCCCCAGCTCCTTAGCTGGCTCCCCTCTCTGCCCAGGCCTCATGCTGCTGCCCCTGATCCCAAGCCTTTTCCCTCCCTTGCCCTTCATGCTCTCTTTGGTCAATATCACCCACTACCCCATCTGTCTCTGCCTGGACCAAGCTCAAGGCTCAAGTATCCAATGACCCTCTGGTCATCCTGCCCTGGACATCCCACAGGAACCTCACACCCACAGTGGCCAAATGGGAACTCATCACATTCCCCTAAACCTGCCCCTCCCGCTTTTTCCCAGCTCCATTCTCACCGTCTTCCAGGCCTGGAAGATGAGAATCACCCTCCCTACCCTCCCGTTCCTTAGACCCCTAAGTCCCACCTAGCACCAAACCCTGCTCTGTTCTCTACCCCCTCCCCTCGCATCCCACCAAACATCCCTCATCTCCCTCCACTCAGACTCCTCTTGCAGGAAGCCTTCCTTGACTCTCCTGGCAGACTCAGGCATGCCTTCCCTGTTTTCATGGGCCCTGTACAGCCCTCAGCTCAGCAGCCACACTGGTGTCCAGCTGCACATCTAACTGCCCCGGGCTGGCTCCAGAAGTGCACGCAGGGTCTGATCAGACCCAGCCTGAGCTCAGCACAGAGCGGCCCCCAGGAGAGATTTCCCAAATCTGGGAACTTGTCTTTCTGTTGAAGGTGCCCCACTGGTGAGGTCTGGATCTCCCCTCAGCCCACAGGTTCCCAGGGCAAGGGCTGTCTCTTTGCTCTGCCCCTCCTCAGGGCTTAAAACTCATGAGCACTTAGTCCCCTTTTAGAGACATTCTAACCCGTCTGCCATTTACAAGGAGATACCACACAGGGCCTGCAAATGCATATGTGCAGACATACAAAAATACAGACAAGACCCAGGAAACACACATGGGCACATGGTCCAAGCTCACAGAGGCACACGCAGATCTGCAGATAGGCCCACGTGGACAGAGCATCCTGGAAGCAGCACGGACTTGGGCCACTTCCTCCCTTGGGGCACCAGCCTCCCTGGATGTCAGGGCTCAGTGCTGGCTCTCAAGGCTGCAGCGCAGGGGCTTGGGGAATGCCAGGCCCTGGAGGACCCCTGCCTGCCTCAGCCCTTCCTTCCCTCTCAGTTTCTACCAATTCTTCCTCCAGGAAGCCCTCCCTCATCACACCTGCCCTCTCAGTGCTGGGGGAGGAGGCTGCACCCAGAGGGGATCCTGCCTGGACCCCACCCCATCTTTCCCTTGGGCCCTTTCTCATGTGCAAGGGGAGGGCTGCACCAGCCCAATCAGAGCTCAGAGCTTTTAGGATCAAGATCCCCCCTTTCCCAGCCCTAGTCCTGCCCTGCCTCCAAATCACGGCTCAAACGTCCCTTTGAGGAACCCTTGGCGGTTCCCTTTCCCAAATGCATCAGCATCAGAGACAAGAACTCAGCACCGGTGAATTCATCTCATGCTCAGGACAATGCTGCTGGCTTGATGTTCTCATGCTCCTTCTACAGATGAAAAACCACGCTCAGAGAGACCAGGTGAGTTTCCCAGGGCCACACAGCTGCTACGCCCTTCTTTGCTTTCCTTAAAATCATGTTCCCAGCCACGACTCCCCTCAGGAGGGAACACTGGCTTTAGAGGGTGGGTGGAGGGTCTGGCATCGAGGAACCCTGTGCCTGAAGAGTACCTATCCATCCCCACCCCTGATCAGAGGCAGCCCTGATTCTAGCGCACCTGGCTGTAGCCACGTGAAGGGCCTGAGACTGGCTCCTTTACTGACGTGCCGTGGGATTTGGAGCAAGTCATTGGGCCTCAGTGTCCCCATCTGTGATGTGAGGGGGACTGGATAGCACAACCCTAGGGATCTGCTCCATTTGGACCCTGCAAGGCTGCGATCAGAGTGGGGAGGGGTGCTGGACAGGGAGATCATGAGGGGTGTGGGGGCTGTTCCCCATGGACGGGGCTGGGGGCAGAGGAGGAGGCCACTGGGTGTTCTCTGGCCCTGCTAGCTGCCCCAGGGTTGGCTGCCAAGGCAGTCACCCCTACCCTCTACTTTCCCCTGCAGGAGAGCCAATGTGAGCAGAGAAAAATTACAAAGTATCCAATATACCCCAAGAGGAGGGAAGCAGGCCAGGGTGGGTATGCATATCACATGCAAAAGAGATGCAAATGCCCCAGCAAACACCTGGGTGTGAGCCCCATCATTCCTGATCTCTCCCCATAACCCCCAAATGCCTGCTGATTCCACCTCAGAAGTGGCTCCCCTAGTAGGGCACTCCAGGCCCTCATATCTCTGCCTGAGAAACAGCCAAGGACTCCCTGGGACCTACTGGATTGAACAAACCCCATATGCAAAACTTTTCTCAACCTGGCCTCAATTCACCTTCCCAGCCTCCCCACCTCGCCTCAGGGGAGCCCAAAAGTCCTGCCCCAGGGACTCCATTCTCCAGCTCCACGCCTTTACACAGCTAGTTCCCTCTAAATGGGTGCCTTCCCACTTGCCCCAGCTTGGTGAACTCCTATAGATACCTCAGTACCCAAATGGGAAATGATATTTTTCAGTGAATTGGCTTCTGTAGTGGGAGTCAGGTCCCAAAGTCAGCACATCATGAGTCAGTGCATATGATCAAAATCACCCTTGACCATAGATAGCTACCACTTACATACAATGCCTAAGCACTGTTCTAGACAGTTCCCATGTTTTGACTCATCTAACCCTCACAACTATGGCAGACTGTATTTCAAAGACATCTGCAGCAATATCCTTCATCCCACATGCCCTTCTTACAATGTAAGTCTGACACTCTTCCACGGAGAGGTAGGGTGTATGTTATCTCCACTTGATTCTGGGAAGGCTTGGGGCTAATGGCTGAAGTGACACTACGAGACTTCCGAGGCCAGGCCATCAAATGTGATGCAGCTTCGGCCTCATCAGCTGGAACACTCCTGCTGGAGCGCTGAGCCACCACGTAGACAATCTGATGCTCCTGCCATACTGTGGGGAAGCCCGGATGAGCCCACAGAGGGGCACAAAGCCCTGAGACTGCAGGAAGAGCGAGAGAGGCCCAGCCAACTCCAGCTGCTCCTGCTCCTCACTCTTCTAGCACCATCTGACTGTCACCAAGTGAGAGACTGAGCCAGAACCGCTGGGCCGAGCCCATCTGAATTCCTGACCTGTAGAAACTGAGATAATGAAATGATTGTTCTTATATAAAGTCACTAAGTTTCGGGTGATATGTTATGTAACAATAGTAACTGGAACATCATTATTCCCACTTTAGAGAAGAATCTCAGGCACAGAGAGGTTAAGCAACTTGTCCAAGGTCACAGAGCAAATAACTGGCACAGCCAGGATTTGAACCCAGGCAGTTCAGCCCCAGAATCCATACCATTCACTATGCCATACTAACTGCCTCCAAGGTCTGACTGGTCGCCAGGCCCCCAGCAGGCCACAGGGAGTGCTTGCTGAATAAATGACTGAGGGAAGGAATAAGCAAATGAACCGCTGAATGAGAGTGAGCAAAAGCAGAGAGTGGGCTCCCATGTGCCAGGCAAGGACCTTAGACAAGCCTACTCCAGGCAAATGAGCCTGACACGAGCCCCTCGTGGCTGGGGCAGCCCCACTGTCCACAGCTCTGGAAGAAGAAGGTGATCAGGACCCTGGCAGAAGCCACCCGCCTCTGACCCTCACAGGGATTCCCCTGAGATGCTCATCGCCCTCTCACCGTTTCCTCCAGCCCCGCCTGCTGCAGGATTACACACAGGCCCCTGGCAAGCCAGGCCCTCCCAAGGACAAGTCCTGTAGATCCTGGGGACTGCAGCAGGAAGGTCCCCAGGCTGGGAGGCTGGAGACCTGGGTTTAATCCTGGCCATTGACTGTCTATGTGAACTTGGGTCAGCCCCTGCCCCTCTCTGGGCCCACATGCTCTCCAGCTCCACTGTTCTAAGACTCACCAGATGCTGATCTGGCCTCGTGGATGGGGGTCAAGGTGAGCTGGGGTATGCAGGTCCTATAACCCATGGTCCTATAAACCTCAAAAGGGACCTGACCCTAGAAGGGCAGTGGAGAATGAGAATGAACGCTACCCCCACTCACTGGAGCCTGCCATCTGCCAGGCATTTTACATGAACCATTTCTAAGCCTTGCAGCAACCCCGTTAGGCACAGTAGCAAGTGACAAAGGACTCAGACTCACAGGTCAAGCGACCCTGGAAGCCAGGATCCAACCCAGGCCCATTCATCAGCAAAACTCCCACACTTCTCACAACAGCAGACATAGAAGCAACCCAAGTGTCCACTGACAAGCAAACAGATAAATAAAATGCGGTACATACATACAAGGGAGTATTACTCAGCCTTCAAAAGGAAGGAAATCTTGCCCCACGCTACAGTGTGGATGAACCTGGAAGACATTATGCTAAGTGAAATAAGCCAGTCACAAAAAGACACTTTCAGTGTGTAGCAGGTATCTAAAGTAATCAAATTCATAGAAACAGAAAGTGGAATGGTGGTTGCCAGGAGCTGGGGGGTGGGGGATGGGGAGTTGTTATTTAATGGGTGTAGAGTTTCAGTTTTGCAAGATGAAAAAGTTCTGGAGATATTTTGTGCAACAAAGTTATATAGCTAATATATAGTCATGTGAATATAGTTAACACTACTGAACTATACACTTAAAAATTATTAAGATAGTAAATTTTATGTTATGTGTTTTTTACCACAGTTAAAAAAAATTTCAATTCTTGGGGTAGAGAGGGGGATTAGCAGGGGTATTACGGAGGGGAGTCCAGGCAGGCTTCAGAGAAGAGGGGGCATTTGACTCGGGCAGGATTTGGGCAAGCATAGATGAGTCTGGGGCACTAGACAGAGGCTCGGGCCTTTGGCCTCCCTCCCTCCCAGGATCCTGCTGACTCCATCAAGCCTGCCACCCCCTACCCCCATCCACCCCAGGCTCTCCAGGTCTTCACACAAAAGCAGTGCCCCAAGGGGAGCAGGCATTGACCTGGAAGGAAGAAGGGATTTCTTTAATACCTACTATGTGTTCCCAGGCCCACTTACCGTGTGACTGTGGGCCAGTCCCTGTCCTTCTGGGGCCTCAGTCTTCCCATCTGTACAGTCAGAGGGTGACCCAGGATTCCTTCCAGTTCTCACACTGGGAATAATCTCTGAGGGGAGGGGGAGGTGGCAGGACCAGGGACCTGGAGAGAGGTCAAAAGACCTGCCCCAAGCAGCCTCCGCATGCTTCACAGGAGGGGAACCTGAGTCCTGAGACGGCTTGGTTTCATTACACTCAGCAAACGGGTGCCTGCACCTACTCTGCTTGTGACAGGATCGTAATTCCTCCTCCCAGCCCAGGACTGTTTCTCTGACCCCAGGCTGCCAAAAGCAGACAGACTCTAACACAAAGCAAAGCATGATTTGTTACACTGAGCAACAAAGTCATTTATACCCAGGGTGTTCTCCAAGAATTCTGACTCGCACCTCTCCCATGACTCAGGAAGTCTTTGCCCCCAGAAGGAATGAGGTGGGACAGTCCTTGGTTCCAATCCCCGCTCTGCCACGTACTACCTGGACCTGTGTCCTCATCTGCATCGTGGGGATAAGGACAACTCCCCACAGCGCCCTGGTGAGGGTTAGATGAGGCAAGGGCACAAAACGCTGAGCCCAGGGTCTGGCATACAGCTGGTGCTCAATAAATGGCTGCTGTCATCAGCACTCTCCTTGAAGACAAAGCAGTTTTCATTGATTTGTTTGTTCCTCTCAGAGGCTTGTTTGTTTGAACTCTTCCCAGAGGAGCTCTCCCCCAGGAACCCTGGCCGAGGCTCCCCAGCCAGCCCAGGGAGGAGGAGGGAAGGGCAATGAGCCCGACTTGATGGAACAAGTAAAATCACCACCGTGGAAACAAGAGGGAAGCCCGAGGCTACCCCGGCACCTTCCACCTACCCTCTCCCTCCTCCATCCAGGAGGACCCACGGTAGCCCCAGATCCTGCTTAATAAGCTCCCTGGGGCCCTGCTGGGAGGCCTGATATGATCAGGCTGCTACTTAAATCGCACAAAGCCTTCTATTCTTAGCTGAGTAGGAGCCAGGTTCCTTCCCAGATGCCCATCAGCCAACCAGCCCCACAAGGACGTGGGTGGCCTTGTGACCTGACTGAAGCCTGATGCCTACACAAGGGGGCTGCAGAGTGAGCCCCCCTGACACCGGGGTGCCACAGGGTCTGCAGAGTGGCTGCCTGGGCTGGATCAGATGACCCCCTCAGGTCACTTCCAAGTCCATCTGGTTCCCAAAGCCTTGATTCCACAGACCAAGATTCTAAGGTTCCATGATCCAGAGCTTCCAAGACTTGGGACTAGAGAGACTCCATGGTTCTAGAGGATCAAGTTTCCAAGATGCCAACGAAGACCCAAGGCTGAGGTCCACTGTGTGCCCCTCACTTCCCCTTAAGAGGCAGAGGACGGCCAGCTCCATCCTGACCCTGGGGTCCCTGGCACGTGTGGTACATACAGCCCCGGTGGACTCAGCACTGAGGTCAGCAATGCTCCCCGGCCCCCAGATCCCCTGGGGACAAGAGGTCCTGGGGCACTTGTGGGCACCGCAAGAGAAACAGGGAAAGGAGGAGGGCACAGCCAAAGCTGCCCTGAGGCCCACCGACGCCAGCCACTGCTGGGCAGGGTGCCCACGATCAGTGTCTGCTCTATGCCAGCAGGGCCAGGATACCCGTCAGACAGGCTTGGAGAGGCTGGGCACCTGCCCAAGGTCAAGGCTGGGACATGAGCAGCCAGGGTGAGAACCCCAGGCCTGGCTGGCTTCAGAGATCATTCCTTGCCACACACTGCTTCGCTTCAGGCCATAGCTTCCCAGGACCACTTCTCCCAACACCCTCTTTTAGACGGAAAACTGAGGCCCAGAGAGAGAAAGTTCAGGTGCTCAGGGTCACAAGGAATTGGTGGCAGAGCCAGGCAGAAATGTTCCCAGGCTGAGGGCACTGACCACCCCCATCCCCTGGCCAGGTCCCACCATTGATCCTTCTCTGGATTCCTCCCTTCTGCCCATCTGGAACCAGGGCTCCTGGGGCGGGGCTGTCTCCTGCTCCCTCAGTCCCCAGCACAGTAACTGCTCCGAGGGGTCATCTGAGGGACAAGCTGAGAATCGGGATGGGACAGTGGGTCACAGCCTCATGCCCGAGGCTGGCCAGCTGAGCACGCACATGACCTGGATGAGGCTGGCTCTGACATGTGTCGGAGTGTTCACGGGGGCACCTGTCAGGAGCACTCAGAGGCTAATTAACCAGCTGTCCCGTTAGGGAAAGCAAATGAGGCTCCACTTGGTTGGCCATCACAGAGCCTGCTGGTCACCAGAATGGAGAACCCAGCCTTGCCTTCCTGAGCCACTGGCCTGCACCCCGAGTGACCCTCCCCTAGACACCCCAAGTGCCCGCTATGTGTCATTTGTGATTCTTTCTTTCTAGTAGAGTTTTGGAGACAATTCTCATCTGAATCTCACTCTCTGAGAGTTAGGCACCCATGACCTCTTTTCACAGGGACAGGGAGACTAGGGACTGACCCCAGGCCACTGGTGAATATGAAGTCAGGCCTCGCACCCAGAGCTGCCTGGGCTCGCCTGGTCCTGGAGGGAAGGTCCCTAAAACCCGGGTGACTTAGAGGCTCCTCTGCTGGGTCACAGGTGTGGGAACGTGTCAGAGCTGCACTGACCATTTCAAGGAGCTTAACAGAAACACCCTCTTTCCTGCTTAGAGAGGATCAAGTATCTAAAAACCCAATTTCTTTGCTCTGGGCTGGAATGAGATCCTCTGCAAATCAGTGGCCTACTGTGTGCTCAGTGGCCTACTGGGTGTCCCACTCGCAGGTTTGATTTGACCTCATGCCAGCCTTGTGATGGCCTTATTGTCAGCATTTTACAGATGAGGCCAAGTCACAAATCCAAGGTTGCACAGCATGGGGTGGAACTGAGACAGGAACCCAAGTGTGTCAGGCCTTTTTAAGATCGGGTGGGGAGAGGGAATGTTTATATTTACTGGCTCTTTTTTCAATAAACTGCTTAAGTTTACGTTCCTGCTCCACTATATCCTTCTCCCCGTCTGCCCCCCCACACCAGCCTAAGCAGAGGGAGCATCTGGGATGCCTCTGGGTGCCAGCTGAGCCCAGCTGTCTGCCCGGACCCCAGCCCCGTTGGGGCCAGGATACCATCTGGGTGCCACTCAGGAACAAGGGCATCAAGAGGGACCCTCAGAACTCTGGGGGAAGGGATGCTGGCCATAGCCCAGCCCTGAATCCAGACACCCCATCCTGAGGAAAGTGGCTTGGACCAAGCACTCTGTGTGAGAGGCTGTGGGCCCCCCAGAGCAGATGCCCCAGGCCCTGCTGAAATAGAGCAGCGTCCACACCAGAGATCCGGGTTTCCCTGACTGACATCTCCTGGCACCAACTGGGAAGTAGAGGGGATGGAGGGGTGACTGTCCTGTTCTGCCTGCAGCCCCAACCCCCCCAGCTACCCAGGGACACTGGGCAGAGTTCCCTGTAGGTGGGAAGGCCCTGCTGGGCCCAGCCTGTGAGCAGGACAGATAAGCTGGGGAGGGGGAGTTCCTGACATGCGCTCCGCAACTGTCTCCAGAGGCCAGGACCCAACACTCTGCAGGCCTCTGGGATGCAGCTGGGGAGGGGGCAGTACCTGGTCCCAGCGCCCAGCAGACAGGACAGGCAGCATGGTTTCTCCTCCTATTGGAAGGCACACTGAGACAGAAGTGCAAACATCCCTGGCCTGTGTGTGCACCTTGTACATAATTCATGGGCTCTGACTGCTTTGGCCTGGATAAGGTACCCAGCAGGAGAGCCCTGCCCTGAGAATACTGAGCAGCCAGCAGGGAGCACTTCTGGGCAAGGGGTGAGCGGCCAGAGGCCTGGGGGATCATGGAAGTTGGACCGATAAACGTTATTAACAACAAGAACTGTTTACACGTGTGTGGGATAAGTCAGCTTACTATACGCTTTCACAAACTTTATCTCAATGAATCTTCACAAAAGTCCAATGTGGAGTTACCACTGTTGCCATTTTACAGATGAGGATATTGAGGCCCAGAGGTTAAGCAATTTACCCATTTTTGCATAGAAGGAAGAAGCAGAACTTCCTACCCTGCACCAAGCTGTTTCATGTACATGACCCTCAACCCCAGCCTGGCTCAACTCCCCTTTCCCCCAGATCACGGTCTGGGGACTTGGAGGAGCCATCAGTGAGGACACCAGGGCACTTCGTCCTGAGGTCAGCGGCTAACTGCTGAAGGAAGAGAGAACAAGGAACGAATCCCACCAGCATAGCCAGCCTGACCTCTGCCCCAGCAAATGGGCTGCCCCCCACCCAGAAAGCCTCTGATCCCTGTCCAGCTAGGGCAGCCCACGGACCTCGAGACTGGGAGAGAAACAGTCTGGTCTCCCCTGCACACATGCCAAGAATTCCTGAGAGCCCTTCGGAGCTGGAAGGGACATGCTAGGTGACCTCGCCTGACCACGAGCATGAGCAACTTAAGGTCCAGAGAGGGGAAGGACTGGTTTAAGGTCTCACAGTGGGAGAGTTCAGTCAGTTCACGAACTGACTGGGCACCAGCCAGGTGCTTGGACACTGGGATGAATGTGTTGTGGTCTGGCCCTCAAGGCGCTCCCAGTCAGGTGGGCACCCACTCAGCTGGTGTCTGGATCCTGGCGACTGCCCCAGCCAGCTTCTCCACCCCATTCCCAATGACAAGCCCCCTCCCTGCTTTCCTCCCCCTGCCCCCTCACCCCGGGCTCCTTAGATGGAACCCACCTGTTCCCACCTCTATATCTTTGCTGCGGCTATTGCTCTTCCAGACACGTCCTTCCCAGCTGGCCAGAGCCTGCCCACCCCCCACAGGAACCTCTGCTCTTCCTCAGAGCCTCCTCAAGTTCCCCCACCCCCCAGCTCAGGCTGCTGCATCCCAGGGGAAGCGCTCCCTCCCTTCCTCCCTCCCCTGAGCCTCCCCACACTCCTGACCTCCCTTACAGTATCTGCCCTTCGCCCAGGCCATTCTTCCTGGACCCGTCTCATTCACACCCCTCACTGGGACTAAAGCTCCCGTGAATTGAGTAAACGTGCCACACACCCACCCACCACGAAGACCCAGAACAATTCAAACATCACTTCTCCCTTTTAAGACTTGTATTTGTCTTTCTTTAAAAACCCTTAGTGGGCACAGGGAAATGAAACGGAGGTTCTTAGTCAGATGCATCTTGGCATTTCCAAAAGCTGGCTCTGTGCCTGGCACACAGTCAGTGTCTGAGATACGTTCACTTGGTGGATGAAAGAAGAAAAAAATCTCCACCTTCCACTTCCCCCTGCTGCCTGAAACTCCACCATTATTACCAATTCTTTCCTCGGGCCAAAAAACGCTCCCTATGATCCTCTCTCCAAAACGCAAACAGCCCTGGGCGAGAAACAAGCTCTAGCTGGGGGCGTCCACCCACGTGCAAAAGGAGCAAGTGTGGGTTTGCTGATCAGCTCTTCCCAGAGTGCTTTCTCTAGACTGTTAGTCCCAGACTCTGCTCTGTGACAAAGGATGTGCATGTTCAAGCATGCCTGGGAAAGGCTGGCTGCCCCCACCCCGTGCCACCTGTGGGGGATCCCTAATTCACATCAACACATTAAAGGCCCTGAGAGGTCCTGCTCTGATTCACAAGACCTAGCATTTCCTGAATTTGTAGGCCCACCCATTTGTCCGAGGACCTGTTACCATCGCAGGGAACTAGGGCTCCTCAGAGCACATTTTGGGAAGTGAGAACGAGATGGCATGCCCAGGTCCACTGCAGGACAAGGTATGTGCGCTAAAGGGCGCTTGCAATTGGCACGCAGCCAAGGCCACGCTTCCTCACACTGACCATTTACAGAGGCAGAGGGCTGACCTAAGCCACCAACAACAATCTTTTATGGCAGAAGCAAAAAATGAACGAGCCACCATTCAGTCTGCAAATGGAGCACAGAAGAGGGAACAGACAACAGGCCAGGCTGGAGACCTGAGTTCCAATTGCAATTCTGTGCTCACTGCTGGCCCCTGGGCCGGGGACTTCATCCTGCTGAGCTTTGCTTTCATCATTGGCAAAATGGGGACAATGCTATTCTCAGGGCTGTCGTGAAGATTTGGTGGGTAATGCCAGCAGAGGCAGATTATACACCATAGTCCTGTCCCGGCATTTGCTATGGACATCGTTATTTCCTTGTGTGCACTGCCAGAAGGTGTGGTCACGTCTTGATTAATCACAAGCCACTGCAGACGTCCTCAGCCATGATGGATGATGGATGGATAGATGGATGGACGGACACCCAGCAAGACCCAGGATCAACAATGGCTGGTTGAATGGGTCAGAATGAACTGATTCTATTAAGCTGAGCTTAGTCCCCCATTTCTCAGTCCCCCATTAGAAGCAGCAGCAAATTAGGAAGGACACACACACACACACACACACAGAAGCAAAAGGCGAGAAGAAAGTGCAGCACTGCTGGAGGCGGGTCTGTGGGCAGCAGAATGAAGGGTCAGGGTGAGAAGAGCCGAAAGCTGCAGAGGCAGAGGCTACTGCTGACCACAGCAGCCCAGGGCACGGCAGCCGGTCTCCACCCCCAGCAAACAGCCAGTGTTCACAAGGCCCATCCCGGAGAGGTTAACCCTGTTGGCGTTGTGCAGGGAGAGGAAGGGATCAACCCTTTTCACAGAGGTTTCCAACCAAAGCTATGAAAGAGTCACTTTTAAAGGGGAAAAGGATCAGAAGGAAGCCTCAGGAGCGCAGGTCTTAGCTGCCCGGAAATGCACATTTTTATATCAACTCATCAACACGTTCACGCACAGGACAAACATTTTCAAGAGCCTACTGTGTGCCAGGCAGTGCTGTTAGGCACTGGCGGAGGGGTGGGGATACAGGCCTCATCAGACAGCGTCACACAACAAAGACAGTGGACAAAGTGTCGGGTCACTTGGGGACAGAGAGGGAAGTGTTAGAGAAAAAAGCCACAGACAGGAAGTCTGGAGGACCAAGCTACATCACCACACGACCTCAGGCAAGTCACCTTCCTCCGCCGAGCCTCCATCTTCCCATCTGGAAAGTGGGGATGACGATAAAGATCATGAAACTACTACACGCACCAGGCACTGGCCCAGGGGTTTGGACCCCATCTCACCTAATGTGCGCAGCCAGCAAGACAGCTGTTGCCAACTCCTTGTTGTGGGGGATGACCGTCCCCTTCCCAAAGGAGCACGCCAAGGTGCAGCTGGGTACTTTTGCCTGGGGAAAACGAGTTGGTGGGAGCTGGAATTGAGACCCAGGTCTTCAGATTCTGGAGCTTGCCCTGTCCGCCCTCCCGAACAAGCCCCACACCGCCTCGCACGATTGCAGTCAGCATCGGGTGACACCACAGGTATCAAAGTGCTCTGTAAAGGGAAACGATTATGTGTCCAAAGCCAACAAAACATGCCTTGATTCCTCTATGAAACCAGACACTGATGTTCACGGGGGCACTCAGAACTGGCCGCAGCCCGGAGCTCCTGAGTCCCTGATCCCTCCACCTCCTGCGTTCCTTGGCCAACTTCTTCCCAGGGAAATGGACCCGGCAGTCCCAGGAGCACCCCAGCCCATGGGCCCCTTCCCACACAGGAAACCGCCTGGCTCTCCCATGCTCCACCCCTGCTGAGGACCTGAGGGCTCGGCTGGCCGGGGGCTCCAGGCCCCTCACCACTCCCCACTGACAGGCCGCCGGACCTCAGCCAGTGGCTCAGCTCTGAGCCTCGGGTTCCCTCCCTCCCACAAATGAGGGACTACAGCAGACCTCACGTGGGAAAGGATCTGCTCCAGGGAGGGGCGCAACAAACGGAATGACCTTAAGTTGGGGGGAGTAGGAGGAGATCCAAACTCGCAAAATCCCTGGTCTAAGGAGGAAGGCGCTACCCCACCCACCAGGAATCCCCCATCTAATCTTGAACTCACCGCCTTTCCTTGGGAGCCCTAGTCCGAGAGGTGGACTCAGCGCCTACTACCACCAGCCACCAGCAGGACCCTAATCTGCCGACTTCCCCGGTTGGGTGGGGCCCGGGTCGGGGAGACATAGGAAAAGAGTCTTCAGGCAGAATTGTACACATCTTCACTGGAGAGGTCTGGGCCTGGGGCACAGACATCCTCCAGGCCTACTGTGGCCCAGAGAGGTTGCTAACTGGCTGCAGGCCACACAGCAAGACAGGGGTCAAGTGGGTGCCGGGACCCAGGCCTTCTAGGCCCAGCCCAGGGCTCTCTCTGCTACCCCAGTGTCATCCCTTTTGGAGCATGGATCAAGCACAGCGTGAACAGTCAAGATGATGCACCCACCTGCACTCCACGATGGTCAGGAGGTGCTGGCCATCGACAGCTGGCCCCCAAGCCGCAAGGTGGAAATCAACACCCGGTTGCTCCATTCCCTACCTCACTCACTGCAGGTACTGAAGGGGCACATTTGTGTAGAGGATGGGCTCAGTCTGCAGAGCCCTCAACAAGAGGAAGGAGGGTCCAGTTCAGCATAATGGATTTAAGTTAGACACAGGAAGGAACTTCCTGAGGCAGCATTAAAAATGGACAGTACACAGAAAGCGAGCAGGATGAGGTTGGTCATGGAGCCTCCTTTAAAATACAAGATGCTATCTCATCCATTATGTCATTTCAGCTTCAAAACAGACCTGAAAGGTAAGTACTGCTGCCCTTATTTTATAGGTGAGCAACTGAGGCTCAGAGAGGTTAAGTGACTTGTCCAGTGTCTTCAAAGCTCTGCTCAAAAGAGGCAGAGCTGGGCTTCAAAGCCAGGACTGACTCAGAAGCCCGCACATCTCCCTTCTGAGGAAGGCTTCCGAGGAACAAGGCACCACCACACCCCCCACAGGCACCTTGCGGCTCCCCCCAGACGCCCACAGTGAGCTGCTGGAGATGCCACGAGCGCTCACAGCAGGAAGGAGAGGGGGTGCTCCATGGTGGCCAGCTATAACGACAGGGAGCTGCGTTCCAGGCCTGCCCAGCTGCCCCCAGACACCACGCCCTGGGGGCCTCACAGGTGCTTTCCAGGCAATGTGCCCCAACATGCCTTCTGTCTGACCGTGCCTCTGGCTCCCTCTTGGCAGGAACGCCATGCTGTCCCCACACCCCACACCCAGGCACCCATCACAGGCCCTGTATTGGCCACCCCCCTACACAGCCTGTCCAGGCCTGCCTGGCCCCACACTCCCCTTCCCTGGTTTTCATAGGCTCCCAGGGGCCACCTGAGCTCAGGGTGGATGGCCTGTTCTGGGGGTCAGAGGCGATGTGGGCCCAGGGTTGCCCCCTGGAGCCGCCGATGGCTGTCCAGCTCTAAGGAGAGAGTGTCAAGTGGCTACACAGGGGCCAGCTCTGGGCTGGGGCCGCTGCTCCATGCACCTGAGCTCACGTGACACCAGCCTACCTGTGACCTTTGCCCTCCTCCGGAGATAAGGCTGTCCTTAGCAAGGCCACCCCAGAAGCCACCTGCAGCCTGATTTGGGGGAGGAGGCATGGATCAAGGCAGGCCCCTTGGATCCCTGATTTCTCTGCAGCCACAGGGTCAAGGGGCAGCCTGATTCCTCCAGCCACACTCAGAACTTGCACATCACTGGCCCAGCCCTGGAAGGGCTTGCCCGCATTCCACAGACAGGGAATGGAGGGTCAGAGAAGCCAAGCCGCTTGCCCACAAAGAACCAACAAGAAACTAAGCCAGCATTCAGACCCGGGTCTGCCTGATCCCAGAAGGCGAATATTCTCCCCACATATCACTCTGACCTGTGAGTCCCCGGGCAGCCCCTGGGCCATGCCTCCTTGCTTTATGCTTCCCCTTCCCCTTCCAAGGATGCCTTTCCCGTTCACTGTGGAGCAGTGGAGGTCCTAGCCTACCTCCAAGACTCATCTCAAATGCCCCTTCTCCACGGAGTCTCCTCTGGGCTCCTGCTCTCACTTGTCTCCTGCTCATGGCTGCCCAGCCTGCCCCAGGAGGAAGAGAACTGGACTGTGCCCTGACCACCGCCCTCCACCCCAGCCTCGAGGGCTCCTGCAGGGCAGGGACAACCTGAGTCCTCTTCCTCCCAGCTCCCGGGGCAGACTCCGGGGAACCTGGGGACATCTAGTCAACTGCTTTCTTTCACAGATGGGGAAACTGAGGCTTGATGGAATGAGGGGCCACTTGTCACAGAACACGGTTGGCAGGAGAGGGCTGGGGGAGGAGGGCGGATAGCTGACAGGTGAGTGTCCACAACGTGGCCAGCCTGCGGGGAACTGGCATAGCCTCGTCACTGGGGCAGAGTCTAGACTGAGGGCGGTGACAGTCCCTGTCCCCTCACTAAAGGTCTGGCCGCACCTTGTTATTTGGGATGATGGTGAAGGCTGTCATTTACTGGGCACATCCGGCCTGCCAGGCACCGTCCTGAGCAGTTCACTGATTCACTCATTTCATCTTCACAACAACCCTCCGCGGCACGCTCTGTTACCCCATTTCAAAGATGCGGACTCGAGGCGCAGAGAGGCACGTTATAGAGTTCCCCAGCTGTGCTGTGGCAGAGTCGGGGTTTCAGGAGAAAGTCTGGTCTCAGAGCCTTGTGTTCTTACCACTACTCCACACTGCCTGACAAAGAGGGACAGAGGTACATCGAAGGTTGTTCAGGTGATCAGGCTGGAGAAAACTCAGGGCCAGGTCCTCTGAGGACCGGTAGGGCGGAGCTGGACGAAGTGGTGGGCACGGTGGGCAGGGGCCTGGGCATCAATCTTGAAAGGGTGCTAAGGGATCTCTGGTGAGGCAGAGATGGACAGTCGAGGACCCCCAGAACGCCTCTCCCTGCGGCAGTTGGAAAGCTTTGGTTCGTCTTTGGGGTGGGGGCTGAGACCCCCTTCATAAGGGGTATCCTCAAGTAACAACAGAAGATCCTTAACCTGCATCCCATGGAGGGCGAGTCCAGCGGACTCCACAGCTTTTGATTGACAGAGTGAGGAACGCCTTCCATTTGCCTCTCCAGGCCCACTCTCCACCCTGCTTGGGGCCCAGGAGGCTGATCTCAATGGACTGCATGGGGCTCCGGGGAGGTTCACCCAGGAGTAAGCCCCAGTGGGAGACTGGAGGAAGGAATCCTAGGTCTCCTGGGTTGACTACTACAGGCCCCAGCCCATCCACATAGGGACCACTTTCTCCCCTTGCAACTTCAGCCCCGGCTGCTCACTGCTCCGAGGGGCTGCTGGCCCCGGTGCTGCACTCTGCTTTGCTGCTGTGCCACACCCCTGTTGTCTGAGCAGTCCACCTGGGCCAATACAGCCTCTCTGGCTGGGCCAGAGCAGAGGAGACCAAGCACAGCCACCAATGACCCCCTTTTGCAGTCTCCTCCAAACAGCCCTCAGAGACGCCCCGATGCCTGGAATAAATGACGACAGAAGAGCAGTTTGCCCGGATGCCCGTTACCAAGTGTGCAGGACCCCACTGTCTCAGCCTGGGCTGGCCCAGCACGGGAAACAGGCTGGGGCAGGGGGCAGGACCGGGCCAGTGAAGGGAGGGGCAGAGGGCAGAGTTCAGCTCCTAAGGAGGACAATCACAGACAGTTTCTGAGTGCTCACTATAGGGTAAGCACTGAGCTTCAAACACCCAGCACTTCATTTGCTTCTCAGAACAACCCAAGGAAGCACACCCTACTTACGCATTTTACACAAGAGAAAACCCATGCTCAAAAAGCTGAAATGACTCACCCAGGGCCATACTGCCAGTAAGTGACAAAGCCAGGATTCAAATGCAAGTTTTTCTGCCTCCAAAACACATCTTGATAGCTACCTTGAATAATTGTATTGAACTGGCTTCCAACAGAGGCAGCTGACTTAAGTGGGGTCAGTCATTGGGGAGGGCCAGACAGAGGCCTCCGATATCTCCCCAGGACACTCCCCTAGATGAAAAAAACACCTCTGACATTCTTCAGTTCTCCCAGGTGGGCCGGGGGGAGGTGGGGGGGGGCAAGCAGGTGGTGCCGTTGGGTGTCCTGGTTGGAAAAACAAGCAGATTCAGACAAGGCTTCATTGTTAAGGAGAGCCTGTTGCTGTGGCCATTAAAACAAAACCAAGCAAAACAAAATGCCTGCTGCCTTGTCTTATCTCTTAGAGAGGAAGGGAACAGGGGAGGGCCCCAAGACTGGGTGTGGATCCCTCCCCCACCAGACCCCATCTCAGAGACCCAGCCTCAGGTGGCTGGGGCCGTAGGAAGAGCACTGCAGGGGAGTCCAGGGTCCGAGTCCAGCCCGGCTCTGCCACTGTGACCTGCGGCACACGGCTGACGTGTTAGGCACTGCGCTGGTGCTTTCTGTGCATGGCCTCGTGTGGTCTCTACAGCCCCGTCAGAGAGATTATTGTTATTCCTGTTTTCAGATGGGGACAACACAGCTCCGAGAAGACACACAAGCAGGGAGCAGAACAGTGCTGGAATCCAGGTTTACGGAATTGCAAGGTCTTTCCACTTCCCAGTTTCTCCAGGCAGGGAGGTCCCAGGGAGAGCAGCAACACAGAGGAGAGAGCAGCCTGGAAACGATGAGCTTCTCGCCACGGGGATGTGCAGGTCCTGTCCTGGGGATGCTGTAAGGGGCATACTGCAGAGGGAAGCCAAGTAGTTGTCCGTCTTGGCTGCACACTGACATCACTCACGCCCGGGTCTTGCCCCAGCTTGTGGGGTGGGGCCCAGGCAGGACTTTTAAGTCTCCTAAATGGTTCTGATGTGTGCAGCAAAGCTTGAGAGCCATGGGCACAGATGCCCGTGCACGCCTCCCCCACCTCACAAGCTCCCCACCCTACACCTCTGGACGGAGAGAAGGGCTTTATTACTCTGACCCCATTTTACAAGAAGGGCAAAAAACGGGCAAAATATAAGGGACAAGGTCGTGTCCTCAAGGCCCCACAGCCAGCCACGAGTGCAGGCAGCGCAAAGGACCCTGACTTCAGGGTGCCTCTGGGGTGAACTCCTTTAAGACACTTGGGGGGTCCTGGCTCCCTTGTCAGCAGAATAAAACCTTCTCTTTGAGCCTCCTGGGTGGGAGGGTGAGAGGAATTCTTCACGGCATTTTTTTTTCAGAGTCCATTCATTCAAAAGCTAAACAGCTGCAGGATTAATGCTGGAAGACCACCTCTCCATTGGGTGTGCCTTGGGAGCAAGAAGATAAAAGAACTCCTAGTGAGGCCTGTTTATTCTTCTCAGTGGGGGATTTGGTCCCAGGCCTGGGAAGAGCTGGGACTCAGAACTTGGCCCATATCTCCTCCCCCCACCTCCTTCTCGCCTTTCTTGTGCCCTCAAAGCAGAACAGCCCAGATGGCGAGACAGCGAGGGGCAGTGGGAAGAGGGCGGCCTGTGGAGTCCAGCAGACCCGGGGTCTGCCTGAGCTCTCTCCTGAGCCAGCTACCCTGGGACAAGAGCCACTCCCTTCTGAACTCATTCCTGGTGCTGACCTCATAGCGGTGCCGGGCTGCAGGCATTTACATGTGTGTGCACATGTGTGTTAAATGACACTTTCAAACTCAGCTCTGGGAGCACCACCTCTGGGGAGCCTTTCCTGACTCCCTCCCTGCCCAGCACTGGACAATCCCAACCCCTGGCCTTCCCTGTCACATTCTGTCATGTCATTGCTTCTGTGTCCTCCCCTCCCTCCCAGGCCAGGCCGTTCCATTCATTCATTGCACAGAGCAGCTGCCCTTTACCTGCGATTCACTCCATACTCCCTTCCCGAGCACCTGTTCTCTCTCAGACGCTCTGCTGGGTGCCGGAGATACAGCTAACAGCTAACCTGCAGTGAGGGCTTACTACGTGCTGGGCATTTTTCTGAGCACTTTACATGTATAATTCATTTAATCCTCATCAAACCTTATGAACCAGGTGCTACAATTGTCCCCATTTTACAGATGGGGAAACTGAGGCCCAGGGAGGCTAAATCACGTGCCTAAGTCACACAGTTAGTGAGTGTGTGCACTCAGCTGAGATCTGAGCATTACCCTATACCACCATCCACAGACACGGATGGGATGGCTCCCGCCTCAGGGGCTCACTCTCCACAATCTGGAAGTTTCGTATCTGTGTGTCTACTTGTTTAATGTCTGTTTCCCCCACAGACCAAAATCATATTACGTTTTGGAGGTGTGTATATGAGAGAGAGGGAGACCAAGTGAATGCTGCTTCCTCTTCAGGAAGGCCTCACTCTACCCAGAATCAACTCCCTGGAACTCCGACGGCTCCTCCCAACTGGGTCGATCCTCCTGCTAAGGCCTGAGGAGAGCCAGGTCCCTGGACATCCCGGTCCTGCTCCCTGCCCTAAACTTAGCTTGCGGCCCTCCATGTCTGATAGCTGCCTGCTCACCGGGAAGGTGGTGGGAATCGCACCCCTGCAAATCCCATCTGACACAGAGTCCTCCCCAGGCAGCACAGTGTCCTCCCCTGGGGAGTCCTCCCTGCCACCTGGCACACCTTCCCTCCTGGCACCACTGACTTAACTCTCAGTCAGCTTCCTACTGAGTCACTCGTTCACGAGGCGACCAAGGGGATGGGCAAGTGGACTCAGGCTGCCGGAGCACCCTCAGGCGTGCCAGGCCTGGCTGGGCACCCCACTCCTGTCATCTCATTTAACCTCCACAGCTGTTATTATCAGCCCCATTTGACAGGGAAGGAAAGAGAGGAACAAAGGTTGAGTGACTTGCCCAAGGGGCAGCTTGCATTGTCTCCCCTGACGAGGGGGTGGTTGCCACTTTGTGCCAGGCACTCTGTAAGGAGGGGGGGATTGGGGGATTGGGGAAGAGAATCTAGTCCTGGTGGGCTGGCAAGGGAAGCAGACCCATACAACCCCACTCCACAGACCACAGTCAGTGAGTGAGCGAGGACTGTGGATCCGCAGAGAAAGAAGGCTGGAATCCACCTGCTTGGGAGGGGTCCTGGAAGCTTCTAGGAGAAGCCATCTTCGGGCCTGGCTAGACTCCTTACGGCTCCACTCCCACGACCAGCACAACAGGAGGGAGGGCAAGCCTTGGCCTACAAAGCTGTGGTGCCCAGTAGGTGCTTGCCACCGCACTGGAGGCTGTGAAGGGAGGGGAAGCGGCTGCCCTGCCTGCTGCCCCGCCAATGACCCCACTGTGGCCGAGCCAGTCTGCCTCCAGCTCTGCCAAGGTGGCCTGGCCCAGCCGGCTCCCAATCATAGGGTCTCCTCTGCCCAGCTAATGACCATGCTGCCAGCAGCCCAGGCTGCCACCCTCCTTCGGGGGAGGCAGCAGCTAACTACAGAGCCTGCCGGCCCAGACAGTGGCCAAGCCAAAAATCACAGCCGCCTGCCACACCACATCCTCTGGCCCTGATGCTGTGGTCTCCTCCTCCACCTTCCAGGGTCACAAAGGACACTGCAGAAAGCGGGAGCTCGGACACCACCCCACTCACTGTAGACACGGGAAAACAGAACCACAGAAAGGGGCCGATTCACCCCTGGCCACACAGCCAGCCAGTGCAGAGCCCAGGGCCCTGGATGCCCCGCCAAGGGTCCCTCCTGGGCCCCACACTCCCAGGCACTGCCCTTCCTCAGCCTTAAGAAGGCTTATTTCCAGGCTTTTTACATGTGAAGGATGCTCTCAAGGTACTTGGGCGGAGTTGAGGAGACAGGACATCTTCTAAAAGCTGTCCAAGCTGTCTGTTCAATCAGATAGGAGCACAGGCTTGACTCCTCACTCCCCACTGTCTAGCTGTGTGACCTTGAGCAAGACAAGGCACCTCTCTGAGCCCCATTTCTGGAGGATAACAGTAGTTGCCTCCCAGAGTTGTGAATGAGAGTAAGTCTGTAAAGCGCTGAGCACAGTGTCTGGCTCATAATAAGTACTCCAAGCTTTAGCTATTATTAATATCACCATCATGGTATTATTAATGAGTATGTGGATGCACTCTCCAAACTGTAAGATGTGATGCAATAGTGGGTATTATTTATTACTCTTACCGTGAAGTGTTAAAGATACAGAGGGGGTGTGACCAGAGGGTTGGGTAATCCAGGAATGTTTCTAAGGGAATTATACCCCGTGTTGGGCCTCAACAGATGGAGAGGTGAGCAGAGAAGAGGCAGGGATGGTTCTGACAGGAGGAACCCCAGAAGCCAAGGGGCAGAGATGGGGCCACAAATGGTGTGTTTAGGAGACAGAGATGAGCCATGAGCCAGGCATCCATGCAGTGGCTACAACAGGCAAGGCCCTGAATGCACAACAAAAGGGCCTGGTCTGCATCTTACAGGCAGGAAGGAGCCACAGAGGGCTCTGAATGGGGACTCCCTGATGCCTTCTGAAAGGTGAATTCTACATTCAAGGCCCTTTACCACCTGGTCACCCACTCCTCTTCTCCACACCTCTCACTGACCCCACAAACCCCAGCATCACTACCCCAGAGTTCTCCTCCCACCTCTGCTTACTACACCATCCACTTCCTCCGCCATTAGCCCACCGCATGGCTCATGTTCACAGAGAAGCACCCTTTCACTAAGTACCTATCATGTCATTGTGCTTTATATATGTGACCTCCCGGTCACCCATAACTACCCTCATTTTACAGAGGAGCAAGTGGAGGCCTGGCAGGGTCAGGTGTCTTGCCCACTGTCACAGCCAGGATTCAACCTTGAGCCGATGTCAGGGCCCCTACTCTCTACAGCAAGTTGCCTCTAGCCCCAGTCCAGACACCTCCTCAATGAAGCCTTCCAAGTTACTCCAGTCCTCAAGGGCCTCTCCCTGCCACCCCCCACCACCCATTTGGAATCGGAGGTCCACAGCTTGATTCTAGCTCATCTAGCTTGGTTTCCATTGTGTCCTGTGGATCCACCTTGCTCCCTAACAGGAGAGAGCCAGGGCTGATTATAGGTCACTTTCATCTTGTCCTGTCCTCGCTCCATCCCACATCCAAGACTTCTTACAGCACTGACAGGAACCGCCTACCTCCTCTGGTGGGGTTCAGAAGCTCAGCTGAGCCCAGAGCAATTTCCCTGAGCCTGCCTCCAGCGAGAGGGGAGCCATAAATTATTCACTGCACCTTTGTGCCCAGGGAGGCCAGACAATGGGCCAGAGGGAATACACACCAGCTCCCCCCAAACCACAGGAAGCCAACAGCCCGGGGTAGGGGGTCAGAATGCAGAGCCCCTCGCCAGGGTCCCCAGGCAGATTCTAGAGGGCTGTGGGACCAGGGAGGAGGCATAAGGGAGCCTGGCCCATACAGGAGTCCCAGCTGAGCACACCTGGGTCTTTGAGGGTGCAACAGTAGTCTGCATTCTAATCAGGTGCAAGTCTGAGAATTTTCCCAGATTTCTAGGTCAAAATTCAAGCTTCCTTTCCTTATAGGAAAGAAAGTAGATATTTGGCCAAGCACTGTATATTTATATCTCATTACTCCTCACGACAACCTCGTAAAGGAGGAATTCTAATTTACAGAGAAGCTGGGGCTCTGAGGAGTGACGTGATTCGCCCAACGCCATCTGGCCAGTGGGAGGCAGAGCAGATCTGCACCCGCCTGGTCTGTCTGACTTACCACTGTGGCTGTTCTAGGCTGCCGCTAGCCCACCCAACTGTGAGCTAGTCAGTCCACTCCTTTTCCATCTGGGTAACTCCCAGGGCACCTAGTATGCAGTCAGCACTCAGTTGCAAACTCAAAGTCCCTGGGCAAGTGGTCCCACTTCTCTGAACCCCAGTTTCCCAAACAAGATGCCATTAGTACCAAGCCCAATTTTGGCAAACACAAAGACTCTTTAGCACTTGACACTTTGCCAGATGTGACGGCCCCATTATCTGAGCAGGTAATGCACAGCCTGCCTTGATCCCATTTTACAGGTGGGGCTTAGAGCTATGGATGCACCCGAGAGGTGCCGGGTGGCTCCCCGACCCTGTTCTACCTCACTCCAGGTACCAGGTTCTTTCCACCACACCATGAAATGAGATCACAGGTGTGAAATGACCTCATCAAAGAAGAGCTTTGTTTAGATCAGGGATTATTATGAGAATCTGAAACCCCGAAGATGGGGGAGGGGAATCCCAAGCCCCTCAGTCACCTTCTCTTCCAGTTCCCCCAACCCCTCCACCCCCAGGGACTGAGCTTCCAGCCTTCAGCTGACCTCTCCACCCTCCTCCACCTCCCAGGGGCTTTCCAAGGTGGTTTCCCCTTGACTCCAGGAAGCTAGGCACAGCAGAGGTTAACCAGTCCCAGCCAAGGCCACAGGGCTGAGACCAAGGCCACATCCCCTCCCCCTCCCCACCCAGAACAAGAGCCCAGAGAGTCCATTCCAAGCACTCTTTCACAACTCCCCTCTCCCTGCACAGCCCCAGAGGGCAGCAGAAGGAGCCCCTGCCTGAGAATCCAGACACCTGGGACTATGCCCCCAGCCCTGGCAGTCCCAGCCTTGAGAACTTGAGAAAGCCCCTCCCCTCCTGGACCAGAGGTGTCTTGCAAGTTCCCCTGTCCAGGAGAGGCTGAAGTCAGACCTTCAGTCTGAGCCAAAGGTTATGGCTGCCTGCATGTCTCAGACGCCAGCACTCACCACACAGACTCTCACAACAGCCTCATACATGGTCACCCTCACCTCACATCAGGGGTGGGGAAAACCCCAGCCACCTACCCAGAAGATGCTAACTGGGGGAGGGAGAGTGGATACCTTGAAGGGTGTTTGGGAAGGTTTTCTGTGTACTACTAGCTCAAACTCACCCTGCCCGACACCCCTCCCCCACTCCTGTGGCCCCCAAGCCTCAGTGTCCTTAGTAATCTCAAGAATGGGAGCTGGGTGAGTGCTGAGGGACCTCCTCTCCTCCAGCTCTGATGGGCTCTGACTCAAGAACCTCTACATGGAGTTTCCTCAACAGCTAAGCAGCGACTCAGAACTTCCAGAGTGTCTTAGAGAGCTTGGAGTCTGGCACGCAGGGGCCAGGGGCCGCTGCTCTCTGGTCCTGAGCCCACAGGGAGAAAAGCTGTGGAACTAGGAAGCTTCCCCACCTCTGCCCTCACCTCTGGGTCACCTTTCCTAGGAGGTGACATGGCCATGGAGTGGAAGGGAAGGAGGCCAGGAGAAGCCACCTCCCCAGCCTCAGGATGAGCTCTTGGATGCCCCAGTGGCCCCACCTTGACCCGTTGCCCCCACCCCCTCCCGCGTAGCAGCTATCCACTTCCTTTCTATTTCTCTTCACTCTGCTTCTTTGCCTCTCCACCCTAACCCTCTTTCCCAGTCTCATCCCCGGAGTGAAAAGAGCAGGGTCACTCAATCCCGTTGAGCCTCAGTTTCCCCATCTGCAAGCGCCTATAACGATATATCTTTAACCTCACGGAGTAGTAGCGAGTCTTAAATGAGGGACCATTTGCGCAAGGGTGGGGCGCGGACCCACACACAATGGGCGCTCAATAAATGCCGGTTTTCTTCCCTTCCCCGCGCCCCCTCCTAGCCGTTTCCAGCCTCAGCTAGTGCCCGCGCGCGTCTGCAGCCGGCCCGGCGCTGCCCAGGTGGGTGGGAGGCCGCCCCCGCCCGGCATCCGGGGCTCTCTCACCTGCAGCTCTCGGTCTCGCCAGCTGCCGGGGCAGAGGGGCCACCTGTGTTCTCGGCGGAGCCGAGCCCCGCGCCTGGGGCGGCAGGAAGGTGGCAGCTTCGGCTCGCAGCACCAGCCCAGACCGGTTCAGTCCGACTGTCCAGCCCGCCTAGGACCCCTCGCGGGGCGCGGGACCCGGGCCGGGGCTTCCTGGGCGCTCGCACGGTCCCAAGTCCGAAGCACCGGGTCGGAGGCAGCTGAAGGTTCGGGTCTCGGGGAGCCGGAGCCTGGGGGCGCCCAGGCTCCTCTGCACTCAGTTGGGGGCTGGGGGCACCCTGCGTTACCCCCGGGCGGAGGGCTGGGGGCTCCGATACACACTACAGAGAGGCTGGGAACGAGCCCGCAGCCATGGACCCGTGGTGGGCCAGGAGCGTCCCGCCCCGGCGCACTGGATCAGGGTCGGGGCTCGGAGCGTCCCGGCCACGACGCCCCGGACCGCGGGGCTGCGAGCGTCCCGGCGCGGAGCCGGCCTGGGGCAGGCGGGGCAGGGCAGGGCGCCGGCGAGGAGGCGCGGAGCCGCGGCGGCCGGTCCCGACGGGAAGTCTTCCCGGGTCTGGACTCAGCTCGCTCTGCAAAATAGGGCGGACCTCGGCGCGGCGGCTGACTCCGGAGCTCGCGGCCGCGGCTCCACTTCCTCCTCTTCCCCGGCTCGCTCGCCGCTCACTCAGCCCCGCGCCGCAACCGCGGCCACCGCCGCTGTCATCCCCACCGCCCACCCCCACCGGAGCTGCAGCCGGAGGCCGAGCCGAGCCGAGCCGAGGCAGCGCCGCCCAGCGCCCGAGCACCGCCCAGCCCGGCCCCGCCCGAGAGGGGCGGAGTCCGCCAGAGGTCCCGCCCCCGCCGGCCACAGCGAGGGGGCGGGGCGCGCTCCAGGTCCCCTCCCCCGGCCCCGCCGTCGGGCCGCGGGAGCCAATCGGAGAGCGGGGAAAGAGCCGAGCTCGGCGGAACGTGCGCCCCACCTCGGAGCGGGTGGGGCAGGCCGGGGAGAGGGGCGGTGGGAGCGAGGACAAAGGAGGGGTGGGGGCGTTTAAAGAGCTGAGCGGGGGCCGGGGTAACCTGGGGACCCGGAGGGAGAGAGCGGCGAGGAGGGCTGGTTTGTCGGGGACGGGGGCGTGGGGGAGCCATGGGGTAGGAACAGGGGTCTGGGAAGGGAAAGCAGCGGCATGGAGGTGGGTTGTCCGGGGCAGTGGAGCCCCCGGAGTGCTGGGACGCCGCCCTCGCAGTCCTCCTCGCTCTGCACAGCTGCTGGGGCTCAGCGCAGGTGCGCGCTGGATGCGGTGAAATATTCAGATTTCAGGACGCGGTGAAAATAAGTTTTTGAAAATAAAGAGCGATCTTTCTTCAACATTTCCCCTTTCCCAGCGCCCATTGCGGGGAGGTGCGTCGTCAGTTTTAAAAATATGAAGTCGGGAGCGGAGGTGTGTGAGGACAACACGCACACCTCGAGCCGTGAGGTCCCTGCCGGCGGCTCCCGCCCCTCTCCCTTCCCCTCCCCCAGCGCCTGGGGGTGCGAGCTCTGCTAGATTTATCTCGAGTCCCCAGCGCCCCGCACAGAGCAGGCGTCGGAGGGTTTTGAGGTATGAATGAACCGAGTGTTGAATGTGCTGCAGGGGCCTGTGAAAGCCACTAATCGGCCTGGGGGGTGAAGGAATGGAGGCCACACAGTACAGCTTTTCTGTAAGCCTCACACCGACCATGTGCAGTAGGTACCCCGTTTCACTGATGAGGACACCAAGCACAGAGAGGCCAGGTGATGTCCAAGACCATATTGCTGGCACAGGATTCTGTTCACTCATCACTGAAGCATCCTAGGGCAAAGCTGTGTGTCTTTGAACAGGCTTGACCACTCTGAGCTTCTGGTTCCTTATCTGTAAAAGGGAAATAAAGATGCTGCTACTTGGCAGGGCTTCAGAGGATGGAGGGGAGGGTATTCCTGGCGGGGGAAACGGCATGTGCAAAGGGGAGGAGTCAGAAAGAACACTTCTGAGGACCCCTGCCCTATTCCAGGGTGGGTTAGGAGAGGCCTCCCTGAGGGAGTGACAGGCTCAGGGCAGAAGGTTAGCTGAGTTAGGAGGGAACCTCAGGGAATGGATGGTGCTCTGGGCAGAGACACCAGCCTGGGCAAAACTCTGGAGATGAGGGAGAGCATTGCTTTCTTGAAGAACCCAGACAAGTTCAGGGTAGCTGGAGCTCCCAGGGAAAAGACTGCAGAACCGGTGAGAAGAGAAGAGTGTGGAGAGGCAGGCGGGGCTGGGTAGGAGGGAGTTCAGACTTTAATCTAAGGGCTAAGAACTCTCTTGGGGTCTTGCTCATGACCCTGAACTCAGCAGGATGGTGTTGAGGCCCCAGGCTTGAAGATCCTGCGTTTGGACTCACTGGTTATCAGAGGGGCACCCTGGGAAGTTTTTAAGCCAGGCATCCGTATGGGAAAGACAGAGCTTTGTAGGGAACCAGACAGCATGAAAACATTTAAAGCCCGCAGGAGACAAATGGTGTGGGGCCTACACGGTGAAAGGTTGGAGTCCAGGGAGGCCTGGACCAAGAGGCCCTGCCCCATCCCCTCTTTGGAGTACACCAGCCTTAGTCTGGTTGGAAGAACAACAGAGAGGGAGAGCTGGAGGCCAAAGTCCAGGCGGAGGAGGGGGGGGCTCTCTTAGCCAAGCCCAGGGGTTGGGCGTGGGAAGTTGCCTCCAGGTGGCTGTGGCCGGAGGGCTGGTAGGAGGCTATTTTGCCTTGTGTGTTGAGCTTGGTAGTGGTGCTAAGAAACCCTGTGACATCTCCCTTTGCTCAGAACCTTCTGTGGCTCCCAGTTGCCAGCATGATCAAGTCCTAAGTCCCTAGCCTGGTGTTCCAGCCCCTCCATTATTGCTCTCTGCCAACCTCACCAGCCTCATCTCCCAATCATTTTCCTCTCCCCTCGCACCAAAACTCTCAGCTCCATCCACAAGCAGGATGCAGTTGCTCCCCTCCGTGTGGTTGCTCCTGTTTCTCTTATGTGAGGGACCGTGGTCCCCTTCTCTCCTGAGTTAATTCCTACTTCCCTGCTGGACTGAAGGGAAAGAACTTTGGGACAAATGCCCGTCTGTCCTCTTCACCACCGTACCCTCAGAGCCTAGCACAGAGCCTGGCACAGAGTGGGTGCTCGGCACATAATTGTTATATGCATGCTGCATCTCACAAATCAGGTGTCTCCTCCTCTGAGAAGCCTGCCGGGACTCCCCCCCGGAAGTCCTCCTTTGGCCTGGGATCTCTCAGCGTGAAGGCTCTTAATTATGTACTTAGTGTCTAGTTTGCCCCCCTGGGCTGGGAGCACCTCCGTGACAATGCGCCCCCACCCCCCTGGCAGAGTGCCAGGGGCCCTCAGGAGACCTCGGCACTGGGAGATGAATGAGGCTCTCAGAGCTGATCTCCGGCTGCCCCTGCGGCGAGAGCCCCCTAAGGAGGCCAGAGGAGCAGAACGGCAGGATGAAAAGGCGGCTTTCAGAACAGACCCTCCTGACCCCCGAGGCCTGGGAGAGGAGGGCCCGAGGTCACCAGGAGGTGACCAACAAACAGTTCTCAGATGCCCACATTCACCCTCTGGCCACCCTCCCAGAGGGAGGAAGCCTCCTGACCTGGGAGAGTCAGGCCTTTTTGCTGCCTGAGAGGCCCACGAAGCGTGACAGAGGCCTGGTCACAGTGGCTTGTCTGGGTGGGTGACTGAGGGCTCGAGGCCGGCTCTGAACTTGGGCCTCGGGCTGACGAAAAGGCTAGCCTTGTCAGCCCGTGCCCCTGCTCCAAGAACCTTCCACCCTCCGTGTGTTCTTCCGACTGGAGGAGGATTAAGAGCGAAGCTGCTGCAGTCCCAGCCCTGACACACAGCTCCTCCCCATTCTCCGTGCAGATGCAGTCACTCTTCTGCCTACACCTCTGTTAGGAATTTTGCATTCTTTTTCTTAAATAGGGCCACCAGATTGTATAAGACTTCACACCCCATGAGATCTGCTTCCTATAAACCTCTACAGGGCACCCCCTCCGTCAGGCTGTGTGCTGGGTGCTGACGGGGCACCATGGAGCATCAGGAGGAGGTGGCCCCACCCTCCCGCAGCCTGCCGTCTGGCGGGTCGGGAGGCTCAGCTGAACTCGTGGGTCCTCACAGTACATCCTGCCTTCCTGCCTCCCTGCCTCAGTCTCTGCCAGCCCGGAGTCCTCTCCCCACTCTCCTGCTGCCTGCACCCACTCAGCCGCTGGGGTTTTCTCCATCCTTCAAGGCCCAGAGCACAAGCTGACCCCTCTGTGAAGCCTGCCCGACTCCACCAGTGGGAAGCAGGGCGTCGTCCATCGGAGCCTGTGACACTGCAGGCTCTTTGCACCTTGCCTGGGACTCGGATCCCCTGGATCTTGGGCCATCTGGGGGTCAGTTTCCCACTAGAGGGCAAGGGCTGGAGTCTGGCTTCTCTCCGTGCCCCCAGCTCATCCTGTACTCACCAGCCTTTCCTGAGCTGGACGAAGTCCTAGACCAGACGCTGGGCATCCAGGGGTGGGATGGTCAGGGAGGAACCACCCTCGAGATCCAGGAGTGCCGAGTGCCAGGGCTGCCTGCAGTGAAGGTGTGTGCAGGGTGCTGTGTGGCACAGAGGAGGCTGCCTATGATCAGAGGAGGGCAGAGTGAGGTCAAGGGCGGCCTCACAGAGAAGGTGACCCTTTGGTTGGCCCTTTGAGGATGAGCACAGCTTGTCAGGATTCGGAGGAAAGAGTATCCTAGGCAGAGGGGGCATTGAGTACAAGGGCATGAAAGTGGGAAGAGCAGGTGATGGGTGAGAAGTTCGGTGTGTTTGGGGGAACGAGAATGACGCAGGAAGGGAGAAACTGAGGTCGCACATAGAGCAGTTAGAGCATAGACTCTGGACCAACATGGCCTGGGTTCGAATCCAGGATCTTCCATTACTAGCTCTGTCATCACTCTGTGCCTCAGTCTCCTCATCTGTAAAGTGGGGATAATACTAGTACCTACCTCTCCAGGTATTTATAGGGATTAAATGAGTTAACTTTTGTAAAAGCTTAGGGTGGTGTGGGTGTGTGGTAAGCCGCAGCACAGTGAGTATCTAATAAATAAGGTGGGGCTGGAGGGGCAGATGGAGGCCATATCAGGTGGGGCTTTGAGATTGGGCTTTATCTGGAGGGCTCGGAGCCTTAACAAGGGGGAGAGGGGGCTTGGCTTGGATCCAGCCTGGCTCCTCCCCACCCACCAACATCCAGAGGGCCTTCTGCTGGCCCTCAGCCCTGCCTGCCTCTCCCCCTTCCTGGCCTTCTGGTGCCCCCAGTGGCCCTGTGGCGTCAATTGACGTATAGTGGGACTGTGGGAGCTGGGGCCACATCCACCCCACACCCCCTGGGGAAACTTTACGGCCCAGTTTATTAGCAAAGGAGGTCAAGGGCGGGCCCCGAGGGGTCCAGGGCACCAGGACAGGGTGTGCATCCAAACCCCGACTGGGCTTAAAGGATGGCGGGACTGGATAAGTGTGTGTTGAGTGGGGAATGGATAGGGCAATGGCGGGGTGGTGACAAAGTCACTTGACCAGCCTAGAGGCAAAGTTGGATGTAGGACACTGTGGGGCGTGATGCTGTGGGCTTGGGAGCCAGATGCATATCTTGGTCCAGTCGCCTCCATTCTTTATGCCTCGGCTTCCTCATGAGTAAAATGAAGATGAAAATAGTGGCCCCTCAAAGGCGATGTGGATTAAACGTGGTTATTTGACTGTCTCTGCTGCCCCCTGCTGTCTAATACTGGTCAGTGCAGAATAATAACACTAAGTGCTAACACTAGAGCGCTGCTTCTCAACCTTTTTGGCCTCAGGACCCTTTTTCACACCTAAAAATGATTGAGGACCCTAAAGAACTTCTGTTTATTTGGTTTATATTGGTATTTACAGTATTAGAGATTAGAATTGAGACATTTAAAAATATTTAAGTAAGTAATTTAAAATAACAATAACAGTCTTATTAAATGTTAACATATTTTTACGAGAAATAACTGTATTTTCCAAAACAAAAAGTTAGTAAGAAGAGTGGCATTGTTTTATATGTTTACAAACTTCTGTAATGCTTGGCTTAATGAAAAACAGCTGGATTCTCGTATCTGCTTCTGCATTCAACCAGGAGCAATATACTGTTTTGGTTGAAGTTTACAAAGAAAATGCAGGCTTATACTGACATGTAGTTAGAAAAGGGATGAGTGTTTTAATAGCCTTTTCACATAATTGTGGCTATTCTTTAATACTAATCTGAACTTGACAAATTTCTTGAAGGTTAGTTGCTATTAGAATCTGAAACCATATCAATGAAATTTTCATACTCAGTGACATTAAAATCCGTTAGTCTCTTTTGCCCTTTGAATGTATCTTTTATCCATGCATGATTTTGTAGCGGCATGCATGGCCATTTGGAAAAAAAAATGGTCACTAACTTATGCAGGTCTTTCAAATATCAATAAATTTCAGTATATAATATAAAAAAATCAAATTTGTTAATATCACCACCAATCTCATCAGAAAAGTTTTTAAGTATTGAGAAACTGTCAAGCTCACAGTGGTGAACACAAGTTTTCCCAAATTCTAATTTTCACTTGAATTTTATCATTAGGCACAAATATTGTCAGCTTACCTTGAAATAACAGACTCACTTTATTCATTTTTTGAGAAAATGTCTGCCAGATACGCAAGTATCTGCATAACCATAGTTTATCTGCCAATATTTCTTTCAAGTAAAAATGGTGTTCCATGAAAAAAGTGGCTAGTTCAGCTCACAATTCCAACAGTTGCACAAATGTTTTTCCTGGAGACAACCGTCATGCTTCAGTCCATAGCAGGAGAGCCTTATGCTTCCCACTGCGTCACACAGAAGATTTAAAAGCTGTGCATTCAAGGGGCAATATATAATGACTTGAAGTATTTTTATTGCTTCATCAAAGACTTTCTTGAGCGATACTGGCCGTGTTTTACCACGAGGGCACGGCAGCAAAGAATACAGAGCCTTCTAGTACAGCCTGGGGCTGCTGCTCTGGGTCACACTGAGGCACTGGTGGTTGTACCACCATTGCTTTAGCACCATCTGTGAAATGCCACCCCAGTGGAAAAGGCCAATGTCACCTTAGTATCATTATGAAAAGAGTTTGGATCCCGCTGACCCCTCTGAAAGGGTCTGGTGTCTGCCCTGGAGTGTGTGTAGTGTACTAGGCACTGGTCCACGCATTTCACTCTTTTTTTAAAAATTTGTACAAAAAAATATACATACTATAAAATTTACATTCTCATTATTTTTAAGCGTACGGTTCGGTGGCATTCAGTACATTCACATTGTTGTGCTACCATCACCACCATCCCTCTCCAGAACTTTTTTCATCTTGCAAAATTGAAACTCTGCCCATTAAATAACTGTCTATTCCCTTATCCCCCAGCCCCTGGGAACCGCCACTCTGCTCTCTGTCTCTATGGATTTGACTACTCTAGGCACTTCACTTAAGTGGAACCATACAGGCTTATTTCACTTAACCTAATGTCCTCAAGGTTCATCCATGTCGTAGCATGCGTCAGAATTTCCTTCCTTTTTAAGGCTGCATAATATTCCATTGTATGAATATATCACATTTTGTTTGTCCATTCACCCATTGATGGACACTTGGGTTGCTTCCACCTTTTGATTATTGTGAATAATGCTGCTACGAACATGGGTGTAAAATTATCTGAGTCTATTCTTTTGGGTATACCAAGAAGTGGAACTGCTGGATCATATGGTAATTCTATTTTTAATTTTTTGAGGGACCACCACAGTGGCTGCACCATTTTACATCCCCACCAGCAATGCACAAGTGTTCCAATTTCTCCACATCCTCACCAACACTTATTTTGTTTTTTGATAATTGCCATTCTAATGGGTGTGAAACCTTATCTCACTGTGGTTTTGATGTGCATTTCCCTAATGGTTAGTGATGGTGAGCATCTTTTCATGTACTTATTGGTCATCTGTATATCTTCTTTGAAGAAATGTCGATTCACGTCTTTTGCCCATTTTTGAATCAGGTTGTTTTGCTGTTGTTGACAAGTATTTTACTATCAAACCTCATTACAGCCCTGTGAGGTCTGGACCATCATTATTCCCACTTATAGACTAGGAAACAGGCCCAGGTGCTAAGTAGATTACCCACAGTCACACAGCTAGGAAGTGGTAGATCCAAGACTCGGATACCTGGTGTTCTTTTTCACTCTGCCATTTTCCCCCAGGAACAGAGGGGCATCCTTTATCTCCAGAAGCAGCAGAGGAGGGGAAAGGAAGAGGAGAGTTGAGGGGAGACATTTTGTCTCTAATGTCATGGGCTTAAGAGGCAGTCACGGGCACTGTTCTTCAAGGCAGAAAATTAGAAATACCCCAACCAGCTGACCCCGCGGGAAAGGTGGTGGTAACCAGGGCTTCCTGTGATAATCCAAGGCGTCTTGGCTGAGCGCCTGGTCCATACCGGACCTGAGGCTGGCACTAGAGATGCGAAATGCAACCCTGTCCTCTGCCGTTGAGGAAAGTGTTCAGTTAGTAGAGGGACACAGATGTGCCACATCATAATAATAACTTCACCAAAGAGAATTTCATAAACTCAAAATGCTGTCTCCTGCTTCCCACCGAGTTCTCTTCTGATTCTGTTTCTGTAACAGAAAGCTGAGTTGAACTAGTTTCAGCATAAAGGGGAATTCAATGGAGGGATATGGGGGAGTCCCTGAAGCTCTAAGGGCAGGGGTACAGTCAGACCTCAGGATGAGGAAAAAAACAGGGCCCTCAAACAGGCCCAAGGTTAATATTATTATGGTCCACCCACCTACAGAAACCTAGTTCGCTATGTCTGTCTTAGTTCCAAAATTCCTGGAAAGAAGATGTTTGGCCCAGCTTGGCTGTGGTCCTCGTTCCTCATCACCGAGGTCAAGAGCGAAGGTACATGTTACCTGTGTTTGCAAACATGGATGGAGGGGGTAGAAGCAATTCTTGGAGAAAAGGTGCTTGACGGACAACCTGCCCAGTGCCCCTGTGCTGACCAAGGCATGAACATGTCTTTTGTACGGTCATCATGAGGTTTGCTTGTAACATTGTGGACTTTCCTTGTTTTACTAAACATGATTTCATATGTATAGTAATGATAAGATTCACACATTTACGACTTCTAATGTGACCTTCTGTGATCACTTCTCTTACCTCGGTGCATTGGTCAGTTATTGCTGCAATAACGCTGTGTAATAAGCACCTCAAAATCTTGGTGGCTTGTAAACAATCTTTATTTTTCTTGCTCACGGTCTGCAGGTGGGCCGGAGTGGCAGACTGCTTTAGGCTGTTTTTCAGGCTCAGGTCTGTTCCACGTCTTTCATTCTGGGCTCAATGGCTACCCAGGGCATGCTTTTCTCGTGGTGGATGCAGAAACTCAAGAGGAACAGATGGAAACACATCATCCCTTTTAAGGCCTAGGCTCTGAGCAGTCTCTTCTGCCCACATTCCATTGGCCAAAGTGAGTCACAAAACCAAGTCCAATCTCAGTAGAGAAAGGAAGTACACTCTACCCTCAGTGGACCACGGCAATGGGAAAGGGAAGAATTGAGAACAAGTGATATAGCCTATGACGCTTTCTTCAACTGCAAACCTCAAAACTTGTGAATGGTCATTGGGTCTCACAGGTGCTATCTGCTACTGCCATGACTTTAATTACTCTTTCTCTAGCCCAGACCTCCCTCCTAACTCTGGACCCACATTTCCAGCTTCCTTCTAGATGATCCATAGGCCTCTGGAACCTACCATGTCCAAAAGTGAGCCCATTGCTTCCTCCCCAAAGCCACTCCTCCTCCTGCGTTCTCCATCTCTGCAACAAGCCCCAACATCCACCTGGTCACCCAAGTCAGAGCCTTGGGGTCACCCTAGACTTCCCTTCCCAAAGGAAGTCAGTCAAGGAGACTCAGAGACAGGAATTCTAGAACTACTGGGGTCCCCATGCTTCCAACTCTGGAGTTTCTGTCTCTCAAACATCTGAACATCTTTCCAACCACTCGCTGACCCTGTGGCTCCTGTAATGTCCTCCCAGGCTGGGCCCAGCATCTCAGCCTCCTCACTGCTCTCCGTACCTCTCCTCTTCCCTCTCCAGCCCGCCTCCCACTGCTAACT
This sequence comes from Tapirus indicus, assembly GCA_031878705.1. Classification (NCBI taxonomy): domain Eukaryota; kingdom Metazoa; phylum Chordata; class Mammalia; order Perissodactyla; family Tapiridae; genus Tapirus; species Tapirus indicus. The sequence goes on from CM062924.1 coordinate 30,317,999, forward strand.
CGGATCTGACCACACTGGTCCCTGGAGAAAAACTCTTCAGTGGCTCCTCATTCCTGGGCCCTCAGCGGCATGTGCTGGGCCCGCTACATGCTTAGCCAGCCTGGGAGACCCAGCTCCAGTTTCTCCTCCTCTAGGGAGCCTCCCTCAGCCTGTGAGGGAGGTCTGCCATCTGTGAACGGGAGAGAGGGAAGGAGGAATCAGGTGGGAAGATCTCAGACTGCAGTGCAGCTCTGAGCCTCTCACCAGCCCAGCAGGGAGCCCCAGAGCACAGACCGCCCCTTACAGGAGACACACATGGGGCAGAAATGGCTGGGCCCTCGTTCTCCTACTGTGCTGAGTCATTGACTAGAGCTGCCAGGGGAGCGTGACCCACCCTGCAGTGGGTCCCGAAGGGGCTGCAGCTGGAGGCTGTTGCTAAGACCACTCCCTGCTGCGTGCTCTCTCCTGAAGGGAGATCTGAGGGGCAGGCCTCCAGGGCCTGGTTGGCCTAAAGTTGGAAGGAATCTGAGAGAAGCTCTAGGCCGGCAGCTGGCACTTTTTCTGTATGCGAAAACTGAGACTTAGCGAGGGGAAGTGATTTGCCCAAGGTCACCAGCTGGTAAACCAGTATGCAAACCCAGGTCGTTCTGACCCCACATCTGTGCTCTTCATCTCATCGCTGCCTCGAAGTCTCCACTGGACTGAGTACAGCGGGTGGAGAGGGGCGAGGTGTGACTTCAGGCAGAGCGCAGGGGTTGTCAGCTCTCCTCTGGGGTCCCACAGGCCCCCATGGTTCCCTCTGCCCACTCCTTTACCAGCTGCTTCTGAATGTCAGCTCATGTGTCTGCTTCCACCAGGCCACACCCCAGCACCTGGCTCGGGGCCTGCTACATTGTGGTACATGCGACAGTGGTCACTGTTGCTCAGTTCTCCTGCCCTGTCTGGGCAGCCCAACTCTCCTGGGCAGGGAGAGCATCCTTCACGCATTCATTGCTTCCTTCCTTTCTTCATTTCTTAAATGAATGGGTTTCAAGTGGCGACTTTGTGCTCAGCATAGTTCTAATGTTGGGGATGCAGCAGGGAAAATCCCTGCCTTCATGAAATTTACTTTCTAGTAGAGGGAGGTAGGCAATAAACAAACAAAAAGAATGTATATTAGATGAGATCCATGCTATGAAGAAAAGAAAGAGCAGCATAGACAGAAGAGAGCGGAGAGTGTCAATGAGGGAGTTACCATTTTAAATAGAGTAGTCAGGGAAGGCACAGATGACAGGTGCAAAGGCCCTGAGGTGGGGGTGCCTGGTATGTTCAAGCCAGGAGGACAACATGGCTGGAATGGAGGGTGTGATGGGGTGGGGGGAGGTAAAAACTGGTCTACAAGGTCACAGAGAGCAGATCACTGAAGGCCCAGAGCCCACGATCAGGAATTTGACTTTTACTCCCATTGAAACGGGAAGGCACTGCAGAGTTCTCAACAGAGGGGTGTCATCATTGGCCTTACGAGTTAAACAGACCAAGGGGGATAGGGTAGAAGTAGGGAGAGCAGAATGCAGCAGTCAGGTGAGACGGTGACTCCGATCAGGGCGACAGCAGCGGCAGGGAGAAGTAATCAGATTCTGGGATGTCTTTGCGAGGCAGGGCCTCAGGATTCTCTGATGAATTGAATGGAGAGAAAGAGAGGGAGGAATCAAGGACGACCCCAGGTTTTTGGCCTGAGCACCTAGAAGCATGGCGTTACCATCATCTGACACAAGGAAGATGACAGGAGGAGCAGGTTTTGGGGGGCAGATCAGAATTCGGGTTGGGACATGCTGATTTTCAGATGTCTCTTAGACATCCAAGTGGAGAGTCAGGCGCACAGTTGGGTATACAAGTCTGGAGTCGGGGAGTGTCCAGGAACCTGGGAGCAGAAGGCGCATAATGGTTTACCAGCTGCGATGGGATGAGAACGACAAGGAAATGGTGGCTGCTGGAGAAGAGAAGACCACAGACTGAGCCCCAGGGCTCCCACTCCAGGGGAAGAGGCGGAACCAGCAACAGAGACAGAGAAGGAGTGTCTGGGGAGGCAGGAGGAACCCGGGGAGTGTGGGGTCCTGGAAGTCAGGGGAGGAAAGCCCACCTGAGGAGGAACAGCCAGCAGTGTCAAACCTGCTGATGGGCAAGTGAGAGGGGGCTGAGAATCAGCCCCTGGGTTTAGCAGCAGGGAGGTCACGGCGACCTTGGAAAGAACAGCTCCAGTGGAGTGACTGAGGGGAAACACTGGTTAGAGTGGGTATGAGAGAGACTAGAAGGAAGGAACTGGAGACAGAGATATGGACCACTCTTCTGAGGAGTTTTGATGTAAAAGGAAGGAAAGAAAAGGGATGAAGAGAAAAACAGAGGGTAGAATGTGTGTAAGCTGACGGGAACAATGTAGATGAGAGAGCAAACCAAAGGGAGGGATGGGAGAGAGCAGCCTGCCGAGCGCACTCCTGAGCAGGTGAGGGGCGGGGTCGAGCCCACAAGAGGAGAGAGGCTGGCTCGAGCTGGGGGGCAAGGACAGTCTGACCCACAGGAACAGGAGAGGAGGCAGACTATTGGGGCGCAGGCGCAGGGGGGTCGGTGATGCTGTGGTGGGAGCTGGTGGGGGTTCTTTTCCATCTTCTTCAATTTTCTCAGTGAGTCAGGAAGCAAGACCATCAGCTGGAACAAGGGTGGGGAAGGGGTCTTGGAGATGGGAGGGCCGAGGAGAAGCCGTGCGCTGTTGCCTAGAAGGGCAGGATGGGAAACCTGGTATGGTTGCCTGGGAACTTGCAGGCGACTGGGGATGGCAGACTCGGATCAAGCAACAGGCAGCCTGGAGGGCCTGACCCCAGGCCCTTCACCGGAGCACGATTTCCTCCATACTGGTTAGCGGGCAGGCAAGGCCGTGTGGATGTGCTGCTACGGGACTTGGTACGCATGCGGCAGACGGGGGTCTGGGAGAAGGAGCATGCCTAGGAAGGCTCAAACTTCCAGGACTGGATTTACATATCTAAGCAAAGCCACCCCCCCCCCCCGTTCCATTTTCAAACAGTGTGGGTGTGGAAGGAGGTGCTTAGCATCACCCCTTTGGGGTGGTCTTACAATACCTGCTGTGCCCAGGACCCTAATGTGCTGGTAAGGCAGATGCTGTCACCGTCGTGTCATTAGGAATGGGGATGCTGTCTCCCTGACAAGAGCTCTGTTGGGCTGCCCTGTCTGTTTCATCGTCCTTGTACTTTCGTGGCTGTGTTTCAGCAGAGGCTGCTTTTCCTAGATTACTTAACATCTGTTCACTTGCTTCCAACACAAAACTGGTCAAGTTCGACTCTGGCGTTTTCTTTTTCTCTGTGTCGGTCATCAGTAAAGGCCTGGCTGTCAGGGGCCCTGCCTGGTGCCTTCCCACTCTGACCCCAGGGCATGTGGGTGGGTGCCCTGCCTGGCATCAGCCAAGCCCCTTCCTCTTACTGGATCTTTTCCTGCCTCCCAGTCCTGGCCTGGCTTCTGAGGACTCCTTGCCCCATTGCTGAGCTCCCGGCATACTGAACTTCAGATTTGGGGTGGCACATGCCAAGCTGTGGGGTGTTATGACCAGCTGGCCAGGTCCGTCCAGGGACATCCCTGCCTCTTAGCTCCCAGCCAGTCCCAACTCCCTTCTCCTTCCCTCACGCCCCATGGAGGCACCTGGGAGGCCTTGTGCTGGCTCCAGAGCTGGAACCATCGCCCTCCTGGAGCTGGGCAGAAGGAGCCCACATGTGCAAACTCTCCTGACATATGTCAGGCGCTGTGCTGGGCACAGGTGGCCGGCCCCTCTGCTAGTTCCCCACAGTCTGTGCTCTCTTTCTTCCATAGTAACAGCAGTCCTTATTTTCACCTGGGCTCATGGCCCCTTGGAATAAAAATTACATTTCACAGACTCTCAGCTATCTGTGGCCATGGACTAAAGTTTCAACCAATGGAATGTAAGCAGAATAGCTGTGTACGACTTCTGGGAAGTGCCCTTAAAGGGAGGGCCATGTACTTGTTCAGTCCTTCTTCTGTCTGCTGCGTGGAACATGGATGTGATGGCTGGGGCTCTAGCTGCCATCTTGGTCTTTGAAGACAAGGGCCACACCCTAGGGATGGAGGAGCCACAAGCTGGAAGGAGCCTGAATGCCCGAGGACTTAACGAAGCAGAGTCCCCACACCACCCTGGACCATCTAGTCCAGACTTTTATCTGGGACAGAAACAAGCCCTCTTCCTTAAGCCAGAACAATTCTGGGGTTCTGTTACTCACAGTTAAACCTAATCCTATGATGATACCTCCCTCTTCCTGAGTCATCTCATTTGCATCCTCAAACAGCCCTGTGGATGTGGATGTTGCCTCATTTCAGAGCAGGGGAAAGGAGGCTATGCAAGGTTGGAGCGGGCTCAAGCCCCGGTCACTCCGACTCCTAGGCCTGCTTCTCTCCAACAGCCCTTAGGGCCACACCCAGGCTGACCCACCTGTGTGCACGGGCCTGGAGTGACTAACACTGGCTGGTCTTCCCAGGAGGCCTCATCCAGGGCCCAGAAGCATCTAATGACAGGAGGAACCACTGCAGGGTCTGTTACAGGGCGACAACTGCCCCAGAAGTCCCACATCCCGCAGTCTTGAGCAAACCTGGACAGGTGGTCACCCTAAGCTTTGGTTTAGCCAGGACCCGTCACTGCCCTTTGGGCACCCAGACCCTGAGCCATTATGTCCTGCCGACTTCCGGGCATTTGTTCCCTCCCCCTCCCGGAGCCCTGGCAGCTCCCTGAGCTGGGGCCTTGGCTGGGGTCCTCTGGGGTCTGCTTAGGGGCTGGGGCAGGGGTCAATGCTGGCAAGAAGGAACAGCCCAAATTGCATCGACTTGACCTTGCACTGGCCTCAGAAGACAGCAGCCCCCATGCCCGTCTTGACCCTTCCTTCTCCCCTGACTCTCTGCTTATCCCGTGACCCCCAAGAAAGTGCAGAATCCCAGCCTGCTGGAGTATGAGGCAGTGGGCTGACCTGAGGGTGCCCCATCCCTGCCTCCATCCAGGCCCCATCAAGTGTGGCTGAGCCCTGACTCGGTATAGCAAAGGGGCTCTGCGCTCAGAAGGGCTCGGGTCAAGTCCTGGTTCACACACCTTGGCCAGGCGATTTCACCTTTTGAGCCTCAGTTTTCTCATCTGTAGAATAGGGGGAGCAGTACCACCCTCCCAAGGCCGTACGGGGAGTAATGAGATCAGGCACCGTGAAGCTTGGCCCAGGGCCTGGCACACAGTTATCACTTGATAAAGGTTCTCATTGTTGCTGTTACTACACTGCTACTCCTCTGTGCCAGGCAGCCCTTGTGCTGGATACCAGGGACCCAGTGATAAACCAGAAGCCAACTGGGGACTCCTCCAGGAGCTCACAGTCTGATGGGGAAACGTGACACAGGCAATTTTTAAAATAAAATGATTGTTTTGATGGAGGAGTGAACAAGGTGTGGTAGGAACACCAAGAAGGAGGAGAATCTTAATGTGCCCTGTGCGGCAATCAAGGAGGTCGTCCTGGAGGAGGCAGTGCTTGAGTGGAAACTTGCAGAGGAGCGGATTTTTGCCAGGCAGATCCAAGGGATGAGGGAACCACTTGCAACTCTCTAAGTCTAGGTTTCTCTAGTCATGTGAGGGGGATGGGGTGGGAAGGAGGCTCCTCCTGCTGTCTGGCATGTCAACAAGCGTTCCAGAAGCTGCAGACAAGAGAACCCAAGCATCCCACATCCCAAATGGAGCGTCAGACCATCCTGCAGGACCAGCAGAGGGTGTGCTCCCAGAACTTTCCAGTCCCGCCAGTCTCTGCCCATCACCCACCCGTGTTAAAAGAGGTTTTTGGAGGGAATTATCGCTCTGCTCTGCTTCCCCTCCTTCCTTTAAACCCAGTGAGGAGGGTTCCAAGACAACCGTTCAGAAAGCTGGACATGTGCACCCAGACTTTGGGGACATGGGGACCAGAACTGTTCTCACACGTTGCAGAGTCGAACAGCGAGGGGCTGCGTGTGGGGGCAGAAGGGGGAGGGCCGGGGCCCCATGGGGACCGGCTCACTGCTGGGTAGACCAGATGGGGGCCAGCCTGCCAACGCCGTGTCCAGCCGCCTGAGGACCAGAGGAGGCCCTGCTTCTGTCGGGGAAATCCAGGTGAGGTATCCTGGAGGAGGAGGTTCCCTGAAACACCTCCAGGAGAATCCATGAGCTAAGGCACCAACTCGGGACATCTACCACGGCCAGAGGGTCCCCAGGCCAGGTCACTCCAGGCATGGAGGGCTTTTTCTGCCCTCTCTCCCACTCTGCGCTCCACCCCAAAGGGGCCACAAGCAGCAGCCAGCGATGGTCATGGAGGGAGAGCAGGGAGGCTGTCAGCGCTCTCTCCAGGACTGGGGCCCCACCTGAAAGAAGGGTCTCGTTCTAGACTGAAGCAATTTTCCACCTGTAATATTCCTTTGGACTGTGCTTTAAGAAAATGAATGTGTGGCTGATTTCAAACAGAACGTAGAGAGATGAGTATAACGAACCTCTGTGTCCCCGTCATTCGGCTTCGACAACAATCAGGTCATGGCGATCTTGTTTCATCTGTGCCACCATCCACTCCTCTAATGTAATTTTGCATCAAACTTACGAGAAAAAACAGAACAGCTTCCTGCTTGCCTTTGAAAAAAAAAAAAAGCCAGCATCCTCTGTTTGATTAGGACACGAAGTTTAGGGGGGTGAACCTGAGATCCAGGCTGGCAGGACCACTGAGTCATCCCACAAAGAAGGGGTCCATACGCTCTCCTCCCGCCGTGGTGTCCTCACTCCTTGGGCCTCGGTCGGAAACATGGCAGGAGCCCGTCAACCATTCTGGGGCCTCTCTGCCACCCGCTCCTCCGCTGCCGACCGGGGTGGCAGCTCTTCCCTGTCAGGCATCAGCTGGAGCTGACACCCTGCTCTCCACCCAAGGCTGCAGGCGGGTCCTGGGCAGCGGCCAGAGGCAGGATCACCGCACAGAACACGAGATGATGCGGTCAAGTGCCCAGCCCAGTGCTCTGTAACGGCGGATGGCTGTTATAATAAACCAGGGGTGAGGAGACATCAGAGAAAAGTTTTGAGCAGGAGGTGACATGGACAGACATTCTGGGGACTCCACTGTGTGGAAGGTGAAATAGAAAGGGTGAGAACAGAGGCAGCAGGACAGCGAGGAGACGAGTACCAAAACCTGGAGAGAAGGGGTGAAGGTTTGACCCACCTGGGAAGGGAGCAATGGGGGATGTGGGGAAACAGAGGCACAGCTCAGCTGCTGGAGGTCCAACCCCTCCCGCCTTTGAGCTCTGGGTCCTGAATGCTCTAGATGAAGCTTTGTAAGTGTCCTTCCTAGGACTATCTGTGCAAAATGAAAATGCAGGGCTCCGTGTCCAAAAATTATTAAGAATTTCAAGATGGTGACACCAGACCATTAAGCCAAGGGCAGATTTCTTTGGTTAGGGCTGCCAGATGTAGAAGGAAAAAAAAAAAAATAGGACACCCAATCAAAGCTGAATTTCAGATAAACAACAAATAATGTTTTAGTATAAATGTGTCTGGTGCCATAATTGCAATAAAATATTTCATTGTTTATCTGAAATTTAGCTTTAGCTGGGAGTCCTGTATTTTAGCTGGTGACCCTCCCAGATGGGTCCTGCTGTCTCCTCCATTACCTGGGGCTCCTAGGAGAAGGGTTCTCAAACTTCAGCCTGCATCAGAAGCACCTGCAGGGCTTGTTAAAACATAGATTGCTGGGCCCCACCCCCAGAGTTTCTGATTCATAGGTCTAGGGTGGAGCCCAAGATTTTTCATTTCTAACAAGTTCCATGGTGAGGCTGATGCTGTTGGTCCTGGGGCCACATCCTGGGAACCACTGTTCAAGGGATGCATTACCCTAGTGAAGCCCGTAAGACACAGAAACGTGCAGTGACCCCAAATGGCCACCAGAGGACAGAAGTGCCCACTAGTCAGGCCTCAGGCCCCGCCCACTGTCTTGGGATGGCTTACACCTTTGCTCAGCATTGCTCTGTGCCTGACCATGCCAGGGCCCTGGCCATGACAGAAACATGGGTCAGACTCAGTGCCTGCCCTTGAGGAACTCAGGGTCTGGAGAGGGAGATGGAAATGTTAACTGGCAATTACAGTTGGTGCTGAAGTGGTACTGAATGGGGTGGGGTGGGGAGGCTGTGGGAGCCCAGAGGAGGCTGAGGATGGTCAAGCAGGCTTCCTGGAGGAGCATGTCGTCTGAACTACCAGGAGGAGTCACCCAGATGGGGAGAAAAGGAGGGAGGGCACTCTGGTCACAGGAATCCACAAGTGCAGGGCACACAGGCTGGGAAGTGTCAGGGGTGCTCAAGGAGCAGGGTGGCGTGAGTACCTGGCGAGGCTGGCAGGAGCTTGGCTGGATCCTGAGGGTCTCAGGGAGCCCCAGGAGGGTTTTAACTGGGTGGTGTGTTAAAATGTGGAGGAGGAGGGACCAGAGGCAGGGAAGATAGTGAGGAGGCTGGGGCAGTGCTCCAGGAAAGAGGTGACCAGACAAAGCAAGGGTGGCAGCAATCTCTCATCCATTCATCCATTCATCCATTCATTGCACACATCCATGGAACAACTTCTCTTAGCCAAGCCCTGGGCTGGGTGCTGGGACTTCGTGGTGATCAAGACAGTCAGTTCCTGGCCTTCTCAGAGAGCTTACCTTCTCACAGGAAAGGCCACCATCCAACAGCCAATGGCACAGCAAGCCAGCCAGTGACAGCTGTGGTCCCTAAGGGACCAGGACAAGGGATGCTAAGGAAGCCAAATGGCAGGGTCTGGGCAGAGGTGGGGGCGGGAGGCATCTCCCAGGACAGCCCCTGACCTGGGCGTCCTGACCTAGCGGAGCACAGATGCCTCATTCAGCCAGACCCTGGCGCCCTCCCCACCGCAGCCCAGAGCTAACAATATGGCCATTGAAGGCTGCTGCCACTGCTCAGGGTCCAGCCTTTCCTGCCCTCAACCTTCCTCAGCCACACAATCCTGGCCTTCAGCGGGGAAGAAAGAGCAGGATTATATGCAGGTGCCAGGGGCTGGGCCCACTCCTCAACCAGAGTCAGTCTGGCCCCCAGCTCCAGGTGAGTGACCAGGCAGGCACTGTCTTCAAACGTCCAGGGCTCTCGTTCTAAGCGCGTGAAGGGTTGGTCAGCTAGAAGCAGGAGGATGAAGGGGATGCCCTTAAGTGCCAAGGGGATGCTCTGTAGGGGTTGTCCTGGATGCCCAGGGTTCCTGGAGCACCACATTCAAAAACATGCCTAGTTCATTCTAGCCTTGGGGCCTTTGCACAGGCAGTTCCCTCTGCTTGGATGCTCTCTTCCACTCCAAGGCCTTCACAGGGTTGGCTTCCGTGGTAGGCAGAAGGATGGCCCTCCAAAGGTGTCCATGTCCTCATCCCTGGATATGTTAACTTACGTGGTAAAAGGGACTTTGTAGATGCGACTAAATCATGGATCTTGAGGTGGGCGGCTGGTGGCCCAGTGTAATCACCAGGGTCCTTGTAAGGGAGACTTGTTCAGAGTCAGAGAAGGAGATACGATGACAGAGGCAGAGGTCAGGGAGAGGGGACATTTGAAGATGCTGCGCAGCTGGCCTTGAAGATGGAGGAAGGGGCCGGGGTCAAGGAATGTGAGTGGCCTCTAGAAGCCGGAAAGGGCAAGGAAACAGATGGTCCAGAGCCTCCAGAAGGGACGCAGCGCTGCCCACCCACTTTAGTCTTCGGACGTTGAACTGTAAGAGAATGAACTCATGTTGTTTGAAGCCACTAAAGCCGACGGCCGTTGTCCTGGCAGCAACAGGAAAGAATACAGCTTCTCATCATTTGGGTCTCACTCCACCCCGCGTAAAGCAGTTGTCCCCCTCCTCCACCACCTGTTTTCATGTCTGCTTAGCTCTTATCATTATCAGAAATTACCATGTCTGTTTCTGGGTTTATGGCCTGTGCCCCCAGCCCACGTGTGAGGCTCCTGGAGAACAAAGGCCTCGTTCTGTTCACTCTTATATCCCAGCATCTAGAACAGCACCTGGTGCATAGCGGGTTCTCAAATATTTGTTGCATGAAAGAAAGAATGAAGGACTTAATATGATCTCTCTCGTGTGCACTGAGGGCAAGGAAAGCGAGGAGTTTTGGCTGGCTGGGGGAGGCCTTCCAGGCTATGAGACGGCAGAAGGGGCTCAGGAGCCTTGAAGATGGAGGGAGAGAGGCCCGGAGGGGTGGGGGAGATGATCGTGTGCGTGCCCGTGGGAGCGGGGTGGCACCTAACACAACTTGTGAGCGCACTTTCTGGTTTACAGGGCTTTCCAGTTTCAAACCCAGCACGTTTTTTTTTCCTTTTGTCCCTCAGAACAACCTGGAAGACAGGCTGTTGGAAGGAACAATTGTTCTCACTTTGCAGACGGGGGCACTGAGGCTGTGGACAGTGACTTGAGCATGGGGGGCCATCCAGGTGACCAGCAAGGACTCGGGATCTGGGAGTTGCCTGAAGCCTTGCCCTCTCCCCAGGCCTCCCCAGTGCCCCGCAGGCTGGTTCTCCAAGCCGTGCAGGCTTCCGCCATGGCCCTGCTGTTCCATCTGCCTGGGCGGCCTGTCCCTTCCTCGCCTTCCTTCAGGGCTGGCAAGTGAGGGTGAGGCAAGTGAGGCATCCACCCCGCGTGCAAATTAAAAGGGGCACCATAAACCTCAGCAATCGAGAGAAATAACATTTTCATGCACTCTTTTTAAAAAATCAAAGTTAATGCAAAAAAAAATCCACGATGAACAAAATATCAAAATTTTGAATAAACGCTTTATTTCTCTTTTGGCTCAGGCTCCAATATGGCTTGACACAGTATCGTGTCAGTGATCTTGTCCAGGACTGGATATATGATGCATGGGGCCCCTTCTTCAAAAATTATCCTGAATTTCAAGATGGCAACAGCAGCACATCTAATCACGTGTGGGGCCCCATGAGACTGCACAGGTCATACGCCCGTGAGGTTGGCCCTGATCCTGTCTTCATTTAACATTTTGATATTTTGTTCATCGTGGATTTTTTTTTGCATTGATTTTGGTTTTTAGAAATATTACATGAGAATATGACTACTCTTGATTACCGTGGTTTGGGTGCTCCCATGAGTTGTGTGTCTGAGGAGAGCCACTCACTGTCCTCACCCTCCCCAGGCCTTCTCTGCTTGGTGTGAGTTCCTTCTCAACCCCAGGCAGCCTCCTCCAGGAAGTCTTCCATCCCCCATCCCTGTGTGGGGTCAGGTACTTTGAAGCCCTCAGCCTCCTCCCCTCTGTCACACCCCTGAGCACACTGTGTGAGCCCTGTTGCTTAAGGACAGGGAGATTTGGTTTGTTTCTGTGTTCCCAGCGCAGGGCCTGGCTTGAAGCAGTTGCTCAGGAAAACTTGGTGTTTGGAATTCTATGTCAACATAATGCCTTTGGATCAAGTCCTTCTGTCTCCAGAAGGTCCTTGGAAAACCCCTGTGGGGTAACCCTTTAGCAAGAACCCATCTCTGAAAATGCCCAGCGGTGGCAGAGGCAGCTCTGGGGCACCTGCTCACCCCCCCACCCGCTCCCCGGGACACCATGGTGGACCTGGCCCCACTCCAAGTGGCAGGGCAGACCTCTGGCGGGATGCGGGGAGGGGCCGGTGCCGTGAGTGTGGATGGAGGCAGACTGGGCACGCTGTCGGGACTTTCGTATCAAGGCAGCCTCATCTGCGCTGTGCTGCCCCGGCCGTGGCCTGTTGCTAAGCCACTCACTGCACAAACCGTGCTGAGCTCTCTCTCTGGGCCGTGCCCCCTCTGGGTACTCCTGGCCTCGGGAACTCACGGTCTTGCTCCTGCCTTGTTCCTGGGACCAGGCCTTGATGTCTAGGTTTGCATCTGAGACGCTTTGTGGCACTCAACCCCACCCTTGCCTGTCTTCCAGGGCCGTGACCCTGTGTCAGGGAAGCTGCCCATGGATCCCTGACCCTCAGCCTACACTGATCCCGTTAGATCCCCAATTGTATCCCACAACTCCGTCACACCCGGCTCCCCTTCTGCATTGCCCGAACGCTGCGCCTGGGCAGGGTTAACAAAGAATCGACTTGGAGACAGTGTCCAAGATTTGGGCAACTCTGAGTCCCGGGCATCAGTGAGCCAGTGTGGGCCTCCTGATGCCCCCAGGTGTGGCCCAGTGGGCTGCAGGGGACAGAACCCCAGACCCCAAGCAGGGAAACCTGGCTTTGAATCCAGGCCCTATCATTCCTGGGCTGTTTGAGGCTGTTTCCCCGTCTGCAAATTGGGAATTACGATGACCACCTCACAGCAGGGTTATGGGAGTTAACACAGAGTGCGGGAGCTCCTGTCACACAGCGGGCACCAATAAACGCTAGTGCCCTTTCTCCTCTGCCTGGTTTGGTGCCCAGATGGGTCAGTCGTGCCTGTAGTAACCCCCTTCCCGCTCTAGCCCCCCAACCTCTGAGTTCTTTTCCACAACTCTCTGTCCCAGCTAACGAGATGGGGAAACTGAGCCTCAGAGGGACTTGCCCAAAGTCACACACAGAGTGAGAGGCTGAGCACAGACTGGCACCCAGGACCTGACTCAGCCTGGGCTCTGCAGGCGCCCGGCTCCTCCTCTCCCGTTTCCACATCTGGCCTTGGGAATGCTGAGCCCAAGAGGGACAGCTGTGCGTGCAGCATCAGCTGTGGGCCCCTCCCCCATGCACACACATGCACACAGAGCTGAGGGCTCTGGATGCTTCCATGAAAGGCGTGTTTCCCTCCTGAGTCAGAGCAGACCCAGAACAGACAGCTTTGGGGCCTGGCTGGGCTGCAGGCCCGGAGCTCCAGCCTGCCCTGGACAGTGGCCAGCACAGCTGCATCCCCTCAGCAGGGCTGTAACGATAGGCCCACGTTGCATCAGCTCAGCCTGTCTCTGCGCCGGGTCCCACCCGCCAGCCAATGGGGCCTGGCCGAGTGTACAGATTCCCGGCTCCGGCCCACCCCACCCGCCACGGAATCACCACGCGGCAGCCTGGTCCTCCCTCAGCATTCTCAGCCAGGGAGGAGGGGCATAGGGCACTGTCGCTCCATTGCATCCCGCATGGCCTTCCTCCCTCTGCCCCTGGCCCCACCGGTAGCCCTCCCAGCTCTGCCTTAATTCTCCTTCCTGGAGGTGGCAGAAGTTCCTCCTCTGCCTGACATGGTCTGTTTCTTCCCAGTCTCTGTTCTTCTCACCCTCTGTACCTGCTCTCACCCACACCTTCCATCCCATGGTATCCATTACTCTCCTGTGCCATGACTCCCAAACTGTCCTCTCCAGCCTGGCCTTCTCCCCTGAGTGCCAGACTCAGGGATGCCACAGACTCCTGGATGTCTGCAGTCTACAGACAACGGAGCGTGCCATCTTCCCCCAGGGTCTCCATCTTAGGAAGGACACCCAAGAGTCCTCCTTCCTCCTCCTCCCGGGCCCTCTGTGCCCAGCCCCCCACCAGCCCTCTCAGCCTCATGGCTCCTGCCTGGGGCCAGGCACCAGCATCTCGCTCTGGGTTGTTGTGACATTCTGTTCTCTGGGTGTCACTCTCCACTCAGCGTGCAGAGCACTTCAACGTGACCTTGTCGCTTTCCTGCTAAATTGCCTTCAGGAGGAAGGTCCCACATGCCCTTCTGCAGCTTTACCCACACAGACTCCTGCCCCCTCACACAGTGACCTTTGCTGGGACTTTTCCCTGCCCTGCCCTGGCCGCTTCCCGTGAAATCCAGGCTCTAGTTCAATTTAGCCTGAGGCCTAAAGCCTGCAGGCCTGTGGTGGTGGGAAGTGCCCAGCCTGGCCAGAGGGGCTCTGCCCAGCCGCCCAGCCCCCCGACAGCTGATGTTTCTTTCCTATTCACTTTATTGTTTTTTTTTAAACTGATTATAAAGGTAATATACGGTATTGAAAAAATTCAGAAAAGCTGAGAGGAGAAAATAGAGTAACATGTATTTCCATCTCTAAAGATCAATAGTATTAATCCATTTGAGAGTATTTCCTTGTAGCCTTTTTCTATGAATATTATACATATCTCTCTATTTTTTATTAATACACATTGATTGATTAAAAAAAAAAACCCTCCAAACAGCAAAAATGTTTCAAAAATTAAGTAGAAATCACCTAATAGCAAGTATTGACTTTTTGGTGAAATGTGAACATCCTTCCATACCTCTGTGCCCTTGCACATAGAGTTTTCATAAACATGCTGTTTTATAAACTGGTTATTTTTAAATTTTTTTGTTGAGGAAGATTTTCCCTGAGCTAACATCTGTGCCAGTCTTCCTCTTTTTATATGTGGAATGCCACCACAGCATGGCCACTGACAGGCTAGTGGTACAGGTCTGCTCCTGGGAACCAAACCTGGGCTGCTGAAGCGGAACGTGCTGAACTTAACCAGTAGGCCACTGGGGCTGGCCCTAAACTGCTTTATTTTTTATCCACCAATCCATCGAGCTCTTTCTCCATCTGAGGATGAAAACAGCTTTCCCCTTTAAGATGCTACCAGTGGTCCATGCCTTACGGAACTTGTCTCCACTCTGGCCCTTTCAAACAAGCCTGTAATGAACATCCTTGTACATGGATCTATGCTCGTATTTTCAAAAATCATTTCCTTAGGCTAAATTTCTAAAAATGGGTTTTTTTCCAAAAAGAACACAAATAATTTTAAATTAAAAAAATGTGTGAATAGGTAATGCATTCACATAGTCCAAAAATTTGTGAGGGATGAAAGATGTCTCACTCCCCCTCTCCCTTCCAACCAGTTCTTCCCCTGCCCGCACGGAGTGTGACCAGCGTCTGGCCCACCTCCAGGGCTCCAGGGCCGGTCTGTGCCGACATGAGCAATGGCAGCATACCGCACACGCGCTCCGTCACTGCCCTTCCACTCTAAGATCCAGTCAGTATCAGGACAGAAGGAACTTCCTCACTTTGTGTGTTTCCCAGCTTCTTGGAATTCTACTCCCCACCTATGGACAGTTAGATTGTTGCCAATTTTTGCTATTACAAACAATGTTGCAGGGAATTATTCAGTAACGTATCTTTAAACTCCCAGTGCAAACTGCCCTCTAGAAAGGGTGTGCCAATTTCTTCTCCTGCCCGCAGTGTGGATAAACACTTCTTCCTGTTTAAAATGAAATCCTGCAGATTCTTCCATATCCTGCTCCTATCTCCATGTTACAGATGAGGAAACTGAGGCACAGAGAGGGGCAGTGACTTTCTAAGGTCACTCAATGAGTGGTGGTGCCCAGGCTTCCTGACTCCCAGGCTGGGTTCTTCCCCCTTTGCCAGGCTGCTATCCTCTGCCTGTGTTTCCCCAGGGAAGTCCCCACTCCAGTCACGGCCCTTTGCTGGCCTCATGCTTGTATGCAAGGCCAGGTGTGAGTGGGACCGACAGGACGGTGCTCAGAGGACAGAGCAGGACAGTCAGAGGTGGCTTCTCTAGGTTGGGTGGGATTTGCCCAGGGGACGAAGAGGGGAGCGGAGTGGTGCGGAGAGCCTAATATCATTTAAAGTTCTCTAAGTGCTCTCCGATTCGTCGTTTCGTCTGTGCTTCTCATCATCCTCGAGATTATCATTCATATTTCACAGAGGGGGGCACAAAGCTAAAACATCGCAGAGCTGGGACAGGATCCCAGGGCTCCTGACCCCCAAGCTGGGGCTTCCTGCACTTCATAACACGGGGGAGGTTGCACTGGGCTGAAGCAGGTTAGGCCTGGAGGGGTGGGGGTCAGAGCTCAGGGGTCCCTTTTCTGACTGTCAGAGACACTGAGACAGGGAGGGCATCACTATTATCACAGCTGTCGGTGTCCCCTGGGGGAGAGGAGGAGAGCTGGGCGCTGGGTGAGGGGGCGGGAGCAGAGGCAGCAGGGGAAGGGGAAGGGCTGAGGCAGTATTTAACAGCCGTCCTACTTCTACCAGCCCCCCAGGCCTGGACTTGCAAGTGGCTGGAGCCATTTCCATGGGCTGCTGGAGGAGGCCTGGGACGGGGAGGCTGGCAGAAGAAAGGGAGCCCCCAGTCCACCCCAAAAATGTGCTCCTCCACTCCCAGAAGTTGAGCTTTCCTAAGAGCGAGCGTCCTTCCTTGCTCTGGCCCTCAGAAGGCAGAGAGTCTCTGCCCCCGGAACCCAAGGACCTGCACTTACAAACTGGCATGCCTGATGCAAGGTGACAAGGGCAATGAAGGGGCATGGACTTCCTCACTGGGGGCCACAGAAGGGTTTCAAGCTGGTGCAATGGCCGGAGCCCCGGGCTGGGGTCAGGAGCCCTGTCCCTGTGTTCTGCACCTGGCTCATTCCATTTCCCAATGGGAACTATATTTTGCCTTGTGGGATTTTGGCCCCCCACACACGGTAGATGCTCAAGAAAAGCCTGCAGGTTTTGAGGTGAAGGCAGGGGGGAATGTCAACCGGCAGGGAGTTGGGTGGCAAGGAGAAGTCACACCCTCTCATTTTACACATGAAACTGAAGCCCAGAGAGGGGAAGTGACTTCCTCAAGGCTTCACAGCTAATAAGAGGTGAAGAGATGAGAATGGAGCATGCGACTTCCGGGCTGTGCCTTCTCCCCGTCCCCTTGAGTCTGTGCCTATGTAAAGGTACCTATTAGGCGTGGGTGCCACGGGTGGTGTATTGCTGGAGAGTTACGCGGACACGTGTGGACGTGGATTGCATGAAGGGGCTGCAGAGGGTGGGTGGACACATGTGTGTCTTCAGTGTTGTGTGTCTCCTGCATGTTGTGACAGGCGTGTGAGTGAAGGCACTGGAGTTCCTGTGTGACTTCCCTCAGCACTAGAAGGACTGTGGGGGCGGGGTGGGGCAGGCCTGCTCTGGGAGGGGAAGGGGAGGAATCACGAGCCGCCCACCCTCCGACGTGGCAGTGTGCAGGACGGCCCTTGCCTTCAGAAGGCCCTACGCTCCTTGAGAGAGAGAAGTGGAGATTGCAGAAATTGCGTTTCCCTGACTCATGCTTTGGGCTGCGAGCACATTCTTGGCTCCTGGACAGCAGCATCTCAAAGAACAGCCTGTGGCAGCCCTGGCTCCCCAGGGAGAGGGCCCGCCATGAACTAGTTATCTGAGCCTTTCTGGGCCCTGGTTTGGTTTTATCCCGTGTAAAAAGGAGAAAGGGATTGCACTTCCTTCCAATTAACACCTGTAATTAAAAGTGAGGTACTGTTTAGGGTGCCCAGCACAGGGCCTGGCCACAGCAGAGTGCCCCATAAATATCATTTTCCTCTCCTCCCCTTCACTCCCTTCCCGTGGACAAACAGACCTAGTTCAAATCCCAGTTCTGACTGCAGCTTGCTCTCTGCCCTTGAACACACCACCTAGCCTCCCCGAGCCTGTTTCCTCACGCTGACAATGGGGACATTCTTACTTAACTTGCAAGTATTAAATATGATAATACGAACATGGTGGGCACTTAAATAACGTTAGTTTTTGTCCTAGGAGTCTTTAGGGTGAGGACCATGTGAATCTAGCCACTGGGGCCAAAGAAAGCTGTTTCTGCAATACTTGGCAGAACTGGGCCTGCTACCTGGGCGACTCAGTTAGCAGATGGTGTGGGGGAAAGAGGGCTGGGGGTCCAGGGTGTGGGCTCGGGCCCAGCTCCACCTCTGACTTGCTGTGTGAACTTGGGCAAATTCCTGCCCCTCTCTGGGCCTCAGTTTTCCGTTCTGTACAGTGTGGATGCAGTTGGACTCCAAGGTTTTCTATTTCTTGCTGCCCACACCTCTCAGGACTTAGAGATTTCCAGCCGAGCCCCGTGGGAGGCTGGGGGTGGGCAGGAATACCTTCTGCAAGAAGTCTCAGGCACTGGAGGAATCCAGACACAATATGCTGGAGAGTTTCTCTGCATTTCAGACTTTCCCCCCTCAAAAAAGAGTGCTTTTTCAGGAAGTGCAGCCTGGGAATGTGGGGGAAGGGCCGCAGTCAGCAGGGCCTGGGCTGGGCTCAGAGCTAAGAATAAAGTGGCAAAGGCTCTTAAAATTTTTTTGCTGATCTCAGAAATTTAAAGGAGCCGTTGCCTTTCTGTCTTCAGGGAGACTGAGCTTGGAGCCCAGCAGACTCAGGTGGCCACTTCCCATCACTCACTGGCCATGTTTACCCAGTGCCTCTCCTGGGCATGCCCTGTGCCGGGTGTGTCAGAGTGAGAAGGAGAAGGGCCTGCCCATCCAAGGTCTCCAGTGACAACGCAGGGTGATGACACAGAGATAACGCAGCAGGATGCTACGCAGGAGGCTTCTGACCCAGCCTGAGCTATGGTAGTGGTCTGGAGAGGCCAGCAGAGGGTCTTTAGACCCAGCCCCCTCGCTAGGCCTCAGCTTCCCCCTCTGTAAACGGAGGGCATTGGTCCTTTCTACTCTGACCCTCTAGGATTCTGGGTTTATCTAATAGCACGAGCCTCAGTTTACCCTTCCCCCTCAGCGTGGTCACCGAGAGTCACACCACTCAGCTTCCCCCTAAAGTGTTGGTGAGGCCTCAGAGACCTAAGAGAGGGAAGAGTGTGGGAAAAAGGAAATCTCTGTGGGATTTTAACATCTGGACCTACTGGAAACCAAGGCGAAACTCCCCTTCATTCCACCAGCTTTGATGGACCCTTAGCTCACTGGCCAATTTCCATCGGAGGGCCAAGCTGGGGGTGGAGGTGGGGCCAATGGTGGGGTCTGGCCTGGGACCCCGGTGGTTTCCTTGGACAGCAAGGACTTATCCTTAAAAGCCACACACAGTTGAGGCAGGAGGACACTGAAACCCAGGACAGCCGCCCCAGAGAGACGGACACCACCCTGGGGCTGAACAATTTGGTTAACATCCTACCTGTCCTAAGAAAGAATGCGGGGCCGCCTCCGAGGGAGGGTGCTCCCTGTCCATGGAGACACCTGGGTGCTCGCCTTCTCGGGATACTGCACACGGGACTTCCGCTCGGGGCTGCAGACAGGAATGCATGATCTCTGAGACGTCTTGCAGCCCAGGGTCATTAATACTTTTATTATAAGATTTTTGACTCTGAGATTTCACATTCTAAGATTTCTTAGATGGATTCAAAGATTCCACGGGGCTTCGAGTAAGAGACCGTATTCTATGATGATCACCCTAGGATTCAGGTAATCTCCGATTCTTTGACCCTGATCAAAGAGTCTGAAGCTCTTGGCACCTAAGATTTCCCGCAGCCCTTGTAGGGCAACTTGGAGCAACACAGCCTAACCCAGGCTGAGAAGTCTGTCACTACCACCAGGCTGCGGGGGCCAGAGAGGGCCCACCCCCTGCCCCTGCTGCCAGGGACCCAGATGATTCATCTGCTGGGTGCTGGGATTCATTTGCTTCCCAAGATCCAGAGAAGCACCTGGATGAGAGAAGATACTCAGCACAGTTTGTTGACTGAATAAATGAATGAATGAGTGAATGAAGTGTCTCCCTACCCTGTCCCTTCCTCTCCATACTGTGCCCATCTGTTATTTGTCATTTCACTCTTAAAGAAAATTTGGGGAGCTCAGGGGTGTCCTAAATGATCTTTTGACTTCCTGAGCTCCCTACTAACATGCACGCACGTCCCTCAAACGTACATCCTTGAGGGCAAGGACTTTGTCCTGTTCTCAGCTGTGTCTTCAGGACCTAGAACAGAAATGAATACCCCAGCTTAGCTCAGAGCTCAAGGGGCTATCAGCTGTGGGAGGGGGAGGGGAGTGGAGCTGATAGTGAGGCCTGGAGCCTGTGGGAGGGGACCAGACAGGGAGGGGGCAGGGATGACCAAGGAGGGAGAGAGACAGAAAGGGAAAGGAAGTAAGGAATGACTTAGCACCACATTTCACAGCCAAAGGAACAGAGGCCCAGAAAAGGAAAGTAACTTGCTTAGGGTCACACAGCATATTACTTAGTGGACAGCCAAGATTTCCTTCCTGTGCACCCCTTCAGGCCCAGCCAGATCACCTGATGTTCCGGAGTGTCTCCACCTCTGTCTCTCCAAGACTTTCCACGGTGAGGGCCAGCTACTGAGTCTGGTCCATCCCTCTCCCCCTCGGGGCAGTCACTGAGGTTGAGGTTGAGCTTCCGACAAGGTGTTCAGCACAAACTGCAGATGGAGAGGGGCGCTGCCTCCCAACCCCTGACCCCCTCCCCTGACTGAGGGGGGCGCGTGCAGGGGGACCCAATTAAGTCTTAGCTTGGGGGAGAGGGTCCATGGGGGCAGAGCCCCTGCAGGCAAAGGGATGCCGGAAGGAATGTGGCATGTGCGCAGAGCCTGGAGGTGGGAGGAGGCTCCTGTCCCAGGAGCAGGACCCAGGAGGCCCGTGTCCCCTCCAGCCCGGCGGTCAGCACTCCCCCCCGCCCCACCCCCCCGCCTCCAGGACCACAAAGGTCCGGAGTCTCCACTGAGTCGAGGACGCCGCGGACTCTCCAGGTCGTGCGGTCCGGGCCGGCCTCCCGGTGGGGGGGGTCCCCGCTCCCCCGCCCCGTCCGACGAGGGGGGCAGTAGGACCCAGGGGCCGGGAGAGCCCGCAGAGGGAGGGGCGGGAGCCGGGGCGGTTTGGAGGAGGTCTTTGGCTTTTTTTGGTGGAGCCGGGGCGCCCTCCGGAAGCCTTTCCAACTTTCCAGAAGTTTCTCGGGACGGGCGGGAGGAGGGGACGCCATATATAGATCTGGGCAGCGGGGGAGCGGCGGAGAGTGGCATCCGCCCGCGGCTCGAGTGCAGGACTCCCGGCCCGGCCCAGGTGAGGGGGTGCGGCCTGGGCGGCGGGGCGCGGGCGGCCCCCGGGAGGGGCTGGGGGACAACCCAGAGCCGCACTCTGGGGCAGCTGGAGGGTTGAGAATCGAGAACCAGGGGCTGGGGCAGAGGTCAGAACCGGAGGATCTGGAAAGAGTGCAGGGTTCCCCAGAAGTTTGGGGCAGGGGTGGTGATGGCAGAGAGGAAACAGCGGGGCTGCGGGCCGAGAGGCTGAGACTCGACCCTCTGCAAGAACAAGGAAGGACGAGATGGCGTCTGGGGCCCCTTCTAGCAGGGACAGGGAGGCCAGGCCTGCTTTGCACTTCGGCGTGCGTCCAGTTCTGGGGTTGAGGCCCAGGGGCCAGCAGGGATTGGTGGACCAGCCTCCTCCCGGGCTCGTTGCGGGCATCTGAGCTTCCTGCAGGTGGGGGTTGGGGGGAAAAGGAGGTGAAATAGTTTTGGCTTTTCCTGGGCGGGGGTGGGGTAGGGTCTTTGCTCTTGGGGTCCCCATGGTTTGGGAGGAGTCGACAGCGGTGGCTCCATTTCCGATCAGCAGCCTGTGTGTGTAGGTGATGGCAGCTAAAGGAGGGACTTGAACAGCACCCGTCTTCCCCACCTCCCTCCAAAAAGGAGGTGAAGAGTCAGCAGGGTCTGCATCCCCCTACCTAAGGGGGGAGAGAGAGCTGACTGGAAGGCTTTGAGTCACCCACGCTAATTCTGGCCGCTGTCAGCCGGTTCCTGGAGTAACTGCAGGGTTAAGGCTACTTCCAGAGGCCAGGGTTCCCTGCCCCCAGCTTAGGGACATTCCTGAGGGGCTGGAGTGGAAGAGGAAGAATGAAGCGGCTTCCAGCATGGCCAGAGGGCCTGGCCCCGCCTCTTCCCGGGTTTCCGGCTGGTCCCTCTGGGCTGCAGGGCCCGGATGGAGATGGAGGAAGATTAAGGGGCTTTGATTCCCTGAAAGTCTGGCTGGGACCACACCTTCCAGTCCTCAGATGGTTCATCTGCCCATCCCCCCTCCTGAGGCCTCCGGGTCCCCTTCTTTTGTCTCTGGTCACCCGCAGTCCTAGCAGAAATGTTCTTTACTGGCTGTATAACAGGACACCACATCCAGCCTCAGGAGGGGCGCTCTGGGTGTTCCTGGGAGGAAGGAGCTCTGTACCAGGAGGCCTGACCCCCCACTGATCCCTGAGGGATTTGGGGTGGCTCCCTGCCCCCTCTGGCCTCAGTTTCTCACACTGTACAATGAGGTGGACGATGTCCAAGGTCCCTGTGGATCTGGGACTAGTTTTTCCTTCCTTCGTGCAAGGGGTGGTGTAGATGGGGTCCCATTTGGGGGCTGGGTCTTGCAGGCCCCTCCTCACCCCCACCCCAGCTCTGCCCTATCCATCCTCCTCACTCTTCTGTTTTCTTTCAGAATGAAAAAGGCAGGCATTGACCTCCCCCTGAGGCAGTTTCAAGGTACTTTAGACCCCCTCAAGTGTTTGAGACCTTCCCTGGTGGCCCCCCTAGCATCTGCTTCCCTTCCCTCTTACTTAAAAAAACCCGGAATCCAGTCTCAACTCAGTCTGGCTAGCTGTGGGCACAACCCTTGGCTCTCTGATTGTGTATTTTTCTTTGTGGGACTGTAAATCATCTAACCTTGGCCTGAGGGCTGGGATTTCTCTGTGGTGACTTGGGCTCCGCTGCAGGAGTCGGGCTTGCTTGCAGTGACTTGCCTTCCTCCGTTCTGCGGCTGGGTTAACAGGGCAGCCCTTCTCCACAGCTCTGCCTCTCCCTGCAGAGACCCATGTGCAGACCTGAAGCTAAGGCCAGGGAGACGGCATGGCACCCCTGGGACCTGAACCCAGGCCTCCTGCTTCTCAGGCTGGAAGCCCCGCTCTGCCGGCGGGTGGAGATAATTCCGTTTCCAGCCTGCCACGTCACCCGGAGCAGAAGCAGGAGCGCAGCTGTGTGGCTGCCAGAGGAATCCCAAACTAGTGATTTGGAGCTTTCTTGAAAAGCCCCTCCCAACGATTTGAGGTTCTGGTTGGCTGGGGGTGGGGGCTGTCAAGATGGTGTCTGCCACGTGGCAGGGCTGTGATCTGGGCTCCTTGACTCTCTTCCCAGGGATGATGTCTGGACTAGAGGTGGCCTTTGAATGGGGTGACCATATGCCTGTTGTCCTGGCATAATAATTAGTGCCCCGTTTTACTCTCTTAAGTGTCCTCGTTTGTACAATAATTATACAGTCACCCTACCTTTGAGGCTGCAGGCTGGTGGGGGGGAGGCGCCAGGGCTGGGAGGAGGTGGCCTGGGCCCTGTGCTACCCCTCCCCAATCTGTACTTTAGGGTCTTCTCTCTTACCGCCCGCAGTCTGCGCTCCAGGGCACCGGTCTCTCTTGTACCTTCCCCCAGGCAGTTGTGGATCTCAGTGGCCTTCCCTCCTCCCCCACCTCTCTCCCCATGCCCACTCTGCTTCTCCTTTGCACTGCACCTTCAAGGAGGTGCGGCCCAGGGAGGGGGCCCTGCCTGGTTCACAGGAGGGTTGGAGCAGTAGTCTTCCCAGAAACCCAGTGCTCCTGCAGGCAGGCACAAGTCCTGAGGGTCTTCCACCAGGATTCTGAATTTTTGATCTTCCTTGAGGAGGACCATGCGATGGGGTCTGCCCAAGCAGTGGGATCCCAGCCTCCGCCAGGTTTCCTTCCAACCCTTCCCTTTGCTCTGTCATCCCCTCTTCCATTCCACTGCGTGAAGTGGAGGGGAAATGGCCTGAAGGAGGGGGAGTGTGGACATATCCCGTGTGGAAAGACTGTCCTGATCGCAGGCCCCAGCAGGGCAGTGAGGCTTGTCCTAGGGCCACTGCTACTGCTGTGGTTGGAGCGGGGGTGCTGAGGGCACCCCCGTGGCCACAGCACGTGGCCTGTGTGGCGGCGGCTGTCAGATGGGAGGGCAGGGTGGAATCTGAGATGGCTCCAGCTTCCTGGGAGGCTGAACACGTCTAGGCTGCCTCTAGTGAAGGGGAGGAGTGTTGCTGCTCCACTGAGCCAGGACTGACCCCCTCCCCCAGTGTCCTTCCTCTCAGGAAACCCTCCTTCCCCCAGCTTTTGTCCTGGGGATTTCCCATCAGCTCCAGGGCAGTGGGCAGACAGGCAGGGAAGTCCTTGCCAAGTAGAGGCCTCGGGCATGGAGACCTAGACCCGTACAGCTTGGCATGTGGCAACTGAGGCTCAGAGAGGGGTGGACACACAGGCACACACACACACACTGAAGGTCACCCCTTGGGGCAGCAGAGTGGAGCATCTGGGCTCCCCCATTTAATGAGTGAACCAACCAGTGACTCATTAACATCCCAGGGCCCAATGAAAGGCATGGGGGAGGAGCAGGCCTGCAGCTCTGTCCCACATGACATCCTTTGCAGACCCTTGGCCCATCTGCCACTTTTTTCCACTGGAAAAGGGCCCCAGGGTTGTATGAGATCAGAGCTAACCTTTATACAAACCAAGGACCCCAGGTCTGGCCAAGTGGCCTTGGTTTCTGCTCATTCAGGAACAACTGAGGCCTATTGTGCTAGGCACTGGGGAAGTAGGGGGAAACCAGACTGGCTAGGTTTCCTGTCCTCCTGGAGGTCACAGACTAGTGAGGGATGGAAATAATACATAATAAACACCTAAGTCTAAGTGTTATAAGTTCAGTGCAAGAAATCAATAGGGTGGAGGTGGTGACTTGCCAGGAACCCTGCTTTGGAGAGGGAGGTCAAAGAAGGTCTCTGAGAGAGTGGGCAGGCCGAGATCCCCAATCTGGGCAACCCTGAGTTTTCTGGCTCCCCAGAACTCTGGGCTCTCTCCCTCCCATCTCCAGAGGACTTGGTGGCAGCCAGAATGCTGAGGATGGTTGTTGGGGAGGAACGACGAGGGCTTCAGGACCTCCCTCTCTCTGCAGCCCACACAGGTCCTCCGTGGTGCACACAGCCCACCTCCCAGCCATGCACTCCCTCCTGCTCATCAGCACCTTCTGCCTCCTGGCCGTGGCCCTGGCCGCCGAGGTGAAGAAACCCACGGCCGCAGCAGCCCCTGGCACGGCGGAGAAGCTGAGCCCCAAGGCGGCCACACTGGCTGAGCGCAGCGCCGGCCTGGCCTTCAGCCTGTACCAGGCCATGGCCAAGGACCAGGCGGTGGAGAACATCCTGCTGTCACCCGTGGTGGTGGCGTCCTCGCTGGGGCTCGTGTCGCTGGGCGGCAAGGCGGCCACGGCGTCGCAGGCCAAGGCGGTGCTGAGCGCCGAGCAGCTGCGCGACGAGGAGGTGCACGCGGGCCTGGGCGAGCTGCTGCGCTCGCTCAGCAACAGCACTACGCGCAACGTGACCTGGAAGCTGGGCAGCCGCCTCTACGGGCCCAGCTCGGTGAGCTTCGCCGACGACTTCGTGCGCAGCAGCAAGCAACACTACAACTGCGAACACTCCAAGATCAACTTCCGCGACAAGCGCAGCGCCCTGCAGTCCATCAACGAGTGGGCCGCGCAGACCACCGACGGCAAGCTGCCCGAGGTCACCAAGGACGTGGAGCGCACAGACGGCGCGCTGCTCGTCAACGCCATGTTCTTCAAGCGTGAGTCCGGGGCCGGGCGGGGCCGCCTCCTTGGCAGCCCCTGGCGGTTAGATCTTAGATTGGTATTCTGTGCCAGGCACTTCGCTGCTTCTCGTTCAGTCCTCGAACCGACCCGTGGAGGCAGGCACTGGTATCAACCATTTCTAGTAGGAGAAACTCGGGTCAGGAGGTGTGGGGTGTGTCTACAAGAACAGGGCGGGGATGCAGGCCCAGCAGAGGGACTCCGGGGCTGTGCTCCTGCTGTGTTTCACCACTTGAGCGTGCTGTTGTTTGGAATCAGTAAAATTCGATCATCAGTTCTGCCTCAGTGAGCTGGAGAAAGGCCCCACACCTGCGATCATGCCTAATCCTAAAGCAAGCTGGAGACAGGTAGAGTTACCTCCATTTCACAGGTTTGGAGGTGACAGAGCAGGGACTCAGGCCCAGGCGCATCTGTGTTGAATTGAAGATTCGATTTGGGGTTAGTGAGTATTTTTGAGTACAGTTGTTCCTCAGTATCTGTGGGGGATTGTTCCAGGACCCCTGTGGATACCAAAATTCAGGGATGCTCCTGCCCCCTAGTTGGCCCTCAGTATCGCGGGTTCCGCATCCACGGATACGGAGGACCGACTGTACCTGTGTGGACAGTTCCTCTCGTGGTGTGTGAGGATGAGGTAACCCCGTTTTACCTAGGAGGGGTGAAAGGTCTCACAGCCAGTCAACGGCTGAGTCTGGATTTGAACAGAAGTCTGATTGTGACTTGGGGCAGGGTTCAGGCCATGTCACCCATGCATGTCTTTTTGGGTCATTTTTCTGGCCGTGGAGACAGAACTTGCAGCCACGAATTAAGGGTGGTGTTGGGGCACTCCCAGCCCACTCCCTGCCCAGGGCACAGACCCCTCAGTTAGCAGGTGAGGTTAGCAGGAAGTTAGCAGGAAGCCCAGCTCAGCACATGTTCCCCAAATGCCTGACTGGCACTGGGACAGAGGGTGGACATGCAGGTGGCTGAGGGTCTTCCTTCTGAGAGAGTCCCCTGTCCTACGGAAACAGCCAGGCCCTGACTGTAGAGAGCCCTATCTTCAGACAGCATGTCCTGGGGCCAAAACTCCCGCCCCCAAAGCAGGGAACCTGTACTCTGTCGGCTGGGTGCTCAGGGGGCAGGCGGGCTGCAGCGGAGCCCCGAAGACTGGAACAGAGGCCTGTGGCAGGATAAATTAGGGTGTGCAGTTGCGGGTTGGGGGCTGCGATTGTGTTTCGAGGTGAGGGCATGTGTATCTGACCTGGTCTTCTACCTCCCACTGCAGCCCACTGGGATGAGAAATTCCACCACAAGATGGTAGACAACCGCGGCTTCATGGTGACCCGTTCCTACACCGTGGGTGTCACGATGATGCACAGGACAGGTAGGTGCCTCGCAGAGCGGGGGGCTGAGGTGGGGCTCCAAGGGTGCTTGGGGCCTGGCCTGCCCCCTCCCCACCGTGTGCCCAGGGCCCTCTCTGCGCTCTTCCAGGCCTCTACAACTACTATGACGACGAGAAGGAAAAGCTGCAAATTGTGGAGATGCCCCTGGCCCACAAGCTCTCCAGCCTCATCATCCTCATGCCCCACCACGTGGAGCCCCTCGAGCGCCTGGAAAAGCTGCTGACCAAAGAGCAGCTGAAGACCTGGCTGGGGAAGATGCAGAAGAAGGCCGTCGCCATCTCCCTGCCCAAGGGGGTGGTGGAGGTGACCCACGACCTGCAGGTGAGGGGTGGCCCAGCTCAGGGGCCTGCAGGGCTTGGAGGAGGGGGTTGCCTGGGGCACCCATTCACCAGCTTGGCAGGTCTGTCCTGAGCCCCCTGGGTGTCCAGGCAGTACTTGGCTCTGCTGGGGAGGAGGCATGGGCCCTGCCCTTGGGAAGATGGTGCTAACATCAGTAACTAAATATAATTGAGGACTTCCTGTATGCCAGGCAGTCTTCTAAGCACTTTATATATACTAAAATCTTAATCGTCAAAACAACTTTATTAGGTGGGACTATAAACCTTATCTTACAGATGAGGAGACAGGCTCAGAAAGGTTAACTATCTTATCCAAAGTCACACAGCTAGTAACTCAGACATCTGGCACCAAGCACGCCCTCAATCCTATGCTGTGCTGCCTCTGAGGATCTGAAGTGCCCCAGTTACAGACTGTTCGGCTGGAGGCTCGTCCCCCATGAAATAATATGACTTCCAGCTCTGGGTCACCTGGGATGAGTGGAAACTTAACCTACCCACTCAACATTATTTCCCCGTCACGACCACCCTGGGTGGTGGGCAGCAGCTCAGAGAGAAGCGGTGACTGGCTGAGGTCACCCGGGCTGGTAAGTGGTGGAGTCGCAATTGGTCCTCCAGGTGAAAACTCGGGGAGGGAGAGCAAGATTTTTGACCTACTCAAAAGGGAAAACTTTCATCTCATTCTCATGCTGGCTGCCAGAAATGGTTCCTTGGCAGGCCTCACCCACAGAATTGAGTCAGACTTGCTGCTGAGAGAGCGTGGAGAGAGAAAACTTGAGATGAAATGGGGCTTGGGCTCCAAGCCAGACACTAGTGGAACTGGTTCGGTCGGTACCGTAGGTGGCACTGAGGTTTCCAGAGAGAAGCCATCACTGTCCCCCTCCTGGGCCTGTCCCGACTCTTCCCAGCCCCTTCTTCTGCAGTGGCTGTTATCTGACCCCCTTGTCCCCTTCTTTCTCCCGTGTCTTCCTGGAACCCCAGGGGGACACACTACCCACCACTGGAGTCCATGGGGTAGACTGAGTTGGGAAATTTGAAGTGTGTGACTTGTGCGAAGTCATCGAGACTGGCATAGACTAGAACACCTGTCTCAGGACTCCCTGACTCTCAGGACCCCTGTTTGGCCCTGCCGGGGAAGTGGACTGTCTTGCAAAAGTCTCGGCCCTGGAGGCTGCTGTTCACTAGGCCAACAGTCCTTTACTGGTGCCTCTTCCACACTGAGAGCCAGGGAGAGCCCTGGACGTGGGCTCTGCCCTGGGGGAGCTCTGAGGCGGTGGGAGGGACAGACAGGACCAGACACCGACAGACAGGGGAGGCCAGGGGGTGCTGAGGCCCAGGGAGGCACAGCTCCAGGCTTGTGGAATAGGGAAGGCTTCCTGGAAGACGTGGTGTCTAACGAGGCCCGCAGGAGAGACAACGGCCATCGCGGATGCAGGTTGATCAGTGAGGCTGTGACGTGGAGAGCAGGGTGGGGCGTGCTAAGGGGTGAGGCTCCTGTACAAGCACAGTCCATGTGTGAAAGAGCTTGTGCTTGGCCTCTAAGGGCTGTGCAGAGCCATGGAAAAGGGTGTGTGGGGGAGGGTGGTTAACTTTTTACTATGGAAGTGTATAAAAATATATTAAAAATAGATAGTGTAGGGGCCGCCCGGTGGCGCAGCGGTTTCGTCCGCGCTTGGCAGCCCGGGGTTCGCCGGTTCGGATCCCAGGCGCCCGCTGACGCACTGCCTGTCAGCCATGCTGTGGCGGTGTCCCATATAAAGAGGAGGAAGATGGGAAGGATGTTAGCCCAGGGCCAGTCTTCCTCAGCAAAAAGAGGAGGATTAGCAACGGATGTTAGCTCAGGGCTGGTCTTCCTCACCAAAAAAAAAAAAAAAAAAGATAGTGTAACGACCCCTCATGTATCCATCACCCAGCTTCGATGGTCCTCAACTCACGAGCAATAAGGATTCATCTAGGCACACCCATTCCTCCCCCATATTTTGAAGCAAATCCCAGACATCATAACAGTCTGGAAAGATTTTAAGTCTGATAGGTGCCCTTAGATCAGTCTTTCTCAAACTCGAGTGTGCCAGGAATTGCCTGGAGAGATTGTTAAAAAAAGGTTCCGGGTCACCCCCAGGATGGTGATGCAGTGGCTCTGGGCTGGGGTCAGGGGATGTGCATTTCATGGAAGCTCCTGGTGATGCTGACGCTGGCTGTCCATGACCCACACCTTGAGAAGCACTGGTCAGGATTGCTGGGTGGAGCCAGGGATCAGTTCTGCCTCTTTCCGCCGAGTTGCAGTTTCCTCATCTGTGAAGTGGTGATCAGAAGCTCTTCCAGGGTTGTCCTGAGAATTAAGGTGGTGGTTTAAAGTGCCCACGCCATGTGTGGCACACCGAGGGGGGCCAGGGAGTGGCTGTGAGGAACAGGGTGGGGAATGGCGGGCAGTGTGGGTGGAGGGGGAGAGTCTAGGAGCCTTGCCCACCGTGGCCTCACCTGACACCCACCTGCTCCCACAGAAACACCTGGCTGGGCTGGGTCTGACTGAGGCCATCGACAAGAACAAGGCAGACCTGTCGCGCATGTCGGGCAAGAAGGACCTGTACTTGGCCAGTGTGTTCCATGCCACCGCCTTCGAGTGGGACACGGAGGGCAACCCCTTTGACCAGGACATCTACGGGCGCGAGGAGCTGCGCAACCCCAAGCTCTTCTACGCCGACCACCCCTTCATCTTCCTGGTTCGAGACACCCAGAGCGGCTCCCTGCTGTTCATTGGGCGCCTGGTCCGACCCAAGGGCGACAAGATGCGAGACGAGTTGTAGGGCCCCAGGGTGGGCATGGGATGGCAGGAGGCAGCTGAAGGCTCCTGAGACACATGGGTGCTATGGGGTGGGGGGGCTGAGGTACCGACCTTGGATGTTCCACGGGGTGGGGGGGGTGGGGAACAGCAGGCTCCTGTGTCTGAGCAGACCTTCCGGGCCAGAATTCACTCCGCTTGGACATGGGGCCCGAGATGCCATGATGCTAAGCCCAGACAGCCCCCCTCCTGTGGGTCCTGGGCAGTAGTCGGGGGCCCTGTCCTCGGAGAACTAGGATCAAGCCGGCCTCAATCAGTGTTCATATTTATAGCCAAGCTCTTTCTCCTCTGTGAGACGGAATCGGGCTGGGGGCCCAGCCCAGCCCTTGTGGAATGGGAGCCCTGTCTTCCTGACACTGCCCCCACCTCAGCCCCTCCCCAGCTCTGTCCCAGTCTTCTCCCAACTTCCCTCAACTACAAAACTCGGTGCTGCAGCCCCTGGGACAGGCACCCCCACAATGGCCCTGGCCGTAGTGAGGGGGTCGGGAAATGGCTCACTGGGGGGGCTCCTGGGCAGACTCTGGTCAGGCATCATGGGGATGAACTTTTTTTTCCTTTTTTAGATGTTCAAAGATGGGGAGGGAAGGAGAGAAAATGAGCCCTTGTTCCTATTAAACCAAGAACTTATTTGTACAATTTTTTTTTCAATAAAACTTTTCCAGTGAAATTTTGTTGGCGCACGGAAGATGATTGGATCAGGAGATTCCCATGTCATTCTTCTCAGTGGACCTCAGGGGACAAGGGCTCCTGTTAAGCCAGGGTTGCTACCAACAGCCCATATCAGGCCCTGAAATCCTGCAGATGATATGCGTGCAGGCCCACCGCGTGCTGACTTGGGGAATCGTTTCGGCTCTGGCTGCCCTGGAGAGGTTGTGGCTGTGGGGCCGGAGTGACAGCGCTGGACCGGGAGCCCAGGGCGTCTGGTCCTGCTGTGAGGGCCCCCGTCTTCAGCCCCTGAGCCTTTCACTTCAAGCAGACCCATCCACATCCAGGGCCAGAGGGTACAAGCCCAGGCGGCCTGACCAGGCAGGGCTTCCGAAGGAGGGAGTTTGTGGGATCCCTGATGTGTGTTTGGGTTTGTAACAGGAGAGGAGGAGGGACCTGACAGCCCTCCTCCTGTTGGTTCTCTCTCATCCTCGGGGCCCCTGACACCACACCTCAGGGAGGGAGAGGGCAAGTGGGATGCACAGGACAAGATCTGTGGCCAGGGAGGCAGAGGAGCAGAGGAAACTGGATTCGAGCCCCGTCTTTGCTGTTTGCCGCTGTGTGGACTTGGACAGGTCACTCCCTCTCTCTGGGCACCTTTCTGCCTTCCCTCTGCCAAAACTCTGCCCTGGAGGTTGTTGGTCCACGGAGGGAGCCCCTGCCTGGCTGGGCAACCCAGTTGGAGTCCTCCAAGATGTGAATGGGGCTGCAGAAGGGCCAGCTAATTCACTCCCATTATTACCACAATGGAATTTTAACACAACTGTTCAGAGCTCCAGGTCTGTCCTGTGCTGTGGGCCCAGTAAATTCCATCTCTGCCCTCAAGGGCTTCATCTAGAGACTGAAACTTAGGGACAGTGACATGTGTGCTCAGTTCTCATTGTGTTCCAGTCCCCTGGGTCATTCTGTTCCCAGACGTGCCACATTTAATTCTCTGCCTCAGGGCCTTTGCACTAGCTGTTTTTTCTGCCTGGCAAGTGGTTCTAGATCTTTGCAGGTCTGCTTTTTGACATTCAGACCTCAGCTTGAATGGCATCTGCTCAGGGAGGCCTGCCCTGACCACCCGATATAAGCAGCTCCTCCTCCACCTCAGCTTCTCTACCATGTTTTCTCGTTTTCCTGACTCCTTAGTGCTAGGAATTATCCACCTAGTGACACATTCACTGTCCCCACTACTAGAAGCTCATGAGGAGAGGGACCACATCTTGTCCATCACCATGTGTCCTGCATCTAGATGCAGCATCACACACATAGAAGGCACTCAGAACATACCTGCTGAGTGAGTGAGTCCAAAAGCTGTCTAGAAGAGCACCAGGGCCATGGGAGGCCAGAGGTGGAAGCCATGACTGCATGAGGAGATCAAAGAAGGCTCCCTGGAGGAGGTGACGTGGGGGTGCCTTGAAGGGTGAGTAGGCATTTAATGATTTTGATAATACCAGCTGGTACTACCTTTGTGTTTTGCTCCTACTATGTACCAAACATTATGTCAGTCACTTGATACATATAATTTTATCCAAGCCTCCTAACAGCTTGGCTAAATTGGGATTATCCCCATTTTACAGGTGAGATAACCGAGGCTGAGAGAGGTTAAGTGACCTGCCTGAGGCCCCACAGGCGTGGGACTGAGCTGGGAACTGCTCCTCATCAATTGGATAGTTGTTCTTCCTCTGTGCCACACAGGAAGGGCAGGAGAGGAACTGGCCAGATTCTAGTAATAAAGCTGCATAACCTGCTTGCAGTCTCTGGATGTCGTCCCACTAACCCGCACAGTAGCCCAGCTAGGTGGAAGTCATCCTAATCGTGCAGGTGCAGCTTGGAGATGGGCAGAGACGGGACTAGAACCCAGGAGCCCTGGACCCCAAGTTCATCCTGCAATGGCTCTCCCACCAGGTGGGAGTCGGCAGCGGAAGAAGCCAGGCCTGGGTGTGGGGGCCACACAGACGACACAAACAGGGCCCTGACGCCACCTGCCTCCATCCAGGCACAGGTGGGGAGGGTGGGGGAGGTCTGCGCGCCCACCTTTCCCGGAGAGGTGGAGTTGCTGGTGTGGAGGGTGGCTGGGTGGTGGCTGAGGTGGGTAGGTCAGGGTTGGCCAGGGGTCAGACCACCATGTCAGTGCCCCCAGGGGCCCATCACAGCTGTGTGGGGCCTTCCTGCCACCTGGAGGGACCTCCCTGTTATTCCCACCACGGTGCTGGTTAAAAATCTCAGAGAGATGATGCCCGTGCTGCATGGTGAGGGGCCCGGATGGGATGCAAGTGTGGGGAGATGGGGAGGAACTTTCCCCTGAGCGCCGACTGTGTGCCCTGCACTGCTGTGTATAATCTCATTTATTCCTCAGAGCCTCCTAAGGGGGAGCTCTCACTGTCCCATGTTTAGATAAGGAAACTGGGGCTCAGAGAGGTGAAGTGACCAGCCCAAGGCCACCCAGCAGGTCAATGACAGAGCCTGGCCTATATGGGAACCCAGGTCTCCTGGCTATGGAGGAGAGAAGTTGTCGACACACATGCTTTCCGCACTCCACAGTTCGTAGGGGGAGTCACCAGTGGGATGCTATATAACATTTACCCCAGTCGCTGCAGCATGGGACTTATTATCTTGCATCTTATGGATAAGGAGACAGACTCCAGCTGAAACCTCCTTGAGAGCAGGCCCTTGTCTGCCCATGTCCTGCCAATCCCCATACCTATCACAACCCCTGGCATGTAGGTCGTGACTAATAAATTCTCATGCAAAGGAAGTGGTCCAGTGGGTGCTCTGATGCTTAGCGGCAGAGGCATTGGAGCTTGACAGACCTGACGAGAATCCCAGCTCTGCCACTTCTAGCTGGTGACCTTGGGCCAGCTACTTAACTTCTCTGAGCTTCAATTTCCTCACTAGTAAGATGAGAATAGCAGTACTTACCTCATAAGGTTGTAGCGAGAATTAAATGAGGTAACCCATGGTACTTGGCAAATATTATGTGGCCAAGGAATATTAGCTATTAATAAGAGGAGGTAAGTAACTCAAGATCATATGACAGAGCTGGGATTTGAACCCTAGAGCTGCATGGGAAAGAGGGAAGGAGGCATTCCAGAGAGGAACAGAGGTGCGGCAGCTGGACCGGGCATGGTGAGCTTGGGACACAGTTGGGGGGGCCTGTGGGAGGTGGGGGTGAGAGATGGAGAGGGGCCTGGGTGCCAGGTGGCGGGTTGAACGCTCTCAGAGAGGCTGGGGGGAGGGGGTTGTTGGGGAGGCCCCAAGGTCAGTGAATGGCAGTTACTAGGAGCAGAGCAGATGGTTGGGCCCCTCCCGCCCTCCATCGCCCTCTCCCCAGAGCCTCATTCCTTCTCACCACCTCCCCTGGACTCACTTCCCTCTTCCCTTTTGCTCATGTTGTCTCCTGCCTAGTTTTAGGCCCCATCTCTGCCTGTGGAGCCCCTCCTCATTCCTTCACAGTCCTTCAAACGGACCCAGGACCCTTCCCAGCCCCCCGTCAGAAGCATGGCTTCCTCCGCGCTCCCAGCGCTCTGTCGAAGCGCCTCTGAGAGCACACGCTGCATCTTCCCTCCGGGTGCTCTTGGGGCACCTGATCCTTCACCACATCTTACTGTCACCATTCTCCCTTTCTCTCAGTGTGACAAGGACATGTCTGCTCAGCTCCTCCTCACTCCCATCTCCAGTGTCTCGTTTGTCAGGCGGGGAGCACCGAGGCATGCCCAGGCACGGGCTGACCCACCTGGCTGTTCCAGCAAGGATTCTGACGCTTCACACACACACGGAGAAGCAGTCAGCTCTCATATTCCCTTTTTCCACGTCATTCCTCCATTCACCCACTCTGTATGAGCCAGAGATCACGAACTCAGCGGGGAGAGGAGAGGAGGCCCGAGAACGGGAGGGCAGTGCTAAGCTGCGTCATATAATTTATCAAGATGTGAGTTTGATGGCAGAGTCACCAGATTACATTGTCAGCTAGTTGAATTCACAGCACTGCTAGGCCTTGAGTGAAATTTAGGGCACGGATCTCAGGGAATTAGGGGACATATGGGAGGATTTGGATGAATTAGAGCACCCCGAGCTCCATGAACCCCATCGCAGCAGAAGCTGCAGAAGACCCTTGCCTGAAGACCTTGAAATGACCTTGCCTTGGAAGTTACCCTGCAAAGCATTTAGTTGTTTATTGTGGAGTAACAAGCCACTCCACACTTGGCAGCTTAAAATGACAATTCATTCTTTTTCACAGTTCTGCGGGTTGGCTGGGCCGTCCTTCCACGGGTCTTGTCTGGGTTCACTCAGTGACTGGATGCTCATTCACCGGATGCTGGACTCAGCTGGGATGGTGGGGATGGCTGGGCGCGGAGCCTCTCACGTGCCCGGTCCTGCATCCCTGGCTTCTTCCTGGCACGGGGGATCAGGGTTCTGAGAGGATGAAGGCTACAGCTAAGCCTCTGAGGCCTGGGCTCTGCAACTTGCTTCGTGTCACCTTCCACCACGTTCTGTCGTCAAAGCAATCATGAGGCTAGCCCAGATTTGAGGGGTGAGGAATAGGCTGGCTCTGGGTGGAAGGAGCAGCAAAATATCATGGGCACATTTTCAATCTCCCACCCAGGGGGAGGCCGGTTCCCTTCGTGCCCCACTCCCATTGTCTCCAGTCCCATAGCTGGAGTTAGTGTTTGCCTGACTTAGGGGACTAGTTCCAGAGTCAAATCTGGGAGGAAGAACATACACATCAAAAGAATTGCAAGATTTTGCTAATTTACATCAGCACAAAATCTGGATAACGTGTGGGAATGTTTTCTGCAGGGGCTAGTCCGTGGAGGGAAGAATATAATTTTCACTGGGCTGAATTGATTAATATGGAGACATTCACCTGAGAGTCTAGACTGAGTGTGCAGCGTGAGCAGCGAGGAGTGGTTTTCATTATTTGCTTAGCTGGTTGACTGAAACCTGGATTCAACGAGGCCTATGCCTCACTGATGTTGAAAGGCCAGAAATTCCCTGCTTTAATATAGAGGAAGGAATCCAAAGAGGAAGGGACAGGGAATGCTGAGGAGGCTTTACCCTGTGTGACCCCCCCATGTACGCCCTAGCCAAGTTCCACACTCCTGCTTCCTTTTATAGAACCTGGAAGAAACTCCCTTCACCAAGGCATCGAGAAATACAGTCATGAGGGGGAACGTGATGTGGTACTTATTCTCTGCACGCAATGATACTAGTGGAAGATGCTGCCACGGAAGTGGGCTCCATGACTTGAGTGGAAGTGATGGGCTCCTAGGGGAGTAGAGCGCACACAGCAGCACTTGGCCACCGGGACACCAGATGTCAAGTGGCAATCAGAATGGTCTAACCCACAGATGTCTTTAGCGAAGGTGAATTGGTCAAGGGTCAAATAGGACCAATGGGACCAACCAGATAGGCAGCCTCTGAGTCCTCCTTAATCTGAATTATAGAAACAACAAGACGATAAACAAACAACCCTCCAGGTTGAGCAGTAGAAGCCTGACTTGAGCCACTATGAAAGGGAACCTTGGTCCCTCACTCAGGGCCCCCGGAATGGAAGAGAGGCCAGTACCCTTCAAAGAGGACCCTTCAGTAGCACCCCAGATACATACTGTAATCTTCCTTGTAGCCTGCCTTCCACAAAGCGTCCTGGGCCATTTGTCAGAGAACTGTGCTCTGTGAAAGGAAAATAGACTTTTCAGGGATTAGCAGACCTTGAGTCTATCGAAGGCTAATTCCTGAGGACACAGAAAGCCACTGTGTAGAGGCTCAGGTGGGTCAGGTGACAACTGGAGTTTTGACCCAAGTCCAGGCATAGTGCACCCACTGGGACTCTGGACTCATCTGGCAATTATTTTCTTCCTTTCAGGATGTATAATTGAACTTTACAGGAGAATTCACACATGAGCCTCCAGATGTGTGGAATAAGGGCGATTATGGTAAAAAGGGTCAAGTGGGAGCCCCTGGAACTTCCTCTTCTTACTCATCAATAAACTGACGGAAGGGAGCACCTCCGGGAGCATCACAGAAATCGTGCCATCATCAAGACTTGAAGGCTGCAGGGTTCCCGTCACTTCCCATTGGACTCACCTGTTCGGTCTGTGCAGAAGGCACAGGCCTTAGAGAATGACAGGGATGTGTCCTAAGCTCACTCAGGTGATGGTTCCAGCTGGAGTTGCTATTCTAGGTGTGGTCTTTCTATGGGAGCAAATATACATATTTTTTTGTCACTTGATGTGAAACCATTCATCTGAAAAAAAAATTTCTTTTCTCTTCCTCTATAGAAAACACCAGAAGTAGGTTTCTTTCTCTTGGCAGGGACAGCAGTACAGCTTTCTCATCTTGTCTTGAAACTTGTCAAGTCTCTAGTTCTCTTTCACTTTAATCTAAGGGGATTTTGATCATCCTCCCATATCACAGGACATCATCCTTGTCCACTACATCAATTACACCATCTTCCTAGGATTTGGAGAATGGAAGGTAGCAAGTGCTTTAGGTGCATTGATAAGATACTGTAGGGGAGGAAGAATTGTTCCTCTACCCTCCAGGTCCTTCTGGCTGATCTAAGAATGAAATTGACATGAGACAGAATAACAGGAGAAAATCAAACAAATTTTAATAACGTGCGTACATGGGAGAAACCCAGGAAAATTGAGTAACTCACCAAAATGGCTGAAGCCACCACCTTAAATACCATCTTTAGTTAAAGACAAAGGAGGATGTTGGGGGTAGTGGTTTGAGACTTCCAAGGGGAGGAAGGCAATTTACATGGAGATGGAAAAGCAAATGTTTGGTAGACAAATGTTTGCTGGGCTGGCTGTAGACAATGTGACCTGAGAGAGAACTCTGATAAAAATGGGCTTAGCAAGGTTCCTCCCAGACTACCACACCTAGAGTTATTTATCGTGATAGCTCCTTCCCGGGACAGGCCTTCTATCTTAAATTTCTTTTAGGCAGTTAGGGGAAAGATCAAAGTTTCTTTCTGAGTCTTTGTTCTTAAAAATAATCAACCCAGGACCAGCCCCAGTAGCCTAGTGGTTAAGTTCGGTGCACTCTGCTTTGGCGGCCTGGGTTTGGTTCCTGGGTGTGGACCTACACCACTCATCTATCAGTGGCCATGCTGTGGCAGTGGCTTACATACAAAAAGAGGAAGATTGGCAGCAGATGTTAGCTCAGGGCGAGTCTTCCTCAGCAAAAAAAAAAAAAAAAAAAAAAAAAAAAATCAAGCCAATGAGATATTTTTGGGGTGGCAAATTCTGATCCCCCACAATACAAGTGTGCTGAGAATGGGACATAAATTCCATGAGAACATCGGGGCCTGCCACCTGAGTGGTTTCTGGGTGTTCAGTCGTGTGAATCATGCCAGGAAAGCTGTGTATTAGTGAGGGTTCTCCAGAGAAACTGAATCCATAGAAGAGACAGATATAATGTATGTAGACAGACAGATACACATACAGAGACTTATTATAAGGAATTGGCTTACAGGATTGTGGAGGCAGAGAAGTCCCAAGGTCTGCAGTTGCCAAGCTGGAGACCCAGGAGAGCTGATGGTGTAAGTTCCAGTCTGAAGGCAGGAGAAGACTGATGTCCAAGCTTGAAGACAGAGCAGAGAGCAAATTCTCCCTTACTCAGCCTTTTGTTCTATTTAGGCCTTCAACAGATTAGATGAGGCCCACCCACACCGGGGAGGACACTCTGCTTTACTCAGTCTACAGTTCACATGTTAATCTCATCCCTTACAGGCACACCCAAAATAATGTTTGACCAAATATCTTGGCACCTCTGTGGCCCAGTCAAGTTGACACATAAAATTAACCACCACATCCTGCAAAGTGAAAGAACTTGCTGTGCTTTCTATCCCCTTAGTTGTGGTAAGAAAGAAGCACACCTGTTGGGCTTCTGCGTATTTTGGAGGTGATATATATCACAGTTTGGTGTGCTGCTCTGGTTCATCTACTGAGTCACCTGTAAGGCTGCCAGCTTTGTGTGGAGCCCAAAGCACGAAAAGGCTTCCAGGTGGTCCAGGCTGAAGGCAGGCAGCCTTCCACATAGCCCTGATGACCCAGCAGACCCAAAGGCGGTTCAGGTATCTGCAGCAGATGAGGATGACGTCGGAGCCCACGGCAAACCCTAACAGAAGAACCACAACGGGGTATCTAGGATTGGGGAGCAAACCCCGGCACTTCTTGGCAAGCAATATTCCTCGTTTTGAGGAAGAGCTCTCGGCTTGCTGCTGGGCCTAGCTGAGAACGGTCCCTGTGTGGGAGGCACCAGCGACTGTGAACGTAATTACTGACTGTCACACGATCTTCTCTTTTCTCAGGAATACTTGGGGTGTATGTGCCCAATGACTGCTAACTGAGATGTCAGTGAATCTTGTAGCAGGTGTGAAAACACACTCTATTTCCCCCTTTTTCACCCTCTATTTACTGGAATCCGGCTTCTGTTCCCTCTACTCCAGAGACTTTGCAATTGCCAAGTTCACCAGTGATCTCTTTATTGCTAGTGCAATGGATACTTTAAAAAATTATTTTGGAAATATGGAAAATTTCAAACATACATGAAAGTTGAGAGAAGACTATAATGAATTTCCATCTACCCACCACAAAACTTCAATATGTATCTACATTTTACCCATTTTGTTTAATAGACACATTTTAATCCATATCATAGGGAAGCGTTCATGGTTTCTGATGCTGTTGACCCCTTCCTCCTTGGTGCTTTCCCCAAGGCGACATGCTTTTCTAGTTCTCCTCTGACCTCTCTGCTGCTCCGTAGCCTCCTTGCTCTCCTGTCCCCTAGACGTTGGTGTTTCCCAGGGCTCGGCCTTGGACCCTCCTCCTCTCACTTTCCACACTCTCCTGGGTAAATGTACCCTCTCTGTGGACTGGGGAGGCCCACATTTCAATGAGGTCCCCATCTCTGCCTTCAGCCCAGACCCCTGTCCCAGGCTGAGACCACTATATCTAGAAGTCTCCTACACACCTCTCCCTGGCTGTCCCATGGACCAAACTGAGTTCATCCTGCTTAAACCCTCTGCTTCCCGCATTCCCAATCATCCACTCAACCCATAGTTATTACAATCTTACTGGGTATATAAGGAAAACTGGAAGAATTTGGAATAAGCAAAGAAATCACTGTTATAATAAAAAAAAGATGGACAATAACAAGTGTTGACAAGAATGTGGAGAAATTGGAACCCTCATACATTGCTGGTGGTAATGGATTATGGGGCCACTGAGGGATGGGCTCAGGTGTGGATGGCCCCAGGGGTGTCTGGAAAAACGGCACAAACACCGCACAACCTGGGCAGACTTTGGGAGCTCCCAGCCAAGCATGCTGCAGGGATAGTGGGGCCTCCAGTGCCCCCCTGGCTTGGGCTGGGACAGTCATAGTGACGACCTGTGTGGCTTCTTCTCAGGACGGCCTAAGCCTCCTGGAATTGTAACTAGCCCCAGAGAGAGGGTGATGCTCCAGGAAAATGACTAGTGTTCCCGTCCCTGCCAACTCTGGCAGTGAGAGGAGGGGGCTCCCACCAGACTTAATTTATCACAATAAAGAATATCACAGTAAGGAAGTGTGGTGTTTCTTAGGCCCTGAGTGCCATGATGTAATTCATATATAGTATTACAAATTGTGATATGGGTGGGGGAAGACGGGGTGGCCATAGAGACAGAGAGAAGAGGGCAGATTCATTATTTATTCAGCAAGTAGAGGGGACAGGTCTTAGTGATGGATTGGAAGTGGAGGGGTGGAGACTGTTGCAGAAAAGAAAAAAATTTTTCTAGGTTTCTAACTGAGAACTGGGTCAACCAGAGTGCATTCCCCATCCCCGTCCTCTAGACGATCCATCCACGCCACGACAAAAGCTCCCAAAGGTATTGAAACCGGCAAACAGCCATTTGATGATTAAGCGGCTAGTAATGGGGGGGAATGGAATTGGCCATCCCAAAATATGTCTCTGCCTGCTGGAAAGATACTTTAACCCCCAACCCCCACTAACTGAACAAAAGAGTTTGGGATGGGAGCCCTGCTCACAGAACAGGCCATCTCCATAGACATCACCAGGTATCAGGGGTTCCTTGCTAAGCCCATTCTTGGTTCTGGTTACCCTGTGTAAGAGACATTTACATTTGCAAAGGGAATCTCCATTCCTAAAGGTATCTTCTTCCCTGTACCAGGAAGAAGGGTGGGGAACGCCTAACCTAGAAACTTGTCAGAATGGAAGGCAAGAACTTAAATTTGCATGATAACCTTACCCATTGTTAATTGTGCTGTTTGGGGACTCCCACTAGGTTCCTATAGACATCTCCCTGGGGCCTGGGTCACCATGGTAATGGATTTTTTGAGCTATTTTTTCAGGAGCCGCCATTCTGTGGACATGCCTCCTAAAAAGAGGCCTGAAGCCTGACTACACTTGCCCAGATCATCAATTACCTCGTCTCTCCTCACCTCCAATCATTTCAGACCACCTTGCCCCCTACCCCATAAATATCCCTGAGGCCCTGTTTTCGGGGAAGCGGATTTGAGACTCATTCTCCCGTTTTCTCACTTGGCTGCCTTGTGATTAAACTCTCTCTCTACTGCAATCTCACCGTCTCAGTGTTTGGCTCTGGGCGGCGGGCAAAACGGACCTGGCGCGGTAACAGTATCGCTCCTGTGCGACCTGGCCCCTGTCGCCTACTCTCAATCCACACGGACCGTCTCCTCGCTCCGCCAAGAAATCATAAGGTGCCGAGGCGGGGCGGGAACCTGGCAGGCGTTAGGAGGGGGTGTGTGTGTGAGAAAAGGAAGAAAATCGCGGCCTTTCCTCGATCAGCCACCAGGGGCTCCAGCGAGGCCTCGGCTCCGCTCCTAGAGGGTCGCCGAGACCCGCCTTCAGAGGGCCCCGCCCAGAGCGGAGGGCGAGGTCGGCGCCCGCAGGTCCCAAGGCTTCTCTGGCCCACCCCCGACGCCGCGTCCCGAGGCCCCGCGGGCCCGGCAGTGGACCCGGAGCCCAGGCCCGGGGGAACTCCGCGGTGCGCGCGGCGCGGGGGCCGGGCGGGGCCTGAGCCCGCGGGCGTGGCGGCGCGCGAGGGCGCGGGCGCGGGCGGACCGACGGCCCAGGCTGGGGCTGTGGGCACGGCGATTCCCGCCGCGGGCAGGGTCGGACCCCTAGCTGGAAGATGCCGCGCCGAGAGCCAGGTTCAGAGCTCTTGGGCGGAGTCTGGGCATCTTCGGCCTGGGAGTCTGGGAGCACGGCTCGGACGCTGACCCACCGGGCTTGGCCCTCCCGGCCGTCTCCGCGCGCCCCAGCCCCTTCGGAAGCCGCTCGCCCGGGGCCGGGGAAGGGGCGCCGCCCTCTCCCCTCCTCCAGGCGGGCCGCCTCTGTGCGGGCGGAATTGCAGGCGGAGGCCGGCCGGGGTCCTTTATCTGGATTCGCCGGACCGCCAAGGGGAGAGGGAGGAGCGGGAGCGGGGGGCGGGGGGGATGATGGATGCTGGGGCGGGGCTGGGAAATGTCTGCAGCTGGGAAGAACCAGGCCGTGAATGAGGCCTGCATCTGAGAAGGGCCGAGAGTCTAGTTCACTTCCCGCCTTCCCTCGGCCTAGCTCAGGGCCGCGGCCTTGAGCCTCTCACCTCCCTCCCTGGGCCTTCTTTCTATGCAGTGGAGAGCTGCACGCGATGCTGGTGGGGCGGCGGCCTGCGCTCACCCGAGCTGGGTGGAGGTTTTCCGCCTCAGGATCTCCTCTAATCGTCAGGACCATTTCACAAATCAGGAACTTGAGGTGGCTGGCGCCTGGCTGGAGCCCAGGTACGCCTGCGCCCAGGCGGAAGCTGCCAGATCCCACAGCCACCTCTTGGTCCCCATTCTCAGCTTTTGGCATTGGGCATCACTGTCCTTACTGAGTCACACCTGGCACCACAGGACCTTGGTCCTTTGTTGGTGGTGGCACCAGAGTGTCGTGATCTTTCAGAGGCACTGGGATTGTAGGAACTTGATTCTTCACAGGCTCAAGGACCACAGGACTTTGACTCTTTGGAGGCTCTGGGACCACAGGGCCTTGATCCCTGACTAGTGCTGGGACCACAGGGCCTTGATTCTTTACAGGTGCCACATCCACAGAATCCTGATCCTTCAGAAACCTCTGGTTTCTCCTTACAGCTTTGGGCAAGCCCTTCTCAGCTTCCTTTGTGCGCATCTCTTCCTACCTTTTAAAAGTCTCCAGAGCTTTGAAGGGGACCCACTCCTCTTTCCATTCTGACACTGGAGGAGCTCCACCTCCCCGTGTGGGGCTGACCCCCAGATCTTGTTTCCAGGCAACTCTGACATCAGAGGTGAAGCCCCAGTAACCAACAGCCTCCTGGACATCTGCCCCGGATGTTCCGCATCTCAGAGATAGCACCATCGTCTGCCTGGCCCGTGGGAATGTGTGTGTGGTTGGACCGGGTGTGTGGGTCACAGGGAGGACTGAAAGCAGGAGGGAGATGTCCATACACAACACTTCTTTAGTCTCAGTGTCGCCTTTTTTTGTCTGCAGGGCCTTGACTATTAGAACTCCTATGGCAGCAAGCTCTGTGTTGGGCCAGGAAGAATCCTCCTGATGTGTGTGTGTTTATAGAGGGGCTTCTGGGGGCAGAAAACCCTAGTTCTGTTGAGAGAGGGTGAGAAGGCAGGCTTGGGGCCAGTTGCTCAGAAAACTGGACTGTTTGGAAATCATCAGTACTTCCTGTGATGATTTCTCTGCAAGAACCAAGCTGAACTTCCCTCAAAGGAACCCTTGAAAAAAAAAAAAAAAGACCTTTTAAAGGGGTTAGTGTCCATAACCGGGCCCCAGGTCTTAAAGGGGTAGGAGTGTTCCTTGGGAGCCAGCTTTGGTGGGGGCAACCGGAGGAGCTCACCCTCTGTCCCCAGGTCCCTGAGGGCTCTGGGCTATAAAGGGGAGGCTATTGTGGCCCACACCAGTGGGATCCTAGCGGGACCCCTCTCTGACCACGGCTGAGCTTCAGCCCCACTGGCAGCCCCCAGACTTCTTGCCCAGCCTGCCAGCAACACACAGCCCACAGGACAGACCCTCTGACTTCCTCCCTGATGTCCTGGGATTCAGGAAACTGGTCACCTCTGCCTGGTCCCAGTTCTCTGCCCCAGAGACCTGCCACACCCCTTGGTCAAGCCCTCATGCAAACCAGGTTCCTTTCATTCAAGGACTTCCAGAGGGGGGCTTAGCTGGCCCTCCAGCCACACCCATGATGCCTCCTTTCTACCCCTTGCCTGGGCTGTCTGAACTCCATGGCCACTTTCTCTGAGAAGCCTTCCTGGCTGTCCCCACCAGGTGTCCTCTCTTTACTGTCCTCTGTGGGCCAGGCCTTTACTTGTCCTAGGGCCTCTTCCCACACCACCTTTTATCATCGTAAGATTGGGACTTCCTTACTCCAGTGGCTCCAATGCCCAGCACCAACTGGCACAACGTGGGTGCCAGGGACAAGTGTGCTGCCTGCACTGTTTTAGAGGCCCTGGCCGAGCTGTCCTGCTCCTGGGTGAGGCTCAGCGACGTCGGGGCCCATCCTCATGAGTGTCCTGGGACTTCTGATTAGAGGCCTGGTTTTCTCAAGAAGCATGACCTCCGGATGAACTTTAAGACCAAGCCCTTGGCAAACAACTGTCACCCAGAATTACCCTGGGCCAGCTGGGGCCCTGTTCCTGTTTCCTCTGCAGGCTTCAGCTCTGAC
The DNA here is from genome assembly GCA_031878705.1 of Tapirus indicus. NCBI lineage: Eukaryota > Metazoa > Chordata > Mammalia > Perissodactyla > Tapiridae > Tapirus > Tapirus indicus. The sequence goes on from CM062924.1 coordinate 30,362,271, forward strand.
CCCTCCAGGGCTCAGCCTGCTGCAGTTTGGTACCTATTCCCAGGCTTCCACGGGACCTGACTTGGGAAATAATAGAAAATATATGTATTGGTCCCTGCCCCCGGTTTCTGGCACAGAGCTCCTAGAATCCTCGTAATTTCCTGGGTGATAGGAATGTCTTTTGTTCTAATGAGGCAAGTCTTGGTGGGCTCCTGGATAGGTGCTGGTCACAAGAAAGACAAGCCGTGATGTAAAGCTTGGAACTTTCACACCCTCACCTCCTCATCTTCTGGGAAGAGGAGAGGGGCTGGAGACTGAGTTACTAACGCAGCATCCTCTGTTAGGAGGCCTCCATAAAAATCCCAAAAGTATGGGGTTTGGAGAGCTTCCAGGTTGCTGAACACACGGCGGTCCTGAGAGGGTGGCATGCCTGGCGAGGGCTCGGAAGCTCTGCGCCCCTTCCCCCACACCTTGCCCTATGCATCTCTTCCATCTGGATGTTCATCAGTATCCTTTATCATATCCTTTTATGATAAACTGGTAAACATAAGTAAGTGTTTCCCTGAGTTCTGTGAGCCATTCTAGCAAATTATTTGAACCCAAGCAGGGTGTGGTGGGAACCCTGATTTATATCCCATCGGTCAGAAGCACAAGTGACAACCTGGAGTTTTGATTGATGTCTGAAGTGAGGGGTGGCCGGGGGGACAGTCTTGTAGGACTGAGTCCTTAACCTGTGAGACCTGGCGTATCTCTAGGTAGACAGTGTCAGAAGTGAGTTAGATTGTAGCACACCCAGCTGGAGTTGAAGAATTGCTTGATGTGTGGAAACCACCACACGTCTGATGCCAGAAGTACAGTGTGATAGGAGTGTGAGAGTCAAGGAGAAACAGAGAGGAGTTTTCCTTCACATGACCTTTGCCTTGTCCTGCCCCACACCTTCACCATAGGGTCCTGTCCTCAATCTCCTAGCATCTCTGTCCACTTCCATCTAATGCTGACAACTCACAGGAGCTGGGGATTTCTCCCAGATGGGTGAATGCAGAGTCCTGTGTGCCCACTTTCAAATGTGCATGGCAAGCACACAGACACAGACACAGACACACACACACACACACACACACACACACACACGCACACACACACACACTCAGAGCCAGAGAGAGACCCTGCTGAGCCAGAGGGACTAGTTTTATTAGATTCCAGCAAGACTATACAGTGCGTGTTTCATGCAGATTAAATATGTGTCTTCGCTGCCCCGGGAGGGAGCACTTTCCCTGCCAGCTCCTTCCTTGGCATGTCAAGGGGTGAGCATCAAGGGGAACTCTCAATATATTCTGCATGGGGGACAGTTGGGATCACGACTGGGGGTGGAGGTGAGACAGCTGAGGGCAGCTGAGGGTCCCTGGGACCTTGAGTCTTCAGAGGTTCAGGGACCACAGGACCTTGGTCCTTTGTTGGTGGTGGCACCAGAGTGTCGTGATCTTTCAGAGGCACTGGGATTGTAGGAACTTGATTCTTCACAGGCTCAAGGACCACAGGACTTTGACTCTTTGGAGGCTCTGGGACCACAGGGCCTTGATCCCTGACTAGTGCTGGGACCACAGGGCCTTGATTCTTTACAGGTGCCACATCCACAGAATCCTGATCCTTCAGAACCTCTGGGACCACTCCACTTTGATCCTTGACTGGCTCTGGGACCACTAAACCTTGATTTTTCACAGGCTCAGAGACCACACGAACTTCATTTTTCACAAGTTCTCTGACCAGGGCACTTTGATCCTTCAGATACTCTGGGACCAAAGGATCTTCATCTTTGACAGGTGCTGGGACCACAGGACCTTGATCCACAGGCTTAGGGACCATGGGGCCTTGATCCTTGGCAGGTGCTGGGACCACAGGACGTTGATCCTTCAGAGGCTCTGGTACCATGGAACCTTGATCCTCAACTCTTGCTGGAACCATAGGACTTTGATCTTTTAGAGGCACCGGGACCAAGGAACTTTGGTCCTTGACTGGTGCTGAGATCACAGAACCTTCCTTCTTTAAAGGCTCAGGGACCATGTGATCTTGATCCTTAACTGGTACAGGGACCATGGGACCTAGATCCTTCAGAGGCTCTGGGACCACGGGAGCTTGATCCTTTACAGGCCCCGGGACTACGGGAGCTTGATCCTTCAGAGGCCCCGGGACCACGGGAGCTTGATCCTTTACAGGCCCCGGGACCACGGGAGCTTGATCCTTCAGAGGCCCCGGGACCACGGGAGCTTGATCCTTTACAGGCCCCGGGACCACGGGAGCTTGATCCTTCAGAGGCCCCGGGACCACGGGAGCTTGATCCTTTACAGGCCCCGGGACCACGGGAGCTTGATCCTTCAGAGGCCCCGGGACCACGGGAGCTTGATCCTTTACAGGCCCCGGGACCACGGGAGCTTGATCCTTCAGAGGCCCCGGGACCACGGGAGCTTGATCCTTTACAGGCCCCGGGACCACGGGAGCTTGATCCTTCAGAGGCTCCGGGACCACGGGACCTTGATCCTTCAGAGGCTCCGGGACCACGGGACCTTGATCCTTCAGAGGCCCCGGGACCACGGGAGCTTGATCCTTTACAGGCCCTGGGACCACGGGAGCTTGATCCTTCAGAGGCTCCGGGACCACGGGACCTTGATCCTTCAGAGGCTCCGGGACCACGGGACCTTGATCCTTCAGAGGCCCCGGGACCACGGGAGCTTGATCCTTTACAGGCCCCGGGACCACGGGAGCTTGATCCTTCAGAGGCTCCGGGACCACGGGACCTTGATCCTTCAGAGGCCCCGGGACCACGGGAGCTTGATCCTTTACAGGCTCCGGGACCACGGGAACTTGATCCTTCAGAGGCCCCGGGACCACGGGAACTTGATCCTTTACAGGCTCCGGGACCACGGGACCTTGATCCTTCAGAGGTCCCAGGACCACGGGAGCTTGATCCTTGTCTGGCTCTGTGGCTACGGGACCTTGATGCTTACGTGAATCACTGGTGGGTTCGACCAGGCTCCTGCAGAGGAGAGAGAGGTGGTCACTGTAGGGCCAGAGCTCAGGCCAGGGATAGGGCAGAGCACAGATTGCCTCATGAGTCTTGGCCTAGTAGAGCCTGAGCAGGGCAGCTCTTACTGGAGAGCCAGGAGGAGAATCTGATTTCCATGTTCTTAGCACAGAACGTGGGGTAGGGTGAGGGACAGGCTCAGGGATCAGTCATTCACTGTGCTTGCCAATTGATTATAACCTGCACGTGGCATAGAGGCACGTGCACAGGTGACAGGGAAGTACTGTAACAGGACTCAGAATCCCCCATTGGGCATCCCAGCAGCCCATCCACCCCACGCTCCACCCGGGCTGCTCTTCCTCCACGATAGCTGGGCCCATCCACTCAGAGGACCCCACAGGCCAGAGGGCTCTTTCCTTGTCCTCAAGGCCTTCCAAGGCTCTTTCCCCTCTGCCTCCCCCTTGTTAAGGGCTGACTGTGGGCAGGGGCAACGGGTCCATGGCATGCCAAGAAAGAGGGCAGTGGGAATGTCCCTCTTCCCCTCTCCCCTGCAAGGGGAAAAGTATTTTATCACTGACGTTTAGAACAGCCAGCACATGGCGATGATAAAAAGCAGACTGGCTTTTAATTGGTCTTACTATTGTTTTTAAATTCTCTATATTCAACGCACCCCATTGTTGCCTGTGCCACTGCCACTGCCCCTACCTTTGGTAGGTGACTGGCTGGGACTCCCCATTCAGGCAGTGAAGAGGCCCTGTGCTCCATCCCCACTTCTGCTCCCTCTACTTTCCCTAGGCCCTTGCTCTCACTTACTGCAAGGCTCTGGGGCTGATTTCCCTGCAGCCAAGAGTCCAAGCCTCTCACCAGAACCCTCAGGGGCTGCTCCATCTGCCTCACTGTGACACCAGCCCCATCCCTTGGCCCACCCACATCGTGCAGAGCAGGTGACATCACTGACACCAAGCGCAAACATCGCCACACTCAGATCTCGCCAGTCTAGGTTAGAATGCACACTCTTTTCTTCCAGGCCAGGCTAAAGTCACCACTCAAGAGTGGCCACTCAGCCAGTGTCACAGCCCTTGCACACCCACATCACATTCCACTTTCCAAATCATTTCTTTTCATAGCTCATTTCAGTCACCCAGCAACCCTGTGAAGCATGCAGGTAGGATTCTATCACCCCTACTTGTCAGATGAAGAAACTGAGGTCCAGAGAGGGCAAGTGATGTGGAAGGCGAGGGCCCCTGCATGGACTCTGGAGTCTGGGTCTCCCCTCCTGGAGCCTGTGCTCTCTCAAATCTGCTTGGATATATAATATAACCCTGTATTGCTTTGGTTAGTAAACTGGTTTCCTTAGTGTCTTTAATCATTGGAAGGTTTAGAATTAGATTAGAAATGATAAATCAAATTTACAATACTACCTTTTCTTTGGTACTAAGTTTAGGAAAATCTGTGTAGATTTAGTTTGAAAGTATTTGCAATGCTTAAAATAATTTGGAATATTAGAAAATCTAACAGATTAGCTTTGTGATTCCAATATAAAATGTGTAATGGAATAACTAATTTAGACTTGTGATTTTTAAGTTGAAAAATATAAGATAATTTTATAAATTTTGTAAACAATGATGGAACTTCTATGATAACCCAATAGTTATCATATTTTTAATTTTAGTTTATTTTAAATTATTTATAATTTAATTTAAATTATTTAGGAGAATTGAATCGTTATAAAATCCCCCTTAAAAGAGACAGTTAAATTTTACTAGATTTTGTTACTTTTATAAATTAAGCATTCATTTTAAAACCAAAGCAGCCTGGGTTGGTTTTCCTATGAACAAAACCGCCCTCAAGGGCAACATGAGACTCTCATTGACACTGACTGGCCACCACTTGGTTCCACAGTGCCTGCCAGTCTCCCTGTCTGTAGGCTGCCCCAACATTCCCAGTAAGGCAGGCAGGAGCCGCATTCACAGGGCCCTCTGTGGGATGAGACAAAGCTGCCCCTCAGGGTGGAAGCCGGGGGCATGATTGGTGAGTGGATGGGCTGGATTCAGCCCCACTTAGCCCACAGGCCAGCTGTCCTCGGGCATGGCCCAACCAAATCTGGTGCTCTGAGCCAGAGGCAGATCTCAAGACAGCGTGTGACACAGGCCCCTTCCACCTCCCAGCCTGTGTACCCTTTCAGAAACTAGAGTGACCTGCGGGGTTAATCTTGGCTTCTGTGCTGCTCATTGCCTGCAAGGTCTTGGGCAATTACTCACCCGCAATAGACCTCAGTTTCCCCATATGTAAAATGGGGATAACAATGCAAATGTCAGTCAGGGACTATTAACGACAGAGGATCGGATGATCCTGTGAGGCAGGGATCTGAAATCGTAATTCTTGATATTTGTAGAGCGCCTGGGTGTGTCACACGAGTAAGTCCCTCACTAGAATAACTGCAGTAACAGTTTGCTAAATGCTCGCACACTTGTTACTTTTGCTCACCGGACCCCACGGCAGCCCTGGAAGAAGCAGGGAAGGTGGTTCCAGTCCTGTAGCACTGTCCTGGGCCACTGCACACTGTTTTACGTCCTCTCAATGTTTTGTTTCTTTATTTCTGCCGCCTGGATTGCCCTCTTTCACCCGCTTTTCCTTGTCTGTCCTTGATGGCTTGGCTCAGATCCCACCTCTTCACAAGGTCTTCTTGGAGCCTGTGCTCCAAGATTCCTTTTGTCCATATCTCCCCTGCAGCACCATTTTACAGTCTCTCCCCACATTCACAGATACCCCAATCACATGTCAGTTTTCCCCATTAGACCGTGAGCTCCCTGAAGGCAGGGGCCACCCTCCTTGCCTGCAGCCCCAATGCCCAGGACAGTATCTAAAATAAAGGAGGTCAAATGGAAAGGTTTGCAAAGTATTGTTGCTGAAACCTGGTTCATCATCTATCCCTGAGCCCCAGCCAGAGCCAGTCATCCTGGATACCTCCCTCTCCATCAAAACCTTCACCCGATCCATCAACAGCCATCTGTTCCAGCTCCTAACATTTATCTCCTGAATATGCCCACTTCTTTCCCTCCTCCCTTCCCCCGACCAGCTGTGCCATCATCTCTCTGGACCGCTGGCTGTCACAGCCTCCTAACTGGTATCCCCTGCTCCTCTTCCAGTCTGTTCTTCACACGGAAATCAGAATGATCTTTCCAAAAAGCAAATCCCTTCCCCACCACTCTTGCTCTTTGACGGCTTCTCCTTGCACTCAGAATAAAGAGGAAAACCTGTTACCTGGCCCTGCCTGGCTGACCAGCCTGCTCCCACCACTCTTGGTGCCCCAGCCTCCCGGGACGTTGTTCTGTTCCTCAGTGTGCCCTGCTGCTTTCCACTTACGGCTTTGCACATGCTGTTGTCTCCTCCTGGAACGTTCTCTTGCTTCCTCTTCCACTGGTTAATGCTTACTCATCCTCCATCTCTCAGCTCACTGGAGCTCTTTCCCAGGGAAGCCTTCCCTGACCCTGCAGATGTGACCAGGTCCCCTGCTACAGGCTCTCCTAGTCCCTGGCACTTTCTTTCCTACCCATTATCACAGCTAATTACTTGCATTCTTTTGGGTTAATGTTTCTCCTACTAGACTGAAGTGTTCAGAGTACAGGACCATGTCAATTTTGCGCATCATTGTATGTCCCTGAAACAGTCCCTGACCCAAGGAAGGTCCTGACTAAACACTTGTCGAATGAATGAATATATGAGACTTTTCACTGCCAGGCTCTGTCCCATTTGCAAAATTTAATGTTCCAAGGTTACACAAGACATCCGAAGTCTTAGGAACTTAATTTTCTGCTCTTCGTCCTGTTTCCATGGAGATGGGTGATGCCTCCTGGGTACACACACACTGACCTTGGATCCATGCTTTATCAGATTCTGGAAGCAGGATTATCGAGCCCTGCCCAAGACTACCTGGAGAAAGGGCTGATTCCTGCCTGTGCACACCATTTTAATCCATAATCCACCCATGTGTTTTGTTTCTCCCCAGACCGTCTCCTGATGTATGATCAATGCAGCCCAAGGCTGGGCAGTGCTCCTGACATAGGGCCCTGTTCAGAAATAGGGTCCTGGGGACCCTGTCCGTGAATCTGCTGCCTCCACAGCTTGGAAAAGCCCCGAGGAAGAAGGAAACTCATATTTCCTGAGTAATAACCCTGTGCCAGCTGGGTGCTAGAAACACAGATCATTTCTTATAACGTAAAGAGCAGCCTGCTGGAGGAGAAAGGGCACTGACTGGGCTGGAGGCCAGAAGAGCTGAGTTCGAATGCTGATCCAACTCCTTCCTAGCCTTGGGATGTCATTATGGGCATGCCAGTCTCCAAGATTCAGTTTCCTTAATTTATAAAATAGGGATTTCAGTGCCCACCTTCCAGGAAAGATTAGTTTATGTGAACACTCACTGCATGACCCCTGGAATACAGGTGATGTTTAGTTCCAAAGAGGGACTTAGTGATCTGGTCCAATTGTGTTACTCTACAGATGGGAAACTAGGCCCAGAGTGGGCAAGCAACTCTCCCATAGTCACACAGCTAATGGATAGCAGGTTGAAGACTAAAACACAGGCCTCTCAACATCTCAGTAGGGGGTAGAAGGGACGGAGCAAACTCACTTGAAGCAAAGATGGGCAGGAGGGGCTGAGCCAGGGCCCAGGCCGACTGCACCACAGGGGCTCTGGCAGGAAGTGGGGGGACAGTGGACAGGGCGATTTCACAGCTTTGTTCTCCTCCTGTCTGCTTCGATGGGCCCTATACAGGCGCCCACGTTTCCCAGACACAAACGACAAAGGAAGCTCCCAGCGCAGTTGCGGGAAATGTGGCTCCCGGAGAGGGTGTGCCAAGGAAACCGGCTTTGAAAGGCTCATTATTCTTACAAAGAGTCTGCAGGAGACAAGACGTTCTCAAGACGAGAGCTCTCGCACCGCCCTCTCCCCCGCAGGACTCCGCCGTAGCCTCTGTTTCAGCCTTGTCGCCGTGTCTGGTAACTACCCGCCTCTCCCGCTAGCCGTGGGCTGTGTTGTGGCATCTTGGCCTCTCCGGTATCTGGCGTCTGGCTCATAGGAGTGCCTGGCAGGTGTCTGTGGGAGGAATGGCTGGCTGGTGCATAGCTTTTTCTTTATTCTATTTTACTTTTCTCTCTTTTATCCATTCATTAGACACAGTCTGCTGAGGGCCCCGCTCTGTGCTAGGCCCTGTGCTGGGGGCACAGGAGGGAATGAGACCCGAGCCCTGACTTGGGGAGCCCCTGGTGTGGAGCAGGAGGCAGTCCCGTGAGCACACACCGGGAGCAGCGTGGAGCCTCCAGCGCTCGGGCCCCAACCCCCCGGCCCTCAGCCTGTGTCAGCCCGTGTGTCAGCCGGCGGCCCTCTGCTGGAGAAGCCCTCCCTCTCTGTTCCGCGAGCCAAATCCACGGCGGCCAGGGCTGGAAGGACAGACCCAATGGTCGTCGGGTCTCCTGAACTTGGGCTGCGTCTCCCTCCCAGCTGGCCCCAGCCACGGCACACCCTGCCCAGAGTGGGGCGCACACCCGGGGAGGCAGCCCACCTCTTGGTGGCCCAGTGTCTAGACCCTGGGCAGAAACCTGAATTTCTGTCAGCTCCGCTCCCTCCCACCCCGGCCCTGCTCACGGTCTTGAACTCTGAGGCCACCCTTTCAGAGAGCCACGCTGCCCGCCCCAGGACAGCCTTTCAGCTATTTGAAGATATCTGAAGGGGCAGCAGGTGTGACCTTATTCCTGGCTTCTCTGGGCAGCATGCGCCCCGCGACGGCTCGGACATTTGGGTTCTGTCCAACTGCTCCCCTCACGGCACATCTCAGTTGGCTCCCATCCTTGGAAAGTGTGCCCCCCAGAACTGAAAGTGATACTGCAGGCGTAGTGTGCAAGCGGGACACACCACCTCTGCCCTGGAGTCTCCACCTCCATTGATACAGCCCTCGCTGCTTTAGCTTTCTCTCAGGCACGTCACTGCTGCTGCCCACCACCACCCTCCCCATCGGCCTAGTAGCCCCCTCCTCGGCGACTAAGATTCAGTTCCAGCGTCACTTCCTCAGTGAAATCACCCTGACCCTCCACATCCAGGGGTCGCGTCCTCCTCCTGTGTTCCCACAGCGCCTCCCCCCACCCCTCACCCCTCACAGCAGCCCCGTCAGATGAGTTGCCGACCGTTTCATAGCTGCCTCTCCAGACTGGGGCTCTCTGAGGGTGGGGACCGTGTCTGCTTCATCTCTCTTTCCCTCCTTCCCTCTCCCCCCGCCACTGCCCTTCTTCCCCCTTCCTTCCGTAAACATTTAATAAACACCTACTATGTGCCAGGCCACTGAACAGAGTGGAGAACCACAGAGCTCTGGCACAGGGCTGGCACCTAGTCGGGACCCCCATCCTCAATGAGAAGTTTTAAAAATACCTTGCATGAGATCAAATCCTAACAACTACATCTACATGACACACAAATGATTTCCTATTTTTAACTGCCTTTTCTGTCCTCCCGAACTGTAACCTCTCTTTATGGTGTTCTAAGAAGACTCTACACACAATGTGGCACATTGTGTTCTCACGGCAGCCCGGTCAGCCAGGCAGTCAGGGGTCACACACACCCCATTTTCCAGAGGTGGAAACAGGCTCAGAAAGGGGAAGTAAGTTGCCTAACGTCACATAGTAAATTTGTAGCAATGTCAAGACCTTAAGTGAGGACAACACACTTCCAGTCAAGCTCTTTCCTCTCTACCACAATATCCCTCATGGGTGTGACTTCAACCATAGAGATTCCAAATTTATCTGCAGATGTCTGAACTGGGTCTGCCTGCTGCAGGAGGCTGGAGCCATTGACCTCTGCAGGTCCCCAGCTCTGAGCTTCCAACAGCATGTCCTGAGACAGTTGCCCCTCTGGGGGCCAGGCCCCCAATAACCAGTCCTCCTTCACCTTGGTCCTTCCTGCATCCACCACACCAGGACTCCACCCCCGACCCCACCCCAGGTTTACCTCCTGGCATTCAGCAGACCCTGGCAAAGAAGAAAGTCCCAGAAAGCAGTGGCATCCTGGACTGAGTGCCCATTCACCCAAACCTATAAGCCCTACCTGCACGGCTGCCCATCACTTTACCAGCTGGGGCCACACAGAGTCCACCCAGATGTGGCTCATTAGCACAGGAGGAGCGGCTAGGACCACAGCTAGGAAAGATGCTGCCACCACAAGGCTTAATTCTGGGCACGGGGGTGGGGGGTGTGTAGGGGGTAGTAACTGTGCTGACCAAACTCAGCATCTGTGACCTTCATCTGACTCATTTTCCATAGATGACGAGAGTACTTAGAGTCATTGAAGGTTTGGGAGAAGGAAGGGACAGGGACAGGATGAAGAGACTGCTATTTCAGGAGGATGCACATCTTTTTTACCACAGGAATCCTAGAGATGGTCCCAAAATCTGGACGAAGAATGGGTTAGTCACTCAAACCTGGCTTCAAATCCTGGCTCACCACTTACACGCTGCATGACCTCATTACTGAATCACCGAGTCTGGATTCTTTCTCTGTAAGTGGGGGTGATAATTGCAGTCTCTCCGGCCCCATTGTGAAGATTAAATGAGAACAAGCGTAAAGGCCACATCAATGTTCGTTCCCTTCCCCTAGGCTGTGCCAATTTTGCATTTTACAAAAGCGAACCGGAAACCTAGGGCAGAGTCCTAGTCAGATGTTTCTCCACCACTCCAGGTTCCTGCAGTGCCGGGAAGTGGTTGCACTAGGTGGCTAGGTGGTATGTTTTCTGCACTGTGTTGTTTTTCTTTTTGCTATTACTTAAATTTTCTAGCTATAACCTGCTAAGGAGAACTAAATAAATCCTCAGTTGTATAATAAATATTTTAAAAAGCATCTTTGGTTGTTTTAACACCAAGAAGGCCAAGTCAAGGGGCTGGCCTGGTGGAGTAGTGGTTAAGTTTGCATGCTCCGCTTTGGTGGCCTGGGTTTGCGGGTTTGGATCCCGGGCACAGACCTACACACTGCTCATCAAGCCATGCTGTGGCGGCATCCCACATACAAAATAGAGGAAGATGGGCACAGCTGTTAGTTCAGACCAATCTTCCTCAGCAAAAAAAAGAGGAAGATTGGTAACAGGTGTTAGCTCAGGGCCACTCTTCCTCACCAAGAAAAAAAAAGAAGACAAAGTCAAGGGCACAGTTGACTGTCTCAGTGGGCTGCTAAGAATGATAATCCTGCTAATGACCCTTTCAAAAATGTAAAGTGCTGACTAGGCAGCCAGACAGCAACAGCTCAGATCTTGTCTAGCTCTGTGCTCCTGGGAACTTGCAAATCAATTTTTGTCTTTTCCCCCCACCCCATCTAAAGCAAAGGATGAGATTTTGAGCAATTACTCAAAATTGGTTTCATGTGTCCAGAGGGCATCAATTAAAATGAGAGTGTAATTGCAGGGATGGACTCTGCACCAGTGATTTATGGGGTGTGCTCAGAGTGGAGGGGCCGGGGGAGGACAGGGGTAGGGAGGCAGCGAGAACCGGTACCCCGTGGGCTTTCACTCAGGCAGTTGTGTGGCAGCGGGAGTGGGTTTACCACATGTAGCTCCAGTGACCACACCCATGGGACCAAGGGTGGTAAGTAACTGGGAAGCAGTGGTCAGCAAAACTACCCGTAAGTGACTATTGACAAGGGCGTTCCACTTCACAGTTTACAGAGGACTTTTGCATGCATCCTCACTGGGTTATCATGACAGTCCTGTGAATCAGAAACAAGTGCCCCCAGAACTCTTACCACTGCTCTCCCAAACCCTGGAACCAAACAGAGTCGGATAACACTGTATCCCTTGCTGACCAAACTCCTACTTTCTGAATTTGGAAGCCAAATAGATTTGGCTAGTGATGGATACTTGTATTATTGTTATCTCTTTGAGGCTTAAAGAAATTAAGAGACTCAGCCAAGGTCACACAGCTAGTAAACAGGAGAGCCTGGATTCAGAACCAGGCCTGTTGGCTCTAATTCCCAGCCCTTCTTCCTAAGACATGCCCCACAGGGATCCCTCTGCCACCGCGGAGTTAGGAGCTCTGCACTAGGCAAGGGGTGGGATTAGCCATCCTCTGAAGATTACCCTCTTATCAAGAGTCTATGATTTTTTTGAAGTCAGGACAGTTGAGAAAACATGGCTACATAAAGTACAGGGGTAGGCTGGCCCAGATGCCGGCCAATATAAAACCAGCCGCTGACTGCTCTGTGCTCTGCTGTTGCCGTGACCTCTCTTGAAAGCACCCCTTTCATGTGAGCAGAATAAAGCCTTGTGGAGGCACCATGGTGAATATGGACGCAGATGGTGAATATCGTCATTCACTCACTCACTCATTATTCATTCAGCAAACACTTTAGAAGACATTCTCTGTGGTAGGCATTGGGCCAGGAGCCAGTGCTACAAAGATGAACAGAAGGACCTGGCCTTTGCCCAGGGGAGCACAGTCCAGTGGGGGGACACACACATGAGCAGATGACACGGTACATGTGGTACGTTCCATGATGAAGACACACACGGAGCATCTTACCCAGCCTGGGAGGTGCGGGAAGGGCCTCCTGGAGCTGTCCCCTGAGCGGAGTCTTGAAGGATGAGTTAGCCAGGTGGAGAAGCAGGAGAGGGCAGTCTGAGCAGGTGGGGTAGCGTGGGTAAAGGCATGGAGGTGAGAAGCAGCATGGCGCACTGAGGGGACGGTACGCTTCTGTAGGCCCCGGGGAGCCCACGGGGGGCTTAAAGCAGGGTGTGACATGGTCAGACTTGTGTGTTCTAAAGATCCCTCCGGCAGCTTAAACCAGAAGCAGTGGTGGTAATTTATTTATCTCAGCATCTGAAGCTCCCTTGGCCCCAGATAAGATGTCTGAGTTGAGATAGTTATACACAGTGCCAAGTTAACCACAATGAAGGGCCACTTCAGTGAGGACAAGGGACAGAGATTTAAGCTCTGTTCCATTGTTTGAAATAAAATGCACAAAATGGTGGTCTCTGACCCAATGCCTCAGGTAATAGACAGCAGTATTATCTTGGTGTCTCCAGCACCAAGTGTATTTCTTAATGGAAAATCTGACGGATCATTCTGTATTCAATAGCCATGCAATTCAGTCACCCAGTCAGTTAATTTAGCACCCAAATGAGAAGACCTGTATATTTGGCTGAGAAAATTGATTAATTCAGTCAGTCGTATGTGAACACCTGGTCCAATTCTTATTTCCCCCAGTTTGTATCTGGGTCCCAAGATTCAGAGAGGATACTGGGTAAGCCTGCTGGAGAGCCTGCAATAGCCCGACCAGGCTGTGGCACTGTGAGGCGTGGATGGAGTTCTCGTTAAGAGTCCAACCTGTCTGAACCCTGATTCACTCCAGGCCAGCCCCAGCCTCCCTCAGGTGAGGGGGAGAAACAGCATGGGGTGTGGAGCAGACCTGGGCTCCACGCTTCCTTCATCTTTCTGAGCTGGATGGAGCTGGCAGGCGTCCCTCCTCTTTGAGCTTCCCTTTCCTGTCTGTTACCTGGGTAAACACCTGCTCCACATTAGGAGGGGCCAATGGAACAGCACAGAAAGAAATGCTAGGTAAGCAATCAATAAGTATAAGTTGTGAGAATATTATTGTTTAGGTCTGCGGACTCAGGTAATTCAATGGTCGGAATTCTTTAAAAGTGATCTTCTTAATCAGAGTGTTTGCTTTAATCAATTTCTTGTCAGGTCGGAGATTACTCATAGTTCACTATCTATCAGAAAGATAGTGAACACAGCCCCTTCAAGTACTATGAAGGGAAGGGGGGGGGGCGCCTGAAATGACCTGTATTTAGTGTCCACTATGGGTTCCCTACAGCCATCATGTCATTTCATCCCCACTCCTCTCCTCTGAGGTGGGTATTGGTGTCCCTGTTTTCAGAGGAGGACACCAAGACTCAAAGGGGTCAGGGTTGCACAGCCGGCACTGAGTGCTACCCACGAACCTTGTAAATGACTAGGTGCACTGCCAGCGTTAACCAGCATTCACATGATAAAGAACAAAATATGTGATGATGTCAATTCTGTTATTATAGGTAATCCAGGGTGTTCTAGGTGTTATGTGGATCTATGCATCAAATGGCAGTGGGATGGAGGAGGTTTGGACAATGTAGCTGGTTCTGCAAGAGTCCACTAAGAGAGAGCTGGTTCCACTTATTTGAAACAGCTGCCTCTCCTGTCTCGGTGACCTTGGCTGCTCCAGCCGCTGACCCAGCCCTGCTGGCCTCAGGGGGGCTGGGGTTGGGCTTTGCCTTAACTGTAGATGGTCCACAGGCTACATCCTGAAAGAAGCTTTTTATACCTGTGTTCCTGAAAATGTAAACTGCTTTAAGACATTTTAGCAGTAAAAGGCCCTTGAAGCCACAATGACATGCTAAGGAATTTCATAGCCTTTGTGAAATTGGACTTAACAGTCCCCAAATCTATGAGAAACAGGTTATCAATTTTAAACCCCAGTGAAAAAATGAGGGAAGAATTTCACTAAGAACATACAAACTCTAAGGAAGAATTAAAATACACTTATAATTCATTTAGCAATCCTGACCTATTTTAAAACCAGAGGGCTGGTTTTAGTTTTGTTTCTTTGCTATTCTGGGGGCGTGATATTAGTAAGGGGTTATAGGTTTGCTTCCTGGGCTTTGGGCAGCATCAGGGAGCATGGTGGGAACCACAGGCTGAGGCCCCGGCTGAGCTCTAACCCCTGGGCAGCACAGACGAAGCTGGTGGGGCTCCCCACCTTCCCGCCTTGGCCGCCGCCCGATCCTTGCCCTCTCTCTGGTGCTGGGTGTATGCCACCTTCCCGCAGGTTATTTCTTCATGTATGTGTTTTTCTCTCTCTGCCTCTATTTCCACCTCTCTGTTTCTCCCCTGTCTTTCTTTCCATCTCTCTCACTCCCTGGTTTTGATCAAAACAATCTTTAACTGATCAAAAGAGAGCTGAATAATATGCTTTTGTGTACTTGTTTTATTTATTGAACAGTGTTTTGTGTTTTCTGCCTCATACAAAGGCAGGCAGGGGGTGGAGTGTTTTCTGTCCATCTGGAAAACAAATAGATAGTGGAGTTTCACATATATTCATTCCCCTTGATTGACTCCTACCACAGCTCCTCCCCAAACCCAGAAACTGGGGACCAGCAATAGAATGAAAGTCCTAGCCTAGAGCTCCTCACCTAGAGCAGAGAGGACCTGGGGCTGTTGCCCGACAGGTGGGTGAGGGCGAGCAGCATGATGGCAGGGAGCATGCAGAGGTGGGAGTGTGGATGGAGATCCCAGCTAGCAACCGCCCACTCACAGGCACCGGCCTTTCCAGGACGGGCTCTGCCGCTCTCCAGCCTTTGCCTTGACCCTCCCTGAGTGAACTACTCCCCAGGACCTGAGCTCACCTGGGGCTGGACCCCTCCACACCTTTGCTCAGGCAGCTCCCTCCATCTGGCATGCCTTCACCACTCCATGCTCTGTTCACCTGGTCATCACCTGCCCATCCACTGAGGTCCTCCCTGATCCACAGAACCAGCTAGAACAGACTCCTCCTTCGTGCCCCACTATGATCAGAGGTGGGGTCTCAGTCATCCTGGTTTCCCTAGTGGCCAGCATGGTGCCTGGCACATAATAGGTATTCAATCAGCATATGTTGGAAAAAGGAAGAGGGATCCCATATGAAAGCATAGAATCTTTTGTCTCCCACTTTAGCAGAAGGATATCAAAGTGGACAAACTTGGCCTGAGCTCTGAGGTTCCCTCCCAGATCTGCTCTCCTCCTCTAGGCCTGCCCCTGCATGCCCCGCATGCTCACATCCCACCCACTCTCCAAGGTTCCCTCCCCCATGAAGCCTCCTGATGCCCCACCCTCAGGGGAAGAAACCTGTCCTTCACCTGAGGTGCCAGCTACCTTATTTGGACCTCTCTTATGGCAATTTCCGCACCCCCATGTAAGGCACACACAAGACTGTCACCCCCATAACTCACACAGTGAGCCAGCCCCTGGAGGGTGGAACCTCCGCAATGACCAGACTAATGAGTAAGTGGAGGCATCTCTGCCATCCCTTGGGAGGAGAAGAAGCCAGAACCGACAGTCCTGCGAGTGGACAGGAAAGGGTTGGAGAGTCAGGGCCCAGCCTCCCAGCGTGGCAAGGCGGTGCTGGGCACAGGCGGTTGCTCACCCCCAGCAACACGGGATCAAAATGTTACACTACCTTGTCGGCCAGTGGGTCTCCCGGTCCATCTTCGCCTTTCCCAACACTTAGTTCTGACTGCTTGCAATTAGTATCTGAGAGGCAATCTAAAAGAGTCAAGCTGCATTACGGAGAACCCCCCCAAAGATGCAGGGCACAGCTCATCTCGGGGACAGTGAGTGACTCAAACGGCAAAGGTTGGTTCCTTCACCTATTCAGCTGGGCCTTACCAAGGAAATAAGATCAAGAAAGTAGTGTTCGTCTTTAGCATTTATTTATAATTGGAAAAGCTGTTTGTTTGTTTGTTTTTTCTGAGCAAGCACAGACCACAAGCACGTCACAATCAATTGGCTATA
The DNA here is from genome assembly GCA_031878705.1 of Tapirus indicus. Taxonomy (NCBI): domain Eukaryota; kingdom Metazoa; phylum Chordata; class Mammalia; order Perissodactyla; family Tapiridae; genus Tapirus; species Tapirus indicus. Next base: position 30,378,825 of record CM062924.1, read on the forward strand.
CATGAATATTTTTGTCATTTTCTTACTAACAGCAGGAATGAAATAGCACCAAGAGAGGTGTGCGCTACACGTTACATAGACAATCTGTGGTATGCAACAAAACCCAGGCCACAAAATCGGGTTTAGACACTTCCTGTCTGCCTCGGAGAGGCACAGGTGTAACGGATCGAATGGGAGCACCAGCGGGTAATGAAAGCTTCAGAGCCAATGCACAGCCTTAGGGGTTATCTGCGCGGGCAAGCAAAGCAGACAGCGGGAAAGCTTCAGTCCTCGCTCTTTTGCCCGGGGAGCTCAGGAACCCATAGGGAAGTGTACAAAAATGGGCGGAACAGGCATTGGAAGCTTGGTCACCTTCAGAAAGGCAAAACCGAAATACTGCTTATGAAACCAAAATCGGTTTCAATCAGTATGTTTGGGATACAGAATGAGACTGGCTGAGTTTTATTTGTAAACAGTAGACATCAAAGGAAGTTTCTTGCCAGTGAAGTGACACATTCAAGAGTCAAAGTGAGCTACAGACAGGGTTTTCTCAGGTGGAGGTGTTAAAAAGATGGGGATGCTGAAGGGTTGAAAAGACATTAGACAGGTCATCTAAAGCCTCAGGTGGGGCAGGGTAGGAAACATCCCTGGGGCTGTCAGGTGGGTGGGAAACCCTATGATTTGGGCAACACAAGCTTGAGTCATACACAGGTTCACGTCTCACATCTCCTTCTGGCTGTGCTGCTGTGCAGACATTTATTTACACCACCCACCATGCCTAGCATAGTGTCTGGAACACAGGCATTCAGTAAGTGAATGAGTGGTGCCCTGTGTGCTGTAGAGTCTGATTTACTTGATCTGCAAAAAATATATGACTATTCTATGGAGAAAGCCAAATTGTGGCTAATAACAACACATCTGACTAATGCCAGATCTTGAGGGAATGAACATACATCAGCAAATTCTCTGGATAAAGTTAAGATCCTGTTGGTAGAGCTCTCTGGCTAATGTTAAGATGAACTAGCAAATAGCTGGAATCAGTACTGAGATCCACTCTAGTCATTTCCAGATAGGCATCAAAATGTGTGATCCATAAACACTGAAACTCACTAGCATTTTCTACCTTCTTCAACACTTCTCCTTCCTCACAGTTCCATGTCATGAGATAGAAAGGAAGATGGCGGCAGGCTTGGCCGAGCGCTTCAGTTCTACAAGTCCTGTTCCCTTAAGAAATACAGCCTGCATAGCACACGCTCAATTAATTTGCAAAGACTTCTCAATCAGCACCAGGGTGACAACCAAGACGGTGTAAACAGAGACTTTGCTGCTCAAATGGTCAGAATACAGAGAGTTGTGGAGGCTTCACTTCCTCCAGACTGGAAGGACCTGAAGGGACTTTTGACGTAAGGAACTGTGAGAACTTCACTCTACACCACTTTCATTACAAAGGAAAAGTCAGCCTGAGCAGAGGCTTGGCATCGTACAACAGCCCAGCGATTCCCGAATGCTGGCAACGGTAAGCACTTTAAGGATAGGAGAAATAAAGCGGCTGGGTAATAACCGTCACAGGGTTTGCAAATATAATTTTTCTGGTGGGTATTTTGGGTTCCCTCACAAGCACTGGGGGTCAACTCTCTGACTAATGCCTACAACACAACTCTAGCACAGCTAAGGTGGCACTTGCCACCACTGGGGGCTTTGGCCACACAGACACGTGACACATAATACAGTGAGAGCTGCTTTTATTCATTAATGAGGTCAAAAATCCTTGCTAAGCAATTAGCAGGGAACTCTCCTAGTCTTTAGCTAAGTCACAGAAATTTCCCATAACCTGAAGCTCGGCATCTTCCGTCCCCTCTGAGGACCAGAGCAAGAACAGTTCAGGGAGGGAAAGTAAACATCGCCACGCCGGCCACTACATCTACCTCCCACCTCGTGTTTCTCAGAAGCAAGACAGCCACGGTCTAAATACACTATCTCTACACCTCGAACTTTCTTCCTCAGTCACCTGTAACCAGTTGCTCTGCAAAATCAGCAGCACTGGAGAGGCTGAGGGTAAACAGAGGGAAACAGTCTCCTCATTTTCATCATCTTCCTGTGATATCAAGAATGTACCTAAAACACCTAACCTTTTCACCCTGGCCTAGTCTTCATCACCAGTGGCACTTCTATTACTTGGGACACAATTTAAAGCCCACCGATAGGAAACTAAATGCAGTCACACATTTCTCACAGAATAGTCTATGAAAAAATTACTTAAACTTAACAGACACAACTCATTTTATTAAGGCCGAGGTTTTTCTGTTTTTCGTTTTTTAAATATTTCCACAGATTTTGTCAATTGCTGAAGCCCAAGTTGAGCTTCTACAGCACATGACAACTCTCTGAATTTTGGAAAAGAACACATTTACCTAAAGTTCAAAATTGGTGACGGACACAGACCTCGGGGGGAGCAGGAGGAGGACACTCACCGACATTTCTCAGCACTGCCCGGCCTCCTTCGCAGCCGCGTCAGAACTGCTCTGCGCTAAGCCCTGCCCTCCTCCCAGCGTGCGGGCGCACAGCCGCGGGAGGCACGGCTGCTGAGCTGCGGGGCCTGGGGTTCCAGGGGCCGGGCGGCGTGGACCCCGCGGCCACGCTCGGCCGCTGGTCTGGTTTGGAGAGGAGGCGTGCCGCGTGGTCTTTGAAACAGGATTCCTCCACTCAAAGAAGCCAAACCAGAGAGCCCCTGGAACACTCAGGACCAAGGCAGATGAGAAGCCTCTAATCAATTTTGTGGCCTTTTTTGTTGGTTGGTTAAAAAAAAAAAAAAAAAAAAAGCAGAGAGGAATGAAAGGAAAGTGCAGTGACATTTACTCTTTCGCCTCAGCCAGCTTATTGTTCATCTCTTTACTGTGCTCCTTGTCGTCGGGTGGGGCGGTGCTGGCGCCCTCCGCGCTCTTTTTCTTGGAGGCCCGGCCCGACGCCACCTGCTTGTCTTTGGCCTTCCTCGGGGGCTTGTGGCTCGCTGAGGTCTTTTTTGGTTTGGAACTCTGAACACTAGGTTTTTCCACCTGCACGGGGAGACAGACAGACCGCAAATACAGAGACACAAAAGGGGAGGGAGTGGAGAGAGAATTGAGGGAGAAGACATGGTTAACTAAAGGATAATGGTAGTGAAAACATTTGACACCGAGGGAGCACAGTGTATAAAGCATTGTCAGTGACCTTAGGTCATTTGGCCTCTCCTCGCTGAACCCCGTGGTCAGCCATTTTGGCAACACTCTCGCTGGCCACACTGGCTCCCTGGCCCAGCAGCTCTCACCCCTGGACCACCCCAGGCGGTGGACTGTGTTATATTTTGCAGTATCTGCTGCCCTTCCCTGTGGGAAGATTACACCTCATCGCCCTGTTCAACTCAGGCAGGCAAATGATTTGCTTTAGTCAATGAAATGTGAGCAGAGGTGATGTAGGTCACCTCCAGACAGCAGATCAAGAGTCAGCCTGTGCTTCTCAATGCTCTTTTCCTCTGCCGCAGACAGAGGCTGCTCCATCACCCTAAATCCCAGACTGAGGAGGTCACGAGGAGTAGAGCGACAGCCAACCCACAACGGACATGTATTAATAAGAAACAAACCTTTGTTGGTGGAAGACGCAGAGATTCTGGGGTGGTTTATACCACAGCCTCAGCCAGCCTCTCCTCTGTGTCTGTCTCTAGGACGGTGAGCTCACGTGAAGTGTCCTCGCTGAGATGCTTGGCCGAGGCGGACTCATCTCAGCGAGGCCTCCAGCACTGCCCAGCCAGCCGCTCCTCCTCTCTGGCGGGAACCTTGGACCATTTTCCCCGGAGCAGCTGTTCAAGCCGATTCTACTCTCCCCAAGCTCCCTCCTCTAGCTCTGCCCCATCATTCCTAGGAGATGGCCCTGCCTTCTCTTTCTCAAGAACTCTGGGGCCACTGGGTATGATCCCTCAATATGCCGCTCACCTCCCATCCCTCTCTAGATTTACTTTCCCCAATCTTCCCTCCTTCCTCCTCTTGAATCTTCTTTCGTCCAAAGCCAACCCCATGTCCTGGGTCCTACCTCATCTGTAGAAGGTCGACAGAGATGACACTGAGCCTCACAGGCTAGGTCATTCACTCAACGAAGTCCAGGCGTTTTTATCCACCCCTGACCTGTACATAAAGTAACTAATTGTCCTGGTTTGCCTGAGACCGAGGGCTTTCATGGAACACAGAACTCTCAGTGCTACAACTGGAGGAGTCCAGCCAAACTGGGTTGGTTAGTTACCTTACCTGTAAACCAGTCCTGGGCCAGATAGGAGACTCCACTTGAGTGCAAGACTTTAGGGCAAAGAGAAAAGGCTATTTACGTTCTCAGGCTTTTTCTGCTATTATTGATAGGAGAGCTGATGTTTGCACAATTCCGTGTGGCTTGACATCCTAGAATAAGCTACGGCATGTATGATTCCTGCTTCAGCAGCTGCATCACCAACATGCTTCTCGCTTTCATGAATGCATATTGGGATGCAAATGAGGCAACATAGTGTTATTATAGGAAAATCCCCACATCTACTGTAAGTTACTTAGAAATGTAAGCCGTTCACAAACTGTTTATTATAGTCACCAATTACTCAGAACACACCTTGCAGCTGATGTGACAGGTGTGTTGCGACAGATGGTGTTTATCGAGGGAAAGGATAAGAAAGGGCAGGCGGCTTTCAGGGACTCAGGAGGTAAGGAAGTATTCATGATTGGAGCTGAGGATGAGGCAGTGGCTGGGTGGGAAGGCAGCCAGGCAAGGATGCCAGCACTTCAGGGGCAAAAGCACAGTTATTTGAAGACAAGGGGATTTAGGGCTTAGGTGAGATTTCTGCCACTTTTTCCCCGGGTTTCTCAAAGTCAGAAGATAGTCCTCTGGAAATCTGCCAGTCTTCAAGCTGTTTTTATTTTAGGTACTATTCCCTTTTAACATTTCCTTTGAATTGAATCAAGGTTCCTATTAAGAAGCCCCTCTTGGTGTGCTAAAGAGAAATGGAGGGATTTTAAAAGAGCTTTTGGGGCCTGGGCCAGAGCTGGCAGTGGCCTCGCCCCCATGGTCTGCTGCATTAACCCCTCCATTCCAGGCTGTGCCGATGGGCTCCCTGTAGGATCTCACCTTTGGAGGTTCCTTGAAAGGTTCGCTGTAGAGGCTGCGTATTCTTCTGCGATCAATGACCTTATTGTCTGCAGGTGTTGGCTTATTGGCCTCCCCTTTGAACTGGGCGCTGTAGCTGGTCTCATGAGCCATCTTATCATCTGGGGGCTTGTACTGGGGCTTGGCTTTTATCGGTTTCACAGGCTTGATGTCCGTCCATGCTCTGAACTCATTCCTGTGAATCAAAGAAAGTGTAAGTGAGAGGAAACATATGCCCGAAGCGGTGCTCCTTCCCCAGGGCTGCACCACAGCAAGCTCTCACTGGGGCCCTGGTGCTGAGGAAGTGTGGCTGCAGATTAACTTCACTGCTTCCTGTGGGTAAGTGTGAGCTGTCCTTCCTGCCAAGTTAATGCAGGTTGTGGCAAGAGCTCAGGCCCCCAACTCCCACTGGGTGATCACGGCTAGGCAATTCTAATCTTTGGGCCTCATTTTCACAATATCTAAAATGTGGCCAAAACAACTCAATCCATTCAGTGATTCACGAGTCCAACATATATGACCGAGTGCCTGCTGTGCGTGAGGTTAGAGCTGTGAGAGTTACATGAGATCAGGCATTAGACAGTGCGCCTGGTACGTTGTGGCCAAATGACAAATGCCAGTTCCCTTCCCCCTTTGTCATGATGAAGACACTTTGTTATCCAGAATGCTTAGGGATAATTCCTCCCTTTGATAGTAGAGGGCTTAGTTCTTATAGTGCCAGAACCTTAACAATCTTAATCACATTAGATGAAAATCCTCATGAAATGTCTAAATGCTTGCAGATCATAAATAAGCAAAATGTACTGGACATAATTCGGATATCACTATTAGGCCTTGCATTGGGATATGAACAGGGAGGAGAGTCTTTGTGTGCTTTGATGTGAATGGCTATTGGTTCTTACCCTAAATGACCCCCATCTGCTGCTTTTTCGAGTCAGGGTGTCAGTTTTCCTAGTTCACAGCAATCTCTCTTGTGGTTTCTAATCAGCTGTTTCTGATCTGTTATAGGGCTGGAGGGTAGATGGTGACAGTGTTCAAAACAGAGTAAAAACAGGTAGCTGCTGATGGAGGCCACAGGGTGCATCTTGTTTGTTGAATGCATGACAGTCAGTGCATGAGCTCTGTGGCTCCCAAGGTCTTTATCAGGTCTGCTCTCACTTGGGGCCATGAGAAGCTGTGTTGTGGGAAAGGAAGAGTCAGTGTATGAATATCTGTGGAGGTAGGTTCTTCCAGTGCTCTCTGATAACTCCGTCCATCAGGGCTCAGAGACAAGGGCCACCAACAGGAGACCACAGGGACGGAGGGAAGAAAGTTTAGGCTGCAGCAGACACACAGGTTCTAGCCCTAGCACTGCCTCTAACTAGCTGTTGAGAAGGCCTCTCCCTTCTCTGAGCCTTAGTTTCCTCACTTGTCAAATGAAAGAATCAGACCAGACAGTGTCCTTATAATGTCCTTCTAGCTCTGAGGCTCTCTGAGTCGACAAAGCTGGTTTGGCAACACCGAGCCACTTGCTGGTCATTTGATCTCCTGAGGGGAATTGGCTCATATGTGAGCAGAGAGATCACAGTTTCTTTTCTTTTCTTCTTCCTTTTTTTTTTATTGAGGTAACATTGGTTTATATAAATTTCAGTTGTACATGATTATATTTCGACGTCTGTATAGACTACATCATGTTCACCACCAAAAGTCTAGTTGCCGTCCATCATCATATACATGTGCCCCCTTACCCCTTTTGCCCTCCCCCATATATAAAATAAAGAACTCATACAACTCAACAACAAAAATAAACAACCCCATCAAACAAATGGGCAGAGAATCCAAGCAGACATTCTTCCAAAGAAGATATACAGATGGCCAATAGGCAGGTGAAAAGATGTACAATATCAGTAATTATTAGGGAAATGCAAATCAAAACCACAATGAGATATCACCTCATGCCCATCAGAATGGCTATTATTAAAAAGACAAGAAATAACAAGAGTTGGAGAGGATATGGAAAAAAAGGAACCCTTGCTGGTGGGAATGCAAACTGGTGCAGCCACTATGGAAAACAGTATGGAGATTCCTCAAAAAATTAAAAATAGAACTACCATATGGTCCAGCTATTCCACTGCTGGGTATTTATCCAAAGAACATGAAAACACAGTTTGTTAAGAGACCCTCCCCTAAGCTTTAGACTCGCCTTTCCAGTGCAGCTTGGCCCTCCACCTAGGTGTTCCACCAACTCAGAATCAACGTCCCTAGAACCAAATCATTTTGTCTCCCCTGCCAAATTGTCTTCTCTTCTTGGATATCCTTATTGCTCAGTTTCACCCATTCATTCATTCACAAAATATTTACTGAGTGTTTATGGTCTACCTGGCAGGATGCTGAGCTCTGTGGAGCCCAAACGGAGTAAGAACAGGCCCTGAGCACAAGGTGTGGGAGGCAGAGGGAGTTGAGGTTACTCCAGGACAATAAGATAAGAGCCATGAAGGAGGAAGGAGTGGGGAGCACAGAGGAGGAGCTCCCATGCCAGCCCAGCAGTTGACCAGAAGAGGGGGGAGCGGGTTCCATGCAGAACGAGGAGTACATGAAGAGGCTCACGAGAGGCACAGTCCCCTGTGGGGACCCGCAGGTAGTTCAGGTGGCTGGGTTGAAGGTTGCTGGGGAAGGGCACAAGAGGCTGGACAGATCATGAAGGTCCCGCAGCCATACTAAAGGGATGGTCTGTACTGTAAGAGGAGTTGTACGATGATTTCAAGCCCAGGATGAGTGTGGCCAGATTAGTTTTGGGGAGAGAACTTCGGCAGCAGTGTGACAGGTGGACGGAAGGGAAGAGGTGAGGGGGAGGCCAGGCGGGAGACTGTGCAGTGAGCCAGGAGTAAAGCGGACGCCTGAACCAGGGGAGTGACAGTGGGGACAGAGAACAGGGCACTGAGTCAAGAGGGCAATGGGCAGGACTTGGAAATGGCTAAGCTGTGGGAGGCCAGGGTCAGAGAGGAGTCTGGGGAGACTCCAGGATTCTGGTTTGTGGGTGGTAGTGCCACCCACCGAGACGGGGACAAGGGGGGAGAAGGGGATTAGGGAGGAGGGTTGAGACTCTCCCGATTCTGTTAACCGCACCCATCCACTCCAGCATCAAGGTTGCCTCTTGATCCTTTTCTCCCTACTCCTCCTCCCTTCTCCACTTCCATAGGTTCAACCAGTTACGATGACCTGACTTCTGAGCCAGGTCACACAGGCCTCGGGCTGGCTCAGGTAACGTGTGGGGCTCTGGCACCACCTCCTGCCTAAGGCTCCAGGCCCTCCCTCCTTCCTCCCGCCCTTTAGGACCGAAGCCCTGACACTTGGCCTGGACCTCCCAGTAGCCAAACCAGTAACATGCTGGCTCCCAAGTATATGATGGCAGAAACCTGGATTCTCTGCTCCCACCCTGCCTGCCTCCAGAATTAGGGCTGAGAGTGGCAGACGCCGGCCCTAAGCACTGTTTCTGGGCCACCTCTCCCAGGCCGGCCTCTGCAGTGGCCCCTGTGGGATGGCACGTGTCACCATAAGCATCATCCATGAGATGTGTCCTTGTGGGAAAAGCTGGGTAACCCATGATCTTGAACAACTTTGGTACATCATCTTCTTATAAGACCGTGTTAATAAGACCCACAATAAGTTCATTATAATTATGACAGACTGTTAGGTTTAAACCCAAATTCTGTTACTTAGAACTTTCTTTGAACTCTCCACAAAACTTCCCCCGGCCACATGCAACAACTGATCATATGTCATAAAAATAAAATTAGTTACCATTAATTAGTCACCTTTTATAAGCTGGAGGGTTGTTTTTGGTATATTTTCTATAATCCTTACAACTGTAAAAGTAGGTAATATTATATCCCTTTTACAAAAGAGGGTAATCAGGGCTCAGAGAGGTTAAGTGGCTTCCTTAAGGCCACACAGCTGGCAAATAGCAGCTCCGGTCAGTCAGGCTCCACAGCCCACATCCTTCCCACTGCACTTCAGCAACACGCTGGAGCTGCAGCGTGCTCAGCCTGCCCTCACTGGAAGTGCCTGTGGGGGTCCGGCCTGCTATCTGCAATGCCGTGGAGGGTTTATATGATATGGACTGGACTAGATGACACCTGAGCTCCTCCAGCCCTGAGATGCTCCTCCCGGAGCAGTATGGGCTACTCTCGGGTCAGTCATGTCCAGTGTCTCTTGCCACAAGTTCATGGGCCCCTGTAACCATGAAATCCCCTTTCCATGCAACCAGATTTCAGCTTGATCGTTCATTCAGCATTCGCCTAACACCAGCCATGGGCATGGCTTGTGGCCCACAGGGAGGAGTAAGCCACAGTTGAGGTGTCTATAGTTTAGTGGCTCAGGACCTGTCCATGTGTGACCCTAAGCAAATGGGACAGAGTTCAGAGGGAAAGAGGGGAAAAGGTGGTTAATTCTGAAGGGGAGAAGAGGGCACTGAAGGATGCAGAGAGAGAAATGGAGGAGGGGAACTCAGGGAGCCGTCTGCGTCTGTGTGGCAGGTTCAGAGCAGGCGAACGGCTCAGGGTGCGGGGAGGGGGGTTCTTGGAGGGATGTCAAGGTGACTGGGCTGGTAGGGCTGGTCCGGGCTGTACAGGGGCTTAAATGCCACCTTTGGATGCTTGTGTAGGCCTGGGGAGCTGCTGAACGTTTCTGAGTGAGGCAGCACGATTCCTCCATTGACGGTGTCCTGCTCCTCTCAGGCTGCCTCAATTTTAAATATTCTTCAAGGCCCAGCTCGGGGCTCTCCTCTTCCAGAAGCCCCTCCTGGATTTCTCAGCCCAAAGTTTCCCATCTCTTGGCTCCTGGACCCTTTACTGTACTGTCCAACTTTGTGGTTACCTATGCAGTTTTGTGTTCTTTAATTCTTTCACGAGCTCATTTCGTCTCTCTTGAGGGATAAGATACTTGGGAGAAAATTCATGACAGAACCCTACCTTCGAGTCCAATCTCACTTGCATGGCTGCAAAGGGGTATCCTTTAACTTATCCTGTGTCAGGCTGCATGGGCAGCCTGCAGAGCTGGGCGACGTGAAACAGCTATTATTGGATTTCATTCTGTCAGCTCATGGCCCTCCTCCTGTGCCCTTCCTGCCGTGCCCAGATGGGGCAGGCGCTTGCTCCTGGGCATGAAGCACGCCGCATGGATGTACTTCTAGTCTACTGTGCTGAAGTGAGCATGTGCTCCCACGCTTGGCTCCTGCCCAAGACGGGGTCCCTCTTCATCAGAGACCAAGCTCCGTTTACCTGTGTTTCCCTCGTGCCCTGCACAGCACAGAGCAAAACACTCAGGAAACATTTGGAGAATTAAAGAAAATCAAGCATTCCACTCTACTTCAGACACTCTTGAAAGTTGCTCACACTTCGGCTTCTATTATTGCTAAAACCACCCCCTAAAGCCCACGCACCCCAAGGCTTTAAGTCCTTGTAGTCTCCCAAGCTTTCATAAAATCCATCCTCCCTAGATGGACAGGAGGCAGCCTAGCGCCCCGCTGAGTGAAACTGCCATGGTGATAAGGCGCTGGGGGCAGGAAGGAGCACTGGGAATCAGGGGGCAGGTAGGAGAGGAAAAGTTAATTAACACTTGCCCAATACCTACTTCCTTTAGGCTGAGCCCTTTGTGAATCTAACCTTATTTTACCCCTTAAACACCCCTGTGAGGTCACTGTTATTAGCCCAACATTATATATGAGGAACCTGAACACAGACAGGTGAAGAGACTTGCCAAGCCAGCGAGTGGGGAGGCAGTCACTGGACCGTGAGTCTGCCTGACTCAAAGCCCTTGCCCCTTCCACCATCCCACCCCGGGGTGGGTGTGTAACCCACCTTCAAGCTCCCAGCAGCATCACAAGAGAGCACTCCCCTCCCGCCAGTCTGGGTGCATACCATAGTGAGGCTCTGGGCATACTGTAGGGTCCCACTTCTGCAGGCTGCTCCCCCTGGCATTCCAGACACGTTCCTCCTGCCACAGCTTCTCCTGCATCACGAAGTGGGGAAGTCACAGGAATAGGCTCCCAACTGCATTGCCAAGGGCCCACTGTCCCCTCCACAGCAGATCATTTGAGGCTTGATGCATGACTTATCTCCTGCACAATCCCTGCTGGGACACAGGAGGGTTTGGGACTATGATGTCCTTCTGTGGGTGGGGAAACTGCACGGAGAAGTGGGTTCAATCCGTACGTTCAGGTCTGGGTTTAAAGGACTCCTCTGATGGCTCATGTGTGCTGGGAAAATCTAGGGAGAGAAGCCTGGCCAGCTCCCAAACCCCCACCAAGGACTCGCAGAAGCAGGCCCAGTGTGAGCCATCTCATGGAGACTTGGTGGGCCAGATGTTCCTGGGCTGCTCCCTCAGGACCTTTAACAGCTGCATAGTCACGTTCAGAGCAGCTGCTACAGCAGGACTTTTGGATCTCACTCACTAGGCAAAGTTTATAAAGGAATCAACAAATACTCTACCTCCAGCTCCTGCTGTCCAGTCTCTCTGCCCCATCTCACCTGGGCCCTCAACACCTCCTCTCCCTGGACCACGGCATCAGGATCACAGCATCAGAATCCTCGTCCCCATCTCCTCACTCTAATTCGTCGGGCACATGCTACCGGGTAAGTCTTCCTCCAGCTGGACTGTGAGCACACTACGCCCTTACTAAAACACCTCAACAGATCCCCGTCTCCTACGGGACCAACTGTAGTCCAAACCGAGGTCCCTTCTAGTTCCCACATGTTATGATTCCTCAGGATGACATGCAGAGCCCTATGACTTGGCCCCAAGTTACCTTCCCAGCCTTATTTCTTTATCTTCATCAGTCATTCATATCATCATTTAGTGAGCATTTTCTGTGTGCCAGGCACTGTGCAAAGCTCTTAAAATGCACTGTCTTATGTAATCCTCACAATGACCTTGTGCATAGGTGCTATCACCTATTTGGCCAATGAGAACACCATGCTGCCCTTCCCCAAACACATACTGCACTTTCCACCGCTGAGTGTTTGCCTGTGCTGTTCCCGTTCCTGGCATGCTCTTCTCTCGATACCTCCAGCTTCTGAAATACTACACGACCTTCTGTGCCAGGCTCAAGTGCTCTCCCCTCTAGGGAGCCTTCCCCAGTCCCACTGCTGACTCGAGCTGGTCCTTCTCTGACCTTCATCTCTCTGTAGACTCACCATGCTCTGTCTTATAGTAGCTACCTGTGTAGGTGTCTTTCTTCCAGCCCAGACTGTGCAATTACTGAGGATAAGGTCTGTCCTTTTGTGTCTGTGTTGTCCTCACTGTGCCCAGGACAGGGATTCAGAATGCAGCCTCCACCTCACCCATGTGAACAGCTAAACAGGATGTCCCTCGGCTGCCCCAGCCAGGGAGTGGGCATAGAGTTGCTACATAAGTATGTCATGGCATCTGGCATCTATATGACTTCTCAAGATATGTCCAGAAATTCTCTGACACTCCTCCCTTAGGTTGAGCCTAATTCCCCTACCCCTGCATGTGATTGGACTTACTGACTCACTTCCAACAGACAGAATACGGTGGAAGTGATGGTGTGTAACTTCTGAGACTGGACTGTTAAAGGCACTGCAGCCTCCTCCTCGCCCTCCCCCTTGGATCACTCTGGAGACAGCATGTTGCCACGTCACAAGGACACTCAAACAGCCCTGTGGAGAGACCCATGTGGCAAGGGACTGAGGCTTCTTGCCAAAAGCCATGTGAGTGAGCCATCTCAGAAGTGGAACCTCAGCCCCAGGCAGGCATTCAGATGACCTGAGGAGTGAACCAGAGCTAGAACCATCCGGCGAAGCCATTCCTAGAAACTATATGAGGTAATAAATGTTTGTTGGCTTAAGCTGCTAAGTTTTGGAGTAATTTGTTACACAGCAATAGATTCTAATACAGACCCCAATCAGAAATTATTCTTCCCATCAAAAGGGATTTAAAACACCCAGGCTTCACGTCAGCAAGGCGGAAAACACTGGTATGAGCAGAGCACAGAAAGTTCAAGTTCCCAGCAGAGCTGCAGCATCAAGTGAACAGAGAGGGTCATGCGCTGCTTGTAAGAACCTGAGGGGGCACATTTTGCAGCTTCCACTAGAAGGCAGCAAAGCGTCCTATCCACAAAGCTGGTAAAGATGCAGCTGCCCCGAGGCCAGGTCATAAGCAGGAACAAAGAAACACAGGCCTGCATAGGAGGAAATGATGTCTCAGTGCACACAGCACATACAGGCCTCAGGGAAGTGCAGGCAGAGGTTTACAAGGTGAGAAGAAACACAGACGGGGCCGGCCTGGTGGCGTAGTGGTTAAGTTCATGTGCTCTGCTTCGGCAGCCTGAGGTTTGTGGGTTCGGGTCCTGGGCGCAGACCTACACACAGTTCATCAAGCCATGCTGTGGCAGCATCCCACATATAAAATAGAGGAAGATTGGCACAGATGTTAGCCCAGGGCCAATCTTCCTCACCCCCCCCCCCCAAAAAAAAGAAAAGAAACACAGAGCCCCAGCCAGAACAGAGACGGTGGTTCACCAGCAAGAGCAGGGTTCTGGAATGAGATAAAACTGGGCTCGATCCCGGCTCTAACCCTTGGGCCAGTCCCTCACCTGCTCTGAACTTCAGTGAGCTCATCTGGAGAGGATTTCATGAGGCCTACTTCACAGGACTGACGTGGGGGTTAAATGAGACTGTATTAGTTGAAGAGGACCCGGACATGTGTGCCAGAATTACAAAGTTCATGGTGGGTAACCCTATAATAATGTACTTAGTTTTCATTACAGAGTTTTTTGTCCAAGAAAAATTATTGAATATCTTCTACATTCCAGGCACAGAGCTAGAACTACAGTGTAAATAGGCAAATGCAGCCATTGCCTCCACTGACCTTGTAGTCAGCTGGCAAGATTTAAACAACTACACGGTCAAATGTCTGTCCAGCTATTGTTATATTTCTGACCACTGCGGTCAACATTCTGGTGCCCCAAGAGGGCAAAATTTGGGCAGCAGCTTCCAATGCCAGGTTTATTTCTGAATGCATTTCACATTAGACTTGAACAAAGCAGCAGTCAGTGAATGCCTGATTAATTGAATCTCCAACACAGAGTGTCCACTATAAACAGATGTTCGCTTCTTAAGACCTTGTCCCACTTAAGCACATTTTCTTGCAGTGATTCAAGGGGAGATATTGAAAGACCAATTATAGAGGGAGAGTCAGAAGAAAGGCGAGAGCCGAGTGATTGATGGAGCCAGGTCCCGGGAGAGAGAGGAGGGGAGGCACCAGGACAACGGCGAGAGGGTTTGGCCTTGGAGAGGAAGTGTTGTAAAAGAAGAGAATAGAGGCTGTTCTTTCATTTCTAATTTGAAAAAGCCTGACATTGACAAGAAATAATGAAATAGAATTATACAAGGAACAATTTTACTGCTGTGAAGAATATCTACATGTGTTAATTGGTACAAATCACTTCTTGACAAAAGTGGAGACAGAATAATGGATTACTGCCAACTACAATCATAAATAAATTCCATTTCTCTGCCCATAAGCCCCAGATTTACTTATTATGTATCTAAGTCCTGGGGAAATAAAATTCTTTCCCCATCCTCTTGACAACAAAATTTTCAACATTCCTCGACTGCTTTATGAAGGAAGAAAACCGTGCTTTTAAGTCTTAATGGTCTGAAATCTTCCTACAGACTTTCATAGGTAATTTATGTTGTCATGGAAACATATTAAGTCTCTGTTCAGAAACCCTGTCTACATTCATTATTAAAGTGTTCTTGAAGAAGGGAAGCAGGCTCCTTCATGAACTCTGATGGAGGCAGTCAGTGAATGCTGTCAGTTGCCAAGCTATTGTCAGGAGTTGGTTAAAGGAAGCAGGATCTGCAGATTAAAAAGAAAGGAACATTCCAGAACTAGAGGGTTGCAGGGGGCTTAGAGAGGCTTCTCTCTCCTTTTAGGGGGGAGCCAAAGATGGCTTCTTCCTGGCAGAAGTGACGGGTCAAGAGAGGAGCTTAAGATCCATGCGTGTGTACATGCTCGCAGGCATCTTTCAGCTTCTTTTGTGTGAAAGGGAGAAAGGGGGATCCTAGAGAGAATGCTGACATTCTAATCACTTAGGATTGCTCTTCTTATCCATTAATAGCCAACAGACACATGCACACCACGCAAGATGGTTTTCTAAAATGAGGAAGGCACACACTTGGGCAAAAAATGTCAGTATGTAAAGAAAAGTTTGAAGCTAATCTAATGTGAATAGAGAGAGAGTGGAAAAGAATCGTCCCTTTCCCTTACATGGAAAGATCCGGCATGGGTAACAGCTGGCAATGACGGGTGTCGGGGCTTGGGTCCCCTGATTAGCTAAATGGCTCATTCTGCAGGTAACTGCTGTCTGCGTCCTGCCGGAGGCTGCAGGCGGCTCACGGGCCCCCGTGCACCTGGGAATCAGCATCTCACATGAAGAAAGCCCATGTGCACAGGACATATAGAATAATGAGGACAGACAGTTAAAAATAAAAACTGCTCAAACTAGGAGTCAACTTGATCCTATACAAATTAATTTAGGTCGCAGTATTTACTAGGTACTATGCTAGGAACTGTAGGGAAGAAAAACGGCACAAAATAAGAAACCTATAGCTGGCAGAGGTGGAGGACAAGAGTAGGGGAGGATAGTGGTTAAGGCAAGAACACATACAAATTTACCTCAAGTAGGAAAATTACAATTACTTCCTCCTCGCTCTGCCACCTCTCTCATTTCCCCATTATTGTTTGAGTTTATCAGTCATAGGAATGCTGAGGTGGTACCTGGTGGAGGGTGAGGAGGGAAGGCTGCACTCTTCTGGTTAGCTGAGTCCCCAAGGATCTGTGTCCATTACTTGCAGAAAGATGGTCCCTATGACAGGAAAGGGGAACACCGAGATTGTGCCCTGAAAGGTGGGAAAGAGTGCTGCCTCCTTCTGCGGGTAAACCTAGCATTCTGGGAGTACACTCCCATGAGATAATCTATACGAGGTGCCAAGAACGTTGTATGATACATCTAGTGAAGTACTCAATAAATCTAAGTTTCCTCATTCTTTGTTCTGGGCATAGGAAGTACAAATATCTTTTAAACAAATAAAGCTGGTGCTGAAAACAACATCATTTTATGACTTTTTGAGACCCATGCTACTTTATTCTAAAATGTAGCTCAATTATAAGGGAATACTAGAAACAACTTTATGTCAATAAATTTGACAATATAGATGAAACGAACAAATTCCTAGAAAGATGCAAATTACAAAAACTGACTCAAAAAGAAATAGAAAATCTGAATAAATGTATATCAAGTAAAGAAATTGAATTAGTAATTTAAAATCTTTCTACAAGGAAAGTCCAGCCCCAGCTGGCTTCACTGGTGAATTCTATCAAACATTAAGGAAAAAATAAACACAAATCCTAACAATCTCTTTTAGAAAATAGAGGAAAAGAGAACATTTCCCAACTCATTTTAAGATGGATAATATCAGGTATTACCCCGATACCAAGCCAGTCAAAGACATCACAAGAAAAGACAACTATAGGCTAATATTCCTCAGCAATATAGATATGAAAATCTATAACAAAATGTTAGTAAATCAAATTCAGCAACATATAAAAAGATTTAAACACCACAAACAAGTGAGATTTATCCCAGGAATGCAAGGTTGGTTTAACATCCAAAAATCAATTAATGTAATATACCATATTAATAGAATAAAGAACAGAAACCATATGATCATCTTAATAGATATAGAAAAAGCATTTGATAAAATCTAACACATTTTCACGACAAAAAATTTCAGCAAACTAGGAATAGAAGGGAACTTCCTCAACCTAATAGAGGACATCCACAAAAATCCTACAACTAACTCATACTCAATGGTAAAAGACTAAATGCCTTCCCCCTAAGATCAGGAACAAGGCAAGGATGTCCACTCTCCTCACTTCTACTCAACATTGCACTGGAGGTCAGAGCCAGCATAATAAAGCAAGAAGGGCAAATTAAAGGCATATAGATTAGAAAAGAAGAAGTAAAATTGTCATTATTTGCATATAACACAATCTTGCATTCAGAAAATCCCAGGAATCTACAAAAAATACTAGAACAAATGAGTCAGTTTAGCAAGGTTGCTGGATACCCAATCAATATACAAAAATTAATTATATTTCTATAGACTCATAACAGACAACAGGAAAATAAAAATTTTTTTAAAATCCATTCACAAAACATCAGAAAGAATAAAATACTTAGGAATAAATTTAACAAAAGAACTGCAATCCCCGTACACTGAAAACTACATAATATTGCTGAGAGAAATTAAGTCCTAAATAAAGAGATATGTCATGTTCATAAATTGGAAGATTCAATACTGTTAAGTTGGCAATTCTAGAAATTGACCTATAAATTCAAAGCAGTCTTTATCAAAATCCCACACAGGACTTTATTGTAGAAAATGACAAGCTGATCTTAAATTTATATGGAAATGCAAAAGACCTAGAATTGACAAAATAACTTTGACAAAGGGAAACAAAGTCTGAAGATTTACACTACCTGACTTCAGAACTGATTATAAAGCTACGGTAATAAAGTGTGTTATTGGCGTAAAGACAGACCCATATATCTATGAACAAAATAGAGTTTAGAAGCAGATCTTTGCGTATAGTAGGATGTTGAAGCTGGCTCATACTGGCTCACAGAGATGATTGTTAAATTTTCAGGAACTTAGTGAGCTGATTGTTAAGCTACTGGTAGCTCAAAATTGGCCATGTGAGAGTATTCACATCGGGAAATTGGTCAACACTACAAATCAGGCCCACTCTTTTTTCCAGAGAGCTAGTTGTTGAACATTTACCATAATACCACTGCTCACATATATGGTCGATTTATTTTTGACAAAGGTGCTAAGGTAATTCAATGCGGGGAAGATAGTCTTTTCAACAAACGGTGCTGGGAAAACTGGATATCCATATGAAAAGAAGATGAATCTCAACTATTACCTTATCCCACACACAAAAATTAATTAGAATGGACTATAGGCCTAAGTGTAAACCCCAAAACCATAAAACTTCTAGAACACACGGAAGAAAATCTTTGTGACCTTGGAGAAGCAAAAAATTTCTTAGATATGATGCAAAATCCAAAAACAATAAAAGAAAAAAATGATAAATTCAAGTTCAACAGAATTAAACATTTTACTCTTCAAAAGGCACCACTAAGACAAGGAAAAGAAAAGTCTGAGAGAAAATATTTGCAAAACATGTCTCTGATAAAGGATTTGTATCCAGAATATATAAAGGTCTCAAAACTCAATAATAAGACAAACAACCCAGTTTAAAAATGGGAAAAATATTAATAGACACTTCACCAAAGAAGATATACAAATGGCAAATAAACACATAAAAAGATGGTCAGCACCACTAGTCATTGGGGAAAAAAATTAAAACCACAGTGAGATGTCAACACATACTCACTAAAATGGCTAAAATAAAGAACACTGACAACACTAAACGTTGGCAAGAATGTGGAGCAACTGGATCTCTCATACATTGCTGATGGGAATGCAAAATGGTACAGCTGCTTTGGAAAAAAAATTGTTTTTAAGTTAAGTATACACTGACCACATGACCCAGCAATTCTACTCCTGACTACCAAAGAGAAATGAAAACATACATCTACAAACAACTTCTACACAAATGTTAATAACATTATTCACAGTAGCCAAAAAGCCAGAAACAACCTAAATGTTCATCAACTAAGGAATGAATAAACAAAATGGGTAAATTCATACAATAGAACAATAGTCAGCAATAAAGAGGAATGAACCAATACGGATGAATCTCAAAAATATCAGGCTAAATGAAAGAAGCCAGGCAGAAAATACTACATATTGTATGATTCCATTTATGTGAAATTTCTAGAGAAGGCAAACTACAAAAACAGAAAGAAGACTAGTGGTTGACCAGGCCTGGGGTGGGAGGGAGGACCAACTGTAAATGAGCATGGGGGATGGCAGCATTCTAACACTGCCTTTCAGGCATGGTTGCACCACTGAATAAATTTACTAAATCTCATCCAACTGTACACTTAAAAGGGGTGAATTTTATGTTATGTAAATTATACCTCAAAAAAGCTGTCAAAAAATCCAGCTGGAACATCCTCTTCCCTGACAACCGTCCTCTTGCAGAGAGGTGACCCTGCCTCCTTTGGTGCCCTGGACTTCCCTGTACCAGCTTCTTTGTCTGATTTCTCATACTCTGTTCTTGGTTACTTGTCTCCAAGCCCATCTGTGAGGTCTTAGAGGACAGAGGTGGCTTCCGCGCACTCCCTGTGTCCCTGGTGCCTGGTTTGGAGGCAGGAAGATTTCAGCGTGTGCTCAGTCAGTGTCGTGGAACAAATAAACACTCTTCTCTTTATTTTTTAATTGGTAAAAGTAACACAGAGCAATTACAGTCAGTTTTCCTTTTCTTTTTCCTATTAATTTGTAAGAATTCTCCCTAAGTATTAGAGAGAAAAATAAAAGATAATTCTTTGCAACTATGTTTCACAGTCTTCTGCCTTATATATCCATAGACATATCCCTATCTATATATCCATATACAGGCTTTAAATTTGCGCATGGCCTAATCTACCAATCTTTTCCTTTATCCTGTTTACTCTTGAGATTATGCTTTTAAACTCTTTCTCTATGCCACAATCACATAAATATTTAGCTGTAATTTCTTCTTTGCACATTTATATATTTACTTTTTACATTTAAATCTTTGACCCATTGGGAATATATTACTATTTTCATATAGACTGCCCAAGTGGAAAGAATGTAACAGTCCCCACTGCTGGCAAGGACCTGGGGAAGGTGGACCTGGTCCCACACGGCAGGGTATCGCTGTAATCCCAGGGCCCAGCAGGGTGCCTGGTCCATCATAAGTGCTCAATGCACGTTTGTTGAATATATGAACTAATGAATGAAGCCTTTAAAATTGCTCTCCTTTGCTTTAGCAGTTCCATTTCTAGGAACTTATAAAAAAATAACTGGACAAGAAAGTATTTTTTCATATATTACAAACTCTTGATTATCATCATGTGTGAAGGCTGCAAATCATTCCTTTCTTTGGAAATGTGAACGAATTCTAAATCTGACAGTGCTGGAGCATGACTAAATCTCAGAAATTATTAAATAATACTGAGCATAAAAATATTAAGTAGGTGATCCCCATGATGCCATTTCTGTTGCATGTTAATGTCACATTTGTTTCTTGTTGCTAACGACTCACTGGGAGTGAGAGCCATTAGATTCTGCTACTGGTTGCCCACGCGCTATCCCATCTGAGGTAATGGCAGCTCTGGGGTGCAGCAGGGGAAGTGCAGCCTGGCAGTAAAGGGTGACGGTCTGGTGAGTGAATTAGGGACTTCATTTACTCAGGCACAACTAACCTTTCACAGCTTCAATACCTTTCTTTCTTTCACATTGTAATTTTACTTTCGGCAAGTCTTTCAGCACCCTGCCAGCTCTAAGGGAAGTAATAGACATACTCAGAGGCATCAGAGTCTGAAAAAATGTAAGATTGTTTTTCAGGCCATGAAACCCGGAGGGGTTTCCTCAAAAATGGGATCTAGAATCTCATCATGAAGCTGCAGTGTAAAACTCAGTCTTGTTAGTCACTTGCCTGGGCCAGCAACCAGGGTGACAGTGATTTGGTGTGGCTGACACCTCTAGAGACTAACTGCTAAGAGGCAACAGAAGGGCCACGGCTGCATCACTTCCTTCTTTCTTCTCTCGAGCGAGCGGGCTGGGTCACTCTTTAACCTTCAGTGTAGCCCTGGAAGGCTGGAGGCCCCCTGAGCCCCAGATTGGTGCCAGAACTTGGGTGTCTCGGTCAGTCAGGACCGGATTTGAACCCAGGTCTGTTCAACTCCACCTTTCAAGCTCCATAAGCTGCCCTGTGAATGCCTGACACATTCATTAGGCTTGTGTCTTTGCATGGGCCTGCCCTTATCTTGGATTTTTTTTCTTTCCCTTTTCTACTGGGGAAACTGCTACTCCAAGATGCAACTCAGTAAAGGCAAAGAAGGCAGTGGAGAGAGAGGTTCAAGACACCAGCCGGCATAATGTACGGGCCCTCAGGAAAGATCCGCGGTCCTGAGGACGCAAGCATCGCGCTGTACACTTGGTCCCTGCTGACTCTCCCGGCCGTATCCCACTGGTCAGCAAACCCGTCTTGAATACGAGACCCTGCCCATAGCAGAGGCTCAACCGATGCTCTAGATACTGTTTCATGCCTCTGAGCCTCTGCTGACTATAATGCTCAAAAAGCATTTACGAAGCATCCTCGAGTAACATAAAGATATGGACCTGCCCTCAAGGACGTTTCAGCCGAGTGGGGCGGTAAGCCGCGCCCAACACAAGAAAACAAAGGTGAACAAGAGGCCCGAAGCGAGCAAGTGCTCTGGAGCTCAGGGCCTCACAGAGGGATCTGAGGGGGTTTTAGAAGATGATGAGGGGTTTCCAGGCAGAGAAGGGAGGCACTGGAATTCCTGCAATCCTTCCCTCCTCTGGGCTTTCCAGGGCTATCCACAGAAGGAAGGTCACGTCCACCAACTCGCGAAGGCAGCCTCGGCGCTTGGAGTCGTCCTCGTGGTGTTCCTCCCCGGGCAGCCTGGAACGGCAGGGACCGGCCGGGGAGGTCACGAGCTTCCAGCGGGGCAAACACAGCCTTCAAGACAGCTAGTCTTGGAGGAAGTAATTAATATTTCATAGAAAACCTCTTTCAGATCAGTGCCCTGCACTCTTTCTCTGTCCCACTGTGCAGTCGTCAGACTGGCGTCCTGGTGGCTGGAGACTCGGTGACGGAGAAGGGAGAGAGGGGAAGGGATGTGTTCGGCCCCACAGGGTGCCAGATGTTTCACAAAAACATGCTCTCGCCCTTAATCCCCCGGACAGGCAGAGGACGCCCACCCCAGCTTCCACAGCACTTCCCTCTCTGCTGCAGCCGTCCCTTGACAAGCCTGTATCCTCCACTAGACTGGAGGCCCTAGAGGGCAGGAGCGGTGTCCCCAGAGCCTAGCCAGGGCCAGGCAAGAGCAGGCACTCAGAAAGGCTTGTTGAGTGAACATGACTGCACGAGCATCACAGGGCTGGGCGGGCGCCTGAGACTTTCTCACCTTATTTACCGCCGAGGATTACAGAAAGGGCAGCGGAGGCAAATAAGGTGGAGAGGCGAGGGGGGCCGAGTATTGGAGCTCGGACTTGACTCTGGAAGCAGCAGGAGCCGCTCAAGACCCTGGAGTGGGGGAGGGGTGTGAGGAGGTGGCCTGGGAGGCACTTTGGTTGGGTGCCTCAGGCCACTTGGGACAAAGGTAGGGAGAGACTGGAGGCTGCAGATTCACGTATGTTTTATTTAATGATGACTTGGATGACACACTTAGTGTCAACTCTGCTAACAAATGATCTAATTCATTTACTGAGTGCCTGCAGCAGGTATAAGATGGTTACCCTTTTCTGAGGGCCACAGTGTGCCAGGTGCTTTGCATTCATTATTTAATTTAGTCCTCAGAATGACCTTTTGAGATGGACACTATTATTTTCCATTTTGTGGATGAGGAAGCTAAGCTCAGAGAGGTGAAGTCATGCCTAAGGCCTCAGAGAGACCATGAGCCAGGCGCTGGGAAGAAAGGATGAGGAGCTCACGTTGAGTGAGGGGCAGAGGAGAAAAACACAGACTTGAGTCATGTGGTGTGAGAGGTGCCATAACACAGGGGAACACGGGGGACTGAGAAGGCCCAGAGCAGGGCCTCTGACCACTCTTAGGGGTGATGGATGAAGTCTTATTGTGACAGGTGACAGAAAAAATGCATTGCAAGTTGGAAACAGGGCTACCATCTTTTCTCTATTTGGAGCAAAATCAGACTATGCAAAATCTAAGAAGAAACAACTGGAAGCAGAAGGAAAAACATGCAGAGCATCACTGCATGGGATTCAAAAGTCATCTTCATGCTTCTAATCATTTAACACAGAGGCTCCAGCATGTGATTTCCCAACAATGGGATCAGCCCCATCTTTCCACCTCAGGAAACTCTGGGGCCATTAGGGGAGGCCCAGTGGTCCTGGGAGAGAGAGATGGCTGACAATTCAGCAGCAGATGGCCCCACACAGGCCCACTGCTTAATTAGGTTGCTGTGAGGGACACTGTAAAGAGATAAATGAATTAGTGGTGGTGGGGGACAGGGCACAAGGGTGTGGGTTGTAGGAGAGCCAGCATCAAAGGTCAGGGACTGAGACAGCCCCAAACAGCCACTCCTCTGCACATACACTTGTGCTTGTATGTATGTCCCTGTGCGTGTGTGTGTCTGTGTGTGTGTGCTCTGACCAAACAGCGAGAGAAGGGAGGGTTGGTAACAAAAGGACATGAAACTAAGGGGTTCTTCCCAGTTAGAAACGGGTCTGCTTTGAGATTAATCCTGATAACGGTGATAATAGTGAAAGCGGCTTACATTTCACAGAAGCTTCTCAGCGCCAGGAACTGGATGAAGGACATCTCCTGCATTATCTCATCTAATCCTCACAGAGACCCTAGGAGGGAGGCACTGTTACCATCACTCTCACGTTACAGACGAGGAAAGAGGAGCTGAGGGTGGTTAAGTGTCATAACCTTGAACAGCAATAAGTGGAGATGCTGGGATTAAACAAGAATAACTAAGAGCTGTGTCCCAGGACTGAAATGGAAAACTCAGCGGAGGCCCTGAGACAGTACCATATTCCAAGGTAAGACATGAGATCACAGAGCAGGATTTTCAGAGGCAAGGCTGAGAGTAGTGGAGGGCGAGGATATTGGTGGGAGCTCCGTGTGCCGCGAAGGGGCTGCTTTTCCTTCAACTGAAATCAAGAGAGAGGCTCAAGGACACCTGCACCTTGGGGGATGTGCTGAACCAACAGTGACTCTCCCGAGAAATCTAAAGGGTCAGGGAGAGCTGGCTAGCCCATCCAGGAGCAAAGACAAGGAGAGATGGCTGTGTTGGAGGTGACTGGCGCTGTCTGTTGGTTAGGGGAAAGAATGTATGGTGCGGTTTCCCTGGACCAGATCGGGTCAAGAGGGCCACCTATTGTCAAGGGACAAATAGATCTCAGTAGAAAGAAACTGGAGGGACTGTAGGATGCCCAGGGTGGAGGACAGCCAGAGGGATTCACCTTTATTAAGGGACCTGCAGGGCAAGATCTGCAGTGATGAGTGGGGGCCTCCGGAGAACGCAGCAAAGTGCCCACGAGAGAAAGAGTCCACCCGAAACACCTGTTGGTCCAGAGAGCACTGATCACCGTGACCACACCAGTCCACGCAGGACTCTCCTGCTCCCCTCGCCTCCCGCTCCTGGGCAGGTGAGATGCTGGGGGAGGGGAGTGGACAGGTAGGGTAGGAGCAGACCAGAGCTGCAGGAGGGAGAAAGGATGAACTTCAGATAGACTGACATCTTGACTATAACACAGGACTGGACATTTTAAAGACTGGAGGACTTTACTGAAATTTGCTGTACAAGTTATGGAACTTGCCCAAAATTTCATGCAAGAGTAGGAGGAGAACTTGCCCACAGAATAAATTTAAAGGGATAGTGAGAGGCAAAAATAAAGTCACCTTACAGTTATGTTCTATGCGTTGCATTTGTTCAATGTAAAAGTTACAGTTATAATTAGTGAAAACTTACTGTGTGCCAGAAGCTTTAATAATTGATTTACACACTTGATCTAATTTAGTATCAAACCAACTCTTCAAGATAGAAGTTATTATTTCTGTTTTACAGATTGGAACATGGAGGCTGTCTAAAGTCACAGAGGTGGCAGGTGGCAGTGGCAGGTGGCAGTGCCAGGACTGAAGCTCCAAGCCGGGATCTCTCTAGGGCATCTCTGCTGCAGACTCCAGCAGGTCAACTGCGCCGGAGAGAGTGGTTCCCAGGATGGGAGCTTTTCTGGCATCTGGAATCAAGAGTGAATTAATTCTGCTCTCATGCATTTAATAAAGATTCCACTCCAAAGATAAAAGGCTTTGCTCTAAATACTAAGTGACACAAAATGTATTTTATTTTGAGACCAAAGGGATTGGAAAGAAAACAGTTTATTCCACAGCAGCCATCGCTTGACTGTCGAAGGATTAATGTAAACTGCACTAGTCATATCCAAATAAAACGATGAAAGAGGCTGGATCTAGATCTGAGTTCAAGTTTGTGAAACAAGGCTGGAGACACACTGGCAGGGGTGATGGGCGGTATGTGGAGGGAGCTCTCACTCCAGGACAGCGAGAGAATAATGGAGGGGGTGTCAGCTGGCTGAGGAGGAGGACGGGGAGAGGAGAAGATCAGAAGTCAGTGAGAGTAGATCTTGTTGACACAGGAGCGAAAGTCCCAATTCTTGTTCATAAGATATATATTTAATACCAATATCTTCTGTTAACACATTTTAAATATCCACAGAAATGAGATATCTAGAGCAAGGAAAAAATCAGGACTACCTTAGAGAAGAATGCTCGACAAAAACACACTGCTGGATTTCAAGTCCGTGTGTACGTGAGTGTGCGTGCATGTGCTGTTGTAACCACTTCCGCTGTCATCACCTCCACGTCATTATCACTGTCCTCAGCAGGGTCTTGTGACTGGTCTTTCTGCCTCCACCTTCTCCCTGAAATCTGCCTGCCGGAGTAGAGAACCAGCAGGTGCTCGGACTCAAACACCTCCCATCTTCACTGGGGAAACTTGTGTCTTTGGTTTTGGTATCAGGGTAATGCTGGCGTAACAGAATGAGCTGTGAAGTACCTGCTCCTCTTTTATTTTTTGGAAGAGTTTGTGAAGCACTGAGATCAATTATTCTTTGAATGTTTGGTGGAATTCACCAGCTCTCTTGTTTTTGTAACCCATTGCACCTAGTGTATAGTGGATGTTCATTAAAGGATACTGAGTTGAAATGAAGCTGTTTCTGTAATTTTGTATCTTCTCTGATATAATTTATTATGACTATTTTACTTAAATATTTAAAAGAGGGTACTCAATATATCAGAGAATATTATACAAGTCCAGACTAAAGGCCAAATTTCAAACTGTACCAGAACCTGAATTTTATAGTTGTGACCTGCTAATCAGTCCTAAAAATAGATTCCCTCAAATCCCTCTGGGTGTCCAGTAAATTCACCCAACCAAGACCTGCACTGAGTTCCAGCTTTCTACCTTTATCCTTCCCAAACTTATTATTTGTTAAAAGAACACATAACTGTGTTTTAAATACAAAATGCCTAACTTAGGAAGGCTTCAAAATAGGTAGTGATTTTAAGTGTTTCATTAATTACGAGGATCTATTATCTTTTCAGGACAGCTGTTCTCAAACTCTGAGTGCCAAACATTACCAGAGAATTTCTTAATAATGAAAGTTCCACTGTTCCCATCCCTGGGGAGAAGCCCTGGAATCTGCATTTTAAGAGGTTCCTCGGACGATTCTAACACAGTCGGTCAGAGGAACACACTTGGAGAAACATCACTTGGAAAGTGATCATGACCACATGGATAAAGGGTGATGGATAAAGGAGATGTGTCTGTAAGGGCCTGGCCTGGCACCTGGCTCAGGCAGCATGCTGTCGGCATCTGGGTGACTTGTTCAAGTGTAACCTGAATTACCTTGAAGGCGGTTACACCTGGGTAAAAACTCCATTGTTGGTAGGACTGTAGGCCACATCTAGGTATTTTTGGTCACTCTTCCACAATCTCCATTCATTCTCAACAATAACAAAGCATGGCCTATCAGAATGAGTTTGGGTTTGGAATCCCAAATATGCCATTTACCAGCTGTGTAACTTCAAGAAAGTCACCTGCCCTTTCTAAGCCTCAGTTTCCTCATCTGTAAAACAGGGATAATGTCATCTACCGTGCTGTGGTAATGTGAGGATTTAATAAAATACAGTAGACATAACTGACTTCTGCTCTCTGCCTAACCCCCTTCCCCTGCCCCTCCTCCAGATGGGATCATTTAACATCGGGCCAGCAGGACATAGCGCAGATGCACTCTCACAGCTATGATGATGGATGGCTGCCAGGTGGCTGTCTTAGCTCACAAAACTCAGACATGAAAAGGGGGAAGAAAGAGGCAGATTCAAAGGCTGGTGACTAGAAGATCATGGGCTTGCTTCTGAACACAAACCTCAACATGAGAGCAGTGAAATTCAATTGAAGGAGAACACACAAATATCCTCGGGTGCTTTGATATATTTAGGGGGAGACAGAGAGGAATCTCAAGGTCAGGAATAGAAGGAGATCAATGAAAAGTGATCATTTCTGCTGTCCCAGGAGATAGGCTCTGGGTATCCAATTATGTTACTTAGATGGAATAACACAATTCCATCCAGCAAATACCACTTGCAAAGGCATTTCTGGTATATTTTGCTGCAATGGACACAAAGTGTGTAAGTGAGTAAATCTCTAGCATTGGTGAAATTACCTCTGTGGGTACCATCTAGATACTTTTTACTTTAAATCCATTAATTTAATCAACAGATTGTCTAAAATTATAAGAGTCTCTTTTGATTCCTTTTATGTCCATTTTCTACTAGGGCTTTGGGGTTCAAATGATTAGTTCTGTGACTTTGGGGGCAAGTTACTTCACCTCACTGAGCTTTCTTATTTAATTCTCACATCAACCCTATTAACTCTATTCTATTTCCAGAAAAATGAGGTATAGGGGGTGAACCAATGTCACCTAGCTAGTAGACCTGAACCCGGGCAGGCGTCTGTGTTCTCATCCATTCCAACTCTGGGGACTTGCCCAAGGACACCAAGTTATGTGGACAAGATCTCTTTCAGATGTTCTCCTGGGTCTTTCCACGTCCAACCATCTGATATTATACTCTGCCAGAGGGAAGACTCAATGTGTAATTCTTGTGCAAAAGAGTTCAAAAACAGTCACAAGTGAAGCAGGCTCCATGAATTTTATATGCTCCCCCAATTCTTAGATGTAAGTCAATATATCTATTCCTCTTCTTCCTTTCTCACAGAATAAGTATCCTTCAGTTACCATCATTTCTGCTTTTCATGATTCTATAATCTACTGGTTTCTAACTCTCTACTATTCAGGGAAGATGTAAGGGTCTCAGGGGTGTACATAACAAATTTTAAGATCAAGAGTAGGGCTCTTCGAGACTAGGGAAGAGTGGGAAGAAGAAACCAGAACCAACCAGGAGAGTTAAGACTGGGGAAATGTCATGGAAATTAGAGTCCTCTATCCATTCCTCCAGCCGGCCAGCCAGCCAGCAATTCCTAGAGCCTGGAATTTTAGAGCTGGTAGATATTCCAGATACTTTAATCCAGTATGTTAATTTTACAGATTGGGAAAATGAAGTGGCGAGAGGGAAAGAACTCCCTTAGGTCACAGAGCAAACCAGTGGCAGAGCTTGACCCAGCACTCAGGTCTCTCATTTTCTAGTCCTTTTTTTTTTTGCGTCAGAATAGACTGATTATTTTAAAGCTGCTAATTATATTGTCGTTAAAAACAACAGTAGGTAGTATCTGCACAAAACCTAAAAGTTTGCAAAGTACCTTTACATGAGTATTTCATTTGAGTTAGTATTTACAGGGTATTCGAAATTATTCCATTTTGTTCTCCAAGTTTCTTGGTGTTTGCTCATAAGTCCCCATCCCACAGGACTTGTGAAGGCAAATAACTTTCCTAACAGGTCCACCTGCCTGTTGTTCTTTAGGTTAATCTGTATAACTTGAAATTAAATCTCCCTCCTTCGACAGATACTCTGAGCAAACTTATGATTTTTCTGTCAGTAAGTATTTATTGAGAGATCGCTGAGTGATGCTCAATAATTCACTCATTTGTTTATTCACCCAGGTTCAGAGAGGAGGTTGGAATACAACAGAGGACAGAATAGACAAAGTCCTGGCTGTCTTGGAGGCAGTGACTTATACTCCAGTGAGGGGAGATGGATAATAAACCAATAAGCAGTTACATACTATGTCAGGTGGTGGTAAGTTCTAGCAAGACTAATAAAGGTGACAGAGCATCACACGTGCTTGTGTGTGTACCTGTGAGGAGTTACCTAGGGTCAAGGACAGCCTCTTGAGTGAAGTGACATTTGAGCCAGACCTGAAGGAGGTGGGCCTTGTGGATTTCTGGGGAAGAGTGCTCCAAGCAGAATGCTAAGACCCTGAGGCAAGAGTTGTGTGTGAGGAACCCAGGCCGGGGTCACTGGATTAGAGCTCACCAGGGGAAAGGGGGGAGGAGCTGGAGACAAGCTCAGAGAAGGAAGGGCAGATGGGGTCTTTGTGCATTGGAGCGAGGGATTTGATTTTATTCTGTGTGAGATGGGGAGTCACTGGAGGATTTGAGCACACCCCAGCTAGCGCTGAGTGGCATGATTTGCCTTTCCTTTTAGAAGGTTAAGAACCGACACTGCATGTGCAAGGAGGAAGCAGGGAGCCCAGTTAGAAGGCTGCTTCCATGATCCCAATGAGAGTTTACAGTAGAGTGGGCTACAGTAGCTGTATCCCCATCACAGGCCAGGCAGAAGAGACTCTGGGTAAAGACATTTGCTGAACGAATGAATAATATTATACAGGAAGTATGCAAAAAGTGCTAAGGACAAATAAATGAGAAGATTTATTCTACCTTCGGGGAGAGAGGGCAGAAATGTCGAAGACGACATGAGCTGAATCTTGATGATTAAGAACTCACCAAAGATGGGAGACATAGGGCTTTCCATGGCCAAAATGGTGAAAGCAAATTCCACAAAGACCCCAAGGTGTGGCTGTGGTGAGGGCCCTGGAGGGCAGGGAACATGGGGGTTCTTGGCAGCCCATGAGGCCAGACAATGGGGAGCCAGGCCTGCCGCTCCAAGAAGCCTGACTCACATTGCTCCACTCCTCATGCGAAGAGCCCAAGCAGGACAGAGGCTCTGCCTCCAGGGCTTCCGACCTGATGTCAGTAGAAGGGACTTTGTGCTGGTGCTGGGGACCAACAACCGGGGATGCTCATTCCTTTGTCAGGGCGTGTCTTTTCCAGTTTCTGTGAAGCCCTCCCTCATGTTTTTCCCCCTACACCATGGGCTGGGGAGCAGTGGGGCATGTGAGGCTGCTCATGGCTATTGCTGCTGCTCTTCTTTTCTAGAACTTTCAGAGAGCCTTCACTTACTCAGAAAAGGGCTCTTCAGACCACAAGGAAACCTTGGGTTCTTTATAGAAACATGTAGTATTGATTAAGAGATATGCTGACACTTTTCAAAACATTGTGCAGGACAAATTCTCCCTTTTCTTTTCAGGAGGGTTTAGGGCTATTAAAACTGTATTTGTCGGGACCGCCTGGTGGCGCGGCGGTTAAGATCACGCTTGGCAGCCCGGGGTTCGCAGGTTCGGATCCCGGGCGCCCGCCGACGCACTGCTTGAGAGCCACGCCGTGGCGGCGTCCCATATAAAGTAGAGGAAGATGGGCACGGATGTTAGCCCAGGGCCAGTCTCCCTCAGCAAAAAGAGGAGGATCGGCAGTGGATGTTAGCTCAGGGCTGTTCTTCCTCACAAAAAAAAAAAAAGAAAAAAAAAAAACTGTATTTGTCATTTGTAATCTTATAGCTATAAAGAGAGGCTCTTTTATTATTCTTTCACTGAGCTTTCTCATGCCAAATTACTAATGAGATAATTACCAACATAAGAATTACTGCATAATTACCACGGGAGTGGGAAGGAAAATGTGGAGCAAAATAAGCAGCTAGGATTTGGGTTGTTATGTCAGAGATCTGACAAGAATTATTTCTGTAAAAGTCAGTAAACAGAGTTTTTCAGTTCATAAAATGAGAGATATCTCACCAGGCTTTATGAGAGTAGTGAGTTTAAAGCATGCCTTTTAACCACCCTTGGGGGATCCAGCATCTTCTTGGAGGCAGTCTGGCGGGGAAAGAAAGGGTCTCCATAATCAAACAGAGCCTGCCCAAAATCTCCTCCGCAACTTCCTTCCCGTGAAACCTGGTACAAGTGAGCAAATACCCCTAGGCCTCACTTCATCAAAGTAAAATGAGAAAAATGTACCTCACAGTTCTTCTGTGAGGATTAAAAACATCAACACTGAGGTCTAACAAGTGGTGCTTCCTAAGTGTCAGTCTCCTTGACCGCTTTCAGTCACCACCAGTTCATACAGCGCCTGTCTGTGGAAATCTCAGTTAGGCGAGGCCAGAGGACTTAGCAATTATTCAATAATTCTTACCCATATATTTTCCCTCGGAAGTGCCAAAATCACTTTTGGTTAGTCTGTCAGTTGGTATTTTTAAAAATTTGAGGTAAAAATAGAATGCCATGCGGATAAACATGGAACGTGAAATCACACAGCTGCATCGGAGACCAAGCTGAGTAGAGCCTGCTCCAGTCTGAGGACTTGGTTCCTTGGCTGTGTTCCCGCCTGAGGCATCTCAGAACATCTGTAACGTTAGCCTCCCCCAGCAGCTGGCCTAAGACAGCCAGAGCAGCAGGAGGCAGGGCTTCGGGGCACATCTTTTTGTTGTCCGTGTGTTTAATACCCAGCCTAGCAGATGCTGCATGGGGCAGGCCACCCAAACAGAACTCTTGTTCAAGGAGCTGACACGTATAAGATACTGAAGCACAGTGAAGGCTACGGCTGTCATAAGTACCTAAGAATCTCTTTGCATATGTATTTTACCTTTAGATTCTAGAATGTGCCTAGCATTGTTTTCCCTAGGCTGGTCTCCAACTTGAGTGTTCCTAAGAATCACCCAGGGTGGGAGTGAGGGGCTTGTTAAAATGCAGACTCCTGGGGCCCACCTTCATAATCTGAATACACATTCTTTTCAAATCCACACAGAACATTCTCCAGGATTGATCACATATTAGGCCACAAAACAAGTCTCCATAAATTTAAGAAGATTGAAATAATACCAAGCATCTTTTATGACCACAAAGGTATGAAACTAGAAATCAACTATAAGAAGAAAATCAGAAAAGCCACAAATATGTGGAGATTAAACAAAATGCAACTGAACAATGATTGGGTCAATGAAGAAATCAAAGGAGAAATAAAAAAATATCTGGAGACAAATGAAAATATGACATGCCAGAATTTATGGGATTCAGAAAAAGTGGTTCTAAGAGGAAAGTTTATAGCAATACAAGCCTATCTCAACAAACAAGAAAAATCTCAAATAAATAATCTCAGAGTGCATCTCAAGGAACTGGAAAAAGAAGAACAAACAAAGCCCAAAATCAGTAGAAGGAGGGAAATAATAAAAATCAGAGCAGAAATAAATGAAATAGAGACTAAAAAACAATACAAAAAATCAATAAAACCAAGAGCTGGTTCTTTGAAAAGATAAGCAAAATTGACAAACCTTTAGCTAGACTCACCAAGAAAAAAAGAGAGAAGGCTCAAATAAGTAAAATCAGAAATGAAAGAGGAGAAATTACAACAGACACCTCAGAAATACAAAAGATTATAAGAGAATACTGTGAAAAGCTATATGCCAACAAATTGGACAATCTAGAAGAAATGGATAAATTCTTAGAATCATACAAGCTTCCAAAGCTGAATCAAGAAGAAATAGACAATTTGAATAGACCAATCATCAGTAAAGAGATTGAAACTAATAAAAACATTCTCCAAAATAAAAGTCCAGGACCAGACAGCTTCCCTAGTGAATTCTACCAAACATTCAAAGAAGACTTAATACCTATCCTTCTCAAACTCTTCCAAAAAATTGAAGAGGAGGGGAAGATTTCTAACTCATTCTACGAAACCAACATTACCCTGATACCAAAACCAGATAAGGAGAACACAAAAAAAGAAAATTAGAGGCTGATATCACTGATGAACAACAATGCAAAAATCCTCAACAAAATACTAGCAAATCGAATACAACAACACATTAAAAAGATCATACACCATGATCAAGTGGGATTCATTCCAGGGATGCAGGGATGGTTCAACATCCACAAATCAATCAACATGATACACCACATTAATAAAATGAAGAATAAAAATCACATTGTCATCTCAATAGATGCAGAAGAAGCATTTGACAAGATACAGCATCCATTTATGATAAAAACTCTGAATAAAATGGGTACAGAAGGGAAGTACCTCAGCATAATAAAGTCTATATATGACAAACCCACAGCTAATATCATCCTCAGTGGTGAAAAACTGAAAGCTACCCCTCTAAGAACAGGAACCAGACAAGGATGCCCACTTTCACCACTCCTATTTAACATAGTATTGGAAGTCCTGGCTAGAGCAATCAGGCAAGAAAAAGAAATAAACGGGATCGGAAAGGAAGAAGTGAAACTGTCACTATTTGCAGATGACATGATTTTATATATAGAAAACCCTAAAGAATCAACCAAAAAACTTCTAGAAATAATAAATGAATATGGTAAAGTTGCAGGATACAAAATCAACATGTGAAAATCAGTTGCGTTTCTATACACTAACAATGAAGTAGCAGAAAGAGAAATTAAGAATACAATCCCATTTACAACTGCAACAAAAAGAATAAAATACCTAGGAATAAAATTAACCTAAGAAGTGAAAGATCTGTACACTGAAAACTACAAAACATTGTTGAAAGAAATTGTGGAAGACACAAAGAAATGGAAAGATATTCTGTGCTCTTGGACTGGAAGAATTAACATAGTTAAAATGTTCATATTTCCTAAAGCAATCTATAGATTCAGTGCAATCCCTATCAAAGTTCCAACAACAATTTTCACAGAAATAGAACAAAGAATCCTAAAATTTATATGGAACAACAAAAGACCCCGAATAGCTAAAGGAATACTGAGAAAAAAGAACACAGCTGGAGGAATCACACTGCCTGATTTCAAAATATATTACAAAGCTATAGTAAGCAAAACGGCATGGTACTGGCACAAAAACAGACACACAGATCAATGGAACAGAATCGAGAGCCCAGAAATAAACTCACACATCTATGGACAGATAATTTTCAACAAGGGAGCCAGGAACATACAGTGGAGAAAGGAAAGTCTCTTCAACAAATGGTGTTGGGAAAACTGGACAGCTAATGCAAAAAAATGAAAGTAGACCATTATCTTACACCATACACAAAAATTAACTCAAAATGGATTAAAGACTTGAATGTAAGACATGAAACTTCTAGAAGAAAACATAGGGAGTACACTCTTCAACACTGGTCTTAGCAACATATTCTCAAGTACCGTGTCTGACCAGGCAAGGGAAACAATAGAAAAAATAAACAAATGGGACTACATCAAACTAAAAATCTTCTGCACAGCAAAGGAAACCATCAACAAAATGAAAAGACAACATAACAATTGGGAGAAGATATTTGCAAACCATATATCTGATAAGGTGTTAATCTCCAAAATATATAAAGAACTCATACATCTCAACAACAAAAAAACTGACAACCCAATTAAAAAATGGGCAAAAGACCTAAACAGACATTTCTCCAAAGAAGATAGACAGATGGCCAACAGACACATGAAAAGATGCTAAACATCATTAACTATCAGGGAAATGCAAATCAAAACTACTATGAGATATCACCTCACGCCCGCCAGAATGGCCATAATTAACAAGACAGGAAACAAGTGTTGGAGAGGATGTGGTGAGAAGGGAACTCTCATACACTACTGGTGGGAGTGCAGACTGGTGCAGCCACTATGGAAAACAGTATGGAGATTCCTCAAAAAATTAAGAATAGAACTACCATACGATCCAACTCTTCCACTGCTGGGTATTTACCCAAAGAACATGAAAACACCAATGCAAAAAGATACATGCACCCCTGTGTCCATTGCAGTGTTATTCACAATAGCCAAGACTTGGAAGCAAAGTGCCCATCAAGGGACGAATGGATAAAGAAGACGTGGTGTATATACACGGCGGAATACTACTCAGCCATAAGAAACAATGAAATCCAGTCATTCGTGACAACGTGGATGGACATTGAGGGTGTTATGCTAAGTGAAATAAGTCAGAGGGAGAAGGTCAAAAACTGTATGATGAGGGGCTGGCATGGTGATGCAGCGGTTTAGTTCGTGCTTTGGCAGCCCGGGGTTCACGGGCCCAGATCCCAGGTGCCTGCCCATGCCATGGCGGCATCCCATATAAAGTAGAGGAAGATGGGCATGATGTTAGCCCAGGGCCAGTCTTCCTCAGCAAAAAGACGAGGATTGTCAATGGATGTTAGCTCCGGGCTGGTCTTCCTCACAAAAACAAACAAAAAACTGTATGATGGTGCTCATAAGGAGGAGATAAAAATATAACAACAAACAAACACACAGAGACAGAGACTGGATTGGTGGTTACCAGAGGGGAAGGAGGAGGGAGGAGGGCAAAAGGGATGATTAGGTACATCTGTGTGGTGATGGACCGTAATTAGTATTTGGGTGGTGAACATGATGTTATCTATGCAGAAATAGAAGTATAATAACGGACATCTGACATTTATACAACATTATAAACCAATGTTACTGCAATAAAAAGAAATTAAAATAAATAAATAAATAAAATGCAGACTCCTGGGGCCCACCCTCATAATCTGATTCTGGGTCCCAGGAAGCTGCACTTTAAACAAACACTCCCTGCGGGTCCTTCTGATGCAGGTCCATGGACTGTGCACAGTGAGACAAACACTGAGGTATTTACTTGATCTGCACAAAAGCTTTGGGATATTAACGGAATAAACATTACTCAGAGGGTTTAAGTAATTTGCCCAAGGTGGGCAACTTGCCAATGAGTGCGGCGAGCTGGGACTCCCTCCCCTCACCCCACCCTGCTGAAAAGCCATTTCTTCCATTAAGCCTTTGTCAGAACAAGTATTCCTGAAATAATCTCTTCCTCTTAAAGTGTGCTTCTCTTTTGTTTCCACCTTACACAACCTAGAATTAAGCGCCTGCCTTGCCTCTGTACTAAGTGTGTCTTTTTATTCTAAAGTTCTTGCATCTGGGGCTTTACCCACCTGGGGAAACTGCCCCCTACCCCCACCCCAGTGCTAGCCAATTGCTAGAGAGAGTAAACAACTCCTCTGCAAGCAGGCCTTTCATATGCAAACCAACCAATCCAATGCCCACACCCAACCCACCTCCTTTATTGGGCTCTCCCACTTGGGCCATTACTCCCCTGCCCTAATCACCCCAGGGCCAGGCACCAGCTGACTATGGACAGCCCCTGTATCCTAGAGCCCATGGAAATTATTCAAACTAGGCAATCCTCAACCTGCTTAGCCTGCTTACCCTCCCTCACCCATTTTTTCCCGTGAAGACCACAATAGGGGTTCTTGCCCATGTTTTCACTCCTCCTTCTGTCTCCTGGCTAACCCTGGTGCTGCCCCATGTGGCCCTGCGTGGCATGGTGTGGCCTGCCCCCTCCTCTTGGGAATAAACTATCTTTTCAGTGGCAGTCGTCTCCTGATCTGTTGGCTTACCACACCCTAATAATAATAAAGCCTCCATTTTAAGGCAGCCTCCCATACTAAACCAGAAACAATTTGAGGACAAGCTCTTTCTCTCTATGAACAGCTATTAGACTAAGTCAGTGTCTTATCAACTACGTGTTCAAAAATATTTGTTGAATTAATTTTAAAAGCTACTCAAGGGGCTGGCCCGATGGTGTAGGGGTTAAGTTCGAGCACTCCGCTTCAGTGGCCCAGGGTTCGCAGGTTCAGATCCCAGGCGCGGACAGGCACACTGCTTATCAGCCATGCCGTGGCAGCGTCCCACAGAAAGTGGAGGAAGATGGGCACGATGTTAGCCCAGGGCCAGTCTTCCTCAGCAAAAAGACAAGGATTGGGAATAGCTGTTAGCTCAGGGCTGGTCTTCCCCACAAAAATAAATAAATAAACAAATAAAAGCTGGTCAAGAAGCTTAAATGAAGCCTTCTATCACTGATTTTGTTCACTTTAAGGGTTTGAATTTTCAGTCAATTTTTAAGCCGCTCTCAAACTTATGTTGTTTTTCTCAAGCAAAAGTGTAAAAGTGAATGGCAGACCATATGGAATGGTTGGGTTATCATAGGCTCCCTTCAATCATGCAAGGAAAGTATTTACTGACACTAAGTCGAAAAAGACACAGTTTCTGCTTTCTAGTTTGCCATAAAAACAGACAGTATTGACTCATAAATAAACATTTAAAAGGACAAAAATATTTAAAAGAACAGAAACACAACTAATAACATAAACTTAGCTATTTTATTTATAGTGTCTTGAATGGTCTAACTGGAGTATTTCTGTGTGATGGGATGTGAAATATGTGAGCAAGCAAAATGAAAAGATGGAGCTGCAGGTGACTTGGTGAGAGAGAAGAGAGCACTGGACCAGGAGTCCACAAAGGTTTAGATTCTTTTCCCTACCCTGAAGCCCAACTTTGTGTGTCACTGGGCAAATCACAAACCCAGCTGTCAGCCTCAGCTGTCACATCTGTAAAATGGGAGGTCAGGTCAGTACTTCTAACTCCTTCTGGTTACCAAACTGCCTATGCATAAAAATTAAGGCTTGGAAATGGAGCTGTTGGAAGGAAGGAAGGAAGGAAGGAAGGGAGGGAGGGAGGGAGAGAGGGGAAAAAGATGTTCATCATGATGTTTTGAATTAACAGTGGTAAAAAATTGCAAGCAAGTGAAATGTCCAGTAGTAGGAGCACTGTTAAATAAACTGTG
This sequence comes from Tapirus indicus, assembly GCA_031878705.1. Lineage (NCBI taxonomy): Eukaryota > Metazoa > Chordata > Mammalia > Perissodactyla > Tapiridae > Tapirus > Tapirus indicus. Next base: position 30,416,612 of record CM062924.1, read on the forward strand.
CCACATCCACGTGATGGAATAGTATGCAATCATTTAGATGATGTAAAAAAGGAGTGTCACCAATAGCCCTCATTACAGCGCTCCTGGTGGTGCATCCCGAGAAGCGTCCTGCCCAAGATCATACAGAACTGGATGAACTTGCAGGCCGAAACAATGAATCAAACTGAGCAAGACTCTGATTGAAATGGCACTTTGGTCTTACCAGCAGGTTTGTGCATTTCAGTCGGTGATGCCTGCTTTTCCCTCGAATATGACTGTTCACTCGGGGACACAGCACCTGCCATGGGGCATAAGTGCTCTTGGGGTAAGAGGAACCACGAGGCCTCTGGTTGTGCCAGTAAATTAAGGAGAAATGATCCAGACATACATTTCTTACTCCATTATGTCCCACTCTAGGGTCAATACAGCATTTTAAATCTTAATGCTCTTTTCAGAAATATCTAAGCAAAACGATTCCCATTCTTTTCTCCCTGTTGGAAGTGTTTCTTTTCTTTATGCACAGGCTTTATCAAAGTTGCTTAAATACACATGAAATACCCAAGTCAAAAACTGGTGAAAGGACTAAAGTGGGCACTTCTGGCTAAGATGGCACAGTAGCACTCACTTGGGAATATCCATTTTGGATCAATCTGTTATTTGCGCCTCAGCCACTAATTTTTAACCAGGCAGACCTGGGATGCTGATGCAGTGGGGCATCTCACGCCCAATTCCATGCTCTTTTCTCAAAGCTAAATGCCTGACTCAAAAGAACTTTCTCGAAAGCAGAATACAGAACTGGAAATGCATGATTTCAACCTTCTAAAAATATGCATAGAGAAAAAGATGAACTAACACCAAAATTACAGCAATGAGTGCTTATGAGTGGTGGAATTTGAGGCGACTAAAATTTTTGTTTTTTACTTTTCTACTAAGTTGCGCCTTTTAAAAAAAATTAAATTTCCTACAAAGGAGAGAGGGATAGAGAGAAGAAGGAAGAGAGGAAGGGGTGGGGAGGAAGCGGAGGGAGGGAAGGAGGAAGAGGGAGAGGAACACCACAGTTCAGATTGCATCAAGCAATCCTTCTGGGCACAGCTGTGCAGTCACAGTGTCCTCCGGAGGCTTCCTCTGGACGCCCGGGCGCTAGGCTGGCTGTGCTCATGCCCCACCCTGGCTCTCACAGCTGATGGCCTCCCACTCCATTGAACACACAAGAGTCTGTCACTTTTGGTTCCACTTGATTTCCACTCTTCCCTCTGGTTGGTGGCCATGGAGTCCTCTTGGCAACCTCCGTACTGGTTCCCATGGATACCCTCGACTCCCAGACAGGCGGCTGCTTAGAGCAGATGGTCGCTGGCACTGGGCGGGGAACAGGCTGAGGGGACGCACGAGTTATCCAGCACCCTGCTTCCTTCTGTTCACCCCCACCCCAACACCACACACACACACACACACACCCCTCTCCCTAGATCCTGCTTGGTTCTGGCCTTGACAAGAACTCGTGATGTTTAAAATATCACAAAGACTACAACAATTGCTAACGTTATTGAGCACCTACTATCTGCCAGACGATGACCTACGAAGTGCTTTGCATACAAAGGGAAGGAAATAACTTACCAGGCCAGTTTAAGGAGTTCAGTTTTTCTGACCCAATTCAAACACGATTGTTTGGGCCAAGTCTTTTGGGGATTAGTGTGGACTGTTGATGTGCTTAAGAATAATCTCAGAAGCATACTGAAATTTCAGGTTCCTGGGCCCAACCTTAGAAATTCAGATTCAGACAGCCTAGGCTACGAGCCAGGGGTCTGGGATGGGGCCCAGGAATCTGCGCTGTAAATAAGCACCCCATGTGAGTCCGATGCATTTGAGAGAAAGCCTGCCCCAGATCAGGGATTCCCAGACTTCAGAGTGCCCAGGGGGTCTTGTTAAAATGCAGTCTGACTCAGTACATCCAGGGTAGTGCCTGAAATTCTGCATTTCTGATTAGCTCCCAGGTGAGGCTGATGCTGCAGGTCCATGGACCACACTTTGAGTAACAAGAACCTAGATGGCCAGCCTCCCAGATCTGGTTCATACGGCACTTACCTGACAAAAACCCAAGTAGGAATGCCAAAGGACTTAGCAATTATTCAATAGTTTGGTTCAGAGAGAGTGCGGAACACTGACCCCACTTCCCACCAGTGCACCCCATAAGCAGGACTCTATCCCACACATCTACTGGCACAAGAGTCCTTGACACTGTGCCAATAGTGTCCTGATCTCCAGTCACACCCCTGCCACTCCCCAGCAGGAAGTATACCCAGCCTCCCATACCATCCCTGTTTCCTGGGCTTGGCTCCTCACTCCTCAAGCCTTTGCTCATACTGTTTGGGGTGCCTGGAATGCACTTCCCTAACCACTTGACCCCCACTGCCTGGCACCTTGCTGACTGCACCACAGCATCACGGCACGCCTTGCTTCCAGCCTTGGCCCCCTCCAGATCTCTCACCACACAGCTCCTAGACAGGTCTCTTGAGGATGCAAATCCAGTCACTCAATCTCTTGTTTAATATCCCTCAATGGTTCCCTAGAGCTTTCAAGATAAGGGGTCCACAAGATCCTTTATGAGTTACCTCTGCCCTACATCTCTGGCTGCCTCCCACTTTGCACCCATGTTCCTCAGAAGCCCTGGGATGTACCTTCCCTCATTCTGTTCCCTCTGCCTGAGATGCCTCCTTCCACTTTACCCAGCAGACTTCTACTCAACCCTCAGAACCTCGCTTAAACATCAGCACCTCAGATTTCTCTGCTTTCCATGTCTATTTCAGATGTCAGTGGTGTGCCGGAGCCAGCTCATACTATCTCGAGAAAGGCAACTGCTAAATTTTCTGAGCCAGTTGTCAAGCACAGCCATTATAAAAAATTTTATTATATACACATACAATTAAATAAATTATATTAAAAATAAAGATAACAAATGCTCAAAATGCATCGCTTTCTAATTACTTTACTACATTTTACTATTACAGTAGTCTTCCCTTATCTGCAGTTTCACTTTCTGCAGTTTCAGTTACCTGTAGTCAACTGTGGTCCGAAAATATTAAACGGAAAATTCCAGAAGCAAAAAATTTATAAGTTTTAAATTGCAGGCCATTCTGAGTAGCATGATGAAATTTCGCACCATCTCACTCCATCCCGCCCAGGACCTGAATCATCCCTTTGTTGGATTCTCAACCATTGACATCGTCTGCTCTTGACATCCAACTATTGACATTGTCATGCCCAATGATCCTCCTTCTATCATCAGAAGGTCAACAGTAGCCAAACGCTATGTCACAATGCCTACATCATTCACCTCACTTCATCTCGTCACAGAGGCACTGTATCATCTCATGTCATCACAAGAAAAGGGTGAGGACAGTACAATAAGATATTTTGAGAGACCACATTCACATAACTTTTATTTCAGTATATTGTTATAATTGTTCCATTTTATTATTAGTTATTGTTGTTAGCCTCTTACTGTGCCTAATTTATAAATTAAACTTTATCATAGATATGTACGTATAGGAGAAAACATAGTATATATAGGATTTGGTGCTATCTGTGGTTTCAGGCATCCACTGAGGGTCCCCAAGGGGGGACTACTGTACTATGCTCTTGAGATGATTTAGGTCTATTTTATCCATTGGACGGGAATGCTACGTGCTGGTGTGCTCCTGTGCGGCTCTTGCCAGCTCTGTGGTAGGTAACGTCAAGTGGACAGCTTGAAATTAGCCATGGCGGAAGTATCGACACCAGGGAAGTCAGCAAATGCTACAAATCAGCACTAGGTTTATTGTTTTGTTTGGTCTAGACTTAAGAAAGTGATGGAGTAAATGTTAACAATGCAGATTAGACTTAAAAATGTGTTATTCCTGCAGCTGTTACATTGTGAACAGCATAAAAAATTAGGGAAATATTTTTCCGGTATTCAAAACTATTGTCTGATTGAACGAAGAAGCTCAGCATTGACTGAGTGAAGTTTTCACACATCTTCGTGCATCATCACTGCTTTCCTTTCACCTTCTCCTCAGTATGAACAGACACATCAGTCAACATTTATGTCAGAACTGCACTCGTGTCTCAGTCACGTGAGTAACTTCTTCACTGAATCACATAGCAATCAAGCACATAATCATAGTCTGGTCTTGTGACACTATTTGTGGGCAATAGAGTTATAAACACTGATGATGGATTTTGCAAGAAATATAAAGTCACATGGAAGTTATAGGTATTTGGAATTTACAATAAAGAATAGTGTATTTTATTTGTCAGTTGTGTGTTCACATCCTTTTTGTCAGTAAAATTTGTTATGTATTTCTTTTCTTGGCGAGCCAGTTGTTAAACATTTACCAGCACACCACTGCAGATGCCCCTCATTTTATACAGCAGCCCAATCTTTCTTTTTTTTTGGTACACTTACCTGCACTAGAAATCCCTGACTTAGGTGTTTGTTTCTTCATCCAGGATGAAGGCTCCTTGACAGCAGGGACCCCAGACTCTCTATCTTCATAAGCCCACTGATTAGTAAGGGGCTTGGCACAGAGGAGGACTTTAGTAAGTGCTGAAGGCGAGTCTCCCTATAAAGTCTTTCCTGATACCCACAATCACAGAACTAGCCACTTCTGGGCAACCACGGCAATTTCCACGTATCTCACAAGTCCATCCCGGCAGCCTCAGAAATGGAGCTCAGAGTTGGCCCTTGACGGTAGGTTGAACAAAGTAATAAAAATAAAAGCTAACGTTTCCTGAGTACATGTTATGTGCCAGACACTTTTCCAAGTGCTTTACACGCATTAACTCATTTAATCTCCACCCCTATGAGGCAGGTGTTGTTATGATTATTCTCATTTTACAGATGAGGGATGTGAGGCCTAGAGAAGTCAAAGAGCTTGTCCAAGGCTAAGGAGCAGAGCCAGGGCTAGAACCCAGGTGGTCTGGCTCTAGGAATCCATGGGTGGGTGAATGGATGGATGATCTGAAAAGCAGCCCCTCTCCTAGGCAGCTTCTGATTCTATGTACTACAGTTTATATTTTCAACACCCTGGAAAACAAGAATTCTTATTCTTAGAGGTACATGGCTGAGACTTATTTTCCTGCTTTGAGGTCCCTCTCGAGGGAGCTTGCTTGCGGAGCATCAGTGCCAGGATCCTTGTCCTCCATCTTCCCACCGAGAGCCTCGGCAAATACTCCTCCCAGGGTCTGATTTTGCAGCAGTGTACAAAACACTAACATGATAGGGGCAGCATGATCTAGGGAGGGGAAGATACAGGCTTCAGACGACCTGTTCAGGAGTGTAAATTATGCCTTCAGTTATTAGCTGTGTGACACTGGGAAAGGCATTCAACCTCTCTGAGCCTCAGATAACAATACCTATATTGAGTTGGGAAGACTAGATATAATGTACAAAAGCCATTACCATTATTTCTCCTACTACAATAACTGCTACTGCTAATAGTTAATACTTATGATACTTTTATTGTGTGTCAGGTACTAACTCAAGTGGTTTACATACAGTAACTCGTTTAATCCTAAAAATAATTCTTCAAGGTAAATACTATTATTATCTCCATTTTATAAACAAGGAAACTAGGTTTGAATAAGTTAGCAACCTGCACAAAACCAGAGGTATTAAGTCACAGAGCTTGAATTCAATCCAGACTAGCCTGATACCAAAGTTAACCACTACATTATACTTTCTCCTCCACTCTACTAGTCTATGGAGGAGCTTTGCAATGTTGTACTGGTATTCCCAGACTGTGATACAAGACAAAAGTGAAGAAATAAGAGGGAGAAAGATGGTAAAGGTAGAGATGATATTGTCATTATTTGTAGATAATATGATCATTTACATAGAAAATCCAAGAAAGAAAATTTGGTTAAGTGAGCTAAGCCCCCCCCCCTAAAAACACATAGAAATGCTGGATAAAATATAGCAAAACGTAATCAAAATCTTTTTTACTTTCAGAGATGAGCCCAAAAGAAATAAGAGGGAAACCTCAGGTGCCATCACCACAGGCGCCCCACATCAGAGCAGTAAGCCTGAGAAGTGACTCGACTCTGGCCAGGGGGGACCCTTGGACCCCAGTATCAGCCCTAACGGCAAGGCGGGGGAGGAGCCAGGACTTCTGGAGGCTGTGGCGTGGGAACTGAAACTCCTGCACGAAGCAGGGCCACAGAGGTGCCCTGCTGTGTAAGGGAGTCGCTGGCCCAGGGAAGTAACAAGGAAGCCCCTTTCTGGTTAGGGTTCTGGGTAGGGGTGGAGACGGTGGGCGGGGGGAGTCTGCCACAATCAATCAGCACCCTAAGCCTGGGTGTGGAGTCCCTATGTGCAGTACCCACATGGTGCAGTGAAAGCCTGAAACGCCTCTCAGGAACTAACGCACAAGTGCTCCAGACGGCCACTTTTACAACCCACAATAAAAACTTAAAACCATACGAGGAAATGATTAGCATCCTAAGAACTTGAAATAACATCATGACCTGAAAGAGTCTGTAAAACAAACGTTTAAAGACACAGGCAAAGAAAAAAATCATCATGAGACAACAGGGCACAACGATGAAAACTACGAAACTAGACAACTATAAAAAAAAGAAGAGCATATTTGAAAAAATCAAATAGAACTTACTAGAAATGAAATATCACAGAAATTTAAAACTCAGTGGATGAGATAAAATCATATTTGTGAAAATTAGTGATAAATTGAAAAAATTATCCAGAACGAAGCAAAAAGAGATAAGATATATGAAAAATAAGAAGGCGTGGTTAGAAGACATGGAGGCTATAACGAGAAGAAATCGCATACATCTAATATAAGTTCCAGGGGAGAGAACAGAGAAAACGGAGAGAGGCATAATCCAGAGATTCAGGCTGAGAAATTCATGGAATTGAAAAGTAATGCATTTTCAAATTCAGGAAAACAATGAGTCTCAAGCATAACACAGAAAAATAAATCCTTGCCTAGACGCATTACAGTAAACTGCAGAACAGCGAAGATGAAGAGAGAAAACTGTAAACAAAACAGGGAGAAGAGATTTCACAGACAGCAGCGACTGTCAGAGTGGTAGCAGGCTCCTCAGAGGTGACAACAGAGGCCAGCACACAGAGGAACGGGGTCATCAAAGTGCTCAGAGAAAACTATCGTCCACCTGGAATTCTTCACTCAGCTAATTGTCACTAAAGCATGAGGGCGAGACAACGATATTTCAGACAAAGGACATACTTCCAGAAGGCAAGAGTGGGATTCAAAAAGCAATGGTAGCAAAACATTACTGAATATCAGGGAAAATCTAATAGCATTGGATATAAAAAATTAGTACTAATTATTTCTAAATTAGAGGACTTATAAAGCAAAGATGAGCTAAATATAGGACAACAAGAACATGGAAGTTGGGAGAAGCGATCAGAGGTAAAGTTTGACTATCCTGAAACTTCGTTAAGTCAGACATGCTGATTAAAAATAAGGCTAGCCACCAAAAAAAAAAAACCACCCAACAAAAAAACAGAAATAGAATGTATAACTTCTACATAGAAGGGAAGACAGAAAAATTTAATCAATTCAATAAAAGGCAGGAAGGGGTCAAAGAAGGAGCAAAGGAAAATCGTGGTCAAAGAAGGAGCAAAGAGAAAATATTACAAGTAATGAGAATTCACTAAGTTTACAGGCACAAGATGAATCTATAGCAATCAACATTGTTCCTATACATCACCAAAACCAATGAGAAAAGACAGAAGAAAAATCTCATTCACCCTAGCAACAAAATCTAGAAAATGTCTAGGAATAAAACAAAGAAAAAAAGGCCTTTTTGAAGGATATGAAAGAAGACCTGAGTAAATAGAATGACATATCTTGTTTATTCATAGAAAGACTCAATATTATAGAGATGTCAATTTTCAGATTAATCTATAACTTTAACCCCAAGGCCAATCAAAATCTCAATAGTAATTTTTACGATAGTTAAAAAACTGAGTCCAAAATAAATATGGAAGGGTAGATGTCTAAGAAAGACCAAGACAATCCTGAAAAAGAACAACCAAGAGGGAGACCTGCTCTATTAAAAATCAAAACATATTATAAGGCTATAATAATTAGGCATTAGGAATAGACAAGCAGGTCAATAGAAGAAAATAGAGAGCCCAGAAACAGATCCATACCTGTCAAACAAATGGGTTTGGATCACTGGCTTTCTACATGGAAGAACATGAAAATGTATCCCTATCTCACACTACACACAAAAACTAATTCCATGTGTATTACAAACCTAAACGTGAAAAATTCATTCATTCACAAAGTAATACACTCTAACAAAATTCTTCCATCTAGATGGAGATTATGGTAGTGCTTATCAAGTATCACCTTGTCACAAATGAAGTCTGGACTACGACTATTATGATGTGCTAAAGGGCTCCCCAGAGAATGATGCCAGATTAGATTCTTAGCAGCTGGGATCTCCAAGGCCTCTCTTCTATCACAGCCAGCCTTTGGCCGACTCTGGAGAAATGCTGGATCAGGGCTTCTTTGAGGAGTCATAACAATCCTCTCACAGTAGAGCTTTCCTCTGTGCTATTCTTGGGTGCTGGATCCTAGGCAAGTGGATTGTGTCCCCATGCACCTTTTAATACCTCTTATTCCTTGCCTATTTTTAAAAAAATCCTTGTTCCAGCTCCCAGGGGAACCTCACACAAAATGGTCATAGCAGCCAGAGACTAATATTATTGACAACGGCGACTCCTGTACCTTGTATCCCTGGTTGCTATGAGATGCGTTGGTTACCCATTATATATGAAGACAAAGAGACTCTCACACATGCATTAGCGCCCTGTTGCTTTTCAGTTGTAAGGAAACAAGAGAGCAACTATGTCACTCGGGAAGAATAAGTGATGTGCTTAATAAGGCACAGCTAAACCAAGTATTCTCGGGCACTCTGTTCAGGAGGTTATTTGCTACTTAAATACAGAGTCTGAAACCTGGCAGTACAGTTTCTCTCCTCAGTATTGTAGATCAGAGATTGGCACACTATGGCCCATGAGCCAAATCTGGCCCTCTAACTGTTTTTGTTCAGCCGTCAGCTAAGAATGGGTTTTGCAGATAAATATTTGCCATCAAATTATGAAAGGGAACACTAATTTTGAACCCATTTCAGCAACTGTTATTCCCCTAAAAAAATCCATTCTTCTCATTAGCAGACCTGTACTACAAACGATTGTATTCAATTATTATTATATTTTGAATTTCGGCAATGAAGTTTTGGGGAAATTTGTTCTCTCTTGTTATGTAATATATAAGGGCCTGCAAAGCCTAACACATTTACTATTTATCCCTTCACGGAAAGTGTGCCGACCATGGGTCTAGACCCTTCCAGACTCATCTCCCGCCGCGTCATTGCTCACATTTGGAACGCTTGTCATATCTGGATATCTGGGGTTCCCCAAATGCACATCTAGCTCTCCATGCTCCAGCTGTCCCTTCTGCCTGGAGTGTGCCATCCCTCTGCCCACCTGATTGTGTTGCCTACCGAAATCAGACTGACCCTTCTAGTTCCAGCTCGGACGCTACTTCTCCTTTCTGAAGTCTTCCCTGATTCTTCCAGGCAGAACTGATAATGTCCCTCTGTTCAAAGAGCAGGTGAGATTCTATAGAACTTAATTCGCTTTGTTGTAGTTAGGAGCTCTCATCCATGGCTGTCTTCTCTCCTGGGCAGGTAGTTACATATACACAGTAGGAGATTGACAAATGTTTGTTTAATGGATGAATAAATGACTGAGGCACTGACAGAAAATGAAGGAATCAATGATGAAAAACTAATCTGACTCCTGTTGGAAGGGTGATCTAAACTCTAAACTGATTGTCTGGCTTTTATTCCTGCCAGTTACTTAAGTATGTGCCTGCCCACAGGAAGGAATGTCCTTTATACAGTAAGGATGTGGTAAATTAAAAGGATGGAAAATTGTCTATTGACATAAATACTACAATAGTGAGTACTTTTTAGAAATAATACTGCAATCCATCTGTAGAAATCTTGACAATACTGCCTTCTCAGGCTGTTGGACATACGTGCTGGGTATGTGCAGAAATACTCCCACTGCCATTGCTACTCCTTATCCTCCACTTATATTTCTCTCCCACTGATATCACATCCATGACTCCTCATTTTCCCTCTCCCTGTAGCCCCTAAACATAATCTCAGCATCTGAACTGCACAGTTAAGCCAATGGCTCACTAAATCCACAGGGGAGAGGTCTGAGAAGAGTGGTAACAGGCCGGTGCACTCGCTGAGAGTCACTCTGCCAGCCCTGGTTGAGCTCTCCTCCATGCCAGGCCCAGAGAAAGGGATAAAAGGACAAGGTTCAGGCCCTGCCCACAAGGAACTCAGGCTAACTGGAATTTCCTGTACAAGGAATACCCTGAAAACTCACGTGAAACATGCCAGATCCTTGAGAGGAGTCCTTGGGGCCCCTGGGCTTTTGAGGAGCTATCAGCATAATGCCGTCAAAGAGGCACAGTCCTTACAGTCCAACAGGGAAAATTCTACCCAGAGATTGTACACAATCAACCCATTCTCTGACTGGTGGCACCTAGGTAGTTAAAAATCCAGATCTGGGTAAAAATTAGGTAACATCACTTTACGTAAGCGTAGAAACATCTCCAAATTCATTTACAGAGTAAATTTAAACTTCTAACAATCATTCTCTTCTAATTGTTTTCATTAAGATTCTAATTTTATGTTTTTTGTTATATGCATGCAATGTTTCTGCGTGTACAAAGTGACAAGAGCCCGACCTCTCCACACAGTGCATATTTGCACAGATAGGTTATAACACAGTGACTCAGAGATGCTTGCTGGACTAAAAAATACTCATAGAAAATCCTTTATCTGAGCATTTCATGGTTCTCTTCCCAGAAATTCAGAATGTGCGCCCATAGAATAGCAAAAGTACCTCTTTCTATCAGCCAAGTGGTACTCAGCCCATGGGGGATAATGATGAGGATAATAGTTGCCATTTATTGGGTGCTTCCTATGGGCCAGGCACGATGCTAAGTGCTGTATATACATCATCCATTCATTTCTTCAATTAATATCTATTAAGCATCTCCTAAATACCAGGGACTAAGCTTGGTCCTGGGATGCAATGGTAAATAAGACAGGTAACAGAGTCAAGACCTAATGGAATGTTAATTCTTTCAACAACCTCGCAAGGTAGCTATTAATGGTTCTGTTTTACCAATGAGGAAACAAAACCAGAGAAGAGAGGTTAAGTAACTTGCCCCAAGTCATACAGTTAATAAGCGGTGAGTAGAATTTAAAGCAAAAGCCCCAAATAAAGCTAGACATCTGAGAGGAGCTGGACTTACTAGTAAGTACTGTACTCTTATATAGCCTTCTTCATGCTTATCTCATTGTTAAAGACCTCTAGGAAGGGATATATAGTTCCCAGTCTTCTGCCTTCCCAACGGAACTAACTCCATGCTTTTGACACACTGCACAGGTATACCTCCTCCAGGAAGTGGTCCCTGATTCAGACGGAGTCAGACCCCCCCGTTCCTCTATATCCCCTCAATACCTTGTGCATATTTCTATTACTGCACTTACTACCACTACTGTAGTTTTCCTAATATGTGTTTCTCTCACTAGACCAGGAGCTCCTTTAGGACAGGTACTACGTATAATTCATTTCTGTAACCCCAGGTCCTAGCATAGTACCTGATACAAGATGTGACAGATGTTTGCTGAATGAATAAATGAAAAACTTCCAGTGGTAACCTACTCTACCCCATTCTCTCAATGATGATAATAAAAGTTGCCAGCACTTAACTGTGACGGGCATGCACTGTGGACAACCATTGTCTCCCTCCATCTTCATTATGACTCTGTGAAGTCACTACTGTGTAATTATCCCCATTTCACTGATGAGAAAAATAAAGGCTTTCCCAAGGTCACGGAGATTTTAAATTACAGAGACATGATCCAAACCCAGTTTTAATGGTGACCAAATCCTTCTCAGGACACCAGGACATCTCCCTGGACTCACACAACTCCTTCCATGAATCTTTCAACAGAATTAACCAGACCTTATTGCAGCCTTAGAGAACTCTGGCCCGGATTCTAACCCACACCAGGGCCTGCCTGGTACTTTAGGTACTTGCATCTCTGTTGTCTCCCTCACAAGACAGCAATCTCCTGCTCTGGACCTCGAGTCCTCATAGTCCATTGCCCCAGCCTTTGCATGCTCTTAGATGCTGCATTGAACTTGGAATAAAAATAATTTTAAGCCCACTGCACTATTATTATGATATTATGATCAAATAAATCCAACCTAATTCCCTGCTTTTATAGGATAAGCCTCTTTCACAATGGACTAAAAGCCCTGAAGGATAGGAAGGATTTAGAAAGAAGATGGGAGGAGGGCAGGAGGGAAAATTGTGAGCAAAATCCAGCAGTAGTTAGATGTGGGGCTTGTCAAGGCCCAGCTCAGGCTGTGATCTGGTTAGATTTTAATGTACAACCAGAACTGAGAAGCCCCAGGAAAAAGCATCATGTGTGTGGCAGGAGCAGAGGGCAAAAATGCTGGAAGCACCAGACAGGTCAGACCCTGGAAGGCCTTGACTGCAGGCCGAGGGGAGGGGAAGGGGATCCATGGAGAGTTCAGGACAGGGAGTAGTGAGACCACCCACCCCTCTCCCACTGTACAAACAGGTTGGTGAAGGAGGATGGCATGGGCTTAGGAAAGTGGGGGCCAAAAAGACAGCATGAAGGTTGGGGGAAGAACAGCGGCCCTCCCAGGAATGGCATGTCAGACTGCGGGGACATGGCAGGGGTCTGCATGAGCTGCACAGGCAAGACACAGCTGTAAGCTGGAATGGGAAGAACCAGGTTCCGAAGTCAGCTCGGCCACCGACTAGCTGTGCGACCTCAGGCCCCAGACCTCCCTGACTCTATTCTTCATCTTTAAAGACAGAGGTGTTGACCGTAAAAGGTCATTATGCAGTATAAATAAAAAGATATGTTACAGCAGTTGGCACCGAGTAAGCACTCAGCAAATGAGGCTGCGACCCAGTGGTGTCTCTGTTCTCCCTAACATGCTGCTCTTTTGCATTCCGCCATTGTCTGTCTTTCACCTATTACTGTGGTTTAATAGAGAACAATTCTCAGGGACTACGAAGGTTGTAAAAATGCACTCGAGGATATGCCACAGCTGGGCCAACTTTTTGAAGTCACTACATGAAATGGACAGCGACCGCAGAGAACAACACACTGGAGGAGACAGTGTTTCGGCGAGGCACTTGTGGTGGGTTTTGTGGCTTGAGGCCTCGGCCCAAGTTTCCCACCAAAAGAGGTTATGCCAGGCTTGGTCCTGCAAAGCCTCTTCATTCAGTTTGAGAACAAATACACATTGACAACAGACTATGCTAGGGCGGGGGAGGATAGAGAGGAGTACTCTTATGTAATATATACCAGGGGTGGCTCCTGCAGGTAACACACAAGGCCAGAGGCAGGGGTGGTGGGAGGCTGGGACAATGGTGGGGCCTGTGCTCTCGCTTTCAGATAGGGACGACACACAGTTGTCCCTGACTAACTCTTTTTCTGCTCATCCCTGATATATCGGTACTTGCTGGGCTCTGGCCTCAGCGTTCTCTTCTTCTCACCCTCTTTATTCCCCACCCACCCTGATGCCTATAAGTTTGATCCTTACTGACAGCTCGATGTCCAGATCTTTCTTTTCTGTTCTGCCCTTTCTCCTGAGCATCAAACCTACATCTCCATTTACTTACTTTGTAATTTGGTTTTTATTTTTTGTTGCGGTATAACACACGTAGTATAAAGTCCACAAATCTTAATTGTTTGTACGTATAGACTCACATAACCACCACCCAGGGCAAGATAAAGAACATTCCCAACATCTCAGAAGTTTCCCTCATGCTCCTTTTCAGCCAATTGCCCACCCCACTCCCCAGAGATCACCACTATTCTGACTTCTATCCCCATCAATTACTTCTGCCTGTTTTTGAAATTCATATAAATGGAATCATTCAGTAAGTGCCCTTGTATCTGGTTTCTTTCACTCATCATTATATCTGTGAAATCTATCTATATTATTGAGCATTGCAGTAATTTTCTTTTTCATTGCTATATAACTGTAGTTCTCAACCAGGGGCAATTTTGCCCCCCCCCCCACCAGGGGGCTTTTGGCAATGTCTAGAAACATTCTTTCCTTTTTTCCTGAGGACGATTCTCCATGAGCTAACATCTGTGTCAGTCTTCCTCTATTTTGTATGTGGGTCGCCGATGAGTGGTGTAGATCCATGCCCAGGAACCGCACCCTGGGCCGCTGAAGCAGAGCACACTGAACTTAACCACTAGGCCACGGGGCTGGCCCCTGCACAGACTTTTTATCAGGGCACCTGTAACTTTTCAGCACACTTGTCTCTGCCTAGTAAACATAAGCCTTTTGTGAGCAAGGACTACTTTGTCATCCTAGGACTTAGCCTGATACGTAATAGACGCTATGCAATGTCTACTGGATCGAAACTGAGTTGAGACCATACATGTAAATATAACGTGGAGAAAGCGCCCAGTGAAGAGAAAGACCAGCAGACAGGGTCTGTACCTTCAACAGTCTTAAAACCTAAAGGCAGACAAGTGACCGTGTGAGTCCTAAGCTCTAACAGGGAAATAACAGTAGCATTTCTGCAGGCCTACTATAAAGATTACAGGAGAAAATGCATCTAAGGTTTCTAAGAGTCTGCCAGGCACATAGTAGGCACTCAATTAGCTACTATTACTATTTCTAATGGTGAAAACTAGCATCTTTAGTGAACATCAAGAGAATTTTCAGTTTGCTGGTTGAGGCCCATCTTGCAGTTTTCTTCATTTAGTAGAGAATTAGAAACTCACCTGTCTATATTTACACAACTGACATAATTTGTAAAGCCAAAGCTGCATTGATTATAGAGGTGGCTCCTTAACCCTAGTGGACGTTTGTTGGATTATTTTAGTTCTGTGTCTGGGACATTGAGTGATTCTTAGTGATTGTAGATTTAGAACTATCACTAGCTTGACTTTCTCTTTAATTTCATATATGCCTTGATGCTATTTTTTCCTAGGAGAGCAACCAAGAATTAATTGTGTGTATCTTATCTCCTCACCTCTT
Organism: Tapirus indicus; assembly: GCA_031878705.1. Lineage (NCBI taxonomy): Eukaryota > Metazoa > Chordata > Mammalia > Perissodactyla > Tapiridae > Tapirus > Tapirus indicus. Next base: position 30,431,760 of record CM062924.1, read on the forward strand.
TGTGGGCTAGTTTCAGTCAACACTGTATCTCTGAGAGTTAACTGCACAAGGTCAACCAATGATATAGCAAAATGTTTTGCACACAGTAATTCCTCACTGAAAATTTCCAAATAGGCACGAGGCATTGCTGAGGGAGGTACTCGATGTGGTTTCCATGATAAGTCTCTTTCCTGGTTTTCTTCCCTCCCCTCCGATCACTCCCTCTTTTTCAAGGCTATTCCTTCAGCTGTCAGTACCCAAAATACTTGTATCCCCCAGGGCTCCATTCTCTGATGGCTAATTTTCTCTACACATTTTAAAGAAAATCCAAACTCCTTAGCTAGCGTTACAAGGCTGCTTCTAACCTGGCCTATGCCTACCTCTCAGAGCATAAAAAGAAAAAGAATCGGGGCCCGCCCGGTGGCGCAGCAGTTTAGTCCGCGCTTGGCAGCCCGGGGTTCACCGGTTCGGACCCCGGGCGCCCGCCGACGCACTACCTGTCAGTCACGCCCTGGCGGCGTCCCACATAAAGTGGAGGAAGATGGGCACGGATGTTAGTCCAGGGCCAGTCTTCCTCAGCAAAAAGAGGAGGACTGGCGACGGATGTTAGCTCAGGGCTGGTCTTCCTCACAAAAGAAAAAAAAAAAGTTAAAAAGAAAAAGAATCGTAAATAAGAGCAAAATTTACTGAAAAAGGAGATGATCAACAAAACCAAATTTGATTCTTTGAAAACACTAAAAAGCTAAACAAATCTCAATAAGACTAACCATAAAAAAAAGGCACAAATTAATAGTAGGTATGAAAATGGGACATAACTACAGATAAGTAGAGATTATTTTTAAATCCACAAGACAATGTTATGATCAATTTTATGTCAATAAGTTTAAAAATTAGAAGAAATGTAAAATTTTCCAGAAAGATATCAATTACTAAAATTGACTCAAGAAGAAATATAAAACCTGAACAAATGAATCACTATTAAAAACATCAAATTGGTAGTAAAAAAATAATCTATCTATGAAAAAGACACCAGGCACAAAAAGCTTTATAGGAGAATCTTACCAGATATTTAAGGAGCAGTTCTTGTTATATAAATTGTCCCAAATAACTGAAAAGGAGGGAAATTTACCTATCTAATTTGACAGACATAACCTTGATCCCAATATTGTACAAGACCAATATAAAAAAGGAAAAAACTGTAGATAATTTCACTTGTGAATATGTATGCAAACATTTCAAATAAAAAATAGTAAACCAGCAAATTTAGCATCATAAAATATATTTTTACCTAAGCAAGGTTTATCCCAGCAATGCAAAGATGATACATCAGAAAAATCTATTAACAGATAAAAAAAGAAAAATCATACGATCATCTCAGCTCATGTAAAAAAACCATTCAATAAAATTCAACACCCATTCACATTTTTAGAAACCCCTAGTAAACTAGGACAAAGAGAAGTCTTTTAACCTGATATGAAGCTATCTCATAAAAACACAGAGCAAACTTCATATTGAATGATAAAACTTTAGAAGCATTCCCATGTCCCAAGACAAAGATGCCTGTTATCACTTCCTATCAAAAACCATACTGGATGTCCTAACCAATGCAGCAACACACACAAAAAACCCAAGATATATAAATATTGAAAAGGAAGACAATAAATTGGTATTTGCTAAAAACATATACTATCACTACAGACAGTCCAAGAGAGTCTACAGACAAAACTGTAGAGTTTTGTCTAACTGTGGTGTGATAAGTTTGCTGTATACAAAGATTAACATACAAATACAAAGATTAACATACAAAAATTAATGCATACGAGCAATAACAATTATAAAATGTAATAAAATATACTTTTCACAATAGGAAGAATAATTAAAAATAGCTTAGAAAAAAAGAAAAGATGATAGTGTGGCATTAGCTCAGACTAATGGAACAGAACAGAGAGCCCAGAAATATATCCAAGCATATGTGACCCTTACGTGACAGAGGAGAGATTAGCAGCAATATTAGTGGGAAAAAGGTGAACTTTTAAAAAGGGCATTGAGATAAATGACTTTCCATACGGGAAAAAAGAAAACTAGATCCCTACCTCATTCCATACATAAAGTTAAAATCCAGTTAGATCACTAAAGTCTTAAATATAGAAAAGTAAAACTCAAAAACTATTGTGTGTGTGTATGACTTTTGTGGAGAAAATTACAAAATGTAAGTGAAGGACATAAAAGACTTAAATAAATGGCAAGTGATTCCATGTTTGTATGCGGGAAAACTCAGTACCTTTAAGATAGCAAACCTCTTCAAGCAGTGTTTCCCAAGCTGAAGTTCACCTGCATCAGAATTACCTGAAGGCTAAATGTGGATTCTAAGGCTCCATTTGAAACCTGCTGAATCAGGATCTGAAGATGAGGCTCAGGAACCTGCATTTTGGAAAGCTCTCCAGGCGACTCTTTTGTGTACTCAATTTTGAAACTTTTGCCTTAGGGAAGTAGGTCATAATCTGAATTGCACATGAGAATTACCTGGGACAGTTTTTAAAAATTCAGACCCTAGGCCACACCCCTGACCAATTAAATCAGAATTTCTGGGCAAGGCACCTATGCATTAGCATTTTTAATGTTCCCCAGTGATTCCAATGTGCAGGTGAGGTTGAGGACCACTGCTCTGGATAAGGGTGCACCGAGTCAGGTCTGTAAGGTTTGCTGCCCCTCCCCATTGGCACATTTACTTCTAGTGCTAACCTAGGATTTGGACTTATCTTGATTAAGGAAGACGTTTCCTTACATAAGGTTTACAACTTAGTCATTTTCTGTCCCCAGCGTCCTGTCTGATATAGACAGGGGCTTGGTGGTCATTTTCTGAAATAAATTCAACTAAATGAGACTGAATGAAATGAATCAATATGTAGGTGAATAAAATTTTCATCAAATTCTAAAAATTCCATTGGATTCAACAAACCTATACGGCACCTAGGCACAATGTCACACCGTGAGAGGTATAGAGATGGACAAAATACCGCCCTTCTCTTCAAGTATTCACGATCTGAAGAGGGAGGCAGATGCAGACACAAGTGTCTTACAGTCAAGCAGACAATGAGAAGTGTGCAGAATGTAAAAAGGGAATAAAAGAAAAATTAATTCTGAATGGCAGGACCCAGGAAGGCATCGTTGAAGATTCAATCTCTGAGATTGGCCTTGAAATTGCTTGGACCCACCCAGGAAGAAATTAGGGAAATGGGCAGTTGCCCTGCAGGCATAGGGCAGTTCTGCACAGCACAAGCCAAGTCCGATGGGCCTTTCTCTAACCTTCATGGAAGACTGTAGGGCAGATATTAAAGGCCCCTTTTCTTCTGATTCCTTGTCACTGCTCTCATTTTTCAAATATTTTACCTCTGGTTTATTAATTCTACCTCCTGGTGCCTCAGCTGATTTCTTCCAGGAAAAGTTTCTCATTAGCATTTCTATGGGGAACACCTGCTACCCCATCTATCCCTATTAGCTGAGAGCTAGAGCAATGGGGTTGACTGAGGGTGAATTTTTAATCCCCTCCTTATGACTCATCCATTTTCTAATTGAGAATGCTAGGTCTAAAGTTACAAATGGCTGCCCAGTGAAATCCGTCCTTAAAATTAAAAATGATAACAAAGACGTGCTCTTCAATTTTATAATATCATTTATGTAATATGAATATATTAAAAATTAATCAAATTCATGATTGTGAATAATTCTAAAGATATCTCAGATACCATTTGAATGCAAAAATCCCAGGCTAGTGTGAATAGGTTATGAATTAGCTGAACTGTTGAAAAAGGAAGGTTTCTCAAAGCCACAGTGTCAAAGGACATTTGATGTTACCTACTGACTGTATATCATAGGGGAACACCAATTAGCACGCGTACAACTCTGGATGCTGAAAGTATATTTTACATCGTCTACCAATATATTAAGCTGATGGATTATGTGTCCTTTCTCTATTTAAGCAAACTGCTCACACTGATGTCATGTGACAGATGTCATTTGGAAAGCCCATGAGATAAACCAGTCACCATGGTGTAAGTCACCATGATTTATGTAGAGTGGCAGAAGAAAAGGGTTTGTAAATCAAATTATCATTGAAATGGAGCCCAACTTGGCTTCTAAGGCCACGTAAGGCTCATCTACAGCAGACATGGGGCATACTTAAATTCAGGAGATATTTAGAATTATAGCAAGGAAAAGAATGTGAGACAATAGGGAAGGAAAATCAATGTTCCAGATAAGCCTACGATTCCCAGGCATTTTTTCTTTATAATACATTTAATTAACTGATTATCTTATTTCTTCATATCTACTTTCACCCAAAGTGCATTTCCCTATTAATAGTTAATTTTTCTTCTGGAACAAAAATAATGTTAAATTTCACATCAAATTTGTCAAGCACTTAAATTGTCCATTAAAGAAAATGATGTCTCTTAGCGACACTCATTCTCTTAATGTTTCAAAACCCTTCTGATTATACAGCAAAATGGAATTGCTGGTCCCAAAGTCATATGCATAATTAAATTTTACAGAAGACCCAAATTAGAAAAAAATATTTTTTGAGGTACTCAGAGATTTTTTCTTGACAGGTTGATGGAGTTCTGATAGCCACTAAAAATAATCATTCTTACCAGCTACGAGAGCATAGCCTCCCCCAATTTAACCCAATCACTTGTAGTATGTGTGTGATTCGAACTGTAAAGCAGAACATGCTTACTGCACAGTTAAGGTGTTGTTGTGGGGGAAGCAGTTATATAGAACAAAGGTACAACTCAAAATATTTGGAGTGAGTCGTATCTGAAAGATGGACTGTCTGGACTGTCTGGCCAATCATCCGTGGACAAAGCAAGTCCTACCAACTTGGATACATAAACTGAGTAGGTTCACCAAAGGAGATCTGAGAATCTGGGATCTCCTTGATTGGCACTGACCATATGGAGGTGAGGAGAGGTAGATTTTGCCTGGTAGGTAGTCAGATTCCACCTGCCACAGGGTAATAGAATGGGAGTAGGACGACGAGGGGGCCAGGCCAGGAGTCTGTGAGGTTAGGCCAACCCTAGAGTTCTTGGGAATGACGTAGGGCCTGGATAACAAGAAAGCCATGGCAGAACCACAAAACTACATCTTGGTTTTCTTTTTTATGCTTCTTGCTTGTTTCCTTCATTTTCTTTTCTTTTTGATCCTCCCTTGGTAGCAGCATAAACATATTGTGAAAACTCCACCTCCTCATTGCTATGAACCAAGGAAAAGGATCTGTGCTCTTGCCTGACCCAGAGCTTTAAAAGGAAGTGGTGTACTCCTGGGGGATCAGTGTGGTCATGATAACAATAAACCAAGGCAGAAATATCAAGTGGGAGGTGGAATTCAGGAAGAAGGAGTAGAGGCCAGTTGATTAGCTGCTGCCTCTCATTGGGAAATGCTTTCCAGAGTTAAAACCTGGGGTGGATGGCAGATTTTGTCTTAACAAGAGAGGATGTCTATCTATGCTGTTCTTTCCTCAGCATATGGGGGACTGTTAGTCATGTTCACTGGAGAAGGACATCAGTCTGACAGGAGGCCGCATATAGGGTCTTGGCAAAAGACACTAACTCTGCAGTCCTCCTGACCACACCCTCCTGCAGGAAAAAGGCAACTGGCTGTGCCATTGATGAAGGACCCCATGAGCCACGTTTTGAACACCTTTAGCTCAGTTATTCATCATGCCCATCAGCTTCCTCAGAGACCCCAAACCCAATGTTACATGTTCAGAAACATAAGGGCAGGACTGAAAGCTAAGCATTCAGAAATATATATTGGATGGATGAAGGATGAGAAAGCAGGCTAGAAGGGCTGAGGCTACGGCAGAGGGAGAATTCTAGAAGGATGGAGAGAGAGAGTGAAAGAGACAAAGAATGAATATGCTCTTGCTTAAAGGCATTTATTTACAAGGAATTTAAATGTGCTAAAGAGGAGGTTCTTGGTGGTAAGAGAATGAGAAACACATCTGGAAAACAAGAAGGGAAGGAGAAAGGAGATGCATCAACAGAGGAGAAGGCTGGAGGTATCCAGGAAGTGGGAATCAGAATAATGAGGCATCACGTAGAGGCCGGAAGGGAACCAAGATGTACTAATCACCTACTACGTGCCAGGCACAATTCTCCTCCTGAATCATCTCGTTTCATCTTTACAATGTCTAGCACAGTGCTCAAAAATATGTTGAATATTTAATATTAAATAGATAAATGGGTGAACAATTCTAAGAGAAGAATCTATTATCAATCACATCTTACAGATAAGAACCTGAGGCCCAGAAAGGTTAAGAAACTTGCCCAATGTGTCAGAGCTAGTAAGAGGCATAAGGAATCTGACTTCGAAGTCTGAGCGGTTGAAGGAGGAGGGTGATCTACAAGGTCCCTGCAGGGAATCTAGAAAAGGGTGTGGTGCTTGGGTGTCTCCCAGGGACTGAGAAAAGAGAGAGAAGAATGAAAGGCCAAGTGAACTGGGCTAAGGAGGAGGGGGAGAGGTCACTCTTCTTTTGGGGACCCTGCCGGAAGGCACCGAGGCCCTTGGGGGGCCGCTGAGCCAGCAAGGGGCAGTATCCAGGCTAATGCAGCTGGTGAGTTGGGTGGGGCAGAAGGGAAGCACAGCCTGTGAAGAAATTGCAAAGGGTCTCTGTTGGGCAGGCAGGGATTTGAGGCGGGGCAGGAACGGGGGTAAAAGGTGGCTGAAGTGGTAAAATGAAAGACTTGGGGAGGCTGGGGTGGATAATATAGCTTTCACAGGGGAAAGAGCAAAAGCGAAGTCGGCCACTGGAGGTTGTCTGGGATGGAGCTGGGGAGAGGGCGTGGTCTGACATGGGAGGGGAAGGCTGCGTGTGAAGCCTGTGATGGGGAGAATGAGCCCTGGGCATTCTTTGGCAGAGGGTAAGGGTGGCCAGCCCCGTCGCGTGAGCTGCGGCCCGCGTCTCACCTGTAGGAGCTGCCCACCGCACTCGCCACCTCCTCGCGGATTTGCCTGTTGAGGGCGTCGGCCACTGCACGCCCCTTGCCACCCTCGGGGCCCGCGGCCTGGACCTGGGCCTGGGCTGCGGGCAGTGGCGTCTGCTCGAGCCCCACCCCCTCGGCGCGACGCAGCATCCAGGCGGGCCCGGGCTTCCTGCGTGTGTCGCGCTCGTCCGCACCGGACGCCTTTCCGGCCGCAAGGCCATCTGCTCCGCCAGGGGCCGCCTCCTGCTCCGGGGCCTCAGCGGCGGCCTGCACCGGCCAGCGCTCCTGGCTCTGCGGCCGGCGCTTGGGCGCCCCGAGAATGGGCGCCGACGCCTGGGAGGACGTGGGGATCTGCACCGGCTTAGGGATCCACGGGTGGTCCCCGCGGCGCGGCAGCGGCCAGGCGCGGAAGTCCTTCTGGTATTGGGTCTCGCGCTCGAAGGGCGCGTCGGAAGGCTGGTACTCGCTGCGCGGCCGGCAGCTCGGCTCGGGCCGCTGCACCTTCCAGGCGCGGTAGTCCTGCCGCATCACCGAGTCTGCGGGACCCGCGCCGGAGGTGGAGCCGGCGCCCGGGCCCAGGCCCGGCCCGCTCCGGCCTGGGGCGGCCGCTCCCTCTCGTTCGCCGCTGGGCCCCGGCGCCGGCCCTGTTACCCGGGCAACTGCATCCAACTCGCCCTGGGCGGGCTGCGTCTCTATGGCGACCGCGCGCGCCGAGGGGGGCGCGTGAGCCGGCTGAGCCTGCTGCTGTTGCGGCGGTGGCGGCTGCGGCGGGGCCCCCGGGTGCTCGGTGGCCTCCGAGTACTTGGTGAAAACCAGCGGCACGGCGATGTCCGCCTTGTCCAGCTGGTTCCAGAAGCGAGCAATGCAGCAGGCCCGTGTGATGCACGGCCACGCCATGATGCTAGCTGCTAGCTCTTTCTTTTTGTGGTTCTAAAGCAAGTCTCTAATCTTCCTTCAGTCCCCTGGCCCTCGACCAGCCAGTTATTTCCCACCTTTTTTTTCTTTGGTGGCCTGAGCTACCTCGCCCTCCTCACTCAGAGAGCACCCGGGAAGGTCGGGTCGGCAAAGCTATCACTGAAATAAAGTCTGAGAAGCCCCTCGATTACCGGCTGCAAACGCCTCCGGGAGCCGCCTGCGAAGGTCTCGGGAGCGCAGTCTGCTGCGGGCACCGAAGGGTGAGAGACTCCGCGTCCCCAAGGCCCCAGACGAGGGCGTCTGGGACGCGCCCCTCCCTGCGGCTGCGGCCGTGCGCAGACCCCGGCCGAGCGAGGCGACTCTAGGCGAGGTGGCTGCGGGCTTAAGCCATGGTGCAGAGGAAGGGCCAGGCAGTGTGGCCGCAGAGTCCGTGGACGAAGCTCTATTCTCCTTCCCGCCGGCGTCCCGTCGCAGCCGGCCACCCAGCAGGGCTCGGAGGCGATCACCTCCGGCGGAGACGCAGCATTGCTGCCGCCGCCGCTGCTCCCAGTGATGCTGCAGCCGCTGCTGCCGCCGTCTCTACTGCAGGGAAGCGGCCCCACCCTTTTCTGCCGCTCAGTAGGAGAAAAAAAATTCCAGGAAAGATGCTGAGAGAAAGCTCTCTGCAAAAAAAAAAATCACCTGCTGTCGTCAGCGCGCGCCGCCGGGAGCTCGCTGTCTCTCTCTCTCTTTCCCCTCCTCCCTCGGCTCTGGCAGCTCCTCCCTCCTCTGCTCCTAGGCAACAGGAGAATCTGGGGCCTAGGTGGATTCAAGTCCCAGGCTCTTGACGACCTACTGTCCTTAAGCTGGTTGCTTCCTCTCCGCGAGGCTCACGCTCCCAGTTTGTAAAATAGGGTCAATTGTGGGGGGTGGCGGGGATTAAAGAAAAAATATGGAGGAAACCCCTAGTGAAATGTCTGTCCTAGAGTAGATGCTTTTTAAAAAGGGAGCCACTGTTATTGGCCAAAGTCACTGGACTGGATTTGAACCAGGGTTGATTGGCTCCTGACCCAAGCACTTGCCAGTTTTACGCACAGGCCTTGCTCAGATGTGTGGGGATGGGAGCCTCCAGGCTGGTGGTGCCCTGGCTGTTCCTTTCTCAGGGGACCCTTGTGGGGAAAGGGGTGTCTTAGGGCCTCCCAAGGACCACTCAGTTCCTGTTCAGCCCAGGGGCCACACTGGGGGAAAGACAGTGAAGAGATGATTCTCGAAAGGGGCCCAAGTGGGGAGGTGGGGGGTGAGTGGGGAACAGGTAGACAGTGTCCTAAGGAAAGGGTAGGACCTGACATGCAGCGGCTCTCTGACATGTTCCTGCCCCCCTGCCTTTTGCTCTTCCTCTACCTGAAAGGCAGAATAGATTTTGGAGTCAGGCAGACCCGATTTGGCTATGACGTTTGGGCAAGTTGGGTCATCCCTGGGACTTAGTCTCCTCATGTGTAGAATGGAGGACATAATAGTTACCTCAAAGTGGTTTTGTGAAGATAGTTAAGGACTCAGAGCAGAAGCTTTGAGTCAAAAACTGGTCTGCAGGGATTCAAATTCTGGCCTTTGCACTCCTTAGCTGTCTGACCACGGGCACATCACTGCAACTTTCTGACCTTTAGTTTCATCTATGAATGGGAGTACCAATTCTCAGCTTGCGAGGTTGTTCTGAGAATTAAAACGAGATAATGCACCACAAGTACTTACCACATCTGGCATATAGCAATGGCTCAATAAATGGTAGCTATTAGTATTCAAAGGACCCGCCCAGGAAACCCATTGGTGGAGCTTCCTAAGCAGACCAGCCAAGTGGACACCTTCTCCAGGAAGACCTCTTGTTCTTCCAAGTGCCTTTTGGTGTTTCCTTGATATCCCTCTGTTTATGTTTCCTGCACTGTCTTCCTCTCCCTGCCCCTAGCAACATATAGTGGCCTTCAGCTCTGTTTCTCTCCAATATAGGCAGAGTTTTCAGCATCAGTTAAGCTGGGGGCATTGGTGTTTTGGGGGGAGAAAATCATTTATGTGCTTAGATTGGGAATTGATTGTAAGACACAGCTGTTTTTTCCCCCCTAACCTTAGGATCAAACAGGATGAGAAGACAGCTCTGATTAGTCAATTATCTGCTGAACTTCCTCCTACTTGGGTCTGCCTCTTGATGATTTGATTTGAGTTCCACAAATAAAATGATGCCTGGCACTGTTTTCCAGTCATTAGGAGGTACATGTCTATAAACAACATAATATGGTCTGATTCTTCCTCCCCCAAGTTCTGCAGAACTCCCTGGGATTTGGTTGATGTTTTTCCAACAATGATTTACAAAGGTGAAAAGAGGGACTAGAAATTGGAGGGAGGGGGACAGAGAGTCATTGAAACTTAACTCTTCTTTCATTTAGCGAGTCTAGTCTTCTGATGCGCACTCCGTGCCTTGGGCACCATAGACCATAGATGGATTCTAGCTCTGGGGGAGCCCTCAATCGGAGGGGTGTGTTATGGGGGGACTGGGAGACAGACACATAAATAATTAGCAAACAGTATGGTCAGCATAGAAGAAGTTCATTCACAAGGTGCTGAATGAATAACTAATAAGAGATGAGTAGGAACTCTCCTAGCAGAAGAGTAAGTAAGAGTATTCCAGGCAACTTCATCATCAATATCATCTTCCACCTTCATTCATTTGGATTTTTAAAAGACATTCAACCGTACAACCTCCTTGAACCATTCTGGTCTGTTGGGATAGACAAGTCTAATGGCCATCTGTTATGTGACTTGTTCAACACCCATTCTGAGGATAACAGCACCTCATTATGTGACATCTGAGGACCACCTCTTTCCTACTTTCCATCCGTATGGTTTGGGTGGGATTAACTCTACTCAATCCACCTTCCAGGAATGACTATGTGACCCACACCTCTTTACTAGGGCATTGCATCCCCCAAAACCAACTAGTTCAGTGATAGGCATGTGATCTGCATTGGACCAATAAGAGGAAATCCTAGACTTTAGCTGGAACTATTTGTAGAGAGCCACTCTCTTTTTTATTGAAATTGCTAAAATGGGAGACAATGAAGCGATTGTTGTTAGTGACCATCTTTGCCATCACTGAGGGGAGGCTGCCTAAAGTTGAAGCAAACAAAAAAGAGGACTCAGGATTCTGATGATGTCTATGGAAGACTGCAATTTGTTCCCCAAAGCCCATTCTCCCCTTCTTCCCTTTAGTAACAGAAGCCTCCAAGTTTTAGTTGTTCTCTTGGTCACCCGGCCAGAGACTACATTTCCCAACCTTGCTTGCAGCAAAAAGCGATCATATGCACTTCCAGGTCACTTCCTTAAAAGAAGTTGCTTGTGTTCAACTTCATCTTTGTCCCTTCCCACAGGGTGGAATGTGGTCATAGTAGAGGTGAATTATCATCTCGGTGGTTAAGATGACTATGACGTGGTGGTAAAGAACATTCTGGTGCCAGGAGTTAACCTTGGGTAGGGGAGGGTAAAAGAACAAGTTAGAAGAAACCTGTGTTGGATGACCTCATGGGATGGCGCTGCCTAGCAGCCTTGGACCACCTGCCTTCTGTGCTGTTACGTGAGAAAGAAATACACTTCTCTCTTGTTTGAACCACTGCTTTGGGAGTATCTGTTTTAGTATGTTAGTCATTTGAGCATTTGGATTGGGCCATGCTTGAACTAATTTGAGGTGTATGAAAACAGCATGGAACTGAAATGCGGGAAAATAATCTCATGTAAGACGGGAGGGAATAATCAGAGTTCAAGTATTCTAAAGTCCTTATTTGTTTGTGAGGAGAGTGGATATATTGATTAACTTATTAACCTAAAATGTTTATTAATTTAAATGCACATCAAAAGAAAGAAAAGGGAATATAGAAAATTTTATTAAGGCCAGAAAAAGGGTAAAATTAAGCAAAAAAAAAAAAGAAAGGCAAATAGCAAATATAAGATGGCAGGAATACTTCCAAATATATTAGTGATTGTGGTAAATGTAAATAATCAAAATTTTCCAGTTAAGAGACAGAGAATGTCACATTGGAGAAAAACACAAAACAAAGTAAATGCAACTATACATTGTTTGCAAGAGACATATTTAAGGCATAATGACACATAAATGTGGAAAAAAAGTGAGGGAAATAGATGTAGTGGGTAAATTCTAACCAAAAGAAAGCTGGGACCATTATATTAATGTCAGACAAAATTGGGCTTAAAGTAGAAAGCATTATTAGGGATAAAAATGGTCATCACATAAAAATAGAAAAACAATTCACCAGAAATATATAACACAGTTCGCACCTAACAATATAGCTTCAAAATATATAATGCAAAACTTGGTAGACTTTTAAGAGGAAATGCACAAATCCGTCACATCAGAGAGAGAATTTTTTTTTAACACATCTAAGTAAGTGGTAAAACAAACACATAAAATATTGTTAGAGAAGTAGAAGATTTAAACAATTGATAAGCTTGATCTAATAAACCCAACATCCAGTAATTAGAGAATACACATTCTTTTCAAACTTACATGGAATATATAAAAATTGACCATATACTGGGCCATGAAACAAATATAAACAAGTACCAAAGACTCATAATAATCATGAGGACTCATAAAAATCATTTTTTTCTGGTGAAAGTACAACAATGTTAGAAACCAATAATACAAGATAATCACAAACCTCCACATATTTAGAAATTAAACAAAGAAAAAATACTGCTAAATTAATTCATAGGCTTAAAAAGAAATTATAATGGATACCAGAAAATACTCAGAGCTGAAAGAAAATGAAAACATTGCACATCAAAATTTATGGAATGCAGCTAAAAAACAATATTCACAGGGAAACATATAACCTAAATACATACTTTAGAAACAAAGAAAGATTAAAAATACTCTTGTAATTAGGTTCAAGAAGTTAAAAATAGTACAGAGCAAACTCAAAGAAAGTAGAAGGGAAAAAAATAGAGAAAATGGCAAGGTAATTAAATATAAAATAACCATACATTAAAGACTATCAAAGAATCCAAAAACGTCTTTAAAATAGACAAATCTCTGACATGTTCATCCAGAAACAAACATACAAAAAGAAATCACACATCAACAATTTTAGGATTGTGAAGAGGGACAGCTGTACATATAGCAGAGATTTAAAGAATCATTGCCAAATACTAAGAATTACTTTCTACTGATTGAAAATCCTTGTGTAGTAGCCAGCCTCCAGCATGGCCCACAATAATCTTGACTTCCTGGTGTTCACAGCCTTGTGTAGTCCTCTCCGACATTGACTACAGCTGACCTGAGTAACCAATAAGATATTATGAAAATGATGGTACGTGACTTTTGAAGCTAGGTCAGAAAAGACATTGTGGCCCCCATCTTGCTCTCTCTTGGATCACTCTCTCCGGGGAAGCCAGCCACCATATTGTGAGGGTGATCACGCACCCCATGACAGCTCCAAATGATGAGAAACTAAGGCCTCTTGCTATCAGCCATATGAGTGGCCCAAATTAGAAGTGGATCCTCCAGCCCCAGTCAAACCTTCCAGTGACTGCAACCCCAGCTGACGTCTTGACTGCCACTTCATGTGAGATCATGAACCAGAAGCACCCAGCTGGTCATTCCTGAATTCCTGACCCATAGAAACTGTGTGGAATAATAAATATTTATTGTTATTTAAAATGCTAAGTTTGGGGGTATTTTTTAAGATTTTAAATAGATGTTATGTATTCATTTATTTTTAACAGACTTTATTTTTTTAGAGCAGTTTTAGGTTCACAGCAAAATTGAGCAGAAAGTACAGAGAGTTCTTATACACCTCCTGGCCCCCCCCCACACACAGCCACCTCCACTATCAACATCCTGCACCAGAGTGGTACATTGATTATGATTGAGGAGCCTGCATTGACACATCATCACTTCAAGTCCATTGTCTACATTAGGGTTCACTCTGGGTGTTTTACATTCTGTGGGTTTTGACAAATGTACAATAACATATATCTACCATTATAGTATCATACAAAATAGTTTCACTGCCTTAAAAATCCTCTGTGCTCCTCAGATTCATCCCTCCCTCCCCACTGACCACTGACCTTTTTACTGTCTCCGTGGTTTTACCTTTTCCAGGATATCATTCAGTTGGAATCATACAGTATGTAGCCTTTTCAGATTGGCTTCTTTCACTTAGTAATGTGCATTTAAGATTCCTCCATGTCTTCGCATGGCTCGACACCTCATTTCTTTTTAGCACCAAATAATGTTTCATTGTCTGGATGTACCACAGTTAATTTATCCATTCACCTACTGAGGGATATCTTGGTTGCATCCAAGTTTTGGCAAGTATAAATAAAACTGCTATAAACATCCGTGTGCAAATTTTTGTATGGACGTATGTTTTCAACTCATTTGAGGAAATACGAAAGAACATGATTACTACATCGTATGATGAGTATGTTTAGTTTTGTAAGAAACTGTCAAACCGTATTCCATACTGCCATTTTGCATTCCCACCAGCAATGAATGGGAGTTCCTATTGCTTCACATCCCTATCAGCATTTGGTGATGTCAGTGTTCTGGATTTTGACCATTCTAATCAGTGTATGGTGGGATCTCGTTGTTTTAATTTGCATTTCCCATGTGACACATGATGTGAAGCATCTTTTCATATGCTGATTTCCCATCTATACATCTTCTTTGGTGAGATGTCTATTCAGGTCTTTTGCCTATTTTTTAATTGGGTTGTTCATTTTCTTATTGAGTTTTAAGAGTTCTTTGTATATTTTGGATAACAGTCCTTTATCAGGTATGCCTTTTGCAAATATTTTATTCCAGTCTGTGGCTTTTCTTCTTGTTCCCTTGACAGTGTCTTTTGCAGAGCAGAAGTGTTTAATTTTAAGGAAGTGTACCTTACCATTTTTTTCTTTCATGGATTGTGCATTTGGTGTTGTACCTAAAAAGTCATCGCCATACCCAAGATCACCCAGATTTTATCCTATGTCATCTTCCAGAAGTTTTATAGTTTTGCATTACATTTAGGCCTATGATCCACTTCGAGTTAATTTTTGTGAAGGGTGTAAAGTCTGTGTCTAGATTCATTTTTTTGTATGTGGCTGTCCAGTTGTTCCAACACTGTTGGTTGAAAAGACTATCTTTTCTCCATTGCGTTGCCTTTGCTCCTTTGTCAAAGATCAATCGACTATATTTATGTGGGTCTATTTTTGGGTTCTCTATTCTGTTCCATTGATCTATTTGTCTCTTCTTTTGCCAATACCACGCTGTCTTGATTACTGTAGATTTATAGTAAGCCTTGAAGTTGGGTGGTGTCAGTCCTCCAACTTTGTTCTCTTTTAATATTGTCTTGGCTATTCTGGGTTTTTTGACTCTCCATATAAACTTTAGAATCAGCTTATTGATATTCACAAAATAACTTGCTGGGATTTCTATTGGGATTACATTGCAGTCTTGGGGTAGTTTTTTATGCAGCAATAGACAACTAATACACCTAGGGGAAATAGATAATTTTCTTAGGAAAAAACATATCTTACTAAAACTGATTTAAGAAGGAATAGAAAACCTGAATGGTTCAATGAATTGAATCATTAGTTAAAAATCTACCCATAAAGGAAAACAAAACAAGACAAAACAAAATATCTGATCCATTTGACTTTACAGGTGAGTCTCACAAAACTTTCATGGAACAGATAATCTCTATGTTATGTAAATTATTTCATAAAACAGAAAAAAAGGGGAAACTTCCCATCCCAGTTTAAAAATCCTATATAATAGTTGTACCAAAACTAGACAAGCATAATATGAGGAAGAAAAACTATAGGCCAATGACAGATATAAAAATCCTAAAGAAATGTTAGCAAACAATTCAGAATTATACGTAAAGAAAATAATTTATCAATATTAAGTAGTGTTTATCCCAAGCATCAACACTGGTCAAATAACAGAAAATCTGTAGATATAATGTTACATGCTAACAGGTTAAAGAGAAACATCTCACAACCATCTCAAAGATGTATTTTGAAAAACATGATAAAGGTTGATGCCCATCAATTAATTAAAAAAAAAATCTTAGTGAGCTAGAACTTCCTAATATGTCCAAAGATATCTAAAAAACCTACCAGAAATAGTATATTTTATGGTGAAATGCTGGAGGCCTTCCCTCTATCTTCAGGAACACAACCGAGAGAGTTGATCCCAGTCATAAGGGTTGTGTAGGAGGGTCCGGTGGATTTGGATTTCCAGTTATGAAGCTAGGTGAGGATTACAGTCAAATACCTCAGTGCTTTTGCTATGGCTGCTATGACCACAGAAACAGGAATTATAGCAAATCATGAAAATTTTGAATCCTGGAATCAGAATAAAAGAATGATAGAATCTTAGAAGCATAAAATATTTATTTGGAGTCCTAGGATCTCAGAATAATAGAAGGATACATATGTAGAATCCTAGAATAAATAAATGTTAAAATTCCTAGAATCTGGGAATAATTGAATATTTTTCTAAAATTTTCTTTTTTTTTTTACTTGTTGTTGGCTAAAGGCTAAAAAATTCTTCCCTTTATTGAGCTAAAATAGGAACTCTTGCAATTTCCATCTTTCCTTGAGACCACATTATGACAGCATTTTAAAGTCATCTTTGAAAACACCTGTTATATCCCCTGATCTTCTCTTCTCAGGCTAAATATTCCCATTTTTTTCATTTAGTATAAAATCCAAATATTTTACTAAAGCCAGACACTCTGAGACTGTAGATCTCCTGTTACTCATCAAACTTTTATCCACTGGTTTTAACAACTATTGATGGCTCTTGCCTGAAACAATTATTACTATGGTGTTTGCCAAATAGTGATTTTCTAACTCCATCATTCCTTCTATATCTATTGCTTGGCATCTTTGTTTATACCAATATGGAGTCATGAATTCTTATTTTGTTCAATGGGTTTAACCCATTACTATCACTTTTTATTTTGATGCTCAAATTTTCCAGATTTTTGCAGTGGGAGCCCCTTGGTGATGGCTCCACAGCTACCTTAATAAAATGACACGTCTTAAGTTCCAAAGTGAGCACACTCCCTGCCTTCCTTCCTCCGATGTTACCACCACATGGAAGATGGTGGGGTGCATGGTTTTGTCCTTTTATTACATATACTTGTACCTATAACAAATGTGTATTCTTTCTGTACTTAACATTTTTTCCTGAATGGTACCATGCTTTGTGAAGCCTTTACAATGTACCTTTTTCACTCATCAATAGGAATTTGAGATTCATTTATACTGATACATCTCAATCTAATTAGGCCATTTTAACTGCTCTCTAGTAGTCTGTTTATGATAAACCACTTAAAAAAAATCTATTCCTTCACTGAGGAACAGTTAGGTTATTTCCACTTTTTAGCTATTAGAAATAGTGCAACATATTTTTCCTTATGTACGTCTCCATTGCCTATGTGAGAGCATTCCTCTAGGGTTGGTAATCCAGAGGTAAAATTTCTGGGCCATACAGTGTATGCCTCTTGGAATAGATGAGGGACAACTCGCTCTCCAAAGTGGTTATACCAATGTACGTTCCCACATGTGATGCATGGGAGCTCCTGTTTCCCAATATCCTCGCCAATATTTGGTATTACCAGACTTTTTAAATTTCGTCAAACTGATGCATGTAAAATGTTACATTATGGGAGTCCAAACTGAATACTAGTGAAGTTCAAATTTGACTACTAGCGAGGTTAAGCATCTTTCCATGTGCTTATTGCCTATTAGAGTTTCTGCATATTGCCTGTTCATATCCTTTGCTTCTTTTTCTATTGGGTTGTTTAACTTTAAAGAATTATTTTATGAGTTCTTTATATATCCTGTATATTAACCACCCATGGCATATATATATTGCAAATATCTTCTCCCAGTGTGTGGCTTATCTTTTAACCTTGTTTATTTTATATTTTGACATACAGAGGTTTAAAATTTTAATGTAGTCAAATTAATCAAATCAAAGTTTATCAAACTTGGTGGGTTATACTTTTTGCATCTTTTAAGAACTCTTCCCTACTCTGATGTCATAAAGATATTCTCCTATATTGTCTTTTAAAGCTTTTGTCTTTGTATTTTTAATCTATCTTTTTTGTATGACATGAAGTTGTGTGGCATCTACCCTTCCTCCTTACTTACAATACCCCCAGGTTATTTCAATTTGGGTCAACCGGGGTACTTACTTACCTTTCTGGAAATCCTTGTAGCCAGAAGTGGTCATGTGACATGGTTCTGCCCAATGAGGCATAAGCAGAAGACTGCTAGAGATTTCTGGGAGAGTACTGGCTTTCCTGATAAGGTGTTTTCCCTTCTACCTCCCTTCTTTCCTTCTATTTCTTCTTTTCTGAAGAATGGACATGCACTAGAGGTGGATCACCCTTTTGCCACCATGAGGAGACAAGCTTGAGGACAGAAGCTGCAAACTAAGGATTGTGGAGGGACAGACAGAAGGAACCTGGAACATTAATGACACTGTGGGGCTGCTGTCCCAGCCTACCTCTGGACATTTTTGTTTATTTTTAATTTTTGTAATTCTTTTCTATTGTTCATTTTTAGAATTCTTTCTATGAGAGAAAATAAACCCATTTTTGGTTAGGCCCCTTTCATGTGGCTTGTAGAGGAATGTAAATCTTAATTGATATAGATAAGGAGCTAGTTTTTTTCCATATAAACAGCCAATTCTTTAAGCACGGTTATTTGAGTAGTCTGTCCTTTCCTCACTGACTGATAATGCTTCCTCTAGTATATAAGAAGTTTTCATTTAGATGTGAATCTGTGCCTAAACTCTATATTCTGTTTTATTGGTCTATTTATTAACCCCTGTGACTATATTATAGTCTAAAATTATTACAGGTCTTAGTGTTTCGTAGGGTAAACCTCTCCTCCTCCTTCTTTTCTTCTCCTCCTTCTTCTAAGTTGTCATTCATTTGTTCACAAATACTTTTGGAGCACCTAGTAGGTACCAGACACTGTTCCTGACTCTGGAACTGAACAAATGGAATTGAACAAAACAGACACACATCTCTGGTCTCGGGATGCTTATATTGCATTGGAGGTCTTGCCCTTACTCCTTCCATATCAATCTCAGAATCAGCTTGTCAAATTCCTTGAAAACTAAAATTTTTATGAAATGTTTTATGGAATTGTAATGTACTTATTGAATATTTAAGAAGAATTTCCATTTTATAATTTTAAGACTTTCTACTCATCAAGATGGCAAAGCTCCCTGTTTATTCAGTTCTCTACGTTCTTCTCTAATGGTTTTTGTTGTAGTTCGAAATGGCATTTTCTTTTCCTTTTTATTTTTAAATAATTATGAACTTACAAGAAGTTGTAATAATACTACAGAGAGGCCCCCCGTTCCTATCACCTAGCTTCTCCCAATGGTAACATCTTAGATAACTATAGTACATTATCAAAACAAGGAAACTGACACTGGTACCATACAATTAACTATACTACAGACCGTACTTGGATTTCACCAGTTTTTGCAAGCCCACATTTTTTAAATACGTCTTTGTGTATAGTTCTATGACATTTTACCACATGTATAGATTTGTATAAACACCACTACAGTCAAGATATGAGATTGTTCTACCACCACAAAGGGTCTCCCTCTTGCTGCCCCTTCATAATCACACCCTTCCCTGAGTTCCTTGGTCTCCTTGGCAACCACTGACCTGTTCTCCATCTCTAAGTTTTTGACATTTGAGAATGGTACATAGACAGAATCATGTCATGTATAACTTTCCGAGGTTGCCCTTTTCGCTCAGCATAATTCCCTTAAGATCCACCCAGGTTGTTGCATGCATGCATCAATAGTTTGTTCCTTTTTATTGCTGAGTTGTATTTCATGGTATAGACATACCACATTTTGTTTAACCACTCACCCCTGGAAGGACATCTGGGTTGTTTCCAGTTTGGGAATATTACAAATAAAACCGCATGAACATTCATGTGCAAGTTTTTCTGCGAACATGTTTTCATTTCTCCAGGATAAGTGCTCAGGAGTGCGTTTACAGGTTGTATGGTAAGCGCATGTTCAACTTTTTAAGAAACTGACGCCTGTTTTCCAGAGTGGAGGCACTATTTTACATTCTACCAGCAACGGATGAGAGATCCAATTCTCTACATCCTTGTCCACATTTGGTACTGTAGTTCTTTTTTATTTCAGCCATTCTGATAGGTGTGTAGTGGTATCTCATCATGGTTTTAATTTGCATTTCCCTAATGGCTAGTAATGTTGAACATCTCTTCATGTGCTTCTTTGAAATGACATTTTTAAATTACATATTTATTGTAATTATAAACAACAGGATTGTTGAATTTTTCATGTATTGATCTCTAGTCAGCAATCACACTAAACTCTCTAACTAGTTTTAATAGTTTATAGATGCTCTTGAATTTGTTCACACAAGTGACAGTTTTGCCTCCTTTCTTATTTATACTTCTCATTTCTTTTTCTTATCCAATTGCTCCTAATGTGCCTCTAGAATAATCATTCCCGACTTTAGCGGGAATGTTTTCAGTATCTCACCATTAGCATGATGATTTTTGTTATAAAATATTTAGAAACTATCCATCTACTCCAGTTTTACTAAGAAATATTTTTAAAATCAAGAATATATGGTGAATTTATCAAATATCTTTCCAGTCTCTTCAGAGATGATCATGTCTCTTCCGCTTTAATCTTTCAATATATTTAATTATAAGATAGATTATTACTATTAAAGCATTCTTGCCTTTTCCTATACCGCCAATTGGTTGTGATGTGTTGTTCTTTTAATGTGCTTCAGAATTCTATTTACTAAAATTGTAAGGATTTTTTTATATTAATACTTATAAATAAGCTCAGTCTGTTTTCTTTCGGCTGCACCTTTTTGTCAGGGTGGCCGACAGTGTTCTGATGACTTTACATAAAGCACTTGGATGCTTTACTTTTCTGGGCCCTGTAACAGTCTAAATGGAATTGGAGTTATCCCATCCCTAATGACCTGAGGTAACTCACCTATGAATCATCTGCATCTGGGCTCTTGGGGGGGCAGCTCCTTGCCTACCTGGCAGAAGGCTCATGTCGTTCCCCTGTATAAGAGTCTTCAATGATTTCCCACTTCTCTTAGAATAAAATCTGACTCCTTACCATGGCCTTCAAGGCCCTACATGACGTGGCTCAGGTCTATTAACTACCCACTCTCATACACCATCCCACTGTTCTCTGCACTCCAGCCACACTGGCCTCCTTTCTGTTCCTGAAACACACAGGCTCTTTCCAGCCCAGGAGCCTTTGCACTGGCTAGTTCCTCTGTCTGGAATGTTCTTCTTTCAGCTCTTGTATTGAATGGTTTTTTTCTCATCCTTCAGGTCTTGCTTAGTATCACATCTTCAAACAAGCCCTCCTTCATCATCTTATCTAGTGTGAGGTCCCTTAGTTCTCTTTCATCATTCTGTTTATTTCCTTAACATATCACTCATTAGGCTCTGTAATTATCTTGTTAGCTTTTGACTTGCTCATTGTTTGCTACACCACCTTCCACCCCGCTGTTGACTGTGAGTCCTTTGAGTTCTCCAGGACCTTGCCTGTCTTATTTACTCTG
The DNA here is from genome assembly GCA_031878705.1 of Tapirus indicus. Lineage (NCBI taxonomy): Eukaryota > Metazoa > Chordata > Mammalia > Perissodactyla > Tapiridae > Tapirus > Tapirus indicus. Next base: position 30,453,286 of record CM062924.1, read on the forward strand.
TTTCCATTCCCCATAACTGTGTCTGGCACATAGCAGATAGCCAAAAAAGAAAACAAACAAACAAGCAAAAAAAATCTTGTTGACTGAAATCAGAGGACCAGTGAAGGGGACGCTGGGAGAAATCGCAGTACCATTGTCAGAACAGAGATAAGGAATCAGGGTGGAGTTCAGGTTTGTATAGGTTCAGTTTTAGACTACAGCAAAGGAGCCAAGTGGAAAGTTCTGATGGGCATTTGGAGATATAATAATGGAGTGAATTGGAGGGGGTTATGAGTGTAGAGTTATCCTTAATCATCTATTAACACACTTAATCACCTGTCCACTCATCCATTAATCCATCTGTCTCTTCATTCATCGGTCTATGCCTCCCTATACATATTCATTCATGGATTCAGACCACAAACTTTTGAGTAAATCATGAGCCAAGCCTTGGGCACTGGAGATACGCTGACCAATAGACAGTCTCTGCCCTCAAGGAGTATCCTTCTGGAGGGGATGGAGAGCAGTGGACATAAAGTTGTACTAGACTGTAGTAAGCACTGCTATGAGGTAGCCACAAGTGCATTATACAGAGCGTGGGTGAAAATAAAGAATTTAATCTTGAGGGCAATTTAATTAGGGATCATTGGAGGAGGAGCTGACAAAAGCTGACAAGCAAAGGAAGAGGTGGGTCAGGGTGATAAAGGAGAAACAGGAGAGAAATTATATCACAGTAGAAAAACTTGGGCTTCAGAGTCAGACCGACCACACTTTGAATCCCAGCCCTGCTTCTTACTAGTTAGGTAACTTTGGAGAAATGATTATCCTCTCTGAGGCTCTGTTTTCTTCCTGGAAAACAGAGATAATAGTATTAACCTCATAGCAATGTTGTGGAATATCCTGCCTGATACATACTAAGTGCTCATAGATGGTGGTTAGGGTGGTAATGATGGTGGTGGTGATGATGATGGTGGTGACAGTAACTAGAAGACAATTTAGAGACCTTACTCCTTGCCTTTTGAGCAGTATTTGACTCAGATTTCTTGCCCCTGGATATGAGAAAGCCACCTGAAGTTTTGGTGGAGAGCAGAAGGGTGGGCCAAGTTTGTGCTGCCATCTTTTGCAGGATGACTGCAGTTTTGATGGAAGCTGGACACCAGCCATCCACTTTCTGCAAGGCAAATGCATTAGCCACAACTCATCATACTGGTTTGCTGACTCAAAATCTCTCATGATGAATGATAAAATTAAGTGATTACATCTTTTTTTTCTCTTTTAAAAGATATGCCTTTCTGCTGGACTTAAAAAGGAGGGTCAAGTGCAATGGTCAGGAAAGTAGTCTTTAGTTAAATCAATTTTCTCTTGATGAACATAGGGAACTATGGCTTAGAACTTGGCCACAAGGATCCACATTTGTCTTCTGCCCCTCTGCAGAGCAGTAGAGCACTGGGGATACTGGGAATGGGGAAGGGGGAGCAGAGCCTGTTGGGAAAAGATAAATATTTCTGTCACACAGGCCTTAAAGAGTGATAGTATCACCTGCTTAAAGCACCCAGCACAGTGTACGGATACGCCAGCTATGCAGCAAATAGACCTCTCATCCCCTTTCTCATGTAGGATTGGCGTCCTGGGGCCCTGATGGCAAGGACCACTTAAAGACAGAAGGAAGCCAGGACATGGTGGCCAGACTCAGTGACTGGTGCGATCTTGGGTGCAGAAATGGCCAGAAGGAAGGAAACTACTCTTTATCAAGTGCCTACAGACTGCCAAGACTTGTGCTAGTGGCTTCATCTTTGATCTTGACGATAATCTATAAGTTGGTATTATTCACCTCACTTTTCAGATGAGGAAATCAGGGCTCAGAGAGGGGAAGTGACTTGCCCAGATCATGCAGCTAAGTCAAGTTTGAACCAGAGTGTGAGTCCAGGCCTTTTGAACCCAAAGCCTCCACTCTTTCCAGTATACAGCCCTGTGAGATTGGAATGCTGGGGAAATGGGATGTTGAAAATGAGACTGAGGTGTGGGACAGCCAACGACTCCGCCTCTCTCCACTTAGTCAGCTCAGGGCCTTGAGTTCTTCGAGGAGCCAAACTTCAAGAGAGCTACGTCTGAGCCAGCAACACGTGGGGTGGGCGCAGGGTGGGGAAAAGGACAGCTAGGAGGGTACGAGGTAGGGTGTGGGGGTGCTCAGAATTTCCTGGATCTCCACCCCACCCACTCTTTTCCCCTTGTTCTCACCCCCAGGCCCTCTATAGCACAGCAGGGCTGGCCCTGATGCCTGGGCACGTGAGGAGCGGGAGCCCTCCCACCCCAGCCACCCAGCTCTGGTGGGAGCTCAGCCCTAAGCTCTTGCGGGGGGACAGGCCTCTTTGCAGACACCCAGGGACCTTTTTTTTTTTTTGGTAAGGAAGATTGGCCCTGAGCTAACACCTGTGCCCATCTTCCTCTATTTCATATGTGGGACGCCACTGCCTCAGTGGATTGATGAGTGGTGCATTGGTCCAAGCCCAGGATTTGAACTTTCAAACCCTGGGCCGCTGAAGTGGAGTGCATGAACTTAACTGCTATGCCACTGGGCGGCCCCCCAGAGACCTTTTAATAGTCTCATGGCCTCATGGCTTGGGGCCCATGAGCTTTTCTTTTTTCTTTCTTTCTTTCTTTTTTTTTTTTTTTTGCTGAGGAAGATTCATCCTGAGCTAACATCTGTCCCAATCTTCCTGTATTTTGTGTGTGGGTTGCCACCACAGCGTGGCTGCCGACAAGTGGTGTAGGTCCACACCTGGGATCTGAACCTGGGCCACTGAAACAAAGCATGCTGAACTCAACCACTAGGCCATGGGGCTGGCCCCCCATGAGCTTTTCAAGAGCTTACACAAATATTTAAGCCCTGAGAATAAAAATATATGGGCTCCAAAATGTGAGCAGAAAAGGGGAAACATCAAAATTAATATATGTTTAATTAAATGTCTACAGATGCAATATTATGCCAACTAGTCACGGGCAACCCAAACCAATTCTTGTTTAGTTACAATAAATATAGCTAAGTCCAACTTACAAAAAAATTAATAACTTGCTCTTTACAAAATTTAAAATGATAGAAATCTTTTTCAAAACTTTTACTGCAGTAAACGGTATTTGATGCTGGAGCAGTTTATTATGCTCATCATGATGAGGGTGGGTCTCCAGCCTATAAAGGCCTTAGAAAGACTCTGCTGGACTTGCAGTGCAGGGTCCCTTCTGGTCACAGCAATGACCACAGAAGAAGGAAGTTACAGCTGGTTTCCTGGTAGAACTGGGTATCATAATTCAGTAGGTAGGGACATGGCTGGGCACCATCTGCCATCAGCAGTCGTGGTGTCTTAGGAAATACTGGAGAAGGGCCAGGAGCAAGGCAGCCCATTGGCTGCTGGAAACCAAAACACCCACCTGTCATCTGCTCTGCCTGAGCAAGGACAGCAACGGGTTCAGATGTGGGTTTAGCAACTCCTTCTGGCTGCTGCTGTGTGGAGAAGGGGCTGGCTGGCATCAGCCTGGAGGCAGAGAGACCAGGAAGGAGGCGGTAGCAGGGTTCAGTGAAGAGGTGGTGGTGGTCTGGCCTGCAGTAGAGGCAGTGAAGACAGAGAAAAGAAAATGGATTTGAGAGATGTGCCTCAGAAATGACAGGACTTTTTAAATAACCGAATGTGGAGACTAAAGGAGAAGGAAGAGTCCTGGATGACTCCAGAATCCTGGAATGGAGGAGGGATTGAGAGGAAGTGCCAATGGCAGCCGGGGAATGCAGGAGGAGCGAGGGTGTGGTATATGCTAACGTCAGCTTGGGACATGGTAAGCTTGAAGGGCTTGTGGGATGTCCAAAGGAAACTGTACAGGATGCAAAGTGACAGACTGGCTTCACAAAGTGGGCCCAAGGTACAGGCACAGATGAGGGAACCCACCCAGATCAGACAAAGCACATGTTTATTTCACTGGAGGACCACAGGATAGAGCCTTCTTCCACCGTGGGCTCTTACCTTATGCACCATTCATTCATTCCATCCACAAAACCTCTACCGCTGTTCAGTCTGCTGGGGAATGAGACGTGAATGAAGGCAGCTGTGCTGTGAGGTCAAAAGAGTTCCCCATTCTGAGTGCTGTGGGTCTTCACTTTTACCCGGTGGGGTGTGATGGGGTCACAGCAAGCCTTGTGGAAGAGATGGTGTTTGAATTGGGTCTGGAAGGTTGGGTGGGGTACATGTGGGAGAGAGTCAGTCTAGGCAGAGAGAGAGGAGCAGGCTAGCTCACAGAGCACAGATTATTGGCTAAAAGTTCTGCCATGGAAAGTAAGAAAAAAGAAAAAGTTCAGAACTAAGATGTACTGGATCCCTACACGGCACTGTATATTTCCTACTACTGCTGTAACAAACGACCACAAACTGAGTGGCTTAAAACAACACGCATTTATTCTCTTGAAGTTCCAGAGGTCAGAAGTCTGACATCAGTTTCACTAGGCTAAAGTCAGGGTATTGGCAAGGCTGGTTCCTTCTGGAGGTTCTGAGGGGAGAGTCTGTTATCGCTTTCTTCAGCTTCTAGTGACTGCCCATGTTCCTTGACTTGTGGCCCCCTCCTCACTGTTCAAAGTTCATCACTCCAATCTCTGCTTCCATCATCATTTCACCTTCTCCTGGGACTCTGACCCTGCTGTAGCCCGCTTATGAGGACTATTGTGATTATATTGGGCCCATCTGGATCATACAGACTAATCCAGAATAATCTCAAACTCCTTAATTTAATCACCTCTGCAAAGTCCCTTTTGTCATATAAGGTAGCATTCACAGGTTCTGGGGGTTAGGATGCGGTCATCTTTGGGGGCCATTATTCGGCCTGCCATAGGTGCCCAGCACATGCATCACCTCCAGGGCATAGAGAGCCACACTCAGACCCTGGGACCCTGTCTGGTCCAAGGCCCAGGCTGTCAGTCCCTACTCCAGGAAATGGCACTGCCCCTCAGCTCAGAGATTGCCTAGTTTATCATTAAATTTTATTCAAATAATTGGGCAAATGAGGTTGGGAACAGCAGAGCTGAAGAGAGCTAAATAGGCTTCTTTACACCAGGACTTCTCAGAGCCTTTACCGTACTGTGTGCTGGGATGCTCCAAACATTAGTCAACATGAAATCTTTTTTTTTTAATTTTCTTGATGTCTTAACAGTTTATAACATTGTGGGGTTTTAGTTGTACATTATTATTTGTCCGTCACCATATGGATACATCCCTTCACCCTTCCTGCCCACCCCCCACCCCCCTTCCCCCTGGTAACCACCAACCAGTTCTCTCTGTCCGTGTGTTAGTTTATATTCCACATATGAGTGAAATCATGAGGTGTTTGTCCTTCTCTCTCTGGCTTATTTCACTTAACATAATACCCTCTAGGTCCATCCATGATGTTGCAAATGGGACAGTTCTGTCTTTTTTATGGCCAAGTAGTATTCCATTGCATATATATGCCACATCTTCTTTAACCAATCATCAGTCTTGGGACACGTGGGTTGCTTCCACTTCTTGACTATAGTGAATAATGCTGCAATGAACATAGGGGTGCATAAGTCTCTTGCGATGGTTGATTTCACGTCCGTTGGGTAGATGCCCAAGAGTGGGATTGCTGGATCATAAGTATTTCTATTTTTAATTTTTTCAGGAATCTCCATACTGTTTTCCATAGAGGCTGCACCAGTTTGCATTCCCACCAGCAGTGAATTAGGGTTCCCATTTCTCCACAGCCTCTCCAGCATTTGTTGTTTTTGTCTTGGTGATTATAGCCATTCTAATGGGTATAAGGTGATATCTTAGCATGGTTTTGATTTGCATTTCCCTGATGATTAGTGATGTTGAACATCTTTTCATGTGTCTGTTGGCCATCTGTATATCTTCCTTGGAAAAACGTCTGTTCGTATCTTCTGCCCATTTTTTGATCGAGTTGTTTGTTTTTCTGTTGTTCTGTTGTATGAGATCTTTATATATTACAGAGATTAATCCTTTGTCAGACATATGATTTGTGAATATTTTCTCCCAGCCGGTGGGTTGTCTATTTGTTTTGATCCTGGTTTCATTTGCCTTGTAGAAGCTCTGTAGTCTGATGAAGTCCCACTTGTTTATTTTTTCTTTATTTCCTTTGTCCAAGTAGACATGGAATCTGAAAGGATCCCTTTATGACCAATGTCAGTTAGTGTACTGCCTATATTTTCTTCCAGGAGCTTTACAGTTTCAGGTCTCACTTTCAGGTCATTAATCCATTTTGAGTTGATTTTTGTGTATGGCGATAGAAGATGGTCTACTTTCATTCTTTTGCACGTGGCTGTCCAATTTTCCCAGCACCATTTATTGAAGAGACTTGCCTTTCTCCATGGTATATTCTTCGCTCCTTTGTCAAAGATTAGCTGTCCATAGGTGCGTGGTTTTATTTCTGGGCTTTCAATTCTGTTCCACTGATCTGTGTGTCTATTTTTGTACCAGTACCATGCTGTTTTAATTACTATAGCTCTTGTAGTATATTTTGAAATCAGGGATTGTGATGCCTTCTGCTTTGTTCTTTTTTCAGGATTGCTTTAGCTATGCGGGATCTTTTGTTGCTCCATACGAATTTCAGTATTTTTTGTTCTATTTCCGTAAAGAATGTCATTGGGATTCTGATTGGGATTGCATTGACTCTGTAGATTGCTTTAGGTAGTATGGACATTTTAACTATGTTTATTCTTCCAATCCCTGTGCATGGGATATTTTTGCATTTCTTTATGACTTCATTGATTTCTTTCCATAGTGTCTTATAGTTTTCATTGTATAGGTCTTTCACCTCCTTGGTTAAGTTTATTCCCAGATATTTTATTCTTTTTGTTGCACTTGTAAACGGGATTGTCTTTTTGAGTTCTCTTTCTGTTAGTTCATCGTTAGTGTATAGAAATGCAACTGATTTTTGTAAGTTGATTTTATACCCTGCCACTTTACTGTAGTTGTTGATTATTTCTAGTAGTTTTCCAATGGATTTTTTGGGGTTTTCCATGTATAAGATCATGTCATCTGCAAATAGTGAGAGTTTCACTTCTTCATTGCCTATTTGGAGTGCTTTTATTCCTTTTTCTTGCCTAATTGCTCTGGCCAGAACTTCCAGTACTATGTTGAATAAGAGCGGCGAGAGTGGGCACCCTTGTCTTGTTCCTGTCCTCAAAGGAATGGCTTTCAGTTTTTCCCCGTTGAGTAGGATGTTTGCTGTAGGTTTGTCATATATGGCCCTTATTATGTTGAGGTACTTTCCTTCTATACCCATTTTGTTGAGAGTTTTTATCATAAATGGATGTTGGATCTTGTCAAATGCCTTCTCTGCATCGACTGAGATGATCATGTGGATTTTATTCTTCATTTTGTTACTGTGGTGTATTACGTTGGTTGATTTGTGGATGTTGAACCATCCCTGTGTCCCTGGTATAAATCCCACTTGATCATGGTGTAGGATCTTTTTGATGTATTGGTGTATTCGGTTTACCAATATTTTGTTGAGGATTTTTGCATCTATGTCCATCAGCAATATTGGCCTGTAGTTTTCCTTCTTTGTAATGTCCTTGTCTGGCTTTGGTATCAGGGTGATGTTGGCCTCATAGAATGTGTTGGGAAGTATTCCATATGCCTCTATTTTTTGGAATAGTTTCAGAAGGATAGGTATTAAATCTTCTTTGAATGTTTGGTAAAATTCTCCAGGGAAGACATCTGGTTCTGGACTTTTATTTTTTGAGAGGTTTTTGATTACTGTTTCAATCTCTTTACTTGTGATTGGTCTGTTCAGATTCTCTATTTCTTCTTGATTCAGTTTTGGGAGGCTGTATGCATCCCAGAATTTTATCCATTTCCTCTAGGTTGTGCAATTTGTTGACATATAGTTTTTCATAGCATTCTCTAATAATCCCTTTTATTTCTGTAGTATCCATTGTAATTTCTCCTCTTTCATGTATAATTTTATTTATTTGAGTCTTCTCCCTTTTTTTCTTAGTGAATCTGGCCAAGGGTTTGTTGATTTTGTTTATCTTCTCAAAGAACCAGCTCTTTGTTTCATCGATCCTTTCTACTGTTTTTGGTTTCAATTTCATTTATTTCTGCTCTGATTTTTATTATTTACCTCCTGCTAATTCGGGGCTTTGTCTGTTCTTCTTTTTCTATTCTGTTAGGTGTAGTTTAGGTTATTTATTTGGGATTTTTCTTGTTTGTTAATGTGGGCTTGTATTGCTATGAATTTCCCTCTCAGGACCACTTTTGCTGCATCCCATATGAGTTGGTATGGTGTATTTTCCTTTTCATTTGTCTCCAGATAGCTTTTGATTTCTCCTTTAATTTCATCAATGATCCATTGGCTGTTCAGTAGCATGTTTTTAGTCTCCACATCTTTGTCCCTTTCCCAGTTTTTTTCTTGCAGTTGATTTCTAGTTTCATAGCATTATGATCAGAAAAGATGCTTGTAGGGGCCGCCCGGTGGCGCAGCGGTTTAGTCCGCGCTTGGCAGCCCGGGGTTCGCGAGTTTGGATCCCAGGCGCCCACGGACGCGCACTGCCTGTTAGCCATGCCGTGGCGGCGTCCCATATAAAGTGGAGGAAGATGGGCACGGATGTTAGCTCTGGGCCAGTCTTCCTCAGCAAAAAGGGGAAGATTGGCAACAGATGTTAGCTCAGGGCTGGTCTTCCCCACAAAAAAAAAAAGAAAAAGAAAAGATGCTTGTAATGATTTCAATCTTCTTGAATTTATAGAGGCTTGCCTTGTTTCCTAATGTATGGTCTATCATTGAGAATGTTCCACGCGTGCTTGAGAAGAATGTGTAATCTGCTGTTTTCGGGTGGAGTGCTCTGTATATATCTATTAAGTCCATATCATCTAGTTTTTTGTTTAAGTCCATAATTTCCTTATTGACTTTTTGTCTGGATGATCTATCCATTGATGTAAGTGGGGTGTTGAGATCCCCTACTATTATAGTGTTGTTGTTAATATCTCCTTTTAGGTTTTTTAGTAGTTGTTTTATGTACTTGGGTGCTCTTGTGTTGGGTGCATAAATATTTATAAGTGATATGTCTTCTTGGTGAAGTGTCCCTTTTATCATTATATATTGCTCCTCTTTGTCTCTCATTACCTTTTTTATCTTGAAGTCTACTTTGTCTGATATAAGTTTGGCGACTCCTGCTTTCTTTTGTTTGCCTTTAACTTGGAGTATTGTCTTCCATCCTTTTACTTTGAGTCTGTGTTTGTCTTAGAGCTGAGATGTGTTTCCTGGAGGCAGCAAATTTTTGGATCTTGGATCTTAATTCATCCTGCCACTCTGTGTCTTTTGATTGGAGAATTCAATCTGTTTACATTTAGAGTGATTATTGATATATGAGGGTTTAATGTTGCTATTTTATTGTTCATTTTCTGGTTCTTTTGCATTTCTTTCTTTTCTTGTCCCATGTGTTTTGGACTGCCAATTCAGTTTGGTAGCTATGCATGATGATTCTCTTAGTTTTCTCTTTATTTGTCATATGTGGTTCTATTCTGGTTATTTGTTTGGTGGTTACCATGGAGTTTATATAAAAAATCTCCCAGATGAGACAGTCCATTTTCTGATGCCTTTTGTTTCCCTAGACTAAGTTGATCCAACCACTTTCATTTTCCCCTTCTAATTTGTTGTTGTCACTACTTATTCCATCTTGTGTTGTGAGTGTGTGTTTACAGTGATGAGTTTGAATTCATTTTTGATGTTTTCCAACCGCAATTTTTCTGGTTTAATCTCCTTGTTTTTCTCCTTGCTCAAAACTTTGTATCCCCTTTCTCTTTTTTATTTTTTTTTCAGGCCTAAGGGCCTTCTTGAGCATTTCTTGTAGTGGGGGTCTTGTGATGAAGTCCTTTAGCTTTTGTTTATCAGGGAGAGTTATTATTTCTCCATCATATTTGAAGGATATTTTTGCTGGATAAAGTATTCTTGGCTGAAGGTTTTTGTCTTTCAGGATTTTAATATATCATTCCGGTATCTCCTAGCCTGTAGAGCTTCTGTCGAGAAATCAGCTGAGAGCCTGATGGGGTTTCCTTTGTATGTTATTTTGTTTTTTTGTTTAGCTGCCCTTAATATTCTGTCTTTGCCATTGACTCTTGCCAGCTTTGCTACTATGTGCCGTGGAGTTGGTCTTTTCCTGTTTATATATTTAGGTGATCTATTGACTTCATTCACTGTTATTTCCAACTCTTTCCCTAGGTTTGGGAATTTCTCAGCTATTATTTCTTTGAAAAAACTCTCTGATCCTTTTCCCCTTTCTTCTCCTTCTGGAATACCTATTATCCTTATGTTACTTTTCCTAATTAAGTCTGATATTTCTTGAAGAATTTCTCATTTCTTTTTAGTCTTAGCTCTCTCTCCTCTATCTGGAGTGTTTCTGTATGGCTATCCTCAATAATGCTAATTATTTCCTTCATATTTTCAGTTCTGCTCTTTAATGACTCCAGGTTTTCCTTTATATCATCCCTTGTGTTTTTCATCTCCAATATTTCTGATTGGTTTTTCTTTATGGTTTCAATCTCTTTTGTGAAGAAATTCCTGAATTCATTGAATTGTCTCCCTGTGTTCTCTTGTAATTCGTTGAGTTTTTATGATAGCTATTTTGAATTCTGTGTTGTGTAGGTTGTAGATTTCTCTGCCTTCATGGTTGGTTTCTGGGTGTTTGTCATTTTCCTCTTGGTCTGGAGACTTATACTTTTGCATAGAGCTGGCTGATTTACCTTTGCTATTTTTCATCTTGAGAATTTCTGGTCCTGCAGTTTCCACTTGCTGCCACTGGGTGGAGGTCATGAGCGATGTGTTCTGAGCCCACTGCAGTCCCCAGAGGGATTGTGCTGAAGCACAGGGTGTGTGGGAGGAGGGGCTCTCTCTTTTGCCTGCCCCACATGGGGGGCTTAGGGGCTTCCTTTCTCCCTCACTATCTGCTCTCTTGGGATGTCTGGACATTGACTGCACCCCTGCAACCGTTCATTGTTGCTTCCAGGTGGGGATCTCTTGACAGTCTGTGAGAGCACCTGGAGGGTGATAGCTTTCCTGCAGAGGGCCGTCCCTCCCACCCTCTGTCTGTGAGCAGTGCTGTCTGTCTTTGCAGATTGGATGGGGAGGGGGAGTAGATTTCCTTACCTCTCCTCAAGTCCTTTGGGGCTTCCTGTGCCTCCACCTTCAGATCTACTGTGGTGTGGGTCTCTTAGAAGTCCTTTGTAGTGTTTGATTATCTTCTTTTGGTATGCAAATGATGTTTTTGTTGTGTATTAGGGGGCAGAGATTCAAAGAGGGAATCTCACTCTGCCATGATGCTGACGTCACTCAACATGAAATCTTTTTGAGATAGCACCTTCCACAGAACACAGTTTGGGCAGCGCTGTATAGACCATGCTATCTCATGGGGTGTTTAGCCTGAAGAAAAGTAACCTCAGAGAAGTAGGTGCTTCCTTCAGCTCTCAGAAGGGCTACAGTGGGGAGGAGAAAGCCTTAGTGCCACATTCCTTTATTCAATAAATGGCACCTTCTGGCTGCTAGGTGTTGGGTATGATTTGGTGAATTATATAATCACAGTTCCTGCCTTAAAGGAGCTTACCATCTATGTAATAGATATAAGTACAAATTTATTGATTTTAATACTATGCATGGAGCCAAGGGCCGTGAAGGAAAAGTCCAGGATGCAACGAGAGGGAATAACAGAGTGTTCAAAGAAGGTGTTATTTCTACCAAGACCTGAAGGAGGAGGAGACAGCAATACAAAGGCTGGGGAAAGAACACACCAGGCAGAGGGGACAGTATGAGCAAAGGCTCTGAGGTGGGAGGGTGCTTGTGGGCCAAGGTGAAGAGTTTAGAAGTCATTGTGTAGGTGTTAAGCAGGGAATTTGCATAATTAAAAACAACAATATTGCTTGGAGAATAGACTGTAAGAAGCCAGAGGTCAAGTCTTGCTCCCACTGTGTTCCCAGGGTTCAGGCTGGTGCCTGGTAAATAATACATGCTCATTCAACAACTATCGGTGAGTGAATAAATCTAAGGAGAAATAGGAACATTATTAGTACGGAGGTTACTGCAGTAGTCCCTGCAGGGGATGGTGTCTTGGAGATAGAGAATGAAGATGGGAAGAAGTGGGGGCCTTCAAGATGTATTTTCAAACTAGAAGTGACAAGTGTTGCTGTTGAGTTGAAGGTGAAGGGATAGGTGAGGGAGGAATCTAGAATGTCCTCTGGGTTTCTGCCTCAGAGTAGATGATGGTGCCATTTTCTGTGAAGGGGAAGATTGAGAGAGGTTAAGGAACACAGCATCGGGGGTGGGAAAGAGAACCAAGAGTCCACCCTTGAACATGGTAGGTGTGAGACGCCTTTGAGATATCCAAGTGCAGGTATCAGGCTGGCAATCTGGAGCCCAGAGGAGACGTCATGGTTGGAATTATAAAGTAGGGAGTCATCATGCAGAGACGTGTTAAAACCATGTCATGACAAACACCGTATGATTTCACCCATATGTGGAAGATAAACAAATAAACACAGAGATCCAGAGAACAGACTGGTGGTTAACAGAGGGGAAGAGGGTAGGGGTAGGGTGAAAGGGGTAAAGGGGGATATGTGTATGGTGACACATGGAAACTAGACTTTTGGTGGTGAACATGATGTCAACACAGAGGTTGAAATATAATGATGTACACCTGAAACTTACATAATGTTATAAGCCAGTGTGACCTCCGTAAAAAATAAAAAATAAACACCATGTCATGAGCAAGATCACCCAGGGAGAGAGTGTGGATGAAGTGAGAAGAAGGCCAGGACCCAGGTGGGTTCAAAACGGTCTTAAAACAAACACAAACAGACAGAAAAGGTCATCTTCATGTGGTGAGCTGGGGAAACCTGTTCAGCCTCTCTGTGCTTGTTTCATCCTCTGCAAAATCAGAAGACACTTCTTCCTCCCAGGCCCATATTCCAAAGCATCAGACACACAAGTAGGGACTCAGCAGTTGACACAGCCCTAGGAGGGCTCAGAATTCTCCATCCTGACAGACTAGCTCTTCTTCAGCCAAAGCCAGCAGCAAGAGATCCCTCAGCCATCCCTTTGCCTGTCACCCAGGGTCCTCTGATCCCTCCCTGCTCCACCCTAGAAAGGAAGTCCATCCTGCCCGCAGCTTCTCAGAATGACCAACAGAGGGAGCGCCTCCTTGTGGCTGGTGTTTGCTGGCTGTCTCCTCCTCCTCCCCCCACTCTCCCTCCTCCTCTGTTTCCCTTTCCCTCTACCCCCTTTCCTCTCGTCTATATCGTTCCTCAAAACTTTCCCCTCATCTTCTCTGTGCTAGACTTTACCTCTCATACTGAGGACACAGATTCCTGAGCTTGAAGATTTCACGGACTGTTCAAGAAAGGAAACCAGTTGTAATCATGGAAGGGAGAGTATGACGTAGGGGAAAGAAGGCTCTGGATTAAGAAAGACCCAACTGAACCTGCACTCTGCCTCCTATGAACTCTGAGATCTCAGAGAGGTCACCGAACCCCTCAGAGCTGTGATGGCACTCACATCTACTTTGGGGGGTTGTTGTGAGGATTACGTGAGACACCAGTCTTCATGTGTGTAAGTTTGAGGTACCACTAGCACCTGCCTCATAGGGCCACTTTGAGAATTAAATGAAATATGCACATAGGTCATCTCCTTCAGAGTAGTCACTCAAAAATGCTAGCTCTTTAATGGGTATTAATATAAAAGACAACTCAGAGTAGGTCCTTAATGTCAGTTCTTTCCCCTACAGCTCTAACCCCACCTCTGTTCTACAGCTGTAGAAACTGAGGCCCAGAGAGGGTCTGTGCTTCCTCAAGGTCACCTAGGGAATGAGGAGCAGAGCAGGGACCACTCCACGTCTTTCTTCTGTGCCCAGCATAAAGCCACTAGGCTTTGGTCTCAGGCCCATTTGGTTATTTCTAGTTGGACAATTCAGCCTGTTGGCTGGGAGCTCTGAGGCATTCAAAGCCCTTACCAACTGGCCCTAATTTAATTCCTAATCCATGCTTATCTCCCTCAATTTCCCCAGCACTTTATGTTCTGATACTTTAATTAAGTCATTCATTCATTCAATAAATATTTGAGTGTCTACTGTGTGCCAGACCAGGGAGGTCTTGCCACTTATGGGCTCAAAAGGGCAAGAGGAGGGAGCTATCACTGGAACCTGAGGGAGCAGCTGTATGGAGAGAGACACTTGACAGGAGCTATGCAGCCAACGCATGGACACCCATGGAGAAGGGTGGGTGGAGGAAGCTGCTTTGCTGATGAGGAACACAGGCAAACACAGGACCAAGGGAGGGTGTGTGTCTCAAAGATAGGCAGGTTACTGTGCTGAGAACCTAGTGTTAAAATTAACAGAGATGGAAGCAATAAGAAATAGTCAAATGGAAATGCTAGAACTGAAAAACAGAGATGAGAACTTCTCTGGGCTGGTCAATAGACTCAACGCATCCAAAGAAAGGATCAGTGAATTTGAAGATAGGTCAATAAACATTACCCAAATGGGAACACAAAGAGAAAAAGGAGTGAGAATAAACAGAACAGAGCACGCAAGAGGTGTGGTATAGTATCGAACAGTCTAACATCCACATAATTAAAATCCCAGAAGGAGAAGAGATAACAGAGCCAAAGAAATATTTAAGGAGATAGGCTGAACATTTTCCAAAAATAATGAAAGATATGAAACCACAGATCCAAGACCAGGGAGAATCTCAACAGGAAAATATTTTTTAAATCTAGACACATTATATTAAAACTGTTAAAAACCAAAGGTAAAGTGAAACTCTCAAAGGCAGCCAGAGAAAAAGATACATTACATACAGAAGAACAAAGATAAGAATTACACCTTTAAAGAGCTGAGAGAAAAAAGTTGTCAAACCAAAGTTCTATACCTAATGAAAATATTGCTCAAAATTTAAGGCAAAAATACAGATATTTTTAGACAAACAAAAGCCAAGAGAATTAATTCCCAGCAGACTTGTGCTATAAGAAACTTTAAAGGAAGTTCTTCAGGTAGAAGGAATATGATAACAAACAAAAACTTGGATTTACACCAAGACTTGAAAAACTCCAGAAATGGTAAAAATGAAGACAAATATAAAATACTTTTAGGGTTTTCCAGGTACACAATCATATCATTTGCCAGGGATAGATTTACTCTTTTTTTTTTTTTTACCATTTTTTAAATTGATGTCTTAATAGTTTATAACACTGTGGAGTTTTAGTTGTACATTTTTGTTTGTCCGTCACCTTGTGGATGTAACCCTTCACCCCTTGTGCCCACCCCCCACCCCCCTTCCCCTTGGTAACCACCAATCAGTTCTCTCTGTCCGTGTGTTCACTTATATTCCATATATGAGTGAGTTCATGCAGTGTCTGTCCTTCTCTCTCTGGCTTATTTCACTTAACATAATACCCTCTAGGTCCATCCATGTTGTTGTAAATGGGAAAATTCTGTCTTTTCTTATGGCTGAGTAGTATTCCATTGTATGTATATACCACATTTTCTTTAACCAATCATCATTCGAGGGACACTTGGATTGCTTCCACTTCTTGGCTATAGTGAATAAGGCTGCAGTGAACATAGGGGTGCATACGCCTCTTGTGATGGTTGATTTCATGTCCATTGGGTAGATGCCCAAGAGTGGGATTGCTGGATCATACGGTATTTCTATTTTTAATTTTTTGAGGACTCCCCATACTGTTTTCCATAGAGGCTGCACCAGTTTGCATTCCCACCAGCAGTGAATGAGGGTCCCCATTTCTCCACAACCTCTCCAGCATTTGTTGTTATTTGTCTTTGTGATTATAGCCATTCTAACCGGTGTAAGGTGATATCTTAGTGTAGTTTTGATTTGCATTTCCCTGATGATTAGTGATGTTGAACATCTTTTCATGTGTCTATTGGCCATCTGTATCTCTTCCTTGGAAAAATGTCTGTTCATATCCTCTGCCCATTTTTTGATCGGGTTGTTTGGTTTTTTGTTGCTCAGTTGTATGAGATCTTGATATATTATTGAGATTAATCCCTTGTTGGACAAATGATTTGCAAATATTTTCTCCCCGCTGGTGGGTTGTTTATTCATTTTGATCCTTGTTTCATTTGACTTGTAGAAGCTCTTTAGTCTGATGAGGTCCCACTTGTTTATTTTTTCTTTTGTTTCCCTTGTCCGAGTAGACATAGAATCTGAAAGGATCCCTTTATGCCCAATCTCTATTAGTGTACTGCCTATATTTTCTTCCAGGAGTTTTATAGTTTCAGGTCTCACTTTCAGGTCCTTGATCCATTTTGAATTGATTTTTGTATATGGCGATAGGAGACAGTCTACTTTCATTCTTTTGCATGTTGCTGTCCAATTATCCCGGCACCATTTATTGAAGAGACTTCTCTCTCTCCATTGTATGTTCTTTGCTCCTTTGTCGAAGATTAGCTGTCCATAGGTGTGTGGTTTTATTTCTGGGCTTTCAGTTCTGTTCCATTGATCTGTGTGTCTATTCTTGTACCAGTACCATGCTGTTCTGATTACTATAGCTTTATAGTATATTTTGAAATCAGGGATTGTGATGCCTCCAGCTTTGTTCTTTTTTTTCAGAATTGCTTTAGCTATTCGGGCTCTTTTGTTGCCCCATATGAATTTCAGTAGTTTTTGTTCTATTACCGTGGAGAATGACATTGGGATTCTGATTGGGATTGCATTGAATCTGTAGATTGCTTTAGGTAGAATGGACATTTTAACTATATTTATTCTTCCAATCCATGTGCATGGAATATTTTTCCATTTCTTTATGTCTTCCTTGATTTCTTTCCATAGTGTCTTATAGTTTTCATTGTATAGGTCTTTTACCTCCTTGGTTAAGTTTGTTCCCAGATATTTTATTCTTTTTGTTGCAATTGTAAATGGGATTGTCTTTTTGAGTTCTCTTTCTGTTGGTTCATCATTGGTGTATAGAAATGCAATTGATTTTTGTAAGTTGATTTTATACCCTGCCATTTTACTGTAGTTGTTGATTATTTCTAGTAGTTTTCCGATGGAATTTTTTGGGTTTTCTATGTATAAGATCATGTCGTCTGCAAATAGTGAGAGTTTCACTACTTCATTGCCTATTTGGAATCCTTTTATTCCTTTTATTTGCCTAATTGCTCTGGCCAGAACTTCCAGTACTATGTTGAATAAGAGCGGTGAGAGTGGGCACCCTTGTCTTGTTCCTGTCCTCAAAGGAATGGCTTTCAGTTTTTCCCCGTTGAGTAGGATGTTTGCTGTAGGTTTGTCATATATGGCCCTTATTATGTTGAGGTACTTTCCTCTATACCCATTTTGTTGAGAGTTTTTATCATAAATGGATGCTGGATCTTGTCGAATGCCTTCTCTGCATCGATTGAGATGATCATGTGGTTTTTATTCTTCATTTTGTTAATGTGGTGTATCACGTTGATTGATTTGCGGATGTTGAACCATCCCTGTGTCCCTGGTATAAATCCCACTTGATCGTGGTGTGTGATCTTTTTGACGTATTGCTGTATTCGGTTTACCAATATTTTGTTGAGGATTTTTGCGTCTATGTTCATCAGTGATATTGGCCTGTAGTTTTCCTTCTTTCTATTGTCCTTGTCTGGCTTTGGTATCAGGATGATGTCAGCCTCATAGAATGTGTTCGGAAGTATTCCATCTTCCTCTATTTTTTGGAATGGTTTGAGAAGGATAGGTGCTAAATCTTCTTTGAACGTTTGATAAAATTCTTCAGGGAAGCCATCTGCTCCTGGGCTTTTATTTTTGGGGAGGTTTTTGATCACTGTTTCAATCTCTTTACTTGTGATTGGTCTGTTCAGATTCTCTATTTCTTCTTGATTCAGTTTTGGGAAGTTGTACGCGTCCAAGAATTTGTCCATTTCCTTTAGGTTGTCCAATTTGTTGGCGTAAAGTTTTTCATAGTATTCCCTAATAATCCCTTGTATTTCTGTGGTGTCTGTTGTCATTTCTCCTCTTTCATTTCTAATTTTATTTATTTGAGTCTTCTCCCTTTTTTTCTTAGTGAGTCTGGCTAAGGGTTTGTCAATTTTATTTATCTTCTCAAAGAACCAGCTCTTTGTTTCATTGATCCTTTCTACTGTTTTTTTGGTTTCAATTTCATTTATTTCTGCTCTGATTTTTATTATTTCCCTCCTTCTGCTGATTCGGGGCTTTGTCTGTTCTTCTTTTTCTATTCTGTTAGGTGCAATTTAAGGTTATTTATTTGGGATTTTTCTTGTTTGTTAATGTGAGCTTGTATTGCTATGAATTTCCCTCTCAGGACCGCTTTTGCTGCATCCCATATGAGTTGGTATGGTGTATTTTCCTTTTCATTTGTCTCCAGATAGCTTTTGATTTCTCCTTTAATTTCATCAATGACCCATTTGTTGTTCAGTAGCATGTTGTTTAGTCTCCACATCTTTGTCCCTTTCCTAGTTTTTTCCTTGCAGTTGATATCTAGTTTCACAGCATTATGATCAGAAAAGATGCTTGTAATGATTTCAATCTTCTTAAATTTATAGAGGTTTGCCTTGTTTCCTAATATATGGTCTATCCTTGAGAATGTTCCATGTGCACTAGAGAAGAATGTGTACTCTGCTTTTTTTGGGTGGAGTACTCTGTACATATCTATTAAGTCCATTGCGTCTAGTTTTTTGTTTAAGTCCATTATTTCCTTATTGACTTTTTGTCTGGATGATCTGTCCATTGATGTAAGGGGGGTGTTAAGATCCCCTACTATTATTGTGTTATTGTTAATATCTCCTTTAAGGTTTTTTAACAGTCGTTTTATGTACTTTGGTGCTCCTGTGTTGGGTGCATAGATATTTATAAGTGTTATGTCTTCTTGGTGAAGTGTCCCTTTTATCGTTATATATTGCCCCTTCTTTGTCTCTCATTACCCTTTTTATCTTGAAGTCTACTTTGTCTGATATGAGTATGGCTACTCCTGCTTCCTTTTGTTTGCCATTAGCTTGGAGTATTGTTTTCCATCCTTTTATTTTGAGTCTGTGTTTGTCTTTAGAGCTGAGACGTGTTTCCTGGAGGCAGCAGATTGTTGGATCTTGGTTTTTAATCCATCCTGCCACTCTGTGTCTTTTGATTGGAGAATTCAATCCATTTACATTTAGAGTGATTCTTGATATATGAGGGTTTAATGTTGCTATTTTATTGTTCATGTTCTGGTTCTTTTGCATTTCCTTCGTTTCTTGTCACTTGTGTTTCGGACTGCAAATTCAATTTGGTATTTCTGCATGCTCATTCTCTTGGTTTTCTCTTTATTTGTCATGTGTGGTTCTCTTCTGGTTACTTGTTTAGTGGTTACCGTGAGGTTTATATAAGCGATCTCCTGGATAAGAAAGTACATTTTCAGATGCCTCCTTTTTCCTGAGGCTGGGTCAATTCAATCCCTTACCTCTTCCCCTCCTTATTTGTTATCTCTTTATTCCAGACTGTGTCATGAATGTGTGTTTCCAGTGATGAGCTTGAATTAATTTTTGATGTTATCCAACTGTAGTTTGTTCTGGTTTAGTCTCCTTGCTTTTCTCCTTGCTGAAATCTTTGTATCCCCTTTCTCATTTGTGTTTTTTTTTTTTTTCAGGCCTAAGGGCCTTCTTGAGCATTTCTTGTAGTGGGGGTCATGTGGTGATGAACTCTCTTAGCTTTTGTTTATCAGGGAGAGTTATTATTTCTCCATCGTATTTGAAGGATATTTTTGCTGGATAAAGTATTCTTGGCTGAAGGTTTTTGTCTTTCATGATTTTGAATATATCATTCCAGTCTCTCCTAGCCTGTAGAGTTTCTGTCGAGAAATCAGCTGAGAGCCTGATGGGGTTTCCTTTGTACGTTATTTTGTTTTTTTGTTTAGCTTCCCTTAATATTATTTCCTTGTCACGGGTATTTTTCAAGTTTGCTACTATTTGGTGAGATGATTTTTCATTCCTGTTTATATATTTAGGTGATCTATTGATTTCATTCACTGTTATTTCACTCTCATTCCCTAGGTTGGAGAAGTTCTCAGCTATTATTTCTTTGAACAAACTCTCTGCTCCTTTTTCTCTTTCTTCTCCTTCTGGAATACCTATTATCCTTATGTTGCTTTTCCTCATTGAGTCTGATATTTCTAGAAGAATTTCTTCATTTCTTTTTAGTCTTAGCTCTCTCTCCTCCTCTATCTGGAGCGTTTCTGCGTGGCTATCCTCAATAGTGCTAATTCATTCCTCCATATTGTCAGTTCTGCTCTTTAAAGACTCCATTTTTTCCACTATCTCGTTGATTTTGTTTTTCATCTCCAATAATTCTGATTGGTTTTTCTTTATGGTTTCAATCTCTTTTGTGACAAAATCCCTGAATTCGTTGATTTGTTTCTGTGTGTTCTCTTGTATTTCATTGAGTTTGTTTATGATAGCTATTTTGAATTCTCTGTCATTCAGGTTATCAAATTCTGTGCCTTCAGGGTTGGTTTCTGGGTGTTTGTCATTTTCCTTTTGGTCTGTAGCCATAACAGATTGTCACAAGGATCCGACGGGGACGGCCTTATTTTTTTCCCCTCATGATAAAGTTGGTCCTGCAGTTTCCCCCTGCTGCCACTGGATGGAGATGGCGAGCGGTATGCTCTGAGCCCACTGCAGCCCCTGGAGGGATTATGCTGAAACACGGGGTGTGTGGGGGGAGGGGTCCTCTCTTTCTCCTGCTCGACCCGGGGGTTTCCTTTCTGGCTCTCTTAGGGTGTTTGCTACACCCCCTAAACAGTCCGTTGTTGCTTCCCAGTGGGGATCTCTCGACAGTCTGTGAGAGCACCTGGATGGCGATAGTTTTCCCTGCTGTGGGCCACCCCTCCCCCCTCTGTCTGCGAGTCGCACTGTCTGTGCCGATCGATTGGGGAGGGGGAGTACAACTTCTTACCTCTCCTCGCATCCTTTTGTGTTCCCGCGCCTCCACTGTCTGATGTATGGCAGCAGAGGTTTCTTAGAAGTCCTTTGTAGTGTTTGATTGAGCTCTGTTGGAATGCGAATGATGTTTTCGTTGTGTCGTAGGGGGCAGAGATTCAAAAAGGGAATCTCACTCCGCCATGATGCTGACGTCACTCTCCCCAGATTTACTCTTTTTCTCCCCAATTCTTATGCCTCTTATTGATTTCTCTTCTATAACCTCTTTGCCTAGTGCCTCCAGTACAATGTTGAATAGTAGAAGGCCTCTTTGGTTTACTGCTGATTCTTAGTGGAAACACCTCTAGTATTTCCCCATTAAGTAAGATTCTAGCTTTAGGAGCAAAAAATATATATTTTATTATATTAAGGGGACACTCATCAATTTCACTCTATGGTGAGTTTTGTCAAGGGCTTTTTCATATGGAGATAATCATATGATTTTCTTCTTAAATCTGTTAATCTGATGTGTTATATTAATGTTTTCCCTAATCCCACCTGTTAATGGTACATGGTAATTGGTGTTGGATTGTTTTCTAATATTTTATTTAAATATTTTGAATTCATGAGCAATTCAATATGTCTATAGGTCTTTTCATGCTGCTTTCTAAAAAATTGAGTTTAGAAGATGGTTCTTTTGAGACATTAGTCAGCCATCTTCCCTCTTGCTAGCAAGCTGTAATAAACTGCCCTTTCTTTTCAACCATCTTTCCTCTTGACAATTGGCTTTTGTCTCATGGCAAGCAGATCGTGCCCTTTGTGCAGTAACAGAAATCTGGCGACTCTGGTGGGATTTTAAGTCCTGCTCATGGCAAGCTGACCTCAGATGGGGGACCTGTCGGGTAAGTCCCTAGTGGCTGCCAAGGCTCTCTTTTTCTCAGGGGTCTGCCCTTCCTGCCCTCCTGTGCCGACACTGGCTGCCTCCTAGTGCTCCATATGGTAGAAAGAGAAATGGCTGCCTCTGGTAGGTTGACAGGCTCACATCTAGAGTAGGGTAAGTCACTTCGGGGGTGCACCACTGAGAATTTTCCTTCCCCTCCATCTGGAGCCCCCTCTTCAAGAAAGGGAGACCAATAGGCTGCCCTGCCATAGTGGGAAGAGGTAAATGACTTCACCCAGAATCTAGGAACTGGTTCAGTGGTGTCTGGTTTGTCTGTGTCTGTGCTGTAAAGAGCTCCAGGATGAGACGTCTTTTGGGTTTGGGTAAGTGACATCTTGAAATGTGCCTGTGCCCAAAATTACCTAATATTTCATAAGGATAGTGGTTTAGAGGCCCCACTGGTGAGATTTGGTTGCTGGGTTAGACTCCCAAGCTAGGATTTTGGGAGACAATATATAGGCTACAGCCACTGGATCACTCAAAAGGATCAGGTTAGAGTCCTGATCTCTGGGTTAGAGTCGCAGAGTATTGGATTTTGGTGTCTGTTCATGTTTGTTTATGTCTGACTGTTTTATTTGGTAAAATTGACTGTTTGGAGACTGAGTTTCTCAGTGATCATAACAAACTCTGTTTAGAAATTACCTTGTTTGTTGTGGCCACCTTGGGAAAAGCCCCCTAAAATGGAGATAACTCTAAACAGCTGGCACGATAACCCGGGATAATTTAAAGTTACAGTGGCCATTTGGGGCTCCTTTTGAGCTTTCGAATGGAGAAATAAATCTTTAGAGAGTCAAAGGCTCCACCCCTGGGAGCTCTCCCCTGGTTTCCGGGCCTGACCACCCTGGTGACCCTAAGAGAGGTGCCCTCTCTTGGCGGTTCTGATTTCTGGTTTCTGTTTATCCATTTGGGCACCTGGAGTGATTCCAGGTTGGCTCATGTTCAGTCCTTTGATTGACAAGCCTGCAGTTTCTGGTTTCAGAGAGCCCGAGCTTTACCCCTGGATCCTCTCATTTGGGTTTTGGGCACTTGGAAGTGATTCCAGGTTGCCTCTGGGTCAGGCGTTTGACTGACAATCTGGAACCCTGTTTTGTCTCCTGTCAAGAACCCATTGAGTATTTTAGGCACCTACTGAGTCAGCTAATGGGGACAGGAGACCTGTATTCTGTAAACTGTCCTGCTGGGGTTGTGTGCCCTGGCATGGAAACTGTTGTTTGTGTGACCCTTGTCTTGATAATCCTTGGGAAGAGGCCATGAGGGCAAGGCCTGATCACCTCTTTCCCGTCTTTGTCTGTCTCGTTCATCACCTCCTCTGCTGTCACCAAGTTGGGGTCAAGTTCAGGCTGGACCTGAGCAGAACCTGGACCTTCTATAAAGTCAAAAACTTAAAAACCTTTTGTCAGGGACTTAACTCTCAACCCTGGCATTGGGATCCCTGGCCCCTGGCCCACTCCAGGCTTTTGCCTCTTGCCTCCCTGGCTTGCCTTGTGCTGGCTCAGGGACAAAGTGCCCAGGCTGAGTGGGACTCGACTAAATCTTATAACTATATTGATGCCCACAGTCAGGCTCTGCACCCTTCTCTGTGCTCTGCACCCTTCTCTGTCCCCGCCTATGGAGTATGCACATAAGGTGGAAGCTATTGCTGAGGGCATCTTGGGAGCCAAAAGAGCTGCAAGATTTGTGGGCGCAGGTCGAGCAGTAAGAGCCATTATGGTGCTCCCCACCTCAAGAAGTCTCCAGTGAAAGGACAAGTTGTCATGGAATGGGGTAGATGACGAGGTCCCCCTGCCAACCTCAAGAAAATGTCCATGCAATGATGAGGTACTCTGCAAAGCATACACAATCCCAAGCCTGTGGCACCTCCACCCTAGGTATTAGTCTGGCTCTGAGAGACCCAAAGCATGGCTAAAGTTGTTAATGTGCATGTAAGATGAGGTTTTTTTCCCTTTCATCTAGTGCTATATCTTAAGAAGCTTGGCTTTGTGACCTTTCTGGTCCCTGACATCTGGAGGATGTATGTACCAGCACGCAACTTGGTGGCCAGTCAAGTAGACTGGGGTTCTGGGGCACACTCTTTGTCTGGCTGTGCCTGCTCTCAGGGAAGTTTGTCATAAGAGGTCCCATTTGCTTTTGTGGGGGATCAGGATTGGCCACCTCAACATATATCTCTTTATCTTGATTATTTTCTCTGAAAGAAACTTTGACCACCCCCTCTACTAACTGCCTAAAAGGATTTAAGATAGAAGGCCTGTTCCCAGGACAGGCCATCAGCATAGATAACTCTGGGTATGGATAGACTGGGAGGGTCCTTGCTAAGCCCATTCTTATCAAAGTTCTGTTTATCAAACATTTACATTTGTAAGGGAAATCTCCATTTGTAAAGGTATCTCCCTCTCTGTACTGGGAAGAGAGGGGGATGACCTCATCTCCAGAAACCTGTCAATGCAGAAGATGTGGCCTTAAATCTGCATAATAACCTTACTCTTGTTTACTGTGCTTCTCTGGTAATCTCCCATAGCTGACTCTCCCCTCCCCCAACATCCTCCTTTGCCTTTACCTGAATATGCTATTTAAGAGGAGAACCTCCACCATTTTGTTGAGTTATCCAGGCTTTCCAGGTCTTTCCCATGTACACATGTTATAAAGCTTTGTTTGATTGTCTCCTGCTATTTGGTCTCATGTCAATTTAATTTGTAGCCCAGCCAGAAAGGACCCAGAGTGGGTAGACGACAGTCTTCCTCCCCTACACTTTCATAAGGGGCCTTTTTCATCTCAACCTTTGTTGCTTGTTGTGCTTTCTTATTTTTGGAAGTGAATTCTCTGGATCTCTTTTGGGGATGCCTCTTGCATCCATGGTTAAGCTTTGGTATGAGTTGCTGTTAAGATTAAAATTCTACTCATCAATGTAGCCAGACAATGAACCGTTTAAATTGGAAAAACTTGTAAACTGGGAAAAAGAAATTGTGAGAGCTCTCATCATAATTTATAAAAAGGCCAAAAAAAAAAAAAACTGGAAAAGATAATGACTAGACTTAAGACTCTAAATCAGGTTACAATTAAATTGAGAAAATGTAAAAGTATAAGTGTTGATAAGATTATAAATGTTGGGATGTTTGAGCTAATTTTATATAAAGAGGTTATATCAACTTTGCCTGAGTATGTTTTAAAATCTCTGACTGGGAATGCTTCCCCTGTCCAAAATTATAAGACCAAGACTTATTGATAAAGTCCTAATGAAAGCTATGATTAGAGGTATAAGAGTTGATGAAATTTTGTAGAAAAACTGATATTTTTATGGGTTTTTGTATAGGGATAGACATTGTGTCTCACTAGGGAACATTTTCCCTGCCTGATTGTAAGACAGCATATAAATCTGCCCTTTAGACAGTGTTAATTAAACTTTCAAAAAGGAAGTCAATAGGGTTGCCTGAGCCCACACTGTATGAGATAAAAACTAGAGGCTAATATCAGGTGCTAATAAAAAAGATAATAAAAGCCCCCCCACCAAGGTAAGTTGGTCTAGGGTTAAGTTGTACACTTAGAAAAAAGGGCCTTTGTTAAATGCATTGTGCAGACTTAAAGGTGTGATACATTGCCCCGAAGTTTTAGAACATAAAACCTTTGATTTCACTTCTTAAGTTAAAAATTTCTCTGATAAAAAGAAACAATTGGAAGGGTGTAGCTGGAAAGGTGGATCAACCTCTTTTGTCATTCAAGGTGTAATCCAGTTCTTTGGGGGGAATTCCTAGGAAAGAGAAACCTAGGGAGAATTTCCTAGGCCAGGGGAGTCTAGGGAGAACTTTGGAGTGAATGGGCAGGCTGACCCTTTTCATTTGGCTTTAAGCTGGAAAGAATTGTGTTTATAAAGCCTGAACAAACTGCTTGATAGAGAAATGAGAGTCTGAACTTGTTCAGCTCCAAGGAGAAGGGACATTGGATCCTCCTGGCCAAAAGGTGTTCTCAGGCGACTGAGAACCTAGTGAGAGTGTCTGAGGTTGAGCCTTGAGACGTGCAGTGGTCCCATAGGGAACTGCACTATCATTCATGTTAATTAATTAAAGGCTCGTCTGGGGAAGTGCATATAGTCTTGGTCACCCACATGCTCTGAGCCCCCATGGTGGTCCTAGTCTGCCAGTGGGAAAAACCAAGGCACATAAGAGAGTGTTTACAACATTTCTTGGGGTGTAACACTCAAGCAGCACACTTCTGACCCACTACACTGTCCTTAGATGTTGTTCAGACTTTATAGCAAAACAAAACTAAAAGAAAAGTGGAAAACTGAGCTTCTAAAAGCCCAACCAGTTCCTGAATGCCCAGCCTCCCCTCTGAACTCTGGAGGCTTGCTCAAGTGCTTAATAAAAGGGGCCTAAGACTAAAAGAAAGGGGAAAAAAATGGGAAAAGAAGCTTTTGCAGATGCAAACTGCTAAAATTGTTAAAACAGAGGCTATAAAATTCTTGTTGCATCTGTCTGTTGTTTATGTGTGTGTCTATACATATGTTATATGTGTGTGACATTTTACTTCCGGATGGTATGGCTAAAATTAAGAGCTCAGTTTAATTGGCTTAAAGTAAGTGCTTACAAAAAAATTATTTCTAAATGCAATTAACCCAAATGTCTTTCAAGTTAACCTGATATGAAATAATCTTTGGCAAATGAAAGCTCGTTTAAATTTGTTGGTTTGATTGAAATAGACAAGTCCTCAGAGTTATCAGCATTGGCTCCAGTGCAGACATGCAGCCTTTATTCTATGTTTATTGGTCAAGTAACAAAACTGGTTAACAAAAATAACAACTTCAAATGATAGTTAATTTTGTCTAATATCTCATGAGGTTTTCATGGGTAATCTAAATATAATTGCTGGAAACAAATGATTTAGATAGATGAAAATGGGTAAAAGTTTGGGTACAATAATGATGTTTTATGGTCTGTATACTTGAAAAAAAACAGCTTCCAAATTCCTTTTGGTAACTTAAAACTAAAGTTTTGCTAAATTAAGTTAATGATAAAAGTTTGTTGAGTATCTGGGTCATTTTCAAATAAGATAGAATACTGAAATACTATTGCTAAACATATCTAAGTTTATCTACTTTTGGCTTATTACAGAAAAACTAAAAGGTGTTTTGGGTCTATTGGTAAACATGTCTTGTGTTTTAATAAGATTGTACTACAAAATAACATGTTTCCAGATATTGTGAAAGTTGTTTGTAGGTTTGTCAGTCTACAGAATGCTAATGTAAAAGAAAGTTTCTAATTGCTTACTTCTTAGTTTTTACTTAAAAATTGAGGTTTCTAAGGGTTAAAAATTCTAATATGTGATTAAAGCTACTAAAAATTAAGGAAAATATGTTTGTATTCAAGGAAAGTGAGATATGTTTTCTGTAAAGAAGGTATAAAGAATGGAAATAGTTTCATTTGTTTTGCTAAGAAAGATAAATTTGTCCTAAAGTACTGGAAGGGAAGAAAGGAAGGCATGGGACAAATTCTGAATGTAAAAAGTAAGTGACAGAAATACTGTGAAAGCAAAACCCTGAGGAGTTTTCTGCATGGTCAAGTTGGCTAAGATTAAACTAAATCCCATTAAGTAAATGAGTTTCGATGTCAAAAGTAAGCTGGTGCAAAATTAAAATTTGGTCTTCTTTCTCTTAAAAGGATAATTTTCTTGAACTTTTTGTCTAAGGTAATAAAAGGTTTTTCTTTATCTTTGAGTAAGTCTAGCTAAAAGACAGAAAAATTGTTAAAATAATTTCAAAAGGACTGAGGTGTCTCTATTAAGATTTTCTTGACTATTTTAACTCTCTGTTTACCCTTGAGTGTTTCTCTTGTCACTTTGATTGAATGGATAATTGAGCATTGTTTCACAGTGGCCATTGTTTCCTACTTGATCAAGTGTTTCAAAATCTTTTGATATTTTTGACCAGCCTCCCCGACAAAAAATATTCAAATCCTGAATGAAGTCTTTCTTTTGACCTTATTTGGTATGTGAATTTACATGGGAAGCATTGTCAAATAAGTGATGATAAAAATCTTAGGTGGCAAATGTTATTGATGTAAATGTTTTAAAAATGATATAACATTTCTAGGAAAAAATAAATAAATAAAAATTGAGTTTAAATATCAATGTTATACTTGCCACATAAGAAAGAAATTAGAAGCTTTGAAACCGTTTATGGAGCAGTGGGGCTATCTGGTCATTATAGATTTGGTAAAATTCTCCTGTGAAGCCATCCAGGTCTGGTGCATTTTTGCAGGGAAATTCCTAGATCATTTTCTCTATAGAAATTAATCTAAGTTCTCTATCTTTAACTGAGTCAGTTTGGTAATTGTATTTCCCTAGAAAAATATCAATTTCATCTAAGAATGCAAATTTATTTGCATTGAAGTTTGCAAACTATTTTCTTTTGATTTTTAAAATTTCTTCCGTTTCAGTTATTCTCCACTGTCCTTTCTTATTTTGTGTATGTGTAGTTTGTCCCTTTTATTCTTGATTACATTAGCTAATAGTTCATTTATTTCATTAATTTTTTTAGAAAAATCAACATCTTAATTTATTAATTAGATCTATTCTTTTTCTAATCTTTGTCTCATTAAATTCTGCTTTTATCTTTATTATTTTTTCCCTTGTGCTTTCTTTTGAGTTTCTTTGTTACTCTTGTGCTAGATATTACGATCTGGGAATTTAATTCATTTATTCTTTCTTTCATTTTTATTCTCATACGTGTTTCCTCAAAATGAACTGTAGATTCAACATCTTATGAATTCCAACCCTCCAAGAGAGATTTTTTTGGAATTTGTTAAGATGATCCTAAAATGTATGGAAGAGTGAAGTGTTAACTATAGCCTGAACACTTCTAAGACAGACAAGCAAAGAGGAGGCCTGCCCTCTGAGATACTAGAGCTAAATAATTAAGATGGTGTGGCACTGGCAGAGATAGTTAAATGGACAAATGGAGGAGAATAAAAGCGCCAATGCAGACCATGGCTGTGTGGAACTCTGTTGTACGACACATTATCTCATTGGGGAAAAGGAGAAGTGTTCAACAAATGGGGCTGCACAAAATAGGTATCCATATGTTAGAACATAAAATTAGAATGTAACTCATACTATATAAAAATCCAGATGAATTAAGGACTTACATATGAAAAACAAAACTTTAAATTCTTAATGGAAAATATAGGTAGGAAAAGATTTCTTAATTTATTTCCTATTTAATAAAAGACTGGTAAATATTAATACATTAAAATTAAAAATATTTGTTCATCTAGCGACAACTTAAAAGACAAGCTAAAAATTGGGAGAAGAGATTCACAAGGTACACAACCAACAAAGGATTAGTATCATGAGTGTCTAAAAAATTTCTTCAAATTCAGACAAAAAGAGTAGGCACCACTGTAGAGAAATGGGCAAATATTAAGAATGAGCTTTTCACAGAAAATGGAAGTGCTTGTGAATTAAGATATGTTCAACATTAGGGATCAGAAAATGCAAATCAGGATATCACTTGACATCAAGACAAATCAGAAACTGAAAACAGGATATCACTATGCCGCCTAGTGAAAAAATAAGAAGTTTGACATACGCAGGGTCAGAGAGGACAGGGCCCTATGGGATCTCCCAGGTATTTCTGGTGAGAGTGTAAATTGGTGCTACTGTTTTGGAAAAGAGTTTGACACTCCTCCCAAGCTTTAGCACTCACTTGCTCTTTAAGTCAGCAGCCGCTCAGGCTGTGCCAAGACTGTGGGAAGGGAAGAGCCACAGTGACAAAGAGAAAGCAAGAAAGCTGGCATCAGAGTCAGCTGCCTGGGGATGGAAAACAGTTTTCCAATGCAAAAGCTGTCTAAATCAGCAAAAGGCTAGAAGGAGAACTTCACAGAAAATGATATCTAAATGACCAGTAAACATGTGAAAATGTGTTCAACCTCATTAGGCGTTAGGAAAATACTATAACCACAATGAAGTCCCCCTACACACTCAGTAAAATGGTTAAAATGTTGAGGAGGATATGGAGCAACTGATACCGGCTCAACACAAGGTTGACATAAGGGAAGCCATATTGTAGAAAAGAAACCATATTGTAACTTTGAATGACCTCTGACTAACTCTGGATTTTGTGGCCCCTCCCAGCTGCTATAAGTTGACAACTTTGTTCTTTTGAATTCCTTAGGAATGTGATGACCCCCAGGCAGAGTCTATGCTGACAGCCATCATCAATGACAACTGAAAGATCAGGGTACAGGGTGTTGCTCCAGTCTCTGATGCGTGTCAAGTAAAACAAAAGATTCAGGAACTAAGACCAGATGGATGCCCCATCCTGAGACCAGATGCCTCCCCCACCTAGAGACCAGCCCCCTATATAACTGGCCTGTAGCCTTTGTTCTGTAAGACGGTTCTTTGAAACATTAGTCGGCCATCTTCCCCCTTGCTAGCAAGCTGTAATAAACTGCCCTTTCTTTTCCACCAACTTGCCTCTTGATGATTGGCTTTTGTCTCACGGTGAGCAGATCCCATCCTTTGTGCGGTAACACAACCAGAATTCTCATATAGGACTTATGGAAGTGTAAATTTGTACAACCACTTTGGAAAACTATGGCTCCATACCAGGAGACCCAGCAATTCTATTCCCAGGCACATATTCAACAGAAATGTATACAAGTGTGCACCAAACATGTACAGAATACCCACACTGCTGTGTGGTGGAGAGGAAAGCTGCTGAGAGTAGACCCTTCGAGTTTTCATCACAAAGAGACATGTATTTTTCTTTTCTTTTTATTGTATCTATATGAGATGATGGATGTTAACCAAACCTATTGCGGTAATCATTTCACAAGATATGTAAGTCAAATCATCATGCTGTATGCCTTAAACTTTATACAGTGACATATGTAATGGAGTTCAGGGTGGGCCACCCCAAGATGCACCACTCTGGTATGCGGATTATTTTGAGCTGAAGACAATAAAGGCTCAGAAGACTCAGGAAGAACATTCAAGCTTCTCCCAAACTGCCTAAAAGAATTTGACATAGAAGGCCTGTTCCAGGAAGGAGCTAATACCACGAGATAACTATAGTATAATGTAAAATAGGTGTGATAAGAAAGGCGCCAATAAGCCCATCTTATCGAAATTCTGTCTCAGGCCACATTCTCTATATTGGCCCAGTAAAGAGTCCTCTGACAAACATTTGCATTTCCATCTCCACGTAAATTGTCTTCCTCCCCTCTGAAATCCCAAACCACTACCCCCAACACCCTCCTTGTCTTTAGCGAAAGATACGTAAGCGGGCAGCTTAGTCAGGATGGCGAGTTGCTCAGTTTCTTTTCTGAGTTCCTCCCATGCATACATTTTGTTAAACTTTGTTCGATTTTCTCCTGCTAACCTGCCTTTTTAACTATTTGGCTGGCCATAAGAACCTTAAGGAAAAGGGTGGGGGGGGGATTCTCCCTCTTTCCCAACATATGTGAGTTATTTCTCAATAAAACCAGAAAAAAAAGAAAAAAGAATACCCACAGCAGCACAATTCGTACTAGCCAGGATCAGGCAACAACCCAAATGCCTCTCCACAGTAAAATGGACTAGTTGTAACATAGCCACCCAGTGAAATCCTGTATGGCGATGAGAACAAATGTACTACAAACACACACAATTTGGCTGACTCTCAGAAACATAATCTTGAGCCAGAGAAGCCAGTCCCAAAAGAGTATATACTGTAAGATTCACTTTTTATAAAGTTCAAAAACAGATGAGGGTGGTGATGACCTACAGGGGGCAGAGTGACTGGCAAGGACACAAGGGTGCTGTCTGGTCGCATCTGTTGATCAGAGTGGGAATTACGTGAGTGTGTTCACTTTGTGAAAATGCATCACTCTGTACACTCAGGACTTGTGTGTTTTACTGTATGTTTGCTATATTTCAATTTAAAGCACACAGTTAAAAGGATTTAGGAGAACTGACGATAGATGTAGGTGGAGAGGGGCGGAAAGAGTCTAGAATGACTCTAAGGTTTTGGCCTGAGGAACCAAGTCAATGGAGTCACCCTTTACTGAGATGGCAAAGAGCAGAGGAAAGGCCACTGTGGGCGGGTGAGGGGGAAGTTCAGCTTTAGACACGCTCTGATGGAGGTGCCTAGCCGGCTTTCAAGTGAAGATGTCAAGTAGCCACCTAGATATTCAAGTCTGGAGCCCCAGGGGAAGTCAGAGCTGGAGATGCAGATTTGGAAGGCCTTTGTTGTGTAGCTAGAATACAAGGCCTTGAGCCTGGATGAGATCTCCAAGGGGATGAGTGTGGACAAAAGAGAGAAGATCTGAGGACTGAGGAGGCAGGAGGACACGCAAACACTTGGTCTGGTGAAGGATAACGGCCACAAACGAGACCAAGAAGCAGCCAGAGAGGTAGGAAGGAAACCAGGAGAGTGTGGTGTCCATAGGCCAAGTGTTTCAAGGAGGAGGGAGTGATCACCCGTGCCTAAGGCTGCTGATAGGTCAAGATGAGATCTGAGAATTGACCCCTGGATTTAGCACCATGGAGGCCAGTGGTGAACTTGTCAAGGGCAGTTCCATGGAATAGTGGCATCTGAACTACAGACAAGGGGAGGACAGGATGGGAGGTGAACACATGGAATGTAGATAGCTCTCCCAAGAGTTTTGCTGTGTAGGTGAGCTGAGAAATGGGGCAGGAGGTGGAGGAGACGGTGGGGCCAAGGGATTTGGGGATGGGAGCTATTACTATTTGTGGAGCAGGAGCAGTAGACATGGCAGGAGAGAGAGGAGGCAGTTATTGGAGCCAGGTCACTGGGTGGGAAGAGGACAGCACTGAATTGTACTTGGGGCTTCATCTGCCAAGTAAAGGGCAAGATTTGAGCAGTCAGAGAGAAAGGTGATCCAGCAGATCAGACATTGCCTAAGGAGGCAACTGCCGCTGGATAAGGGCTGTACACTTCGTCTTCTTCCTCCCTCCTTTAGCTGGGCCCAGCGCAGGTGGATTCAAAGGTTTCTTCCAGGAAACAGGTCCCTGCCAGGGTGGGGCAGGGAGGCTTGGGGCTGGGCTAGGCTGGGCAGGGCACCCTACTCCCATCCCACAAATGCTTACACAACCGTCAGCAGCAACAGACGCCAGTGGGTGCCTCAGACCACAGTGTGCTCAGAGGAGCCCCGGAGCCGGAGCCAGCAGAGGAGCCAGCATGGTGGAGTTTGCGCCCTTGTCAGTGCCGTGGGAGCGCAGGCTGCAGACCTTCGCAGTCCTGCAGTGGATGTTCTCCTTCTTGGCCCTGGGTAAGGAGGCTTGGGCTGGGCAGGAGACCATGGGCACCTGCCACTCCGGGTGCACGTAGTGCTCTGATGGTGGAAAGACATTCATTGCAAAGGGGGCTTTGCTGCGCTCAGAGACCCTGCCCAGAGAGACCTCTTGGGTCTGCCTGGAGGGCTTGGGGGTGTGGGGGTAGGTGGGGTAGAAGCTATCATCTGTGGTTCGGGGGAGGTTGCTTACCTTTCCTGGGCTGTGGGTTCCACCTTAGTACTAGGACAGAGAGCCTACCTTGGGCTGCGTGGTGGTGTGGGGGGGATCTAGGTGACTGTGGGGAAGTTCCAACCTTCTCAGGATGCTCAGAGGGGATGGATTTCCTCCTTCCCTTTCAGAGAGGATACTGAGACTGGGGGGTGGGGAAAGAGGGGAACAGGGAAAGAACTGGAGGGGGAGAGGAGGTGTGGGCTGAAAGTGGACTGGGGAGTGAGTGGGGTACTAGGCAAAACTGGGTCAGATTCTGGCTGGGCAACTCACCAGCTGTGCGAGCTTTGTGGGCCCACGCCTGACATCTCCAGGCCCTTCTTTCATCACCTGCAGAAGGGGAATAACCGTGCTGACCTTACAGGGCTGCTGGGGGATGAAATGAGGAAATGTGTTTACTCCACCTGGCCTGGCCCTGGGCTGGGATCACACTGGACGGTTAGGTCCCCTTGCCCCCCCCCACCACCACAGTGAACACATTCATCACGGCCGGGGAGGCCACACTTGCCCAAACTCTAGCTCTATGGAAGGGGACATCCTTGAGGAGGGCCTGGAACTGTGGGAAGAGAGAGTGACTGGGAGCATGTGGGATTCTTCATCTCATCTGCTGGCACCAGACTGGGTAGGAACTGCTGCTCCCAGGGCTGGTGTCCAGCCTGTACACAGGTGCCTCTATCCTGGTGCTAAAATACGGACAAACGTAAAATATGGCTGGACAGGTTGGTCAACAGCCATGTCTCACACACACACACCACACACCATACACCCCAAGTGCTCCCTCAGAAGCTCCCCACAATTTTACAGGTAAAGGATTCACTCCCAGCATAGCAGGCCCTCCAGGACCCTGCCCCCAGCATCCATTCTTTTTTTTTTTTTCCGCTTTTTGTTTGCTTTCTTTTTTTAAAATTTTTATTGATGTCTTAATAGTTTATAACATTGTGGGGTTTTAGTTGTACATTATTATTTGTCTGTCACCATATGGACCAGCATCCATTCTGATTGATCTATGTCTCCATCCCAAGGTTGTTAAACATTTTAAATATCCCTGGTTATCCCCATTACACAGATGAGAAGAGACACTGAGTGCCTTAAATGCCTCAGGTTGTAGAGTCCTGGGCTCCTCCTACTGCCAAAGGAGGAAAGGGAAGGAGGTGGAAGGAGGAGAAAGGGCAGAGGGAGTGGAGGCAGTGAGGGCTACAAGGCAGAGGCCTGCAGAGAGAGAATGGGGAGGGAGGTCTATGCCCAGGACAGGCAGCACATCTGCTGGCTCCTGGCCAAAGGGCACTGGGGACCCAGAGCCAGGTAGGCTGTGGCCTTGAGGTCCCAGGGGGTGAGGGGCATCATGCGCAGGTCTGTGAGCAGGAGTGTGTCTGCCCAGCGGTGTCCACCCCCAGCCCTGCAGGTCCCTGGCCTGGGAGCCTGGGGATGTCAGGATCAGCACAGGGAGGTCAAAGTAGCCCAGGGCCTGCAGGGCTAGAGTGAGGGCAGCAGAGGAAAGGGATCTGGGCCAGGAGGTGCCAGGAGGAGGAGGTTTTACCTGATCCCTTATCCTGAGGGCAAAGGGAGCCCCAAGTGGCTTCAGGTGGGGGCGTGACAAGGTCCAATGTGTGTGTTAAAGGTCCCTGTGACTGCAGTCAAGGTATCTACTGTGTGTGGGGTGTGGGGGAATAGACCCACAGCAGGGAGCAGTCACCGTCTAGAGCAGGGGTCACCAAATTATGGCCCATGGGCCAAACCCAGCCCACTGATTGTTTTCCTATTTGTACAGTCGGTGAGATAAGAAGGTTTTTTACATTTTTAAATGGTTGCATTTTTAAATGGTTACGTCCCTATGTGATGTAATATCCTCCATTTGCCTCTTGAGCCTCAAAGTCTCGCATACTTACAATCTGGTCCTTTAAGAGAAAGGTTGCCATCCCTGGTCTAGGGGGGCTGGTGGTGGGTGGAGGGAATGGCCCTGTAGAAGAGATCCTTAGGAGATGGGGTCCTCAGGGCAGGACTGAAAGGGCTTCCAGTGGAGGAGTAAAGATGACGCACATTTATGGAACAGCTGGTTCAGACGGGAGTTAGAGGAGGCATTTTGGGGAGTGGCTGGAGAAGTCCACTAGGGCCTGTCACCAGGACTCAGGGCTGAGAGTCAAATACTTCCCAGATGGGTTACTTGTTTACTGTCTGTTTCCTTTCCTCTTCTTTCTAAGTCACACAGTCCCACAGCAAGGTAAGCTCCATTCAAACAGTTGGTCTTGTTCTCAGCTGCTAGAAGAGTTGGAGTTGATAAATATTTGGTGAATGAATAAATAGGAGCATGATGTAGCCAAAACAGTAGAATTGAATCCCAGGTCCCATCCTACTAGCTTGCTGTGTGACCTTAGCCAATTTGTATCCCTCTGGACCTTTATAAAGTGGGGTTTTAAATTTCTGTCTCTCAGAGCTGTGAGGATTAAGTGAAAGAATGTGTCTCCTGGGGCCGGCCGGGTGGTGTGCAGCTTAGTTCGCGCTTCGGCAGCCCAAGGTTCGAGGGTTTGGATCCCCGGCACCGGCCAATCCATGGCTTGTCAAGCCATGCTGTGGCAGCGTCCCATATAAAGTAGAGGAAGATGGGCAGGGATGTTAGCCCAGGGC
The DNA here is from genome assembly GCA_031878705.1 of Tapirus indicus. Taxonomy (NCBI): domain Eukaryota; kingdom Metazoa; phylum Chordata; class Mammalia; order Perissodactyla; family Tapiridae; genus Tapirus; species Tapirus indicus. The sequence goes on from CM062924.1 coordinate 30,489,225, forward strand.
CAGTCTTCCTCAGCAAAATAAGGAGGATTGGCAACGGATGTTAGCTCAGGGCTGGTCTTCCTCACACACACACAAAAACAAAGTGTCTCCCTTCCTAAATGACCTACGGAGTTGAAGGGGGAGCCCGGAGTGAGGCAGATGGTGGGGTTGGGGGGAGGTCTTTTTGGTCAGGTGCAAATACCCTGTGTTTTATTCCTAGCCGTTTTTTTCCTGACTGCAAAACTAATACATGCTATTGTAAAACCTTCAAACAAAATGTGTATCCTAAAAGTAAAAGACTTCCCCAAATCCTACCCTCCAGGTAGCCACTATTTACAATTTGTTTTTATTCTCTAGAGCTGGTTTTCTTCAAGTGGAAGCCGCCCACACAGACTTTTGATTTTGCCCAAGGGAAGAAAGCCCTCCCTGTGGTTCTTTATTATTTTTTTCACATTAAAAATTTTTAATATAGAAAAAGTAAGTAAGATTTAAGTCCTTCTCCCTGCCATCCCGTCTCCCTCCTCCAGATCCGCGGGGCTCCTTCCATCTTCCAGGTACAGGCAACCGTATATGTGCAAATGTTCTTTTTCAGACGAATAGTGGCGTTTTATTCCCACTCTTCTACAACTTTCTCTTTCAAAAGTTTTATTAAAAAACATTTAAGACAAACGCAAACGTGACCAAGCCACAAGCAGTCGGTGGTCCTCTCCCGCCCACTCTGGGAAGTGCAAGGCTGACGTGAGGATTGAGCACTGGTTACAACAGCGACTGACTGACCAGAGAGTCTGGGAACGCGGGGGAAATGCCTGGAGGGAGGAGCTGCCCACGAGAAGATTGGCTCAGGGCTACCCTTTCTCCCAGTTTTTCAAGAGACGTCAGATGTCAGGGTTTGTATGGGAAGCCTCCCCAGTTTTCATTATTAATAACTAATTTGATATTATTTTGGAATAAAGAGCAAAGGTGGAAGCAACCCAAGTGTCCCTTGGTCCATCGATGGGTGAATGGATAAACAAAATGTGATAGATGCATACAATGGAATATTATTCAGCCACGAAAAGGAAGGAGATTCTGACACATGCTACAACATGGATGAACCTTCAGGACATTATGCTAAGTGAAATAAGCTGGTCACAGAAAGACAAATACTTGGTGATTTCTCTTATATGAGTTTCCTAGAATATTCAAATTCACAGAGACAGAAAATAGAATGTGGTTGGCAGGAGTTGGGGGAGTGTGTATGGGGAGTTATTGTTTAATGGGGCAGAGGTTCAGCTTGGGAAGATGAAAAGAGTTCTGGAGATGGATGGTGGTGATGGTTACACAACAATCTGAATTAACTTCATGCCACTGAACTGTACACTTAAAAATGGCTCAGATGATAAATTTTTTGTTGTGTATATTTTACCACAATAAAAATTTAAAAAACAAAGTGCCCCAAACACAACACTGGAAAGTCAGCTCTACAAAGGCAGGAGTTTCTGTCTGTTGTCCACGGCTGTACCACAGCACCTGGCACTTCATAGGTGCTGTGTGTAAAGTGAACATCTCTGATCCCCCCAATCTACATCATCTGGCTGATGAATTTTTATTACTGTTCAGACTGAGTCAAAGTCTCCTCCTCCAGGGAGCCTGCCAGGAATGACAGATCCAGTCCACCCTACTTTCCAATGGAATATACATCTGGAGGCTGACCTTTAAGAGAATGAGTGCATGGTGTTGAGTAGAGGGAATGGGATGGGGAGGGAGCAATATTCTATGGAACGATGCTCCATCGGCAGCAGATTAGGGATGACCCACAGACCATCTGACCCTGAAATGAAGTTGGGATTGGCCTGCAGAAGAGGATTTGGAATCATAGCTCAGAGGGACAATCCTCACTGGGCTTGGTCCTAGCCCCACTGCACGCCTGACCCGTGGGCCAGCCAGGGATTAATCTCTTTCTTCCTCTCTCCTTCACCAGGAAAGGGCATTGCAGGCAGAAGAAACAGAATGAATAAAAGCTAAGAGATTGAAAGGGCTCTGAGTTGTAGGACCACTGAGCAGTTTAGTGTGGCCAGACCATTGGGGTGCGTGTGGGCGAGGTGAGGCTGGAGCAGGAGCGGGGTAGGGCCAGCTCGTGGGAAGCTGGAGTGCCAGGCTGAGATGGTGGGATGTGCCTCGAAGTCATGGGAAAGCCATGGAAGGGCTTTAATTAGAGGAGGGATCTCGCTAGATTCATCTCCGGAAAGATGGGCAGAGGGTGGACAGAAAGAGGGCTGGGCAGAAAGAGTGTCTCCTTTTTCTCTGAGGTTCCAAATGATGGAAACTAGAAACAGTTAATCCAATCAGTTGTCCACCAGGCACTGAGCACTGGGTGAATGCGGACTATACTGGAGGGAGGGAGGGGCGGGGAGCCTGGCGTCACTGTGGCAGCCTGAAGCAGTGGGAAAACGTGAGTTTTGGAGTTAGGCCTACCTAGGTTCAAATCCATGCTCCCAGGGTGATGTCGGGCTGGCTGCATTCCCTCCTCCTTGAAGGCATGGAAAGCTGATCTCTCCCTCCTGGGGCCGAGGGGTGGACAGGACAGTGCTAGTGCTGGGCACATGGGGAGAGCTCGGTCCAGGCAGTCTTACCCCTTTCCTCTCACACTTCTGGCCACTGACGGCTCCTGCTTCCCTCCCCAGCCCAGATCAGCATCGTGGTCTTCATAGGCCTCCTGTTCACAAGATTCTGGTTATTCAGTGTCCTGTATGCGGCCTGGTGGTACCTGGACCGAGACACGCCACGGCAGGGGGGCAGGCGCAGCAAGGCCGTCCGGCACTGGGTCATGTGGAAGTACATGAAGGACTATTTCCCCATCTCGGTGAGTACTGGAGCCAGCTGTGGTGTGGCCAGGGCCTTAGTGCCCCACGTCACCATGGAGGAAGTGTGGCCCTGTGTGCAGTGAACAGAACACTGGGCTGGGAAGCAGGAGCGGGCTTCCATCACTTTGTGGCCTGGGGAAGAGTCCAGCTTCTCTCTGGCCGTGGTTTCTCATCTGCGGGGATGTGGGGCCAATATGAGGACCGATGAATGTGCAGGATTTGAAGGAGCTCTGTGGGGCATATAGTCTGGCACACCTAGGTACCTCACAGGGGTAAACCCCTCAGTAGCCCAAGTTTGGGGGCAAAGGTAATAAGCTCAAGGTCCGAAGAGACCATCTAGCCCCACCCTTCATCAGATGAGGAGACTGACACCCAGAGAGGGACAAAGGTGTGACTAAGGTCACACAGTAAGTTCTTTTACTGGTTTTAAAGTTTGTGGATTAACTATGGGTAAAGGGTCAGAACTGGTTCTCAGGTTCTATCCTGCCCCTGACTCTGGTATGTTACGTGTCCTTAGGCAAGGCCTTGCCTCATTCTGAACCTCAGTTTCCCCATGTATTCAGTAAGCAGACTGATCCTTCCTACTCTGAGTGTCTTTGAATCTCTGACTCTGACTCAGCACACCTCATGTCCATTGTGGACACTTAACCCTGGACCCAAAGATTGGCTCTGAGTGAAGCAGACCCCTGGATTTGACTACACCTTTGGCTGTAAGAAGCTGGGCAGGGATGGTTTACTGGCCAGATGGGATAGGATGGGGGAAGACAGTGAGGACACAGAGGTGCCAGGCAGAGGCAGCTGGCCTTCCTCTAGAAACAGGAGAGAAGAAAGGTATAGAGTGTGGCCTCTGGAGCTACACAGACCAGGTTCTAATACTGGTTCTGCCACATACCAGCTCTGTGACCTTGGCTGAGTTACAGTCTCTCTGAGCCTCAGTTTCCACATATGTAAGTGGAGATGATGCCACATACATCACTGGGTTGTGTGGATACAATGAGACGGCAGGTAAAGTACCTCGCAGTTCTCAGTAAACCAGTAGCTGGTATTATTTCACTGAGTCAGTGGGGACTCTGAGGGGCCCTGGGCGTGGCTGCGGGTCTGGGGAGGACTCTCATAGCCAGACCCCTGCGGCTCTGACCTTTACACCTGCATGGCTTCTCCCGCCCCTTCCAGGAGCCCTGCCTCTTCCTGCCCCTCTAGGAATGAGGTCCCCAGCCGGTAAAGGGGGAGAGGGTGGGGAAAACAGGTTCATAGAGGTTAAATAATTCACCCGAGGCAGGGGCATTCAGCAGCGGAGTCGGCTCCTGCCTTGCTCCCTCTGAGAGTCCTGGTGCCCGGCAGGGCTTAGCAAAGGCTGAGCAACAGCTGGGGTGCAGGAGCCCCTTGCACCCCAGGCAACAGGGCCTCCTGGGCAAAGGGCAAGGGTCTGATGGGGTGGGGCAGGGGCAAGGGCAGGGCAGAGGGCAGGAAGTTGGCCAGCAGAGACTTCCATGCTCATGACGGATGGTTGTGGAAGGGCAGAGTGAGCGGGCAGTGCTGAGTTAGCGCGAGGGGCCCAGGGCAGGGGCAGTCTTCCCCACCTCCCATACCTGCTTCCTCTGCAGGGCGCCCTCCCAGGATCTTGTCAGCAAACACAAGCAGGGCTTGCTGGGTCCTGAGAGGAGCCATGGGCATGTCACGGGCAGAGTCCCTCATCCCCATTCCAGGACCTCTGAGCTTTGAGATTCTGAATTCCCTTCCCTCTCTCTCCTTGTCTCAGGCCAGGAGATGTTCTGTTCCAGGAACGTCAGAGTTCCCATCGGAAAGTGTGGCCATAGCCTGGGAGTGTGTGCTACCAGGCCAAAGGAAACCTTAAGCAGGGTCTGGCCTCCGGTAGAGTTCTGTGGATTCTGGCTCTGTGGTCTCACCTGCCACTGCACGGCCGAATCCTGAGTTCACTAGGGAAAGAAAGGTGTCCTGCGAAGGGAACGGCCCAGGTGCAGGCCCAGAGACTGCCACGGTATGGTTTGGAGGCAACAGGCCTGATGCTCAGTGTGACTACAGCAGAGGGTACACTAGGGGTGAGGCTGGAGAGGTTTTCAGAGATAAGGTAACGGAGGCCACTAAGGCCATCCCACAGAACTGGGGCTCTTCAATTGCAAGTTCTCCAGGGCACTGTCTTCCGGTCAGTCAAGGGCCTCCAAAGGTCAGCGTCTGGTCTCTTTGCATCTGGAGCTGCTGCCAGAAAAATGATGCTGAGGCAGCTCTGTGCCTGTCCTGTCCATGGCCCTTCCTGCTCCTCCCCCCAGCCAGGTGCCTCTCGAGGATGGTTTCTCAACGCTGGCACTATGACCCTGAACTCGACTTGCAGAAATTCTACATGCACAGTGTTTCAGGATTGTCGCCCACAGCAGGCCTGTTGCATCACCACGTGCAGAGGGAGAGATGATGTGCACTTTGAGTTGCCCGACGTAGGCCAGGAGCCTGCTGGGGGTGGGGGGTGCTGTGGCCTGCAGATTCTCTTCCCCACACCTCCCAGGAGACCCTCCAACCCTTCCACACACCTTAAGAGCGCGGGCCCTGCAGGGATCTTGAGGTGGGCGGCAGGTAGGGACTCCTAGGCCGGCAGGCTGGCTGTGCTGGGGCTCCCCTGTCAAAGGGGTGTGGGTCTCTGAGCTGCTCCCCCTTCTCACTGTGATTTTATAAACTAGCGTCTGGCGGTGGAATTGCAAGCAAAGTTAGAAACCTGTTTCTGGGCCTTGGAGCTTTCTAAACTCATCCTACAGGCTTCCTAAAGAACTGACAATGGAGAATCAGGCAATGTTTCAGATTTCATCATCCCAGAGCAAACACTGTGTATAGGCCAAGGCCCGAGGAGGGGCGAAGTGCTATGGCCAGGGCTGTGACCTGGTGTCGGGAAATGTTGCGGGCTCAGGGCAGCGCAGGACACCTCGCTGACCCCGCCCAGCCACAGTAGGGACGACCTCTCAGTTCCTCCGCAGCCTGCAGGCTGTAGGGACGTCGTTTCCCACCTCCCAGCCCAGCCACCTCCCAGCACACTGGGATCTCTTAACCCGAGTCAGAAGGACTCAGGTGGCCAGCCGCCCACCCAGGACAGAACTCCAGCTTACACAGCCCTCGGACGGGGTGCTCACTTCCTCCTGCGATGCCTCCTTCCATTATGGGAGGGCTCTGCCTGTGAGAAGGTCTTCCTTCACATGGAGCTGGGGCTTGTCTCCTGTGACGCTCCCAGGAGTCCTACCTCTGCCTTGGGCACAGCGGTTCCCTCAGCCCTAGGGCTGCCAAGCAGGGATGGGGGGCCTCCCTTCCTGTTCACTTCCTCAGCCCTTTCTGCCCTCCTCTCCCAGCCAGGCAGCTTTCTCCACCTTGGCACCACTGATTCTTTGTTGTGTGTGTGGGGTCTGCTTTCATCCCTGGCCTCCACCCAGTAGATGCCAAGAGCACTGTCCTCTACCAGTGGTGACAACCAAAAACGTCTGCAGACATCACCAAACATCCCCCGAGGGGCGCGAGGTGGGGCAAACTAGCCTGGTTGAGAACCACTGCTCTAGAGCCTGGGGTTTGTCTCCCAGACTCCTCCCGGCTCCCACCTTCTCTCCTCTCTACTCCCTAAGTCCTGACCACAGTCATCTCTTTATCTGGGCCCCGCTTCTGCCAACACCCACTGCACTCCATCCCCCACACAGCGGCCAGAATAATCCTCACAAAACGTTAAAACACAGCAGTGACTCCCACTGCACCTAGAATAAATCTAATTTTTGCCGCAGCCTGCAGATCCCTGCACTCAGGACCTCTGCCCACTCCACGCCTGCCTCTCCTTCCCCCGCGGCATCTGAGTTCTCCAGGCGTGAGCCCTGTCACGTGTGCTGCTTCCTAGACTTGAAGTGCACCCGTTCACCCTGTTAGCCCCCAGCACCTTCTCCCTGGGGACTCCTACAAGGAGGCAGAGCCCCCTGGTTACACACAGAGATAGGCTACCTGTGTTAAAATCCTGCCTCTGCCACTTTATGGCTATATGACCTAGAGCACGTTCATTAACCTTGTGTCTCAGTTTTCTCATCTGTAAAATGGGGGCGTTGACAGTAGTTCCCTTGCAGGGTCCTGCGAAGGGAACGGCCCAGGTGCAGGCCCAGAGCCTGCGGGGTGAACAGAGGATGAAGTGAGTTGATGTATGTGAGGTGCCTGGCACACAGTAGGTGCTGGGACTGTTCACCACCTCGGGCCTCTTTCCAGCTCTCAGTGTCCGCACATACTGGGCTTCTTCAACTCCAAGATACCCTCAGTGGTAAAACAGACCACTATTTTATGTACCACTAAGAAAAAAATTCTTCCAAGTAGAATTGTTAAATGCATCTTGATAACAAAATCTTTTTTTTTTTTTTTGTGAGGAAGACCAGCCCTGAGCTAACATCCGTCGCCAGTCCTCCTCTTTTTTGCTGAGGAAGACTGGCCCTGGGCTAACATCTGTGCCCATCTTCCTCTACTTTATATGGGATGCCGCCACGGCATGGCTGACAAGCAGTGCATTGGCGGGCGCCCGGGATCTGAACCCGCGAACCCCGGGCTGCCAAGCGCGGACTAAACCGCTGCGCCACCAGGCAGCCCCAATTGTCAAATGCATCTTGATAACAAAATCTTTTTTTAAAATTTTTATTGATGTCTTAATAGTTTATAACATTGTGGGGTTTTAGTTGTACATTATTATTTGTCCGTCACCATGTGGATGCATCCCTTCATCCCTTGTGCCCACCCCTTCTCCCTGGTAACCACCAACTAGTTCTCTCTGTCCTTGTGTTAGTTTATATTCCACATATGAGTGAAATCATGCGGTGTTTGTCCTTCTCTCTCTGGCTTATTTCACTTAACATAATACCCTCTAGGTCCATCCATGTTGTTGCAAATGGGACAATTCTGTCTTTTTTATGGCCAAGTAGTATTCCATTGTATATATATACACCACATCTTCTTTATCCAATCATCAGTCGAGGGACACTTGGGTTGCTTCCACTTCTTGGCTGTAGTGAATAATGCTGCAATGAACATAGGGGTGCATAAGCCTCTTGAGATGGTTGATTTCACATCTGTTGGGTAGATGCCCACGAATGGGATTGCTGGATCATAAGGTATTTCCATTTTTAATTTTTTGAGGAATCTCCATACTGTTTTCCATAGAGGCTGCACCAGTTTGCATTCCCACCAGCAGTGAATGAGGGTTCCCGTTTCTCCACAACGTCTCCAACATCTGTTGTTTTTTGTCTTGGTAATTGTAGCCATTCTAACGGGTGTAAGGTGATATCTTAGCATAGTTTTGATTTGCATTTCCCTGATGATTAGTGATGTTGAACATCTTTTCATGTGTCTGTTGGCCATCTGTATGTCTTCCTTGGAAAAATGTCTGTTCACATCCTCTGCCCATTTTTTATCGGGTTGGTTTTTTGTTGTTCAGTTGTGTGAGTTCTTTATATATTATGGAGATTAATCCCTTGTCAGATATAAGATTTGCAAATATTTTCTCCCCGCTGGTGGGTTGTCTATTCATTTTGATCCTGATTTCATTTGCCTCGTAGAAGCTCTATAGACTGATGAAGTCCCACTTGTTTATCCTTTCTTTTGCTTCCCCTGTCCAAGTAGACATGGAATCTGAGAGGATCCCTTTATGAACAATGTCAGTTAGTGTACTGCCTATATTTTCTTCCAGGACTTTTATAGTTTCAGGTCTCACTTTCAGGTCCTTAATCCATTTTGAGTTGATTTTTGTGTATGGCGATAGAAGATGGTCTACTTTCATTTTTTTGCATGTGGCTGTCCAATTTTCCCAGCACCATTTATTGAAGAGACTTCCCTCTCTCCATTGTATGTTCTTCGCTCCTTTGTCAAAGATTAGCTGTCCATAGGTGTGATAACAAAATCTTAAGATGTGAAAAGAAAAGGTGCATCTTAGAATCAAGGGAATGTAGCCACAGACATCAGTGAGTGTCTGTTCACTGAGTGCAGTGCTGTGGGAGAGTGAGAGGGCAGGGCTGGGAGCTTATCCACTTCCCTTCCACCTGGCTGTGATGGGAGGAGACAGGGAAGAACCCCAGTCCCTACACACACACACACACACACACACACACACACACACACACTCACACACACACAGCCACCTGCCTGAATCTGGAGGGGGATTCCTATGCTTTTGAGTGATGTTGATATACATCGAGATCCCCTGGGAAATTTGTCACAAACCAGATGCCCAAGGTCAGAACTGGATCTACTGAATCAGACCCTGCTTGCCCTGCATTTTGAACCTGCCAAGAAACTGAGGTACATAAATAGGCCATGAACCAGTTCTCCAGGGCCAGGCCCCCGAGCGGGGAGAGGCAGGTTGCTGAAGCAAGCAAGAACCACCTTCTCCCGAGAGAGGAAGTCTGAGGGCCCTGGACCTTCCAAGTTTGATGAGAAAGGAAAAGGCCCCAGAAATAGTCCTGAGTCTTGGATATCTCCCTTCATCTGGAACAAAGCCTTCCTGGCTCTCTCTGGTGCTCTCCGCAGGAGACAGTGGAACTCAGATTTGGGTTCTTTGTGTGGCTTTGGGCAGGTCACTCACGCTTCTGCATCTCAGTTTGCTCAACCGTCAAATGGGGGCTCTCCCACTGCAGCCAGCATCCCGAGGGCCATGGGTAAAGAGGCTAGTGGTGTGGGTGCTTCGTGAGCCGTAAAGGAGCCGTCAGGACCATGGGCTCCTGAGGTACTTGGGTCACCCCAGGGGTGTGAAAGGGCACAAGGGCATTTGTCAAGAGATGGGACTGAGCAGACATGGTAGAGACACAGCCCCTCACTGTCCTTCCTCCCACCCAAGGTCCAGATGCCCTCTCCCGGAGGGTCTGCTGCAGGGCTGTGGTCTTCTAGGCAAGGGTCTTGGGGTTCAAAACAGCAATGCCTCCAGGAGAATTGAAATCACGTCCTCACAAAGACTTGCACACAAGTATTCACGGCCACATTATTTGTAATGGCCAAAGGGTGGAAATAACGCCAGTGTCCATCAACCAATAAATGGACAAACAAAATGTGGTCTATCCACACAAACGAAGAGTATTCCACATTCCAGTGGAATGAAGTGCCAACCCATGCTGCGACACGCCTGAGCCTTGAAAACGTTCTGCTCAGTTCAAGAAGAGACACAAAAGGCCACATATTGTGATTCCGTTTATATCAAATGTCCAGAATAGGCAAGTCCATAAAGACAGAAAATAGATCAGTGGTTGCCATGGGCTGGGGAAAAGAGAGACTGCTAATGGGATGGGTTTCTTTTTGGGGTGTTGAAAATGCTCTGGAATTAGATGGTGGTGAAGATTGTATACCTTTTAAATACACTAAAACCACTGAATTGCACACTTTAAAAGGGTGAATTTGATGGTGTATGAATTATATCAATAAAAAAACAGCAACCCCAGAGCTTAGCCTAGCCTGGCTGTCCCTTTCCCCAGCTGCCCCCACCTGGTGCCCAGCCCAGCCCACCAGGCCATGCCCCCAGAGAAGCCTTTCCCCAGCAGCATCCATCTTTGCACAGTCACACTCCCCTCCTCTAAGAGAACTGAGGGAGCAAGACAGAGAGCACAGCACTTCACAAACTCCTCCTCTGTTTACCTCCCCAAACCCAGTAGCAACCCTGCTAAGGAGGCATTATCACTGTCCTGTGGGACAGAGGGGAAACTGAGGCACAGACAGGGCAGGGGCCTGGCAAAGGTCACGTGATGAGCCAGTGGCAGAACCTAGGTCTCCTGACTTCCAGCTCAGGGTCCTTTCCTTGCTAGTAGATCCCAGGTGACACGTCAGGACAGGAGCCGGGGCAGGGGGCCTTACTTCCCAGGCAGGCCGCTGAGCCTCTCCACCCATGGGGTCATTCTTTCCTTTCTTCATTGCACAGTCTTTCCAGAGCATCTCCTCTGCTCCAGGCCTGCATGGGGATAAGAGGTGCATCAGGCAGGTGGTCTCCATCTCGAGGCCCCCACGGCGATGGTGTGATACCACTCGGGCACGGGGGACAGACAGAGGAGGTCAGCACAGAAAGAGCAGTAGAGACCATGTCTGGGAGGCACAGACTGGGCCTCGGTGGGACAGCGATGGCCCGATCAGTGTGCACACTTGGACACGCACATGTAGATGCAGGTGCCAGTGCTGGCACACTTGCCTTGGCACAGGCTCTCCCCTCACCAGGATATTTCTCTATACACAAACCCTTCTTTATCAAGGGTTTGCTTATTCACTTGTTCATTGCTCCATTCACTTGTTCATCTATTTTATTCACTTCATTCATTTATTGATTCACTATTTAAAAGGGGTAATACGTTCTTGTTCAAAATTCAAAAGGGACAAAGGGGGGTGTAGGGAAAGTCCCCATCTCACTTCACCACCATCTCCCCAGTTCCCTCCCCAGAGGCAACTCTGACGGCCAGTGTTTGGGGGACTCATACACAGCAAATGTATGTTCCCCTCTCGGCACAGCTGGTGACATTCTACAAGCATCATCTTGCCCTTGGCTTTTTCACCGAACAAGTGACTGTGGCCACCTTCCCCATCAGGACAGGAAGAGCTGTGTCATGCTTCTCTATGGCTGCACAGTCATCCATTGTGTGAATGTTTCATGATTTCTCTAAACAGGCCGTGGATGGACATTTGAGTGGATGCTAAGTTTTTGATTTTACCAAAAATTGATGCTGTGGTTAGTAATCTTGTTCAGATGTCATCTTGCACAAGTGTGAAGAATTCTGTAGCTAAATTCCTCAGCAGCGAGTTGCTGGGTTAAAAGGTCGGTTACCTTTTTCGGTTGTGATAGATATTGCCAAATCACCTTTATGGAGGTTGTACAAAATTACCTTCCCACTGGCTGAGAAAGAGGATTCATAAGCAAGCGCTTCAGAGAAGGGAGCCGGGTATGTTTTTAAAGAAAACACCAGATGGGTTCTCGAGGAAGCACCTTTCCCAATGAGAACAACCAGAGATTTCTCTGCTCTGTGTTTTTTCTTCACATCAATAAACCCCACACTGTGTGAGTGGAAGAGGTTTGTCTTTGTCTGGGAGGCAATGGTTCCTCCACCTGTGGTCCCTGCAGCCTTTCTGCAAAGGGTCAGTGGATAACCAGGAGGGCACACTGGGGGTGGCAGTTTGCAGAGACCAAGTTGAAGTCAAGGACAGTCTAGTCTGCGGCTGTTCAGCCTGGATGGGGCAGCCAGGCTCTGAGACCCACTGCCATTCCCCAGGTCCGTCGAGACTGTTCTGAGGGCAGGCAGCCAGGCCTCTGTAGCCCCCAAAACAGCAACAAGAGTCTGTTCTGAGGGCAGGCAGCCAGGCCTCTGTAGCCCCCAAAACAGCAACAAGAGTCCTTGGGGAGTCACCCACTGAAAGTTGCAGGTTGATGACAGGATGAACTTACACCCTGGCAAAGCTGAGCCACAGTAGAAGGGCCACCCCAGCCTGGGAGTGCAGTCCTGCCAGGCAGCCTCCTGCTGGGGGCTTGGGACTTGGGCCAGGGGCCCTGGGGCCTTCAAACTCTGATGGCTGTGGCTCCCAGAGGGCAGGGCACTGAAAAGGGTGGGCCTTGTGGTTCCCAGCAGGGTGGGGAAGGGATTAGTCCCTCGCTACACACACACACACACACAATCACTGCCCACAGCAATAATCTTTGCCAACCTGGCTACATCACAGCCTGTCCGGTAACCAGCTGGGAACAGCATTTGTTAACGCAGTTCCTGCCCCTCCACCCTCACCCCACCTCACCTAGAAGCTGCTAATGACAAATGGCTCTCCTCTCCCACTCAATCTACAATGTCTGCTGGTCCCTGCTACACCCTCCCCGCTGCAGGCCTGACCAGACCAGGGCAAGTCGCTGTGCCAGCAGAGCTGCCGGTGGCCAGGGAAAGAGTGGGCAATGAAGGTCTGGTGTAGGGGAAGCAGAGAGCCGCGGCGACACTTGGGTTGTATAGAGGGGTAAACAGGACTAGAGCCGGCCTCCTGGTCTGCATGCTCCTTCACCCTAACGGGAAGCCGCTGAATAGATCCGGTGAATGCTCACTCCCAGATTTGTTAAAATGCGGCCCTTCCAGCACAGTGGCGCCCCCGTGTGGCCCTTTGGTGCCTTCACGTTATATCCTGTCATGGTGTAGTCTTGCTAACTCCAGGGCACGCTCAGACCTCAGCAGTCTGGGAGGTAGGCGGGACAGGGACAAATGTCTCCATCTTATAGACGAAGAGCCCGAGAGAGAAGCAATTTGTCCAAACCAGGAGCGAGTCCGAGGCACAGCCGGCGCCGCGGTATCGCCAGGCGCCTTCACACACCGTATCCCAATCTTCCTAAGAACCTGAGGCTCAGAGAGGGAGCGACTTGCCCAGGAGCACACGAGTGAGCGGCAGAGTCAGGGTCGGCACGCGGGTCCAGCCGTGGCTCACCAGGTTGCTGTCCCTGCAGCTGGTCAAGACTGCGGAGCTGGACCCCTCCCGGAACTACGTCGCCGGCTTCCACCCGCACGGGGTCCTGGGGACCGGAGGCTTTACAAACTTCTGCACCGAGAGCACCGGCTTCTCCTCGCTCTTCCCCGGCATCCGCCCGTACCTCATGATGCTGCCCTTGTGGTTCCGGGCGCCCTTCTTCAGGGACTACATCATGTCGGGGGGTGAGTCTTCCCATCCCCGGGTAGCCCAAGAGGATGAGGCTGGAGGCACGGGAGGAGGGATTTGGGGGAGGAGGGCTGCTCTGTACTTCTTCTAAGAACATGTGCAGTGGAAGAAGGAGGCTAGACCCAAGGAAGCACTTCCCACAGCACTGTGCCAGACCAATGAGCTCGGTGAGGGGGTGAGGAAGAGGTAGAGGACTCAGTTCCAGTCCTCAGGGAAGTCTCAGCTGGAGTGGGTGGGGTGTGGGACCCAGGCCTCTGCCGACTAGGCTGGTGATCTCTTGGGCTACATCCACCCTCCCAGTCCCTGCCCCTCACCCTGTACTGGACCACCTTCCTCTCTCCCCAGGGCTGGTCACATCAGACAAGGAGAGCGCTGCTCACATTCTGAACAGGAAGGACGGTGGCAACCTGCTGGCTGTCATCGTAGGGGGCGCTCAGGAGGCACTGAACGCCAGGCCTGGAGCCTACACGCTATTGCTGCAGAACCGCAAGGGCTTTGTCAAGCTCGCCCTGCTGCACGGGTATCTGGGAAGGGCACTCTTGGTTCAGCTGGAGATTGGCAAGGATTATATTTTGGTGGGAAGGCAGCAGAGACTAACGCAGATTCTATTTTGGCAGGGAGATTCTCAGTCCATTCACAATGAAGATTTTATTTTGGTGAGAGATGTCCTGTCTCCTGCCCAAATACCCAGAAAAGATTTCAGAAGGGAGACTTGGTGATCAAAGGGACTAGGTGGGAAGGGACATATTGCCCAAAGGTGGCACTCGATCTGAGACCTATGGGATCTGGGAGAATGGAGTTTGCGGTGTATCGCAGAGCTGTTCCTCCACCTTGAAGCATCTTTGCAGAATATAAGCCAGCTGGGGCAGGAAAGATTTTTCAAGAAAGTTTGCAGATCTTTTATATCTGGGAGGACTCTGAACATTCTGCTCTACCTGTCATGGTGCAACTGGGAGGTTGTGGCCCTGATAGGGGCCAGGACCTGCCCATGGTCAGAGAGCGAGGCCATGACAGGTCTGGGAGAGAACTCAGGCCTCCTACTACTGGCCCAGGGCTCTGTCCTCTGCTCCAGTTCTGGGTAACTGGGTCCCTGCGAGAAGCTAGGTGACGAGTTTGGGCCTTCTTCAGGGCCTCCCACACCCTCTCCTGTCTCCCTCCAGGGCAGATCTGGTGCCAATCTTCTCCTTTGGGGAGAATGATCTATTTCACCAGGCTGAGAACTTGCCTGGCTCCTGGTTGCGCTGGACCCAGAACAAGCTGCAGAAGATCATGGGCATCTCCCTCCCGCTCTTCCATGGCCGTGGTATCTTCCAGTACAGCTTTGGTTTTATCCCCTACCGCCGGCCCATCAACACTGTGGGTGAGCCAAGACCCAGGCTGGGAGGGAGTAGGCTACAGGGAAAGGGGCCTGGGCAGTGTGCTGCAAGGGGACATGGAGATAGGTCCTCACGGAACTCACATTCTAGACTGGGAAACAGACACATAAGCAGATACCCCCAATATAAGGCAGTCTGGGATGAGAACTATAACAGAGGCACAAAGAGCAATGGTCACTACTGGTTACTGAGCCCCTGCTGTGTGCCAGGCACTGCACTGGCTCCCTTCCATACAGCAGCTCAGTTTATCCTAACAACCTTCAAAGCAGGGGCCATTCTTCCTATTTCACTGATGGCAAACTGAGGCTCAGAGAAGTTAAGTAACTTCCAAAAGATCACGCTGCCTTTGAGTAACAAAGTTGAGATGTGAATCAGGATCTAGTTGACTTTATTAAGCCAGAGAAGGAGGATTTAATTCTGACCCAGAGGATCTAATAAGGCTTATTGAAGAAGGTGGATACAAGGGAAGGGCATTCCAAGCTGTTAGAATTGTGTGTAAAGTAATGATCAATAGGCTATGAATTAGAGCCTGAGGAATTTTCCTGTAAATAATGAGCATGAGCCTTAGTACATGGACTTAGTACCATCTTTTTCAGTTATTTGGATCCCTCATTTGCTTTCTTCTTGGATTCCAACTAGGTTCCTCTGACAAAGCCTGTAGAGAGAGGTCCATTTATCTCCATCCACCCATTTGTTAGTTGAGCACAGACTTGATGAACCCCCTGAACCATGACCTTCCCTGTGTTGTGGGGCAATATTTTTATGAATGTTCATACTCCTGCTGCCTCCAGAGCTATTCCCAAGAGGAGAAGGCAGGGGAGCTGTCTTCTCAGCCAGGCAAAACCAGAGGACGGAGGTTAGTTAGGGCCTTCCTGACTCCTCCCTAGAATGAGGGGGGCACTGCAGGCCAGCATGGAGGGGGAGGGGGAGAGAGCTGCCTGGGCTGTGGGCCCACCTCATCCTAGAAATACAGATGCTTCTAATCTTGGCATCTTACATTCCCAGAACCATATGGCCTGGAGATTAAGAGCACATCTCCAGGGTTTAAAACCTGGCACGGATTCTTCCTGGCTATGTGACCTTGAACAAGTTACTTCATGTCTCTGAGCCTCACTGCCTCACCTGTCAAACGGGAATAATGACAGGTTCTGTCCTCATAGGATTGTTATGAGGACTGAAGGAGATAATGCATGTAAAGCACTTAGCACATTGCCTGGCACGCTGTTGTTGTTACATCAGAATCTTGGAGTTGCTCTAACATCTTAGAATCCATCACCTGAACTCATGTCAAAAGGGATGGCAGTAAGAGCACTTTCCTGCAGGAATGAGCCCCGGGGTGGGCACCTGCTCCAAAGGACCCTGCGACCCTGGTGGTTCCAGCTCTGAGCCACCACCCACCTTTGTGTCTTGCAGTGGGGAAGCCTATCGTGGTGCAGAAGACACTGAACCCCTCCAAGGAGGAGGTGGACCAGCTGCACCAGCGCTACATCGAGGAACTGTGCGACCTCTTCGAAGCCCACAAGCTCAAGTACAACGTCCCCGTCGACCAGCACTTGGAGTTCTGTTGACTGCCCCCCCAGAAGAGGGGCTGCCCCAAAGGGCAGGGTTAGTGTTAGGGAGCCCAGCAGGAGGTGCTGTGATCTGAGAAGGCTTCCTGGAGGTGTCTGTTGAGCATATGTCCAGGGCCTTCCCAGACTCCTACAAATCCGACCCATGCCAGGCCCCAACTCACAGCCGGCAATGTGGCCGAGGAGACCAGACTCCGGCACTGGTGATTTGCATTCCTGCTATGAAACTCTGAGAGTCCCCTCTCCTTGGTCTACTCATCTGTGAAATGGGAGAGAAGCTGGAAGAGAATGATTTCTGAGGTCTCTGTCCTCTGTTGTCATGTCACTCCATGGGCAGGAAAAAAGAGCAACAACCAATTACCAGATTTTTCTTCCTCTACCTTGAATGACAGCACAGAAGAAGCCACCAGCTCCAGCCCTTCCTCCTATGAGCTCCCTCATCCTGCACCCTGGATGTCCCAGCTCCCCCCTGCCCGAGCTGGAGAGGAGGGGTGGCCACGAAGGCCCTGCATTCCCCTAGGGAGCTTCTGGGTCCTCTGAGCTCTGGAGTGGCAGGCAGAGGGGCCCAGAAGGGGGTTAAGGAGAACTGCACTCTGTCACTGGCTGTATGCCCATGAGCAGGCCTCTTCACCATCCCTCTGTGCCTCAGTTTCCCCGACTGACTAAGATGACCTCTGAGTCTCAGCTCTGACATCTCATAGGCCAAGAGCTCATGAGGGCACCTCTTACTCATCTTTTGTAACATCAGCCTCTGACCTTGGCACAAAAAGGTGGCTCCATAGAAGTCAGTTCAATAAATGAAAGGCTATTTTAGCCTTCTTCTCTTCCTCCCCCCGCCCCCCAACCAAGCGGTCTGGTCACCTTTGACCCCCAGCCTGGCCCTGTCTCACCCTTCCAGAAGGTGGATCAGATTGAGCCAGGGAATGCCACGTTACCCCTTCCTTCCTGATCCGTCCGCCAAGCTTACCATGTCTGGCCCTGTTCTGCTGGGAAAGAAGGGGAAAGGAGACATAAAGACAGAGGGCGGGCCAGCCTGGAGAACGAGGACCAGATGTGAGGAGCGCATGTTTGGATGTGTCTGCACGGTGGGCCAGAAAGGGACAGACACCCTGACGAGAAGAATTCTGGATTCCTGGGTTTGGGACCTGCATCAATAGTGAGGGGACAGGATGGCTGGTAGGACAAGTACTTGTGAATCCCCTCACCCTCCAGCGGGGAAGCAGCTTCTTTTCCCTCCAGGAGCAGATCACACCGATAACCACAACACGGGGAGCATTCTGAGAAGTGTAAATATAGGTTCAAATCCTGGCCCACCCGTTTTCAGTGACCCTGGGCGAGTCATATCACCTCCAAACCTCAATTTTGTCACCTGAGAGATAAGGATTACAATGTCCACCTCCAGTGCTATGAGCAAAGTAACATAACATTTCGAGATACTAAACCTGACTCCGTCTCCTGTCTGGAATGATGTGGAGGACGTGTAAACTGGGAGTCAGGTGACAGACGTACCCAGTGTCTCAGGAAGGTGCCTGTTACCCTAGGAGGCAGCATGTTCTAAGGGTCACAAGAGAAGTGGGAATAAAGAGCAGTGGGGTTCAGAGGAGGGAGTGATGATTTCCAGCCAGGGGAAGACTTGCAGGAAGTGACAGGTGGGCAGGGCTGTGACGGAAGGGCAAGATTTGCAAAGGGCTGTAGTTACCCAGTGCTTTATAATAAACATTCCAGCAAAGATTCTCTCTCACAAGCCTGAGGGTTGGCTGGGTGGTTCTCTGTCTTGCCTGGGCTCTCCCACAGCTGCCCTCAGCTGGTGGGGGCGCTGGGGCTGGACCCACTGGGCTCTTCTCTACACTGCCTGGTCTTGTAGCATTCAATGGTGGCTGGATTTCGAAAGAATGTGAGCAAGACTGCAGGGTCTCTTAAGTCCTAGGCTGCACAACCTGCACCGAGTCGCTTCACTGCATTCTGTTGGACAAAGCAAGTCACAAGGCCCGCCCAGATTCAGGGGGGAGGAATGGACTCCCCTCTGCACGGGCGGAGCAGTAACGTCAGAGTACAAAAGGCAGGGGGCATGTGGAGGGATTCTTGTGACCATCTTAGCACACAAGCCAACAAAAAGTTACAAATGAAAGCCTGCCACCGAGCCGCCCCCTCCCCACACATCCTGGAATTCCCTGTCCGACTGGGATAAAAGCTGAGGTTTATCCCGTAGCTCAGACTGTGCACCGCTGCCGCCCCCACCTCTCTCTCCCCAGTCCATCCTTCCTGCGCAGCCACAGAGAGTGTCTAAAACACACCTGTCTCCCCTACTCACAATCCTTCTATGGCTCTCCATTGCTCCTAGAGTTTCTATCAGCCTGGATCCCAGCAGGGACCAGATGGCATACTGAAATTAGGATAGCTGGAGGAGCGTTTAATAAAAGAACAATTTTCTGAGGTGTGTGCAGGGTTTGCCATGCAGGATGGTGCAGTAACCCAGGGCTGTGGCAGCCGCAAAGCACTGCTATCCCCCTGAGGTCTGGAGGGACAAGTGGAGGCAGCAGTCACCCAAACCAGACGAGAGTCGTGTGCAGGGGCCATCGTTGGCCGAGAAGCACAGGCAGGGCCAGGTGACACTGCAGGGAAGGGGCCAGGAATGAGCATTCTCCCCTCCCTCTCCTCCCTCTCTCTTCTGCCAAGGTTGCCTATTGCCTGAACCCAGTTGGAAGCTACAGGGCACGAGGGCCTGTGGCTGCAGTCCACGCAGATGGGTCTCCCAGGGAAGAGCAGGGTGGAGGCAGGTGGAGAGTGGATCTGGAGGGGTCAAGGGAAGACAGATGATGTCCACCTCCAAGCCTGCCCTTCACCACTCTCCACCATCCGGCCCAGATTTCTCCATCCTCATCTCTCCTCCTCCTGTTCACTACACTGAACCACTTGCAGGTCCTTGTATCAGCCATGCTCTCTCTCATTTCTGGACTTTTGCCCATGCTGTTCCCTCTGCGTGGAATGCCATCTCCCCCACCTGCCTCCCTCTTTGACTGGGTAATTCCTACTCCTTCAAGACTGGTTTCACCTACTTAAGGAAGCCTTTCCTAATGCCCTTGGTTGAGACGGCTTTCCGCTGGGTTTCCCAGACTGGCCCTTCCTCCGCCACAGCACTCAGCACCCTGGTGGTCACAATACCATGCACTGATGCTCCCTCCTCCGGTGCTCTCCCTCCAGCCCACCCACATACAGCACCTATGTCCTCTCACTCCAACAGAACCCAGCTCCCTAAAATGGTTTCCAGCACCTCAGGATAATGCCTAAATTTCTCCTCAGCCTGGCACTCGAGGCCCTTTCTTGTCTGCCCCTCGACCTCACCAGCCTCACCTCCTGGGCCTTCTCCCCTGCACCCCATCCCCACCTGCACCCTTCACTGATTGCTGACTACACGCTGCTTTTGCACCTGCTGTGCTCTGAAGCATACTGTTCCCCTTCCCCAGAACGCTCCTTCTTCTCAACCTGGTCAATGTCACTGACTCCCAAAGGTCACCTCCTCTGTCAAACCTCAGCACACCCCACCCACCCGCAAACCCTGCTCTCCCACTCCAGTGCCCTGAATCAGGGTTAGTTACCCATCTTTTGGGCTAGCTTTGGGGGTGAGAGGGTCACGGTCATTAATGGGTGAGTGACTCCTCCATCTCCCAGTGGACTGGGAGCCCCTGAGGGCCAAGACCATATCCTTGTTGCCCTCAGCCCCATCCCAGCACCCAGCACAGGACCTGGTGCACCTCAGCATCCCCAGTGAATGGGAATTGGTTGCACAGGTGAACTGGCACATGGTCCAGCCCACCCTGGGCCTGGGGTGATGGGGCTGGGGGGAGACCCAGACCCTGCCTTTGGAGGTGATTAAACCAGTTCTCTATTGGAGTATAACACATACTCCAAAACCTAGTTGCTTCTAACAACAAAGATTTCCTGTCTCCCAGTTTCCGAGGGTCAGGAAGCTGCAGGCAGCTCTGCTGAGGGCTCCTGGCTCAGGTCTGTCATGAGGGTGCAGCCCAGCTGTTGGCCAGGGCTGCAGTCCCGGAAGACGTGAGTGGGGCTGGAGGATCCCCTCCCAGGTTCACCCATGTGGCCGTTGGCAGGAGGCTTCTGTCCCTCACTGTGTGGACCTCTCCACAGGGCTGCCAATGACCTGGCTCCTCCCAGAGTAGAGAGGCACCACACGGCCCTGTATGATCTAGCCTCTGAGTCACATGTCAACAATTCTGCCTCATTCTATTGATCAGCTGTGAGTCACTAAGTTTAGCTCACACTCCATGCAAGGGTGTGAATACCAGGAGGTGAGGTCACTGGGGGCCAGCTTGGAGGCTGACTACCAGGGCCACAGCCCTCAGAGACTAGACCAGACTACACCAACACTGTGTACTGCTGCACCAGGTAGCTCAACTGGGGACAGAGGCTGAGCTGGCCATACAGAGGGTCCCTATATGCATGGGGCAACAGTTTAAGATCAGAGGTGGGAATGATGGCCGTGACACCCTGGCCTGGCTGAGATAGAGTACAGGTGGCCATTAGACTTGAGGGTGCCAGGCTGGGAGATGGGGGGATGGGGAGAGACTTGAGGGGTCAGAGGGAAGAGGATTCTCCCTCTTTCACAGGAACCTTGGAGGCCCAGGTTGAAGACATCAGCAGCATAAGACGGGAGTAGAGAGCCCTGATCTCGGAGGAGAGCTGCCCAAGAGAGTTACCCAAATAGGAATATCCACACTGGACTTTGAGCAAAAAATGTCCTTTTATCATGTGAAGCCACTGAGATTGGGGGTGTTTATTACAGCAGTTGGCCTTCCCAACCAAGGCAGCAGGCCAGGAGCAGCACATAGGAGGGTTCGGTTCTTAATCCAGCACCTCCTACCTGACACCTCCTCAGGGCCCCCAGAGCCTGCCTCAGGGATCACAATTGTGTGGGAAGACGGTCTCCCCCACCCCAGCACACACGCAGATTCGGCCAGCCAGAGGACAGCAGGATGCGTCAGGTGTGGGAGACGGTCAGAGGCCCTCAAGTGATGAGGACAGCGGGATCTCCTCTAGAAATCAGGCTGCCCTTTGACCTGGGGAGAAGTTCTCAGATATCATTTCCCACAGGGGACAAAGGGCCTGCTGGGACCCAGCCTGTCTGGCACTGCTTTATGGTGATGGGTGGGACAGGGGTCAGCCAGCACAGCACAGCCAGCAGCCACGTGGCCTGGGCCAGGGCTCGACCTCCCAAGGAGACTATGCTTCGCCAGGGTTCAGGAGGAGACAGAGGCCGGGAGGATAGAAGCTGCTGAGTGAGCAAAGGCAGAGAGGAGGGAAAGTGCTGGGCCCACGTCAGCGATAGTTACTGGGGTGGCTCAGGGTGTGAGGGTGAGGTTTAGGAACAGGAGGCTGGAGGTTTAGGCCTTTGTGCAGCAAACTTTTATTGAGATAGAGTGGTGAACAAGGCAGACAGGGTCCCTGACTTTGCAGGAGCTCAAACAGCCAGTCAAGGAGTCAGGAATTTACCCCTGAGGTAGAGAGGAGGCCTGGGAGGTCTGTGAGCTGGAGTGGGTCATGAGCCAGGCCAGAAAATGCCTTGGCTGAACTGGGCATCTGTCTTAATGACCCCACAACAGGGCAGAGTCAGCAGCCTGGGCCACTTACTAAGAACCTACTGTGTGCTGGGCTCCGGGTGGGATGGTCTACACACATATTCTCAATGACGCCCACACCTCCTTATAATACATGAGGTTCATTTGTCAGAGAGGCTGAAGGACTTTCCGGAATCCTGGTCCCAACATGAAGGTCCCAAACTGCTCAGACAGCTAACACACGCTGCTCCCCCCTGCCTAGTTCTGGCCACAAACAGTTCTGGCCTCTGGCTGGCAGAACGGCACAGTGGAAATGGCAGAGGCCTAGAGCCAGCATGTCACATGGCGCCCCAACCCCACCTGCTCGGCTGTGTGGCCCCACACAAGTCACGTCCCCTTGCTGTCTTGGTTTCTGTACCCGTAAACGGTTCATCCATAAATGAGTGTCAATAAACGCTGGCTCTTCCTCGCCCCTTCCCTGTAGAAATGCCAGGAAATGGTGTTGGAGAGACCTGTGAGAGTTTGTGTTGACCACAAACTAGGTTTGGGTGTTTCTTAGATTCTATACCTTCCCCCTCACTCCCTGCCAGGAAACTGACCCATGTGCTTCCCTTTTTAACTAGTTGAACTGTTGTGTACATCCAGCTACATCTCCAGTGAGAGAATGAATAGAACTAGATGGGCAGGCAGACCCTTTCTAGGAGCTCTTTAAAAAACAGCAACAGGGGCCGCCCGGTGGCGCAGCGGTTTAGTCCGCGCTTGGCAGCCCGGGGTTCGCGAGTTCAGATCCCGGGCGCCTGCCGACGCACTGCTTGTCAGCCATGCTGTGGCGGCGTCCCATATAAAGTGGAGGAAGATGGGCACAGATGTTAGCCCAGGGCTAGTCTTCCTCAGCAAAAAGAGGAGGATTAGCAACGGATGTTAGCTCAGGGCTGGTCTTCCTCACCAAAAAAAAAAAAAAAAAAACCAAAAACAGCAACAAACCCTGGCCCTATCAATAAAATGTCAATGATTAAGGATCAAAAGAGGCCTCTCCCTAAAAAATCCTAAAAACTGTCAGAAGCCTGCATTTGGACATGCTTCTCAAAATGTCTGTTGTAAAGGACCAGATTCTTATGGGTTTGTTTTTCATAATCCATGATGGACCTATCCATTTGTAAGATACAATATAAATTACCTTCCGTAGGTGAATGGATAAACAAACTGTGGTACATCCATACAACGGAATACTACTCAGAAATAAAGAGAAATGAGCTATTAATTCACACAGCATGGATGAATTTTGCTAAGGGAAAGAAGCCAGAGCAAAGAGGCCATACCCTATATGATTCCATTCATGGAAAAGGATAAAATATAGGAATGGAAAACAGATCAGCAGTTGTCAGGGATTTAGGGAGGGAGAGCCTCATAACTAGGGGAAGCACAGGGAATTCTTTATGGTGGTGGAACCAATCTGTATGGTGTTGCAGTCGTGTACACACGACACTGTGCATTTGTCAAAACCCACAAAGAGTGAATCTTAATGTACAGAAATTAAATTTTAAAAATCAACCAAGAAATTAAGAAATCCCAGGATGGACTGCGGACTGTATTACAAACGGATGAGAAACCCTCACTGAAGTGAGTGGGGAAAAAGGATTGACCTATGTAACTTTGGAAAATAGTGTTTTGACTGGAAACTGTAAGGCTAATGTCAAAACAAAATGTATATAAACCCTGCACCCTGGTTGGTAAAGTTGGATTTCTCATAGGGGTATGGATTAATGATTTGGAAACTGCTGTCCTTGTACACTGAGATTGCACAAATAAGTAAGTGGGTGGTGGGAGCCAGTTTTCTCATTATTGGAGAGGGAGGTTACAAATAAGCAAGGAGGGAAGGTTAGAATGATCCATGTGGTAAGAGATTAGAGTGGGAGACATTAGCATGAATTCATGTTTAATTTAATATAGATACAGACGGATAGATACAGAAATAATTATAAGTATGCATGGGTTAGTTTACATACATGTATTTCCTAGCTCTGTCTTCTGAGAGAGCCTAGAAGCAATGGCAGCCCAGTAGCAAGTAGCATGCATAGAGTCCAGATCTTGGTTTAGCCATGGTCCATGGCAAGGACAAGGTGGTAAAGGACAGGAACCCCAGGTGGGAATCCTGAGACTTGGGTTCAAATGCCAGCTCTGTCAGCAACTTACAGTGTGACCTCAAGCAAGTCACTTTCCATATCTGGGATATAGTGCAATTCCAAAAACACATGTATATCAGTCCTGCCCTGGGAGAGGGTTGGGCAGGGACCTCTGAGGTCCCTCTTGCTCTGCAATGTTAAGATTACAGATGTTCATATTCCTGGGGTCTTCCTATTGGCTAAAGGATCTTGGTCCTTCCTAGTAACAAGGGTACATTTTAACTGGAGCCCTCTGGAAGCAATGACCTCTCTCAAACGGGTGGCACTAATGCTGGAGGTCCAGGAACTGTGGCTTGTGGGGGGTGGGGAGTACCCAGGCTTCCACCCAGGCCCCATTAGTCTAGACCAGGGGTCACCAAACTACAGCCAGTGTTGAATGACCTGTGAGCTAAGAATGATGTTTACAGATGGACATTTGTGATCAATCTGACGGTAGGGAATACTAACTTCAAGCCGCACTTAATTGAATTTCATCCTCCTAAAAATTCCATTCTTCTCATTAGTAAACCTATATTGCAAAAAATTGTACTCAAGTATTTACTTTGAATTTTGTCAATTAAAATTCTGTGGAAATTTGTTTCCTCTCTTGTTATGTAAGTACCTACCTAATATCCTCGATTTGCCACTTGGCCCGCAAAGCCTACCAGCCCCGACCTAATCAGATACTCTGTGTTCCACCTCAGATCTGTCTTAACCCATCCCCAGATCCACCCTGCACTTTGCAACCAGGAAGATCTTCCCAGTGTAGGTCTGACAAAATCATTCCCCTGATTAAAACTTGCCAGTGGTTTCTCTGTGCCTTCTGGATTCCTCTAGCCCCTTGACTGGCTTACAGCCTTTCACACTGTGGCTTCTGCCTTCCTTCCCAGCTGCTCCCTACCCTCCTGCAGCCTTGCGGAACTTCTGCCAGTTCCTGAGGGCACCTCGCTTCCTCTAGCGCCAGCATTTTGCACAAGCTGTTCTCTCTGCCTAAAATGCCTTTTACTCTACTTCCTTCCACCCAAATCCAAGTCCTCTTGGTCTTTGAAGAGTCATTTCAGACATCACCTCTCCTGGAAAGCCTTCCCTGATCCCACCCCCTCCAGGCTTAGGTGCTTTCTCTGGGCTTCCACAGTTACCCGCTTCCTTCCAGCCCGGTGTTAGTCACACTTTTTAAATGCCTGTGATCCCCACCAGACTGGGAGCCCCTCAGAGCCAGGATCAGTCTGATTCTGTACTGATGTCCCCTGCTTCCCAACTGCAATGCTCCTGCTCGCTCCTGCTATTTGGGGAGGAAGCAGCCCAGGGCTGGGGCCCCAATCCACTCCTTCCCTGATTGCAGATCTTCATCTGTGCAATGGGGGCAAGGGGCCTCCGGCCTGCTAATGGACTCAGGCCTGGGTCAAAGGTGGGAGTAGAACTTTGGGGGACATGAATAGGGTAGGGAGGTGATAGCTGAGCTTCCAGACACCTGTATCAGTCCTCCAGAAGCAACTCCAGAAAGACATGAGTCTGCAGTCTAGGACCGACGCGATCTGGGCCATTCTGGCCAAAGGTCAATCCTCAGTGGCCAGCTGCAACTGGCCTGGCCCTGGGCCCTGCCCATCCCCCTACCTTTCCCTTCCCTGAGAGCCAGGAATAAAAAGGATGTTGGCTGGCCATGCTTCTGGGGCGAGCTCAGGAATACGCATGCGCACGTCTATGAATGTTTCTGCAAGAGGACCCGTGTGCGTACGTGGGCTGGTGTGAAAGCATGTACACACCTGTGCATGAGTCTGTATGTGCCAGTGTGTGCTGCCATGCATATTCACACAAGGGTGTTCCTGTGCCCCATGTGTCCAAGTGTGCACGGCTGTATGTGTGTGTGTGTAAAGCAGGAGAAGGTAGAGGAGAGTCAAGCCCCCTCAGCCCTGCTAAACTGTGACATCTCGTTCTTTGAGGCTCCCCTGACCCTGTACCCTCCACTCTCACACGACGCTCGCAATTGAACCGCAGGCTCCATCTATCGGTGGCCCTCACCCCTTCTCCCATTGATCCAGTGCTGTTGGGAAAGACCCAGAATCCTGAAATAACAGGATGAATCCTGAGAGTGGTGCATGGGACCCTGTCAGTGCTCCACCTGATTTCCTTTGATCATTGCTCTGGACCCCATTCCATGCTTCTGTCGACTTTTCCTTCTAACCACCTGCCCCTGCAACTCTCCTGGGCTTGCCTGGGACTACTGAAGACACTTTTCTCCATGTGCAGAGTAAGGTAAACACCTGGGCATTTACATCTCCCCGCCCCTGCCCAGCCCAACCCCAGGTGACCATTAGCCCAGATTCACTGGTGACAGCCCAGCTGCCTTGCTCCAAGCTGGAACAAACTTGGGGCATAATTTCCACCCCAGAGGTCCCTGGGGGGCCAGCTGAGTCCAATTCCGGTCTGGAATCACACCCTGCTTAGTTTCTTCCCGTTCCGTGCCCCGCTGCCCCAGCTCCCTTGCCAGTTTCTCCTGAGGGCATTTCCTCAAGACACCAGTCTCATGGGGGCTCCTCAACTTAGGATCTGCTTCTAGGAAACCTAACCCAAAATAGGGAGATGGGCTTAGAAACCACTTACTCCAACAGGACTACCATAGCATCCAGCAATTCCACTTCTGGGAATATATCTGAAGGTAACAAAATCACTAATGTGAAAAGATATTTGCATGCCCATGTTCACTGCAGCAGTATTGACAATAGCCAAGACATGGAAACAAACTAAGTGTCCATCAGTGGATGAATCGACAAGGAAAATGTCGTGTGTGTACACACACACACACACACACACACACACACACACACACACACACACACACACACACACACACACCACGGAATACTATTCAGCCATAAAAAAGGAAATCCTGCCATTTGCGACAACATGGATGGACCTTGAGGGCATTATACTAAGTGAAATCAGTCAAACAAAGACAAATACTGTATAATATCACTTATATGTGTAACCTAAAAACAAAAACAAAAACCTGAACTCGATATAGAGAACAGATTGGTGGTTGCCAGAGGTAGAGGCGGGGGGTGGGGGGAATGGGTGAAGGTGGTCAAAAGTTATAAAATTCCAGTTGTAAGATGAATAAGTCCCGGGGATGTAATGTACAACATGGTGACTATAGTTAATAACAATAAACCTGTATGGTATATTTGAAAAATAGTAAGAGAGTAGATCTCAAAAATTCTCAGCACAAGAAAAACATTTGTAACTATGTGTCAGATATTAACTAAACTTATTGCATAGGTGATAGTTCTCATTATACACATATACCAAATCATTATGTTTTACACCTGAAACTAATACAATGTTATGTGTCAATTATATTTCAATTTAAAAAAATAAATAGGGAGAGTAATCAAATCTACCTCATTAAACAAACAAAAAAAAAGAAACCACTTACCCCAACTATCTCCCCGCAATCCCACTGAACAAAGAGGATGTTGCAGCCCAGGGAGGGACGTGTGTCTCCAGAGGCTCCCTCTTTGCACGCTGTACTCCCACTCTCTGTCTCTGTAGCCCCACCTTACCACCATACTCCCCACCTCCTCTGCAGGCCCAAAGCCCTCTCTGCAACACCCTAACAGCCCTGGGCTAGGAAGATTTCTTGATCCTGCTTGGGTTCACTATGTCTGGAGGCATCACCTTAAACCATCATCTCTCCTTGGAAGCTGAAGTCGTCAGGGTCAGAAACAGGAAAAGAGAAATCTTTCAAGGTAGGGGTTACCCTGCTTTCAAGGTGGCAGGTACCCTTCGCCACACTGCCTTCGAGGGCGCACAACTGGGAGGCAGACAGGGCTCCAGCTGACAAAATCTGGACCTTCTCTTTTTCTGAGGAGGCCACGTAGGGTAGAAGAGGCACTCTCCTGGGAATTGGGAGACCTGGATCCTGCGACTCTGCCATCGCCTGGCTGAGTGACTTTAGGGGAGTCAAGCGACACTTAGGGACCCCATCTCCCCATCTGTGAAATGCCAGCAATGCAGCCCAGCGAAGCACGGCATTCAGAGCACAAGGTTCAAGCCACAAATCCACTTCTTATGCACGTGGCCCTCTTGGAATGAATGAACCAGCTACTTACCTCGTCTGCACCTTTGTTTCCTCATTTGTCAACAGAGACAACTGCAGGACTGACCTTACAGCTTGTTGTGAGGATTAAACGGGATAAGGCACATAGTGCACTTGGCAGGTCCCCGGCACACAGCAAGCTCTGGGTAGTGGGTGGCTATTTCTGCTATTGTTATGTGCCATCCCAGGGTTGTATAACTGGGTTGGCCCTGAGGCCACAGTGACTTGACACAACTCCCATGCTTTGTAAATGCCAGAGGACATCACACAAAGGAGACACTATCTGGGGGAGGGAGAGTTTCAACGACTTCCCTCCTCCCTGCCCCACCTGCCCTGTCTCTAATGCCTCTCCTGGCTTCAGAAAGAAGAAACAGATTCCCCAGGGGCTCCAGACCAGGCTGGAGGGGGTCCTCAGGACAGGGGGCTAACCCGGGTGGGACAGGTGTCTTTGTATACCTGACAGGATTGGCTGAAGGGCAGAGCCAGACCTTGCTCCCTTTCCACTTGGTGAAGTAGATAGAAAAAAACAAGGATTTCACCTTGCTTTGTTTCTTCAGCTTAGAAAATGTATTTATTTTGTCAAATTTCCTTTAAAATTTTTTAAATTTTGGTAAAATATAAGTAACAGAATTTACCATCTTAGCCATTTTTAAGTATACACTTCAGTGGCATATAGTATTGAAACTGGTAAATAGTTAGCCTTTGATGATTAAGCAGCTAGTAACTGGGGGGGATCGGAATTGGCCACCTCAAAATATGTCTCTGCCTGAAAGACACTTTGACCCCTACCTCCACTAACCAACCAAAAGAGTTTGTGATGGGAGGTCTGCCCCCAGAACAGGCCATCACCATAGATGTCTCTGGGTATCTGGAGGGTCCTTGCTAAGCCCATTCTTAGTCCTGGTCACCCTTTGTGAGACACATTTACATTTGTAAAGGAAATCTCCATTTGTAAAGGTATCTTCCTCCCTCTACCAGGAAGAAGGGGGGGATGGCCTTAGCTAGAAACTTGTCAGAACGGAAGGTGAGGACTTAAATCTGCATGATAAACTTACCCATTGTTAATTGTGCCATTCAGGCAATATGCTGACTCCCAGCAGGTTCCTATGGATGACATCTCCCTGGAGCATGGGTCACCACAGTAACGGGCATTCCAGCTATTTTTTCAGGAATTGGAACCCCTTGCCCACTTCATGCTGGTTGAGACCACCAAGCCATCAACTGGGCCCATGCAGATGTATGTCCAATAAGCGACCTTTTGATGTCAAGAGGTTAAAATTCCACCCTCAGGGCATGCTGATTCTGCCATGCTGTGGACATGTGTCCTACGAGAAGGCCTGAAGCCTGACTACACTTGCACAGTCATCAATTACCTCATGTCTCCTCACCTCCAATCATTTCAGATCACCTTGCCCCCTACCCCACGAACATCCCGCAGTCCCTATTTTTGGGGAAGCGGATTTGAGATTCATTCTCCCGTTTCCTCACTTGGCTGCCTTGTGATTAATAAACACTCTCTCTGCTACAATCTCGTCATCATGGTGTTTGGCTTTCTCAGCGGCGGGCAAAAACGGACCTGGTGCGGTAACAGTACATTCACATTGTTGTGCAACCATCGCCACCATCCCTCTCCAGAACTCTCTTCATCTTGCAAAACTGAACCTCTGTACTTATGAAACATGATTCCCCATTCTCCCTCCCCCTTGTCTTTGTTTTCTTTAATCTGTCCAAGAACTGGGTGTGGTGGTATGATCCCTTTAATAAATATTTATTAGTGGTTTCTTATGTGCCTGGCTCTGTGCTAGGCCCAAAACACAGGAGGAACTCATCACCAGACTGAAGGTTTAGGATTCAACAAGCCTGAACAAAAAAGGAAGAGAAATTTTTTCATTTCTTCATTCAACAAAACTCTCCTGACCCTGTCAGACCCCTGGGGCCAGGAAGGAGCAACAGAGGACACCCCCTCCCCACCCTGGAGGTGCTCACCTCCCAGTGCCAGGGAAAAGGAGTGGCTCCAACCACTAGCCATCCAGGCTTCCCCTCCCCAGGCCTCTCTGCTTCACCAGATCCTACCCGTCAAACCCCCGAGGGAGGCACAAGCTGCTGCAGAAATGCAAGGGAGCAGGTACCCCACTGCCTGGAGCTTGTGGAAGAACACTGAACAGGGAGTCTGGACCTGGGGTTCCAGCCCAGCTCTCACTGGGTGACCTTGGCCAAAACCCTCCTCTTTTTGGATCCCACCTTGCTGTCAAATTGGAACCAACAATCCCTGACAGGCACAACCCCAACAGCTCTTGTCATGGCTAAATGAGATCGTGAATACGAGTGAACTTTGATGATTAAAAGGCTCTGTGAAATGAGGGCTCAGATTACCCACCTTCTGTGATCTGTAGTTTAGAGAAATGCGCATCACTGTCTCTGTAGCTCCAAAACTGTCCCCACTCCCTCCCACCCTGGGCCCTGACAGAGATTCAAACAGCCCCAGCCTGTCGGTTCAGCCTGCACTCTACAGAGGGACACCACAGCCCAGAGTCGGCCAGGGACTGAGCAAAGGCCACACGGCAAACAGAGGCCTGCCCTCCCCCTCCCAAGGAAGTCATTTTATTACCTGGCCTCCCCAAATGCCCGTACCAAAATAAATGAATAAATACTTGACATTATCCCAAATAATTAGCACTGGAAGGAAGCACTTGGAGGCCGTCAAGAGTAACAGTAACAGTAACACTGCCATCAGAATGGTACCACCACTGCTACTACCATTACTACCTCTGCCACCGCTAATGATGACAGCAGCTGACGTTACATGGCAGGCGTCGTGGTGAGGTGCTATACAGCCTCATTCAAGCTTCACCTCATCCCTGTGAGGTAGGTTTTACTATAATCCACATTGGATGGATGAGGTGTCTGAGACACAGAGATGCTGAGTAACTTGCCTGGGGTCACAATGCTGCATGGGGTGGGGCTGGGGTTCAAACCCAGGCATTCTGATCTGGAGGCCCCAACCTTACCAGAGAATGGGAGAAAATAATTACAAACCATATGTTTGATAAGGGACTGGTATCTATAATATATAATATCTATAAAGAACTCTTACAACTCAATAATAAAAATACTCCATTAAAAAATGGGCAAAGGATCTGAATAGGCATTTCTCCAAATAAGATATAGAAATGGCCAATAAGCGCATGAAAATGCTCAACATCATTAGTCATTGGGGAAATGCAAGTCATAACCATGAGATACCGCTTTGCACCCACTAGGAGAGGCTAGAATCAAAAAGTCAGATAGTAAAAAGTGTTGGCAAGGATGTGGAGAAACTGAAACCCTCAAACACTGCTGGCAGGAATGTAAACTTGTGTAGGCACTTTGAAAAACAGTCTGGCAATTCTTCAAAGAGTTAAACATAGAGTTACCATTTGACTCAGCAATTCCACTTATAGGTATACAACAAGAAAGCTGAAAACATATGTTTATGCAAAAATTTGTACCTGAATGTTGATAGCTGCATGATTCATAGCAGCCAAAGAGTAGAAACAATGCATTCGTCCATCAAATGATGAATGGATAAACAAAATGTAGTACTCACACAATGGAATATTATTTGACCATAAAAAGACACTGATACTTGGTACAAAAGGATTATCTTAGTCCATTTGAGCTGCTGTAACAAAATACCACACACTGGGTAGCTTATAAACAACAGAAGTTTATTTCTCCCAGTTCTGGAAGCTGAAAGTCCAAGACTAAAGTGCCAGCATGGTCAGGTTCTGGTGACAGCCCTCTTTTAGGCTGCAGACTTCTCGTTATCACCTCATGTGGTACAAGGAACAAGCTAGTCCTCTGGGGTCTCTTTTATAAGGACCCCAATCCCAATCATGGGGGCTCTACCCTCATGACCTAATCACCTCCCAAAGGTCCCACCTTCTAATACCATCACTTTGGACCTTAGTTTTTCAACATATGAATTTGGGGGGAACACAAACATTTAATCTATAGCAAGGATGAACCACGAAAACATGCCAACTGAAAGAAGTCAAACACAAAAGATCATATATTATATGGTTCCATTTATACGAAATGTCCAGAATAGGCAAATACAGAGATGGAAGGTAGAGGAGTGGTTGCTTAGGGTTGTGAGGGACAGGGAATTGGGGAGTGACAGCTAAAGGGTACAGGATTTCTTTTTTTTTAATATAAAATTGTGGTAAAAAACATAAAATGTACCATGGTAATCATCTTAAAGTGTACAAATTCAGTGGCATTAAGTATATTCACAACATTGCACAACCACACTGCTATCTAGTTCCAGAACTTTTTCATCCCCCAAACAGAAATTCTGTATCTATTCTCCCTTCCCTCCAGCTACCCTGGCAAGTACAGGGTTTTCGGTTTTTGTTTCTTTCTGTTTTGTTTGTTTGTTTGAGATGAAGAAATGTTCTAAAATTGACTGTGGTGATAGTTGCACAACTCTGTGAGTATACTAAAATCCACTGAATTGTGCACTTTAAATGGTGAATTGTATGGTATGTGAATTATATCTCAAAAAAGCTGTTAGAAAGAAAGAGAGAGAGAGAGAGATGACTGGAACTATAAGAGGTTGGAACTATAAGACAGAGATTTTAAAATAACTATGATTAATAAGTAAAAGAATCTAGTGGAAACTAGACAACCTGTATAAACAGATGAGGAATTTTAGCAGAGAGATGAAAACTATAAAAAAGAGTCAAATGAAATGTTAGAGATGAAATACAACATATCAGAGATGTAGAAGTCCTTTGATGCCCTCACCAGCAAACTGGAAACAGCCAGGAGAGAATCAGTAAACTTGAATCTAGATCAACAGAAATTATCCAAACTGGAATACAAAGAGAAAAAAGAGTGTAGGAGGGGAGAACAGAGCATCCAAGAACTGGGACTATATCAAATGGCCAAAATATGTACATAATTGGAGTCTCAGAAGGAAAAAAAAGAGAGAGAAGAGAGAGAAAATATTTAAAGAGATAATGGCTGAGAATTTTCCAAATTTAATGAAAGACAACAGGGGCCAGCCCAGGGGCGTAGCAGTTAGGTTCGCATGTTTCACTTTGGCCGCCTGGGGTTCTCAGGTTCGGATCCTGGGCGTGGACCTACTCACTGCTCATCAAGCCATGCTGAGGCAGCGTCCCATACAGAAGAGCTATAACTCTACAGCTATGATATACAACTATGTACTGGGGCTTTGGGGAGAAAAAAGAAGAAGAGGAAGATTGGCAACAGATGTTGGCACAGGGCCAATCTTCCTCAAAAAAAAAAATAATAAATTAAAAAAAAGTAAAGTAATGAAAGATAACAAATCACAGATCCAAGAATTCCAGAGAACCCCAAGCAGGATAAATACAAAACACACACTCCTGATATACAGTCAAACTGCCAAAAATCAAAAATAAAAAGCAAACATTAAAGGAAGCCAGAGAAAAAATAAATACAAAAGAATAAAGATAATAATCACTGTGAATTCTTACCAGAATTTATGCAAGCCAGTAGATAATGGAGTGACATCTTTAAAGCACTGAAAGGAAGAGCTGTCATCTCAGAATCTATTCCAGTGAAAATATCTTTCAAAAAGGAAGGTAAAATAAAGACTTTTTAAAAATAAAGACTGAGAGAACTCATTGCCAGTGGACCTACACAAGAAATGTAACAGCAAGTCCTTTAGATGGAATGTATATGATACCAGATGGAAATCTGAATTTACACATAGAACTAGAGTGCTGGAAACTGTAAAACAAAGCAATAAAAAGACAAGGTAAATATAAATGTTTTATTATTTTTAATCACTTTAAAAGATAATTGACCATTCAAAGCAAAAATAGTAATAATAGAGTTTACAACATTTGTAGAAGTAAAATGTATAACCAAAATAGCACAACGGATAGGAGAAAATGGAAGTATACCATTACACGGTTCTTACCCTGTACGTGAAATGGTACATTATTATTCAAAGGTAGACAATGATAAGTTTAAGATGTATATTGTAAACCCTAGATCAACCACTAAGAATTTTTAAGAGAGGTATAATCAATAACCCAGTAGTAGAATAAAATGGAATCATAACAATATACTGAATTAATCTAAAATAAGGCATGAAAAGAGGATACAAGACCAGACGGCAAAAATAGAAAACAACTAGGGGGCCGCCCGGTGGCGCAGCGGTTTAGTCCACGCTTGGCAGCCCGGGGTTCGCCAGTTCGGATCCCGGGTGCCTGCCGACACACCGCATGTCAGCCACGCTGTGGCGGCGTCCCATATAAAGTAGAGGAAGATGGGCACGATGTTAGCCCAGGGCCAGTCTTCCTCAGCAAAAAGAGGATTAGCAACGGATGTTAGCTCAGGGCTGGTCTTCCTCACCAAAAAAACAGAAAAAAAAAAAAAAGAAAACAACTAGCAAGGTGGTGGATTTTAATCCAGCCATATCAATAATTATATTAATGGTAAAAAATCTGAACACCCAATTAAAAGACAGAGACTGTCAAACTAGATTTAAAAAAAGACCCAGCTATATGCTATCTATATGAACCTCACTTTAAATATAAAAACGTAGGTTAAAAGGGGATGGAAAAAGTTACACCATGCAAACACTAATCAAAAGAACCTTAGGTTGGCTATATTAATATTAGACAAAGTAGATTTCAGAACGAGGAATATTACCAGGAATAGAGAGGAATATTATACAATGATAAAGGGGCCAATTTATCAAGAAGATATAATCCTAAATACACAAAGCCTAATAACAGATCTTCAAAATATATGAAGCAAAACCTGATAGAATAGAAGCGAAAAGTAGATAAATCCACAATGATAGTTGGAGACTTCAAATTTCCTCTCTCCATTCACTATTTGATAGTACAAGTAGAGAGGAAAATCACAAGGATATAGAAGACTCAAATAAGAATATCAAATGTGACCTAACTGACATTTATAGAACACTTATACACAACATCAACAGAATAAATACTCTTTTCAAGTGCACATTAAAGATTTGGAAAGGAAAAAAAAAGATTTGCCAAGACACATCATATTACCATACTCTGCCCATGAAACAAATATCAACAAATTCAAAAGAATTGAAATCACATAAAGTGTTTTCTAATCAAAATGGAATCAAACCAGAAATCAATAACAAAAAGATACCTGAAAAAAATCCCCAAATATTTGGAAACAATACACTTCTGAATAAACAATGGGTCAAAGAAGAAATTACAAAGGAAACTTTAAAGTATTTTGAACTGAATGAAAATGAAGACACAACACATCAAAATTTATGGAACACAGCTAGAGCAGTAGAGGGAAATTGATAGCATTAAATGCTTATATTTAGAAAAGATTATATTTATTTATTATAATATTTATTATATTTAGAAAATAAGAAAGGCTTGGAATCAGTAATATAGGCTTAAGAAAAAGAAGAAAAATTATATTCAAACCAAAACAAAAGAAGGAAATAATAAAGAAAAGAGCAGAAGTAAATAAAATTGAAAACAGATAAATAGAGAAAATCATTGAAACCAAAGATTGTCATTGGAAAAATAAATAAAATTGATAAACCTCTTGTCAGACTGGTCAAGAGAAAAGGAATGAAGACAAAAATTACTTATATCAGGAATGAAAAAGAAACATCACTACAGATCCTACAGATACTAAAAGGATAATGACTGAATATTATGAACAACTTTGTACTGATATATATTTGATATCTTAGTTGATATGTCCTAATGGAGGGCTCTCAGAGAGGCCAGACCATTTCTTCCCCATCTGTGCCTGGTATAACACTGGGGCTTGGGCAGACAAGAGGGCAAGTGTGGGCCATAGACTGTCCAAACTGTTGTAGAGAACAAGCCTCTATGCGCAAGGGGATTAGCCTGGCAGAGGCCACGCTGGGCTAGTTGCCTGAGTTCAAATTCCCCTGAGTTTATCTCAGGTCTGAGCCTCTTTCCCAACACCAAGTGCACAAGAAGTGACAAATGACTTAGTTCTGGAGATTACCCAATGGCAGTGTTGGAAAAATCCCCAGATTAGGCTATCCTTCTTGCCCAAGCCACCTCCACAGCACCATCCCAATACAGGACTGAGGTAGTTAAAAACCTGAGTTCAGATTCTCTCTCTCTCTGTCCCTTTTCCCTTCACTCTCCCATTCTCCCTCCCATCCAGGTCCAGGTGAATTAGAAGAAGCAAGGGCTTTGGCATCAGACCAACCAGGATTCCAGTCCCAGCTCTTCTAATTAGCTATCACCTCTCTAAGCCTCAGTTTCTTCATCTCCTTTTAAGGTTGTTGTGAACACTTACCTCCAGGATTGTTAAGGTCAAATAACAGGATGTATGTACAGTGTAATGCACAAGGTCAGGGCTAAACTCATATCAGTCTCTGGTCTCTTCCCTAAATGACCCCTTCCCAGAAAACTCTAGTGAGGAGTGTACTCCCTCTTCTCAATATGACCTTGAACTTCAAAAACTCCAGGAGTGCAGAGACTGGGTCTATTTTCTCCTCACCATTATATCTGCAGTACCTACACAGGTCTTGGCAAAGAGCATGTCCATGATAAATGTATTGAACAAGCAAATAAAAGAATAAATGGATGAATGATGACAACAGTTAATCCAGGTAGCATGAGATGTGATACTGGATCCCACACTGTATTTTCCAGGTCCCTCGAGTGCACATGACTGCACAGGCAGGGAGTGGGCAATGAGACGAATAAGATACAGTCCTTACCCTTGAGGAAGTCAATACACTTTTTCTGATGTCTTCCCAGTACCAGGTCTCGTGTTAGGTTCTGAGATCCTTGAACCAGCCTTGTCTCTGCCTATGGTCAGATGGGAGAGGGAGGAATCTAGACAGAAAAACTGTTATACAAACTGTCTCTCCAAAATGTGTGTTCCCCCAAACTAGGTACTTCTCCAAGTTGTGAACTTCCAGTAGGCAGGGACCCTGCCCTATATACCTCCACATTCCCAGCCCAGGTCCCATTGTTAAAGTTTAAATGAAAGCTTTTTTTAAATGTGGGTTTGGGGGCCAGCCCAGCAGCATAGTGGTTAAGTTCACGCACTCTGCATTGGTGGCCCAGGGTTTGTGTGTTCAGATCCCAGGCGCAGACTTACTACACCACTCATCAAGCCATGCTGTGGCAGCGTTCCACATACAAACTAGAAGAAGACCGGCATAGACATTAGCTCAGGGACAATCTTCCTCACCAAAAAAACAAATAAATAAAAAATTTTTTTAAAAAGTGGGTTTGGTTATAAAGAAGGCTTCTTGGAGGAAGATGCACAGAGACAGGAAGGATGGGCAGGGTGTGGAAAAAGAGAGGCTGGGGGAAAGCTACTTCAGCTCAAGAGCACAGTGTGAGCAAAGACCCAGAGGTGGAAAAGCACATTCAAGGACACAGCAAATGACATGATGCAACCAGAGAGCTGGATCCATATCAGAGAGAAGCAGTGGAGGGAGGCAGGAACAGGGTCACGTGAGGCCTTGAATGCCAAGTTAAAGAGATTGAGCCACATCCTAGAGCTAAGGGAGCCAAGGGAGAGAACGGTTGGATTGTGTGTTCCAAAGATCATCCTGGGGGTCAATGTGGGGCTCAAGGCCAGAGACAGGGGACCAGTGAAGAGGCTAGTATAGCTGTCTCTGCAAGGGAAGGTGGCATGGTCAGGGCGGCAGGGATGGAGAGAACGGCTTCCTGCTTGTTGAGGGTGGAGGTGTCACTGTGTATGTTTCTAAAGATGCATCCTTT
The DNA here is from genome assembly GCA_031878705.1 of Tapirus indicus. Classification (NCBI taxonomy): domain Eukaryota; kingdom Metazoa; phylum Chordata; class Mammalia; order Perissodactyla; family Tapiridae; genus Tapirus; species Tapirus indicus. The sequence goes on from CM062924.1 coordinate 30,527,245, forward strand.
CACAGAGGGTCAGCCTAATCAGAAATCCCCACTTATTTTCACGACCCACCATACCCAAAAGCCTGGGGGAGGCCAGTGTTACCAAAGAAAGAGCCTGAGACACGTTTAGCCAACACCTGACTATATTTCTTCCTCTTCAACATCATCCTGTCAGATTCAACACTCTTCTACAGGCTTTCAGGTTAGCTCATCTAAAATGTTTGCTTTCCCACCCTTCTTTGCCTCTCTTGCACGCTCTGTGTCAAAATCCTTGTGCAGGTTGCTGATTCAAAAAAAAAAAAAAAAACCAAAAAACCACAAGGCCAGGCTGAGGTGGAGGCTAGAATCACAAGGAAACCTCAACTCTAGGACTGGCTCCCATCTGGGACAGCTGTTCCTCCCTGGAAGGGCCCACGCTGGCCGGCTGGTCACCCTCCAGGCTCAGGAACCATGCTGACACCCACAGGCCTAGGCCAGCTTGGAAATCTAGTGAGGCCCCTGGAGAGGGAACTGAGGCATTAATACCACTCCTTCTTGGGGACTCAACCTCAGATCCTGATAACCTTCTCTCAAGGGCCACAGAACATCCTTTAAAGTATGCAGTTTACACCACTGACCTCAGAATTGGCCAGGATTTCGCAGCTATTGTGGAGCATGGGCTCTGGAACCAGACCACCCAGGTTTAAGTCCTGGCTCTGCCACTTCCTAGCTGTGTGACCCTGGGCAAGTTTCCTAACCTCTTTGTGCCTCACTTTCTTCATCTGTAAAATGGGACTAATTATAGTATCTACTCCATAGGGTTGTTCTAAGACTTAAATAAATCCACATGTGTGAAAAATCTAGAACAGTAACCAGCCGATAGTAAATGTTCACTGAAGTTTTGCATCTGTTACTCTTTGCTGTAGTTCACGAAACTCACTGCTTCCCCTTTTGGAAAAATCAGGACTGCACTAGTCTTCTAGTCTCCCAACGCTTCTCCAGCTGAACACCAGCCCCCAGAAATTACAGGTTTCTCCTGCAGGTTCTCTGAGATGCAGTTTGAGCAATTTAACACAGCAGAGATACCAGTGCTGCACTGTAATCTCCTCACTACGAAGTCGTTCAGCAGTGGTTCTCAAAGAGTGGTCTTCAAACCAGCAGCATCAGCATCCCCAGGTAATTTGTTAGAAGTGCAAATTCTTGGCCCCACCCCAGACCTACTGAACCAGAAATTCTGGGGGTGGGACCCAGCAAGCTGTGTTTTGCAAGTCCTTCGGGTGATTCTGATGCACACACAAGTCTGAGAACCACGGCAGTAATGGTATAGCACAGTGGTTGATTTATGTAGCTATGGCCCAGTGACACTGCCTCCTCCTCCAAGAAGTGTCCCTGATTCCCCCCGAACCCCCTTTTCCTGACCTTTCCAACTTCCTCCCGGTATTGTAGTCACTTGTGCCCAGAAGTGCCTCCCTGGATTTCAAGTTCCCCGAGAGCAGGGTTGAGGTATACCCATCTCTGTGCTCACACTAGGCAGCCCAGGGTCTTCACTTAGGAAAGAGATGCTGAGTCAAGCACACAACATTTCCACTTTCCTCTGACAGAGCCTCCACTCCTTCCTGGACGCTCACTCGCGCTGAGGTTTCTCTTTGGGAGCTGTCGTCATCTCCGTGCTGAGAGGCCTGTTTCTTCGTCATTTCTCACGTCCTCCAGTTTCACTTTTACTCTTCCCTCCCCTGTTACATTTGTTCAAAGCCCTTTGGACAGTTGGCCCATCTCCCAGTAAACCTGTTGTACCAACTCTTATTTTCAATCATAATACTTCTATTGGTAACAATATTTGTCGAGTACTATAAGCCAGGCCCTGTGCTGGGCAGTTTACGCTCATTATTTTAGTCCTTACAACAACCCCAGGAAGGAGGTACTTGACTTATTCTCTTTTGGATGGAGCATAGGGAAACTGAGGCTCGAACACAGTAAGCAACATTAACACATGGCAGTGTCAGGGCTTATGCAGTCTGGGTGCATAGAGATTAGGAGAAGTGCCTTACCTAGGCACACTTATTAGAATTAGTATAAAAATGATCCACTGACAACCTGTCTTGAGCCCCCGATCAGTAAGACGCATCGGACGGGGTCCCATCCCACTAGGGGCTGCACTGTCCCCCACGTGTGGGGAACATTGGCCTCACCATCTATCTTCAGGGAGTCCCGTCTCAGCACTTACTATTCTGTACTTCGAGAGTTTCAAATTGTGTTCCCAGAGCCCTGGACACTGGGGTGTGAGGGCTGGACAAGTGAGAGGCTGACCATGCAGAACCCTGAGACCACCCCTGCTGAACTAGGGCAGCCCCCAGCATCTGTGTCACCTTGTGGGCTGATGAACAAGGTTGCATTTGAAGAAAAGTTTTCACAGCTCAAAAAAGCTGGGAAGACTATGGCTGAATAGTAATTGTCTTTTATATATATAGATATATAATTGACACGTAACATTAGTTTCCAATGTACAACATAAAGATTCTCATATGCATTAATTGCGAAATGACCACCACAATAAGTCTAGTTAACACCCATCACCATACATAGTAATTGTCTTTTAGTGTACCTGTTTCTCCCAGAATGTAGGCTCCTGGAGAGGAGGGTCTGCACTCCCAGACCAGCACAGAGCTAGGAGGGTCTCAGGAAAAGTGGGCCAGATGGAAGGGAGGTGAAAATGAATGTATGAGGAGCTCTCGGTGCAAAGTAAGGTTACCCCTCGTTCCCTGCAGTGGAAAGGTCTTGGGAGAGTTGAGTAAGAAACTTGCAGACAGAATGTTGCAAGGGGAACTTTCTGCACATATTGCAACAGAGCATTCTAAAACAGGCCTGCTCTGATGGCTGGTTCCCAAGGGTCTCAGCCCCACTCCTCTCTAGTTGGTCAGACATGTCACACAAGATAGGGCCAAAGGCCACTACTGAGCACCCCTAAGGCCTGGCCTTACAGCTGGGAGTTCAGTGCTCCTGGGTTCTGGTTTGAAACCTAGAGTCATCTTCAGTCATCCCTTTGTGCCTTCTGCCCAACGTCCATGTCACCAAGTCCTAGAGATTCTAAGGCCTCAGCATCTCTCCAACCTTCCCTTCTTAGCTTTTGCCCTGCCACCCCTTTAGTTCAGACTGCATCACCATCATCATATCTCCCCTCTCTCCCTCCCTCCCTCCTTCCATCCAACATTTCCCAAGTGCCTCCTGTGGGCCAGGCCCAGTGTTGGGCACTGGGACACAGGGAGCACTCTGATTCCACCTTTGTCGTCAAGAAGCCTCTCCTGGGCAAGACACCTGTGTAAACATGAAGAGTTACAGGTGCTCTGAAAGACAGGCGCAAGGGGTCTGATGGGGGCACAGAGGTGGGAGAGGGTCCTCCTAGGGCCATGTGCTGCTCACCTTCCATTTATGCCAAGACCCATTTCTCCACCTTTCTCTATCCCGTGCTCCTCCTGGATTCTCTGTATGGACTGCATCAATAGGCTCCCTTACCCTCTGGCCAGTGGGAAGCCTGGCAGAAGACAGCAGGGAAGGACAGAAAGTGACTCTGTCAGGTCACTGTGAGTTGTCTGTGCCCCTTCAATGAAAGCCACAGCTTCTATCAAGCAGCCCTCTCCATATAGCTCCCTCTCCAGCTGGCTTCCTCCCTTTGGTCCTTGGGCCACACCCCCACAATGTCACCAGGTTTGGGGTACTGCACCATGAGTTTTCCCTATACCTTGCCCACATCTCTGCAGACTTTGTACTAAAATTTCCTCAATTACCCAATTACAAGTGAGCTGTTTCCTGCAGGGACCCTGACTAATACAGGGCAAAAGTCATCAGGAAGGGTGTCATGGAAGTGACAGCTGAAGGTGTTCTTGCCTGGACAATGATCTTTCTAAACCACAAAACTGACCATATGTCACTTCTGCTAAAACCCTTTATGGTTCCCCATTGCTCTGTGGATAAAGTCCAGATTCCTTAGCCTTGACACCCAAGACTGTACACCCTCTAGCCCCTGATGACTAAGCAGCATGTGGTCAAGTCAGAGGGGGACAGTCGGGGGCTGGGAAGGGGAGGGAAGGAGTCCCAGGAGGGGTGCAGCCGAGCCACGAAGCAGCCCCGGCTGGCAAATTCCTGGATGGGGAAGGAGGTGGTGGGTGAGTTTCCGGACCACAGAGCCATGCCACAACCTCTGTCCTCCCACCTTCCAGTAGGCCGAGCACTGGGAATGAGTCTGACCCAGACAAGCCCTAGTCTGGGGCATAGGAAGTGGTTCCAATTCCAGCCCCAACACTGACATCTGACAAGCTCTTCGATTCCCTGAGCTTCAGTTTTCCCAACTGCAAATGGGAGTAACCTCACAGAGCCACGGAGGAGCTCGAAGGAGGGACTGGAAGGGAATTTGCTCTTGTCAAGTGGTTCCAGTGACAGGGCGGTCCCTCTCCCAGCCTTGTGAGGCAGGGAGGCACATGGGCTTGAGGTTCAGGAAGGCCTGAGTGTGAATCCAGCTTTAGTGCCCACTCACCGTTATCCTGCACAACATACCTCTGCACCTCATTCGAAAGCGGGGTGCTAACCTCCCCTTGCAGGGTGGCTGAGGACTGCGTAGCTCACACAGGCCTGGCATGGAGCAGGGAGCTGGAAAACGTTTGTTTCTGCCTTTCGCCCTGGGCCTCTCTTAGAGCAGGCATCCTCTCTGACTCGCAGGCTGGCCCTTACCCTCTTCCTCTGTGCAATGGAGGGGCCAAGGCTGCCATCCCTGTAATGAGTCTCAGAGGGGCAAATGTCCAGCCCCTCACAAACCACAGAGCTGCACTCATAATTCCTAACGGCAACACAACACTGGTGACTGAAGGGGGTGGTGGGACGTGCCAGCGTTGGTGATGCCCATCCTGGTCAGGCCCTGCTGGGCGGCCAGACTTGACCTCTCTATCTCTGGTTTGGCCAAAGCACCCGTGGGCTGGGTCGGGAGATGATGAAGGAAAGGTGACCCAGGTTCCAGAACCATCCTGCTCTCCCATGAACAGGAGAGGCAGGGGAGGCCATTACAGACAGGAATGGAGGGATGTCAAGGTGTGTGGGCAGAGGGCTGGAGAAGTCAGTGCCTGGTGTGAGCCCCCATGCCCACCTCAGGGGAGAACAGGCCCAGGACACAGAAAGCTGCCAAGAAACACCCTCTCTGGGCTGCTCTATTGCTGAGACTGATCTTCCATCCAAAGCCAGTCTGGACCAAGCTGCTTAAGCAGTAGCCATGGGCGTGACAGCTGGGGGCCAACAGGAGGGAGCTGTCACTCTGTGAGATGGCCCAGAAGCAGGCAGCTGCTCCTCCCAGCCCTTGGACTTGCCTCTGCATCCTTGGTGGATGTTCCTACCCGTGTGTGAAGGGCCCAAATCGGGACCAGAATTTACTGCCCCATTCCCCAAGCCCCCACCTCTACACCACCAACCCACCTCATCTTTCAAACCCTCCCATCTAATCAAGGTGCTCTGCTGCTCACAACCCTCCTTTGATCCGATTCCCACAGGATGAAGTGCCAGCTTCTTGGCGGGATTACAAGGCCCTTCAGATCTGGTCCCTGTCAACCTCTCTACCCTCATCTCCTACTTCTCCTCTGCCTGCATCCCTCTTCCAGCCACACCAGGGTGCTCATGGTTTCCCCCTCCAGGCCTTCTCCCAGGCTACAGCTTCAGCCTGAACCCCCTTCTCTTCCCTTTCCGCCTGCCAGAATCAGACTCATTATCTCAGGTCCAGCAGCAATGTCATCTCCTCTCAACCTTCCCAATTCACCATTCCCTCCCCGGTTCTCCCACAGCACTTCATCCATGAGTCCATTGTACTCATTCATTGGGCAGTCCACTGCTGACAGAGCTCCTGTGCTGAGCCAGGACTGCACTGGAGCCTAGACTGAAGAGGTTCCTGCCCCTGGGAAGCTCCTGGCCCAGTGGAGAGGCAGACACTGCAGACAGACAGTGACAGCACAGGAGGGAAGGGCTGACCTCAGCACAGCCTCACACGTTTCCCTGCACTGCAGCCTGGCTGTCCTGCTGCAACCATTGGCTTTGGGACACCATCTCTTGGTTGGGTCTCTTTGAAGGCAAGGACTAAGTCCGATTACCTCCTGTGTCCCAATGAGAGCCGGGCCCAGGAACGTGTACAGGAAAAATGCGAAGTAGATGTACTCGGGATCTGAATGTTTCAAAGAGGCCTTGGTGACCCAAAGTCTTGCCATTTAAGACAATATCTTACTTTTCATAGCATAGTGGTAACACCACGATTTCATTTGATCCTCAAATATTCAAATGAAGTCAGCAAGATAGGAATTGTCACCTCAACTTCATGATGCAGAAACTGAAACCCAGACAGGGTTAGTGACTTGCCCAAGGATACTTGGCATGTCAGTGGTAGAGGAACAGCCAGAATCCAGGCCTCCAGCCTCCAAGCCCGAGCTCTGCCCCTTAGATCTTACTGAGGTGAGTGGGTGAGCCATGGGTTCTAGCCCAAGACCTCCTCCACAGGAGACCCTTCTGGAGCAGGCACAAGCCACACACTGACCTGGGGTCCTTCCAGGCCAGCAAGAGTCTTGCCTCCAAGAGGACCAAAACACCTCAGGTGAGAGGACTCAAGAATTCATTAGCACCTTCAGCGTCCACTTGGCTGCATTCCTCTTTCCCCAGAAATACATCACACCTGTTCCTACCTCCCAGCCCTTGCAAATACTAGCTCCCCAGGTCCCCCATTCACCTGGTGGGCCACAAGCCTTCCCTCTGTTTCCTAAAGGCACCAAGCTCTTTGCAGCCTCAGAACCTCAACACATGCTGGTCCCTCAACCTGGAAAGCTTTTCCTTCTACTCTTGGTTAACTCATGCCTCAGGGTATAATGACACTTTCTCAGTGAGGTTTACTCCTGTGACCACGAGAAAACTGACCAAATGGAAGTGTTTCTAGGTCCCATCAATGACATCTGTTACACACTGCCTGGCACTGTGACTTCTATTAACCCCCCTCCCACCCTCCCCACAACAGATGGTCCAGACCTCAATAGCAGAGACTCCCTCTCCTCTTATGCTGTGACCCCACCACCAGCTTACTCAAGCTGTGCCCAAGAAATCTGTCTTTTCACTGACATGTTTGTGGCCCCCACCCTTTCCCCTCACGCTCCACATCCAACAGACTACACCACATTCCAGCAGATCTCACCTCCTCCCCGATTTTCTACAGACCAGGCCTTCTCTCCATTCCCTCCACCACTGCCCCTAGCTTAGGGCTCATCCTCTTTCACCTGGGTCCCTCCTGCAGCCTCCTCACTGGCCTCCAGCCCCTCCTGTCCATTCCCCACACTATGGCTGGAGAGCTCTAAAAACTAATCTGACCGCTGTCATTTCCCTACTTAAAGCTATCCTAAGAAAGCCACTCCCACCCCAGTGTCTCAAAAGAGGCACTCAAGGACCTTCATAAGATCTAGCGCCAGCCTCATTTCCCACAGCTGCCTGGGCTCCTGCCACCCCAGGCACCCTAGCCCTGCCCCAAACATGCTGACTTCGCTAAGACTTTATGTCTGTCCTGCCTCGCCCCCACACCCTCTATCTGCAAAACTACTCATCAATGGGCAATGAAAATAATTTTGGAACACTTTCTGTGTGCTTGGCACTATGCTAGGCTTTTTTCATATTTTACCTCATTTAGTTCTCAAAGCACCTCACAAAAATAATAATTATTTCCATTTTACAGACCCGGAAACTGAAGTTGAAGAAAGGCAGGGCCAGAACTGGACTCTAGGTCTGATTCCAAAGCTGCTGTGCACTTACCTCTCTGGGAAGTGCACCCAGCCCCCAGCCGGAGGCAGCGGCCTTTCTCCTCTAGTTTCATCGCCCCCTGGCTTCTCTCTTGTCCCAGCACCTGTGTGGTGTCTCTGACGCGCACCCCCTCCCCTCACTACCGTGAGTGTCCCAAGGGCAGGGCGTGGGCTGACTGGGCAGGGTAGAGATGCTCTGTGAGGTTTCTTGATAAACAGGTGGGGGGGGGTGTTTAGGAGCCCAGCCCTAACCTAACTAAGGATACCACCAACCGCAGGCGAGACCTTAGTATCTGTAGCCCAGGGAAGGTCCTGCCAAAACCAAAACACAACCCTGCCCCCAAGCGCCCCGCACGCCCTCGGCCTGCGCTGCACGTGCTCGGTTTCCCGGCCCACGTTCCAGCTGCCGGGCCGTACCAATCTCCACGGGGGAGCGCAGAGGGCGGACAGAGAGGGCCGCCGGAATAACGAGGCGCGCCTCTGGGAGTGGGGACTCGAGCTCCACAGCTCTCCCGCACGCCACCCGACCCGCGCAGAGCAGGGCCGCCGGCGCCGCCCCGGGCCCGCGCCGAGCCGAGCCCCGGGCGCTCTCCCCCCCGCGGGAAGCGGCGCGGCCGGCGGGTTGGAACGGCCGTCCCGCCCCCGCCCGCGTCAGGACCCGCCCCGTTATGAGGTTATAAAGTGCCGCACTCTGAGCGCCGCGCGCCTTGGTCGCCGCCAAGGTTCTGCTTTCGGCTGCTGAGGTTGCCAATCCCGGCCGCCCGCCGCCAGCTGCCCACGCAGTAGCCGCCCCCGCGTCGGCGCCGCCCCGGGCTCCCGTGCTCCGCGCGAAGCTCTGGCCTCAGCGGCCGGGGCATGGGCAGGGGCGCGGGGTAAGGCGGCTTCCCGCAGGGCCGTGAGTACACCGGCTTCAGCATGAAGACACTCATAGCCGCCTACTCCGGGGTCCTGCGAGGTGAGCATCGGGCCCAGGTTGCCCGGAGAGAGAGCCCTGATGGAGGATCTGGGCTATCACGTGAGGGGTCTGGGCGATGAGGTGAGGGCCTGGGAGATGAGCTGTCACCGCTGAGGGGTCTTCAGGCCTTGGGGGCTTTCATCCTGGGGCTGTGAGGCTGCAAGAAGGTTTTCAGGAAAGGATGTGATGAAGGACTCGAAGGCAGGCGGGAGTGTGTTCTTATAATGAGAATAGTTGCTGGAGGACTCGGCATCGTGCAGGTTGAGGTCCCAGCCCCTTTTCTTTTGGGGACGCTTGCCCCCTGCGTCCCCTCCTCCCCCGAAATCTGGGTCTGGGATGAGGGAAGAATAATCGTTACCTAGTTTGATTCAGGCAGCCTGGCGTGGTAGTGAAGTCTGGGCTCATTCTGCACTCTGCCAGTCGTCAATTTTTGCTACCTCTGTTACGTCACTTCCTTTCCCCCAGCTTGTTTTCCTCATCAATGAAATGAGGGTGATACCCCCCACCCTTCTCGGTAATTAAGGATATTCTGAAAACTCCTCTCCAGCCCTCACCATTCTTCTGGCTCCTGGCAGTTCCCTCCCTTCTCACGCCAGGTGGAGCAAGCTGTGAGAGACTGGATGGGGCTGAGTGGCAAGGATTTTGCAATCCCATGAAACAGCCACCAGACGGGGAACATGCCTGGCTGGGGCAGGTGTGCCCACACTGTCCTGTGCCCATGCCTGTCCTCCAGCCCAGGCTCAGGAGCCCACGCAGCAGCAACTGCGAGCCTGGCACACTTAGAGAGTGGGGCATAGGACCCTGGGTACCATCCTGTGTGGAACTGAGGCCCTCAGTGAATCAGGCAGAGCTGAGATCCAACCCCAGAGCTTTTCCCACGTGAGGAAGAGCATCCTTTCCACACCCCACACCTACAGTTGGAAAAACAGATGGGAGGAGGCATGACCTGCCCAAGGTTTCCTTAACAGACACCTTGGCCTGGGGAATAAATGCAATTCGGGAGACCCTGGGAAGTCATCACAGCTGTCCTGGTCTGTGTGTGTGTCTTGCTTGAAGCCTTTCTCCCTCCTCCTAAGTCTTTATTCTGCTTGCTGAACCTCTCCTACTTAGGATTTTTCTTTAGTAACTAAGAATCACCTACTCCACCCACCTTTGTTATAAAAATAAAACATAACAATTATCAGAATTTTGAAAAATATAGCAAAACAGGAAGAAAATAAAAATGACTGGTAAATCGACTATCTAAAGATAGCTTCTGATTAGCATTTTGGTATGTTTCTTTATAATTTTATTTATACACACTATGTGGATGAAGTTGAAGGCATGCTGTAGATATGGTTCTGGGTTCTATTTTCTCCCTCTTAATGGTACATCATGAGTATTTCCTTCTGTTAACAAAATCACTTATAATATTCTGGGGGCTGCAAGGTAACCCACCGTGGAGCTGTCTCACAGTTTACTGTGTCCCGGGCATTGGTGGTGGTCCCTGTGTGGCTATTGCTGTGATTATCTGCCCTTCTTGGTCTGGATGCTGCTCATTGCCCTTTTAGAGGTACCAAGCTGCTGTCACCATCTTGGGAACAAGCATCCTGAGCTGCCCCATGCACCCTGTCCAGTAGCCTCTGGCAGACCCCTCTCTCACTTAAGAGTGCTCTTCCATTCCCTGTGCCCTTTGATGCCCCTAACAGAGGAAGGAAGGGTCTTGCCCATGTTCATGCTTTCAAAGATGCTGTTGTCTCCAGGTAATGGGATAGGGGTGCTCTCTGTGCTGCTCCTTCCCAGAGACCCCCTTCCCTCACCTCTGCTGTCCATAGGCTGCAAGTGGAATCTTCCAGGAGCCAGTGACCCTGACTCTCACGTTTTTGACCTAAAGTTTGTTATCCAGGAGGACTTCTAGCAAATGATTTTGACCAAGTTTCTTAATATATCAGGAGCATTTCTCTGTGGTGTTATCAGATCTTGAAAATATTTTTTTTAACTGGCTGCAAGGAATCCCATCACAGGATGGAGCAAGGGCTGGTATGAAATGCAAACCAGTCATTTTAGCTCTTTGGGATCTACTTTGGTGAAAGACTGGGTGGGGTAGAGGAGGGCGTGGAAGCAAATTTTGTGTTATCTAGGCATCTCCATTAGACCTGCTCTCTACATCCTTGGTCTTTGAAGACACTCCCCCGTGGCCTGGTTTGGCTCTGTGGATGAGGTTCCACTGTAGTGAGGTGGTAAACACCCTGTCAGTGGCAGTATTCAAGGAGAGACCATGGATTCTGTGAAGGGCAGGCCTGTAATGGGTGAGAGATTGATTCTTGGTGTCTGGTTTCTTGGCCAAAAGAAAAGGCTAGCTGTGGGAGTACGGGTAGGTGGGTGTCTGTTGGGGGAGGCGGGGGTCCGTGTTGGTATTTTCTAATCTGTGAAGGACTATCCTGTGACGGGGGAGGCTGCAGAGTTAGTCACGTTTACATCCCTGCCCTTGCCCCTGGACAGGAGCCTCTTCAGGTCAGAGCCCTCTGACGCCTGCCTGTGTCCCCAGGGTTCAGCAGAGGACCGAGCACGAAATGGTGGCAGCCCTAGTAAAATTCTGAGCTGATTTCTTCTGCGTGGCTCCAAAGAGCAAGGCCAGGAACAGGTGTGGGATTGTGGGGGGCAGGTTTTGATGTAATGGAGGAATCCTTTCTAACAGCTGTTGAGGACTGCAGCAGGCTCTGTGTGGGTGGGTATGGAGCTCCCCATCATCAGGGGTATGCAAGCAGGAGCTTGGTAGGGAGTGAAACTAAGAGACTAGATTGTTGGGGGGGTAACTCTGGAACTGAGGGTTGACAGTCACTAACTCAGTGCTAAATCACAGGATGAGAACATCACTCTTGTGCTCCATCTCTCCCAATTCTTTGTAGCTTTCCCCCTCCCTCCCGCACTTCCCCCACTGCACAGAGGCACTTTGGAGTAATCTGTGCTGCTGAAGGCTCTTCTGAGCTGGGAAAGGAGGGCCAAGAGTAATATTTTATTAGCAGGCTGGGTGACTCAGTGGCCAGTGTGGAAATCCTGCCCCACCCCCAAATTCAGCAGCAAGTCCTTGAGTCATAAAACCATAGCTATCTATTAGCACTGGATCTGGCCCAGCCCTCATGTTCCAGATGGGACTCTGAGGGCCGCAGAGAGAAGGGACTGGTCCAGGGTTATCCAAGCCGGAGTTAGAACCCGGATCCATCTCCCAGTCTGTGACTTGCCTCCTTAAACCAAGAGAGAGAGGTGTGGGGAGGTGGTGAAGGGCTGAGCGCAGGGCTCTGACCATTGTAGTTGCTCAGCAGATTCCTGAATGAGTGAAGGTGCCCCAGGTCTCCACGATGGGAGTGGCACATCGCCCCTTCCCAAGCTTTTTTGGGGAAGCTCCTCCAGCTTGCCCTGGCGGATAGGGATGCCACGTGCCCCCAGATTTTTAAGACCAGATGAACTGCCATTCCCCCTCATCATACTTCAGACCTTCCAAACTCCTCCTCGTGGCCATGAAGTCCTCTGTGAGCAGCCCCCACCACCTTACAACCTCATCTCCCACCATGTTGTGCTCCAGAAGTGCCGGTGGTCTTTCCACTCCCCCAACGTTCCCACTGATTCAGTCCTATCTCAGGACCTTGGTGGTGCTGCCCTCTGCCCAGATCTTTCTGTGGCTGGTTCTGATCCCTCAGTCTCCCCTCAGAGGCCTTTTCTGACCACGCTGTCTGGAGAGCCACTCCCTAGTTGCCACATCTTGTTTTATTTTTTATAGCCCTTCTTGTTACCTAAATTACCATGTGTAGTTATCTGTTTAGGTAATTGTCTTCTCCATAAGAATGTCCGTCCCTTGGGAATGGGGACCTGATCCATCTTTCTCAATGTTGTGTCGCCAGCGTCCAGCACGCAGTCGATACTTGTTGAATGAATGAATCATTAATGGGACCTCAGCCCTCCTGAGAGCCACCCGGTCCTCTAAGCAGGAAGCCCTGCTTTTGGCTTCAATGTGATTCCTCCTTCCTTCCTCAGGCCTCCTCTGTGCCCGCAGGTGCTGGGGCTGCAGCTGTTCCCTGCCCTGGAGACACCCACAGTCTCGTGAGGAGCTGGCTCCAGGGCAGAGTGCCAAGTAGGTGGAGTCCAGCTCACCAGGGTCCCCCTCATGGCTTCCAGGACCTAGAAACCAGAGAGCCAAGATTCCAGCCCTGGCTTCCCTCTGGGACATGGCTGGGTGGCTCACTCCCCCTGTAGGGAAGAGAGGATCAGAAATCTCAAACTCTGAAGCGTGTGAGGGTTTGGTGGAACATGGGTGAAAAGTACCATGTAAACTAACTTGTGACTCTCAAGTTAGTTCTTGCCAGCTATCCTGTGCGGCAGGCTCCCAAAGCTGTTGAGAGTGGCAGACTGCTCTGGGGCATCCAGGAAGACTTCACCATGGCGGGGCGTGGAATGTGGGCCCATCGGTTTATTGATGGAGTGCTTCTGTGTGTCAGACTTGACTGCACGCAGGTCGATCAGCGCTGGCCCCTGCCTTTGAGGAAGTAAGATTAGGGGGAAGTACACAGGATGACAGTGCACAGTGGTGGACGCAGTGACAGGGAAGGAACATGGAGGAACTGGAGGTGAGGGTGTGGTAGCTAAATCATCCTGGGGTCAGGGAAGTCTTCCTGGAAGAGGTCACATTCAGTCTGCATACTAAAAGGTGAATAGGTGTTTGCAAGGCAGGCAAGAGCAAGAACATTCAGGTACAGGGAAGAGCATAAATATAGGCATGAGGGGGCCGGCCCGGTGGCGCAGCGGTTTAGTTCACGCTCTGGCAGCCCGGGGTTCGTGGGTTTGGATCCCGGGCTTCGGCCGACACACTGCTTGTCAGCCATGCCGTGGCGGTGTCCATATAGAGTAGAGGAAGATGGGCACGGATGTTAGCCCAGGGCCAGTCTTCCTCAGCAAAAAGAGGAGGATTGGCAACAGATGTTAGCTCAGGGCTGGTCTTCCTCGCACCCACAAAAAAACATATAGGCATGAGGTTTGGGTGGGAGGGGCAGTCACACTATAGGGCCTTGAAGTGACCAACCTGGGCTGAGGTCCTGGTGTGCTGAGGGGCAGGGACAGGGGAGGCAGAGGATGCCGTATCCAGGCCTGGGGTGGCTCACCTTTACGCGTCTGGGGGGAAGATTTGAGAGCTCCTGGGAAAGGAGCCTGGTGGTCTCAGAGTTTCTTGGCCTCCACCACTTCTGGTGCCTCTGGAGTATGGAGCTACAGTTGTCAGATTTGAGAGCCTGGGGCCAGGAGTCAGGCCTGGGGTCTGTCCAGCCCTTGCTCTGCCGCTGAACTGCTGTGCAGCCTCAGCAAACCACTACCTCTTCCTGACCCTCAGTCTCCGCATCTGTAAAATGGGCAAAAGCACGATAAGAGGATCTGCCCAGGTTATGGTACAGATCTAAGGAGCTGAACCCAAGAACCCTTTGGGCAAATCAACAGAAGCAGGAAATGTGAATTCCTTTTATTATTGGAGCAGATTTAGCAGTCCTGAGCAGAGGGCCAGGAACCTAACTCTGCATCTGCTTCCCATGTGACCTTGGGCCCTGCTCTTTTGGGACCTCAGCCTCCTCATCTGTACAGTGAGGAGGGCTGATGAGATGGCCCTCTCAGTTCATTCCAGCCCTGCCCTTGACTGCCGTGGGGCCCTGGGGGTCAACAACCTCCTCATTCTTGTCCTCAATGTGTCCTTGTGAAAATGGGCTCATGTCCTACTCAGGCCCAGGTAAGTGCCCTGGAAGAACCTAGCCCCCCCACACTTGCTCATGTATTGTGTGTGATGGGGCCTGTTTTGAGGACTCCTTGGTGACGAACCTGCAAGCTGGCGGTGTTGCTATGATGACCCCTCCCACTTTAGTAGCCATTTTTTTTAGTGTGTCAAAAGGTAGAAGTGGGGAATGCAGGCCATTGGGGTCCTCAGCAGTCACCTTCAGGGTCCCTGTTGCAGTTCCAGAGGCTCGGGGACATGGCATCCTACGAGGCCCATTTCCTTGACCTCACCTCCCAGGACTTGACCTACTTCATGAAGACCAAATACTTGGAAATCCAGACCTCTGGACTAGCCCATGGAGGGGCTTGTAGTCTCTTCAGGGGAATCTTTTGTGGATAAAAATTCATTAGTAGATTCTAGCAGAGCACAGAAGGCCCAGGTTGTCAGGACCTCACATTTCAGCCAGCCTAACCCGAACCCCTAATTTAGTGCCATTGGGGAAACAGACCTAGAGAGGGGAGGAGGCAGCCCAGGGTCCCAGCATATCTGTGGATGCTCTGGATGCCTGGCTGCCTGCCAGGATCCTGCACAGAAGGCCCTGAGGACCAACAAGTAGGAATCCACTGAGTCCATGCTGGGTCCAGATGGGCAAGCCAGAAGCTTCCCAGCCAGCACACCCACCCAGTGGCTCGGCTACCCCTTTGGGCCGGGTGTCCCAGTGGGCCCTGCTTTAAGGACACTAATTTGCTTTAAGGACACCTAACCCTTAAAAGAGAGAGACTGCTAATCTTTCCAGAAAAGAACTCACCAGTGTATTGGGACCAAGTGAGTGGTTGGCTAGTTGCCTCAGGCCCTTAGCATCTGAAGTTGGTAAAGGGATTGGGAGGAGTGGGCAGCAATCTTCTGGCCCTAAGGGTGGAGTCCAGGACTCCTTGGCCCGGTATTCGCTGTCCTTCGTGGCTCTCTCCCACTTTCTCAGCTAGACCACCCACGCACACAGTTGCTATACTCCAGCCTAGCTGAACTACTTGCAGTTGATTCCCCAAACTTGTGCTCTCTCTCCCTTCTAGGCCTTTGCAAATGCCATCTGCAGGACTCCACTACCCATACCTGCCTCCTGTTAGCCTGGCAAACTCTTACTCATCCTTTACATCTCGCCTGACCCATTCCTTCCTCCAGGAAGTCATCCCTGAGAATATTCTCCAGGCCAGGTTGGGGGCCTCCCCTGGATTCGCTGGCCCTGACTTACCCTCAGTACCTAATTGTTCAGAGCCCAGTCTCCCCAGCTGTAGCTGGGTTGGGTGGGCCAGGAGCAGAGCTCAGCCTCCAGCAGGTGCCCAAGGGGCAGGGGGGAGGCAGGTCTGGCAGCTCCCACCCTGTGGAGCCTGGCATGCAAAGGGTACTTAGAAAGCACTTGTCAAATGAATATTAATGTTTGGGCTCCACCCTTCTCTCCTCCCTTTGGAGCCTTCCACTGTTGCCCCTGCCTTTAACTCCGACCCCTCCAGCTGGAGGAGACCTTTCTCTCCTGATTCCCTAGAAAGCTCCATTTGACCCTCTGTCATGGCACATGTCAGTCAGCTGTGGACTGGGCTTATTCTTGCCCAGGCCCTGTTTATTCATTGCCATCTCCTTGAGCATCCAGTCATTCAGCAAACCTTGACCAAGCACCTGCTCTGTGCCTGACCCCGTGCTGGGTGCAGGGACCTAGATGAACAGGACGTGGTCCCTGCAAACAAATGCACACTCTTTCCCATAGTGGAAAGGCTGAGTGTAGGGGAGAGGTCGGGGCATGTGGGGGTAGGAGGAGGAAGGCTTCCCCAAGGAAGGGTGGGCCAGGAAGGGTGAGGAAGGACTCAGGGGCCAGCATTCAGTGCCTGGCAGGTGCCCAGTAAGTGTGAGCTAAACAACTGACCAGACTGGACCTGGAGGCGACAGGATTCTACCCGGGGGAACTGCAGGCAGGGCCAAGAGTGTGGGGAGACTTCCTGGAGGGAAGGAGTGTCTGGCTGAGCATGTGGGGACGTGCAGAATGGGGACAGCTTCATGTGCAAGGCTTACAGGAACCCAGCCCTGGACTGGGACTCTAAAATCAACAGGCGTGCCCCTCTAGAGCCACACCTGGCCCTCTCATCATCACACATATGGACTCCCACTGAAAGGTGCTTGGGGGGGCCTGGAAGAGAGCCTGCCTTGAAGAAGTGGCATCTCTTTGGCACTTGGCCTAGCTTCCTGGACCTCCCTGGGGCTGGAAGGGTCTGCCAGGGTCAGTATGTGCATCTCTCTGCCTCTATGCAGACTTGTACCCAGCCCTTTGGAGTAGCTTGGGGCGACTTCCTCACTGTCCACTTGGCAGCTGGTGGCCCAGGGCAGAACTTAGGTCCAGGTGTGGCACCCTTGGGGCTGGGGACCTGACCAGGATGACTTGCCCACTCAAGGAGCCCCTAGAAGCTGTCCACGTCTGTGCGACCTCACTGGCATCTTTCTAGCACTCTGGCAGATGTGCCAGACACTCTTCGTCCCTCTTCTATAAGTTGTGTACATTCCTCACAACAATCCTGGATCATAACTAAGGAAGACACTGAGTCTCAGACGGGAGGTGACTTTCAGGGTCTCACAGCAGGTTAAGAGTCAGAGCCAGGGTTGAAATCCCAAGTCTGCTGATGCCAACGCCTCTGCTCCAAGGCAGGGCAGGGGGTGTTGTATCCATTAGACAGGAGAGAAGACCAAGGCTCACTTGATAATTACCTGGCATTCACACAGGTTTTTACTCTTTATGAAGCTCTTGCCTATATATTATCTCATTTAATTCTCACAACAATCTGGTGAGGTAGGTATTAGCTCCACTCTACAGATGAGGAAACTGAGGCTTGCACAGGAAGTGACTCACCAAGGCTGTACTTCCTGTGAGTTAGGGCCCAAGTTCTCCCGATGCCTAGCCTCCTGTCCTCTGCGCCTTCTCCAGGCTGGCGCACCCCCTCCTCGCGATGCCAGTGGTGAAGGTGGGTGGAGGAAGCAGTGCGGGCTATCAGGAGGCACGACCCACCCTGCCCACGTGTGCCCCTGTGTCCCCGTGGAGGCCCGCCTTGCTCAGTGCCTCCTCTCCACAGCTCAGAGTATCCTCTTTGTCCTCTCTCTGGCTCATTACCCCAAGTTATTTTTCTTCATAGCGCTCATCGCTGCCTGACCTCACACCCTCCCTTTACGTGTGGGTGCTTTCTCTCGCCCTCAGCAGAACCTAAGCCCCTGACGGGTGAGACTTGATCTGCTGTGTTCACACCATTTCCCCGGTGGCTAGTGCAGTGCGTGGCGCCTCGGAAGCGCGCCACGCTTCAAGTCTTATCTCTGTGCCGCCCACTTCCTCCAGAAGGCCACTTTTCCAGCCCTTTCCAACTCCCCTTTTCTCAGCTTCTGTTTTGGGTAAATGTGAACACGCATTGCTGGGTCATAGAGCGTTCCATGTTGGGGCCTGCCTCTTTCTAACTCCCTCTGAGTCTGTCCTGGCACTTGCCCCCACCAGCGTCCCACTCTCCTCCCCTTCGCCTCCCACACCTTGTCTTCAGGGCCTCATCGCCTCCTCAGAGTCCCCCTGCCACCACCCTTACTCCGCTCCCTCTTCTAACACTCAACACTGTGTCTGCTCCTTATTTAAACCCCTTCCCACTCTGGTTCTTGGTAGAAGCAATGGCAGTAGCTACCATTTAATCACCTAACAGATGCCAAATGCACCTGACACACTTATTTTCCACTTATTCTTCCTAACAACCCTGTGAGGTGGGGAATATTCTCATTTTACAGTTGAGAAAACTGAAGCTGAGAGAGGCTAAGTGACTTGCCCAAGGTCACAGAGCCGTGCAGGGGCAGACATGGCCCAGGGCCCTTTCTCAGATTACGGGGATTAGAGATCAGACTGTGCCCCCTCAGAGGAAGCCCAAGAAACCCTGGTGTCATCAGCCCTGGGTACGGCCTCCCTGGTCACTCTGCTATCAGCTGTTGGGCAGGCAGGTGTTGGAACACACCCATCCCCACCCCCACCCTGAGCTGGGCCCTGGGACTGAGGGTTGTTTGGCCCACTGCTGTGGGCAGCTCTGCCTTAGCCCTCGCAGCAGGAGCTGGACTTGTGGGAACCTGTGGGTGGGGGTTCACATTCCTTGCACAGCCAGCCTACAGGAGGATGTCCCCACCAGACCTGTGGTGTGGTTTAGGGCAGAGCAGGCAGCCCTCCCCTAGCCGGGAGTGTGTTCCTGAAGTCTGGTTGTGGGCTGGCTTGTGTAGTGGGGCCAGCCCTCAGCAGCGTGGCATCAGGGAAATGATGAGGGACTCAGAGCCCAAATAGCTGCCTTGACATCCTGGCTCCCCTACATCCTGACCTCAGGCAAGTGGTTTCACCTTGCCTCAGTTTCCATCTCTGTGGAATGGGCTTGCCCATGCCTACCTTGTCTCCCTTCCCAGGGAGTGCTGTGGGACAGCAAAGGGAAGGGATTCCTTTCTGGGAGTAAGAGAGCTGCTCTGGGCCTCTCCAGCAGCTCCACTCCCTCTGCCCTCCCCAGATCTAGGAGCAGATGATCTGTGTAAATTAAATGGTACCCAGGAGCAGCTATTTGAATTGACTATTGGGAACTTTCCTTCAGAAGACTAGTGACGTTACTCTGTGGCCTGTCTTCTTTCCCTCCATGGAAAAAAGACGTCTGTAGGTAGTGGGTTCTGTTCTCATCACAGCTGGAGAAAATCATGCTCAGGCAGGGCGAGAGAGGCTCTCTCCCCCACCCCATCTCCAGTGTCCTCAGTGGTGGGGCAGGGGCCTTCCTGTCGGGCAGCTCCATCTGACTTGGGCATCCAGGCCTTCACCTGCCTCTGGTGCTCATGGGTGTGTGCATTCATGCAGTAAACCTCTATGCGCTCCACTTGGCGCCAGGCTCTGTGCACGGCTCTGGGCACACAGATGAATCAGGTACCAGCCCAGCACCCAGGAGTCACTGGCAGAGGAGGATGACCAAGTAAACAGATGCTGGCTGCAGTGGGACTGGTGCAGAGGGGTCGCAGAGGGTGCAGTGTGCCAAGGGAGGCTGCAGGAAGGGTGGCAAGTGAGCGGACCGGAGCTGAGACTTGGCTAGATGCTGTGGCTCTCTGCTGGCCCCACCTAGGATTTGGAAACAGACTGGTGTGAAGGTGGTGGCAATGGTGGCATCTGATCGCAGCATTGGCGTCCACGCCAACTTCTGCTGGACCCTCCCAGCCACAGCCCGGGCGGAGAAGGTGCTCACAGCTGGGTGGTGAGGGCTGGCAGCAGCCTAGGGATGCCAACCGAACCTTCAGGCACCTGTACCAGGGCTGTTGCAAGACGGCGACCCTCTAGGTGTATCCTTAGTTGGCCGAGGTAGCACAGGAGTCAGTGGCAGCACTGGGACTGGAACCCCAAGGCCTGCTGCCGCTCACTGAGCGGAATGCCCGCTCCTAGCCCGCCACTCGGAAGGAAAACAGGTCGTTCATTTTCCCCTGTCCCCTCCCAGCCTTCCCCCACTCTGTCGTGGGGAGAAGAGAGAAGAAACTTGGGGGGACCTGCAGCATAGAGACAGAATGCAGGCCTGGAATTTGGGCCTGAATTGAGTCCAACTCTGCCTCCCTCTGGCTGAGTGACCTTGGCCGTGTCACTTCCCTGAGCCTTCTTTGTCACCATCAAAATGGGAGTGACGATGCCAAACATGCAGGCCTGGTGAGGAATGAGAGGGCCTGTGGACGTGCTTTGGGGGCCCCAAGGCTTCACGGGTATGTGAGCAGATACCTGTCCCCCAGCCCCGCAGGGAGGGAGCCCGGGGGCCTGAGGAACTGCCCAGCAGAGACCTGCTCCTCCTCTTGCTCAGCAGACCTTTCCGAGTGGTCACTGTGGACCAGGCCTTGGCAGGCCACTGGGAACCCAGAGGTGGATCAGACCCAGGCCGTGCCCGGGGCACATGGCAGTGAGCCCTTGTGGTCTTGCCTGGGGTCACAGAGTGAGTGGAACCAAGGTTTGAACCTGAGTCTGACTCCTCTGCTGTACCAAGCCTCTTCCCTCTGATCCGTTAGACCAGCTAAAGGGGACAGGATTGGCCTGTCTGCCTGAGGGCCTGGCGTTATCTGTGTGCCTCCTAAAAGTCAAAGCAATTGTTAACTCCCAGCTGATGCAAGTTGTGTCCCTTTCTAAACTGCTGTGACCTTGTTGCTCTGCACATTTTGAAGAAATGCAAAGGCTTGAGTGTAAGCCTCCGAGCCCCTCCCCCTCTCCCACTCCCAGCACTAGGCCAGGGTGAAAGGTCGTGAGACCCTCAAGGACAAGATTGTGACTCAGTGCTGGGGCCTTGCAGAGTGGGTGATGTGAAGGATTGTTTGCCCAGCACGCACCGGGCACTCGGTGAAGATGTGTGAGCGAAGAGCATGCAGTTAGGGCTCAGCAGACATGGGCGTTTGGAGGGGCCCATCCTTTGGTCCAACTGCTAGGAGGAACGGGGTGTGGATTAGGGACTTCGCATGCTCGTCCCCAGTGCTGCCTCTCCTGCATCAGCAGGCTTTCTGGTCCCAGTGCTCATCAGCCACTGGAGTCCAGGGCATCATCCCAGGGCACAGCAACAGAGCCAATTAAATGGGCACGTCTTGTCCTAACTTCTAGGCTTGGCACTTGCTTGGTAGTGACCATAATTGTAGCCTCAGTGCCCCAGGCTGCCCGAAGCTCACTGGCCACTGGGTCCTCTGGGGAAGCAAAGGCTCCAACCTGATTCCTCTTTGGGCGCCAAGCTTTGGGCACTGAGATGAAGCTGAAAATGTAGATCCCTGTGAAGGTGGTGGTGGTAGTGGGGTGGAGGCAGGAGGGCTCGACTCCCTGGGGAAAGGTGTCAGCCCTGGGGACGAGGGGGTGGGGCAGCGATTGGGGGTGCTCAAAGTACACTTGGAGGAAAAAACATTGCACATGGGATGTTGAACCTCTGTCCTTGGCCTCACAGACACAAATAGCAAAGATTAAATATTTGTACTAGGTCCAGATAAAGAATAAGGACAGGAGTTTGATTGTGGTGGAGGGGAGGAAAGAAGTGGCAATTATGGAGAGCTCCCCCTGGCCTCTTTGGATACCTCATTTGGTCTCCAAATGACCCTATGGGGAGACACCATTCCCACTGGGTATATATTGAAACTGGGGCACAGGGAAGCATGTGAACAGCCCAGAATTACAAAGCTATTGGGTGGCAGGCCAGGATTTGAACCCAGGTCTGCCTGATTTTGTGGCCCAAGCTCCTCTCACACCTGGAAGGTACCTGTGGGATGTGGGTTGGTGTTGGGGACTCTAAGCCTGGAGGGATGGGTGGCAGCAGGCTGACACTCCCCTCTGCTGCAGGCACTGGCTCCAGCATCCTCTCCACCCTCCAGGATCTCTTGTCCATCACTTGGCTCAACAGGTCCAAGGTGGAAAAGCAGCTACAGGTCATCTCGGTGCTGCAGTGGGTCCTGACCTTCCTCGTGATGGGTAAGCCGGGGCTTCGAGGGCGAGGGCAGGCAGGGACCACCTCACCAGCAGAAGTTAGAGCAGGAGCTCTGCTTTGCAGGGCTGAGGGTTGAGAGTAGGGTCCCTGATCAAGTGTTCCACCCCTAGGCGTGCGTGAGGATTCAGATTCAGTGGGAGCTGGTGGTGTGGTTCCCATTTTATGCATAGGAAACCCAGGTCTCAGAGAAGGTAAGTAACGTGTCCAAAGTCACACAGATTTGAATCCAGGTCTATAGGGCCCCCAGAGCCCATGCTTGTCCCACGTGCCACCCCACCTACCAACAGCCATTTTCCAGCAGGTATGCTGCTTTGCCTTAGGGTGGTGTGGTGCCAGACTTGACCACAGACAAGCCCTTTGACCTTGCACGGGTTCCTTGAACTCTCTGAAAGTTAGTTTCCTTGTTTTGAATGTGAGGAAAATGCTGCCTACTTCACATGGCTTTTGTGGGGATTGAAGATAGGGAAGCACAGGGCCTGGTCATGGTGGGCCCCCATGATATGGGAAGTGCCCTCAGACCCCAATCCCAGCTCTCACCCACCCTTTGCTGAACAGTCCCCTTCCTGCAGCCTGTTTAATGCTTGCTGTCTTCTCTCTCTCAACACCTCACACGTCAGTGCTCTGGTTAGACTTGGATGGGGAAAAAATGACATCTTGATCTTCACCCATCTCGTCTGAAAATTAAGTATTTCCTTCTTTACCAATGTAACAGAGCACAGTAGTGTTAGCAGTTCCTGCTGACAGGTCCGGGTTGGTGCCCTGTTCCCTGGGTTGGTATCCAGACCAGGGTCAGGGTGTCGTGGATTGTGTGGGGGGAGGGAAGGCCCGGGCCTGGGCCCACCCCTGCTCTCCTAGCAGCCTCTTCTCTTCCCCAGGCCCAGATCAAGAATTGGCTGGGCCTGTGGCTTCCCCACCATGTCAGGGCAGACAGACGTGCTGCAGAGCATCATAGAGTACATTCCAGGGCTGTGGGCGGCCCACTCCTCAGGACTGTCCAGGCTGATGGGGATTACCGGGAGTTACTGTGTGCTGAGCAGCCGTCCATCCTTCCAGTAGACCTGGGGGCCTCTGAGACCACATTCTAGGGCAGCTTGGTGCTGCCCCTCCTCCCTTTGCAGGGCAGAGGTGTGGGCCAGGGGTGCTATTTATCCAGCCCCCACAGCGTGCCAGGCCCTGGACATGGCTTTCCTTGACTTCCTGCTTCCCGGGTGAGGGAATGGAAACTCGCGGAGGCTCAGGGACTCTGAGGCTGTGCAGCTTGTTCAGCGGCAGAGCTGAGAACTGAGCAGGAGCCCAGAGCACTCAGCAGGGAGCCCGCCTTGCCGGGGGAGCCCAGAATTAGTGGACCTGGTCTGAAACCGCCAGTCTTCACCTTTAGACCCGAGAGTGGGCTCTAGGGGAGCCCCTAAGATGAACTTCTACAATTGGGTGCAAAATTATAGGTGAGAGTATGCGCACATTTTTCTGGAGTGAAGGGCCGTTGCTGTCCTCAGATTCTTGCAGGGACATATGGCCTCAAAAAGATAAACGCTGGTCTGGGGAACAGAGCAAAGTAAACTGGCTCCCTCCGGGCTCACACCCCCAGCTTGGCCTGCATTCAGCCACTTATGAGAATCCTGGAGTAGAGAGCACAGTGTGACCCCCTCCATTGTCAGGTAGGAAGCAGTGGGGGCAGAGCCTTGCCCAGAATCACGTGAGAAGGACGTAGTGGGACCAGGACAAGACCCCATGGACCCGAGCCTCCCAGACCCCTGCCTAGTCTGCTGCGCCAGCTCCCTGAGTCACCATTTCACTGAGGAAGCACCACTCTCCCTGTCTTAGGGGTCGGAGCTTGGTTGTCCGGGAGCTGAGCAGCTGGTAGAACCGCAACCCATGCAGCAAATGGCAGGGTCTGGCCCCGAGCTGTAGGTTAAGCATCACTCAAGCCCAACCACAGCCCAGAAACTGGCCCAGCGTCTTCCCAACGCCCTTGCATAGGGGGAGCCAAGCCTGGTTGGGCCAGCAGATCTGCTGTGCTGCTGCTAATTGCCCTGAGCAGCCCCAGCCACTCCCTCCCACCGCCACCCAAATCGGCTGTCGGGGGCTTGCCTGGTGTTGCAGAGGCTGCTGTGGCCCAATCGGCCTCCCCCTGGAACAGAGTGACCCTTCACCATTTTTGTGCATGGGCCCCTCTGGCATTCTGGTAAAGGCTATAAACCTTTCTCAGTGTTTTCAAATGTGTAATAAAAAGTACATTGGATTCCAAAAGAAACCAATGGTATTGACATATAAATATGCACACATTAAGTAATTGAGTTAGATATGTAGTAACACATGTGCTTTCTTATTATTACATTAAATAAAAGGATCCAGCAGCAGGCGTAGTCATTATTATAATTCTTAAGTCGTGATGAGAACAAGTGATTTTTCAAGCTATCTGCAGCTGCTCTAAGTGTGATGTGAAAACACCTTTGCTTTCTGTCGGTGTCCCGTCAGCAGGTACTGCTCTACTGCTGTGCTCCGTTACATTTGTAAAGGAAGGAGATACTAATGAATTTCCAGAAGAGGTGGGTGAAGATTAAGATGTTTTTTTCCCCCGTCCGAGTCCACGGATCTCCAGATTGGACACTTATCTGTGTGTTAAGTCCTCTTCACACGTCATCTCCTGTAACCTTCCCAACACCCTGCAGGGAAATGGAGGCTCAGGGATGGGTGTTGCAGGGAGAGGCAGGGCCAAGGCCTCCTGGGAGAGCGCATCCATGCTCTTCACCGGCCCGCGGCTGCCTCCCTGCCACCGAGCGAGCCACAGGCCGCCCTGTCAACGGGCCGCGGGGACCAGAGCTTTGAATCACGAGCTTCACCCATGATGTGTGGGGAGGGAGTGATCGTGAAGGTGGTCCTGAGCTTCCCACATGGGGAGCCAGCCGCATCTTTGAGCAGCTGTTTACATCTCATGGACCCAGTGACAGTAGTTCCTGCTGCAGCCCCACGAGGGTGGAGCAGGAGCCCGTTGTTCAGAGGCCCGGGATTAGACTCTGAGAAAGGACGACCGTTTGATGGGTTTAGTTTGTTTTTTGGCTCAATACACCTTTCTTGTGTTGGAGCTGGAGAGGTTAATCTGACCCAGCCCAGCTCCCAAGGAGCTCAGGGCCTGAGGGCTCTGCTGGAAGGACTCTCATGGGGGAGGCTGTAATGCTGAGACAGACAGTGGGGGCTGTGAGGGAGACTGTGGACACAAGAGGGGTAGGAGGAGTGGCCTCCCAGCTGAGTAAGTCCCAGACCAGAATGCGGTCTCCGGACTCTCAGCCTGTTCTCCTTTCCTCCATCCAGGCTGCTTAGCCACAGAGTGAGGGCAGTGAGTGGGGAGTCCCACCTTCCCAGAGAGCCCAGACATCTAGGCAGGGGGGCCTGGGGCTCAGTCTGCTCTGGTCGCTCTACCCATCAAGGAGGTTAGGAGTTTGATGGCAGCTAGGTTTCCGGGCTGCTCAGCCCCGAGCCTGAACCTTGGTGCCCTGCCAGGCCCACCTGGAGCATCCACCAGCATCTGAAGGAGCTTGGAAACCTGTGGAGTCTAGGGGGCTAGTGGGGCCTTTTTTCCAGGCCGAAGAAAGGGGACCAGAGGCAGACTGCTCAACAGTGTGAGTGACTTTGTAAGTGGCCTTAACTTAGACGTAGCCATTCACCCAGTTGCCTCAAGTACTTTACAGTTTGCCTTTAACAGGGTTTCATAGGCTGCAAATGCTTCTAGAGACTCGTCTTCCCTATCTGTGATGTCACACTCTAAGCTGGTCCTGAAAAACTGGACACCTGGTCACTCTCTGTTCCCCGCCCCTCTCAAGATACTTGTGCCATTTTTAGCTCCCTTGGGAGAGACTAGAACAGGACTGGATTGTGGATGACAAGCCACCACCATTTTGCTGTCCTTAGGCTCAGGGAGAGTCCCTCCCCTGTCCCTTGGGAAACCAGAGGAGGCTGGTGGGAAGAAGAGGCGTGGAATCCGGAGCCAGGCAGTCCTAGAGCACCCGTGACCAGCGCAGTGCCCAGCAGAGAGTGGGCGCACAGCAGGGGTTGGCTTCCCTCCCTGGGCAGTGGAGAGGGTGCTAGATGGAGGCCACACTTCTACCAGGCATGCGTACCTGCTGCCCCTGTGCTAGTGCCAAGGGGCAAAGAAGATGTGGCCCCCTAGTGTGGAGAGTTCAGAGGTGAGAGAGCCACGTGGAAGGATAGTTCGATGTTGGAGAACAGTTCTGGGAGAGGTGAGGTCTGAGCTCGGCCTTGAAGGCTGTGCAGAAATTGGATAGGTAAGACACCCTGATGAGGGCATCGAGGGGGAGTCACGAGGTAAAGCAGGCTTGGCACGGCATTCCCTTTCTGTGCCCAGAACAAAATGACCACATGGAAGCTGGCCCCAGGGAGTCTTCTGAGAGTCCTGCTGGGGTTTTTTAGAGGGTGCTGATGAGCTCTGGGCTTTGGCATGGGCCTGCCTGGTGCTCTGTTGTGTTGGAAGGGGCCAGCCCTCCTCCTGGGGTGGGAATCCCCCTGTCTCAGGTCCCTCCAGTGGCAGAATGGGGGCTTCTAATGTTTGGTGAATTTCTAAAGCCTGGGACAGGTTATGGACTTAATAATCAGACTTGGGTTTGAATCCTGGCCCTGCCACTGCCCTGCGGGGTGACCTTGGGGACATTGCCTCCCCCAGAGCCCCAGTGTCCTCATCTCTAAGATGGAGTAGAAGTCCCCCTGCCACTCATTTGAGACCGTGGCTCAGCCCAAGTCCTGAGATGTGGGGCAGTTGGTAGGTCGTCCCCTTGTCCACAGGAACTGTGCCGGGCACTGGGGTGGGGAGAACATGTGGGGAAGGGCCGGAAAGACCAGTTCGGAAGACAGCTGGTCCTGTCCAGACAACAGGGAGCCCACATGCCCCTCGGCGCCAGGACAGCCCCTCAGCATGAAGGAGCTGAGGCTGTGGTCCCCAGGAGCCCGCTCCTCCCCAGGCTGGGGCTGGGGGCACCCTGCCCACTGCCCCGGCTGTACCTAGCTTAGTGCCACAGTAAACGCTCACTCAGTCACTCGGTGAGCCTTTGCCCATAGGGGAGACTGAGGCCCACCCAGGAAGGACGGGGCCTGACCTTTGGCCCTCTGCCTCCCCTCCAGGAGTGGCCTGCAGTGTCATCCTCCTATACACGTTCTGCACCGATTGCTGGCTCATCGCGGTGCTCTACTTCACCTGGCTGGTGTTTGACTGGAACACGCCCAAGAAAGGTAAGAGCACAGGTGCCCTTGCCCCACCCCCTCGCCCTTGGACACTCCCTCCTGTGCAAGCTGCCCTTGTGTTACCAGCTGCTGAGTGAAGAGCACTGGGCTAGGCCAGGGTGTGGTTGTGGGTGGGGGGTTCAAAGCTCCTCACCGGGCACCGTCCTGTCCTCGTAGGAACTCACACTCAGTCAAGGGTTTGCAGAACGTGAGGGAACGAGCGTGGAAAGGGGCCCAATGGGAAGGGGGAAGATACTGTCGAGGGTGATAGTCACCTAACTCAGGGCTCACACTGGCTCTGTCTTGTCTCCCTCGCCCAAATGTTGCCTGCCTCTACTCCCGCTCCTTCCCAACACTGTATTTTGTTCCCTGGAAGGTGGCAGGAGGTCACAGTGGGTCCGAAACTGGGCTATGTGGCGCTACTTTCGAGACTACTTTCCCATCCAGGTAAAGGCTTGTGGGTGTTATCTTGGGAGGGTGGGAATGGATGGGAAATCTGAACTCAGGCCTTAACACCCCCATCCGCAGTGACCATGTGTGCTGAGTTGAATCATGTGATGCCTCTCACCGTTCCTACTCTGCCCCACTTTATGCAGGATTTGAGGCAATTTAGGATACATATAATGCCGTACAAGGTAAAAAGAAAAATCAAAATTTAGGGTGAAAAAATACTAGTATTTCAGCCACAAGGGTCAGTAAAGTTGCAGTGGTTGAGCATCATGGTCAGTTCTGAGCTTCCTGGCAGCCAAGGCAAAAAGGGAAACAATAGTTGTTGGTTCTTGCTTTGGGAAAGGAAGAAGCTTGCTAGTTCCTTAGGAAAACAAGACTTGTTCTAGCATTTGGATCTAGAAGATGTTTCAGACGCTGAGATCCTGAGTGATGTAAGGAGCAGGTATAATAGATGTTATGGCCATTGCTTGTCTGCCTTTCAGTGAATATTAAAGGCATAACTTAAAATGGAGGTGATTTATCAAGAGCAATACTAAGGCAGTCCCAGTCCATTTGGCCTGAACCAAGGATAGAACTTAAAGCAATAGATATGAGGGGCTTTCTTTCTTTCTGAAGCTCTTGCAGAAATATCACTTCTCTCAGCCAATTGTGGATGGGTTACTGGGGGTCAGGGCCATGGGAAATAGGGCCCAGGAAATTTGATGTGCAGTGAAAGAAGAGTGAGACCCAAGTTGCTGAAGTGCTTGGGGATGGCTTCTGGAGGAGATGCTCCCAGAACTCCGTCTTAAAGATAAGTAGCACTGAAGAGGCAGGGAAAACAATGAGAGTAGAGGCACCTGAGTTTGAGAAGAAGCCCGGCATGTGGGGAAGTGGTGAGGAGGTGGAGTGGAGAGGGAGGATCTTTCTTTATCGGGAGCCTTCCAGGAGCCAGCACCTTTCCCCACAGAGTCTCCTTTAACCCTCATGGCACCCCTGTAAGGCAGGTATTCACTTTATGCTCTTTTTACAGAAGAGGAAACTGAGAGTCAGAGAGTAGCAAAGCTGAATGAGGCTAGTTAGGGGCTGAGCCAAGATTCCAGTTACTGTCTTGCCTCAAAGCCTGGGCTCCCACCGCAGCGCACAGTCTCTCTGTGCAGCAGAGCTGTGGGAAGTCAGCTTGGGCAGATACTCAGGCTTCCGTCAGCCTTGGAGGGCAGAGGCAGGAAAAGTTCACTATGACCCTGGGTGAGGCATTGTCCCTTCCAGGGTGCAGTCTTCCCATATGAAGCAAGTTTAGATCAAGTTGGTCTCTGGGTTTCCTTCGTGCTGCACCACTGGCTGCTCTGGGACCCCCACACTGGTCTTCGGAGCACCCGTCTTCCCTGGGGACAACCTCGAGGTCCTGACAGAGGAAACGGTGACTTGGTCTGGCTTTCAGTCTCGTTTCTGTCTGGCCCCTTGCCTGTGGTCTACAAGCTAGCTTGGCAAAGCACAGGCGGCTGGGCCCTGGTGCACATGGGTGATGCTGGTGGATTGTGGATAACTGGCAGAATCCTGAAGGTTTTCCCTACTGGGAAAAGACCTGTCTGGCTAGCTCACTGAGCACCCCAGCCCTGGCACACCCTTGCTGCTGAGGCAACCCAGCAGGAGGCAGTGGGGTCTGAAGAGCGGAGGCAGCGTGTGTGAGCATGAAGTTTTTGTGCATGATGTGCGGTGGTGTATGTTTGCTGTTGTGAGTCAGCAACTGAGACATCCTGGTGTGCTGCCTGGGGGAGGTGGCCGGGTAACCCTGCATTCCTCCACTGCACTCAGTATTGTGGGGGTGGCCCCAGGGCTGGCTCCCTCTGCCCACCCCAGCCTGAGCCCAGTTTTCCCAGGACCTTTGGGGTCAGGGTTCCTGCTCCTCCCTTTCCCTGACCCCATCTCTCCAGCTGCAAGGAATGCAGGGCTCTTGTTGCTGGGAGGATGTTGCATCAGAGGACTCAGCTCTCTCATTTTGGAGATGAGGAAACTGAGTCCCAAAGAAAGCAAGGACTGGTCTAGGTTGCACAGCGAGTCCTTGCCAGCGTTAGCACTAGAATCCGGACTTCCTGAATCTGGGCCTCAGGTTCTTTCCCACTGAATTCCTACTGTCTGTTCCTCCGGAAGAGATTCAGCCCCGATTTCCACATTGCACTGAGGCCCCCTCCTGGGTCTCCCCATCTCTGCTTTGCTGTTGGAGACTAGGGTTGAGCTCCTGCTCTGTCACTCCATTCACTGACCTCCGTAGCTGCTCCCTGTGCAGAACTGGGCTCTGCTGGGCATGGGGACACAGCAGAGTCAGCCCTGGTCCCTGCTCTCAGGTGGGCTCACCACCTAGTGGGTCCTGCTAGACTTGGTCACCTTCTGCCCGTGGGACCACAGGCGCCTTCTTTAGCTCGCTGAGCTTCACTTGCTTCATCTGCAAAATGGAGCTGTTCACGTGATAAAAAGTGGCAAATTATGGTTGAGTGTGAGGGATTATGGATTCTGTTCTCTCTACTGGGGCCCTTACCTCAGGGGCCAGGCCCCGGGGTTCAGAGTGGCCTGCCCTTCAGGAAGCTTCCTCGAGGCCGATAGCCCCCTCCACCCAGAATAGGATGACCTGGTGACCGTTGGTCAGAGTTGTGACAGGCAGGTGCCCTTCCAAAGAACCAAAACAAAACCCCGTGTCCCTTATCACACCTCTGTTCCAAGAAGTCAGCTGAGAGTTGGAGCCATAGGGCACGTGCGAGCTGGCCCTGTGATGGCTCCTGGGCACTAGGACCACAGCCAAGCTGGGCCTGAGGCAGGCCGGGGCACTGAGCCTCAACGTGGGCTGTGCTCTTGCCTGCTGGTGACCTGGGCCAAGCCCCTGCCCCTCGGGGTCTCAGGCCTCCTCCTCTTGAGGGAGGGTTTGGCCTTGGTGACCTGACATCAGGGCTGACGCTCTGTGGAGTTGTGTGTGACCTGTCCCCCACCCCCTTTTCCCAGCCTCTTGCTAATGGTTGTGTAATGAGGACCTCCAGCTGTACCCACCCCCCTGCCGCTCCGCACTCACTTCTGGGTGACACTCTTTGCTGTCTGCCACCAGAGCAGCTCAGCTGATGCAAAGAGCATCCTTCTCCCAGCAGACGGGGGGGGGCTCATGTGTTAGCATCAGCCATGGGGACCACTAGCTACCTGGAAGAGGAGTGGGCGGTGTTCCGGTCACCTCTCCCTGAGCTCTAGGCAGGATCTTTCAAGAGGAGACTAAGAAAGACTTGCTGAGCTTAGAGTCAGTTGTCTGTCCATCTGCCTCATTTCACAGATGAGCCTGAGGCCCAGAGAGGAGAGACTGTCCCAAGGTCACAACGCAAGTCAGTAGCGGGGCTGATAGGAACCGAGGCTGCCTGCTTCGGAGCTCATGCTCTCTCTCCTGCGGTCCTCTGCCACCGTGCCCTGCTGTGTAAGCTTAGACAAGTCTCTGGTCTTCTCTGGACCTGAGTTTCTTGCTCTATATGGTGCCAGAGTGGGACAAGTCTGTCTGAACACCTTTCCTGCCCTCCTTGAGGCAGGGTGGGAACAGTGACTTGCCAGGGTTGTGTCCCAGGCTCGTGTTAGCCAGCAGGCCTGGCCTGGCACCCTCTTGTGCTGAGACTTTGCCATGGAAAACAGGAGACATGAAAGCAGGCATGTCAACAGAGCCTGCATCAGCAGTGTCCTTCCTCCTGTCTCCGAAACGGACACTCTCTCCAGCCCTGGGGGAGGGGAGTGTGGCATGAAGACAGTTCAAAACTGTGTCAGGTGCCTGCATTCTTCTGGGTACCACACTGAGGGCCATTAACCTGCACTGTGCCCCAAGGCTCCTCATTTAACCAGAGGTCCCACCAGACAGAGACTTGATGGAGGGAGGAAATGATTTAAAGAGCCAGCTAGGTTTCCGCCGGGTGACACATCCCAGGCCCAGGGACAAGCACAGGTAGGTGGCCTAGTCTAGAGGTGGAAGATGATGCTCTGTGATCTATGGGGAAGCAGCATCTCCTTCCTCTAGGCCTCAGTCTCCACCTCGTAATCAAAGGAATAGCCGAGATCAGGGCTCTTCCAGCCCGTTCTGTGCTGTGGGCTGGCAGGCCCAGCCATCAGCTCAGGAGCGGGTTTCCAGTCTGGTACTGGCTCAGCTCTTCCCTCAATGCCTTTTCCTGGGGAACTGGCACAAGGTGTGTCTTCATTCCGGCTTTACTGAGAGCTACCGTGGGGGGCAGACCTGCTCTTTAGGAGGCAAAAACCTCAGCACAGCTGCCTTGCAAAGCTTGTGTACAGGTGGGCTCCTTTCGGCCCCCTCACTGCCCCACCCCCCGCCCCACTAGCCAGCATTAGGCCGCTGCTGTTCCCCGTTTATGTCGTCGGCTGCTAGGAGTCGGGAGGGTTTTTGAGCAGCTTTAATCTGCTTGCCAAAGGCAACGTGGGAGAAAGAGTAGAATGTCCCAAGCAACAGGTTAAAACTCAGGGTCTTCTCACACTTACATACCGGCAGTCACAGAGCTGGGAGGGGTGGCAGCCACTCGAGGTTCCATCCCCCTGGGGGCCTGAAGATTCAGATTTCAGTTTCCCCGAGGCCAGCCACTGGCACCCCCTCCCCCAAAACTGAGCACAAGGTCCCTCCCTCAGCCAGGAGTTTCCCAAATCCGGAGTCATGGAGAACCTGGGCTCTTGATACTGTGCCAATGCCAGCAGCTCTGCCTCGAGCTGGCACTGGTGCGGGGAAGTGGGCACCTTCCAGCACTGCAGGTGGGAATGTCATTAGTGTCACCTTTCTAGAAGCAGAGCAGCCCCGTTCGTTCCCTTTGACCCAGGAATTGTATTTCTAGAAGTTTGTCTCAAGAAAATAGTCAGATATGTGGACAAAAACAAGGTATTAGGGAAGGATTATTTCTGAGGGAAATTCGAGAAGCTTTTTAAAGGTCCATCAATCAGGGTTTGATGACAATTCTGTGACATTTGGTGTAGCTGTGTGAGAGAAAAAAACAACCATGAGAAGACATGTTACTGAGGGATTTTGATAAGAGAAAGTAGCTCTGACATGCTTGGTAGTTATATAGAAATGATATCAACTCTAGCACCTCAATTTTGTGATTTTTAAAAAAGAGCATGTGTCTATTTGAATAGAAAAAGGGCTCAGTCCATCAGTGGTTTGTCTAGATGGAGATATGACAGGTGCTTCTGATTCTCTTTTTACTTTCCTATATTTTTAAAATTCTCTATGATTATTCATTATTTTTCTAATTTAAAAATGATGTTTTCTCAACAAAATAACCTTGCTCTCCATCCCTCTCAGCACCCTCACCCCCATCGTGTTCCATAATGCTGGGTAGGTGCCTCTCATTGCCCAGAACTTAGGGAAACTTTGCACCACCCGCCCTACCCTCCAGGCCACGGGCCCCAGGGCAGGGGGTGGGCCCTGAGGAAGCCAATGGCTGTTGAGAGCATCCCAGGACAGCTCTGTTGATAGTAGCGCAGGTCAGCTGCCCTCCCCGCCCCCACTGTGACTGCCGCGTGTCCTTGTCCTTCCTGCATCAGAGCCCAGGCTGAGCCTGGCTGCCTAAAAGGAAGTTTCCATTCAGGTCAGCTGCACTGTCCCTTCTCTGGCCAAACTAAGGGACTTGGACTTTACCCCAATAAAGAGGGCTGGATATCCCTCCTTATCTGAGAGTGACAGGGGTTGGATTTGGGGTTTAGAACAGTCTCTCTGGCTATGGTGAGGAGGGCGGCCCAGAGGGAGGGAAGGCAGGAGGCTGGCAGAGTGCACAGGAAGACCTGGTGTGTTTGGCTAGAGAAACAAGGAGAGCGAGAGAAGGTTTCCACCCCTTTCCCAAGTGACGACTGCCGAGCACCGGCACTGTGGCTCAGCAGTGAGAGTCTAGGGTCGGGCATGGAGAGCCACTGCAGTCCTTTGGGCCCAGGACCCCCAGGGGCATGACACCCAGTCCCGCCCCCACCCTTTGGGCGTGCCCCAGTGCCCCTCTCCTGGCCGGTTCCTCTGACCCGAGGTTCTCCCTGCAGCTGGTGAAGACGCACAACCTGCTGCCCAGCAGGAACTACATCTTTGGGTACCACCCTCATGGCATCATGGGCCTGGGCGCCTTCTGCAACTTCAGCACGGAGGCCACGGAAGTGAGCAGGAAGTTCCCCGGCATAAGGCCCCACCTGGCCACGCTGGCCGGCAACTTCCGGATGCCGCTGCTGAGGGAGTACCTGATGTCCGGAGGTGAGGACCCACCTCTGCTGCCCCACGGGCCCCAGTGTCGAGGCCTGAGCCTCTCCGTTGAGCAGAGTGATTAAGAGGCCAGGAGGCCAACACCCGTGCCCTGGCGGCCGGTCCTGTGCTGAGAGCTGCGGCCTGCTGCGGGCGCGGTGGGTCAGGGCCAAGCAGGAGGGCTTTTTGTACGGTCTTCAGGATTCAACCTGGATAACGTCTTTCCCAGGAAGCCTTCTCTGACCCCTCTTCTGGGCACCCCAGCCCCTGTGCTGCCCTCTGCACAACCTGATCATTGTCATTGGCTCTGTAGTTATCCACGCACCCATGACCCTCACGCCCTGGTTCACGCCAGGTCCCCAGCACCTGGCACTAGCCTGGCAGAGTTAGGACCTCAGGGAATGTTTGCCAAATGAATGATTTCGCTAAACGACCTTGTATCATTACCCCCATTTTATAGATAAGCCGAAGCTCAGGAAAAGGAATCGCTGATGCAGGGCTGCATAATTCAGTGGCTGGGTTAGGTCTGGGGCTCAAGTCCAGGGCTCTTTCTGTTTATACTTAACTGTGTGCAGGGGTAGGGAGTGCATCTGTGGGCAGTCTGACTGTGTGTCCCCTCCCCCCAGGCATCTGCCCTGTGAACCGGGACACCATAGACTACTTGCTGTCAAAGAATGGGACTGGCAATGCCATCATCATCGTCGTGGGGGGCGCGGCCGAGTCCCTGAGCTCCATGCCCGGCAAGAATGCGGTCACCCTGCGCAACCGCAAGGGCTTTGTGAAACTGGCCCTGCACCATGGGTAGGTGCCTCCCTACACACACACATGTGCACACATACAT
Organism: Tapirus indicus; assembly: GCA_031878705.1. Taxonomy (NCBI): domain Eukaryota; kingdom Metazoa; phylum Chordata; class Mammalia; order Perissodactyla; family Tapiridae; genus Tapirus; species Tapirus indicus. Next base: position 30,561,921 of record CM062924.1, read on the forward strand.
GTACGTGCCCATACAACCCTCCAAAGCTCTGCTTGGCCCCGGGCAGCTCCTCGGCTCCTGGAGGCAAGGCCTAGACCCCAGGAAGACATAGAAGGGAGTTTGCCACCCTGTGGGGAGAGGAGGTTGGAGCCCAGAGGTTCAGGCCAAGTTTGTCCAAGTGTAGCCTGGGTGTCTGAGTGGGGCAAAGATGCAGCCTGTGTCCCCAGGGCCCTTGCAGGTGGGCTAAGAGGCCAGGTTCATATAAGGGACTATGCTCTGGGGCCAAAATGTGTCATGCTGCTAGGAGAGCAAGAGGCCAAGAAGGAGGATGGCTGGAAAAATCAGGGAAGGCTTCCTGAAGGGGTGACACTGAGGACAGGCAGAGAGGAGCTGGGCAGCTTGGATTTCTGTGACCTTTTCTAGAAAACCAGAGGCACATTCTCTGTAGCCACCTGTGCAGCACGTTTCATTTGGCAGAGTATGGTCACTTCTACGGACCCCTTTGAATCCCCAGCAGGTGATTCTGCAGGTGATGACATCCACATTCTCCATTTGAGAAAACTAATCAGGCTAAGTGACCTGGGCAGGGCCACGTTGTAAAATGCAGAACCAAGCTCTTTGGACTCTGAGTCCACTGTTTCCTCCCATATCTGGGCGACCCCAGGAGGAGGGCTCGGGGGTGATGGCCTCCAGCAGTCATGTAGCTGGGGTGGGAGGAGGTGCAGCCTGCAGTCACACACAAGTTAGGCGTGGTGCTCAGCACGCCAGCAAGGCTCCACCCAGCCCTTCTCTCTGTCTCCTCAGGACCTTACCTCAGGCTTCAGAAGAGGCTGCTCTTCAGGGCCCCGCCCTGTGCCAGGCCCTGGGGACACAACCAAATCAGACCCAGTCCCTGCCTTCATGGTGGGGAAGCGGGGAGGGACAGACGGCGACAATACGGTGTGCTGAGGGCTGTGACACAGGGCTGAGAGAGACCTGGGCTGGGGATGGGACAAGGAGAACTTCCCAGCAGAGGCAGGTCCCAAAGGATGAGAGCAAACAGGAGTTCTAGAATAGGGCCCTCAGCCTTCCCTTTGCCTCGTGGTCCCAAAGCCCAAACATGCTCCCCAGTCTCTAATGGAGACAGAGGGCCCATCCGAGTCTGTAGTGAGGGGGCTTGTGGTTTGAGATCCCCCGAGTGATTCTGCTATACCCCTGGGGGAGGGGAGCTTGGCTGATGTCCAGGGCCTCGAGGGCTGGCAGGAGGAACTGAAGCCAGTGATTGGAGGGTGACAGATCCTGGTTTCTCCCTTCCAGAGCCGACCTGGTTCCCACCTACTCCTTCGGGGAGAATGAGGTATACAAGCAGGTGATCTTTGAGGAGGGCTCCTGGGGCCGATGGGTCCAGAAGAAGTTCCAGAAGTACATCGGCTTTGCCCCATGCATTTTCCACGGCCAAGGCCTCTTCTCCTCCGACACCTGGGGCCTGATGCCCTATCCCAAGCCCATCACGACCGTCGGTGAGCCTCCCTGCCTGCAGACTCTTCTGGGTGCCACACAGCTACTTAGTGGTGGAGTTAGGATTCAGATCCAGGCCACCTGGCTCTGATGTCCATGCTCTAAACCATGAGGACGTGTTTGGGTGCTGGTGGGAATGATTGGGGGCGGGGCGTGGGGGGTAGTTCCATTACCCTGAGCCCAGCTGTGCTAGGCGAGAAAACAAGACCCAGCAGTTCTGTGTTTGCAGAGCAGTCTATCAGGGAAGACCCCCTTACAGCAAAGACCAGCGGGTATGAGGGGAGTGTGCAGGGGACTCGGGGGGGTCATAGTGGACCCCAGGGAGGAGGTGACTCTTACATTGTTAGCTGAATAGGAATTATCCATCAGAAGAGAGAAGGAACAGAGTTTTTATCAAAAACAATAGCCTAAGTGAAGTTCCAGCAGCAAAAAATATCAACATGAGTAGAGCATAGGCCTGTGAGGAGTGTAGCAAAAAATTGGCCCTCAGCTGTGCTGTTTTGTGTTTATTTGGGACAGTTTAGAGGATTCCAAAGAATTGTGTCTTGAAGGGGGTGTGTGTGTGTGTGATTCACAAGCTAGAGATTACGCAGGAGCGTGTGGGTCACAAGCCATGGATTTTAGGGGCCAAAGCTCACATAGACACTTCGGGTTATCAGGGCCAGGGTTTCTGCTTTGTACTTATACACAGAGACTTCCTGCATTTTAGGTCACGTGACCCAGACTCCCTCTTGACTCGTTTTACACAAATCCCATACTAGGTCTGATCTCTGTGAGGCAGCAGGGACATTTCCATGCACAGGTGTGGCTGGAGAGGGTGGGTCCTGTGGGCCGCATGAAGGAGTTTGCTCTTCACCTGAAGAATGGAAAGCTACTTGAGGTTTTTAGGGAGGGGAGGTTCAGGTTTGCATTTTAAAGTGATCCTTGGGGCTGCTGGATAGAAAATGGGTTAGAAGGGGCAACAGTGGAAGCAACAAGACCAGTCCAGAGGCTTTTGTGGTAGCGGGTGTCTTGGACCGAGGGAATGGCAATGGAGATGGAAAAGAAGTGCATGAACTTGGGAGAAATTTCAGAAATGTCTTTGACAGGACTTCAGGATGAGTTGGTATGGAGGTAAAGCAGGATAAGAAAATAAAAGAATGCATGGATGGATGAATTTTGGTCTCCTCTGCCCTCTCCCACCCTGACTACATTTTTCAAAGCATGTCACATTATTTCACAGAACCTCAGCAAAGTCCTATAAGGAAGGATGCCCATGTGACAGATGAGGAAACTGAGGCTCAGAGAGGCAAAGTGACTTGCCCAGAGCAGGGCCAAAGCACAGCCATTACTTGGTCCCATAATTCTCACAGGAGCTGCCAGCTGACTGCAGTGGGGGCAGCCAGTCTTCATCCCACCTGCTGCTTAGTGGCTGTGTGGCCTTGGGCAGGGCCTGTGTGCTCCTGGGCCTCGGTCTTCTCATCTGTAAAAGGGACAACCTGAGATGGAGCACATTTCAGCACAGTTCCTGGCACATGGTTGGCACGTAGCACAGGGCCATTGCCATCAACATCATGGTGGACGCCCAGGGAGGGTGGGCTGAGTGGATTGACTAACCAGAACCCTCTGCCCCATCCCTGCAGTGGGTGAGCCCATCACTATCCCCAAGCTGGAGCATCCAACCCAGCAGGACATTGACCTGTACCACGCCGTGTACATGGAGGCCCTGGTGAAGCTCTTCGACAGGCACAAGACCAAGTTCGGCCTCCCGGAGACTGAGGTCCTGGAGGTGAACTGAGCCAGCCCTCAGGGACCAGCTGCAAATCATTTTCTACCAAGTTCTCGAGCGCTTTTTGTTCTGTAAATTTGGAAGCGTCATGGGTGTCTGTGGGTTATTTAAAAAAAATTATAATAATTTTGTTAAACCATTATAATGTTAGGTCTTTTTTAAGAAGGAAAAAGTGAATATCGAACACTCTTTCACTTCCAGTTGTCCTGTTCTAGGTGGTGGCTAACACATCTGGTCCTTTATGGTTTCTCAGCCAACCCCTCCACTTCCCTTCCCAAAATTGCAGAAAAAGCTTGGTCCTGTTAACTGGGGAAGAAGGACCACCATTAGTGACTCAGGCCAGTTAGATTATTTGCTCTTTGCCCCTGTGGGATGAGGGGCAGAACTAGTCCCCACCCTTGACTGCTGGACTAGTTCCACTTACCAAGGGGAAGACTCGGGGGGCACAGCTGTCCCATTTTGAAGAGTGCGGTGATGAGCAGCAGGAATGCTCCAGCTTCTTCTCCTGTCACCACCCCCTCTACCGCCCATCTTTCAGACCTGAGCTCTGGACTGGCCTCTAGAGCAGGAATGGGAGTGTCAGTGATCCTGTGTCGGGGAGCAGAGCTGTCTCAGATGCACCATCTCTTGGACTATCCAGCCACCACGTTCTGGTTGGAGTGACCGATTTTCGTCAGGGGGCTGGTGCCATGGACCCGGCCCTCACCTGGCCTTGGCCTGAATCCCATACTTCCCAGTGGCCTCAGTTGGTTTAACCCACACCCCCAAGTGTGGGTGTGAGGAAGGGGCTCCTCTTCCTGTCTGTAGAGGGGCCTGGTCTTAGCAGCAGATTGGTTCCGGGACAGCAGGCCCCTCAACCCGTATCTCACATATTTGTGCCTTTCTGAGAGGGTGGGGGCCAGGGAGGAAACCCAGCCCCTCCCCTGAGTTCTGTTTTTTCTTGATGAGATCATTGTACGTGTCAGACTTTTGTATATTCCTGAATGAATAAATGAAAACGAGAGTCCTCTACGAGTTATTGCTGGGGCCACATCTGCATCTTGCCACTGACCCTTGGAGAGACCACAGCCCCATCTGAGCTGCCTGCCGAGCCCTCTCCCCCTTGCTCCATTGGCCCACACAGCCCTGTGTGGCGCGTTAGTTATCTACTGCTGTGTAACAAATTAACTCCAGAACTTAGTGACTTCAAACAATGTGGTGTCCACAGTTTCTGAGGGTCAGTGGTCGAGGTATGGCTCTGCTGGGCCCTCTGCTTCAGGGTCTCACAGGCTGTAATCAAGGTGTCGGCCGGGCTGCAATCATGTCAAGGCTTGACGGGGGGAGGATCCACTTCCGCGGTCATCCGTGTGGTCGTTGGCAGGATTCACTTCTCACTGGCTGTTTCCTGGAGGCCACTCAGTTCCTTGCCACATGGGCCTTTCCGCAGAGTAGCTCGCACGTGGCAGCTGGCTTCATCAGAGACAGTGAGCAAGAAGAGCCAGAGAGAGTGTGCAAGACGGAAGTCACAGGCTTTTATAACCTAATCTCAGAAGTGCTGTCGTATCACTCTTGCCATATTCTCTTCATTAGATGCAAGTTACTAGGTCCAGCTCACACTCAAGAAGATTGCATGTGGAGTGACTACCAGGAGGCAGGGGTCCTCGGACCCCCTTCACAGCTGCCTCTCACATGTGGTCAAGGGCTACTGTGTAGCTGGAAGGTCCTGGAATGGCTGAGCAGGAAGGGTCCTTATTGCTCAAACTGTGTTCCTTGCCCCTGGCCTCAGTTATACCACAAAGGGAGAGGCCTGGCCTGCTTTCCCTCTAGTGCTTCCATGCCACACCCAGGTCTCACAAGATGCCACCTCTCTCTGATTCCGTTCGGTTCAGTGAGTATCAAGCACCTGGGAACCCTTCCCAGCTGAGACTAAAGGACCGCCTTCTGACTTTCCCACTGCCTAAATGCCTGTCCTTGCCGTTTATCCACCTCCGGTTGCTCCTCTGTGCCAGAAGCTGTGAGCAGGCTGCTTGGGAGCAGAAACAAACGTTAGAAACAGCTGAGGATGCACAGGGTGGTCAGAGCTGTGACAGATGCCCCTAACCCAACCTAGGGTGCCTCATTAAGCTGGGACTCTCAGGGTGACTGGAAATTTGCCAGAAAGGAGTTGAAGGTCAGAGCGGCAAGTGCAGATGGGGCAGACAGCATTGCTCATTCGAACGACAGGTGGCAGTAAAGAGATCTATACCGGGGCTTCACTTGAAAGGGCAGGGAGTTGGCTTCTCCAGAGTTTCTAGGTGGGCAGGAGGGCATGGCAGAGAGAGGAGGTGCCCTGGAGGAGCCGACAGAGGCTAGATTCTGTAACACCAGGCAGGCCTCAAGCCACAGAGCTCAGGTCAGAGGACAGACATTTCCTTTAGGATGGAGGAAAGGGCTGTTTTCTGGTGACAGTCTCAGCCCCAAACTGGAGGTTAGCCATGACTCAGCCTCTGCCTCCAGGCTAAGCCCCGGCGCTAACTTAGGCCACCCACAAAAGTAGGCCATTGTTCTCAGCATTAGTTTTGTGAAGACTGAACACTTACTGTGCAGTGGGGATCTCTGCCATCTCTACCTAAGAACAGCGACAATAACCAGGCCTCAAATCCCAGAGGGGCTAACCTCACCCTGGCAATCATGTCTAGCTTGTAGCCTGTGCAGAGCAGAGGCCAGCCCGGCTGTAAGCTGTGGCGGGGAGGGTACCCTAGGTAAGTGCTGTGAACATTTCCTTGGGTTGGGAGTTGTTACCTTGGGAGAAGGAAGTGGAGCAATCTTTTCCAGAAGACCCCTTACCTTTGGGCCGTGGGGGTCGGGCTGCGGTCTCAGCCTGGTCTTCAATTCAATGATTCTGCTTGTGGTTCCCAGATATGGCCACTAGGGGGCACTGAGGATAGTTCTGAGGCAAATGCTGCACAGCTTCCTAAGCTTTCCTTTCACATTTTGTCATTTATGCAGCTCCTACCCTGGGAGAGAAGCTAGAGATAGTAAAATCAGAGACTCACCAAAGCTCAGAGCTAGACAGGAATTTAGGATTCATCTAGAACAACACAACTCCTCCTAATCTGGAAAACTTGGCAGAGAGGCCGAGGGACTTGCTTCTATCGCATGACGCATGACCGGATGAGGGGCTGGCTTCCAAATTGAATATCCTTTGTTCTAAGGTGTTTGTAATGTAATTAGGGAGGCAGAAATGTAAAGCACTCATCTTTGTTAAAACCTTTGCCTCCTTTTATATTTCCTGTCTAGGTTCTAGATATCACTACTGCCCACCCATCAGCAGAACCTTCCATCCAGTCATGGTGGACTCTTCTGTCCCCCTTCCCACCCTGGCTCCAACACCTGCCTGCTGATGCTGCTGTTGAAATTTTCATCTCTCAAACCATTCCTTCCTGTCTCATCCCTAATAACATGTACTAATTACCCTATGACACTGCCATTACCAGCTGCATTACCATGTCACTTCACCTCTCTGAGCCTTAGCTGCTTCATCTGTAAGATGGGAAAAATCTATATTCTTGAAGAATGTGTATCTAAATATATGACATATATAGAAAGTATTCATCCCAGGGCTTGACCTATAATCCTTCAACAGTAAATGGTTGCTGTGACCATCACCACCACCACCACCACACCACCACCACCATCATCATCATCATCACTCCCTTACTCGGTCTCCCTGACCTATTGAACTGAGTTCCCTGTTTCCAGGCCCCTCTCCAGTTCACTATTCCTGCAGCAGCCAAAGTGGCCAGCCTTCCTTACTTTTTCTTAAATAAAACTTTTATTGAGATATAACTCACATATCATAAAGTTCACCCTTTTAAAGTATACAATTCAGTGGTTTTTAGTATATTCTCAAAGTTGTACATCAATGACCACTCGCTAATTCCAGAACAATTTTATCACCCCTAAAGAAATCTCATACCCATTAGCAGTTTCTCCTCATTACCCCTTCCCCCTCAGTCCCTGGCTCATCTCTAATCCACTTTTCTGTCTCTCTGAATATGCCTATTCTGGACATTTTGTATAAATGGAAGCATACAATATGTGGCCTTTCATGTCTGGCTTCTTTCACTTAGCATAATGTTTTTGAAGTGCATCCATGATGTAGCATGTATTGTGAATCAAATGTCTCATTGGTTCTTTGAAGCACAAAAGTTTTCATTTTGATGAAATCAAATTTATCTAGTTTTCTTTTGTAGTTTGTGCTTTTGTATCTAAGCCATAGCCTAATCCAAGGTCACAAAGATTTACTCCTATGTCTTCTAAAAGTTTTAGAGATTTTAGCATTTACACTTAGATCTCTGAACTATTTTGAGTTAACTTTTGTATACGGTTGAGGTAGGGTGCAACTTCATTCTTTTGCATGTGCATGTCCAGCTATCCCAGCACCATTTGATGGAAAGACTATTCTTTCCTCATTGAATTGTCTCAGCACCATTGTCAAAACTCAATTGACCATAAATGTCAGGGTTTATTTCTTGATTCTCAGTTCTATTCCTTTGATTTATATTTGTATACTTACTCTACTCTTGATTACACTTACACTGTCTTGATTAACTTTGTTAAAGATTTTGAAATTGGGAAGTGTGAGTCCTAACTTTATTCTCTTTGGAGATTATTTTGGAGATTAATTTGGTTATTGTATTTGGTTATTCCCTTGCATTTCCATATGAATTTTAGGATCAGCTTGTTAATGTTTGCAGAAAAGGCAGCCAGGATTTTGATAAGGATTGCATTTGAATCTATAAAACAATTTGGTGAATATTGCCATTTCAACAATATTAAGTCTTCTGGATATCTTTTTGTTTATTTAGGTTTTCTTTAATTTCTTTCAATAGGGTTTTGTAGTCTTCAGTGTACAAGTCTTGCACTTCTGTTAAATTTATTCTTAAGCATTTTATTCTTTTGATTATATTGTAAATGGAATTGTTTCTTAACGTCATTTTCAGATTGTTGTGTTAGTGTACAGAAATACAGCTGGTTTTTGCATTTTGATCTTGTCTCTTGCAACCTTGTGGAACTCGTTTATTAGTTCTAATTGTTTCTGTGTGGGTTAGTTAGGGTTTTCTGTATACAAAATTATGTCATGTGTGAATAGAAATAGTTTTAGTTCTTACTTTCCATCTGGATGCTTTTCTTTCTTTTTCTCTCCTAATTGCCCTGGCTGGAACTTCCAGTCCCATGTTGAATAGAAGAGGTGAGAGCAGATATCCTTATCTTGGTACTGATCTGAAGGGTGAAAGCTTTCAGTCTTTCACAATTAAGTATGTTAGCTGTGGATTTTTTGTAAATGTTCCTTATTAGGGCATGGAAGTTTTCTTATATTCTTAGTTTTTTAAGCATTTTTATCATGAAAGGATGTTAGATTTTTGTCAGATGCTTTTCTGCATCTACTGAGATGATCATGTGGTTTCCCACCCTTTAGTCTATTAATATGGTTATTACATTAATGGATTTGTGTATGCTAAACTAATTTTGCATCTTGATAAAATCCCAGTTGGTCATGGTGTATAATCCTTTTCATATTTTTGGATTTGGTTCACTAGTGATGGTTCAGTAGTACTTTGTTGAGGATCTTTATGTCAATATTCATAATGGATAAGGACTATTGGTCTGTAGTTTTCTTGTCTTTGCCTGGCTTGGGTATCAGGGTAATGCTGGCCTCATAGAATGATTTGGGAAGTGTTTCCTTCTATTGTTGGAATCCGAGTTTGTGAAGAATTGGTGTTAACTTTTCTTTAAATATGTGGTAAAATTCACCCATAAAGCCTCTGGGCCTGGGCTTTTCTTTGTAGAAAGTTTTTGATTACTAATTCAAACTCTACCATTATAGGTCTATTTAGATTTTCTCATTGTTCTTGAATCAGTTTTGGTAGTTTCTGTGTTTCTAGGAATGTGTATATTTCATTTGATCTAATTTGTTGGTATACATTATTCATAGTACTCCCTCATAATCCTTTTTATTTCTGAAAGGCTGGTAGTGATGTTCCCTCTTTCAGTCCTGATTTTAGTATTTTGAGGCTTCTCTCTTTTTTTCTCAATAATTCTAGCTAAAGATTTGTCAATTTGTTGATCTTTTCAGAGTCAACTTTGGTTTCATTCATTTTCTCTGTTCTTTTTCTATTCTCTTTTTCATTTATTTGTGCTTTAGTCTTTAATATTTCCTTCTTTCTTTGGGCTAGTTTGCTCTTCTTTCTCCGGTGTCTTAAGGTGGAAGATTAGGTTATTAATTTGAGATCTTCTTTCTTTTTTAATATAGGTGTTTGCATCTATACGATTCCATCTAAGAACTGCTTTAGCTGAATCCCATAGGTTTTGGTGTGTTGTGTTTTTGTTTCATTCATCTCAAAGTTTTTCCTAATTTCTCTTCTGATTTCTTCATTGACTCTTTGATTATTTAAGAGTATGTTGCTTAATTTCCACATATTTTCTATTTTCCCAAATTTTGTTTTGTCATTTATTTTTAATTTCATTTCATTATGGTAATAGAACATACTTTGTATGATTTCAATTTCTTTTAATTTATTGAGGCTTTTATAACCTAATATATAGTCCTAGAGAATGTTCCATATGCATTTGAGAAAAATGTGTATTCTGTTCTTGCTGTTGGAGTGGGTTTTTTGGGTTTTTGTGTGTGTGTGTGTATGAGGAAGACTAGTCCTGAGCTAACATCCATTGCCAATCCTCCTCTTTTTGCTGAGGAAGACTGGCCCTGGGCTAACATCCATGCCCATCTTCCTCTACTTTATATGAGACGCCACCACAGCATGGCTTGACAAGTGGTGCGTCAGTCCATGCCCGGGATCCGAACCTGCAAACCCCGGGCCACTGAAGCAGAACACGTGAACTTAACCGCTACACCACCAGGCTGGCCCCTGCTGGAGTGTTTTATAGATACAGATACCTGTTAGATCAAGTTGGTTTATAGTATTGTTCAAGTCTGCTGTTCCTTTGATGATCTTCTGCCTAATCGTTCTATCCACTATGAAAAGTGGGGTATTAAAGTCTCCAACTATTGTTGTTGAATTGTTTATTTTTCCCTTCAATTATGTAAGTTTTGTTTCATATATCTGGGGACTCTGCTGTTATGTGGATATATGTTTATAATTGTTTTAGCTTCCTGATGGACTCCCCTTGTATCATTATAAAATGTTCTTTTTTGTCTCTAGTAACAATTTTTGTCTTAAAATCTATTTTGTATAGCCTATATTAGTATAGCCACCCCAGCTCTCTTTTTGGTTACTGTTTGCATAGAATATCTTCTTTTATCCTTTCCCTTTCAGCCTATTTGTGTCTTTGAATATGAGTGTGTCTTTTGTAGACATAGTGTTGGATCTTTTTTTGATCCATACTTCTACTTTCTGCCTTCTGATTGGAGAGTTGTCTGTTTACATTTAATGTAATTATTGATAAAGCAGGATTTACATTGGCCATTTTGCTATTTGTTTTCTGTATCTTATGTCTTTTTTGTTCCTGTCTCCCTCCATGCCTGCCGTCCTTTGTGTTAGATATGTATTTTCTAATATACTATTTTAATTCTCCTGTTGTTTCTTCTACTGTATATTTTTAAGTTATTTTCTTAGTGGTAATCTCAAGATTACAATTAACATCTTAATTTAAAACAAGAGAGTTCAGATTAATGCCAACTTAATTTTTCTATCTTTTAGGCAGGCTGGCTTGAGAGAAAAGAAGGATAGGACACACATAGGAATGATATAATGAGTTGAACCGTGGCCCACAAAATGATATGTTCTAATCCCTGGAACCTGAGAATGCAACTTCATTTGGAAAAACGTTCTTTGCAGATATAATTAAGGATCTCAAGATGAGATAACCCTAGAGTATCTGGGTGGGCCCTAAATCCAATGACAAGTGTCCTTATAAGAAAAAGGGGAGAAGACACAGGGAAAAGTGAAGAAGGCCATGTAAAGGAGGCAGAGATTGGAGTGATGCTGCCACAAGCTAAGGAACACTGAGCACCACCAGAAGCTGGAAGAGGCAAGGCAGGATTTTCCCCTAGAATCTTAGAGGGAGCACAGCCCTCCCAACACCTTGATTTTGGACTTCTAGCATCCAGAACTGTGAGAGAATAAATTTCGATTGTTCTAAATTAGCCAGTTTATATCTTAAACTAATCCAAACAATGACCTTCAATATATTTATGTATCACCTAATAGAGGAGTTGTCCCAGTGGATGGCAGGGTCTGGTCTTCTCAACAATAAAAGATTTCGCTTTTCTTTACATGGGGTGGGCTGCAAGTTGAGAAGGCACTCATTCCTAATACTTTCGAGAAAGAGGAAGAAATTCCCATTTAACATGTTATAATAGGATCACTAGGAGGAGAAAAATAGGAATTTCCCTCACCCCTAGGCTTCAACCACAATTTTTATAACAAACCTCTGCACCATGTATATTCCAAACTTCTTTTTCATAATCCTGTTTCCTTTCCTTGTAAACTCTTTTTCAGGATATTTTTCACCATTTACTGCTTGGGGAGTTTTGGTTTTCATCTAATATTTTTATCATGCCTACACACAATTGTTATCTCATACATTTTTTATATAACATTCAATTGCATTGCACACATTCAAAAAGTTCCTTTTCTCAGTTCTGAATTATCAAATGATTTTTGAGATTTCTAATTACTTTTGATGAAAACTGGTACCAAGTATTTTTCCTCTAATTAAACACAAATGATACATTTTTTAACATATATAAGAATGTATTCTGAAAATAAATATGACTTCACTGTATAAAGAAAATTTAAAATATATGCTGTAACACTCTTTCATTAGAGGCAGTAAAATGTAGGATTAATAACCTTAGAGTTAGATTGCTTTCAAATGCCAGCTCAATACTCGGTGAAATGTGACCTTGGGCAAGTGACAGAACTCTTGTCTTAGCTTCTAATCTCATAGTGCTGTTGTGAAGGGAGACATAAACCACTTAAACAATGCCTGGCACATACTAAGCACTCCATAAGTTATTACCTTTTAAAAAATATAAGCTTTAATGAGCAAAATATTATGAAAAAAATAAAATATAAATACATTTTCATTTTGTTTATAGGAAATAGATTATTATACAGTGGACATTACAAGATTTTTCTTTATCATTTTTTGGGAAACAGTCTTACTTACAAAAAAGTTGCAAGTACAATACAAATAATTTTCCTTTCCTAAACTATTTGAGAGTAAGTTGCAGACATGATGCCCCATTATACCCAACAAACAAGAACATTATCTTACATAACCACAATAAAACCATGAAGATCACTAAATTAACATAGAAACATTAGTGCCATTACTACCTCAAACCCTAGTCAAGTTTCACCATTCATCTTAATAATGTCCACTTTAGCAAAAGGATCGAGTTCAGAGTCACATGTTACTAAAGTCTCCTTCTAAAGGAAAAACACACTCCTGTGTTTCTCCTCTACTCTCAATACTACAACACTACTTCACTTCAGGCACCAGATGTATGGGTTTTTTCCCACACATCAAACAATTATCTGACACCAGCAGGGTCCCCTACAATTTAACTCAATTCTGACACTATCTACTGGGAGACAGCGTCAGATCCCACAGCTTAAGGGCTCAGTCCCACAAGACTGCGCCCCCACCACACACGTGCTCTTTAGATGCCAATCACAAGTGCAGGTTGTTACCTATACTTCTGACCAACCAGCTGTAAGTTGGAGGTTCCCACAATCCCCTCCTTGGGTTCCATTAATTTGCTAGAGTGGCTCACTGAACTCAGAAACTCAGGAACAGCCAGGGATGGAAGAGATGCGTAGGGTAAGGTATGTGGGAAGGGTCATGAAGCTTCCGTGCACTCTCTGGGCGGGCCACTCTCTCAGCACTTCCGCGTGTTCACTGAGATCTCTGAACTCCATTTTTTTGGGTTTTTATGGAGTTTTCATTACATAGGCATGATTGATTAGATCGTTGGCCGTTGGTGATTGATCTCAGTCTCCAGCCCCTCTCAGGGTTGGTTCTTCTGGCAACCAGCCCCCAACCTTAGGTTATCTAGGGGTTTTCCAAAAGTCACCCCATTAACATAAACTCATGTGTGGTTGAAAGGAGCCTGATATGAAAACAAAAGACATCCATTTCACTTTGTTGCTCTGAAACTATTTCAGGAACTCAGGACAGAACTAAATATTCTAACAAAAGATGCCCCTGTGGCTCTTATATAGGAAATTATAAGAGATTTAGGAGCTCTGTGCCAGGAACAGTGAACGAAAACCAAATATATATTTCTTATCATAAATCACAATATCACACTCCTTTTATCTGAAACAGTTCCTCAGTCTCTCCTTGAATATGTGACCTTGACAATCTTGAAGATTAAAGGCCAGGTATTCTGTAGAACACGATTTAGTTTTGTTGTGTCTAGTCTTTCCTTATGATTGATTCAGATTACCCATTTTAGCAGAAATATCACAGAAGTGATGATAGACTCTTCTCACCACATCCTATCAAGTGATGCATGATTTCAATTCGTCCTATTGGGTGATGTTCACTTGGATCACTTGATTAAGGTGGTGACTGTCAGGCTTTTACACTGTAAAGTTACTCTTTTTCCATACTTCGAGACTATGTAAATATTTTTTTTCTTATGAAGTATTTAGTTTATTATTTATTTACATCAATAGATTCATGGATCCTTATTTTATTCAATGGGCTATAAGCTGTTTTGTCATTATGTTAAAAAAACCCAAATTTGGGGGCCGGCCCAGTGGTGCAGTGGTTTAGTCCGCGCTTTGGCAGCCCGGGGTTCATGGGTTCGGATCCCGGGCACCTGCCAACGCACTGCTTGTCAGCCACGCCGTGGCAGTGTCCCATATAGAGTAGAGGAAGATGGGCACGGATGTTAGCCCAGGGCCAGTCTCCCTCAGCAAAAAGAGGAGGATTAGCAACGGATGTTAGCTCAGGGCTGGTCTTCCTCACACACACACACAAAAAACCCAAAATTCACTGATCTAAGTTTAAATATCTAGTTGGCTTTATTCAATGATACATGAATCAGGCAGCATCCCATCTAGCAAATGGAAAGGAGTTCTGAGGAGCTGTACAAATGGAAGACTTTTATAGGCAGAAGGAGGTGGGACAAGGAAGTTATTAGCAAAGAGTGGATTATTTCAGGCAAAGTCACCTTCCTTTGGGGGACAGTAGGGGTCGATCAGGTGGATAACCTCACTATTGCTGACCAGGTAATTCCAGAGTGACTGGTTAAGATTACATTTCTGGGAGAGGCTGAAACTGCAATAAGGTTAGGTATTAAGTCTTGGTTTGGTGACTTGGGCTTAGCACAAGTGACTCCATTTTGGGCCTGTTGTCTCTTTTTTAACAATTATTTATTTTGATGCTCAAACTGCCCCAAATTTGGCCAGGGGGAGCCCCTTCAAACTGGCTTCTGTGTCCTTTGGCATGTCTCCATCATTTTTTTTTTTTTTTTGAGAAGTTCTTTTTTGTTAGGAATTTGTCTTTTTTTTTTTTTTGAGGAAGATTGGCCCTGTGCTAACATCTGTTGCCAATCTTCCTCTTTTTTTTTTCTTTTTTTCTCCCCAAAGCCCCAGTACATAGTTGTATATCCTAGTTGTAGGTCCTTCTAGTTCTTCTATGTGGGATGCCGCCTCAGCATGGCTTGATGAGCAATGAGTAGGTCTGTGCCCAGGGTCCAAACCAGTGAAACCAGGGCCACCAAAGTGGAATGCATGAACTTAACTGCTATGCCACTGGGCCAGCCCTGAGTAGTTCTTTACTTTATGACACAACTAGATGTCCTAGGATCATCTTATACTTTCTCTGGCCCAATCCTAGGATCAGCCACATCTCCGAAGATCTTGGTTCCTTGTAGTGGAGGATGATATTTAGAAACCAAGATCTGGGCAATTTTGGTCTATCACCACAGGGTTCATCCTAGTTCTCTCTCTTTCTATATTTATAACACCTTTTTTCTGAAAGAAAGAAAACTGGCTCCCATTATTCTGAATATATTTATTTATTTGACCAATATGTCTGTAAGTAACCAATCTCCCATTGCTGCCATTGTCCTCCATCCTGACCCCAGTACTAATGCTCTCCTCATCGGGAGTGGCTTCGTGGGATGCAACCTATACACTTGCACCAGGCTCAGTGCTTAGAAGGACCCCATGCTTGATTTAATGCTATTGCCTTCTTGGCATTCTTAATAGTTTTTGAACAAGGGATTCCACATTTTCGTTTTGCACTGGGCCTCACAAATTATGAAGCCAGTCTTCTCCTTGTCCTACTTGGACTCTGACATCTTGCTCCAGGCTGCCCTCCTGTGTGGACATCCTATTCACCCACTCCAGTTCCCAACCTTGTGCCAGGAGTGTCCCCTCCACACACTTCTGGCCCTGTGTGGACACCCTCCTCACCTGGCTCTGGTTCTGACTCCCTGCTCTGGGTCCCCACCCTGCCCCCCACCCAAGCAGCTTACCCTGACCTTGTTCTCAGCCCCACCCAAAAGGCTTTTGGAGTAAATTATTTAGGAAGAGAAAGAGAAAGAAGAACTGCATAGGCAGTTTTATCCTTTGGATTTTTTGCAGCTGTGCTTTGCTGTTGATGGGAGTAAGGGTCTCATTCTGTTGGTAAAATTCAGTCCTAAATAGAGTATTCTAATTAATGTAGATAATGTGGTGTGAGGGACAGAGCCCCGGCCAGGGAGAAAGAGACCTGGGTTCACAAGTCAATCAGCCATAAGAACCATGTGACTTTGGGCAGCTCATTTCCATTTTCAGAGCTTCTTTTTTAGCCTTCTATAAAACTGGGGCAATAATATCCACTTCACAGGATCCTGTGGGGATTGATCACAGTAATGTATGTAAGGTGCTGAGCAAACGTTAGTTCTCTCTAGCCTCCAGGGAAACCTGTCAGGGAGAGGAATCAATTTGCCTAAAATCATGCAGCCAGTAAGGTGCAGGCCCAGACAGATCTCATTTTTTTCTGACCCCTGGCTTGGAGCTCTCTCCGTCACACCGCTTTACATCCAGCATGCTCATTCGCAGGAACCCCGTGAAGCCATGCCTGCCTGGGGGGAGTGAACAGGGGAAACTGGGCATCCTTCAAGCCCCTTTATTCCCAGGAACTCAGCTACATCCTTTGTTCTAATTGTCCTCTAACTCAATGAAGGAATGTCACAATTTATTATTACCGTTTTCACTACGCCCTCCATTCCTGAATCCACTCTTGACACAGCAGCCAGAGTGACATTTCTAAAATGTAAATCAGATCATATCACTCTCCTGCTTAAACCTGTCAATAGTTGTCCATGTGCCTCAAACAAAGTCAAACTCCACTGGGGCTACAACACCTGGCAGGATCTGGCCCCTGCCAGGATCTGCAACTCACTCTGTACCATCAGGGCTGGATTAAAACTTCGGAAGCCCTAAGCACTGAAAAGATAATGCTGCTCCAACCGTATGAAATGCCTCCCCCTCCCCCTCCCCCACCTCCTCCTTCTATGCTCCATGCTCCTTCTTCAGGCTGTTCTTTCTGCCCAAATTGCCCCTCTTGCTCTTACCAGCCTCCCTTGTCCAGTTAACTCCTACTCATCCTTCAGACCTCACTGTAAAATCAGTTCCCGGGGAAAGCTCTCTCTGGACGACTCCAACTAAATCAGCCCCCTGGACTCCTTGCTTGTATCCAATGTGTGTCACCCCAGCTGGTCCATAAATTCACAAGCTCATGTGCTCACATTGCCACATTTATAGTCCATGACAGAGTGAAAACCACTGGAATTGAGGAAGGAGCGCTGATCCGGGGGGAAGAAGCCTGAGTCTTTGTCTCAGCTTTGCTACAAACTTTGTGTGACCTTGGGCAAGCTCATTTCCTCTCTCTGGGCTGTGTCCAGTGGGAGCGGTATGGAGGCCCCGTGTCATCAGAACATTCACCTACTCAAACATTCATCCGTTCATTCACCGATTTTATTCATTCAGTGAGTCATTTGCTCATTGAAGCTCGTGGAGCCTGTCCTCTGTGTCAATATGCTGGGGATTCAGAACAAAATCAAAAGCAAGAGTTTATAGTAGAGTGGGCAAGACAAAGATAAACCACTCAATATATGTCCAGGTACATGGATATGTGTACTAAAGAGGTCAGCAGCTGCTGTGGGAGCCCAGAGGAGGTAGCAATTACTCAGATCTAGGAAGCCTTTTCAGAGAAAGTGACCTTGAAGAGTTGAGAACGGAGAAGGAGAAAAGCTACCCAGGGACCTGCCTTTCAGGTTTGTTGAGTGTCTGCAGGCTCTTTGGAGAACTGCCTCTTAGTTCCACAATTCTCACCTTCTGCCACAGTCTTGCTCTTCTAGTCCTGCCCCTTCAAAGCTGCATCTCCAGGGCTGCCTGAGATCTTTCTAAGTGACTTCCTGTTGCCTAAGGTCAAGCCCAAGTGCTTCAGCTTGGTAGTCAAGTTCTTTTCACCTGGACTCATCTTCTTCTTCCAGCCTCTTTGCCTGTTGCTCCCCCCATGCAACCTTTGTTTCAGCTGTGTTAAACTACGTGAATGCCATGTCCTCTGCCTCGGTGCCTTTGCTTATGCTGTTCCTTCTGCCTAGAATACTCTTTCTCCTCTAGAAAGCCTTCCTGCACAACACTAGTTAGCAACTTCCTCTTCTGTGCTTCCATTATACTTTATATATCATCTCAATGACTGCACTTTCTACTTGGTACCGAAATTATCTGTGAACTCCTTACAGTCAGGGATTCTATCTGCATCATTTCGGTAAATGTAGAATCCAAGATGGGCACCTGGTAAAGCTTTGATGGGCGTTTGACTAAATGAGTAAACAAATGGATGAAAGAAGACTCTGCTGAAAGGAAGGGAATAGATTTAATTTAGTTAAGTTTGAGACATAGAAAAATTAACCTGCCCTATCTTGCTGTTATCTGTGCAGTGCATCATGCCCGTGAGATCTGGAGAATGAGGAGGGCGGAGGAAAAGGAGCCAAAATGGACTGGGTCACGTTTGGCTTTTTAGCCCTACAAACTGAAATTTCGATTTCAGTACCCAGCATGGGCCTAGTTAGCTGTTAAAACACCAGTCATCCCCGAACCAAACAGATCTAAACCCCAGCGTTCCTCTATCAAACTTCTAATCATCCTTTAGGACTTTTGTGAAGCCTGCTCTGACCTTGTCCTCCAGCCCCTGTAGAGTTGGTCACTCTGTTACCACTTGACCTTGATCTTTCTTCTGTCATTGCATGTATACTGTATTTGATCACTTTATAATCCGTGCTTCTTAAATTTGGATACCTGTTTCTCTAGGGGATATATAGCACTATATAAATATAATAATAATTTAATTCTAAGTGATTAAAAATCTTTTTATGTTGAAACAAATACAGTCATATTATGGAATAGGATCCAAAATAATACCAGAATTTTTAGAATGAACTAGGACATATAAAAATAATGATAGGTAGCTTTTATTGAACTCTTACTATACCCAAGGCACTATGCTAAATACTTGGCATGTCTTACCTTGAATATTTTGCGAGCAGCAGGCTATTTCAGTTCTCTGCCATGTGCCTATGGATGGGTGCTCCAGACCTCCTAGTGTTTGTGGCATGTGGGTGAAAAAGTGTGAGAAAGGTTGTTTACTTCAAGTCTGTATTTCCAGCGCACAGTAATTCGCCTGGTGCAGAGTTGAACCTCAGTAAAGGCTTGTGGAAAGAATCAGTCATACTCTCTCTGCTGGAATATCTTTTCTTTCCTCCCTGCCTGGTGAACTCTTATTGGTCCTTCAGTACCCAGGTTAAATGTCACCTCCACTGTAAAATCTGACTATATTCTCTGGCTCCCACAGCCCCTGGACTCCCCTCAGACTCAGCGCTGAGCAACTGGATTATCACTCTTTGTTTACATACTGGACTCCCCTATAAGGAGTTGGAAGTTCCTTTGGGGACGAGTCTGGGTTTGATTTCCCAGCATCCAGCAAAGGGCTTGACACAGAGAAGCCCTCAATGAACATCTGTTGAATGAATGAACTAATAAACATAGTTAACATTCAGAGCTGACCCCCAAAAGAAGAAGTGATTCTGTGTTGACTCTATAGGCCCATTTTCTTAACTTGCGTAGTGGGTTGAATGATGGCTCCCCTGAAAATGAGCCCATGCTCTAACCCCTGGAACCTATGAACGTGACCTTCTTTGGAAAAAAGGTCTTGGCAATTAAGAATCTCACAATGAGATCTGGATAGACCCTAAATCCAATGACAACTGTCCTTGTATAAAAAAGAAGAGAAGACACAGGAAGAAGAGAAGGCTATGTGAAGATGGAGGCAGAGATTAAAGCTACCCAGTCATAAGCCAAGGAATGCCTAGAACCACCAGAAGATGACAAAGGCAAGGGAGGATTCTCCTGGAGTCCTCTGAGAGAGTGCAGCCCTGCTGAAACCTGGATTTTGGCCTTCTGGCCTCTAGAACTGTGAAAGAATAAGTTTCTGTTGTTTTGAGCTGCCCAGTGTGTAGTAATTTGATATAGCAGCCTCAGGAAACTAATTCAGCTTGGAAACAGAGAAGCGTTTTCTGTGAAATTCCACCAGATCTTGGCACTGTGTGAGTTGAACCAGATGAGATTTGGGATTTTCCAACTACTCCCTTCTCAACAAGCACCTGACCACACACCCCAGGCTGTAGCCATGAGGAACCGCTCAGTGTTTCAGAATAGGAGACAGTGTGACATCCCTGTTAGCCAGCACTGGGGTCAGATCCAAAGTGTCTTCAGGCTTCTGAACACCCTGAAAAGATAGTATGTTTACCTTTTTAAAAAATATTTTTAGTGCAATTATTGAGTGCCAGGTCCTGCACTGGGCACTTTGCATATGTTGACTGACTTAATCCCCACAGCAACTCTATCACTATTTTACAAATGGGGACACTAAAGCTGAGAGAGGGGAACTGGCTTGCCCAGGAACACGTAGCTAGGTGGCAGAGCCAAGATTCCAGAAGGGCCCAATTCCTGTTGTGTCTGACTCTAAAACACTATGTTCTTTCTGCTACATCAGTCCAGGTGGTGGAGAAATTCACAGTCTGGGGGGGAAAACTATTCTGCAGAATGACTCAGTGCTATTTATTATAGGAGCAATTGCGATAGATGCTATCATTATGATCAAGTAAGTTTTCATGGAAGAGGTGGCATTTGAGCTGGGCCTTCACTTCAAAAAGACATGTCCTGACTCTCTGTCAGGCACTGGGAATCCAGAAATGAACCAGATAAGATTCTTTTGCTTGAGGAATTCACAGTATGTGTGTGTGAGTGTTTGTGGGAGGGGTGTGTGTGGCTGCATGTGTGTGTTACATACTTATTAAAAGAGAAAGCAATAGAATAATCAAGAATATGGTAGAGGCAAGGTTCCCAACTCAGAGTCCCAGAGTGAATCGGAGAAACATTTTGGAAGACGGGACCCCAGCCCCAGATGAGATTTGATGAGTAAGTAAGCATTAGTCAGGAGGAGAAAAGTAGCCGTCTTTCTAGGGACAGCATAAGGATCCCAATCCTAGAGGTGAAACAGCGTCCCAGGTGCCTGGCACACCGTGGAGCTTACTGGAGTGCGACGAGGGGCGTGGAGTTGTGGGCTGGAGTTGGTCGTGGAAGAGCTGGTGGGACTGCGGGACTGCCCGACAGGTTTCTGATCTCAGTGCATCCTGCGTGGTGGCTTTCTGCCGAACCATAAAGGATTCCTTTTCTTTCTTCTTTTTTTTTTTTGTGAGGAAGACTAGCCCTGAGCTAACATCCGTTGCCAATCCTCCTTTTTTTTTTGCTGAGGAAGACTGGCTCTGGGCTAACACCCGTGCCCATCTTCCTCTGTTGTATATGGGACGGCACCACACCATGGCTTGACAAGCGGTGCGTCGGTCCGCCCCCAGGAGTCCAACCCGCGAACCCCGGGCCGCCAAAGCGGACCGTGTGAACTTAACCGCTTTGCCACCGGGCCTTTTCAACCTCCGCAAGTTGACGGAAGCACCTCAGGAAAAGATTGCTCAGGGAGCCGGCAACTGCAGACCAGCCATTGCCACCCAGCTGGCACTGAGGGTCCCCGTCCTCCTCGGGAGGGCGGTTACCATGGCAACTAGGTTAGGGCGGAAGTGGCTCCGGCTGACTCTCACTAATCAGGTGACTCTCTTGCCTCCTGCACGTGACACTAGAGCCCTGGCGCGCTCTCTACCTAATCAGACCCCGCCCCTCTTTCCCTTTACTGACAACTGACAGCGACCTAGAGCAATGGCCCTTGCGGCTCCACCCGAAGACCCCGCCCCGTGGTAGTGAAAGAGCCAATTAGACTAGGAAAAAAAGAAGCAACGCCCCAGGTTTCACCCTGCTTGACAGACGCAATTTAGGCCATCCCCTGGTCCCTCCGCCCTCAGTCCGTTCCGGCTGGCGATGGACAGGCCTTCTACCCAATAGCGCGTCCGTTTTCTGCGGCTGGGTCCCGCCCCTGTGGGAGCTGAACCAATGAGCAAGCCAGGTCTCGGGGGGGCGCTGGGGGTTGCACTGCGGTAATATGGTTCTTCCTTAGGTAGCGGCGGCGGCGGCGGCGGGCGGGCGGAGTTGGGGTAGAGCAGCCGTGCTTCTCGGGTGGCGGGTTTCTGGACTGCAGGGGCTCGGCGGGTCGCGGCTGGGCGGTGGTGGCGGATGCCGGAGGAGCGCCGGCCCCGCCGCTTGGCGGCTCCTGGGTCGCGATGAGCGCCTCAGCGGCGGTCGGGGGCCCGGTCCCCGCGCCGCCCTCGGGCCCGGCCGCCGCGCTGCCTCCCGGCTCTGCCGCGCGGGCCCTGCATGTGGAGCTGCCGTCTCAGCAGGTAAGCCCTTGGGCTCGCGGCGCTCGGGAGGAGGCCCGGGAGGAGACCCGTGGGCGGCGGGCTGACCCTGTGCCAGCCGGGAGACCCGGAGAAGTGGCCGGGGAGAACTCGGGGGACTGAGGAGGGCGGTCCGCAGGTCTTGCGAGGGGAGGGAGCCGGTGATGGCCGAGTCTCTGGGAGCTCCCCGAGTCCCAGGAGAAATCCCGTTACTGGAGATGGGCTGCAAGGAGACGCGGCGAGACCCCGTGAAACTCCCGGGGGCCCGGCCGACGCCGCCTCGCCCGCTGTAGGGAGCTGGGGATTCCCTTGCGCAGACCCCCCCCCATCCCTCCCGGGAAGGGACCCGGGGAAGCCCTGGTGTCCCCTGAGAGACAGAGAAAGCGCTTTTCCTTTCTCAGCCCACTTGCGGAGAAACCGATTGGTAATCTTTCCTGCGGGGGAAGTGAGGAGTCTTGAGGGTTTTTAGCATTTACTTTTAATCTCTCCTTATTATGAAGTCTCCCCTCAACTTCTTAAGAGAAATCCTTTGGGATTTGGGATTTCCTTTCTAATTCTCGGACCCCCCACGGAACGCATTTCAGCAAGTTAGGCGGTGCTTTTCTACTTCATTCCCTCAAATGACTGTCTGTGGAAGGAGGATTTGATGTATGTATTCATGTCTTGCCCCATCCTTCAGCAAGGGCTTTGAGGACTTCTTGGATCTACATTGTTGGGGGATAATAAAGAGAGAACAAGGAGTACTTCTTCCGTCTTTCTCTCCCTTGCCCTCCTTCTATTCCCCAAGAGGAGACTTTGCAGGAACGTTAGCATTAAGGAAACTTGAAGTACCTTCCACCCTTTATTTTTGTATTTCTCTTTCCAAGAAGAGGACCTAGGAAAAACTGTCAGTTACGGAGAGTTTACCATGTTAGATTTGTGCGAAGTGCTCAAGGGCCGGTAGTTCATTTAATCCTCACAACTCTATGAGATAGCTATTTTTATTATTCTTCATTTTGTAGTTCAGGAAACTGAGGCTTCAAGATGTAAAATCACTCATCCATAGCCTTGCCAGTTAGTCAGTGGTGGGGCTGGGTTTCAGAAACCAGCATCTGACTCTGTAGCCCATGCATGTGGTTGTGTACTTGAGACTTGAGCAACTTCACCCAGGACAGCACGTTCCTTCATATCCTTCCTCCAACTTTCGATCCCTGCCTAGTGCTTAGGGAAGATCCTTAAAGAAGAAAGCAGAGATTGGGGGCAGAGGTGGATGGGAAATGGGATGGATTTGAATACAGGAAAGTAGGGAGGGTGCTAAAGGGAAGAGGGGAGTTGGAGATGATAGGTACAATGGTGGCCATTGAGCTGAATCGTTTGCAGAAGCAAGGGCTTTTTGTGTGGTAGAGAAGAATTTAAAAGACTGAGATAGCATGTGCCCTGGTTTTGTGGTGCTGTTGGTAAGGGAGTTTGCGGAAAATATTAGGAGTTTGAGGGTAGTGAGGTTTGGATTGTTTTTATGAGGTGCTGGGAGAGAGTAAGTCTGGCGGGGGAGACTAGCCTCTGGGATGAGCGTCAGTGTGATTTTTCGTGTTTGTGTATGGGGAGGTGGATTGTGAGGGTGGATGCTGGGAGAGGCAATGGTGGGCACTGTTAACAAGCATCCTGGATATAGTCTAAGGAGTCGAGAGCCAAGAGGGGTTTAGTTTGGGCGAGCTGTTGGAAAATGTGGGATTAGATAAAAGAAAGATTCATTTGTTTCGTAGGGCCTGTTCTGTGATAACAGTTCACAGTTTAACATTGGGGTAAATAATCCAAACAAACTGCCCGTGGAATAAATTCAACTGCATTTGTAAGCGTTTGTCAAATTTTTGGATTTGTGCCGAGGGATATATAGTGGCTTATGCTGTATGAGTGCTGAGTATGTTATTTACAGCTTTCTGGGGGTGTCATCCTTCTTGAATTCTTGGAAGGCAGCCTATATAACAAAAGCAATTTTACTTTCGCTGTTGACATTAATTTAGCTTTCTGAGTCAAAGTGCTCAGGTTTTTAGGATATAAATGTATAACATTTAAAAAAATAAACATTTTTGTTAAAGTGTTATCTGTATACAGTAAAGTGTACTGATTATTAGTACACAGTTTGATGAATTGTATAACTACTACTTGGATTAAAAAAATACAGGGGGCTGGCCCCGTGGCATAGTGGTTAAGTTTGCATGCTCTGCTTCAGCGGTCCGGGGTTCACTGGTTCGGATCCTGGGCGCTGACTGACGCAATGCTCATCAAGCCATGCTGAGGCAGTGTCCCACATAGAGCAACTAGAAGGATGCACAACTATGACATACAACTATCTACTGGGGCTTTGAGGAGAAAAAAAGCAAAAGAGGAGGAAGATTGGCAACAGACGTTAGCTCAGGGCCAATCTTCCTCAAAAAAAAAAAAAAAGTTATTAGCATCCCAGAAGTCCCACTTATGTTCTCTCCCATCTCTACCTTTCCTTTCTCTCCAAAGGAACTGCTATTCTGACTTCTAACATAAGAGATCAGTTTTTGCCTGTTCTTGAACTGTATATAAATAGAATCATGCAAAATGTGTTCTTTTGCTCAATATTGTTTGTGAGAGTCATAGAATGTGTGTGTGTATAAAACTTTTTTCTTTTAGCATTAATTCATTGTCTTTTTTTGCCTTTGGCTTTTGCAAAATTTCAAAGGTTTAGAGAAATTGGAAATCCAATTAATAACACTGAAAATCATGTCATTTTAATAGATCCCATGCTATTTGATAAGGTTCAATATTTCTAAAAAATAAACCCTGTTGATACAGGATTTCTGTGATAAAGTTGATTATTTCAAAGCATAGATTCAGTGGTTCCCCCTGCTTATTTCTAAGGTAGAGTTTTTCAGCCTCAGCATTGTTGACATTTTGGGTGGGTAAGTGGATCTATAAAATGTTTAGCCACATGTGTGGCCCCTGCCCACAATATACCAGCAGTACCTGCCCAGTCTGACAATCAAAAATGACTTCAGATGTTGCCAAATGCCCCTTAATGGGCAACATTACTCCTGGTTGAGAACCACTGTCATAAGGTATTTTCATTTTAGGAGGGAGGGATTCCCTGGTTATCTAGTCATTTATTACAGTCTTCATTAAGTCCCATTGGTTCTAGTGGCTGTAATGTTTAAAATAATAATTTACTATATATTAGTTCCAAAAGTGTTGGACTCCCCCCTCCATCTGCCTCCAGAAAAAGACTTATTTTGTTTTTGCTCAAAGAAAGCCCACAAAATTGTGTATAAGACCTAACTTATTTTTGTCTTACTTTAATCCACTTAATTTAAAAAAGTTTAGTTAAGACTGCATAACTGTCAAACCTTTGCATGTATGAGTACTAACTAACTATAGTCCATAATAGCTACTTGACTGTGTCGAATGGGACAACTACTTAATCTTTGTCTCCTTTTGCTTCTGTATGGTTTTACTTTAACTGTAATTTAAGCATGAACTAGTTACACATTTTGAAGACTGTTTTTGCTCTTTAATTTTTGATTGAGGTTTGTAATTAACTAGTGAATATAAGCTCATCTGCAGAATAACTTCCTTCACATCCTTAGATTTAGGAGTCTTGAAATAAAAATTTGTGTTTTGTGGTAGAGGCATTTAATATGTCCTTAAAAGTTTAATTGAGAGCATTTCTTTCCTCCCCCAAAGGCTTCCTTACTTGAGTATAACCTAACTATGTTTCTCAGATACTCAAAGCTGGGGAGGCTTTTTAGTTATTGTTTAGTGACCCTTTTTGGGGGTCACATATTCCTTTAAGAATTTGATAAAAGCTCTCTTTCCTTAGAATGCACTTGCATACGTATATAAACAGTCTTGCATGCAGGTTTGGTTTCTTTGAAGTATAAATGGAAGAAGACTCCAGATTAAATAGTCCTAACTTGGTTTAATCTCTTCCTTTTAAACAATTAAAAAGATTTTGTAATTCGTTATTATTTTTCCTAAGACAGTTGTCCATGTCAGTATATATACATCTACCACATTTTTGCATAATAATATTCATTTATGTTTAACTCCCATTGGTAGACTTTTGGACTATTTCCAGTTTTTCTCTGTTACATTGTTGCAATGAATATTCATATACAGGTGTCTGTACACTTGTACTAATATTTCTGTAGGATGAATTTTGAGCAGTGAAATCACTCACTCAAAGGAGAGATATATATAACCTACATACACGTATACATACATGTATTTTTTATTTACATTTGCATTTCTTTATTAGTTATATTTTAATAGCTTCATTTATTGTATACCCAATGCCATGCTAAGTACACGATCTCATTTATTCTTACACAGCCCTACGAGCTTCAGTATCTTTGCATAGATTTATGTAATGTTTTAATTTCTTTTGTGAATCGCTTGTTCATGCCTGGCATTTTTCTGATTGCTTGCTCATGTTTTTCATTGATTTGAAAAGCGTTTTTCTTATCCTTTTTTTTGAAAGGAGGTGGGGTATATTAGTGCTATTATCCTTTAGCTCCCTTGAGTTTTTTTAAATAGACTTTATTTTTTAAGAACAGTTGTAGATTTACAGAAAAATAGAGAAGAAAGTGCAGAAAGTTCCCATTTGCCCTGTATTCTTTTTCCCCTTTTCTTAACATCTTCCATTAGTGTGGTACATTTGTTCCAATTACTGAATCAATAATGATACATTATTATTAACTAAAGTCCATAGTTTATTCACATTTCCTTAGTTTTTAAAAAAATTGTGGTAAAATACACATGACATAAAATTTGTCATTTTAATCATTTTTAAGTGTACAGTTCACTGGCATTAAGTACAATCTAGTGTTGTGCAACCATTACCACTATCCATTTCCAGAATTTTTCGTCATCTCAAACAGAAACTGTACCCATTAAACACCTCTGCATTCTCCCCTCCCTCCAGCCCCTGGTAAACTCTGTTCTACTTTATGTCTCTATAAATGTGCTTATTCTAGGTACTTCACATAAGTGTTTGCCCTTTTGTGTCTGGCTTATTTCATTCAGCATAATATTTTCAACATTTATCCATGTTGTAGCATGTATCAGAATTTCATTCCTTTTTAAGGCTGAATAATATTCCATTGTATGTTACACTACATTTTGTTCATCTCTTCATCTGTTGGTGGATCCTTTGGTTTACCTAATGACCTTTTTCTGTGCCAGGATCCCCTGCTGAATACCACATTATGTCTGCTTGTCCTTTCTCCTTAGCCTCTTGGCTGTGACAGTTTCTTCTTTTTGATGACCTTGACAGTTTTGAGTACTGGTCACGTATTTTGTAGGAGACCCTCAGTTGGAATTAGTCTGATTTGTTTTTTCTCACAATTAGATTGGGGTTATGGGTTTTTGGGAGGAAGGTCAGAGAGGTCAAGTGCCATTTTCATCATATCGTATCAAGTGTACATACTGTTAACATGACTTATCCTTATTGATGTTAACCTTCATCACCAGCTGAGGGAGTGTCTGTCAGGTTCTCTGCTGTAAGGTTACTCTTTGCTGCTCACCCCTCCACACTGTCCTCTTTGGAAGGAAGTCGCCATGCACAGTCCACACTTAAGGAGTGGGGATTCGTGCTCCCCCTCCTTGGAAGAAGGCAGAGTATTTCCTTCTGCACACAAGATTTATATCAGTAAACCTCCTTTTACAGATGAGGAATCGATGGTCTGGGTAACTTTCCGAAAGTCACGGAGCGTCAACACAGGGACTGCAGTCCAGGTCTCTGATTCCCAGTTGCCATGGGCTCCCACTCTTTGCAGGGTTCTGGTGAAAAACGAAAGTTATACGTTACTTCAAGGTTCGGGACCATCATGCTTTATATTTTATTTCCCATAGCACCTCTACCTAGCACTATGCTGATTACGTAGTAGGAACTCGGTATATTTTTATATTTTTGTTTATTTGTGTATTAATCTTTCCTTTGAAGAACTTTGCAGACTAAAGAGAGGAAGGAAATGGGCTTGAAATGCATATCAGAAAAAAATGATAGAAGCACAAAAGTTTTATAAAGCTTAATTTTAGCTGTGCATGATAATATATTTTCCCCTTACATGTTTATGTTTGTTAGCTATCTTACTTTTGTCAGTCTAATTCAATCATCTTTTTATTTTGTTTTCAGATCTGTTTTGTTGGTAAGGCCACTGAAGGCAGAGAGAAAGCTGTATCTTATTGGGAACGTATGCGCCATGCAGACAGTACCATGTTATGTACATTTATTCCTTCCACAAATATTTTTTAGGTCCCTTATATGTAGACAACTATATATGTAGACAACTATATAGACAACTATATATTTATTGTATATCTGTAAAATAAAATGATGGCAATTTTTGAGCTGCTTTGGTTCTTGTAAACAAAACTGTATGAGGAAGCTTCATAAACTTAAAGGAAACATCAGCATCCTAAAATCATTATTTTTATGTGATAAAATACTGTCAGGAATTTTAGATTTTTTTTTGTTTCTTTATTTTTCTTGTGAAAATGTTTACTTCTCCTTTGAAAGGAAAAGCTATGTTCTTATTTAATATTTACTTTAAAATCTCTCCACAGGGTCGCAACTCTTAACTTTGTGGCAAAAAATTCAGAAGTGAAACTGACTGGAAATAGAGCAAGAGCAGAATTGAAACTAATAAGTTGGGCCTGAAGTGTGTGGTAAAATGAAAAAAAAAATTAGATTTTCATAGTTTCCAAACGTGGATTTTTGATAATCTGTCAGACATATTACTACTGGGGGGAAGAAGAAATATTTGTCATTTTTAATGAGAAATGAGTCATTTGAATAAGTGTGGCTACAAACTAGGGGTGTTTTAGAAAAATTAAAGACAAATCTATGCTAAGAGAGAAGCTGGAACATTTTAGGTTTTATACTTTGCTTTAGGTTTAATGACATCAGACAGAGTTAAATTTTTGTAATGCCTTGTATTTTAGCAGTTGCATCCTTAGATTATACAGGTAGGGGAGCACACGGAGAATGGAAAACTTGATATGGGAATTTTTAAAAACAAAATTAATAGTATACCTTCTTGGTTTGGTGTTATATAACCTTGTTTTCCATCTTAAGATGGAAACATGAATTTTGAATCATAGAATTTTGTAGATGCCAAATCTGAAGCCCTCAGAGGTGAGACTCTTCCCCTGGCCGTAGACTTGGGCGTCTGTTGATTCCTGCCCTCCAGGAGTTAGTAAAGAGCATTAGCTTCCCGAGTCTGAACTGAGTGTCCTGCTGTTCCTGCTCGTGGCAGAGACACACCTGGTCCTGGGTCTCTCATGAGCAGTTCCGCTGGGTTTGGCTGGGTATTTTGAGAACCTGTTTTTAAAATTTGTCTCTGTGCCTTGACTATTATCTCCACAGCTTTGGGGATTTTAGGCTAGAATTAAAATGGGGGAAAGGCTATATTTAAAACTTCTCTTTACAGGCAGAACACTCCAACTCCAGCCCATGCCTTCCTTTATGGTGTGAATTAGAGTGAAACTTTGGAATGCCCCTCTAGTTGAAGTGATCAGTGTTCCTCTTTGGTCACTGGGTGCTTACCGTGCCTATCCTTTTTTGAATATTCCACTTAGCAAGTCCTGATTCTTTACTTCCATAAATTTCTGAAACAGGAACCATCTGGTGATCTATGGGTTTTTTGATGTCTGGAATTTTATTCTGTGTGATATTTGACACTGATTGCCATAGTCCTCCTTTATCAGTAATGTTAATGAGCATGGAAAGCTCTAGTCAAGTGAGTTTATTGGTTAAGAGGCTGAGACACATAATGCTAAAGATGAGACTTAGGAATCTCTGTTTGTTGGTCCATTGAAATATCTGGCACTTTTCCCCACCATGGTTTTTATTCTTTATTCTTTTTTTTTTTTGGTGAGGAAGACCAGCCCTGAGCTAACATCCGTTGCCAATCCTCCTCTTTTTGCTGAGGAAGACTGGCCCTGGGCTAACATCCGTGCCCATCTTCCTCTACTTTATATGGGACGCCGCCACAGCGTGGCTGACAGGCAGTGCGTCAGCCGGCTCCGGATATCGAACCCGCGAACCCCGGGCTGCCAAGCGCGGACTAAACTGCTGCGCCACCGGGCGGCCCCCCCACCATGGTTTTTAGATTGTCCTAAAAAATGCAGTCAGACTTTTTGAAGATTATGAGGAAAACCAGGAAGCTGAAACCAGCAGCTATGTTTGGTTTTTGTCAGTAGACTCCTGGGTAAGAAAAAAGAGAAGATACAAATAAGTGAAAGTGGAAATCAGACTTTTATGATCTATTTTTTCCAGGAAAGACTTGGTGTTCTTTAACATGATTATACCTTTTTTGAATAAGAGTTTAACTCTTGATTGTAAGTAATTCGTGTGTTCATATTAGCCCATGTTAAAACTAATTCTAAGTGCAGGAGTAGAAGAAACTGACTGAATCATCCATTTATTCAACAGATACTTATAAAGTACCTTCTTTGAATTATGTTAGGCCTAGGATTAGCAACTGTGTGTCTTGTTTCCTGCAACCTACTTATGTCTTTCAGAGGATATGAATTATTTCCTGTCACAATTTCAGTCATTTTTTTCTATGAGAGGTAATACAAGAAAACTAAACTTTTTAAAATATAACTTGAAAATAACTTTATTCAGGATTATGAAAAAACTGTGTTTTTTAACTTTTTCTACCTTAATTAATAGAATGTCATTGAGAAAATGGGTACTGCTTTTACCCACAAAATGTTAATATCTAGGTATGTGTGAGAAGCAGCAATATGAATACTTCCTAATTTTTCAATCTGAAAATAGATCACAAACCAAGATAGGCAGGTAGGCTGTGGGGTGCTCTTTACAGGTCTAGGATTTTTTTTTCTATTGAGGTCATAATCGTTTATAACATTGTGAAATTTCAGTTGTACATTATTATTTGTCAGTCACCATATATATGTGTCCCTTCACCCTTTATGCCCACCCCTCAACCCCCTTCCCCTCTGGTAACCACTAATCTATTCTCTTTGTCCATGTGTTTGTTTATCTTCCACATATGAGTGAAATCATGCAGTGTTTGTCTCTCTCTGTCTGGCTTATTTTGCTTAACATCGTACCCTAAAGGTCCAACCATGATGTTGCAAATGGGATGATTTTGTCTTTTTTATGGCTGAGTAGTATTCCGTTATATATATACACCACATCTTCTTTATCCATTCAACAGTTGATGGGGACTTGGGTTGCTTCCACTTCTTGGCTATTGTGAATAATGCTGCAGTGAACATAGGGGTCCATAAGTCCATAACCAAATTGTTGTTGGTTTCAAGTTCTTTGGATAAATACCCAATAGTCGGATAGCTGGGTTGTATGGTATTTCTATTTTTAATTTTTTGAGACATCTCCATACTTTTTTCCACAGCGGCTGCCCCAGTTTGCATCCCCACCAGCATGTATGAGGGTTCCCTTTTCTCCACATCCTCTCCAACGTTTGTTATTTTTTGTTTTGGTAATTATAGCCACTCTTACAGGTGTAAGGTGATATCTCATTGTAGTTTTGATTTGCATTTTCCTGATGATTAGTGATGTGGAGCATCTTTTCATGTGCCTTTTGGCCATCTGTATATCTTCTTTGGAAAAATGTCTGTTCATATCCTCTGCTCATTTTTTGATCAGGTTGTTTGTTTTTTTATTGTTGAGTTGTATGAGTTCTTTATGTATTTTGGAGATTAACCCCATGTCAGATATATGATTTGCAAATATTTTCTCCCAGTTGGTGGGTTGTCTTTTCATTTTGTTCCTGGTTTCCTTTGCCTTGCAGAAGCTCTTTAGTCTGATGTAGTCCCATTTGTTTATTTTTTCTTTTGTTTCTCTTGCTTGAGTAGACATGGTATTTGAAAAGATGCTTCTAAGACTGATGTCAGAGAGTATACTGTATAGGTCTAGGATATTTTACAGGATTATACTCATTATAGGATAGTGTTGGTTCCATGATAGAATTGTATGTATAGTAGGTATTTCAGGCTTGTTTTCATGAATTGACTTAATAGAGTTTATTCTACATGGAAGGTATTTAATATAAAAATAAAAATAAAGAACAGTTGTCCCAGTGTTCTGGAATGACTGGTTTACTTTTGATAATCAAATATTTCTATCAAGACATCAGTCTGATTATTAGATAGGGACACTAGAATTGCAGAATTTCTTAATTGCACTTCAGCTGCATTTTTGATATTTTACAAACTTGGCTATTTTAAAACTACATGAAAATTACTAAAAATTATTGTTCACTATTATTACCTTGCATTTTCAAGAAAAGGTTACATTATCAGTATCTTCTTTAATGAGGTAGAAAAATATGCAGTGCATTTTAGATGTTATATTCTGAAATAAATTGGTAGTTAGAAGTAAACATAAGATCTGTTAAAAAATGGAAAATTTAATTAATTGATATTCAATTCCTGCTGTGTACAAAATACTGCATTAGACTCTGGTGTATTTCTTTCTCCAACTTCTCTTATTGTTGGAATACCAGAATATCTTTGAATATGGTTTTACAATTTCTTAAAAGCATATAATCATTCCTTTATTATGGTGTAGTATGAAGACTTGTAAAGCTGATTCAGGGTGTAACTAAGGTAACTTTGGGAAAAGCACTTTGTTCTGGGCTTTGGTTGTTAACTTTTATGGTGAGAAGATTGGGTTATCTGTATCTCTGTGCACATTTTTAACTTGCGTGTGCCTCCACTTCCTCAATTGCCAGTTGCTTTACTTTTGTCCCTAATATTTTCATTCCACAAATATTGTGCTCAACTCTGTTCTACACTATCATTTGTTCAACAGTTATTTTTTTGAATTTCTACCATGTATACCACAGTGGTAAAGAATATGGATTCTAGAGCCTGACTACTTAGGTTCAAATCCTGGTCCCACCATTTCCTAGTTGAGCAGTTTGAAAGTTACTTGATCTCCCTATGCCTCAGATCAAATGGTCATAACAGCACCTGCCCTGTAGGGTTGTTGAAAGGATTAAATGAGTCATAAATTTGCTTAAAAAGGTGCTTGGTACATAGTAAGTGCTCAAGAAATGTTAGCTATTGCTACTCTCATTACTATTATTATTGTTTGTCAGGCACGGAGGATACAGGATAAATAAGGACTGTCCTTGCCCAGGAGGGACTCATAATCTAATGGTTAAGGCAACTACATCAGCAAACCATTTTAGTGGTAGATAAGAGATGGTTTGAACAAAATGCTGAGGTGGAAAAGAGGAAGAAAAGCATTTAGCAGAGAGAGCAGCTTGAGCAAAAAGTTAAGAAGGTGTAAAAGGGAATGGTAGATAATTGAGGCTGGAGTTTAAGGAACTTGGAGGAGGATGGTGGAAACAAATGAGTTGCAGAGGTATAGTTTGAGATAAAGGGCCATGTATGCCATGCTTTGGAATTTGGACATTATCCTGTAGGGTAGGACAGTCTTTTTTAAAAAATAGATTTAATTTTTAGAGCAGTTTTAGATTCACAGCAAAACTGAGCAGAAGGTACAGAGATTTTCCAAATACTATCTGCCCCCACACATGCATAGCCTCTCCCATTATGAACATCCCCCACCACAGTGGTACACGTGTTACAATTGATGAACCTACACTGGCACATCATTATCACCCAAATTCCATAGTTTACATTAGGGTTTATTCTTGGTATCACATTCTGTGATTTTGAACATATATATAATGATATATATTCACCAATATAGCATCATACAGAGTAGTTTTCACTGCTCTAAAAATCCCTCATGCTACACCTGTTTATCCCTCCCTCCCTTTTAACCCCTGGCAACCACTGATCTTTTTTTTTCCCCCAGTTTTATTGAGAAATAAGTGACATACATCATTATATAAGTTTAAGGCATACAGCATGACGGTTTGATTTACGTATATCGTGAAATGATTGCCACAATAGGTTCAGCCCATCCACTGGTCTTTTTACTGTCTCCATAGTTTTGCCTTTTCCAGAATGTCATATAGTTGGAATCGTATAACTCCTTTGAGTAAATACCAAGGAGCACAATTTCTGGAATGTTGGGTGAGAGTATATGTTTAGTTTTGTAAGAAATTGCCAAACTGACTTGCAAAATGGCGGTACCGTTTTGCATTCCCACTTAGCTTGTCTGAGCTAATCTTGGTAAAACAATGATTTCCTATCTCTTAAGACTCCCTCCACATTTACCAGTCTGTCCTTGGCATTGTGCTGTAAACAAGAGTGGGAGGATAGTTTTGAGGAGAGACTGGTGGTGAGCAGAGTGATTGAGAAGAGTGGTGGTGAGAAGACTGCTGATGAAGTTTCTAAATAAGGGAAGATTGACGCCTGAGCTGTGAGGCAGTGGTGTTCATTCATTCGTCATTCCCTTATTCTGTCAACAGATATTTATCGAATATCCATGTGGCTGCACAATAGCCACTTGGGATAAAAAGACAGCTTGGTTCTTAAGGAGCTTATAGTCATTGAGGCTACAGAAGGGCAAAGAGTTGTGATAAAATATAAGTGCTATTATTATTCACTATAGCCTAGAAGTGGAAGCAACCCCAGTGTCCCTTGACTGATGATTGGATAAAGAAAGTGTGGTATAGATATACAATGGAATACTACTCAGTCATAAAAAAAGACAAAATTATCTCATTTGCAGCAGCATGGATGGACCTGGAGGGTATTAGGGTAAGTGAAATAAGCCAGAGAGAGAAGGACAAACACCACATGATCTCACTCATACGTGGAATGTAAACTAACACTTGGACAGAGAGAACTGTTTGGTGGTTACAAGGGGGAAGAGGGGTGGGCACAAGGGGTGAAAGGATACATCTGTATGGTAACTGACAAACAATAATGTACAACTAAAATTTCACAATGTTATAAACTATTAAGACATCAATAAAAAGGAAAAAATATATAAGTGCTATTAAAAGCTATGTATAAAATATAACTTTAAATGTTACCATATAGTTAAGGGTACTGTCTTATATGGCACAGTGAATCATCTAATCTTGTCTATGGTTTACTCACTGGTTCATCCATCAAATACTTCTGAGAGTACCTACTGTGTGCCAGGCCTATGCTAAGTGCTGTGGGTATAAAGAGGAATAAAACTTGGTTTCTATATTTAAGGATCACTCCTCTTTTTGACGGGCACAGACAAATAAACAGTCAATAAAACATGATTGTGTTAAGTCCTATGATGGTGGCATGTACCCAGTATAGTCATGGCACAGAGGGGCAAGATTATCATCTTGGTTTAGGGTAGTGGATGGGGCAAGGAGGTCAGGAAGGATGTCTCAAAAGTGGAGATTCTGGAGCAGGGTCATGAAGAATGATCTGGTGTTTGTCTACTTAATTGTAGGTATTCATGTTAGTCCAACTTCGTGATACCATTAGCTGCCGCGTTTTCCTCAAAATTCATGGCTTGTTGTCACACACTGTTACAGAAATATCCTTTAAAAATCATTCATGAGTGAGTTTTCCACTCTTACTTTGTTATCTTTTGCCACACTGCCTTGTGTTTTTAGTAGCTAATCTCTTTAAAACCATTCTCATAGTATTTTTAGCCATAGTAGTTAGAACCGTCTCCCCCATTTAACAGGTGAGAAAATCAAGACCCAGAAAAAGAATGTGGAAGAGGTGGAGTTCATACCCAACTATTCTGTTTCTAAATTCAGAGCTTTTTCCACTATCTTACTCTATTTGCTTGTTGGATTCAAAATAAAAGTTTTCCAATTTCATCTTTGCCTCTACCTTCACAAACCTGTGTAGCTCCAGTTAGGTGGATAGATTTTGAAGCTACAAGTAAACTGACCACTAAAGACTGAGGAAACTGTAGGGTGATTGATAATAATAATAACATTATTGAACTGTCATATGTGCCAGCACTTTGTTTAAGCACTTTGCAGTTACTCTCTTTACTCCTCGTCACAACTCTGTGAGATCGAAACTGTTGTTAGCTCCATTTTACAGGTGAGGTATCTGAAGCTTAGAGAGGTTAAATACATTCCCAAGTGAAATAGCAGAGTGGGACTCAAACCCAAGTCTGCTAAGTTTATACCACAACAGAAAAACCAGTGCTTGATATAATTGGAATAAATAGCTCACATTTTAGGTTGATTTAATTGAACTTGATTTATACATGGGAGTCTCTAGAACTCTTACCCTAGTGCTGTAGTGTAGAGGCTATTGCACAAGAATTAGTCTTCATGTTGTGGGTAGCTTATTCTGACTGTTCATCTATTCCTCTTGTGGCTGAGCATTTACAGAAATCTTCCCGGCGCTGGCCTGGTGGTGTAGTGGTTAAGTTCACGCGTTCTGCTTCCGCGGGCCGGGGTTCACCGGTTTGGATCCTGGGAGCAGGCCTACTCACCGCTCATCAAGCCATGCTGTGGTGGCGTCACATATAGAAGAGTTACAGCTCCACAACTATGATACACAACTATGTACTGGGGGCCTTGGGGAGGGAAAAAAAAAAGAAAAAAGAGGAAGATTGGCAACAGATGTTAGTTTGGGACCAATCTTCCTCAAGAAAAAAAAAGTCCATATTATTTGCTCTTAAAAAAGCCAAAACTTCTTGATGTAGAAATGGAAGTAGGGCAGACCAGGGCTTTTAATTTTATTGAATTTATGTAGGAAAGATATTCAGAGGTGTTTAGCCTTCTGTTTTATTGTGTAGTTCCTGGCACATCATGGGTACTCAGGAAATGTTGAAATGCTTTGGTTTGTAGGGTACACTATATAGGAGAGAATTATAAAGATATGAGAATCTTTGTGAATGTTGAGAGCCTACTGGGACAGATTGGGATAGAAGATGGTACTGGAAAGTAGATTTAGGGCCTTTGGACATATTTAGTAAAGTTTGATTATAGTGGGAGGGTCTTATTAGATAAAGGCAACCTGGGTTAGTTCTGGGATAAAGAGAAGGAGGTAATGGGAAAGGAATAATGGAAGTGAAGACATAAAGATTCTGGATTAGAATTACCAAGTTATAGTTTGCTAGTCTTGGTAGGTTTCAAACATAGATTCTGCCTGAAATCAGTATGTTAATATTTAGTGCTTTTTAATGACTTGCACATTCTTAAGGAATTATATAGAGCTTACTATTTGTAAGAGAGCACTTGTTTGCAGAAGAGGAAGTTCATAAATGCATAAGAGAACGAAGCTGGTTTTTCATAATATGAACAGCAGTAGGTTTAGGGCAGTGAATGAAGGATGTGGTAAGGAAGAAACATATGCCAGAGACACTGTGAAGAAAGGATTGATGGACTGGGTGGCTGATTAGAAATGGGAGTCGGGGCATGGGACATCTGCAAGGCAAAGATGTCTCGAAGGTTTTGAAGCAGGGTATCTGGGAAGCAAATGCATCACGTACATGCACACACATACACGTAGCCTAGGAGTTCAGGCCTGGGTCCAAGTCTGGATTTTGCTGTTTCTTAACATGGGTAAAGCCTTTAGTTAGGCCTCAATTTTATTGTCTGAAAAATGAGTAAAATGGCTTAGATTAGTGCTTATTAAACTTAAAATATGCATAGAGATCACCTGGGGATCTTGTTAAACTATAGATTCTGATGGAGTCGGTCTGTGGTGGGACCTGAGAATCTGCGTTTCCAACAGGTTTCCAGATGATATTGAGTAGCAAAGACTTAAGTGATCTTCAGGATCCTTTCCAGTTCTGCATTTCTGTCGTTCTATTTATTGAATGTTTGTCCTTTGGAGATCTGTGACTTTATCACCTCTATTTAGATAGATGAATTCTAAATCTGTCTCTTCACTTCAAATTAGAAATGCCTAAACCAATTTATCATCTTACATTGATAACCACATCCCTGTCTTGACATCCTTATTTCTGTTAATACTTTGTTTTTATAAGGTACTTTACAATTTTTCAGAGAGCTTTTATATCCATTATTTCATTTGATCCTTAACCCACAGAGGTAGGCATGCAGGAAATATTTCCATTTTATGGAAGGGAAACAGGTTCAGAGAGAGTAAGTGACTAGCCCACTAGAGAGTGGCAGAACCACCCTAGAGTTCAGGATTATTGACTCTAGTTTGATCTCTTACCACTGTGTCACTGCTTCTGGTCATGGCTATCATGGATACCCATGCTTAAAGATTGGTTGCCATCAGTTTTTTTTTAAATGTAAATTTAGTTTTATTTTTAAAAATAAATAATATATTCGTATGGATCACAATTCAGAGGTATATAAGAGGATACAGTGAAGAGTCTCCATACCATTCTGTGCCCCAAATACCCATTTTTGCTTCACTGGGGCAACTAGTGTTATCAGTTATATTTTATGAATCTCCAATAATTACATAATTATATTCTTTTTTCCCTATGAAACAAATGATAACATGTTAAACACTGACTACATAAACTATATATACTATAGTATATACATATATATGTATATACTATAGTATATATATTGACTATATAAACCGTTTTTCTTTTTTTTAACTAATAGTGTATCTTACAGATTGTTCCGTATCAGTGCTCAAAGTGCTGCTACATAATTTCTTCTTTAAGGCCACATAGTATCCCACTATGGGATATACCATAATTTAGCTAGTCCCCTATTGATGGACATTTAACTTATTTCCAGTCTTTTACTAATACAAACAACAGTGTATTACATATATTGCATATCTGCAAGTATATATTTAAAACAAATGTGAAGTGGAATTGCTGGGTCAAAGAATATATGCATTTGTAATCTTGGTAGGTATTGCCAGATTGCCATCTGTAGAGGTTTTACCAGTTATACTCTTTTCAGCAAAGTGCCTCTTTTGCCACTGCCTTGCCTTTGAATATGTTTTCAGACTTTTTGATCTGTGCCAATTTTAATGTAGTTTTAATTTGCATTTTCCTTATGAGTGAGGTTGAGAATCTTATTTTTTTTTTTGTAAGGAAGACCAGCCCTTAGCTAACATCTGTCGCCAATCCTCCTTTTTTTGCTGAGGAAGACTGGCCCTGGGCTAACATCGTGCCCATCTTCCTCTACTTTATATGGGACGCTGCCGCCACGTGGCTGACGAGCAGTGCGTCGGCGGGCGCCCAGGATCCGAACCCGCAGACCCCGGGCTGCCAAGCGCGCACTAAACTGCTGCGCCACCAGGTGGCCCCGAGAATCTTCTCATTTTTAAGCACTGTTTGTATTTCTTTTGCTGTGAATTATCTGTTAATGTTCTTTGCCATTTTTTCCTGTTGGGTTTTTGGACTTTTTCTTATTGATTTCTAGGAACTCTGTATGTTAGTGAAATTGTCTTTGTTGTGTCAATTAAAATTTTTTTGTTGGGTTTTTTTTCATTGAGTTTGCATATGGTAGTTTTTACCATGCATAATTTAAAAACAGTTTATGTAGTAAATTTATTAATGTTTTTCATTTTATGGCTTCTGAGTTTTATGTCTTAGATCTTTTGAGGTTTTAAATAAGTCTTCTTGGTTTCTTTTGGTATGTTTTTTTTTTTTTTTGGTGAGGAAGACCAGCCCTGAGCTAACATCACTGCCAGTTCTCCTCTTTTTGCTGAGGAAGACTGGCCCGGGCTAACATCCGTGCCCATCTTCCTCTACTTTATATGGGACGCCGCCATGGCATGGCTGACAAGCAGTGCATTGGCAGGCGGGCATCCGGGATCCGAACCCTGGGCTGCCAAAGTGCGAACTAAACTGCTGTGCCACCGGGCCGGCCCCTCTTGGTACTTTTATACTTTAATTATTTACATTTAAATGTTTTTAATCCATCTGGAATTCAATATAAGGTAAAGGGTATGTTTTTATATATGTGTTTTTTCTTTTTTTTGGTGGCTACTCTGTTATTCTAACATCTTTACTGATTAGTTCTTATTTCCCTAGGAGTTCTTTGACTCCCTTATTTCTTTTATCTGTTTTCTCTTCATCCTCAACCACGTCCATTGTCTAATTAGTCTCCCCGTTAAGCCTATTTTTTTCTTTAGGCTCCTGTATGGCCTTATCCTTTCTTTCTGTTCCTATTGATATCACTCTAAAAGTTTTTTATTATGGAAATTTCAATGAATAATGAAATATGTATATTGAAATGTATATTGTGTATGTCAATATATATCGAAATACATATATATAGGGCGGGGGGGGTGGGCATATAGGAACTCTCAGGTACCTGTTACCCAGCTTCCGTAACTGTCACCTCATGGCAGATCTTGTTTTATTTATATACCTACCTACTGTCCTCCCTCCCTCACCCCAGTTATTTTGAAGCAAATTACAGGCACGATATTACTCTTAACACTTGGACCACTGACAGCTGTCTTCTGTCTTCCAGTTTTTATCCCCCAGGTCATCCTGTGTAATTCTGTCTCTCTTCTTTGATCTTACATTTTTAAAATAACAGTTCTCTAATAAATACTCAATGAAAGTATACTGCTGTATACTTTTACCTCGAATTGGCCTTTTTGTGTGCACAAACTCCCGTTCTTTAGTAAGATCGCATACTCTAAAATTAGGGAATGCCATGTTTTTATCCCCACGGTTCCCAACATAGTCTGTGAAGGAAATACCAGGAAGATAAAACAGAAGAATGAAAGGAAAGAGAGGGAGGATGAGAGGGACACACGCAGAGAATGATACTGGATCTGTCACTACAAAGGCCTGTTTCTTAGAACAAAACTACTCAGAGGAAACATGGAGGAAGAAGGGCAAGTTTGGACCTTCCATCAAGATTGGGGGTGAATAGGGTAGAGATAAAAAAACCCAGAGCCAAAATGCATAAGAAATGTAGAAAGTTCAGAGATATCCTTTGTCTTTTCCTGTGGAGAAGCCTGTTTTATAATATAGTAGTGCTTAGTAAATGACTGAATTAAATTCTAGGACTGATTTGAACTTGGGTGAGGGCTTTAGTTCCAATTAAACAAGGTTGTGTAATTGTGTCAGGCAGTTCTCAATTAGGGACAGGAGCTATAAAGTATTCTATGAGAGATTAGCATTGGTAGGTTGTTTGTTTAAATCTGTGACATTGGCTGTTGGCGCCGTTTGCTTATATCCAAGCGCTAGTTTTAAAGCATTTTTGTGTTCTCTCAAAACTTTTCACAGTGAGTCTTTAAGGTGGGATCAAAAGATAAGAAAAAATAGGTGATTGAGAGTGCTGTTGTATAGAAGGGGCTTTTGTATTTTTTTTTTTTTTTTTTTTGTGGGGAAGACCAGCCCTGAGCTAACATCTGTTGCCAATCCTCCCCTTTTTGCTGAGGGAGACTGGCCCTGGGCTAACATCGTGCCCATCTTCCTCCACTTTATATGGGACGCCGCCACAGCATGGCTGACAGACAGTGCGTCGGCGGGCGTCCGGGATCCGAACCCGCGAACCCCGGGCTGCCAAGCGCGGACTAAACCGCTGCGCCACCGGGCGGCCCCTGCTTTTGTATTTTTTAAAAAGACTAACCTAATTTATCAAGCTTAAATATTTGATTCAGTAATTCAACATTTTTACCTTCTGTGGAAAACTAATTTTCTCCCAGGTTTGCTTTTGTTGCCCCGCAAAAACATAATTAAAGTAGCAGTGTCTGAGTTACCTGAAACAACCTGGGCATTAATTCTTCCATGCCGTTTAGCCTGGTCCCAGGCTGAGAATAAATGCCTGACCTGAAAAAGAAATGAGTTGAGAATAGGAAAGGAGGAAGGGGTCCAGAACAAGTTTGACTACATTTCCAAACCAAATGCTACTTTAAAAAATTATCTCATAATATTTGTGATTATCTACAGTAGGAGTCACTAGACTGTGGCCAACAGTCACTGGTTTTTGTAACAGCTCATGAGCTAAGAAAGGTTTTTACGTTGTTAAAAGATTATAAACAAACAAACCAAAAAACAAAGAATATGCAGAGACTGGATGTGCCCTGAAAAGCTTAAAATATTTACTTTCTGACCCTTTACAGAACAAGTTGGCCAACCCTTGATCTACATCATTCACGGTATATAGTAATATTTCTTTATGTGAACATTTAAAATTTCTTACTCTTCTGTTTGTGTTCCATATTAGCACTTTGTTTATTTAATGGGGTTATGTGGTTTTCCATTGTATGAGTGTACCACAATTTAAGAGTGGTTGTTCAGTTTTGCTTTTATACCCAGTATCAAAATAAGTATATTTGCACACATTTTTGTGACTTGTGGAATTGCTTGGTCAAATATTATATGCAATTTAAAATTTGATAATTGTTGCTAAATAGCCTTCCCTCTGAATTGGACCATTTTATTTTTCCCCCAACATTGTTTTCCTTACTCATATCAGCCCTGACAGAGACTAAAATAGTTTGATTGTTTAATCAGATGGGTCTCTTTTAATTTTTATTTCTGAGTAACAAATAAAAAAATTAGTGGCTTAAAACAACATTATTATTTATTTTGCTCATGAATATGACGTTTGGTTTGGGCTTGGTGGGAACAACTTGTCTGTGCTGTATTTGATGTCATTTCTGGCGTCTCAAAGGCCGGGGGCTGAAATGGTCACTTACGTGTCTGACTATAACTGGGATCTCAGCTGGGGCTGTGGGTAATACCTACAAAGTCCTTTCCATGTGGCTGCTTGGCATCCTCACAGTAGGGTGAGTGGGTTCTAAGGAAGAACATCCTATAAGAGGACCAGATGATTTTATGATTTAGTTTCAGACGTCACATAGCGTCATTTCTGCCTTAGTCACAAGTGTAACCAAATTCAGTGGGTCTGTCTCGGTGAGTGTGAGCCGAAAAGCACAACCAAGGCTGAAGTGGGTGAAGAAAAAGGTTTATTGTTTGCACAAGCAATGGAGAACACTGGGGATAGATAACTCCTTAACCCTTTCCTTGCCTGGTTTCTGGTCACAACAGGCCTGCCTACATGTAAGGAGGAGGGAACAAAGGCCCCACTTCGTAATGGAGGAGTGGCAACATCGTGTTGTAAGAGAGCATGTGGGACGGGATGTATTGGTGCGGCCATTCTCTGGAAACTCAGTCTGCCACAAAGCGGAATGTTTGTTTTGGTGTGCCCATCTTTAATTATGAGTTTGACTATAAATCTTTGTGTGTTTATTTCCATTTCTTTTTCTGTAGCCTGCCTTTTTGTATCCTTTGCTCTCTTTTCTATTGGGCTATAAATTATGGATTATGTTACTGACTTTTAATAGCTCTTGTAGACTAAGCAAATTAGACTCAAAATTTGTTTTGAAGATACCTCACTGTGGCCTTGGAAATCATAAAAGGTGTGTGTGAAATGGTTGTTTAGTTTGGTGATGGTGGGGATTTGTGGAGTAATTATATTTAAGAACCATAGTACTTTTATTTTTAAGCAAGGGGGTACAGGGAAGGGAGGGTGAGTGATAGCCATTTCTTCCTCCTTCTGTTGGCCATCAGCCTCCCTGAATCACTCTCTAGCAGTGATCAGGAAAAGATCAGACACCTCACTTCTCTTTGGTCATTATTGTACCTCAGAAGCAAAAAATTTTAGGTGCCTGCAAGGGAAAGGTAAAACTTGGGAGGAATATAGAACCCCAGTGCCATATTTCACTACTGAAAATTGCTTTGAATTTCTTTTAGTTCTGGGGTATGATTTGGCTGTTTTTTAAGCCTTGCTATCACTCATGTTGAGGTTCAAAATTGTATCAACAAAAGTGGATTGACCCACCAGAAATGATCATTTTCTAAAATATGGGGATGTTTAACAAATGAAACATTTCTTTGTACTTTGCCACAAAATTAGAATGTTCCTCTTCATCTGCTAACCTGTTATGGGATAAATTCTTAATAAACAGTTACAAAATAAGTCTTTGCCTGGCTTGTAATTTTTGACAGTTTTATAGGGACCAGGCTGGTGTTTGTCATTACAGTTCTCATTTTAGGTGTGGTTTGATCCAGAGACTTAAATTCTGCCAGCAGGACCTGCATTCCATATCTCTTGTCTCTACTCTCTTCCTTGTTGGTTTCATTCTCAGGTTTCACTGTGATGGAAGGATGGCTGCTGGCATCTGTAGCCCTATGTCCTTCCAGGCTCAGGGCCAGTGGGGAATAAAAAAAGGACTCTCAACAATTTAATACAATTTCTAGGTCTTTCATGGACCCTAATTAAATCATAGGTTATTGTCA
This sequence comes from Tapirus indicus, assembly GCA_031878705.1. Lineage (NCBI taxonomy): Eukaryota > Metazoa > Chordata > Mammalia > Perissodactyla > Tapiridae > Tapirus > Tapirus indicus. The sequence goes on from CM062924.1 coordinate 30,606,096, forward strand.
GGGGGATGGAATGTGCTGATTGGCCTAATCTGAGTCACATGAACATCCTTGGAGTTGGAGGTGGAGTTAATTCTATAGGAATTTTATGGATTGATAGTAGGGGAGGGTGGTTCTACAAAGGAAAACCTAAGTTTTTTTTTTAACCTAATAGGTGCTGAACAGCACAAAACAAAAAATACAAAAACAAGACAAAAAATTTCCTTTAGACTAATGTTATGTTTTAAAGCAGTTTTCTAAGAACATTAGTAGTATTTTTTTCCTCTCTTTCTCTCTTTTTTTTTTTTGCTGAGGAAGATTCTCCCTGAGCTAACATCTGTGCCAGTTGTCTTCTATTTTGTATGTGGGTTGCTGCCAAGCATGGCTGATGAGTGGTGTAGGTCTGCGCCTGGGATCCAAACATGCGAACCTGGGCCGCTGACGTGGAGTGCACGGAACTTTAAGCATTTGGCCACGGGGCCGGCCCAGGTAGTATTAACAAGAAAAACAACCATTTTAGGTTCTTTAGAGGCACTGGTTTACAATCATACTAATGAGTAATTCTTACTTTTTTACTAAAGCAAATGTTTCAAATCTACAGTGCATGCCATTTAAGTCTTGTTTTAGAATTTATACTTGAAAGATTTGTAAAAAAAAGTTAAGGAATTTAGGGTCATTCTGGTCTTTTGGCCACTGCCAGGGTTTCAGGTAGCAGAGTTGTGCTCTAATTACATCTGTCAATCCTCCAAATCAAACCTGAATAGGAGGTTTTTAAAATTTATTTATTTATTTATTTTTGGGAGGAAGACCAGCCCTGAGCTAACATCCATTGCCAATCTTCCTCTTTTTGCTGAGGAAGACTGGCGCTGGGCTAACATCCGTGCCCATCTTCCTTTACTTTATGTGGGACGCCACCACAGCGTGGCTGACAAGCAGTGCATCGGTGACCGAACCAATGAGCCCTGGGCTGCCAAGCGCAAACTAAACCACTGCGCCACCAGGCCAGCTCAAGAGGTTTTAATTTTATATGTTAGCAAATGTTTTTTGACTTCAATATAGAATGTTTTATAGGTAGTGCTTCAAAGATTTTAAAGCCCTGTTGATTCCAACTTAATTTAAAATCTATTCAACTTTAGTTTTGGGGATGGGTGTTATTAGAGCACATCTTAGCTGCCTAAAGCTGCTGCCTTAGAATGATATGCAAACAGTGTTTTATAACCTTGAAAGTGTGGAACATATGAGAAAGTTTAAGGAGATTGCTGGTAAAGAAAACTTCATGGAATGTTATCTTAAAAAGTACTTCCAAAGTCTGTGTAAATTTTAATTTCCCAGAATATTTTTCCTTATTGAGATATTTGAGCCGATTTAAATAATAAGACAGATTTGATTTTAACTATCTTTAGATGGGCCATTTGAAGAGATAATCTGATATTTAATTCTATTTAGACAAGGTCTAAAGGACTGTTTTTATGCTGCTGCCACCAGGCCGTGAGGTACCATTAGATGTATTCCTCAGAGTAGTTGGAGGTGGGTGAGTCCTGAGGATGTGCTGTAGTCCAGAAGCACTGCTAAACCTTTACGCCACTTTCAGTTCTTAGGTCCGTTCTAAGGTTTGAATTGCTCTGTATTCTCCCACTGTCTGGTGGGTGGGTGTCAGAATCCACTAACGGTTCCAGGCTACTCAGGACCATTGTAAGGCCTATGTCATACCAAGACCTTCTTGACTGGGTCAGTTCACTGGAGATTTTTTAATTCAATCAAAAACATTTATTGTGTGCTTGCTGTCTAGTTACTTATCTAGATGCTGCAGATACAACTGTAAATAAAGTCTCTTCTCTCAGGGAATTTATATTCTAGTTGGGCAGGATAGACAAATGTCTGAAACTCCCCATATTTCCATTTTAGGTATAATTACGTGTTGTTTTGGTCAAGTATAGATCTTCTGGGGAGCTGAGAACCAGAGAGGATCCTTTAGGTCACTCTGACTTTTTTACTTCCTTGGATGATAGGGTAATAATTTGAGCAAAGGTGGATGATATATCTTAAAACTGCTGGTAAGTTTTAGTATTGCTATCATATTTTGGACCAGGTTTAGTTGATTTAAACTTTTTCTTATTTATTTAACTTTATTTTTGAGTATGTAAAACATTTATATGGCACAAAGTCAAAACTACATAAACAAGTATTAGGGAGTCTTCCTTTTATCTCTATGTCCTCCAACCTGTTCTCACTCCCATAGGTAATCATTTTTCTGAGTTTCTATTTTAACCATCCAGTGTTTCTTTTTAATTGCATTAAATCTTGGGGGAAGGGGAGGAAGGAAGGAGGTAGGAGACTGAAGGAGGGAGGTGCATGGATGGGAATGGAGGAGAAGAGTTCTATTTATGTTTGTGAAGTGTTTTATTGGCATTCTTTTTGTCTCACTTCCGTTTCTACTAACTCTGAAAAAGGCAATAACTTTTTAAAAGTAAACATTTAATTAATTTATTTATTTTTGGTGAGGAGGACCAGCCCTGAGCTAACATCTGTTGCCAATCCTCTTTTTTGCTGAGGAAGACTGGCCCTGGGCTAACGTCTGTGTCCGTCTTCCTCTACTTTATATGGGACGCCGCCACAGCATGGCTGACAAGCAGTGCATTGGCGGGCGCCCGGCATCCGAACCGGTGAACCCCGGGCTGCCAAAGCAGGAACTAAACTGCTGCGCCACCGGGCCAGCCCCTAAACATTTTATTTTGGAATGAGTTTAGATTTACGGAAAAGTTGCAAAGATAATACAGAGAATTACCTTCATTCACTTTCCCCTAATGTTAATATCTTACATTTGTCAAAACTAAAAAGTGACGTTGGCGATTAAACTCTGTCTTATTGAAGTTTAGCATTTCAAAAAAAATAATAAGCAGCTTTATGATAAAATTGGAATGAATGTTACTAAAGAAGAAGCCAAGACACAGGGCACAAGAGGCCTCATGTGTACATTTATTGCCTTTCACCGAGATTACATCAGTAATTTACCCATAAAGAGTTGATTTCCTATGTCCATTCCAGCTGCTGGGAGCGTCTTGTATTTTAATTAATCATAATGTAATGAGAGTACTTACCCTAATGCTTTTGAAATGAATAAAATAAGGGAAAAGGCAAAAAGTCATACAACCCAAAGTCAGTGCTTTAAGTATAGTTGGTTAATTTGTGGAGGAGCTTTTGTTTTTTTGTAAACCTTTTTATAAAATGCCCTGATGTGGTCAGTTCTATTTTATCCACATCAGTGGAGGGAAGCATAGAAATAATAATGATACCTTAGTAATCCACCCAGGTGAGTGTTTTTTGACTCCATTGCTGATTTTAGAATCCTGGAGCATGGAGTCAGAAGGTACCTTGGAGGTAGTTGTGCTAACTTTCTACATGATACAAAAATCTCTTTAGCAATGTCCATGCATCCATTACAGATTCAATCTCTGTTCAAGCCCTGCATACTGCTTTTAAGGCAGTCAGTTCCATTATCATTGTATTTGTGGTAAAATTATTCTCTTGACTTGAAGGATAGGTCATTGCTCTGTCCTCTGCAACAACAGAGGAGTGTAAAGACCAAATTTTATCTATTAGGTATATATAGATATAGTTGTATATATACCTACCCATATAGGTGTATAACCCCTTTGCCTTCTTTCTGCTTTCTTTGCTTCCTTCTTTTGAGACAGCCCTCTCTTTTGTTACTTACTATTTTGTTTCTTTGTTTATATTTGGTTATTTAGGAATGTTGGGATAAAGAGATGAATAATGGTAATGAGTAATCCTAACCTTCTAGGGTTGTTATGAAGATTAAATAAGATCACATGTATGAAGTGTTCAGCACAGTACATGACACATAGTGAGCATTTGCTGACAGTGTAGTGATGGTAATGGTCTCTGTCATTAAGTCTTTTCCTCCTAGATTAGTAGGGAAGATAGCTGTAAACAACTACCTATAATACAAGGCTGAATGAAGTAAGTGGTATAGTAGAGATGGAAGCAAAGTTCTTCTTATTTATTCTAATAAAGGAGCAACTAGTTTTAGTGAGAGAATCAGGAAGGAGGAATCTTCTCTCCTTAACTTAGAAATAGAAATAGGATCTCCTCAAAGAGAATGATATTCTAGATTGAGGGGCTAGCATTAGTGGAGCTAGGAACGTGCATGATGTTTTTCATGGAACCTTCAGCAGTCCTGTATGACAAGGGGTGAGGTATGTGGAAGAACTAGTGGGAAGTAAGGATAGGATATGGAGAGGTCAGATTGCACAGGGCTTTGAAAGCAATAACGGGAAGTTCGTACTTTATGGTAGAGGCTTTGGGTAATATTTTCAGGTCTTTGAATAGAGGACCAAGATTGCAATCTTACAGCAAAGTAGATGTGATTATTGTGTATAGGCAGTTAGTGGTTTCTGTCAATTAAAAATTTTGACTAAGAGGGCTAATGAAAAATATATAGTAGGGGGAAATAGTTGCTGTAATCCAGGGTGTGAAATGGAAACGTTGGCAGATTGTGGAAAAATGAGTCTTTTAGAGTAAACCCTAGGAACTTCTTGTAAATACATTTGGGGCTTTTCATACCTAGAGGATTAAACAAATTTATTAGACAATAACCCTCTCTCTCAAAGAATCTTAATCTCTAGATTGGGAGAAAGGATTGGGTTGGTACGTGCATGGAAAGAAAGAACTGTTCTTTTCTGGCTGACTGCACATGTAATTGGAGATGGATTTAACTCAGTAGAATGGGCTGTCTTTCAGCCTGAAGGGAGAGCTTTAAGCATATTTTAAAACTGAGCACTTGTTTTCTATTTTTATGTTTTTGAAAATAATTATCCGACACAAGGAACTGGCTTTTGGGAATGAATCTGATGTGGCAGACTTAAGCATTGCCAACCTTTTCTCCTTTTGATATGAGATGATTTGGTTATCCCTTAAGTTATCTTGTATTTTTGTTGATTTCTACTGTTGCTTATGGAGCTTTTGCCTTTTCAACACTTGTAACTCCAAGTAATTTGTGCATCCTAGTTGGAGAATTTTTTAGGAAGGAAGCCTGATTAGGAAATAGAGATTGGTTGGGTGCTGGTCATGTGAGAATTTAATTTAAGCTCAGAACAGTTGGGTTATTGGCTAGATGGAGTGACCAGTGAGTTATTGCTTTTATTTTCTGGCTTTGGTTTCTTTTCCTGGTTGTACAGATGATCTGGCATCTAGACTAAACTAGCAACAGGGGCATATATATGTAATACCTGCTGATTTTCTGTTGGTGTGAGTTGGACTTTGGATGTTCTACAGCATTCTTTTGAAGGGAGAAAAGCAAATTACTGCTTAGTTTGTGTTTCAGGAATTACTAATGCTCTTCTAAGGTGTAAAGCACTTATATAATAACATTTATGCTTTGCAAAAATATTTCGTGTCTGTTATCATTTCATGCTCACAACAACCTTGTAAATGAGATAGGGTAGGTATAATTCCTATTTGACAGAGGGAAGCTGAGGCATAAATAAGGGACTGAGTTAAGGTTGCTGGCTCAACAAGTAAATGACTGGGACAACTTACAATATTTCATTTTTGGATTGTAACTTTCAGAAAATTTTATAGGAGGAAAAAGCTGAATGCTCCTCTTATTTGTTGTTATTTTTTAGCGGCGTCTTAGACATCTTCGGAACATTGCTGCCCGGAACATTGTTAATAGAAATGGCCATCAGCTCCTTGACACCTACTTCACACTTCACTTGTGTAATGCTGAGAAGATATATAAAGGTAAGGGAATCTGTGGACTTGCTATCCACAGATCGTTACATCTTATTTTTATTCTTTTGTCGCACAAGTGATTCTCAGTGCCTCTTGCTATTATTGTTTATTGGAAAGCTAAATTGTCATGCTGTCTGAAAATATTTCATGAGCTATTGTCATATATATTAAAGAAATGTAGCTTTTAGATAGTTCTTTCAGATTAACTGAGCCTTACATTGATAAGTTTATCATTCCTTTATGAATGTTAGCTATTCATGTCTTCATTCCAGTAGCTGCCATTTGAAATAGATTATATGAGTCCAGTATCCAGGACTAATTTGCTTTTCTTTAAAATGTAATTGATTTCTTTAATATAATGGTAAAATTGGGACCTGGTATATATCTTTTTGTATCTGTAATTCCTAGTGTATAAAGAGTAATTTTTAGAAGAATTGGATGGTTTCTTTGAATTCAGTTTCACATACTGAAATGTGGATTCTTTCATAAGTGACAGTTCTAAGAATAGACCAAATATTTGTTTCAAAATCACAAGCATCTTTTGAATACATATTGGATGAAAGTCACTTTGATATAATCAGTTGACTTATGACTGATGGTATAAGAGAGGAAGCATGGTATAATGACAGGAATATTGGGTTAGGATTCAAAATACATTAGTACTAGTTCTAGCTCAGCTATTTACTAGCTGTGTGACTTTGGACAAAAATCATGGCTTTTTGATCCTCACTTTTTCCATTTGTAAAGTGGAGATGAGGTCTCATGAAGTTATGAGGATCAACTGAGATAAGGTGGTAACACTTGGTGAGATGTGATTAAACATCTATTTATATTCACAAAAGGTGGTGTTATTTTAATAAGAGGTCCTAAGGACTTATCTGAAAAATTCAAATGACATTTTATCTTTTTGGTTTTAATTACTTTTAAAAACTGTTATCAAATCAATAGTTTAACAATTTTTTACTTTTTAAAATTTTAATACCAGTATATGCTCATTAAAAAATTCAGTCAGGAATTATATAGAGTAGAATCCACCCCCCTATGTAAATAGCATTAAAATACTTTTTTTTTTTGCTGAGGAAGATTCACCCTGAACTAACATCTGCTACCAATCTTCCTCCTTTTTTGTTTGAGGAAGGTTAGTCCTGAGCTAACATCTGTGCCCATCTTTCTCAATATTGTATGTGGGTTGCCGCCACAGTGTGGATGACAAGTGGTGTAGGTCTGCACCTGGGATCTGAACCCACGAACCTGGGCTGCCAGAGTGGAGCACACTGAACTTAACCATTACACCATGGGACTGGCCCCTAAATTAATTTTTAAGGATGAAAAAAGGACTCTAAATACTTCCATTTTCACATAATTTTACTTCATTTTTATTTTTCATTCTAACCATTTGCATTTTTTAAAAACACAATTGTATTAATCTGAATTATTAGTGCTACTACTATAACAAATACCATAAATATCAGTGGCTTAACATAATACATTTCTTACACTAAGTCCAGTGCAGATGGTCTTTATCAGGTACTGTCTTGGCAGCTGTCCTTTAAGAGGTGACTCAGGTGTCCAGGCTCCTTCTATTTTGAAATGCTGCTGTCAGCAACACATGACCTCTGGCATGGCAAGAGAGGGATTATTTGAGGAAAATTTTTTAAATGGAAGTGGTCCACATCAATTCTATCATATTCCATTAGACATAAATCAGTTGTGTTGTCCTTTTTAGGTGAAAAGGGGACTTCTTATGTGTGTCTTCCTATGTGTCTAGAGGGAAAATGAAACAGTTTGGACACTATTTGTCCTCAGGGTGTAAGCATTTTTGCAGACTTTAATGTGTTTGGTCTACTGCTCATTAATTGGTTTTATCACTAGCAATATATATGACAATGCCAGAGTATTTGAAATTGTTGATAGGTTTCTATATAATCTGTCCTGGATGATCTTCATAGAACTTCTCTGTCCTTGTTCCAGTGTTATCTCTGATAATAATAGTTAACATAATACTTAGTATATTTTAGCTATTTGGTAAATGATAGCAATTATTATTAGAATTATAATGTTAATAATCATAATAGTAGTTTCTTTTTTCTCTTCTTCTTTTTTTTTGCTGAGGAAGATTCACTCTGAGCTAACAGCTGTTGGCAGTCTTCCTTTATTTTGTATGTGAGTCGCCGCCACAGCATGGCCACTGAGTGGTGTAGGCCCGCGCCCGGAAACCGAACCCAAGGCGCCGAAGTGGAGCGTGCTGAACTTAACCACTAGGCCATGGGGACTGGCCCATTAGTAGTTCCTAAAAAAAGAGTAGTCATGGGACTGGTTGATGACTATGATGTAAAAACTTGTCTGAGAGATAGAATGAAAACAAAGTGATTTTTTTTTTGTCTTAACTTCTAAGCTCAAGATGTAATCTTATCATAGACTGTTTCTTGAAGTTATCTCAATAAAATGATCATTAACACAATTAGACAATAGCTGGTGATAGACCACAGGGAAGTCTGGTATCTGGTTGTAGTATTGAGTCTGTCACTAACTGGCAAGCCCCTTGGCTAGGAAGTTTAGTTCCTCTTTTGAGTTTTAGTTAATTTATCTCTAAAATGAGAGGACTGATGATTTCTGAGACTTCCTCCTGCTCCAAAATGTCATGGGACGAATGAGCCCATTCATGGTCTTCTTTTTGGGTCCACGTGTTGGGCTCTATAACTTTTAACTATCATAGGAGGAGCCCAGAAGCTCTTTCCTTAGTAAACCTAATTAATACCACCTTATCTTATTAGACCTGTGATGACAAACACAAAATATTTATTTCATGATCATTGTGTGGCTCTTGGTGTAGGATGACCATGATAGAAGACCAGTTGACTCTTCTCACAAAACCACCTGTACCACCTGCTTAGTGGCATCGTTTCTTAATTGTAAAAGAAAGGTTTTTTGTTGGAAGAATATCTGAAATGTTGATTTGTAAGTTATTCTTTTATTTCAGCTGAATTCACAGCAGATCCTAAAAAGTTATGTGTGAAATATTTTTGATTTTCGACATCTTTTAGTGCTCATAGGAGATTGTCTACTTTTTAGGTCGTTCAAATCAAAAACCAGTTATCACATCCCCAGAAAACAAAGCCTTGTGTTAATGGATGAGGAGCTAGGTTCTAATCCTGGTTCCCTCTTAAATTTGGAATTTTTATAAAATCAAGTTTGTTCTACAGTTATAGTTATTTTCTCACCTATGAAATGTGAGTGCCTGTCCTCTCCAGGAATACTAACCAGCTATTTTGAATACAGCAGAAAACGAACTCTGTAATCCAATTTGATGATCTCATCCAAGTCTCATAGTTTTAAATATCATTTATCTCTCTAACAACTCGCAAATTGTATCTTTAGCTTGGATCTCCCCGCTGAACGCATACTCCTGTGTTCAGTTGCCTACTCTACATCTGTATCTGGAGTTTAGTAAGTAACTTAAATTTGATATATTCAAAACTGAGTTTCTGATACTCTAGCTCTGGCCCATCTCCTGTATTCTTCCTTCTATCAGAAAATGGCTGCTCTATTTTTCCATTTCCTTGGCCAAAAACCTTGAAGTCATCTTGAGTTGTCCTCTTTTATATCTCACATCCTATCTTTCAGCAAATACTTTTAGCTCTTATTATCAAAAATCTATCCATAATGTAATTACTTCTTACTATCTCTGAACCCCTAGCATCTCTTGCCTGAATTGTTGAAGTAGACTTCTAACAGGTTTGCCCGCCCATGCACCCTCTTCAGTATGTTTTCAACCAAGATCCTGTTAAAATGAAAGTGAGATCATGTTATTCCTCTCCTCAGCACCCTCCAGTGGCTTCCCATCTCACTCAGAGTCAAAGCTAAAATCCTTATGGTTTCCTAGAAGGCCTTTCATGATCTGACCCTCAGTTACTTCTTGAAACTCATTTCCTGCTACTCTTCCAGTTCTGTGTTCCAGCCACACTGACCTTCTTGCTGTTCCTTGAATACATTGTTTGCTTCACTTTAAAGGCCTGTGCACTCGCTGTTTCTTTGGCCTGGGCACTCTTTACTCCTGTTTTCCTCATGACTAGCTCCTCCTTCTTTCAGGTCTTTACTCCAAATGTTTTCTCAGAGAAACTCCCCTTGATCGCTGACTTAACCCTTTTAAACATTGTGGCTATTCTCCTCCTGTCTTTTGTGCTTTGTTTTTCTCCACGATACTTAAGATCATCTGACATACTATATGTCTAATTATTTGGTTAATGTATGTCTCTCCACTAGAGTATAAGCTCCATGAGGGCAGAAAATTTTTGGTCAGTTTTGTTCACTGTACTATCTCTAGTACTTGGAACAATGCTTGGCACATACCAAGCCCTCAAATTTATTTTTTTTCATTGAAGTTTTTTAAAAGCTAATGTAGTCCATGGGTCAAAATATATATAAAGGTTTATATTAAAGTCTTCCTTTCACCTGTCCTATCTCTCTAGTTTTCCACCCCACCCTGATAACTCCTGTTACTCATTTCTTATTTATCTTCCCTGAGATTCTTTATGCAAATACAAGTAAAGATAGTACCAAACTATATCTATTTCTGTGCCTTGCATTTTCGCTCAATATGTCTTAGATGTTTTTCCATATCAGTTCATAGAGAGCTTCCCAAATTTTCTGTGTAGTTTTGCATTGAATAGATATACCATAAATTATTTAACTGGATCCTATTTGTAGGCATTTATAGGTTGTTCCAGTCTTTTGCTATGCACGCAGTACTACATTGAATAACTTTATTCGTTATGTTATGTGAGTGCTAGTATAGCTAGAGTATAGGGGAAAATTCCAAGAAGTGGAAGTACAAAGAGAGTGTGTACTTCTTGTTTTGGTAAATATTGCAAAATTGTCCTAGTTGACATTCCCACTTGCTATGTATGGGTGCCTTCTTCCCCACAGCCTCACCACAGACTGTGCAATCAAACTTCTGAATTTCTGCCAATCTGATAGGCGAAAAATAGTTTTATAGTGTAGTTTAAGTTTGTATTTCTTCTATTATGAGTGAGATTGAAGTACTGAAAAAGCATTTGTTGGATGAATGGAATGCTGCATGACAGCCACGTGATGCCATTGGAACCATGCTCTGCCATCTTGGATTGCTTTGTTTCTCTAGGTCTCAGCATGGGTAGAGAAGCATTTGTATCTGATGGTCTCTTTCAGTAGAAATAGTTCTTGGATGATAACTTTTCAGAAGTTTACTTGTCAAGTAGTTTTGTTCAGATTGAATTAATAAAAAGTAATAGAATTATATTAATAAAAATTATAGTTTATAAAGTGCTTTTAGCTCACTATTTCATTTGGGCTTCACAACAATCCTATTATTTTCCAGGTGTCATTCTCTTTTGAAAGGTGAAGAAACTGTGGCCCAAAAAGATTAATTGACTTGTCCCGGGTCAACCTTTCACATGATCAATAGGGGACTGGAACTGTTTTTTGACTTTAAATTCTCCTAAATTCACTGTTCTGTTTCATACCATGCCACTAATTTCATTGATAGTATTTTAGATGTAACAGAATGATAGACAGTGTAGGCGCACGTTTAGCATGTTAGAAATTACCTCAGACTTGGTGATTTCTTTCCAAATTATATGGCTGCTTTGTTGACCTCTTTCCATTTAAATTAACACATCCATTTTGAGGGTCTAATGGAGAAGGCAAATTGTTTACTTTCATTTATACACACAGTCAGCAAAGTTTTGGAAGAAATAATGATACTATTCATCTTCTTAGAGCTGGAGATATTTCTTTTGGGAACTGTTTAATTTAGGTACTTTGCAGATTAAGCTAAGGAATTCTCTCTCAAAAGAAAAAAGGAGTATCTTGATTATGTTTTTTCATGGATTTTAAAAGTAATATATACTTGCAACAAATTCAAACAATATAAAGATGTATTAAGAATAAAGTGAAAGTACCTTGTTATAAAAAACAACACTTTTTTAGCCCTTTTAGTCTTTTTTCCCCTAAAAATATACATGGTACATTTAAATTAGAATATATGTATATATACACTTACATACATGCACACATACATTTATATAGTTAATTTATGGTTGGAATAATTTTTTAACCATTGGAGAAAAAATGAGAAGCATAATACTTAGAGTTGCCTAGTGTTAGGGAAAAAGGTGTTTTCCTAAGTGGGATCGTAAATTGGTACCATATTTTTAGAGAATAATTGGCAATATCTATCAAATTCAAACTGTATTTTCTTTTTACCTTGCAGTTTTACTTCTAAAAGTTTATCCTATGGATTCAAATGTCTTAGGATATATATCTCTAAAATATTGTTTATTTATAACATTACTTGAAATATCTAAAAATTAGAAGTAATCTAAATGATCATCAGTAGAGGTTCCTTTTAAAAACAATTAGAATTATCCCTTTTCTTATTTAAAATAATTGCTCAAAATAGAAAAATTAGAAAACTGCCAAGCAAAAAATAAAAGTAAGCAGCCTAAATCTATCACCTAAGATAGACATTGTTAACATAATTATAAAAATTTGCATCCTGTTTTAAATTCTCTCTTAGAATCTGTTTTTTTTTTTCATGTAATACAGTGTCTCTCTCTCCACAAAACAGAGTAATTACCCTTATCTTTTTTTCCTTTTTTAAGGAAGACAACATAGAGTAATGTAGATAGTATGTTTGTCAAGAAGTACTTTAGCCAAGAGTTTGCCCAGAGGAGTATTATGTCCAGGTCTGCTTTTCCTTCACTGCTTGACGCTTCCTGAGCTGCAGTCATTAGTGGACCACTTTGACAAGTTTCACTCTATCTGAGTTCCATCTATACTTTACATACTTAGTATAGTTTTTTAAGTTCATTATTTTTAAACTTATGTCTAAGCATAATCTGTGAACTTGTTCATTCAATAAAAAAATATTTATCAAGGTCTTATCCTGTGCCTGGAATGACTTTACTTACTGAGGAGACCGCAGTTGTACAAAACAAGCACTACTGCCCTTTATGGAGCTTACAGTTAGCGGTTGAATGTATGAGACATAAATTTCAATACATAGGAAAAAGTAAAGTTCATCCACGTATCACCTAAAATTATCTCAAGTACCAGTGGTACATGCATCACACTTGGGCAGCATTGCCCTATCGCCTCAAGGGTGCCAGGTCCTTGCAGGCTCTGCAGAGACAGAGCATCATGGAGGTGAATTCAGCAGGGTCGGCAGAGGGAATGTTGGAGGGTTGTTGGAAATGTCTGTCTGAACCTCTGACACATTTCTTTGTTTTGATCATGTCTTTAGGTTTTGTAACATTTACCACATATATGAAGGTTTGTAGAATCATGAAATGTTAATGCTTACAAGGACCTTTGATTATTAGTCTAATTTTCTAAGTTGTCTAATGAAAAATGGGCCCAAGGAAATGAAAGAGACTGACTGTTAATGACAGGTAGAATTAGAACTTAGGATACCTGGTTACTAGATCAGTATTCATTCCACAATACTACAATGGATAATCATTGGAGATATTTGAGGAAAACAGAGCATATGGAATCAGTTGTAGAGACTGGCAGTAGGTAAGGGAGAAGACAGTGAGTTTTTAAGGGCTCCGATTTAAATCTGGGGTAAAAGGAGCCAGTAAGGTTAAATCTAAATTAAGGTTAAACTAAATTAAATCTTAACAGGTTTTGGCCTTTCTTTACTAATGTTTTCCCCTTTAAAACACTTAATCTTTATTTCTATTTTAATTTATTTTTTGCAGATAAAGATAGAGAGAGAATAGATCCCTTGAAAATGTTTTAAATGTTTTGCTGGGACATATGTAAAAAATTTACAGGGTAATGAGCTTATTACAGGTTAATGAGCTTATTTTCTTCTATATCACTTATTGTTCTTTTTCTTTTTTTTCCAGAATTTTATAGGAGTGAAGTGATTAAGAATTCCTTGGTAAGTTTGCTTTCTGACAGGTACATATAACTAAGCCTATAACTCCAGTTTCAGAAAATGCTGAGACATAAAATAAGTTCAAGTTCAGTTCTGGTACTATGATACAGTTAAATCTTCTGCTCAATTATTGCTTAAATCTTCATTGATTTGTTCATTGCTGTATCTCTAGTGCTTAGAACATGCTTGGCACAAGTAGGTGCTTGATAAATATTTGCTGAATGAACTGATATTTTTTCTGTTAAAAACTTTCGTGTTTTTTCAACTGAAATTCTATGATTGTATCACTTCTATTTGCTGTAGAGGTTTTTGATTATTTGACTTACCAAACATCGTAATAAATGATATCTTTGTTTAGATAAAGTTCTTAGGAATTTTATGTCTAGGGCCATCATATAGGATCCTTCTACTTCTTATTTTTTGGCAATGGCATTGCTCAGTTAGAAATTTGAAAATGTCCAACTTTTGATAATGTGTACACTAGATAATTGCATGAATGGCTCAATTTATTGGGCCATGTTGATAAAAAGAAAAGCTTTATAGTAATGATAATATCCTTTTAGTGGTCCGAGACTGTACTGGATTTGGCTCCTGTTCACTTTTTCAATCTCATCTTCTAATATTTTCCCTCACTCATTGTCTTCCAGACATACCTTGTTTTTTCACTGCTTCAAAGATGCCCAGCTTGTCTTGTTCAGTATGCCTAGAGCACTTGTTTCCCAGTTCTTCATTTGGCTGAAGAATCCTTTGAGGTCTCAGCTATGTCACTTCAGCTAGGCTTTCTATAACTGGTCTATCTAAGTAGTTCTCTTTCCCCTAGTCCCTCTTGTTCACATCACCTGTTTTATTTTCTTTAGAGCATTTCTCACTATTGGAAACTCTTGTTCACTTATTTGTTTGTGTTTGTTGTCTGTCTCCCTCCTACCAGAATGTAAGTTCCATGAGAGCAGGGACCTTGCCAGTCTTGTTCACCACTGAAACCCTAGAGTCTAGAATAGGATAGATGCTCAGTGAATATTTGTTAGATAAATAAATGGATATCAGTGATGTGTTATATTTACAGAATCCTTTTACATATATTATCCCATTTTGATCCTTAGAACAACCTGTAAGGTTAGATGGGTAGATCTTAAGAAACTGATATCCACAGAGGACCAACAACTTTCGTAGTCATGCAACTGCAGAACCAGAACCCCAGTCCTTAGACCTTCTGTCAAGTCTCTGCTATTCTTTCCTCTTCATCAAGCTGTCTTCTAAGTGTCTCTAAAATATCCTAATAGATTTGGATCCTAGATCAGACAGGTTACTTGGGCCCCTCTCTTCAGAGTTTTAGTTACCAGTAAAGTTCTTGTTCTACATACATTAAATGATACATGATAAATGACTAGCACCATGCCTGACACATAGTAGCTATTGAGTAAATACTAGTTTCTCCTCTCCTGGTTCAGGTGGAAACAGAAGTGAGAGCTGGGAAAGTGGAGATTTTAGGGAGCAGATAGAGGAGAATGTCATCTTGATTTATCTACCCTCTTTTCTGTAGTCAAAACTCTAGTTGGGATAGTTTTACAACATCTCATTACTTTTTTCTCTGGATTTGTATCATAATGGACCCTATGTTATAGTGGTACTTTACTGTGTTGTTCTACATTATTAGTATTGTATTTACTTGATACTCACTTGACTTCCAAATCCATATTTCTAAACATCATCTCTCTCAATGTTAACTCCTATCTTCAACTCCTTTTGGCTCCTATCTTCAATTGCTTCTGAACCATCTATGAATTGTGACATCTTCATCCCTGATGTACTTAGGCTGAATAATGTTTTGTAGAATGGATTCCAGACAAGGGAGAGGATCGGACAAAAAGACTTCCAAGTCCCTTTCAACTTCCAGTTTGTTCTATAATTATTTCCTGAGTATACCACTTAACAGCATTTGCTTGCATAATAATTATTCATGACCATTTCATCTCCCAAAGTAGATGAAAGCCCCTGGAGGTCAGAGATTGCCCGAATATCTTTATGGCCCCCTTGCTCCCAGTGTTCTTCTCTTATTGGGTAGTTGTTTGGTAAATGTTGATACTTCCTTTTAGAATATTCTTTGAGATTATCTTGTTTTTGGCAGGGATTGTTTTTTGTTTCTTTTATAGGCTTAATAAACCTCAATTCATTTCTTCTTTTATTTTTGAAAGGATTTTTCTTTCTTAGCTTTTTGCTAAATCATTGTGACTGGTTCAGATTAATGGGCATTGGACACCACAGGAGTCAACAACCCTTAGAGAATATGCACATTGTTACCTCCCTTCTTGCTGTCACCAAAGAACTGCAGATGAGCAGAATTTGTTGGTTTCTTCCCTGCTTAGGAGTTTGTGATTCTTAAGCTATGGTGATATTTGCTGAATAGTTAGTGGTTTAAATGCTTTTGTTCCTACTGGCTCCCATTGTGCTTGGCACATAGAAGGCACTCAGCAAATTTTTTTTGTTTGCTGAGGAAGATTCACCCTGACCTAACATCTGTTGTTAATCTTCCTCTTTTTGCTTGAGAAAGATTTACTCTGAGCTAACATCTGTGCCAGTCTTCCTCTATTTTGTATATGGGTCACCGCCACAGCATGGCTGCTGATGAGTGGCGTAGATCTGTGCCTGGAAACCAAACTCAGGCCAGTGACGTGGAGAGCACCGAACTTAACCACTAGGCCATGGGGCTGGCCTTCAGCAAATGTTTCTTAATGAGTGGAATCTTCCACAAATATATTTATTGACTGATTTCTAATTAGCTATTAAAGGGTTAAGTAATACTTTATTTCTAGCTAAAACTTTGGGTAAATTTTCACTTTGGTGAGCTAAGTTGGACTCTGGTGAGCTTGTGAGTATACTTTTTTACTTACGTAACTTTAAGGGTTTGACTGTTTGCCCTAGTGTTATGTTCCGAGCTTGGTCCTCAGACCAGAGTGCCCTGGTTTTGCCTCTCTGATGTCAAAAGAAACATGGAAAAATGGACACAAGATTAAAAGGAGTGTTTTTCCTCAAAGGTTAGATAAACTGTTCTTTGTGGCTGTTCTGTGCCTCTTTCTAACTCCTGAATCCTCCACATTAGTGCTCTCCAGTAAACTCTCTGTGGTGATGGTGCTGTTCTGTGCACTATCCTGTACAGTTGTCACTAGCTATGTGGCTATTGAGCAGTTGAAATGTGCTTAAGTCCTACTGAGGAACTGAATTTTTAATTTTACTTAATTTTAATTTAAATAGCCACAAGTGGTTAATGGATATTGCATTGGACAGTGTAGTTCTAGATGCTTCTGAAAAGCTTTCTTATAATCTGTAATATTAGGAAGAAATTTCCCTTTTTGTTTGCTTTTTTTAAACAAAAACAACTTTGTACTTATACCGTTAGTACCATTCTAAATCAATGTAATAGCTGTTCATATGGTGGTCTTAGCTCCTTTAATATATAGGATAAAACCCCTGAAGGCAGAGACTCTGTGTGCTTCATCTTTATAACCTTCATAGGCATTGTGTTGTGCTTGACTTGTACGGGGGCAAGCCAAATATGTATGTATATCCTAATCCGAGTTGTCAGTTGTAAGACTTTCCGTCCACCGAGAAAAAACAAACACTTCTAATTAAATGGAAACATGGGGCCTTGACAGGAGGCCTGTGTGAGTTGTGATTCAATCTTACTAGTCTCTTGTTAACTTTGAAATTTACTTCACCCATTCCAAGGTGTTTATTTACCTGTCTTTCCTTGGTTCAGATGCATTGCTTGACCTGTGATAGGGGATCTTTCGTATGTATCTCAGCAATAAAATATTAACCAGCCTCCTCAATTTGTGGGAATTTCCTTAAGTCCTATAAACAAGATGGATGGGGTTATTTCTCCATTGACAAATATTTGCTTCTCTAATACCAAATTCATGCCTTGTTGCTCTGTTTCTGTGCCTTTCTGCCTACACAAACACTTAATACTTTTTATTGAAGTTTGCCATACGTACAGAAGAGTTTATTGATCTTAAGTATACAATTTGATAAATTTTCTCAAATTAAGTACACTGATGTAACCAGCATCCAGATCAGAAATAGAATATTTTCAGTGCCCTGGAAGGCCCCTCATGCCCTCTTCAGTAACTACTACTCTCCTGACTTTTAACACTGTAAATTAATTTTACCTGTTTTTGAACTTTATAGAAAGAAATCGTACAGTATGCACTCTTTTGACTCTGACTTCCATGTCTCAACTTTATGTTGTAAGAGTCATTCATATTGTGATGTGTATTTGTAGTTTGTTTGCCTATAGTATTCCCTTGTCTGAATATACCAGAATTTATCCATTCTTCTGTTGATGGGCATTTGACTAGTTTCCAGTTTTGAGCTAATGTGAATAGTGCTGCTATGAACATTCTTGCATATATCTGTTTTGGTTGAACATATATGCATGCATTTCTGTTGGGTGTATATCTAGGAGTGGACTTGCTGGGACTATGCATATGATCAGCTTTAGTACACATTGCTAGACAGTTTTCCAAAATTATTGTTTTATTTACACTCTCACCAGCAGTCTCTGAGAGTTCTGGTTACTTCATGTTATTGTGAATACTTGATATTTTTTTAATCTTTTGAATTTAAATTTTTGATAGCTGTTATATACAGGACTTTTTTTTGTTTCAATCTAAATCAAGAGAGATTGGCAATTAAACTTAGCACATGTAGTGCCAACAGGGTGTCTAACTTAAAAGAATTGATATTAAGACCAGCTATTTTTAAGGTTGTGCATGTAGAGACAGTGGCTCCTGATGACTGCCACCTGGTGGTCAAAGATCGTAGGACCTTATTGATTTTAATGTTTCTAAAATCAGAATTCATCTTACAGTGTGAAGAAAAGTGCATGTTAGAATTGATGAGAAATCAGAATATGTTGTTAAATGGTAATAAATATAATGGAGTAAAATAAAGCAGAAAAGGGGAGTATCTGGCAGGGGTGCTTGCTTCTTTTCCTCTGGTAATCACATAGAAGATATCATTTGAGCAGACACCTGAAAGAAGTGAGGGAACAAACTATGCATCTGTGTGGGGGAAGACTGTTCCTGGCCAAGAAATAGGAAAGTACAAAGGCAGGAGTGTACTTGAGCTTTTCAAGAAATGGCTAACGAGTTAGTATGGCTGGAGTGGAGTGAGCAGGGGTGGTTTGAGATTTGGCTAGGCAAGTACGACAAAGACAGGGGCAGGGGAGTTGAGGATCAGGGCCATAGAGGACCTGGAAAGACAGGAAATGCTAGTCAAGGGCTGGATAGCATGAGAGTAAGATTTTGGAAGGGATACAGTTACAGGTAACACAAAATTAGGAGTGTCTGGTGGACAAGGACCCCCAAGTTACTCGTTTTTCTATTTTCTAATGAGCCTAGCACAGTGCTTTACCCGAAGTCCGGTAGGTGTCTGTTGCATTGAGTAACAAGAACGATCCACCTTTGACAGGCTAGATAGTGGAGATGTGTCTCAAAGTTATATGTCAGAGTCATGGTTTCTTCTCATATATTTGGCATGGAATAATTCTTGGTGAATGTATAATTCAGCTTTAATGTCTCTGGCTTTAGCTAGCCATACCCTCCAAACCACTTGTTAACTTTTGGGAACTTTTTTTTTGGTTCAGGAAGAGGATAGATTCTTAATGATTGAAGGGTCTTTGGTATTAACTGAAATGATTGAAGCAATAAAAATGGAAGTAACTAGGGGCCGGCCTGGTGGCGTAATGGTTAAGTTCTCATGCTCTGTTTTGGCAGCCTGGGGTTCACAGGTTGGGATTCTATGTGCGGACGTACGCACCACTCACCAGCCGTGGTGTGGTGGCATCCCATATACAAAATAGAGGAAGATTGGTGCAGATATTAGCTCAGGGACAATCTTCCTCAAGCAAAAAGAGGAAGATTGGCAATAGATGTTCGCTCAGGGCCAATCTTCCTCACCAAAAAAAAAAAAGAGGAAGTAACTAAATTCTCTAAAGTTGATTTTGTACATACTCAAAAGTAAAGATGAATTGTAAGGAACCCACATGTACCCATCTTTAACAATTATGAAATTAATCATTAAATATTTTTACAAAAAGGAAGTTTTTAAATTTTTATTAGGAAATTAAAAATTTCGTGGTGGGAATAAGAACAGTGATAGCTAGTTTGTGTGTGTTCATTTAGTAAATAAGAGATGTCAATTATTAAGTACCCACATGTGATTCAAGTGGGTATGTTGGATGTGTTAATATACATTGTTTCTCATCCTGATAACAGTGCTGCAGGGTGTTGAGGCAAATAACCTGTAACCATTCTATGGGTGAGAAAGATAAGGTGAATTTTACTTGCGCCAGGATGAGGACTATAATTTGGGAAGGCAGTCTCCACAAAGGAAGAAAATGTTCTGGAAAAGCATGGTTTTCAGTACAATTTTAAACCTTTTTAGAACAAAGAACGTACATCAGACATACCCAGGATACCTATTCATCAAAGTTTCAAAGAGATATTCAGTTGCAGATTAACAGGTCAGCGTGACCCTGATGTCTGGGAAAGGAAACTTACCTTCTGGAGTACCGATGTGGGTGTTACTGCTACTGGTATTGACATGTTAGGAAAGGAAGTATGCATCCTTATCTTCAAAGAGTGCATTCTTTTACTTTGAGGCAATGCGTTCTTGTTTTAATGTTTGATAGACCATAGGTCAGGCTTCTTTTTAGTTCAGACCGAGTCAGGTTCAAATCAAAATAACTACTCCATATACCTCAATATGTGAAAATTTCTTCTCAAAGGTAAGAGATATGCCTGTTTTATTGTTAAGGAAACTGAGGTTAAGGCAGGCTGAGGAACTTGCTCTAGGCCATATAGCTAGTGGTGCCTGGTAAAACTGATGTTTGAGAGCCCTGCTCTTTCACAGCGTCTTGCTGCTTCCATTATATCACACTTCCTTCAACCGATTAAATGTCTGCTAGAGGTCTAGTGTAGGTCAGTGATGGGCCTTGTAATTGAATACACAAAGTTCTAGAGCGTGTATTTTTAGGGAACGCATGTGACATAATTATCAGAACCATAAACTTCTGTTGGAATTGTGACTGCCTGAGCTGTTCTTAAATCTTCGGGAAAAAACTGAACTAAACAGTACAAATACTTATTTATGAGTTGCTGGCCTGATTGATTCTCAAACCGAGTTTATGTTTCGGTTGAGTCGTGACCGACTGCATTAACCTTTCGTCTCTGTGGGTGTGTGTATGTGAGTAGGGAGCTGGCTCTTATTGCTTATGCCAAATCATGTTACCCTGTGTTAAACTGCATCATCTTCAAGGTTTTCCAACTTCTCTTTGGTCAACTACGTGATTTGGAGGGAGACTAAGATAACTGACACATGCATTTATAGTACCAGGGAAGAACAGGATTCTGTGAAAACATGTAGGAGTTTTATTGATCTCAGTTTGGGAGAGGGTGATTAGGAAAGGTTTCTAACGATAAGTAATTCCTAAGTTGAGACATGAAGGATGAATAGAGGTGAATGACACAGGGGAAAGAGAGTTTATTGTGCTGAGGAATAACTACTACTTATAAATTCAGTATGCAATTCCTGAGAGTTATCTTGTGTGTTTTGAGAAAGTTGGAACAACTTTTATGAATTCTTAGTTGTGTTGCTTGTGACCATACATTTGTTATTGAGTGATAAGAGCCGGGATAGCTAGTGTATGTGCATTTTGAAATTTTTCAATACATGTGTGTTTGTTTGATAAGTAAGAGAGATCAATTGAGCAGTTGTTGAGCAGTGTTATAAATAAGTTGTCCTGGTAATAAATAATAATTTTAGATTCTCTTGTGCGTAGTAGTAGGCAGTGAACTTTTCAAAGCTATAAATATCCTGATACTCTGCCACTGTACTTTTAGTGAATATGGTATAGGTCCTTAGATGATGTTAGTGCCTGAATAATTTGTTCCGTCTAGAAAATGGACTGGTATGTATAGGTTAAATATAAATTAAAATCATCTGGGTTTTTACAATAACATTATTGGGCAACAAAGTCTTTGAATGTGTGGCAGACTGTATCTGCCTGTTTCTGAATGTACCAACTCAGGAATTATTGCTCATTGTCTGGCAGCTATTTTATAAAAGTATAAAGAAAGGTCATTGTAATGAGTAGATTGACAATAGCTCTACTGTATTAATGTTGTATTGGCTTAGAGAGAAAACACAGGTCATCTATTCAATCACATGAAACAACTTCGAGACTATCCTCCCCCAAAGGCTTTTAATTTATTGTAGAATGAAGTAATTACAAATAGTTAATACAACTGCCCCCCAAATCGTCCCTCCCCCCATGCAATATGGCCCTTCAGATACATTCACAAAGCCTTTCCTTTTTTCACTTTGAAAAGGGGTGGTTATTTCATGCTTTGTGATGCTTTATCACTCTGATAGTGAGAATTGCAATTATACTGTACTGTTTCGTATTCTAGAGCACATGTACTTTTGTTGCGAGGTGATCTTACACATAGGCATAGAAATAAATGTTCCTCACGCATAGGAATAAATTCCTTGCATGCAGGAATAAATGTCTGCCTTTTCAGGTGGTGTAATTTGAAGGCCAGGAAGGTCCTCCAGCTCTTTAGGCTTTAGGTCCTAAAATTACATCATGAAGAGACACTTTCATTTGATTTCTCTCTGCGGGCACCTCCTCGTAAGATGTTGTATTTTTCCCATTATTGGGTCTTTTGAAAATTAGTTTTATTACTTTTTATTGAGATATAGCACACATTACAGTAAAGGGCACAATTAATAGCCTGATGACTTTTCAAAGGGAATAGATTAACCAGATCAAGAAATAGAACATTATCAGCACCTCTTGTGTTCTCCCTCTAGTCACTACCTCCTTCCAAAGAGAACCACTATCCTTTCTAGTTGGCTTTTAACTTTTATGTGGCATATACTCTTGCTTAGCATATTTGTGAGATTCATTCATGTTGTTGCATGTAGTAGTTCATTAATTCTCATGTACATATTCCTTGGTGAACATGTGTATGCATTTCTCTTAGGTATATATTTAGGAGTGGAATTAAGTACTGGGTCATAGGTTATTTTCAGCTTTAGTAGATATTACCAAATAGTTTTCTGAAGTGTTTGTATCAGTTACATTCCTGCCAGCAGTGTGAGGGTTTTTCAGTTGCTTCACATCCTTGCCCAAACTTCGTATTATCTCTTTTTAAAATTTTAGCTGTTCTGGTGGGATAGTGGTATTGTATTGTGATTTTAATTTACATTTCCTCGTATACTGTTCTCATTGAGCACCTTTTCCAGTGTTTATTGGAGAGAGAGAGATATATAATTTTTTTTTAATGAAGTGCCTGTTCTGGAAAAACATGCTGATTAGTGCCAATTAAGAATAAACAAATTCTGTCCAAGCATTTGACTTTTTTTTTTTTTTAAGTTATGGGATTTATTCGATGTAATTTGATAGTTTCAGTAGCCCTTTTTTCATGCTTCCTGTTTTTGACTATTGAAGGATATGTGGAACTGGTGGTCTGTTGAATTGTGCTCTGCCCTGTTGTTTCACTCACCTATGAGTATATAGCCCTTTTGTGGTCCCAGCTCAATGTGGAGAGGGACTTCGTTTAGATGTGGGCGAGGCCTGGGCGCCTGGGTTTTGAATTGTGTCCTTGTCTCCCTTTAAGATTGCCAAAATCCAGCCCCGGGCTTATATAGGTCTGCAGATGCCTGCAAGACAAAAGTCCCTCTACATCTCCACTTCTCTCTCTGGGTCCTAGCTTTCCTTTTCAGCTTGGAAATTCTTTGGTGATGATGGTGATTATTATTATTTAAAAAATATTTTAGCCAGCATTTTTAGTTTTCAACAGGATTGTCTAGCCTGCTTTTTATCAGAAATGGATGGCTCCCTTCATTCATCCCTTGTGTCACATATGAAATCTACTCTTATTATTTCATAGTTACCCCTCATGTTTTACTGAAAACATTATTATCTATCCTTATTTACCCATATTTTTAAATAAATTTGTCTTAGACTAACTTTTGGCTTCTTGAAATAAAGCCTACCTTCAAATGAAGATTTGCTGTTATCAAGTATATGCAGAATATGCTGTCAGTATGAGCCACAATCTCTTGCATCAGAATCACCTGAGATGTAGATTTCTTTACCACTGAATATTTCAGTGTGTATTTCCTACAAACAAGTACAATCTCTTATATAACCACATTAAAATGATTAAAATCAAGAAATGTAACATTGACACAATACTATTATCTAATCCACAGTCCTTCCCCCAGCTTTATTGAGAAATAATTGAAAAACAAAAACTGTGTATATTTAAGGTGTCCAACATAATGTTTTGATATATGTATATATTGTGAAATGATTGCCGAGATCAAGCTAATTAACATTATCTATCACCTCACGTAGTTACCATTTTTTGGGGGTGAGAACACTTAATATTACTCTCTTAACAAATTTCAGATATACAATACAGTATTATTAACTGTAGTCACCATGGTATACATTAGATTTCCAGAACTTATTCATCTTGCATAACTGAAACTTGGTACTCTTTGGCAAACATATTCCCATTTCCCCCAACCTTCAGCCTCTGGCAAACACCATTCCACCATTATACTCCCTGTTTCTATGAGTTTGACTTTTTTAGATTCCATATATAAGTGATGTCATGCAGTATCTGTCTTTCTGTGTCTGACTTGTTTCACTTGTCATAATATCCTTCAAGTTTAATCCAAAAAAGATTTCTTTTTTAAGGCTGAATAATATTCCATTGTATATATATGCCAAATTTGCTTTATTCATTCATCCGTTGATGGACACTTATGTGTTTCTGTATCTTGGCTATTGTGAACAGTGCTTCAGTGAGCACGGGAGTGCATATGTCTCTGAGATATTGATTTCATTTCCTTTGGATATGTACCTAGAAGTGAGATTGCTATATCACATGGTAGTTCTATTTTTAATTTTTTGAGGAACCTCCATATTGTTTTCCATAGTGGCTGTACCAATTTACATTCCCATCAACTAATCCATGAGTCCTTATTCAGATATTGTCAATCCAATCTGGAATCACTCTGTTTTTACTTGTGATGTTGCTTTATTCTCCTTCAGTCTAGAATAGTTCTTTAGCCGTTTTTTGTGGTGTGTTTTGACTTCAACGTTTAAAACTATACAGTCCATTTATTTTGTGGACTGTCCTTCAGTTTGTTGTCTGATGTTTCCTCAGGATTAGATTCAAGTTATGGATTTTGGCAGGAAAACCATAGATGTAATGTTACATCCTTTTTGGTGCTTTGTTTTAGGAGGCATCTGTGGTTGGCTTGTCCCATATCGATGTTAACTTTCCTCACTTGATTAAGGTGGTGCCTGTCAGATTTCTCCACTGTGAAGTTATAATTTTTCCTTTTATAATTAATAAATGATTTGTAGGGGAGGTACTTTGAGAGTTTGTGTATCTTGCTTCTCATCAAATTCTTGCTCACCAGTTTTAGCATCCATTGATGATTTTCTAACTCCCATCATTCCTTTTACATTTATTAGCTGCCTTTCTAACTTTCCTTTATCTCCCGTTTAATTAATTAATTAATTAATATCATTATGGACTCATGGATTCTTATTTTATTCAGTGTGTTATAATCCATTACTGTCATTATTAATTTGATGCTTAAATTATCCCACATTTGGTTAATGAGATCCCTGTAAATTGGTGTCCTTTTGATATGTCCCCATCATTCCTTACTTTCTGGCATAAGATGTTCCAGGCTTATTTTGTACTTTGCCTGCTGCAGCCCTGGAATAAACCTTTTCTCCAGGGAACCGTGGTTCCTTTTAATGAGAATGCTCGATAGACAGCAGGATCTGAACATGCTCGTTGTTACTAATGTGCTCATTACTTCTAAACTTGCTTTGGTGACTGAGCTGGGAAATACACATACACACACTCCTATATCTATTGCTCTATCTTTTAAAACGCATGTGTCCATACGAATATCTCCAATTTCAGTCCAACTGAACTTTCAGTTCATTTGTAACTCCATTCTCCAGCAGTAAAAAGCCTGACTCCCACTGTCCTCAAAATATTTACTCATTTACTCCTGCTTAGAATACACAGACAGTTGCTTTAGAATTGCTAGCCCTTACCACTGCAAAAAGCAAACCTATACACTAGAGTTCAATATTTATTTACAGGTTTTTTTTTAAGAAAGTAAAAGTTACATACAGTGAAATACATAAATTTTAAAACTCAGTTTGCTGAGTTTTGATAAATGCATGCAAACCTGTCAAGATATAGACATTTTCCCGTCATTGCAGAAAGTTCCCTTGTGCCCAATCCCTCCCCCCACGGTAGGAAACCATTTTTTACCACAGATTAGTTTTGCCTCTTTTAAAGAACTTCATTTAAATGGGATCATTATAAAGTGTGTATATATATAATGTATATATAATTTAGAATATTTTTTCATATTCCATTTAAAATTCTTTCCTTACCTTTTTAGCTGTTCCTCTCTCCTGTTTGCATTAATTTTTTAATTGTTGCTCCAGGGATTACTGTATGCACTCGTAACTACTTCATGTAAAATAGAAGAACCTGGCAACAGTATGGTTTCAGTTATCTACCCTCTGTCATTTGTGCTATTACTTTCATATATGTGAACTGTACATATATTATAAAACCCTCTATACAGTTACAGTTTTTGCTTTCAACAGTCATGTATGATATAAAGAAATGAGGATAAGAAAAATATAGTCTTTTATATTTACTCAATATTTACCATTGCTGTGCTCTTCATTCCTTCTTATAGATTCAAGTTTCTATCTGGTGTCATTTCCCTTCAGCTTGAAGAACTTCTTTTAGCATTTCTTGTAGTACAGGTCTGCATAGTTATTCCTGGACCTTAATGTTCATCTTCATATTTAAATGAAACTACCATTTAGCAGGGCTGATAAAACAGTTATAATGGGATCGAGTCTGGGGGTCATATAAGAATGGAGTTCTGTTGATCTTAGGTTGAAATTCTTGGATGACTGGAATTTAGTTTTGATATGATCCAGAATAAAACTGATTGCATAAATGTACTTACTAAATGTTATTATCATCCTATTTATTGATAGTCTTTTAGTATCCTCAGACATCTTTATCAGTTAATTGGGTATTCATTCACTCATTCAGCAAATGTTTATTGAGTGCATACCAGGTACTTTGAAGCTTTGGGGATCTTGTGTTAAACAAATCAGGCAATGTTCCTGTCTGTCAGAGCTTTTATTTTAGTGGAAGGAAATCAGACAATAAAAATATCAAAATATAAATGAAAAAGATATATCAGACATAAGTACTATGAAACTGGAAGTCATGTCCCTTCTCCTGAAACTTCAAAAACCAGCCCACAAAACACATACATCAATATATCCCCTAAAACAAAAACAAACTACGCTATTCCCCTCTCCCATTTGGTCAGGAAAAAAACTGCCACAAAGCCAAGAATAGTTACCCTTATATGAGAACACTTTGATACTGATTTATATAATATGAAAATTGCTAATTTAATAAGATTGATTATAGTTACATTCAGCAATGAAAGCCCTAACGTTTAATATAGGGGAAATAAATGAAAGTAATTGATGCATTGTAGTTTGTGTCTATTGATGTTATTAAAGCTCCTTAACATTTTCAATTTTCAGAGAATGTTTCAACTATCTGGATGATTCTCTTTGTGAAAAGTTCTTTCAGAGCATAAAGTTGATCTTGTCATTTTAACCTTAAAACATTTCAATGGCCCTACATCTTGTACAGAGTAAAGGACTGCCTCCTTGGGAAGGCATAAAAGATCCTTCAGTTTAGTCCCTTGTTGATCTCTCCAGCTTTGTGTCCTGCCACTCGTGTGATGTGCTCCAGCAGTTGTCTTAGTTCCCTGACCACACCTTGCTATTCACCTTCGAGCCCTTGTTTATCAGGTTCCCTTTGCCTGGAACTCTTTATTTGAAACTGGTAGTGAAATCCAATTTGTCCTTTAAAAGCCAGGTTTCACAGCCTCTGTGGTCTTTGCCCTGTTTCTTCAAGGTTTATTATTCCCTCTTGTCCTACTGTGTAACCTTTTGCATAATTCTGTTAATCAAACTTCACAAAACAATGTAATTATTTAAATAAACATTGGAATCCAGCAGTAAGTTGAAGGTACTTTGAGGGCATTGCTTATGTGTTGGTTCTTAATAATTGTGTATTAAGTGTTGAGTAAGTAAATGAAATACCATATGAAGGCATACCAGTGAGAGATTAGACTATATGCTCCTTCTAATGACTATAATAAATAAGCAGAGAAATTCAGAAGTACCATTATCACCCCTGTCATATTAATTGGAATGTCTTCTTGGTTCACCTAAGTTTATAACTTAATATATTTATGAGGTCTTTTGTTTTTTAAAAACAAAGTGATTTACAACCTAATTGAAATAACTGTAAACAAGTTAGAGTCTTCTTAAAGCATGTTTTCATTTCTATCAACAGAATCCAACGTGGCGGAGTCTCGATTTTGGAATAATGCCGGACCGTCTTGATACATCTGTATCTTGTTTCGTGGTGAAGATATGGGGTGGAAAGGAGAACATCTACCAGCTGTTGATTGAGTGGAAAGTCTGTTTGGATGGGCTGAAATACTTGGGTCAACAGGTAATATTTAGACTATAGTTTTGAGTAGTTGTCGTCTCTAAATTCTGTTGATTCTTCTAATTCTACATTTCCTATTATAAAGAGAGATCTTTTGTGATTGTTTACATAATTATCGAGATTTGAGTCGTTGCCAAGTTTAAAAAATAACCTTTAATGGAAGAAGCTTATGAAGAAGTACCCTAAGCTGATAATTTAAGAGAATTTTTTGTTTTTTGTAGGAAGAATATGCTTTCTTATAGCATTCTGCTGCTTCTCTATTGGTTGTTTTCCCCTAGAATCTGAAAATTAAGTTTAAAATAGGGAACATACTATTAAACACTTCTCTTATGACTAGTAGAGTTGGGTTATTGCAGGAGTAAGAAGAGCTACTGTTTATTGAGCACAGGGATGACAAATACTTGGCTTATACACTGCTACCCATTCCCCACGAGTGATGGAGCTCGTTGATCATAGCACTCTTCTAGCTGAGCTCAGAAGTAGCTCCCTAATCCTTTCTAACACAGTGTTCCAGGATGCAACTAGCGATATATCAGAATTGCATATGAAGTGAGACCTATTAGCCATCCCCAGACATAGGTTATTACAATTAATGTTTATAGCAACCTTGTGAAGGTTGATGTTATTGCCCTTACTTTCCAGATGGCAAGATTGAGCCTCCAAGAGTTTAAGAAACTGCTCAAGGGGCCGGCCCGGTGGCGCAGCGGTTTAGTCCGCGCTTGGCAGCCCGGGGTTCGCCGGTTCGGATCCCGGGCGCCCGCCGACGCACTGCCTGTCAGCCATGCCGTGGCGGCGTCCCATATAAAGTGGAGGAAGATGGGCACGATGTTAGCCCAGGGCCAGTCTTCCTCAGCAAACAGGGGAAGGTTGGCGACGGATGTTAGCTCAGGGCTGGTCTTCCCCACAAAAAAAAAAAAAAAAAAAAGAAACTGCTCAAGATCACACTGCTAGGTGGATCTAGGATTTAAATCTAGGCCCGGCTGACTTAAAAATTCATTCTCTTGTGCTGTACCACACTGGTGTATACATGTACTCCTTGGTAACCACTCACCCCACCTTGGTATGAATGACATTTCTATTTTGTGATACCTGTGGGACTACTGTTAAAGGTAACCCTAAAGTATTAGTCATATCTACAAACATCCTTGATGTGTCTTAAGATTTACTCACTGTGTACTTTCTGGTATGTTTCTTTTAAAGAAACAATTTGATATTGTTAATATTGTTTCTTTGTGTATCCTGGTTATGAGTGAGTCCTTTATAAGATAAGTATTTTCCAATTATTTTCTGCCAGTCTGTGGCTTGTCTTTTCATTTTTTTAAGTGTCATTCAAAGAACAGAAGCTTTTAAATGTTTATTAAGTCCGCTGTATCAGTTTTTTCCTTTATGTTTCATGCTTTTTGTGTCTTATCCAAGACGTCTTTGCCTAACCCTTGGTCACAAAGATTTTCTCCTATGAAGTTCTATAGTTTTAGGTTTTAGTTTTACATTTGTGTCTATGATCCATTTTGAATTAACTTTTATATGATGAGCAAGGTTCATTGTTTTGCAGATGGATAAACATTTGTTTCTGTACTCCTGTTGTGAATGCTATTATTTCTCCATTGAATTACCTTTTCTTCTTTGTTGAAAATCAGTTGTTGAAAATCACTTGTGTGGATCTATTTCTGGCCTCTTTTCTGTTTCATTGATCTACATGTCTGTTCTTATGCCAATACCACATTATCTTGATTATTATAGTTTTATATAGTCTTGAATTCAGGTACTACAAATCTTCCAACTTTGTTCTTTTATCAGAATTGTTCTGGCCATTCTAGGTCTTTTGCCTTTATTTAGAATTAGGTTGTCAATTTTTACAAAAATCCTGCTTGATTTTTTATAGGTGTTGAATCTAAGAAAATTGGGGGAGAATTGACATCTTAATATATTGAGTGTTTCAGTCTACAGATATGATATATCTCTCCATTTGTGAAAACCTTTGATCTCACTTATCAATTATTTGTAATTTTCGGTATACAGATCTTGCACATATTTTGTTAGATTTGTACCTACAGATTCCATGTTTTTTGGTGCTGATTCAAATGGTATTCCCTTTAAAAATATTTCTATTTCTAATTTTTGTTCCTAGTGTATAGAAACATTTCTGCATTGAGCTTGTATTCTATGACCTTGTTAAACTCACTTATTAGATCTAGTAGGTGTTTTTTTGGATTTCTCTTGTAGATTGCTAGGTAAGAATCATGTTGTCTGTGAACACAAACGGTTTAATTTTTTCCTTGCTAATGTGTATGTCTTTTTCTTATTTCACTGGTTAAGCTCTCAGTACAAGGTTGAATAGAAGTGAGTAGAGTGGACATCCTCACTGTGTTGCTGTTCTTGGGGGAAAGCATTCAGTCTTTCGCTAGTAAGTGTAATATTAGCTGTAAATTCTGTAGACACTTTATCAGGTTGAGGAAGTTTCCTTTCATTCATAGTGGATTCGATTTGCTAATATTTTGTTAAGCCTTCTTTCATCTGTGCCCATGAGGGATATTGGTCTGTACTTTCCATGCAATGTCCGTGTCTGGTTTAGTATCAGAGTAATGCTGCTCATAAAATGGAATGGGAAGTGTTTACTTTTCTTACATTGTCTGGAGGAATTGTGTAGAGTTGTTGTTATTTATTCCACAAATGTTTGACAGAATTCTTCAGTGAAGCCATCTGGGTGTTAAGATTTCTTTGTGGGAAAGTTTAAAAGTATGACTTGAATTACTTTATTAGATAGATATGGAGCTATTCAGGTCATCTGTGTCTTAAGTGAGCTTTGATAGTTTGTCTTCCAAAGAATTTGTCGATTTCACCTAAGATTTCAAATTTATTGGTATAAAATTTTCCACAATATTACCGTATCCTTTTTAAAAATTTACTTTTATTTTTATTATTTTTTTTATTGAGGTCATAATAGTTATAACATACAGTATTATTGTATCCTTTTAATGTATGTAGGATATATAATGATCCTTTCCTCTTTCATTCTTGCCATTGGTAATTTCTGTCTTCTCTTTTTCTCTTGATCACTCTGACTAGAGATGTATTAATTTTTATCAGCTTTTCAAAGAACTAGTGTTTGGTTTCACTGATTCTTGTTACTATTTTCAATTTCATTGATTTCTGCTTTTATCCTTATGTATTTTTTCTTTTGCTTGCTTTAGGTTTAATTTGCTCTTCTTTGCTAGTTTCTTAAGGTAGGATTCTGGATTACTGATTTGAGACTTCTTTTTTCTAAGATAAGCGTTTAATAAATTTTCCTCTAAACATTAACTTTAGCTATGACCCACAAATTTTGATATTGCATTTTCATTTTTATTCAATTAAAAATATTTTCTGATTTCCTTTTTATTTCTTCTTGACACAAGGGTTATTTAGAGGTATATTGTTTAATTTTCAAACATTTATGGATTTTTCAGATAGCCTTCTTTTGTTGATTTCTCCTTTAATTCTGTTGAATTTAGAAAAAATAGTTTGTATGATTTCAATCCTTTAACTTTTTTTGTGTGTGTGAGGAAGATTGGCTCTGAGCTAATATCTGTGCCCATCTTCCTCGGTTTTGTATGTGGAATGCTGCCACAGCTTGGCTTGATGAGTGATGTGTAGGTCTGCACTGGGGATTCGACCCGTGAACCTTGGGCTGCTGAAGCAGAGCATGCGAACTTGACCACTATGCCACTGGGCCGGCCCCTCCTTTAACTTTTTTGAGATTTAATTTATGGACTAGGATATGTGGTCTGTCTTTATAAATGTTTCATGGACATGATGTGTATTCTGCTGTTATTGTGTGGAATGTTTTACACATGTCAGGCTAAGTTGGTTGATAGTCCTGAGTGAATTTTGAATGATACTTTGGAATTAGTCAGAGGAGAATGATGGGGATATGCACAGAACTATGATATAACAGAGCATGATCTAATGCATTCATTTTTAGTTGAGAGAACAAGGACCTAGAGTAGTGGTGCAACTTGTCTGAAGTCACATACTTGTGCCAGAGCTGCAGTTACAGTTGCAACCCAATTTCCTGAGTAGCCTTTAGAGATAATAGATTTAATCTGGATGTTTTCCCCAGAAGTCATGAACTAAGCTGATCTTGACTTGGCTTTTGGTGACAGAAGCACAGAGGGATTTGAAAATAGCTTTATTCAAGGTGGGAATTGGGAGAATTTGCTGATATTGCTTACATGGGGCATGTGTAATGTCGGAATTTCTTGTGCTTAGTCTTAGTGGTTAGAACTTTGTATTAATAACAACAGAAGTTGTATACCCTTTCAGTGTTTGAGTATCTTTTTACATTTACACAATCATTTTACATGTACACAGTGCCCTGGGGCCTTTTGAAGATCATGTGAGCAAGTACTGTTATTTTTCTTAGTATTTAAATGAGAAAACAGAAGCTCAGAGAGATTAAGTAATTTGCTAAAGGTCACACAGTGATTGGTGGATTTTAGGCGATCGCTTGTTCCATCGCTTAGACTATATTTATTATTCATTTCACTAACTCTAATCAGTTGTCTTAAAAAATGTGCCTTTTTTCATAAAGGGATCAAAATACGAGGTTGTGGTTGGATTAATGGAGAGTATGTTCTGTAGTCTCCATATTAGGATTCTAACACAATTTTTTGTGTGTGTGTGAGGAAGACCAGCCCTGAGCTAACACCTGTTGTTAATCCTCCTCTGTTTGCTGAGGAAGACTGGCCCTGGGCTAACATCCGTGCCCATCTTCCTCTACTTTTTATATGGGACGCTGCCACGGCAAGGCTGACAAGCAGTGCGTCGGCAGGCTCCCGGGATCCGAACCCGCGAACCCCAGGCTGCCAAGCGCGAACTAAACTGCTGCGCCACCGGGCGGCCCCCCTAACACAATTTTTGTTGGGTCAGTAATCTATAATGAATGAGTAGAGGGTGGTATATATCCACACTTCTTATTAGCATAATTCAACAGTTATGAAATGTGTATAGTAGTATGAATATCATGCAGCCTGTTTTGTTAAGCATGTTTTTCTTTTTCTGGATCAGTCAAGAAGAAAGGGATCTTTCTGAGCTTTATGGTTGCCTGATTCTGATACATTATTAGATTTTTTTCCTCCGATATTGTTCATGTCTACCTTCCAAAAGTACTTTCATATCCAGTTATCTCATTTCATCTTTATGACACCCTGGAAGAAAGAGCAGGGGGTGTTTTCTGCTTTTGGCTGATGAGGAAATTAAAGCCTGGACATGCACATTGAGTAACTACTATATGTTGGGTAGAGTGCTAGTCACTAGAGCTGTAAAGATCAACAAGTCAGAGTTCCTTATGAAACAGTTGACGTTGAAATTAGAACCCAGATCACTTGATTTTTTTCTTTTTTAGCCCAGTATCTTTTCAAGTACTAGAATCATGTTGTCTCTCGCTTTTTCAACAAACGTATTTAATGTGCATCTTCATGAAGCTTATGCTTTGAGGACTTTACCTTCATGTGAGATTTGCTCCTGTCCATAGCCACCCCCACCCCCTTCTTTAATGGTATATTTTTTCTGATTTTAAAAGTAATACATGTTCTTTGTGGACACTTTGGAAAATTTCGAAAAGCACAGAGAAGAGAATAAGAAAATTATGTGTAATTCTTTTGCCCAGCTATAACCATTGTTAATATTTTGATGCATATGATTTTAATCTCTTTTCCCCCTAGGTATATATGTTTATAAAATATTTTATGTTTGTAAAATTTTGGATCCCTTCTAATATGGAAACTGATTTCTTAATGCTTTTTCTTTTCTCTCATAAGATGAAATACTTCCTGAGATTGATATATAGTTTTTGTTAATGAGTTTACTATTATAGACTCATCTTTTGGTACTATATTCAGTTAAGTAAATGATGCAGGTAAACA
Source organism: Tapirus indicus (assembly GCA_031878705.1). Taxonomy (NCBI): domain Eukaryota; kingdom Metazoa; phylum Chordata; class Mammalia; order Perissodactyla; family Tapiridae; genus Tapirus; species Tapirus indicus. Next base: position 30,640,334 of record CM062924.1, read on the forward strand.
GGGAGTGTGTGATTAATTTTGCTTTAGTAGTAGAGGTAGGAGGTGTGGAAGTCAGATAAATGTTCACAGGAATTTGCTGCTGCTGGCTTTGGCCTTTCTGTCACTAGCTAGAGAAAGAAGAGATAGGATATTCTATTCTGGTAATTTTTCTTGTCTTTCCTCCATTTGAACCCTCACGTTAGTCCTTCGCTGTAGAAGCAATTAAAAATTTTTTTAGCTGCAGCTCTTTCTGATCAAGTACTAAATCTATTTTTATGTTTCACAATTGGACACTTTATACTATTTTGAATTTTATTTTTTTATTTTTTTTATTGATGTCCTAGTTTATAACACTGTGGGGTTTTAGTTGTACATTTTTGTCCATCACCTTGTGGATGTAACCCTTCACCCCTTGTGCCCCCCCCACCCCCCTTCCCCTTGGTAACCACCAATCAGTTCTCTCTGTCCGTGTGATCACTTATATTCCATATATGAGTGAGTTCATGCAGTGTCTGTCCTTCTCTCTCTGGCTTATTTCACTTAACATAATACCCTCTAGGTCCTTCCATGTTGTTGCAAATGGGACAATTGTGTCTTTTCTTATGGCTGAGTAGTATTCCATTGTATGTATATACCACATCTTCTTTAACCAATCTTCAGTTGAGGGACACTTGGGTTGCTTCCACTTCTTGGCTATAGCGAATAATGCTGCAATGAACATAGGGGTGCATACGCCTCTTGTGATGGTTGATTTCACGTCCATTGGGTAGATGCCCAAGAGTGGTATTGCTGGATCATATGGTATTTCTATTTTTAATTTTTTGAGGACTCTCCATACTGTTTTCCATAGAGGCTGCACCAGTTTGCATTCCCACCAGCAGTGAATGAGGGTCCCCGTTTCTCCACAACCTCTCCAGCATTTGTTGTTATTTGTCTTTTATACTATTTTGAATTATTTTTTAATCTTAGTCCTTCAGTTTTTAAAGTTTTAATCCTCCCACCTTTTAGGTGAAGTTTAATGGAAGCTCAAATCAGTTGCAGTTGAAAGAGGGTGGTAGGCAGACAATAATTGGTAAACACTTAAAGACTTTAGGGATTGGATATTTTTTTTAAACTTTTTGAAAATAATATTAATCATTTATGTTTTTTCTAGGGCTTCATATTTTTTAAAGCACTCTTATAGACTAACTGGATTGTGTTTTCTTTGAGATAAGAGAATGTATAATATGCCTCTGGATCTCCTGTACTTCAGAATAGCCTTTCCATAATGACCTCGAGAAGTGTTTGTGGAAAATGTGTATGAATGATGGTGCCTGTAATCTCATGTGATGCTTTTGTGAGGCCCTGACTAAAGCAGGAAACTCTAAATTGATTACCTGGTCTTATGATAAATGATTTGTTTTCTGTTGTTAGATGTAGCCAGCCTGTTTCTCAGCATTGAAGTAGGTCCTGTTATAACTGTCATTCTCTGATCGTATTAAAACTTGACTGGAATGAGAGGAACTAATAATGTGTTTCCCTCCTTTCTTAGATTCATGCCCGCAACCAAAATGAAATAATTTTTGGGTTGAATGATGGCTACTATGGTGCTCCATTTGAACATAAGGTAAGAGGACTTTTCTAATGTGAGTTTTGTTTAGTGCAGTTGTGCTTTGATGTATAGGGTAAAAGCTCTGTGTAAATAGAAGCATGTTTTAAGTCTCATTGTAAGCCTGTTTTTGGTGTGGCTTAGGGTGAATGCTTTTTAAAGTGAAAACTCATTTTGTAACTACCCCAATTCATCTTTTCTAAGTCCAGATTATATTAATTTTCCTAAAAGAAAATCTGAAGTAGCTGTTTTCTCTTATTCTACATAACTCATTGAGGGTTAAGAAAGAATGGTGAATTTTTATTAAATGTAATACAATTTTATTAAATGTTTCAGATCTCTTTTACAACTTTCAATAAATTTAAGAAACCTTGAGTCAAGTTATATTATAGTCAGTGCTGTCTCTATATCTAAAGGCGAGTAGAGAAAGAAGAGGGAAGAGAATTCATATTTACCAGTACCTGCTCTCTAGGGTACCATGCCAGGTGATTCATATTCTTTTTCCCATTTAATACTAGCCACAAACCAATGAGGTGAGTTTTCTACATTACTTCCTCTTAGTGATTATGTTGCTTCATAATTCTTGGTTGTCTGAAATGCTATTGCTAGAATGCTTCATTCATTCAACAATTATTTTTTGAGCACTTCCTGTGTGTCAGCCACTGTGCTCTGAGTGCTGAGGGTACAATGGTGAGCAAATGGATATTTTCCTGCTGTCATGGAGTGTATGGAAGAGACAGACACTGATAACGTAGCCTAACAGATAAGTATATAAACACAAATGGTTAAGTGCTATAAAAGCATGAAATAAGGACTTTACCTACTCTATTGCCTCAAGAAAGGGGACTTGACTTTTAAGGTTACAATCCAGAAGATGAGTGGAAGTGAATGATGTAGAGGGAGTGGGTGCTGAATAGAAAGAGCGTTCCAGGCCGAGAGGCCATGAAACGGAAGGGGAAATGGTAAGTTTTAGGGGCTGAAGGAAGGTCAGGGTGATAAGGGAGAGTGATACCAGATGAGGCTGGAAAGGTTGGCAAGGGCCACATAATACAGAATCTTTTAAAGGATTTTATCCTAAGAGCAGTGAAGGACTGAAGGATATTTTAGCATAGCAGAGATATAATTAGATTTGCATTTTAATAATTTCACTCTGGCTGCAGTAAAGACAGATTGTAGAAGAGGCAAGAATATATGTGGGAAGACAGTAAGAAGGATCTTACAGTATATCAGGTAAGAGATGCTGATACTTTGGAACATGGTTATGGTAGACTAGAGAGAAGATGGATTTAGGAAAGTTTTAGGAGGTAAAATCATTAGGAGTTGGTGATGGTTTGAATTTAGGGTATAGGAAAAAAGGAGGTGTGGAGGATGACTTTTAGGCTTCTGGCTTGGGTGAAACTGGATGGACAAGGTGGCAGGCAGTGAGAGAACTAAGTGATACTGGAGGGAGACCAGCTTTGGTGGAGGCGGATCGTGAGTTGAGATTTGATCATACGGAGTTTGAGATGCCTTTGAGCTTTCTATGTGTAGATGTTAAGTAGGCATTTGGATATATGAGTCTGGAGTTCAGAGGAGAGAAGTGGGTTAGAGATATAAATGTGGGGCCAATGGAAATAGTCACTGAAATCATGAGTACAGGTAAGATAGACTAGGGATAAGCTGTACAAAAAAACTGTGAGCAAAAAAGGGGGCTTAGTAACCAACCTTGAGAACTTTTTTTTTGATGAGGAAGATTAGCCCTGAGCTAACATCTGTTGCCAATTCTCCTCTTTTTGCTGAGGAAGATTGGCCCTGGGCTAACATCCATGCCCATCTTCCTCTACTTTATATGTGGGAAGCCTGCCACAGCATGGCTTGATAAGCGGTGCATAGGTCCATGCCTGGGATCTGAACCTGAGAACCCTGGGCTGCTGAAGCGGAGCACACGAACTTAACCACTACGCCACCGGGCCAGCCCAAGGACTCTGACTTTTAAAGGCCAAATAGAGGAGGAGGCATTGGAAAAGGTGACTGAGGAGGAGTGGTGAGAGAGATATAAGGAAAAGAGAGTGAAGTCTCTTATAGAATCTCAGAGGCCAAAGAAAGAGAGGTTTTTGGGTTTGTTTTTTATTTTTATTTTTTGGTTTTTAAAGGGAGGGAGTGGTTAAAGAAGATGAGGACTGAAATTGCCCATTGGATTTGGCAAAATGGAAGCTATTCTAGGTGACTTCATCAAAATTCAGTTCAAGCTCTGATAAGCTTTTTTACTTTCTTTGTTTTGAAGCCCCCATCTTCTGAGTTCCTGTAGATACCAACACCCTGTATATACTTTTGACATAAGATATACCACATTATAACTCTTCCTTTCTTTCTAGTCTGTAAGCTTCTTAAGGACAGATTTCCATATGTAATTTTGAATTTCTAGTATCTGTTACACTTCCTGAGACATGGTATTTGCTTAGTAAACTAGTTTGATTTAATGAGAGAATTGTGGGAGTACTGCTGCTTTTGTGTGTAATATCCTGTTTATGGGGTTAGCCGTGCTGACGCTGTTGAGGGATTAAGTTGCTCCTGCACCTGGTAACCAACTCACCATCTAGCACAATGTCAGGCACATAGTAATAATATTAAAAGCTAATATCTACTGGATGTCACTATGTGTCAAACACTGTTTTAAGAACTTTATGTCTATTATTGTATTTAATCTCCCTAAGAACCCTAGAGCCAGATGCTATCAGTAATTGAGGGTTTAGGTAGGCCTATAACTAAAACCCCTTTCATCTCCTTCTGAGTTTGGATCAGGTTTAGAATAGGACAGATGATAGATAAATGGAGATCAGAACGTTGGCTTTATTACTGATAAAACTAATTGACAAATGTGGCTTAAATTCTGCAACTAAAAGAGCTCGTATATACTTCCTCCCAGACTGAACCTCCCCCTAAAAATAACAAAGCAAGTAAAACTGGGATCTTCCTCTTACAGGGGCACGGCTGGGTCCTCCAAGCCAAAAGCTGAATTTGTGTGTGCTTTAGACAGGCTGTCCCTGAACGGGAGCGAACCCGGAGAGAGCGAAGGCAGTCGTGCTCAGTTACGTCTTTGAAGCTTGTCAGTCAGATGAGTCATCTGCCCGTCCTAGGGAGGAGTGCGTGAAGGACAGAGAGAAACTGGAAATGTCCTTGTTATGGCCTTCTCTCCTGAGAAATGGAGTGGAAAGTTTTTCTCCTGTGTGGAAGTGTGGGAGTGCAGAGTGTTTCCCCGGACAACAATAATAATAGCTAGTGTTTAGTGAGCACTTTTGTGCCAGGCACTATTTTGAGTACTTTACATTATTTACCTCATTTAAATAAATTTACCTCACAATTGTCTTTTTATAGAAGAGGAAGCTGGCACAGAGAAGTTAAGTAACTTTCCCAAGATTACACAGCTCCTAAGTAGCAGAACTTGGGATTCAAGACCAAATCGTCAATAAATGTTTATTGAATATATGATTGTAATAAGTGGTACATTTTATTCTGTAGTCCTTCAGTTAATGAGTTTTATAAATTTATAAGTTCAGCCATCCTGCCCCTATACCAGCTTTTAAATGAACACCTGACATATAGGCTGAACCTTAAGAAGCATTTTTTTTCGTTTTAAGGAAAGCCATAAGCAGCGTTTCCAGTCAAGATGGCATTGTAAGTGCACACTTTGAGACCCTCTGCTGCACCTAACAAAAAGCAGTGATTGATGAAATCAGTGGAATTTAAAGAGACATATCTTCCTAAAACAAAGAAACAAAAAGCAAGATAATAAACATCGCTGGAACAGAAATGGAATAGAAACACAAAGAAGTAGGCAGAAGCAGAACCCTTGGGCATAGTTTAGTTGGCTGAGAGATGGGCTCCTCTGGGTGCAGTGAGCACAAAATGAGCACTAACAGCTGAGATAGGACTCTCCCTGTTACAAGAAGAGGCTGACAAAAGACACCTTAGAGAAACTGCAGGTCTTTAAGGATAATTGTAAAAGGAGAAATCTTAAAAGCTAGCAGAGACAAAGGAAATATTACCTTGAATTAGACTGAAGCAGACTTCTCATCAGCAACAGTTGATACCGAAAGAAATACATCTTCAAAGTGTTGTTAATTGTATATGTACAATTCTGTTTCTAGTAAACTTTCAGTCAAGAGTGAGGGTGAAAGAGAGACAGTTTTAAAAACGCACGGCTTGAGCATTTATGACCCACAGACCCTTTATCTGTACTGAATGATGTAGAAAGAGAAGTGATCCCAAAGGGAAGATGTGAGATGTAACAGCAAGTTACAGCAGGGCACATAAAAATGGTTAAAATGTTAGTGAATTTAATTAACTATTGACTGTAAACTAACAAGCAAAAACTAATGTATAGTAAGTTTATGTATCTTAAGGTAAAACAAACCAGACCATTGTCATTCAAAGTATAGTCTGTAGACCAGAGCTAGTCCAAGAACTGTCTCTCTGTGGTGAGCAAAGTGTAAAAAGTGGGAGTAAATGTTTCAAAACTTTTATAGCAATTTATAGCAATTATTGTGCCTTTTTATTAAAGTATCAGTTCACAATGAATTGAAGGAAAAACAACTAGTCTTTGCCCACAGAGTGTTTGAGAAGCTCTTCCCTAGACAACAATAAGGTGAGAGAGGTTGTTTAGAGAGTTGACTCATTGAGGTCCTTATTTGTTTGGGAAGAGGATAGAGATAGTAAACAACTTAAGAATTTCTTAGAAAAATTTGTGGTCAAGTGTGCATGTTAAAAATTTAAAGATACCTAGTAAAGGCTAGAAACAGAGAATAAAGATTTTTAATTAGCAGAGAAAAAAAGGGAATATAAAAAGTAGAACACTTTGTCATCTTGATGGGAGATGGAAAAGGAGAACAAGTGGTAAACAGGAGAAATGTAGCACAGCGGTAGAAATAAGTCCAAATATATTTGTAGTCACAATAATTGCAAATGGATATCATCTCTGCATTGGAAATATTTCACAAAGGATTTGAAAAATGCTAAAGTAACAAGGCTTTGAGAACAGAATTGATTTTAAGAATGCATGTTCCAGGGGCCGGCCCGCTGGCGCAGCAGTTTAGTTCGTGCTTGGCAGCCCAGGGGTCGCGAGTTCCGATCCCGGGCTCCCGCGGACGCACTGCTTGTCAGCCATGCCGTGGCGGCGTCCCATATAAAGTAGAGGAAGATGGGCACGGATGTTAGCCCAGGGCCAGTCTTCCTCAGCAAAAAGAGGAGGATTGGCAACAGATGTTAGCTGAGTGCTGGTCTTCCTCACAAAAAAAAAAGAATGCATGTTCCATACCGAAGAAGAAAAGTTACACTTGTGAAGCAATAAGGAAGCATGTTTTAAAGCAACTTTTTAAATAATGACTAAAATTTTTGTCGAACAGTTCTTCAGCATTCTTGTTTTTTTACATTAGCTGTAAGCAGAAACAGTTTTATTATTACTTCTGATGATTATGTTGCTTTTAAGCCTCCCTCTGTCCCTATTACTTAAAGTGCCTTCAGCCCCTATGAGTCTAAAAACCGAAATTATTTGCTCAGAATTTTTGCCTCTGTTTATCTGCTTCTCAAAAAAGCTTTACTCATTTCTGTTGAGTTTTTAGGAACCTAGTAAATCTCTCAATTATATATTATAATGGTCAAGTAATTCAGTGTCACTGCTAGGAGTGTGTTTGGTAACTTTAATACATTTGGAAATCTTCAACTAAAATATACACCGTGAGTTTGAACCCTGTGTTCAGTAACCTCTGCTGGCATTATTAGAGAGTGATATGTTCTTGTTAATTTTTTGTAGTAAAGTTTCATTTATTTGGCATACAAATATGGAACTCTTAAATATTTAACAGCAATGCAGAGATAATTGAATAAATGATGATGAAAATCTATCTTTAGTTGTAAAAGTGATTCATGATTTTATTTCTGTCAATAAATGTCAAGTACTTACTATATGCCCATTATTAAACTAGGTACTGTGGGATACAAAATATTAGACACAGATTCACAAGCTTTTATTCTTTTAGTTGAGATAAAACAGCATATATTCCAGAAGAGCTCCAGTTTACAAATGGGTTTAGTTTGAAAAATTGTTTTTGATATGAGTTTTTTGGGTCTTGCAGATAATGCAGGTGAATTATAGCAGAACCTTAAACAGTTTTAAGAGCACCTTAGGAAGAGGTGCTCTTTTTAATGTTTGGGGACTACGGAGAAGCAGAGGAGAGCACTGTTGTAGCTTGAAATTGGGGTGGATGGAGGTTGGTGAATAAGGCTAGGTGGCCTGGAGAGGTATTTTCTGGGTGGATTTAGCTGCTAGGATGACACTTGGGGGAGCGTGGGGAACGAGAGGCTGTTGGGCCAGCTCTTTATCCAGTAAGCTGGAAACCTTTCAGATCCCAGTTCAGGAGTTTTGCCTTTCACATAGACATGTAAGATTGTCTTTACCTGATTTCTTTTTGGCAACCAGTCTTCTTTTTGGGAGGATGCTGACAGCTACCTAGGTGAACGTACACTCCTAGTGGTTTTGGAGTCAGATTGATGTGAGTTTAATCCCAGGCACTAGTGCTGCTTACCTATGAGAGATATCTTAGGCAAATTGACTCATCTCTGAGTTTGTTTCCTTCTCTAAATGGAGCTGACAATTTCTACCTCATCACAAATTATTTTGAGGATTGAAGGTGATAAAGTATATTCCAAGCCTGGCACATGAGTAGAGTTCAGTAATAAATGGAAACTCGTACTCACTAGGCCCTAAACTTTGTGATAAGAGGGAGTGCGTCTCTGATGCTTACCATGTTGTCAGTACCGTGTCCTTTGCACAGTGCCTGGCACGTAGGAGGTGCTCAATAAAATTTTATTAATGAATGCAGGTGCATGCTTGCTGTATTTAGGACTGTCATAGCAATAACAGATTAAAAGTCTTGAGGGGATGGTATTTCTCTCTTCCACCCTACTTTCCCCCTGGCCCCAACTTTTGGAGTTTTATTTTTGTGTAACTCATACTGTCATAAGAACTCTTAACTGTTATGTTATTGACAAAGTGCAAAAAGCATTAGATTGGTAAGAATTTTTTTCTCAGAATTCTTTTCTCACTCACACTAAAAAGTATAGCAGCAGTGTCTTCAGAATCCAGTAGATGGCAATGCTTTCTCATTTTAATGGGAAAAAATGAGAGCAGGAGCAGAATCTAAGTAAAAATGATCAAATCCTTTTGGAATAAAACTCTCAGGAGATTGAAATAGCAATTTGGTGATTAATTTCACAAACACAGACACATAACTTGATCATCTCAAGTCCACAGTCATGCTGAGATTGAAGATTTAGGGACAGCAGCAAGTTTTAGGATGTGTTTTAAGAGTTTGTACAAATGAAATTCCTTATTTTATATTTTTCAAGGCATGATACTTTTGAAAAGTAGAAAACCTGAATTCTAATCCTAATTTTGTCCCGGTACTATGTTCCTTGAGCAAATCACTTAACCTCTCTTAGTTTTAGGTTCCTCATCTCAAAAGTAAGAAAATCCTAATTAACTGATTAACGCTGGAGGGAGTGTTCGAGTTATCTAGCTCAACCAACACCCGTATTTCGTGGATGAAGAAACTGAGGCCCAGGGAGCCTCATGACCTCTTGAACTTGACATGGCAAGTTAGTTTCATGCTATAGATGATAACTTAGACATAGTTATAATAATATCACATATATGTAATATATAATGTAATAAAATCACTACACACTTACTTCCATAGCTCATTTACTGTTAGGGGTTTACCTATAAATTATTTCACTCCATCCTTACAACAGGCTGTGAGGAAGGCAGAGCAACTATTTTTAGTAGTTTTGGTAGTAGTAGCAGGCATCTAATAGGTATGTAGTAAATATTTGGGGAATACATGAATGGCCAAGATACCAGGATGAGTTAGTGACAGAACTAGGATCAGAACACGTCTCTCTCTTTCTGGAGAAATGCACTTTCTTCATTATACCATGTCACCTGTGTAAAAGTGATGGCTAGATGATTTTCATCATTTAGTTTCTTTTGGGGATTTCTTCCATCGTTTTACTTGATTAACTGTGATTGTGATTAAATGCTGTTAGAGATATTTTCTTTAACTTATAGCAACTCAGGTGGGCAAATATTAGTATTTTCATTTTCAGGATGAAGATGCTGAAATCTAGAAAAGTTAAGAGATTTCCATTTAATTAACTTTATAGAACTGAGAAATTAAAAAGATGGCTATTCCTTCTTGTTAGTCAAATTAATGGGTACTAACTTGTTTCCAGAGCACGTCCCACACAGAGCACAAGCAGAACATTCAGAAATAGGGGTTAAGTGTCCCAGGTAGCCGATGTTTTAACAAAGAGAAAGGGATATGGTATAATTTCTGTCCAGGTCTCTCAGTACATCATCAAGCAAAAGTTGGAAAAATCGCAAAAATAGTCCATTCCTACATCTGTTCTATTCAGTTTTCCTTGTGCATCCCCCCCCCCCCAATCACAAAATACTAGAAGCAAGGACTGGACAGATCCTTGGGCTGTGTCTAATAGCTGCATGCTTTATTATAAAACATCTAGGTGTCTGAGCTCAGTGTAATTCCAGCGTAAAACTTTGTTTCTGAATTATCTGAGCTGGGGTGATATCCTAGGAACAGTGTTACACCAGGGGGTAGAGAGCTTTTGAAAACTACTATTGCCAGTTTTCATTTACTGAGTACCTACTATATGTCAGACACTGTGGCAGCTATTTTACATGTTTTAATTTAATCTGTGTAACAACTCCATGAGTTAGTTATCCTCCTTTTATAGGTAAAGTACCCTGGAAGAAAACGTTAAACTACTAACCCAAGATTACATAGCTAGTAAGTAGCAGAACCATGATTCAAAACCAGGTCTGATTTGTTCAAAGGTGTTTTCTTTTAACCACTATGCTATGTGGCGTCTCTACATTTCTTCCCCCTTTGTATAGTATGTCAAAGTACCAAGTCTCTATTTTCACACTTAACCTGAGATGTCCACTGTGTACAGGGTGAGAATCAAATGAGAGAGTCCATGGGAAAGCACTTTGAATGGTATCAAGTGCATTATTGTACATACTTTGGGTATTTATTATTGTAGAGTGGGCATGCAAGGCCCATGAGGCCATCAACCCACTGTCCACAAAAGTTCCATGCATTAGTCACTATATTTGGCTTCCCTCTCAGTCTTTTTTTCCCCTCTTTTCTCTTGGATCAAATTAACTTCTGACAGATGTTTGGAAAATCATCTTATCCTGTAATTCATATTTATAAATCCTGCTGCTGCAGTGTGGTCCCCATTCTCTCTCTTCATCGAAGCCAGAGAATAATCTGGGAAAATGCCATGTTTCCTGTTTTGAACTTGGAGAATCTTGTCTTCTTAGCACAATTTATAAGCTTTTCAGAATTTTGATATTGGAAAATTCAAAGCCAAGCATGGTTCTTCATATAGATGTTTTGGATTCTTGAAAAGTAAACAGAAACAGAGCTCTAGACTTGTCCTCACTAGGGGATTCAGAGAGTTTAAAATTTTGAAAACTTGTTTTTACTATTCTCTCTTAGATTTGTAGTGAGGACATTCTTAACCTTTTTTTCTCCCTCTGATAGTCAGTTTCAGTTTAAATTGTTCTTCTACAAAGCTGGGAATTCTTTCTTTTTTTAATCTTTCTGTTAATGCTCGTTAACAGAATATCACTGTTGCCTTCTCACCTCTCTCTTCTCTCTTCTCGCACAAAGAAATTTGTGTATCCGTCTTTCCTCCTGTTAGGGAGTAAGCTCCTTTAGGCCTGAGGTTGTGTCTTACTCACTTTTTTAGTTCCATGGTTTAGTGTAGACTTTGCTTAGTAAATATTTTTCCGTGAGTGGATGAAGTCTACTAGGTTCCTATCTCTATTCTAAAATATACTTTTGACAAAAAGGATGGCTGCTTTAGCAGGGTCATTTTCAGTCCTCTTGTCATGGAGCAGCAGTGATAACATTCAGTCCACTTCATATTTGGAGTGTGTGACTATGATTGATTATTTTTTGAGGGTTGTTTAAAACATTGAAGTGTGAACAAGAATCTCTTCATCTCTGTTGACTTAAATTAACAAAAAAAAAAAAGGATTGATTTTAGTTTCAGGATCTGTATACCTTTGCTTACTAACGCTATTCTTACTTCTTATTGCTTCTCACTGTTTTGAAGGAGAGGAAAACATCCTCTGTTGTCTCAGACCTTAGGCCAAATCTGGAGGAATACACATATTCAGCTCCGGTTCAGTGTCTAAGAAGAGGTCTTGCCTTCCCTCCTTAACAGCTCAGCGTCTGGGCTTTGTCAGAGCTCAGAGGCAGAGGGTGTCCAAGGGTTGAAGGTGCTTGACAGAGATACTTGCGCAATTTTTCTCAAACTTGGCTGACACCTAAAAGTGTATTAATGTCCAAGTGAACATATACGCATGGGAACACAGGCTGTCTCGTTCATCAGGTAGCTATTTTAGAAGGAGTTGTACAAACAACTACTATATTTTAAAAAAGTATACTCATGGCATCTGAAAATGTGCTGAAGTAGTAGAATGAGCTATTCGTTTTTTTCCTTGCCCGTCTCAATTTCTTACTCTACCTAAGTAAGTAGAAGGATTATTTGCAAAGCTCACTTATAATTTTAAGAATACCATATAGAACACTGTCAGTCCTGCTGGGGGAAGCTTTCAGTGGGGCCCTTAAACTATTGTCCTCAGGCTTCCACTTGGGTCTTTTGTCGTCTTATTAACACATTGTGTCTGGGTGATTCAGATCCCTCCCAAGTCTACCTCTCCAGTCTTTAGACTTCTGTCAGATTGCCTGGATGTTTCAGAGACACATACACTCTTCAAGTCCTCAGCTGAGCTCAATTCTCCTCCCCCCCTCAAAAACCTCCTATTGTGTTCCTTGCTTCAGTGACGTAATCCTGAACCCCTCCCTCTTTTTTTGAATCACTTTTTTGAATCACTACTTATGGTGTCTGCTAAATATCTACTTCTTTTCTGGTTCTTGACATTGTAGCCGGATTTATCTTTCTAAAATACCAGTCACGTCCCTCTTTTATTCACATCATTTCAGAGTAATTAATGGCTTATAAGATCTTGCTGTGACCTGATTCGGATATCTAAATACCCCACCCATAACACTTTCTTATGCTAAAATTTATCTGTCTTAGTTTTAGCTTAGATCCCATTTCCATACAAAGGCTTTTTGTGACATACCCTCTAAGTCCAATTTGGATACCACTCTTATATGCTCCCATAGCACCGGCATTTCATTTTCCTTGTCACTGACCCTTGTCCAGTATATTCTGATTGCCTATTTACTCATCTCTCTTTCTTACTAGATTGTAAGCTGTGTAAGGGCAGGGACGGTGTCTGTCTTTATCACCAATTTATCCCTGCTGCTTAGCTCTGTGGCTGGCATATAGTAATAATTCAATAAATATTTGTTGAATAAGTGCATAAAGCTTCTGTAGCAGCAGATCATTAAAAATTCTGTTGGGATATATACTTGTTTGTCATCAGTTGTATAGCTTGTTACTCAAAATTCTAGTTCTCTACGTTTGAGTAGTTTCTGACCATTTCTGCATAGACACTTGTCATTTGCAAATTATACTTTAAATAGAATGCTTCATTTTTCTCTCCAGGCTTGCTTTCCCTTCCAGTTTTCCACATCTTTATTACTATTTTTTTCATTTATCCAGGCCTCAGATCTTGTAGTTAGATTTGATTAGTTTCTGTTATCCACTCGATTCAGTCAGCCACTAGACTCTTTTGAGTAGTTCTTTGAAATAACTCATATCTGTGGCTACTTTTCCATCTCCATTGCCATGATCCAAGTTCAGACTGGCCCCCACATAAGGCTGGATTACTTCAGTAGTTTCGTGGTGGGCCTGTGGACTCTAGTCTCTTTGTATCCACTCTGTCTTATTCACCACTGCCTGATTAATTTCCCAAAGCATACTTTGATTTTTTTATTCCTTTGCTTGAAGGTTGTATAGAGTAACTTCTCACAGTTTGCTAGATGTGTCCAAATCTCTGACCTGATTTCCTGTTTGCCATCAGCCTAAATTCAGTCTGTGGTGTAGTACTTTTGGTTCTTTCTCTGCTTCTATCTTCTTTTCTCTTTCTCTCTCTCTTGTTTTTCTTCATAGTTTGAGTTCTCATTACCTCTCTACCTACACACATACTCCAAAGTATGTGTGGAGTTTTAGAATAGCCCTCCTAACTGGTGTTTGGACATCCTGCTCCTCCACTTCATCATATTTGTCATTACCAGAGTTATCTTTAAATGCAGCTCTGATCATTATCTTATGCTTTCAGAAGCCTTTCATGAGTCCTCAGGTTGTCTTCACTTTTTAGTGTGGCATTCAAGGCTTTCTGTGCTTTGGCCCTCCCAACATGTTCAGCCATATCGCCCACGTTTCCCTCTCCAGGGTTCCAAGTGATTTCCACATCATTGAAGCTGAACTAATTGGACCACTATTTAATTTTCTCCGATACTGTTTTCCCAGTGTCGTGTTTTGGCTAAAGGTGTTCAGTCTGTGTGGGACTTTCCCTCACTGACATTCAGCTTTTCACTACTTCTTAATCTATCCCAAATATTGCCACCCCTGCAGCCTTTGATGTTCCTGCTTCTTACTAGATGGAATCTTTATCATATTAGAACTTTTTTTTTCTAACCTTTCTTATGGCACCTTAGCATTTTTTACTTCACTTGAAACCTTAACTGGGTTGTATACTTTAGTATACTGGCTTGTATACTTTTATAAGGATGACAGCAATTGCCTGACACCCTGTATTTATTAAGTGTTCAGTAAACACTGAAATGAATAAATATATGTAAAAAGCTGTTTGTTTCATAATCAGTTATCCTGTCAACTGGATTATTTCAGTATAACATAGAGTTTTAATAAAGTTAAGGACAGTCTTGTGACTGTTGGAGCAGCTAAAAACTCTCAAAGTATACAGTAATATGTTTTAAAAGGTGACTCATCCAATGATCTTGTACAGGGGTAAGCAAACTATAGTCCAGCAGATGTTTTTGTATGTCCTGCGAGCTAAGAATGGTTTTTACATTTGTAAAGAATTTGAAGGAGAAGACAAAGAAGAATATGCAATGGAGATGACATGTGGCTTGCAGAGCTAAAATATTTGCTATCTGGCCATTGACTGAGAAAGTTTGTTGACCACTGATCTAGAAACACACCTGGTCATTTGCCGGGAATTACTCCTGCTCATTGGATATGTGAAATTATCTGTTTCCTTGAACAGTTTAATAGACACTCACCCAGACTAGTGCCTATTTCCCTCCTTGAAAAAGAATTGTTCGGCCTGGCTTCAGAAGAATTTTGAGTGACATGTAAATCTCCTCAGGGCTCTTTGGCACTTGGCAGTATCTCACACAGATAACCAGATAGAAATGAGCCATTTCTTTCCATTATAATCCTTCATCAGAGGTCTGTCGGAATTGCACATCTGGTGAAGTTAGATGTCATTCAGAACAGAGCTCTTAGCATATTTCAAGAATGTTAATTGCTAAGTGGTGGCTGAAGCAGAAGGGTTTAATAATGTCCTTAAGTTGCCTTAAATGTACATGGACCCAGAATTTTAGAACAGGAAAAGGTCTTAGAGATCAAGTATAGAATGCTCGTTAAGAACATGAGCTGTGGAGGCAGACTGCGTGGCTCTTCTACTTAATCCTCTCTGTGTCTCAGTTTTCTCACCTTTAAAGTGGGGATAATAATAGTACCTGTTTCACAGGGTTGTGTGAGTATTAACTATGTTAACCATTAACATATTAATGTTTAAATGTTAATATTAACGTGGGAAACAAAACTGCCTGGCATACTGTGAATGTTCATAAATGTTACTGTTGTGTGTGTTGCTGTCATTTTTTATTATCGTTTTTATTAGTAGTAGTCTCATCTCATTTTATAGTTAGAGAAACTGAGGCCTAGAGGAGTTAAATGATTTTCCTCACTTGCATCACGGGCAGAATGGATTAAAACCCAGGATCCCTGCTATAATGTGTGGCTTTTAGTTGTATGTTAGCGGGTGTGGATGAGGTTTTTTGTTTTTTTTTTTGTGAGGAAGACCAGCCCTGAGCTAACATCCGTTGCTAGCCTTCCTCTTTTTGCTGAGGAGGACTGGCCCTGGGCTAACATCCGTGCCCATCTTCCTCTACTTTATATGGGACGCCGCCACGGCGTGGCTGACAGGCAGTGCGTCGGCAGGCGCCCGGGATCCGAACCCGCGAACCCCGGGCTGCCAAGCGCGGACTAAACCGCTGCGCCACCGGGCCGGCCCTGGATGAGTTTGTAATAGAAAAAAAATGTTTGGCAGCTTTTTGCATGAAATAAGAAAAGCTAAGTGGAACGTCATTACTCATTTCTCCTGCAAATCTGAAATCTACTAGTGTCTTTTATTATGTGGATTTTGTAGCTAATTTATAGGACTGTCTCCTGTCTCTGTCCTCTTTCTCCTCATCTGCCCTCATGATATATAGATTATGATCTGTAGATTAGATGGCTATGAAGCCATTTCTTTTTTTTTTATTGAGATGAAATTCACATAACATAAAATTAACCATTTTAAAGCATACAGTTCAGTGGCATTGGGTACGTTCACAATGTTGTGCAACTACCACGTCTATCAAGTTGCGTAACGTTTTCATCACCCCAAGAGAAAATCTCATACCCAGTAAGCATTCAACTCTCCATTTTGCCCTCCCCAACCTCCTGGTGAACACCATCTGCTTCTGTCTCTGGATTTACCTGTTCTGAGTATTTCATGTAAATGGAATCATACAATATGTAACCTTTTGTTTCTGGCTGCTTTCACTTAGCATAATGTTTTTGAGGTACATCCAAGTGTAGCGTGTGTCTGTATTTCTTTCCTCTTCATGGCTGAGTAATATCCTATTGTATGGATATACCACATTTTGTTTATCCATTCATCTGTTGGTGGGTGTTTGCGTGATTTCCCACCTTTTGACTACTATAAATAGTGTTGCTGTGAACATTTGTGTACAAATATTTGTTTGAGTACCTGTTTTCAGTTCTTTTGGGTATTATACCTAGGAATAGAATTGCTGGGTCATATGACAATTCTGTGTTTAACTTTTTGTGTGTGTGTGTGTGAGGAAGACCAGCTCTGAGCTAACATCCGTTGCCAATCCTCCTCTTTTTTTTTTTTGCTGAGGAAGACTGGCCCTGGGCTAACATCCGTGCCCATCTTCCTCTACTTTATATGGGATACCACCACAGCATGGCTTGACAAGTAGTGCATCTGTCTGCGCCCAGAATCCGAACCTGCGAACCCCGCTGAAGTGGAGTGCGTGAATTTAACTGCTAGGCCAGCGGGCCGGCCCCCTGTGTTTAACTTTTTGAGGAATTGCCAAGCTTTTTTCCAAAATGGCTGACCATTTTACGTTCCCAGCAGCAATACATGAGGGTTCTAATTTCTCTACATCCTTACCAACACTTTATTATCTGTTTTCTTTTTAATTTTAAATTTTATTTATTTCTTACTTACCCTAGTGGGTATGAAATAGTATCTCATTGTGGTTTTGATTTGCATTTCCCTAGTGACTAATGATGTTGAGCATCTTTTCATGTGCTTGTTGACTATTTGTATATTTTTTTTGGAGAAATGTTTAAGTTCTTTGCCCATTTTTAAATTGGGTTATTTATCTTCTTGTTGTTGAGTTGGCAGAGTTCTTTTTTTTTTGGTGAGGAAGATTGGCCCCAAGCTAACATCTGTACCAGTCTACCTCTATTTTGTATATGGGATGCCGCTGCAGCACGACTTGATGAGCGGTGTGTAGGTCCACGCCCAGGATCTGAACCTGCAAACCCCAGGCCACTGAAGCAGAGCACGCGAACTTAACCACTGTGCCACCGGGCTGGCCCTCAGAGTTCTTTATATATTCTGAATATTAGATCTTTATCAGATATACATGATTTGCATATATTTTCTCCCATTTTTGGGGCTGTTTTTTTCACTTTCTGTGGGTTGTTTTTTTCACTTTCTTTATAGTGTTCTTGATGCACAAAAGTTTAATTTTGATGAAGTCCAATTTATCTGTATTTCTTTTGTTGCTCATTCTTTTGGTGTCATATCTAAGAATCCACTGGCAAATCCAAGGGTATGTAGATGTACCCCTGTGTTTTCTTCTAATAGTTTTATGGTTTTAGCTCTTACAGTTAGGTCTTTGATCCATTTTGAGGTAATCTTTGTATACAGTGTTAAGGATGGGGATCCAACTTCATTCTTTTGCATGTGGCTATCCAGTTGTTTCAGCATCATTTATTGAAAAGACTATTCTTTCCCCATTGCATAGTCTTGGCACCTTTGTCTAAAATCAATTGATTGTGAATGTATGAGTTTATTCATGGATTCTCAGTTCTATTCCATTGATCCATATGTCTATCCTTATGCCAGTGCCACACTGTTTTGATTACCGTTGCTTTGTAGTAAGTTTTGAAATTGGGAAGTGTGAGTCCTCCAACTTGGTATGTTACTTTGATTGATTTCATTTATTGAACCACCCTTACATACCTTGGTAAGTCCCATTTGTTCCTGGTCTATAATCCTTTTTCAAAAAATTGTTTTTGATTGTGGTAAAATATACAGAATATAACATTTACCATCTCAACCATTTTTAGTGTACAGTTCAGTGGCATTAAGTACATTCACATTGTTGTGCAACCATCACCACTCTCTATCTCCAGAACTCTTTTCATCTTATAAAACTGAAACTGTCTACCCATGAAGCAATAACTCCCCCCTCCCCCTCCCTCAGCCCCTGACACTCATCCTTTTACTTTCTATATCTATGAATTTGACTACTCTAGTGACTGCACCTTATACAGTCATGCACCACTTAATGATGGGAATACGTTCTGAGAAATGCGTCATTAGGTGATTTCGTCATTGTGCAGACATCCTAGGGTGTACTTATACAAACCAAGATGGTATAGCCTACTACACACCTAGGCTATATGATACTAATCTTGTGGGACCACCATCATATATGTGGTCTGTCATTGAATGAAATGTCATTATATGGCACATGACTGTATAAGTGGAATCAAATAGTATTTGTCCTTTTGTCACTGGGTTATTTTACTTAACAAAATGTCCTCAAGGGTCATCTGTATTATAGCATGTGTCAGAATTTCCTTCCTTTTTAAGGCTAAATAATATTCCATTGTATGACTATACCACATTTTGTTTATCCATTCATCTGTTGATGGGCACTTGGGTTGCTTCCACCCCTTGACTGTTGTGAATAATGCTGTTATGAACATGGATATACAAATATCTCTTTGCGTTTTTGCTTTCAGTTCTTTTGGGTATATATCCAGAAGTAGAATTGCTGGACCAAACTGTGTCTTTTAGTTTGCTGCTGAATTAGCTTTGCTAGTATTTTGTTGGAGATTTTTACATCTATATTCCTAAGGAATAATAGTCTATAATCTTCTTGTGATGTTATTGTCTGGCTTTGGTATCAAGATAATACTGGCCTTACACAATGAGTTAAGAAGTATTTCCTCCTCTTCCTTTTTTTGGGAAGACTTTGAGAAGGATTGGTTTATTTATTTTTTAAATGGTTGGTAAAATTCACCAGTCAAATCATGTGCGTCTGGGCTTTTCTTTGCTGGGATTTTTATGATTACTGATTCTACCTCTTGTGTTATGACTTTGTTAAATTAAAATTTGTTAAGTGGAGCACAGGGTGCCGAATGATGAGCTCTGGTTCAAAAGCAAACAAGAGAAATTGAAATAGAGAACTTTATTACTCTTAGGTCCTGGAGGAATTACAGGGTCTGCCTTGAGGGACCACATAGGAAGGTCAAAGCAGAGTGCAGAGAGAGGCAGGACCTGGGGCACGTGACTTTATTAGGGTCTATTGATGGAGTGCTTTGGGGTTCCTGGGCTAGGGCTGGATTGGTTAGTTCAAACCAAAAGAGCAGGGTTTCAGTAAGCTCCGTGGGGATTTTTATCTAAGGGGCGTGTAAGGCATATGGGTGCTGGGAAGCAGGGGAGACTGTTGATTACAAGTCATATTAGGAACTTATATTTGCTTGTGACTCTGCAGTCGGCTATCTAGGGCGTGCACTTCCCTGAGGGGTCTAGTGTCAGTTTAAGGTCCCTGCAGGCCACTTGGCCAAACAAAGTGGCTCCAAGGCAGCAATACCATGGAGTAGCTTAGCTAAACTCTCGACAACTTGTTGTAGGTCTTTTTAGATTTTTCTGTTTCTTCTTGAGTCATTTTTGGGAGTTTCTGTGTTTCTAGGAATTTCCATTTTATCTAGGTTGTCTGATTTGTTGATATAGAATTGTTTATAGTATTTGTCTATAATGGTTTTTATTTCTGTAAGATTGGTAATAATGTTCCCACTTTCATTCCTGATTTTAGTGATTTGAGACTTCTCTCTTTTTCTCTTGGTCAGTCTGGCTTAAGGTTTGTCAGTTTGTTGCTTCTTTTGAAGAACTAACTTTTGGTTTTGTTGATTTTCTCTGTTGTTTTTATATTCTCTGTTTCATGGATCTCTGCTCTAATCTTTATTCTTTCTTTCCTCCTTGCTTTGGGTTTAGTTCATACCTCTTATTCTAGTTTCTTAAGATTAGGTTATTGATTTCAGCTCTTTCTTTCTTTCTTTTTTTAATGTAGGTGTTTACAGCTGTAAATTTCCCTCTGAGCACTTGGTCATTGCATTCCATATGTTTTGATATGTTGTGTGTTCATTTTTATTCATCTCAAAGTATTTAATAATTTATCTTGTGATTTGTTCTTTGACCTACTGGTTGTTTAAGAATGTGTTGTTTATTTTGCAGTTTGTGAATTTTCCAAGTTTTGTTCTGTTACTGATTTCTAGTTTCATTCCATTGTAGTCAGAGAAGAGACTTTGTATGATTTCAGTTTTTAAAAATTTATTGAGACTTGTTTTGTGGCTGAACACATGGTCTGTGCTGAAGAATCTTCCATGGGAACTTGAATTACAGAATGTGTATATGGCTGTTGTTGGGTGGAACATTCTGTATACATCTGTTAGATCTAGTTGATTTATAGTGTTGTTCATGTTTTCTCTTTCCTTGTTTATCTTTTGTATGGTTGTGCTATCCATTATTGAAAATGGGATGTTGATGTCTCCAGCTGTTTCTCACTTTAGTTTTGTCACTTTTTGTTTCATATATTTTGTTATGTTTTAGGTGCATATATGTTTATAATCATTTGTATCTTCTTGACTCTTTTTTCATTATATAATGTTCTTCTTTGTCTCTTGTAGCATTTTTTGTCTTAAAGTCTGTTTGTCTGATATTAGTATAACCACTCCAGTTCTCTTTTGGTTACTGCTTACATGGAATATATTTCCATTTTTTCATTTTCAGCCTATTTGTGTTTTTGGTTCTAAAGTGCATCTCTTATAGACAGCATATAGTTGATCATTTAAAATAATCCATTCTGCCAATCTATGCCTTTTAATTGGAGCACTTAATCCATTTACACTTAATGTAATTACAGATATGGAAAGACTTCTGCCATTTTTCTATTTGTTTTCTTATATCTTTTTTGTTCTGCATTTCCTCCATTACTACCTTCTTTTGTGTTAGATATTTTCTCATGTAACATTTTGATTCCTTTCTCATTTCTTTTACTTTGTATCTTCTGGATATTTTCTTAGAGGTTTCCTTGGGGATTACAATTAACATCTTAATTTGTAACAGTCTAGTTCAAATTAATACTAATTTAGGTGGTTTTTTTTGGCTGAGGAAGACTCACCCTGAGCTAACATCTGTTGCCAATCTTCCTCTTTTTGTATGTGAGCCACCACCACAGCATGGCCAGTGACAGGCAAGTGGTATAGGTCTGTGCCCAGTAACTGAACCCAGGCTGCTGAAGCAGAGTATGCTGAACTTAACCACTAGGCCACTGGGGCTGGCCCCTAACTTAGTTTTAATATTATACTTTTCTTCTATATAGCTCCATTCCCCCACTGTTATGTTATTATTGTCACAAGTTACATATTTATAATTGTATGCTCATTGAGATAGGTTATGATTGTTTCATGTATTTGTCTAGTTGCATTCTTAGAATAAATTCGGTCAATGATGTGTTATTGTTTTTTCCTTATAATGTGTTACTGGTTCAATTTGCTAATATTTTGCTAAGGATTTTTGTGTCTATGTTCATGAGGGATATTGGTCTATGATTGTGTGTGTGTGTGTGATGCTTTTGACAAATTTTATTATCAGTAATGCTGGTCTTATGAGTTGGAAATTGTTCCTTTCTCCTCTATTTTATGAAGGAGTTTGTGTTAAACTGAAGTTATTTCTTAAATGTTTGATAGAATTCATCAGTGAAACCATCTGGACCTAGAATTTTTTGTGGGAAAATTTTCAGTTACTTATTCATTTAAAAAATAGATATAGGATTATTCAAATATTGTTGTTTCATTGTCAGTTTTGGTACGTTGTATTTTTTCAAGGAGTTTGTCTAATTCATCTAAGTTGTCAAATATTTTAGCATAAAGTTGTCTATAATATTCTCCTAATAACCTTTTAATGTCTGTTAGCAATGTAACTTTAAAGAAATGCTAATACTAGTATTATAGCAAATATTTGTATAGTGCTTATTACATACGTTTCACTTTACAAATATTCACTCTTTTAATTCCCACAACAATTTGTGAGATAAATAATACTATCATCTCCATATTATAGATGAAGAAACCAAGTTTAAACTAAGAGAGCTTAGGTGCTTTGCTCAAGATGACAGAGCTGGTGTATTAAGGGCTTAAACTGTAATCCAGGTGATCTGGATCCTGAGTCCTTTTTTCTTAACTACTCTTTACTTTGCCTTTCTTGAATGACAGACACCTGTTCTGTTCTTATGGAATTACACTGTGTTCTCTCTAGAAACCATCCTTGCTCTCACCACCTTTTTACCACTGAGTGTATATATTTGTTTCTGCTATTCCTAATTAGAACTTGGAATGCCTTTTTCCCCATAAAAACATTAAATATCATGGCTATGCATACTTGAAATGTTATCGTTAATACTTTTCTTCAGTCACATAATATGTTAAAAAGACTTCTGGGGCTTCCTTGGGAAGTTCATCCCAATTTATAATGTGAAACATTGTTTCTGTGGGAAAATATTAGAAGAAATTTATTTTAAATTCACTGGCATAAAAGGTTAAATTTCAGTTATATGGAAGTTGTACTTAACTTTTTGGTATCTCTTAACGATTTGAATTTACTGAAGTGTTTGTAAGTTAATTTTAAAAAGACACACATTACGATTAATTTTTGCGCATATTTTGTTTCACTTTGATTAATTTGTTGATTACTATCTTTCAGGGTTATTCAGATGCTCAGAAGAATATTCTACTTCAGGTGGATCAGAATTGTGTTCGCAATTCTTATGATGTCTTCTCTTTACTGCGGTAAGAAACTTCTTAGAGTCCTCCTGCATTTTCTAAAGAACCTTCCTCATTTTGAGTTTGTGACATTTCAGTGTGAAAGAAGCTGTTATTCAGGCTTAGCATTTTTTAGTGAGAGCTTCATAAATTTTGTAGCTACAGTGATTTAAGTTTATCTCTTTCACAAAGCCTTTGGAAAGCCATTTCCTTTCTCTGGACAGTGAGAGAGAATGATTGGAAGCCAGTGATCTTAAAACAGGGACATGAGCTGTTTCCAGTCTTCTGCACTATAAAGAGCAGCAACCAGAGGTACAAAATTTAGACTTATCAAAATCTTAACAACTACAGCATTACTAGAAAAGCCCTGCAATAGCCCCAGACATGGCTTAGAGTTTTGACCTGCTGTTCATCTTACCAGAATCTTCTTTGGTAAGGCAAAGGAGCTTTGCGTGAATCTCATGCTCAGACGCTTAACTGCCTCAGCTCTATATTTTCATAATGTCTGGGGTAATTTTGAAAGATTTTTAAATTTGGTTTTAATTTTCAATGTGGTAGATCATCAAGGACATTTTCCCAGGAGGCAGGCTACCAAAATAAATGCAATTTAAAATAAAGTTAATGGTGACACTCAACTGATGTTCACCCTACTCAGATAGATGGTTCATTGAAATTTGATTTTGGGAGTATTTCCCTAGTGTTTACATAACACATCATAAATTTCAGACCATTAGACATCCTCTGTATATCTACTGGAGGAAGAGTCCAGAAGGATGATTGGATTCTTGTCCAATTGGATGATTATTTATTTTATAAACATTATGAAATGGACCTTTCCTTTGCAAATCTTGAATCTTATTATACATGATGATAGAGAGTTTGGTCACATGGACTCTGTAAATTGCTCATAAGAGACAATGATTTCAACTAAAGGAACCACACACATTTGATGACTGTTGATTCTTATCTGAGTGAAGTGCATTCGCCTTGACTTCTTAGGATACGTAACAAAATGGACAGGATTTAGTAATCAATGGTAGAGATAGAAAGCAGGAGGTGTCAAAATATATAACTTGTATTTTTGAGCCTATTCAGTTTGGCATTACATTGAGTTTTAAGTATTGAAAAGAGGAATGTACGGAAATAGTTTGAAATGTAAGCCATTGATATTTCTTGATCTGTAAAATGAGAGTACAGATACTATTATTTTAAAGATATTTTCCAAGTATGAGATTGTGTGGTCTTATTAGAGAAACTAGTAGAATTGAAAGAAAAAGGAATACAAAGTCAGTGAGAAGAGGAGGATTTGGGAAAGGTAGCATCATATAGAAGCTGAGAGAATAGAGATTCAAAGAGAAGAAAGACTGTAGGGAAGCAATTTGGTATAATAGAGAATGCTTTGATTAACCTGACCTTCACTTTAATTATCTCTGAATTATCCTAATTCCTGTAACCTCTCTGATTCTTCCAAAAGGTAGAAGCAGTGATGTTACAAATTTGTGTAATTTACAAGCATTTTCACATCTGTTATCTTAATCTCTTAGAAGCTTTTTGTGTTCACACATCAGGGATCAGCCTTTGTTTTCAGTGTAGAAGCTGAGGCCAAGAGGCGTTAAATGATTTATTTATCTGAGGGGGCACACAGCAAGTAAGAGCCAGACTTGAGGTTGGTATGGAGGTTTTCTGACAAGTTTTGCAGATCCATTTCACAGTCTCTCTTACTTTCCTAGACTGGTGGTTATAAGGTACACATAGCATGATGACGGAGAAAATTTTCTGAAAAGGATGAGCCCTCCATAGATACAAAATCATCAGGTTAATTTGAGAGTGATCGATTATTTTAACATTGATCTTGCAATGCTATGGCCCTTGGGGTCATTCTAGGGTGCCTTCCAGATTCCTCAGGTGTGTCAGCCGTTTGAATTGCCTTGTTAACAGTGGTCTTCTCATCATCATTGTATAAATCATTTATAGCTGGTAACACAGATATACTTTTTCTGAACCAGGTTGTCTGTTCATCAGCCAAATTACCTGAACCCAGTGAGTTACTCTGGAGCTGGAAACTTCAAATGGCACTTGTCCAAGTTAATGAGTAAAATGGAACTTTTTCTGATAATTCTCTCAGACATCAGTAAAAAGTACCATCGTCTATCTGCTCAATCAAAAGCTCTTCTTTTCCCAGTTTTTGCCATGGTGTATATAAAGTGCTTGCTGGGAAACTTAATTTTGTGCTGATTGATTTTGTTCCTAGTTTCCCCTCTTTAACTCAGGCAACATTGTTCCTAGATGGAGTCATTTTTAAAAATAAAGCTTTTCTCTTCCTGATGCTTTCTTGGTTTATAAAATTGTTACTTCTTAATCTGTAGTTCTATGTGAAAACACACAGAGTCTGAATTCTTTAATATCACCTAACTCCACAAAATTCTCAGTGCTGTTTGAAGTCAGGATAGAACCCAGGTCTTCTGATTCTGTTTTTGGAGTATATTCTAGTTAATAGCTTTCACTGTGTGGTTGTGCCACTAGTGTGCATATATTTCTTCCACATTTTATGTGTGATGGTCATGGAAAAATGGTAAATCTTGACTGAGGCAAGGCTTTTGGAGCACCTAAGACCAGGGCATTAAAGCTACTTCAGATGGATATGTTGTAGGAAAACAATGACCTGAGTGAGGTTTTATTCAGATTATTTCGCCAATAGTTAAGAATTTAGGCTAATTTCAACGTCACCAAAGTAATAGCAGCTCTTTCCAAATTTACATTCAGTGTGTGTTATGGTAATTGAAGTTTTGCTTCTTAACTCTTGGAAATCCCTGAATTAAAGGTTAGTTTTCATGTAAGCAGACATTTAATTAGGAGCCACTTGACTCATTGTCACAGTTGATACTTTAATTTAGGATGTTCACCACAAGGTGTCAATGTTACTTTGGCCTTTGGAATTTCCGTTTATTTTAAAGTTTTGAAGTAAGAAAAATAGGATTATAAATTACAAGTGAGCATTTATTTTTAGAAGTTTCTTTTTTCTATTATTCCCTCTAGGTTAAGGAATTTCCAGACTTATTAGATAGCTTTCTCCATTTGGTTTTGTGGATTTTTATTTTATCCTGATGGTGATAGGGAGTTGTTGAAAGATTATAGAGAGGAGGAGTGACATGGTCAGGTGTGCAATTCAGAATTCTAACCATGGTGACAATATGAAATAGACCTGAGGGATGAGACTGGAAGCAAGGAGATGTCTGTAATCCTGCCTGTTCTCTGAGATGGAAAGATTATTTTTGGTGTTTAAAAACTCATTTTTTTCCCTTTCATGCTTCCTCAGAAACATAGCTGTATTGTAGTGAGAGATGTGAGAATAATTCTGGTTTTCTTCTAGTATAGTTTTTATTGTTGGTTTTTTTTTCTTGCCCTTTTCCATGTCCTACTTTTGCCAGTTTAATCATGGGCCCACCGTCTACGTTCCAGTCCTAAAATGTAACTGGATGCAAGACTTTGGGCAAGTTACTTAACTTTGGTAGGGCTCAACCTACTCTTGTAAAATGGGGATATTACGAGAATTAAATAAGGTAAAATACTTGAAAGATCCTAGGACAGTAAATAAGGTAAAATACTTGAAAGATCCTAGGACAGTTACTAGCGTATCGTAAATATTCAATAAATAATAGTTTTCATTTTCCCCTTTACTTGCCCCATCTTGGAGTTAGCTTTCTCCTCTGTGCTAGTGTTCCCTTTTTTTTTTTATTGGTGTCATAATAGTTTATAACATTGTGAAATTTCAGTTGTACATTATTTCTTGTCAGTCACCATATATATATGTCCCTTTACGCCTTATGCCCAACCCGTAACCCCCTACCCCTCTGGTAACCATGAATCTGTTCTTTTTGTCCATGTATTTGTTTATTTTCCACATATGAGTGAAATCATATGATGTTGTCTTTCTCTGACTGGCTTATCTAGCTTAACATAATACCCTTAAGTTCCATCCATGTTGTTGCAAATGGGACAATTCTGTCCTTTTTTATGGCTGAGTAGCATTCCATTGTGTGTGTGTGTGTGTGTGTGTGTGTGTGTGTGTGTACACACATATACCACATCTTCTTTATCCATTCATCAGTAAGTGGGCACTTGGGTTGCTTCCACATCTTGACTATTGTGCATAATGCTGCAGTGAACATAGGGGTGCATAAGTCTCTTTGAATTGTTGATTTCAAATTCTTTGGATAAATACCCAGTAGTGGTATAGCTGACTCATATGGTATTTCGATTTTTAATTTTTTGAGAAATCTCCATACTGTTTTCCCTAGTAGCTGTAGCAGTTTGCATTCCTGCCAACAGTGTATGAGGGTTCCTTTTTCTTCACATCCTCTCCAACGTTGGTTGTTTTTTGTCTTGGTAATGATAGCCATTCTAACAGGTGTAAGGTGATATCTCATTGTAGTTTTGATTTGCATTTCCCTGATGATTAGTGATGTTGAACATCTTTCATGTGCCTGTTGGCCATCTGTATGTCTTCTTTGGAAAAATGTTTGTTCACATCCTCTGCCCATTTTTTGATTGGGTTGTTTGTTTTTTTGTTGTTGAGTTGTATGAGTTCTTTATATATTTTGAAGATTAATCCCTTGTCGGATATATGATTTGGAAATATTTTCTCCCAGTTGGTGGGTTGTCTTTTCGTTTTGTTATAGTTTCTTTTGCCTTGCAGAAGCTCTTTAGTCTGATGAAGTCCCATTTGTTTATTTTTTCTTTTGTTTCCTTTGCCACCATTTATTGAAGAGACTTTCCTTTCTCCATTGTATGTTCTTAACTCCTTTGTTGAAGATTAGCTGTCCATAGAGGGCTTTAAATTCTGTCCCATGGATCTGTGTGTCTGTTTTTGTACCAGTACCATGCTGTTTTGATTATTATTATGCTAGTGTTCTTTTTTATGTTACCACTAGCTTTTCCAATTTTCAGCATTCATTTCCCTTTCTCTTCTTGCCATTCTAGTGTCCACCGACTCTGCTTTTAGAGTTATTTTATTAATCCTAAACAATCATGATAAAAATTGTTTAACATGTGTATGCCTTTTCTCCCTAATGACGTTGAAAACTTGTTGAAGGAAGGGATTATTTCAATGGCTATATTTTCTCCTCTGTTTCTATCTTATTAACAATTCTTGGTTATGTGGAGTTCCTGTGGATCCTGTTGTGATCCTAGGTCCTGTGGATCCTAGGACTCTTCTGCATTACTCTTTCTAAGTACTCTCTTCTATTACCACAGCTTTAACCAACATATCCACATGTTAATAACTCTCAAATCTATATCTCTAGTTTCTCCCTCTCTTTTGGATTTCTGATCTGCATTTTTCAATGACTGTTAGACATTTATACTTTCATGTTCCGTAGGAACCTCAACCCTAACATGTCCAGAGCTATGCTCATTGGCTTAGTCCTCCTTTTCCTTTTCTTTTCCCTGGTTTGTCTAATAGTGTTACCATCATCTCAGGCATCCAAACGAGCATACCTCTCTCTTTTCCTGGACTGTTTCTTGACCTCCTAACTAGTCTCCCTACTTTCAGTTTTTCCTTCGTGTAATTAATAGCTATTATTTATTGAGCACTTTGTGCTGGGAACTACTCTAAGTGCTTTACATTAATTAACCCTTTTAATTCTCACATCAACCCTGTGTAGTAAGAACTATTCCTGTTCCTGTTTACAGATGAGCTTATCCAGGGTCACACAACTAGTTCATGTTAGCCTGTATTTAAACCCAGACAGTCTAGATCCTGTTCTTAACCAGTATATGTTACTGCTTTGTAATCTTTTACCTTGCTTTAGTACAGTTCATCTGCCACGTTGCTGCCGGGGTGATCTTTTTTTTTTGGTCACTTATTGGGCTTAGAAATCCTTGAGCCATCACATGCAGAATAAAGTCCACACTTCTTAATGTGGTGTTCAAAGGACATTGTTCTCAACAGTCTGTAGGGACTCGTGTTTTTATTTCAAGTCCTCCTACCCACTGCCTGTGCAATTAATAGCTGGCATTTATTGAGCACTTACTGTGTTATAATTAGTTCTTCATTGTCTGATTCTCTCTCCTCTCAGCACCTCCAAACTGAGAGCTCCTTTAGGCAAGAATTCTTGTTTTATTGATCTTTGTATTAGCACTATCACAATGCATAACATATATATTAATCAGATAAATGCTGTTTTGATTGATCAAATTGAACTATTCTTCACGTTACAAAAGACTAGCATTTTGTTGTTCCTGTTATTGGTTTGTATCTGGCAAAAGAGAGTTGTAAAAAATTTCTAGGCCGTTAGCTAAAAAGTGTTGAAAATGCAGTCAGATCTGTGAACCTTCAGCTGCCTCTTTTCTTTCTGTTGCTACTCTCCACGTAACATCTGGTGAGATTTCAGGATTTTGTGCCTTTTAATCTTACTCTGTATGTAGATTTTTCTGGAAGATCTTTATCTGGCTGCCTGAAAGCAAATTGCTCCCTCCCCAACTTTCATAGAAGATACTTTCTCCTATAACATTTCAATTTCAAAAAGTAAATGCTCACATCAAATAAATTATTCTTAGGGTAATGTTTAGAAAACAGATGGGATGAGATGTGTAAGGGCATAACTATCTATAATCTTTAAGTTTTGGATGTGATAACCAACTTTTGGGTTGCAGGGAGAGTTTTTTTTCTGTCTCCCCACCTAATGATCTCTCCCTACATAGTAATTGTGAGTATACACTATGAACCCAGCTGTAAGCAAAAGATGTCATAATATTTATGTACTAAAATTCATATACTTTTCTATTCATTATAGAGGCTAGGCTCTTACCCCAGTGTCTGCGTGGTCATTTTTTTGTGAGGAAGATTAGCCCTGAGCTAACATCTATTGCCAATCCTCCTCTTTTTGCTGAGGAAGATTGGTGCTGGGTTAACATGCATGCCCATCTTCTGCTTTATATGGGACGCCGCCACAGCATGGCTTGACAAGTGGTGCGTAGGACTGCACCTGGGATCTGAACCTTCAAACCCCAGGCCGCTGAAGCAGAGCGCACGAACTTAACTGCTAGGCCACCAGGCTGGCCCCCGGGTGCTCATTTCTAGTGTTAGAAGGGGAATTGAGAGAATTAGTGTTAAGGTAGACACACTGACAGCAAGGAGAGGTGAAAGCTGATAGTTTGCTCTGTTTGCTCTTTGATTCTGGAGTATAGCTGAGTGATGTCATATTAGCTACCATCCTGCCTTTATAGTCACTGTGTTTGGATTCATAAACAGCTCTTTCTCACTACTCCATGTAAAAGGAGGGCAGGGGAGAAGTAGTCCATCTGTAAAGAGGGACAAACTAAGTAAAAAAACATAGCTAGGTTACCTCTTCTGTGTATGAGCAGTCAGTCCTTCACCCAGGCACATCTCCATATTACAGTTCATAATCGAAGTTAACAATGAGAATTGTTGAGTGCATTCTGTTAGTTTTCACTAATGTCATTTCCATTTAACAGATGAGGAAACTGAGGCTTAGAAAGGTGAAAAGACTTGCCAATCACCACAGGACGAATAAGTGTTAAAGCAGGTTTGAATAAAGGTCTGCCAGGCTCCAGCGCATGTGCTTTTTTCTTTATGCCATTTTAATGCCAAATCGTCAGTAAAATATAATGTGGTGATTATTAGAGCCTATGTAAGAAAGCAGGGTCGTGTGATAAGTTTTAGAAAGGTTTTCAAAACAAAACTTAAAATGAAAAAGTTTTGGTATCTAATGTTAGTTTTGGTTAAACAAAATTGGTATTTATGTGTAATAGCACATTTTATTCTTATTCCCTCTCTTGTCTCTCTACATACACATACATATGTATATATACACATAAAGACACACATATAAACACATATATTTACAAAAATAGAATTTTAACAAAATAATGGAGTAATTTTAGGTGCAGTTTTTTTTTTTCCTTCTTTTTACTTTTAGGCTTGTCTTCTTCCTTAAATCCTTCTCTCCCGGGGCCGACCCAGTGGCTTAGCGGTTAAGTTTGCGTGTTCCGCTTCGGCGGCCCAGGGTTCACCAGCTCAGATCCTGGGCGCATACCTACTCACCGCTCATCAAGCCACGCTGAGGCAGCATCCCATATAGAAGAGCTACAACTCTACAACTGTGATACACAACTATGTCCTGGGGCTTTGGGGAGAAAAAAGAAGGAAAAAAGGAGGAAGATTGGCAACAGATGTTAGCCCAGAGCCAATTTCCCTCAAAAAAAAAAAAAGCCTTTAAAAAAAAAACCAACAAAATCCTTCTCCTCCACTACTCTGCCAAAAACCCACCAGCTGGAGACTGCACGTTTGTGTCCACTCCAGATCCATATGTTGCAACCTAATCCCCAATGTGATGGTGTTTGGAGGCGAGGCCTTTGGGAGGTGATTAGGTCATGAAGGCAGAGCCCTCGTGAGTGGGATTAGTGCCCTTATAACAGAGGCCCCAAGGAGATCCCTGCCCTTCCACCATGTGAGGTTATAGTGAAAAGACAACTGTCTGTGAACCAGAATACAGGCTCTTAGTAGACCCCAACCATGCCGGTGCCTTGATCTTAGACTTCCCAGCCTCCATAACTGTGAGAAACAAATTATAAGACACCCAGTCTATGGTATTTTGTTATAGCAGCCTGAACTAAGATTCTGCCCAAACACAGAACACATGTCCACATGACCCCTAGTCACCCACTCACCCATGTTGAATATCTGATGTGTATCTGTCTATTTTTTCCCGTGGTCTCTATGTATATGTCATGGATTTCAGTATATACATATATTTATATATATATACGTGTATATTAAGAGTTTTAATTGCTGTTTTACAAAATTGGAGTGGATATTATATATTTGACTCTACATCTTGTTTTTCTTATTCAATATTTAATGTACAAGTCTTTTCAATTCACTGTTTTAATGGTTTCATAATAGTCCCTGGTGGGGGTGTACCATATTTTTCCACCATTACCCTGTTTACTCTGGCTTTGGTTTTTTGTTTGTTTTGCTACTATACACAATACTGCAGTAAATATTTATATACATATATATCCTTTTTATTTCTGTGGATTAAATTTTCAGGAATGGGATTTATGAGTCAAAGCATATGTATAATTTTAATTTTAAGGGATATCAGTTGTTTTCCCAAAGTGTACAATTAATATGTGGCATTTCTCCTCTTACCCTGAATCCCTGCTGACAATGGGCATTATCATTTTTTTGTGATTTTCGTTAATCTGATAACTATGACACCTCAGTGTGTTACTTTACTTTTCATTAGCCTCAGTACAAGTGCTTAGTTTGAGCTACAAGTGGAAGTGAACATCTTTTTTTGTTTGTTAGCCATTTAGTATATTCTTCTGTGAATTTGCCTATTCATATACCTTATCTATTTTTTATTTCTTGCATTTTTTCATAAATTTTTAAGAGTCCTTGATATTTTTTCCAAATCTATCAATTACATCTTGATTTAGTATACCTTATACAAAAAGTTTATATTTGTTATATTGTATAACTCTATTGTTTCTTTTATATCTTCTAGGCACTCTGTCTTGGTTTAAGAGATCTCTCCTATACCTTGGTTGTACATATATTTTCTAAGTTTCCTTTTCAGATTTATGTTATTTTACTTTTTAAATTAAATCTTTAATACATTTGGAATTATTCTTAAATATATTGTGTAGATATTCCATATATTGTGAGATAGAGATTAATTTTTTGCACAGATGAATATCTAGTTGTGCCAGTACCTTCCTTTTCCTGTTGAATTTAAATACTACCTTTGTCATATGTTAAAAGCTTATATATGGTGGGATCCATTTCTGGATTCTCTTTTTTGTTCTGGTCTTTTTGTGTTTTTCTTTGCCAATTTCAGATTGACTTAATTTCAGTAGTTTTTTGGTATGTTCTAATATCAAGTAAGGCAAGCCTCCCTCTTGCTACTGTTCTTTTTCATACTGTTTTTGGCTACACGCAGAACTTTATTCTTTCATATGAACTTTAAGGTTATTTTATCCTATTCTGAGGAAAAAAAGCTTTATTGGAATTCGAATGGGAATTTTTGTATTCATTGACTTTTTATATTTTGGGAGAGCTGTCATTTTTATGATATTAGTATTCCCATCCAAGATATGTTATGTCTTATATTTGTTCAAATTTTATTTTATTCCTTCAATAAGATTTTATAGTTCTCTTCATATGGTCATGTGCCTTTCCATTAAATTTGTTCTTAAGTATGTTATAGTTTTTATGCTATTTTGTGTAAAGTATATTTTCCATTTCCATTATGTGCTTATTACTGTTATCGGGAAAAGCTATAATTTTAAGAAAATCTTATATTCAGACTATATCAAATTATTTTTGTTGTTTTTTTTTTTTTTTTTTTTTTTTGTGGGGAAGACCAGCCCTGAGCTAACATCTGTTGCCAATCCTCCCCTTTTTGCTGAGGAAGACTGGCCCTGGGCTAACATCCGTGCCCATCTTCCTCCACTTTATATGGGACGCCGCCACGGCGTGGCTGACAGGCAGTGCGTCGGCGGGCGCCCGGGATCCGAACTCGCGAACCCAGGGCTGCCAAGCGCGGACTAAACCGCTGCGCCACCGGGCGGCCCCTATTTTTGTTGTTTTTTAAGGAAAGCTCTCTTTGATTTTCTTGTCATGCACTCATTATCATCAATAAAAGGATAAGTTTATCTCTTCTTCCAAATTTTATACAGATTTTCTAGTTTTACAGTTTATATATATCATTTTTACAGTAAAAAAGGTTTACTGCATTTACTAAACCTTCTAGAACTTTCAAAATAATGTTGAAAAGTAATGGGCATAGTGAGCATTCTAGTCCAGTTCTTATTTTAATTGAAAGTGTTCAGTATTTTGCAGTTCAGGATATTTTCTGTTAATTTAGAAAATATTTTAAATACTTCTTCCTATATATTTAACTTTTTTCTTAGGAATGGATGCTAAATTTTTGGAAATGCCTTTCCACATTTATTAACATTATATATTTTTCTTCCTTTAATTTATAGTTGCAGTAAGGTATGTGTATTTCCTGATACTGCATTACTAATTATTTATAGGTTATTCTTTTAATCACTATTATAGGTGAGATTGGTATACAGTATTTGTAGTAGTAGTAGTTGTTTTTTGGCGGGGAGGGATGGGGTAGGTAACCATGTTTCCTAAGATCTTAAAATTGAACTGGGAAGCTTTTCATCTTTTTGTATGACCCTAATCTATAAAATGATAACAATAGCATCTATCTCATTGGGTTGTTTGGAGAATTAAATGAATTAATACGAAGTGCTTAGTACATTGCCTGAATATAGTTAGCACTACATGTGTTAGCTATTAGCATCATCATCAGCTGAAACACATTAAATAATTTGGGGAATTTTCAATTCTTTAAAGATTTGTTAGAATTTAGTTATAAATCATTTAGTTCAGGTGCCTTTATAATGATGAATCTGACTCTTAATACCTTTAATGCTTTTTGCTCCATCCATTTTTCCTAACTTCTCTGTGGTTTATTCTTTCTTTTTTTTTTTTTTTTGTGAGGAAGACCAGCCCTGAGCTAACATCCATTGCCAATCCTCCCCCCCTTTTTTTTTTGCTGAGGAAGACTGGCCCTGGGCTAACATCCATGCCCATCTTCCTCTACTTTGTATGGGACACCGCCACGGCATGGCTGACAAGCAGTGCGTTGGCGGGCCCCCGGGATCCGAACCCGCGAACCCCGGGCTGCCAAGCGCGGACTAAACCCTGCGCCACCAGGCGGCCCCGTGTGGTTTATTCTTAGCAATTTATTTTTTGCTAGGAAACCATTTATTTCCTCTAGATTTTTAAATTTATTGCTGAAACAGTACATACAGTTTTATTTTATAATTCTCTTAATCATTCCAATAGTTTAGAGCACATTTTCTTTTTTTTTTGAGGGGAAGACCAGACCTGAGCTAACATCCGTCGCCAATCCTCCTCTTTTTTTTTTTTTTTTTTTTTGCTGAGGAAGACTGGCCCTGGGCTAACATGTGTGCCCATCTTCCTCTACTTTATATGGGACGCCGCCACGACATGGCTGACGAGCAGTGCATTGGCAGGCGCCCGGGATCTGAACCTGCGAACCCTGGGCTGCCAAGCATGGACTAAACTGCTGCGCCACCAGGCAGCCCCCACATTTTCTAATTAAGCTCAGAAACTGCTCTAGTATTTCAGTTAGAAATATTGTTATATTATGAACTCTTTTTGGACAGGATGCTTTCTGATGTTGAAGTTGTAATACTTTTTTTGTATGAACTAAAAGAAAGTATTTGAGATACTTTTTGCCTTTAAAGTGTTTTTCAGAATGAGAATAGAGAACATAAACTACATAAGTTTAGGGAATTTATATCTCTAGTTTACAGTTTTGTCCCCAGCATGTAGCACCAACCTGGCTCAGAGTAGATAACTCAGTAAATATTTGTTAAGTGGATAAATGATTAAATTAATAAATGAATGGGTGAAATGCAATTTGACTGCATAATAACTGAATAACAGGTAGGTTTTTGGAGGAATTTTTAAAATAGTAGATCTTTAATCACCTTTCCAAAGATAATTAATAGTAACCTTGGATATGTTCTCCCACAATTATCGTAAATTTTTAATATAAAATATGTGAGTACTTAATTTTAAACAAAGCACTTGCTAATGAAAGTCATGTAAAGGCGTTGTCTGGTAAGTTAACTCCAGTTTGTTAAATGAGTTTACCAGTAGTCGTGACTTACTCATAGATCTCATGGTCTTTAACTAAGACCGTTTGTAGGCTATTCATGCTGCTAAGTCCGTTTCTCTAGTGTACTGAATGTTCAACAGGGAGTAGGAACTCAACAGTGGGTAAATTAAATGAACCCTCCCCAAAACAGTGTTCAGAACTGCTGGCTGGAAGCAGTAGTCAATTTTCAAATGTTGGAATGGTGAAAGAAGTGTATAAAGTCAGTGTAAAGAGCATGGTTTGAGGGCAGTTAAGTATATGAGTAGTCTTCTGCCCAAGAGATGTTTTCTGTCCCTGCCCCTGTCCTTCAGTTCTGGCTTGAATTCACAGGGTTACTTTACTAAGGCTGCTTTGTTTAAGATGTCACA
Organism: Tapirus indicus; assembly: GCA_031878705.1. Lineage (NCBI taxonomy): Eukaryota > Metazoa > Chordata > Mammalia > Perissodactyla > Tapiridae > Tapirus > Tapirus indicus. The sequence goes on from CM062924.1 coordinate 30,676,432, forward strand.
GCAAATTAAGGCTTTACCCTCACACTCCTCATAGCTGCCTTGTAACTTCTACATTCCCACTGGTGCCAGGCATGTTCTGAGGCAGCCTTCCAAGGTTTAGTGATTTCACCCTAATGTCTCTGCCAATAAAAATAACCAGTTACCATTAAACACCTACCCCACCCATAACTTGATTTTTACTTGCTGTTTTATTAAGAGAACTTATCAGAGATTTTAGGAGAATTAATACATTATGCTCATCAGGATATCACCTGGCCCTTGGAGTAACCTTTATTCTAAAAGTGGGATGTTTTACCTTTGAAGAGAATCTGAGACTTAGCATGTTTATCTGTTGAGGAGAGTGGACGCTGTAATAACCTCATTCGTACAGTTGATTATTATGACTGGAAGTACTCTATTAACATGAGAAGCCAGATTCTTACTTTGGGAATTTATATTCTAGTAGGACAGATTAACAGATATAGGAAGTGAGGAGTCTTACATTCATTGAGAAGTTAATAATAATTTCTAAGTCTTTTGTTGGTATTGTAGGAATAAGTCATAATCCCATCCTTTCCTATGTCTATACAGGTGGTAGGGAAAGAAAGTAATATTTGAGGATCTAAAATATGAAAGGCACTTAAATGCTAGAAAGTTAACATGCATGTTTTCATAATATTCACAATGCCATGCTACTATTATAATTCTATTTTACTGGTAAGCAAATTGAGCTTGGAAAAGTTGAGCTAGTATGTTATTCAAAACCCAGATCTATCCAATGGCAAAGGCCTTTCCAATATATTTCTCCATCTCATGTGGAAGAATTCCCTGTGACATTCCTTTCTCTCCTTGAGATTGCCTAACAGCACCCATACCCCTTCCAATAAAATGTCTTTGGTGGTGCACCTGAGTGTAAAATGGGGCAGGCATTTCTTAAAGAGTCCTGTGGCACTTGCACAATGGAGGCCTTCATAATAGGCTTTCCTAGAGCCATCTAAGGTATGCTTAACATACTCCTCACCTCTGTACCCCTCCCCGTGCTGGAAGGGTTAACTAAAGCCTATAGGTTTGCTTTTGAGGAGTGTCTCTGTAACCTTGTGATCACAAGGTTCCTTTTACTTCTTTTCTCTCATATGGTGAGTGTGAAGTGACTAGACAATGATTTTTCCTTACTTGGCATCTCTATTTGCTACCTCCCATCCCTTAAATTCTGACTCTGCAAGAAGCACACTAACGCCATAGAGGCAAAATGACTTTTCCACAGAGGCACTGATTTTTCTGTCTCAGAGATTCTTTGATTCTAGTGACAGAATCAGATATGAACCTTGGAGTAGAACTGGCTTTAAATAGTTTATGGGGAGAACATGTCGAGATTTAAATTTATGGAAAATTCAGTGTAAGCCAAGAAATTGACTCAACAGCTTTCAAAAAGGAGCTAAGATTATCTTATGTTGCATTAATTAAAATATATTATCCAGATCAAGGGAAGTAATAGTCTTCCTGGACTTTGTGTTCATTAGATCGTATTTGGAATCTTCTGTTTAATTTGAGTCCTAGTTTACTTTGATGAGAAAGAGCTAGGGGAGAAGGGCTAGGATGATGAGGGGTTTTAAAACAGTCATATGAAAACTAGTTGGGAATAGAGGCTCTTTAGCTTGGAGAAGAGAGGGCATTGGGAATATAGTTGCTCTCTTTAAACTAAACAGTTATTTAATACTTTGGCAAAAGGTTATTGGATAATAATAGTAAAATAGACACATTTATTGAACATGTGCTATCTGTCAGGTAAATCCTTTGCGTGCTTTATCTCATTTAATCCTCAAAGCCAACCTATGAGTTTGATGCTATTCACTGTTATCCCTGTTTTGCTGATAAAGAAACAGATCCAGAAGGGGGAATTGACTTGCCTAAGCTTGCCTTGTGACAGAGCCAGACAGATTTTCTGACTCTTTTTCCTCTCCTATGCTGACATCTGTAATTTTTAGAATTTGGGCTTTTTCTGAGGGGATGTAGTTCGGAAGAGAAAAAGTATGTAGGTGTATATTATTCCTCTGGGTAGAATAATGGTAGTGCTAGGGGTGATAGAGAGTACTGAAAATAGTAGGATGAGTTATTTTACATGGGGTGGTCAGGGAAGACCTCACTGAGAAGAAAATATTTGAACAAAGACTTGAAAAAGATAAGGCGGCAGCAAGTTGTGTGGGTATCTGTAGAAAGAACATTCCAGAGAGCAGAAATAGCCAGTATAAAAGCCCTGAGGTGGGAGTGAGGTTGGTTTTTGCAAGCACAGCTAAGAGATCAGTCTAGTTTGAGCATAATGAGCAAAGTTGGTAGAGGCCAGATTGTAGAGTTTTACATTTTTTCCAAGTATAATGGGAAGATGTTAGAGGGTTTTGAGCAAGGGAATGATGCAATCTGATTTTTATTTAATGAAAATGACTCTGGCATGGAGAATAGATGGGGAGTGGGGAAAGTGGCAAGAGAGAGATTAGTTAAGAGACTATTGTAGTATCCAGGCAAGAGATGAGGATGCTTAGGCTGATCTGGTAGCGGTGGAGGTACACGAAGAGAAGTGGTCGGATTCCTGACATATTCTGAAGTTAGAGCTAACCAGACTTTGTAATGGATTAGATGTGGGCGTGTGAGAGAAACTGGACTTAAGGATAACTCCTAGACATTTAATCTGAGCAACTAGGTAAATTGTGGTGGTATTTATGAAAATAAGTGGTGTGAAATTCCTGTAGGGAAGGAGGAGCAGGTAATGAGGAATTGAGAATATATTTGGCACATGCTACGTTTGAGATATGTATTAGTTATGAAAGTGGAAGGGGTTGAGAAGGCAATTGGATACGCAGTTTTGATCTCAGGGGTCAGTTGGTGCCAGAGATATGAATTTGGGAATTGTATCAGTCAAGGTTCAGTGTAGGAAACATAAACCACTCTAGATATTTTCATCAGGAAGGGATTTAATACAGAGAATTGGGTATGTATAGAATCATTAGAGGGTTGGAGGAGTAGAGTCGGAAGGTTGCTGCCAGGCTTCAGGGACACACTACACTAGACTTCAAGGTCAACCCACCACAACTCTGATCCTGTGATCATGAAACTGCTGCTGGTGAAATAGCCATTCCACACCCACCAGACACCTGAATGAGAAAATTGGCTACTACGAGAACTCACGCAGGAGAGAGCCTGTCACTGCTACTGGAAGAATGGCTTCCACCCATTCCACCTTCTAGATTTTGCTCAAGGTTCTCCAGCATTAAGAAGAAGAGGATATAGCAGAGGAGAAGGGACAGCTAATGAGGTTGGGGTAAATCTAGGACAACATGGTGTCCCGGAGCCAAAGTAAGTTTTTTCAAGAGAATGATCAACTGAATCAAATGCTATTGATTGATTGGGTAAGATGAGGGCCGAGAATTGAGTGCTGAATTTAGCAACTTGGAGCTCACTGGTGACATTTACAAGAGCGGTTTTGGTGGTGTTGTAGGAGTAGATTGAGGAGAGAATCGGAGTAAGGAAATGAAGACAAGAAATATAGACTACTCTTGTGAAGTTTTTCTGTACAGAGGAGCAGAGAAATGGTACTAAAGCTGGAGGGAAATGAGGGGTCAAAGGAAGTGTATTTTGTTTTTGAGATGGGAGGTATTTAGCAGGTTCATGTGCTGAAGGAAAATTTACAGATGCCTGAGAGAGAGGGGATAATAGCAGGTGATGGTCAGTGAAAAAGTGGTGGGATTAATGGATTGGAAGTTCTGATGGTAAGAACGAATTGCTGGAGTGAAGTGATCTGGAAATATGGAGTGTAATGTGGTGATTAGAGGTTGGGATGCTTGAAATTGAGGTTTTAAAGCTACTTCAGTTATTAATTATGATTTGAAGTAAGAATAAGTGGCTGAACTGGGTGGAGGTCAAGAATCTGAGAGGTTGAGTATTGGATGGATCTTTTATTTTGATGTAGAAGTCATCAAGAACAATGGCAGGAGTAGTGGTGGAGAGAGAGATGGTGAGCCAGGTGCTAAAATCTTCAGTTACTAAGCTGGAATGGGAGGACTGTAGATACAGCAGCAAGAAGGGAAAGTGGCATAATCAGTATGTGCATTAAAGGGACGAAGGGTTTTTAGGGAATGGAGGAGAGCAGTGGTCGGGAAAGCAGCAGTGAGTTGCAAGGAAGACATCTACTTCATCTCCAAGCTCAGTGTTAGGCAGGGTGCAGAAGAAAACATGTGAACCCCACTTGAGTCATGCATGATCTTATTTGTTTCTCACAACACCCCTGTAACAGTAGGTATTATTATCTCCATCTTTACGAATGAGGAAACAAACTGAGGCTTAAAATGACTGGCCTGACAGTCATAGCTTATAAATACTGGAGGTGGCATCCTCTGAGTCCAGTGGAAGCCAAAGGAAGGCAGATGTCTCACTGTAAGAAGGTACTTTTTAGCAGTTAGAGGTGGCACCAATGGAAGTGTTCTTTGGGAGGAGAGAGTGAGCTCCCTATCACTGGAGTGGATGTCTACCTGCTGTCGTCACAACTGCAAACAAATTTTATTACAGGGTGATATAAGGAGAAAACCAGTATATAGTAAAGGAGGAAGGGAGTTGATATTCATTAGCTATTGGAGGAGGGGGCAGGGAGAGAGAGAGCTGAATTCAGTTATCTCTAAGATAAGAGTCTATGATAATGTGGTAGTTGCACAACATTGTGAGTGCCCTAAATGTCAGTTGTACACTTTAAAATGACTAATTATGTGTTATGTGAATTTCACTTCAGTTTAAAATTGTCTCTGATTAAACTGGTTATTTCCATTTCATGTTGCTAGCAATTCATCATTCTATAGAATTTCACATGTGAGGCACTTTGGGTACAAAAAAGTAGAAAGGTAGTTATTGTTTTCATGGAACTTATAGTTTGGGTAAGTGTGTATATGTGTATGTATGTGAAGAGGTAACTGATCACACAAGGTGGTAACTCTTAGGTGCCCCAAAACTGGTGTAAATAATGGTCGAACTTCTGAGGAGGAAGAGCTCACTTGGGTTCTGCTACCTATTCTTACCTCAGTGCACTTGGCACAAAACATCTTCCCATATGTCCTGCTTTTTCTCAGTGTTAGAAATGGGAGGCAGCCCACTTTGCTCAGTTTTTAAGATCTTCAAGCTTGAACTGTGACATCAGTTAAAAAATTTGTGGAGGAGGATTAAGTTGATATTTTTAAAGAGAATCTTGTCAACTAAATCCCCTGGGAAAGGACTCAGTGGCAAAAATACAGAATTGTTGATCTTGCAGGGGATGGTTGTGTTTTTCTTAGGCTTGATTACAATCTGGCAGAATTTTTTTGCAAATATATTCTTTGTTTATATAAAAAGGACTATTTGTTCAGGTTTTGTTGGCTAATTTCTATTAGTATTTTAGGTATTGATTTTTCACAGTGGTGTTATAAACATCCTGAATCTGATATTATGAAAAATCAACTGTTCTTTATTTTGTTTTCATTTTTGAAACTATCTGTTCTTATTTTACAAAATGTTTTGCAGAAACATTGTAAGATAGTACAGAGAGTTCCCATATACTCTACATACAGTTTCCCCTATAATGTCTCTCATTAGTGTGGTTGAGTAGGAGAAACTCAGTTCTCCTCCTGTGTTTCTCCTCCACTCTCACACTACTACCACACTCATGGTACTTCTGACACCAGGTGTGGGGGGATTTCCCACACCAAGCAGTTTCGTGACACCAGCTGGGGGTCCTACAATTTAACTTAATTCTGCTACTATCTACCTGGAGATGGTGTCGGATCCTACAGGTTAAGGGCTCAGTCCCACAATACTGCCTTCCACTTCAGATACCAATCTCTAGTCCAGGTGGTCCAGAGCCTGTGCTTCTGATCTATAGATTAGGGGTTTCTACAACTCCCTCCTTGGGTTCAATCAATTTGCTAGAGTGGCTCACTGAACTCAAGAAAACAGTTTACTTACTGTTTACTAGTTTATTATAAAAGGATATGGTAAAGGATACAGATGAACATCCAGATGGAATGGAGGCAGAAAGTAAGGTATATGGGAAAGGAGTACAGAGCTTCCATGCCCTCTTCTGGCGTGCCTATCTCCCAGCACCTCCACATGTTCAGCTACCCAGCTCTCCGAACCTCATATTATTGGGATTTTTATGAAGGCTTTATTACATAGGCATGATCAATTATTAAGTCCATTTCCAACACCTTTCCCCTTTCTGGAGAATGGGGGATAGAGCTGAGAATGCCAAGCTTCTAATCATGGCTTGGTCTTTCTGGTGGCCATCCCCCATCTAGGAGCCCGCCAAGAGCCACCTCATTAGAACAAAAGACACTGCTGTCACCCAGGAAATTCCAAGGGATTTAGGAGCTCTGTGTTAGGAACTGGGGTAAAAGATCAAATATTAAAACAAAGATGCTCCTAGTGCTTTTATCACTTGGGAAATTACAAGGGTTTTAGGAGCTCTGTGCCAGGAACTGGGGGCAAGACCAATATACATATTTTCTGTTATCTCACAGTGGTACATTTGTTACTACTGGTGAACCAGTATAGATATACTATTATTAACTCAAGTCCATATTTCATTCAGATGTCCTCTTCCAGGATCTATTCTGGATACCGTATTACATTTAGTCATCATGTCTCCTGAGGTTCCTTTTCACTGTCATAGTTTCTCGGACTTTTCTTATCGTCGATGATCTTGATAGTTTTGAGGATTACTGATCAGGTATTTGGTAGAATGTCCCTCTGTTGAGATGTCTGATATTTTTCTTGTTATTAGATTGGGTTTATGGGTTGTCTCACATTTTTGATGATCAAACAGTTATGATGATATGATTGTGAGAATGTGTATAGAAACTAATAATTGAGAATGTTACTGTATATTATTCATATGAATCATGGAGCATGCAGTGTGATAAACTTTGCAGTTGAGAATTTTAGGATGAATTAGGTCCAGGGGCTTAGTAATCCAGTAATCTAAGAAAAGAATGCTGGTCAGTCCTTTGAAATAAAATGTCACCAGTAACAAATCTTTATTGAGAACCTGCTATTGGTAGGGCCTTGTGGTACTCTGTCAGTCCTCCCTCCTCCCTGTCAGTTCCAGCTCTGCACAGAGTGAACAACGGCAGAATGAAGATCAGTGTGCTGCTTTGTGAGTGGATGCCCACAGGAACAGTGTGTCAGCGCAGCTCTCTGGAGAAAGGCTGGGTTAGAGCCTGTAGCGTGGGCCTCAGGGAGCCTCCTGCCTTACCCTACATCTAAATCTGGGCCTCGGCATGCTCAGTCACCTCATTTTGGGGTGGAGAAAAAGGAAGCACCTTGCCATCTTCTCTTATAAAACTTTACATGGTGATGTAATTGCCTGTTTAATTGCTCTGTTTCCCTCAATAGATTGTAACCTTTGTGGGGACAGGGAGTCTGGTTTATCCTGCTCACTATTATAGCCTCTGGTGCTTAGCCTATTCCCTAGCACATGGTAAGTGATAAATTAATAAAGAATAAATGGGAGTTGGTCAGGCAGTACAAGGAACAGCAGATTACACAGGGTAACAGCATGTGGAAAGGTAGGGAATGCTTGCCTGACATGTTCAATAAATTCTTCCAGATGTAGGCCACATTCCTCTGCTCTAGGAAGCCTTCTTGGATCTCACTTCATTTCCTGTACCATTATTGCACTTAACAAGCATTCTGTGCCCTGGACACTTAGCTTTATTAACCTTGCATTATTGTCTTTTTATATAGATGCTTTCCTGTCTCCTCAATGCTAGCTACTTTTTTTTTGAGTGCCCGTTAATGTGCAAAGATTGTGCTGGGTGTTGTACATATTTTATTATCCTACTTAATCCTTTCAACAACCCAGCACAATAGGCAAATGAGGAAATTGAGGCTTAGGAAGGTTTAATATCTTGCCCAAGGTTGTACAACACTTTCTTGGCACCCTCCAGAAGCGAGGCCTCTTCTGCTCTGTGCTGTTTTAACAGGTTACATTGCTTCAGAAGAATTTATATTCTTAATGAATGTCTTTTATACTTTTTAGACTGCACAATTCCGTTCTGGTTTTTTTTATTATTATTATTTGATCAAAGCACCATGTGATCCTAACACTTCTTCAGACTTTGGAGCTGAACAGCAAAGTGGGGAAATAGCTAACTTCAAATGATGGATTTTCAAGGCTCAAAATGAATGTCTAACTTAGTGATTCCTTATGTGATAAACTATTGTTATAGAACTGTTTTTTATATAGAGCAGAGAAGAAGAAAGTTTTATAATTGTTCAGAGAAAAAATATACTTATTCAAAGTGTGTTAGGCATTCCATTTTTTCTGCTTCAACATTAAGCTGTCCCCTGTAGCCTTGGAAACCATAACTTCTCAGTGCTTGTTTTGAAACTATGGTTTTCTTTTTGATGTAAGTAGATTCTGATGGTAGAAAAAAGTTGTCATGTGGAATTACTCTGTGGAGCCACTTGAGTAGACTTGAAACGTTGTTTATACATAAATAAATTCACTGCTCTGAAAAGTATTCTGAACAGGCCCAGTGCACTGGCATCTGCAGGTCCGCCGTGTTGGATGCTAAGTTTGGACTGCTCACAGGAAGTAGCGAGAAGGGCCTCTTGTGGAAAGCAAATGGAAAAGGCAAGGTGTTGGGGATTTTCTTTTCTTTGTTTTCTTTTTAAATTTCTTTTAACCTTTCCTGAGAATTCATCAGAAGTTTCTTTTCAAAATGAATTTTTTGGTGAAATACAGTTAGCATGACACAACTATAAATGTTGATGTTTGTTTTAATTTTTTTGATTTGTTTTCTTTTTTTACTGCTGTTTTGCAAATGAAGAGAAATTCAGCACATTTATAGTACCTGCTTCCTTCTCTCTCTTCCTCCACCTTTATGTTTTTGTAAGTTATTTTATTCTTACATTATCAAGTTTTTTTAAAAAAAATTCCATTTTGTTATGCTATTATAATTAATTCTTCTCTGCTTTGTCTATAAGATTACTTAAAAAAATTGAGCCACAAAGAAACACCCTTTATAACATTACTATAGATCCAAGTATATGTTAATTTACGTAGTATATTACAGTATATAGTAATATAATATTGCTGTAGATCTAAGTGTGATTGGTCGCACAGCAAAGGACTATAATTTGATGTTGCTGACATAACGCCAGAGGAATTTCCCCAAAATCAGGGTCCAATGGATAGACTTTTTACCTTCTTTTTTAAAACACAAAGTCTTATTTCCTGTGATCGGATATGTGAATTCCAGTCTTTCTGAAAAAAGTATAATGTCTTGCTTGAAAATCAAAATAAAGTAGTACCTCATTTTTTTGGCAATATCAATTTATAATAGCCAAACAATAATCTAAAAGTTAACATAAAAAATCTACTAAGCTGCAAAAATATCCTACATTTTATTCATAGAAGAATTCATAGGTCTCCTTTAGAAACTCTTTAACTTTTATTTGGTGTGCCATTCTATAAATTATGGTAATCTAGTTTCCAAGTCCATAGTACATAAATTGCTATAATTTAGTGATGCTACTGGCAGGCACATTGAAAGCTCTGAAAAATGTTATATGAAACTCTTATAGAGAGAGGAAAGGCAGGAAAAAATTAAAAGCTGACATCATCATTTAAAAGTATTATGATGTAGGACTGTGTGATATAGGGCAGTGAGTTCTATAAAGCTCAGCGTCTTGCTGATGTTCATAATGTCCTCAGTCTTTAAGAAAATGTATCATTATTTTCGTTGTAACATTGTGAGAAAACAGGGAAGTAAGTAATGCACTGAGGATATATTCTTATCCAAAGTAGTTAAATTAAAAAAATTGTTTTTGACATTTAAAAATGATAAGCATATAATCAAGTTATCTGGACAGTTGATTTGCATGAGACGTCTCTGATGTCAGCGGAATTGTGTAGTTATTCTGTGTACTATATTTGTGATATCCGTGGAAATACTTTGTTAGTTATTGAAAACTCAGTCCGAACAAATCAGATACTGTGTAGTTTTTACTGTGAGGCAGCTGTTGACCTCATTGTGAAATATGTCAGTTGGGAAAAAGGGCATTTTTTTCCCCTTGTTTGTTTTTACCGTGAACACATGGTTTAAATGCTATGTTAATGTCACTGGATTGACCTTTATTTCCACAGAATAAGGGATTGGGCAGGCTGCTTTATGGAAGATTCTTGATTTGGTATACTGCTACCTTCTTCCAGTACTTCCTGCTTTTATTTCTTGAGCATTTTATGTCTTTTTCCTTTGAAATATTTTCAAACTTGCAGAAATATTGCAGAAGTAGTACAAGAACTTTCCCCCTCTTTTACCATTTGAGAGTAAATTAGAAAGATGATCTCTTATCACTCGTAAATAAATTAGTGCATATTTTCTACAAATAAGAGCATTCTCCTTTATAATCATCAAAATCAGGAAGTTAACATTGACATGTTACTACCATCCAATTCACATACCCCATTCAAGTTTCTCCAACTGTCTCAATGTCTTTTATAACAAAAGGATTCCACCCAGGATCACACATTGCATTTAGTCATCATGTCTCTTTATTTTCTGTCAGTCTGAAACAATTCCTCCATCTTTCCTTGACTTTTATGACCTTGGCATTTTTAAAGATTTTAGTCCATTTATTTTGTAATGTTCTTCAGTTTTGGTTTATCTGATGTTTCCTCATGAAGAGAGTCAGGTTACGTATTTTTGGAAGAAATATTTACAAGTGATGTGTTCTTCTTGCATCCTGTCAAGTGGTACACAGTTTTGATTTGCCGCATTACTAGTGACGTGAACTGTGAACACTTGATTAGAGTGGGGTCTGCCAAGTTTTTCCTCTGTGAAGTTACCCTTTTTGACTTTACAATCTATAAGTATTTTGTGGGAAGGTGCTTTTAGATTATGTAAGTATTTCATTTCTCATCAAATTTCCACCCATCAATTTTAAGATATATTGATGTTTCTTGGCTGAATTAATTATTAAAAGGTGGCTGCCAAATGCTTATTTTCTAATTCTATCATCTCTTCTATATTCATCAATTGGCATTCTACCATAAGGAAAAGTTTCTTCTCTTTCACATTTATTTATTTATATCAGTATGAATTAATGGATTCCCATTTTATCCAATGGGTTATAATCTATACTATAATAATTTATTTTGATGCTCAAATTATTCCAGGTTTGGCTCTGGGAAGCTTTTTAATCTGGCTTCTGTTTTCTTATAACGTATTTCCATCACTCTGAGTACATATACATGTTCTAGGCTTATATGCCCTTTGTCCCTGCATAACATTATTCCCAGGCATAACATATTCCAGGCTGATAGTCCCTTTGTGCCTGCGTTAGAATTAGCCATTTCTCCAAGGAGCTTTGGTTTCTTTTGGTGAAGAACAGTTTTTTAGAAACCAAGATCTGGGCCTATGTCTGTTCTTTGCAACTGGGATGTCATTACTCCCAGGCCCTCAGTGGAGAGAGCTAGGAAATATATGCATGTACACACACACACACACACACACACACACACACACACATCTATATTTTTATATCATCTGTCTGTCTGTCTACCTATTTACCTACCTACTTATGTCAAAAACCATGAGTTCACACAGATGTCTTCAGTTCCAGTCCAACACCACAGGTTTATTTTAGTTTTCTTTCTGTATTTGTGACTCCCTTCTCCAAAAGTAAGAAACCCAGCTTACCATTATCTTCAGTATACTTACTTATTGGATTAGTTCTCTCTGTATGTAATCAATCTCCTGTTACTACTGCCATCCCACCAACCACCGTGCGGACACTATCCTTACTCTACTCAGGTTCTACACCCTGCAGTGAGTCTTCATCCTCCTACTTCCATTTGGACCCCCCCGTGACCTTGCTCAGGCTCTTATACTTTGGGTCAGGCTGCCATCCCTTCCCCACCATTTCTGGTACTCCATGGAAGTCTACCTTGTTTGGTTCCACCTGAGGCTCTTAGACTGAGTTATTCAAGAAGGGAAGAAGGATGGAAGAAAAAAAGGAAAGTTCACATTTCTTGTGGCTTTTCTCTTTAAAACTGATTATTTTCATTGTATAGTCCTGTAAAAGAGGTGGGTGTACTGGGTAAAGCAGCCTACTTGGATAGGGATGGTGGCTAACATGAGGTCATAACTATAATAAATCCTGCTTTATTTTTATCTGTTTTTTATCTTAAATATTCTAAATATTGATATATTCATTAGAAACATTAATCTGTTTTTAAGGAACTGTACATAGGTACTAGCAGATGTTCCTGGATGACACAGCTATATGATGGCAAAAGGCATGCTGCTATAGGCCATGTATCTCAGAATAGAGGGTGAATGGTAAAACTCTCACCTCATGTGCTCGTAATGCACATAGTAATGCTGAAGTTTCCTGCCAGCCTGGTGACCAAATATATTTAAAATATAGAGCAAAATATTGCATCAGTATTGTAGAGAGATGTGAATAGTCAACACGTGTGTGCCTTTGTGTGTGCACGTCTATAAACAAGGGACCAGAAAATGAGAAGGTCATTGTTTTATATTATCAGTAAACATTTAATTAAATCTTTTAAAAGAGATTTTGGGAACGTCAGATCTAATTCATCTTTATACGATTTTTAGCATTTAGCTCACCACTGTTCTGCATTTTAGGTTCTGAATAAATATTGGTTGAAAGAATGAATGGATGCTATTGTTTGAGTGTGTCTAATAAGTACTTGGTGAATTTTCCACTGTAGTTTTTTAGGAAAGTACCATGATATCTCTGTCTACAGGGCTAGCTGTGTTCCTGTGTAAGAATTAATGGAGACGAAGGATCTTGAGTTGTGGTGCTAAGGATTTTTTTAAAAACAGCTTTATTAAGGTAAAAGTGATATAATCAACTTTACATAGTTAAGGTGTGCAATTTGATAAGTTTTAATATACAAACATCCATGAAACTATTATCATAATTAAGACAATGAACATATCCAACAACTCTAAAAGTTTCCTTGTGCCCTTTGGTAATGCCTCCTTCCCACTTGGTCTCTCCACATCTCCAGGCAACCACTGATATGCTTTTTGTCACCATAGATTTGTTTGAATTTTCTATAAATAGAATCATATGGTCTGTGTTCTTTTTTTCTGCTTTCTGTATCTCAGGGTAATTATTTTGAGATTCATCCGTGTTGTTGTGTGTATCAAAATACTTGATTTTTGTTTTTTTTGTTACTCAGTTGTATTCCATTGTATGGATATTCCACAGTACATATACCTACTGTATGACCCAGCCATTCTACTCCTAGGTATTTATCCAGGAGAAATGAAAGCTTATGTCCAAATAAAGATTTGTATACAAATATTCATAAGATCTTTATTTGTATTAGCCAAGAACTGGAAACAATCCAAATGTCCATCAATATTTGATCCCTCTGTAAGGGATCATAAAATGAATTGAGAAATAGTCCCTCTTCAGTTTTTTGGAAGAGACTGTGTTAAATTGGTATTCTTCTTTACATGTTTTGTAGAATTCACAGTGAAGCTGTCTGGGCCTGAAATTTCCTTTGTAGGAAGATTTTAACTAAAATTTCTCTAGTTATAGGACTGTTCGGGTTATCTATTTCTTCTTGAGTGAGCTTTGGTAGTTTGTGTCTTTCAAAGAATTTGTCCATTTCATCTAAGTGGTAAAATTTAATATCTGTAGAATCTGTAGTGCTTTTATTTCTCTTATTCCTGCTATTGGTAATTTGGGCCTTCTCTTTTTTTCCTGATTAGTCTAGCTGGAGGTTTACCAATATTATCGATCTTCTCAAAGAAACAGCTTTTGGTATCATTGATTTTTTTTTCTGTTGCTTTTGTTTTCTGTTTCATTGATTTCAGCTCTACTATTCATTATTTCCTTTCTCCTCCTAACTTTGAGTTTGATTTGTGCTTCTTATTCTAGTTTTTTACAGTGAAAGCTGAGGTCATTGATCTGAGGCTTTTCTTGTTTTCTAATATATGGTTTTAGTACTGTAAATTTCTCAAAGTAGTATGTTAGCTGCATTTTATACATTTTGATGTGTTATGTTTTCAATTTCATTCATTTTAAACTACTTCATAATTTTCCTTTTGATTTTTTTTTTTGACTCATGGGTTATTTAGAAATTTATTTGGTTTTCACATATTTGCTTATTTTCTGGTTTTTTAAAATTGATTTCTAATTAAATTCCATGGTGATGAGAAAAGTTAACATTGCATGGCTTTAATCCTTTTAAATTTACTGAGACTTGCATAATGGTTCAGAATATGTTCTTTACTGTTAAACATTCCATGTGCACTTGAACACATGTTCTGCTGTTGTTGAGTGGAGTGTTCTTATAGACATTATTAGGTCAAATTTGTTGTTTAAGTGTTCTGTATCCTTACTTATTTTCTGTCTATTTTTTCTGTTCCTTATTCAGAGAGGGGTGTTAAAATCTCTTAGAATTGTGGATTTGTCTGTTTTGCCTTATAGTTCTATCACATTTTGCTTCATGCATTTCACTGTTATCAGGTGCATAAACATTTAGAATTGTTGTGTCCTCTTGACAAATTGACTTCTTTATCATTATGAAATGCCTTCTTTATTCCTGGTAATATTCTTTGCTCTGAAGTCAACTCTGTATAATACTAATATTTTCCTCAGATTATTTACTGATCAGTCCATGACTAAATCCTTGAGTGTGACCCTGTGCAGGTCTCTGGAGTTTTCTGTGTGCACTCTCTTCTCTAGTGCTGTGTGCTGAGAACTCTAGCACTTGTGGTTTCCCTGGACTCCCAACTCTCTTCTCAACTCAGGGAGACCACCTTGCTCTGTTGGCATCCCTTCCCTGTGCCTTAGCCTGGAAACTTCCTCCAGGCAATAAGCAGGGGCTGTCATGGGGCTCACCTCCCGAGTTTCCTCACTCTCAGGCATTACTGTCCTTTGTTGTCTGATGGCTACGTCTTGAGAACCATTGTTTCCTATGTTTTCTTAGGTTTGTTTTAGTTGTTTCAGGTAAATCTAGACTCTGTTACTCTATCTTGGCCAGAAGTGGAATAAGTTATGCTGGTCCTAAGGATTTTGATGTCCAAAGAGCATTTTACTAACTTCAGGGTAAAAAATGATCTTGCACTCCACTTTAGTGGGAGATGTAGACCTTACCTTACTACCTTTGTATCATTTTCTTTGTCTCCCCTTGTTCCCATTCACATCTGAACTGAGCCAAATTTATGGAAAGCCTACTATGGGCCAGGCACAGTAGAATGAAAGTTAAAAAGATTAATGTGATCTGATCCCTTTCCATAGAGATCTCAGAGCTTAGAGATGATTGGAGAGGTTATATAATATCCTCTAAATCATAGCTCTTAAATTGGTAAAACTGAGTTTGAATCAGATTATTTAGCTTCTAGTTGAATGCCCTTTTCAGTATAGCAGTACATCCTTATATAGTCCTCTATGCATGCATATACAGACATAAAGACATATATACATATATATATGTGTACCTATACACATATATGTGCATACATACAGGAACTCAGGAGGCCTCATGAACATATAGTCTAAAGACTATAAGTCTATGAAGTCTCACCTTCTTCAGATTATTTTTTGCTTATCAGTCACTAAAAGACTTATGAGGCATTTGCAAGTGTGTGAGACTGGTAATGAACTGGAGGTCCAGTGGGATGAAAAGGGAGGAAGAAGGAGAGTTGTGCTGGTTTATTTTTTTGGAACAGACTTCAAGAGTTGTAAGTAGTAGTATGCTGGTAGAAACATGTCTTTAGAGACACTGCAGTAATGTTGATCTGTGTCCAGTTAAAACTGCAACAAAACTGCCAATCTAGAAGGAATTCTGTATTAGCTAATTTTCTTCAGATAGTAGGCCAAATATAGAAATTTGTTAAGCCTATTCTGAAACATTATACTAAAAACCAAAATGAGCGAAGTTCCTCACATGTATTGGCAGTAGGGGATTCTGTGAAAACATTTCAATTTCTAGGAGCAACTTTTTAATTTCTAATACCAGTAATAAGACCATTTGTATAAGTGTAAACGGAGCCTGCAAATGCAACAAAGGACAACAAGGCAGTGTGGTGTAGAGGAAGGAAAAGTGAATTGGAAGTTGGGAATCTTGGGCTTTAGTCCCAGCTTTCTGACTGGCATAGCTTTGAGACTTTGGCCAAGTCACTTAAGCTAACTGGGGTTCCATTTTCGTATTTAAAATGAGAGCTTTGAATTAAAAGACCTCTAAAATAACTCCTGATACTAACACCATCATGGCCTTTGACTATAAAGGTGACCTTAATTGACAATGAGTCAATTTCCTAGTTATTTCTAGAACTAACAACATTAAAAAAATTGCTTTACTAATCTATCACATTTTATTTTTCACTTAAAAGGTCATTATCCAGCCTGATTGCCCATCTCATTCAGAAAAATTTGGCCCCGATTAAGTTTGATGATTCCTAAGATATCAAGTCCTCCAGGAAGATAGACATTTGCCGTTATTGAAGATATTCAGAGACTGTACCACACGTCTTGGGGGCATCTCCCCAAACCCAAAGTGCTTTGGACAGTGCCATTCTTGCTGGAATAAATATATAGGCTTTAAGAGGATAATAATAATTAGAATCCTATCTAATGTTTGAGTACTTTTCAAGTGATAAAATCATAGGTGCTTAATAAGTATTTAATCCTCAGAATAAACCTTTGAAGAATGTACTATTTTTATCCTCATTTTCCAGACGAGGCACAGAAAGGTTAGGTAACTTCTGCAAGGTCGTGTGGTTAATAAACAACAGAGCTGGGATTTGAATCACCATTGGCGCCACAGCCTACACTCTTAACCACTACACATACTACCTATTATATTTACAAAATCTAAATGTGTCAATTGCCTATTATATTTCCACAGAGACAGTATTAATTAATTATAAAAATTGTGCTTTAAAAAATCATATGACTTTATTATGTATTTTTGCATGTTTATAGATAATTATCATTTTAATTATTTTAGATTCTGATTGAGAGGCTTTAAGAATGAATCGTTATGTCGTGTGAAAAGCAGCTCAGGTGATTCTGATGCACACCCTGAAAATGGGTTATTGGTTAGTTTCTGGATTGTCTGTCAGTCTGAACTGTTTGTTACTGTTCTAGTAACAAAATGAGTTTGCGCCAGTGTGTTCAGCTACATCATTAAGCACATTGTTTAATTCAGCTGACATTTTTTGTAGGAAGTTTTTCTCAGTGAAGGAAGCATCATTCATTGATTTACATTCAGGAGTAAACTCCATAAAAATGCCTTCCTAACTTTACTTTTGTTATCTGTGTATACTCAAGACCATGGCTGAAACGAACTTGCTCTGTTTTGATTTTTGTTGCTGTTGTTTTTCTTGTTGTTGTTGTATATGCTTCTCCATATCTTTATTATTAATTTCCCTGGAAATTAAAACTTTTCTGGGAGTGTCTGACAAGATCTGAAAAAAGTCTTAAATGTGTCGTCTCTTCAATAAAGCCTCCTTTAAAGTTAATCATTACTGTTACCATATCTGTCATCTCCTGCTCCAACCTGATATTGGTTTTTTTGGACCAAAGTTAAAATTAAGATTAAAATTAAGGAAATGTCATTTTTCCACAGTTGAGTAATCTGAAAAACTTCCATTTTACACTGAAAGTCGTAGTCGAGGATAATTCACATGCCAGAACCTCAGAACCAAGTGGAAAATCATTATGGACCCTCCCATTCGTCTATTTGATGATCACAAACCTGAAAATGCAGAATCAGAAAATGTGGCCTCTCTGTCTGCACCCATGTAATTTAAAAAGAAGATGAAGGGGACTAAGGCTTGATCATAAAAGATCAGGACAATGAAAACAAGTGATTATGAATAATGAGCGTTAGAATTCAAAATACAAGGCATTTTAAAGAGATGGGGTACCAGTAGCAATTCAGTTTTGAATATTACATTGCAAAGGAACCATTTTTAAAAATAAAAAGGACTTAAAGGAAAAGAAAAAATAACAAGAATATCTAAGTTGTTGAATAACCCTCCTCTGTTTGTTCTTAAAAAACTTCAGTCACATCTTCCTGCTTCATTTCCAGTTCTTTTGGAGTGTGATTATCAGCAATTTTCTGACCTTCAAATAGAAACATGAATGAATTAATTGCAACTCTGTGTATTTGACAGTGTGTTTTTGAGTTTCTTCAGATGTGTTCTCATTTTTACCTTGAAGTGGATTTCACTGCTGTCCTATCTGATAACTTTGAATTAAATGTATTCTTCTTTCTTGTCCCTCAATTCCTTGGTGGAAACTTTTACCTTTTGGTTAGACATGGTATTGGTGGCTTCTCCTTGGGGTCTCCACACAACAGCAACCTTATTTATGTAGGGAGAATCTCTCTCTGAGGTTTACAGATCCATGTCTTTATTTCACAGCTCAAAGCTTACTTTCTGTTAAGATTTAATCAAGTGACTGTAGTTAATAATACTGTATTGCATCTTTGAAAGTAGCTAGGAGAGTGGATTTTGAAAGTTCTCAACACGAGAAAAAAAAATTTGTAAGTTCGTATGGTGAGGGATGTTAACTGGATTTATTGTGGTTATCATTTTGCAATATATACAAATATCGAATCATTACACTGTACACCTGAAACTAATATAATGTTATATGTCAATTATATCTCAATTAAAAAAAAAATTAAGGGGCCGGCCCAGTGGTGTAGTGGTTGAGTTCACACGCTCCGCTTTGGCAGCCCGGGGTTCACTGGTTTGGATCCCTGGCATGGACCTGCACACCACTTGTCAAGTCGTGCTGTGGCAGCGTCCCATATGCAAAGTGGAGGAAGATTGGCACAGATGTTAGCTCAGGAACCATCTTCCTCAAGCAAAAAGAGGAAGATTGGCAACAGATGTTAGCTCAGGGCCAATCTTCCTCACCAAAAAACAAAAAATACTTAACCAAGGTTAGTAATTTCTTTTTAAATGCTGTTCTTATAAAAGCCGACTAGTTGATGAATATTATTGAAATTACAATTTTGAAAGGTTTTAAAAATCATCAAGTATATATTAAACACTTATTAAGTGTACAGCCCTTTGTTAGACACAGTGAGGGAGAGGATATAACAAGAAGACAAGAGGCTTACTGTCTATCTAGTTGAATAAGATTTAGTGCATGGAAAAATTTGTGGCAAGACAAACATAATCAAGTGCTGAACTTTGTGGTCCATATCCTTATTGAATGAAATAACATATAAGGTACTTAGTATCCTTATTTTTTTGAACATTAAAACAGATTTAAAAAAAGGAGAAGCCAATGTGATTTCCCTGAAGTCTTAAGGGAAGGGATAAAGAAACCTCTTGGCTTAGAAGAGTTTTGAGGGTCTGTAGAGAGGTATAAGAGCATACGATAAGGATACAGGAGGAGGTAAATATAGTAGGAAGATTCTACTGGAGTAGAAGGAGCATCTTGAAATTGTACAGAGTACAGGATAGAGTGAAATTCACATTGAGAAGTATTAATTTGGTGGCATAGGCTGTATGGAGGCCGTGGATTATTTTTAATGAGGTCTGAGAGTGATAAGATTTAAACAGTATTTTTAGATTGAATATATGCTAGTTCAGATACATTCCTCTTGCCCCATCTTTCTTGTGATTAAAGATTTAAATTTATAAGCTGGTTAACCAGGGTTAAAGATAGACTCTATGGCCGTGAGCCAAAGCAAAGTGCATTTGTGGTAATGCAATTATATTTTATACTTACTGGTACCGTGGTTTCACCAGTTGAGATAGTCTGTTCAGTATATGGAGAAACTCTTGAAATTAAAGGCATTCTAGATTATACAGGCTGATCTTGCATCCGGTTAGTTTACTGAAGTCTTTTATTCTAATAGCTTTTAACTGACTCCCTTGGGTATGTTAGGTAGATAACAATATCATTTGCAAATGGTGACAGTTTTGTCTCTTATTTTCTAAGTGTATATCTCCTGTTTTTTATGCCTTATTACATTGACTAAGTGCTCCACAGTAAGTATTCTATTGTTACATATCAAATCATCCCCAAACTCAGCAGTTTAAAACAATTTATTATTCTTAGAGCCTCACGGTTCTGTGGGATGACTTGAGCTTAGCTGGGTGGCTTTCACTTGGGGCCATTCAAGTAGTTGCAATCAGATGGTAGCTGTGACTGGAGTCATCTGGGCTCAGCTGGGTTGGACATACAGATGCTTCTTCACTGACATGTTTAGTGCCTCAGCTGGAATGGCTGGAACAGTGGAAACCGGCCAGCTATCTTGCTCTTTTTATCCAAGCAGCTTCTCCATGTGGCCAGCTTGGGTTTCCTCACATATGGCATTCTCAGGGTAGTCAGATTTCTTCCATGGATGCTGGTTTCCTCCACAGTGAGTGTTCAGAGAGAGGAGGTAGAAGTTTCTGGGCCAGTTAAGGGCTATGCCTAAAACTAGCACAGGGTCACTTCTGCCATATTCTATTTGTCAGAGCAGTCACAGGGCCCACCCAGATTCAAGGACGTCTGACCGCACCCCTACTTGAGTGAGCGGTGTGGGATAGATTGCCAAGAGACCGAAGAAAGACCCAGAGATGGCGTATGAGACATAAGGGTTTATTGGGACTTACATACAGGGAGTCCAGGAGTGGCTGGCTGGACGAAGCTGTGCACCCACTACCTCAAACAGAGAGGGGGTTGTGTAAGCAGGTGGACTAACAAAGGCTACGTGCTTGCCAAGAGGGTCCGACGTTGCATGACCAACATTCCAAGGACCAGTAGCTCACATGGAAGGGCTCTGTGTTCCTTCAAGACGTGATGTTCTTTGAGTTAAACAGATCCGGGCTGGCCAGGCCTTGGATCATTGAAATACCAGGTGGTTGGCATTCCACCCAGAAAGGGGCCAGAAGGACACATGGTTGCTATAGGGCATGTAGGCTAGTGCCCCTACAAAGGGGTAAAGAAGTAGATTCCACCCCTTGGTAGGGAAATATTAAGGCCACATTGCAGAAGACCATGTAGGGTGGGAGATATTCTTGTGATCATGTATGGAAAATTCATTTTGCCACAGAGGGCACTCCTTGATATTCTAACATTTCACCATTGATTATGATATATGTTGGAGTTTCTGATGGGTTCCTTTTATCAAATAAGAAAGTTTCTATGCCTAGTATAACTTAAGGATTTTTCTCAGGAACAAGTCTAGTTTTTCTCCTTTGTTTTATTAATGTAGTGATTACACAGACTTAATGATGTTAAACCATCTGTATAATACTGGGATAAATTTTGCTTGCTTATGATGTATTTTTTAATACAGCACTGGGTTAAATTTGCTAGTATTTTATTTAGTATTTTGCAATTCTTGATAAGTGAGGCAGACATTTAGTTTAATTTTGTGTGTGTGCTGTTCATGTCTAAATCAAAACTGGTAAGGGTTACACTAGCCTAAAATGAATTGAGAAGCTCTTTATATTTTCCCCTGATTTTTGAGACTATTTAGATTTAGGTGGTAGTTCTCATCTATAAAACCATCAGGGCCTATAATCCATCCACCTCCCATGGTATTACCCTTTGGTTACCTTTCCAATTTCTTTGTGGTTATTGATCTATTCACATTTCCAACCTTTTGTTGAGACAACTTGGTAATTTATGGTTTTCTAGGAAATCATTTACTTTTCCTAGAATTTTTAGTTTATTGGCATAAAGTTGTATATAGTATTTCTTTGAATTTTTAAAATCTTGCCCATATCGTAGTTTGTCCCCTTTCTTGTTTCTAATTCTAAAGTACTTTTGTATGTACTTCCTCAAGTATGTTTGTTGTATAATGAATTTATTTTAAATTAAATTTGCATTTTATTTTAGCACATGGATGGTATTATGAAAAAATCTGGGAATGATTTAGGCTGCTCTATGCTAAATGTGGTTCTTCTTGCCTGAAATGAGTTATTTGAGATGTAAATTGGAAATTGGAAGAGTTGATTATTGTTCTATAACTGTTGCTTCATCAGTGTTGCTTGTTAGTTTTTGAGGGCACATCTTGGATAGACCTGACACACTCATTATCACATGCTTTTACACCACTTACCGTCTCTTCAATAGAACTTTCCCATCCATGGTGCTACCA
This sequence comes from Tapirus indicus, assembly GCA_031878705.1. Lineage (NCBI taxonomy): Eukaryota > Metazoa > Chordata > Mammalia > Perissodactyla > Tapiridae > Tapirus > Tapirus indicus. The sequence goes on from CM062924.1 coordinate 30,698,537, forward strand.
TTTACTTTTCCTTGAAAGTACATTAATTTCATAGGTAGCAATAGTGTTCTGTCTTATTTGATGCCATTACCACGAGACTGTGTTCTTCTCAAGTATGTGCATGGTCTAGACAGAGGAGTGTAGAAGCAGGCTTTAGGGTAGACTTCTGGTCTTTTGAGAAATTATCATATTTAATAAACTCATCAGCAAGTATTTGAGTGATTCCCATGTGTTCACGACTGCTGTAGGTGCCGTGAAGATGCAAAAGAGTGCTCAGGCTTTTAAAGTCCACAGCATTTTGGCTCTGATCGACCTTCCCAGACTGCCTCTCATGACGGTGCTCTCATGCACCCTTTGCTTTAGCACACCACCTCCTTCCTGTTCTGAACATGCAATGCACTCTGCTCCTTTAATAATGTTGAAAAGCTATTCCCAATGCCTTAAATGGCTATTCTCTTGTCTGTAGTTTTCAGAGTCCTACCTACCCTTCCTTCAAATTGAAGCTTAAATCCCTTCCCCTTTAGTGAGCCTTTCCCAAGAACAAGTTATCTCAGACTAATTGAAAGGTTATTATATTTGTAGATCCAGACAATAAATAACTCTAGTAAGGTGTTTGACAAGCTATGTAATGAAAGTTTTGGGAGCAAGATGAAGAAGTATAAGCTAGATGGTGGTAAAGATAGGAAGATTTATACCTGCTTAATGACGTATTATCAACCTAGAGGGAGATTTCTAATGGCATGGCATGGGACTCTGCTTCTGATCTAGTCTGTTCAACATGTCCATTCATTCCATTATTTACTCGCCAAACGTTTATCAAGTACTATACGTTGGAAACTGTGCAATATGCTGGGAATATAATGGCAAACAAGGGAGATACAGTTCTTCCCTTTAGGATATAACAATCTAAGCATTTGAACAAAGACATGGAAAACTTATGCTAAGCTTAAAAACTTAGAAAGCTAATGCAATGGTAATGTGGAGCTTATGAAGATGGTGATTACTTTGTATAACAGAATCAATATAAGAAGATCTCTGGGGCCTGGGAAGGTAGAATATATATTCAGCCCATTTTAAATTTCAAGATGAAGTTTAATTGGGATAAGGATATAGCCTTATAATTGAGTCCCCAAACCAACTGTATGAGAAGAGGAAGACTTGACATATGGGCACAACCTGAGTAAAATAAGATGTGGAACCTTTAGTCAATAGTCATGTCAGTGTTAATAATCAGTGGAATGTGACTGCCAGAAAAATTCAGGTTACGTTGATAGACATGTAGTATCAGGAATCAGAAATAGATCGTCTCTGCTTTGTTCCAGGCAGACATATCTGAATTGCTATGTTCCTTTATAAAAATCACTCTCTAAGACAGATTTTGACAATCAGAAATTTGTGCTGTAATATTATGTGATTTGCAAACTTTTAAAAATGTTCTCAAGGCAGTTTTCCAGGAGTTTCTCTATACTTGATACACTTATAAGAAAACATGAGTAAATTTATCAGTCAACAAGTATTTCATAGAATCTGAGAAAAACAGAATCAGAAGAAATCTTAAAGTAGTCATTTGTTATTTACTGAGTGTCTACTGTGCTCTGAGGGTTAAGAGAAGGGGTGAGATGGACCCTTTCCTCTTCCTGAGGGAGGGAAGGGAAGTAATATGTATTGAAGGTCTGTAGGAGGTACCACGGGGAAGCTCAGGAGCACAAACACTAATAAGGTATAGGTCTAGGTTTTTAAGGAGTATGAAATCCAATTGTGGAGAAAGGCAGTAAACGGCTAATTACAGCCTGATATGAACTCTAGATAGAGCCGTGCTCCCAGGGCTGTGGAGGAGGACCACAACTCAGATAAGGGGGTTGACCTACCAAATACTAACTACTAACTATTCCTGGGCTTCTACTTCAGTTCTTCCTCTTCCAAAAGGAATTTCTGGTCTGTTTTGTACTGGGAAGTACCCTAGTCTTTTCACACTGCAGCCCAAGTAGTCTTAAATCTAAAACATACATTCGGTCAGGTCTCCCAGTTTAAAACTTACTCCTTTGCCTTGGAAATAAAACTTGTTAGCTTGGTATACCAGGCCTTCATAATCTGACCTCTGCCTACCTTTGTACCCTCATCTCTTGCTGTCCCCTCCCACATGACTGTGTGCTCCAGCCTTGCTAAGCTATTTGCAGTTCTTCAAAATGTTGTGCTACCTTTTTCTCTGTTTTTGTATTTGCCTTTCCTTTTGTCTGGAATATCTTTCTCCTTTTTTATCTAGCTAATTCCTACTCTTCTTTAAAAATCAGCTTAGCTTTTACTTCTTCCTGGAAGACTTTTGCTTCGACTAGATCCTACCCCTAGAATAAATTCTCGGGGGGAATAAATTTATGCTGAGCTGTTACCCTTTTTTACACCTCTTATCGTAGTATGTATCCCATTATTATAATTGTTTACATGCTCATTTCTCTGCAAAATGTGAGCATTAGAATATAAGATGTATATCTCTGATCTCTGTATTTCCATTACCTAACACAGGGCTTGGGCTCACAGTTAGACTCTTAATAAATGTTTGTTGCATGAATGTGTAAATAAATTGTATGTTTCTAGAGAGCACAGACTGTCTCTACTGTCTTTTCTCTTAACACCAGACTCAGTATTAGCAACATAAAAGGTGCTCAGTGTGAAGATAGGATGAATGAATAAATTAAAAAATATGTTGGGGGGCCGGCCTGGTGGCAAAGTGGTTAGGTTCGCGTGCTCTGCTTCGGTGGCCTGGGGTTCACGGGTTTGGATGCCAGGTGCGGACCTACATACCACTAGTCAAGCCATGCTGCAGCGACATTCCACATACAAAGTAGAGGAAGATTGGCACAGATGTTAGCTCAGGGCCAATCTTCCTCACCAAAAAAAGTGTTGGCTATTATCAGGTAAAGGATGAGGCTTAAAGGTTTATCAAGTATAGGTATAATCATGACTAATGTGATAATGTGCTCTGTAAATGAATTCATGAAGAGATGATCTTTGAGCTGGCCTTGAAAGAAGGATAGTTAAGATTTGGTTTGGAAAAGAGTATTAGTTTTCTATTGATGGATAATAAATTACCATAAATTTAGTGGTTTAAAACAATAGCCGTGTATCATCTTGTGATTTCCTTAGGTCAGAAGTGTGGAGCACTGTGGTGATTCGTGACTAACATGGTATCTAGATTTATTTGACTAGAATTCTAAAAAAAAGTATTGAAAATATTTAGTGTAGAAAAACTTACAGGTCACAGCCTTTTTAGTCACCACAAAAATCCTTTTATTTTCGATGGAAGGTGTTACAAACATGGCTAGAAGTTACATATATGTTAAGTACCTCTAGGTGTATTACATAATGAAAGGAACTGTACAGACAAACTCTAGCTACGAGAGAGCCTAGAATATCTAAAACATTGAGTGTCTGTCAGAGTTGAAGAATCACATGTTAGGTATAGCTGCATTAGACGGCACTCGTCTTTCAAGTTATAAGTAAAAATTGTGATATTTCTAGTTGTCTCTAAGGAAATTTAATCACAGACATGTATCAAAGCGTGGGTAATCGCAGTGTAAATGAGAACTTGTTTCTCTCTGTTAGCCTATGAAAAGAGAAACTTGGAGTACTGGACTGTACTGCTGGTTGGGGCAAAGTCTTTAGTTTTTATGTTTTGTTTCCCTCCTTTCACTAGGAAGGTTGTTGACATGTTGCAACGTGCATAGTGATATAGGTGATATCAGGCTATAGATACAGTTCTGTAAGGCAGGCATTCTGGAGACTGGGCAGATAAGCTACAATTAGTACTGACCAAATGATGAATAGGGTCACCTCTGATACTCAGTAGAGTGGAATTGAGAAGAGCAAGAGTTGAAGCTTAGAAACCAGTTGGGAGACTGTTGATTAGGTGAAAGATGATGGTGGCAGTGGACATAGAGAGAGGTGAACAGATTTGAAATGGTTTTAATCAAGTCCTTCTTCCTAAATCTGTAGATAAGCTTTAGCTTACTTGATTTTATGACAGTGGTCATTCCTTCCTTTTGAGACATTCTGTTCTTTTGACTGCTGTAACACCAACTCTCCCAGCTGTCCTTCTACTTCTCTGGATATCCTGGGTCAGAATTTGTTGCAACTTTTCATTTTTTTTCTAATCCCTTAAATATTGCTGTTCCTCAGGATTCTGTTCTAGGCTCTGTTCTGTTTCATTCTTACAGTCTTCTAGAATGATCTCATTTACTTTCACAGCATTGATAACCATCTGTGTGCTAATGATTGCCACATTTTCATCTCCAGCCAAGACCTGTCTCCTAAGCTCCAGGTCCTTGTGTTCAACTCATCTTCAACACGCTCTCTTAGATGTTGCACAGGCATCTCAGACTGAAAGCAGAATTTTCTTCTCAAACTGCTCATCCTGTGTTCCCATTTCAGTAAGTGACAGCACCGTTTTCCTGGTTCCCCAATCCATAAACCAACTACTGTTTTTTTCCTTTTTCTTTTGCAGTATAATTTATCCACAATACAATGCAGAGAACTTAAATGTTCAGTCTGATGAGTCTTGATAAATATACACACCCATGTTGTCATCATTCAATCAAGATGTAGAATATTTTTCATTGTCCAGAAAGTTCTCTCATACCCCTTTGCCAGTCATTCTTGCACCCTCACTGCCCCCCCTGGCTGAGTCATATACTTTTCTTATTGCCCCCTTATTTATTAGCTTCTCCTGTTCTTGAACTTATAAATGGAATTATCCAGCATACTCTTGGTTTCTGACTTCTTTTCTTCAACATACAATTTTTGAAATTTATCCATGTTGTATAGATCAGTAGTTTATTCTTTTTTTATTGCTAAGTGGTATTTCTAGGAATATACCACAGTTTGTTATACATTGTCTTGTTGATGGACATTTGAGTTGTTTCCACTTTTTTGGCTGTTACAAATAAAGCTGCTAGGAACATCCTTACAAGTCTTTTGTGATCACGTGCTTTCATTTCTCTTATTATACGTAATAATAGAGCTACCTGCTCATTTAAAGGTATATATTTAATTTATTAGAAATTGCCAGTTTTCCAAAGTCGTTATACAGTTTTGCAATCCCACTAGCAATGTTTGAAAGTTCCAGTTGCTCTACTCCTTGCCATCATTTGGTATTGTCAGTTTTATAAATTCTAGCCATTGAGCCATTGTAGTAGGCTTGTACTGGTATATCTTTTTTTTTTTTTTTTGGTGAGGAAGATTGGCCCTGAGCTAACATCTGTTGCCAATCTTCCTCTTTTTGCTTGAGGAGGATGGTCCCTGAGGTAACATCTGTGCCAGTCTTCCTCTGTTTTGTATGTGGGATGCCACCACAGCATGGCTTGATGAGTGGTGTGTAGATCTGTGCCCGGGATCTGAACCCACGAACCCCAGGCTGCTGAAGTGGACTGTGCGAACTTAACCACTGTCCCACTGGGCCAGCCCCATGATTTTAATTTTTAGTTCTGTGATGACTAATGATATTCAGCACCATTTCATGTGCTTATTGGCCATTTTTATATCTAATTTTGTGAAGTATTTGTTCAAATATTTTGCCCATTTTTATGGGTTGTTAGTATTTTTATTGTTGATTTGTAGGAATTCTTTGTATAGTATGGATGCAAGTCCTTTGTCAGATACATATATTATATATAATATATATTAATTATATTTATATATTATATATAGTATATTATTAATTATATTATAAATTATAGTATATACTTAGATATTGTATATAATTATATATATATATATAAAACACAAATATTTTTCCCATTCTGTGCCTTGATTTTTCATTATCTCAATAATGCCTTTTGATGAGTAGAAGTTTTAAATTTTGATAAATACGATATAACAAGTTTTCATATTATAGATAGTGCCTTTTTATATCCTGTTTAGGAAATTTTTGCCTAATCCAAAGTCATGAGTATATTTTCCTACATGTTACTCTAGAAGCTTTATAGTTTTAACTTTTACATTTAGGTCTTTGATCCATTTCAAATGAATTTTTATATATGATGTGAGGTAGAGATTAAGGTTCATTTTTTCCCCCATATCAATATCCAGTTATTTCAGTGTCATTTATTGACAAAGCTTTTCTTTCTCTAATCAGAAAATAAATTTGATAATATATGAAGGGGTCTATTTCTATCGTCTGAATTCTGTTTCATCCATCTGTTTGTTTAGTCTTATGCAACTACTACTGCTTTACAAACTGTAGTTTTATGATGTCATAAAATGTGTAAGCCCTCCAACTTTGGTCTTCAACATTTTCTTGACTATTCTAGGACTTTTATATTTCTATATCAATTTTAGAATCACCTTGTCAATTAAAAAAAAAAAAAGACTGCTAGGGTTTGATTGGGATTGCATTCACTCTATAGATAAATTGAAGGGAGACTTCTTAACAATACTGAGTCTTCCAGTCTGTGAAATGGTATATGTTTCCATTTGTTTAGATGTTTTTAAATTTCTCTCAGCAATATTTTATAGTTTTCAGTGTACGGATCTTTCATATCTTTCGGTAGATTTATTCCTAGTTATTTATTGATATTACATAAAAATGCCAATCAATTTTTGTATATTAATCTGGAATCTTGCTAAATTTATTTATTAGTCTGATTATAGATTTTTTTTTTTATTTTTCTATGTACACAGTTATAGCATCTGTGAATAGACATTTTTGCTTCTTCCTTTCCTATATTTATGAATTTTTCTTTTTATTGCCTGAGTACAGTGTTGAATAGAGTGGTGAAAATGAACATCTTTCCTTGTTCCTGATGTATGATATAGCTGTAGATTTTTTTGTATAAACCGTTTATCAGATTAAGGAAGGTTTCCTTTTTCCTTTAGTTTGTTGAGGGCTTTTTTTTTGTGTGTGTGTGGGGAAGACCAGCCCTGAGCTAACATCTGTTGCCAATCCTCCCCTTTTTGCTGAGGAAGACTGGCCCTGGGCTAACATCCGTGCCCATCTTCCTCCACTTTATATGGGATGCCGCCACAGCATGGCTGACAGGCAGTGCGTCGGCAGGCGCCCGGGATCCGAACTCGCAAACCCCGGGCTGCCAAGCGCGGAGTAAACCACTGCGCCACCGGGCAGCCCTAAGGGCTTTTTGTTTTTAATCATTAACAGGTATTGAATTTTATCAAATGCTTTTCTTTTTGGCATCTTTTGAGATAAATAAGGTTCTTCTCCTTCATTCTGTCATGATTGATTTTCAAATGTTAAACCAACCTTGTACTCCTCAGATAATACATCTGAGGAGTAGATGGTCAAGATGTATTGTCCTTTTCACACATTGGTAGATTTGATTTGCTAACATTTTGTTAATGATTTTTGCATTTACGTTCATGTGTATTGTCTGTAGTTTTCTTTTCTTGTCATGTTTTGGTATCAGGGTTTTGCTGACCTTCATAAAAAATTGAAAAGTGTTGTCTCTTCCTTGAAACATTTTTGTTAAGACTACTATTTCACTAGTGAAGGCATCTGAACCTCAAGTTTTCTATGTGAGAAGGTTTTTAATTACAAATTTAGTTTCTTTAACTAACAGTTATTTATATTTTCTATTTTGTTTGTTTTGAAAGCTTGTGGTTTTTAAGCAATTTGACTATTTCATCTAAGTTGTTGAATTTATTGGCATATTGTTCATAATTTCTCCTTAATTCCCTTTAAATGTCTATAGGATCTGTAGTGATGTCTTCTCTTGCATTCTTGAGGTTGGTAATTTGTTTTCAGCCATCATTCTTTTTTTTTTTTTTTTTGTGGGGAAGACCAGCCCTGAGCTAACATCTGTTGCCAATCCTCCCCTTTTTGCTGAGGAAGACTGGCTCTGGGCTAAGATGCGTGCCCATCTTCCTCCATTTTATATGGGACGCCGCCACGGCATGGCTAACATGCAGTGCGTCCGCGGGCGCCTGGGATCCAAACTCGCGAACCCTGGGCTGCCAAGTGCGAACTAAACCGCTGCGCCACCGGGTGGCCCCTCAGCCATCATTCTTTCTCTCTCCTTCTCTCTCACTTTTCACATCTACATCATTCTTCCTGTTACTATTTTAATTTAGGACAGTGTCTAAACTTTTGCTACAACTGTTGCAATAACCACACACTAGCCTTCCTCTTTATTAGTCTTGTTTCTGTGTGTCCCACTCACCTTATTACAGGAAGAAAGATCTTTTCTAAAGTGCAAGTGTAATTAAATCTTTTCCAGCTTAAAACTTTTTAATGGTTTCCTAATACCTTCAGAATAAAAATCTAAGCTCCTTCATATGGAATACAGAGCCATTAATGATAAGGTATCTATTTCTCTCAATAGACTCCTGTCTTTGCTATATTTTCTTCTCCCTTTGTGTCTCTCCCTGCAAGCCATAGGGAACTATACTTCACTGACTTTTTAGGTGTTGCAATTTGTCATTCTTCATCTTAAAATTGAATGCAGCCTTTCAGATGTGATGATTAACAAAAGTTATCTCCTAACTTCTCCTTTACTGAGATTATTGTTAATATCTGATTGGTATGATCTCAGTACTTGTTAATATTTCTTGACATAATACCTTTTAATCAATGTATCTTTACATTCACAGCAATATCAAACAGCAAAGTATTTTTAGCCCAATTTCAATTTTACTGTTACCTCAAATCATAACCGGAATACTTATCAGATAGCTGCTAGATCCCTCTTGTCCACACCAGTGATGATGAGTTTTATTTCAGCTTGGGAGTGTTAGTGTTGGTATTGACCCAGATGACTAGATGATGAATATTTCTTTTTTGTGGTATCATTTCATAGTTTGCAACATCAAGAAACATTCCTCTGAAACTGACTATCTGGTTTGGAGGTAAAGCAGTTGTTTCTTTTCCTGTCAGTCCTTCCCCTCCTCACCCCCAGGGGAATCAGGATGTCCCATGTTATGTTTAAAAGCCTAAACACTTCAAACTTTTATTCTCCTGTTGGGTTTGAAAGGGGGACGTTATTAGCTCTGTCTTGATGTAGCAGGGGCTCTGAAAGTCTGTTTGGATAACACTGAAGATTGGAGGAAATGTGACTCTGTCTGTGTGTTTTAAGCCCCTAAGGTAAGATCAGAAAGCGTCTGGGGCAGTGAGAGCCAAATAGTTGAAGTCATACGTTAATTATGGTCATGAATCATTTTTATTTTTAAAGTCTTTACCATTTGACAAGGTTGTTTGCATAGTACCAGTGAGTTTTCAGCAGCATTTTCCCCCTTTTAAAGTAACAGGCTATTTTGTTGATTTCTGCTGTGGGTTGATAATGCCTATCATTATTAGGATTCTGATAGCATTTTTAATAAAAATTGCTTGTTTCCCTACCTGAATGAATGGTCTTTAATTTGTGTGATTTTTGTTTTGAACGTAATATTTTGAAGTTATAGAAAACTATTACATTAATCTTTTACTCTCCCACTGATATCAATAAAAAATAATCAAATCTTGGGACTGTGCTTTTATATTTAGGCATTAGTCGACATTCAGTCAGCACATAAATTTTGAGTGCCTCCTTTGTGCCACTTCTGTACTAAGCACTGGGAATGTATATGAAAAAATGAGATTTTTTTTCTTGGAAACATCTAGTAAGGAAATACACAAGGAAGTAAACAGTTTCTGTGAAATGTGGTTCTGTAATCTTTGTTAGTAGTGTTATATACACACTTGATGCTGCAGATTTCCAGAGGAAGGAGTGCCTCTACCTGTCTGGAATGGTCAGGGAAGGCCTTTGAAGAAGAGGTTATACTTGAGCTGCCTCCTAATGGAATTAGGAGTGTACTTATCTGTTAAGAGACAGGGAAAAGTTGTAGGCAGATAGAACAGCTCACTCAAAGGTACAGAAGCAAGAAATGGCCTGAAGTATTTGGAGAATTGTCAGTAGTTCAGTATTGCTGGAGTTGAGTGTGCAAGGTAAGGAATACTAGGAAATGAGGCTGGAGATGTATGTTGCGACCACATCACAAAGGGCCTTTCTTCGCTTTTAAATTTCTGTAGAGCCACCTTTGTAAGAGGATATTACTATCAAGAGAGTATGTACACATATACACCCAGAGCATGAAGCAATAGGATGGAGTGTAGTCTCTATTGGATTCCTTAGGAGGCCTGAGGAAGTTGCTGAATAACTGATTTCATGAGCACGTTAGCTGTAGTAAGAGTTCTCCCTTTTAGATGACTTAAGAAATCCTCAGTAACATCAGGCAGTTTCCAAAAGTGCAAAATATGTCATGAATATTTTTAGTGCATAGTGTCATAATAATAATAATGTTGGCAGCGGTATTGATGCCATCAAATTCCTAATAAAATTAACCTCTTCATATATAGGGTAACTTTCAGGTTAGGATTGTTGACCAATTTTTTTAAACTGAGGTGAAATTTACATACATGGAAATGCATAGATCTTAAGTTTAACTTCTGTATATACTCCTGTACCCCTCACCCCAGTCAAGATATAGAACAGTTCCATCACCTCACATAGTTCCTTTGTTCCACCTGCTCTCTACCAGTCGATCCTGCCCCACATAGGCAACTAGCCACTCTTGATTTCTGTCACCATGGATTGCTTTTACCTGTTCTTGAACTTTGTATAAATGGAATCATACAGTGTGTACTTTTCTGTTTGTGGCATTTTCACTCAACATGTTTTTGAGATTCCTTCATACAGTTGTGTGTATCAGTGGTGTGTTCCTTTTTACTGCTGAGTAGAGTTCTTTATAAGAAACAGTTTTCAGAATGATGGTACTATTTTACACTTTCACCAGCAATGCGTGCAAGCTCCAGTTGCTCCATATCCTCGCTAGCGTTAGGTGTTGTCATTTTGCTTTTAGCTATTCTCACAGGTGTGAAATGGTATCTCATTATGATTTTAATTTGTATTTCCATGGTGACTAAGATGTTGAGCACCTTTTCCTATGCTTATTGGCCATTCTTGTGTGAAGTGTTTCAGTCTTTTGCCCTTTTTTTTTCGTCAGGAAGATTGTTCCTGAGCTAACATCTGTGCCAGTCTTCCTCCACTGTATATGTGGGATGCTGCCACAGCATGACTTGATGAGCAGTGTGTAGGTCTGCACCCAGGATCCGAACCTGTGAACTCCTGACCCCTGCAGCAGAGCGCACAAACTTCACCACTACACCACCTGGCTGGCCCCTTTTGTCCATGTTTAATTGGATTGTCTTTTTGTTACTGATTTGTAAGAGTTCTTTATATACTCCAGGTACAGTTCTTTGTCAGATTGAATGTTTTGCAAGTATTTTCTCGCAGTCTAGGGATTGTTTTTACGTTTCCTTGCTGGCATCTTTAGATTAACAGATATTTTTTATTTTGGTAAAGTCCAATTCATCCATTTTTAATTTTGTGGCTAGTGCTTTTTGTGTCTTCTCTAAATCTTTGCCTACCCCAGGGTTGCAAGAGATTCTCCTATGTTTTCTTCTACAAGTTTTATGATTTTAGCTTTTATGTTTACTATGACCTTCTTGAATTAATTTTTTGTGTATGCTGTGAGGTGTAGGGAATGAGATTTATTTTTTTCCAACTATGTTTGTCCAGTGTTCCAGCACCATTTGTTTAAAAAACTTTCTCTATTAATTTGCCTGGGTTCCCTTGTCCAAAACCGATTGGCCATATATGTGTAGGTCTATTTCAGTACTGTTTATTTGTTTCTCTTGATCTATTTTTTGATCCTTATGCCAGTACCATATTATGTTGGCTTCTTAATTTCTACCAAAAAAACCCCAGCCTGTTGGGATTGGGATTGGGATTGTGAAACTGTTGGCCCATATATAGAAATATAACTGAATATTTGTATATTGACCTTGTATCCTGTGACCTTGTTAGTTATAGTAATTGTTTTGTAGATTTCCTACATGAAAATCATGTCATCTATGAATACAGATAATTTGACCATTTTTAATATGTACATGTATAAGAAATATTTAAGCTATATTTGAAGATAAAGAGACCAAGAAAAGCACAAACATCATTAGAGGAAAAATAGCTATTAAGTTTTTCAATGTTGCTTGTTTCAAAGTGGCTGCTGCTTTAATTCAACCTTCTTGACTGGGATTATTGTCCCTTGTTTTCCCTTTGCGGATGCCCATACATTACATTCAGCCTTGATAGCAGTGATGTTCTCCTGGTGACTGAGCAATCCCCTTAACTGCTCTGGGCCTCGCTCTCCACATCTGTAAAATGGTAGGATTCAACCAGATTATTTTCCAAGGTCTTTTCCAGACTCATGTGAGTTCTTCATTTTAACTCTCAATACATCAGAGGCAGTCAGGCAGGTATAGAAAGAGTGTTTTCAGAGCATGTTGTAAGTCCTGTTATTTCATTGTAATTATGCTAGAGAGTTGTGAAATCATCCATTCAAGTTCATTATTAATTCCGTTTATCCCAGAAGGTTTGTCCTCATTTTGTTCCATTTATATTTGTGGCTCTATGTTGAGAGTTTATAGTTTGCTCACTTAAATGTTTCTACAACTTTTATTTCTAGGCTTCATAGAGCCCAGTGTGCAATTAAACAGACTCAGGTAACTGTTCAGAAAATTGGAAAGGAAATTGAAGAAAAACTAAGACTCACATCTACAAGCAATGAGCTGGTAGGTTTTTGTATATTTGCCTGTTTCAACTCCTGGATTTCTAAATGTGATCGTCATATTCTTCTTCTATTTTTTTCTTCTCTTAATATTTCACTGAGACTGCTGTTGGCATTTAAATGTTGGAAATAAACTTTCCCATCTGTTAATAATGTAACATACAAAGTACTTGCCCTTTTCTGCTAGATGAAACTTTAGATTACATATGATTACTTAGAAGATAATTAAAAGCTATTTTATTAATGTCTTATAAATGTGAACTCTAGACACAACTGTATAGTGAATGAAAAATAGCTGCCAAGGGAAAAAAATAAACAAAAGGGACTAATCTACTTTTAAAAGATGAATTTAAAATTATTTGGATTGACCTAAATAGGCTGGTTTATGGACAGTATTCTCTCTTGGAAAAGATTCTTTTAATGAAGCATTTCCAAAGAAATAGAAATTCCGATCCAAATGGACAGATTTAAGATATTAGTATAATTTTGGGTGGCTTTATACTCTTTCTAGTGGAGAAAAAAAGTATTAATTTTGGAATGAAGATTCTGTTTTTGTAAGCAGAATAGTGGGTATAACTAATAAATTGAGCTTTTCTCGAAAATGAAGCCACATGGCTATGGATAGCTTTTGACAAAATTTGTGCCGTGGATTATAATACTTAAAATAAAATTCAAATCCTCAAATTAAGTCCTAACTAAAAATTTTTAAGTATTTGTTTGCACGAACTCATTGTCATAGATAGGCAGTATCTTCCAGTTATCATTTACAGTACCGTCAACTTGGCAGAGGGCCTTATATCCCCAAACAAAGGTTCCGTGTTACCTTGACGATTTGCCCAAGATGATAATTTAGTAGATGAACTGTAGGACAGCAGCAATGCAATTAACCTATAGACTTCTCTCTCATGGAATTTGAAATTCATGGGTGGCAACGTATTTAAACATGTAAAATTGCTGATTTTGACCTATAAATAGCAGTTTCATATAATTCAACCTAATATATAAAATAGCTAGTGCTATACCTGGCACTTGCAGGCATACAGAATATGGTGGCTGTGATAACTATAGTAGTAACACTATTTGTGTGACTTTTCTTGCCTATGGAAAATCTTCCATTTTGGAGAAGCTGTTAAACCCCCTCTTGTTGTAACTTAGGCCCAATAAAGGACCAAATTCCGGACCACAAATATATTGGAGGAGAAACAGATAATTTTAATCTTTTCTCTTGTACAAAAAATGCCATGTTTTTAGAACCTTTGTCTGGGAAGAAATTGCTAGGTTTTATTTTTCTTATTTTCCTCTCCCAAAGCAAGACTGGGAAATTACTTGTTTCATTAAATGACAGCATATGCTTTGTCTCAGTATGGAAAAATGTATGTTTAATCCTATTTTTCTAAAATATAAGTGGTGACACAGAGTAAGGTGATGGAATGTGAATGTGTAAGTTTAAAGGAGTCAAGTTCAGGGGTTCACTGTGTGTTTTTATGCTGCCCAGTCAACATCGAAGAGAACCATTGGATTTTTGAACTGAAAGTGAACTTAGAAATCCTCTAATTCCTTCGAGCGCCACTTAAAACCACACCCCCTCAGTACATTCTGCCTCCTTCCCTGCTTTGTTTTTCTCCATAGTATTTATTACCCTTTAGCATGCTATATACTTTACATATGTATTTTATTTGTCTGTCTCTCTAAACTCTGTGAGGGTCGAGAGTTTTGTCTGGTTTTTTCTTTTCACTGCAGTATTTCCCAGTGTCTAGAGAAGTGTTTGACACATAGTAGGTGCTCAGTAAATATTTGTAGAGTTGAAGAATGAATCTAGCATAATCTCCTTTTATAAAAGGACAGGAAAATGAGGCCTGAGGAAAGGAAGCAACTTTCCCGTAATCATTTGACAAATAAAAGACAGAGATTTTGGTGAACTTGTCTCCTTTCAGGGAATAATGCCATATACTGGTTAATTGTCTACTTTAAGGTTTACCTGTAGCAAATTAGAAACCTTCACTATTATCGTTTTTTCCTCATTCCCTTTCCAAATTGGCCCAAGTTCATTATACTCCAACCCAAGCATTTCAATGTATAAGAATTAATTTTAATTTTAGCCTAAGTATAAATACAGTCAGAAGGCATATTTGATGCTAAAAGAAATTAGGTTACCTTCTAGGATCAAATGTAATTAACTCTGTTATAAGAAATCGGGTTCATACTTGATGACTTTCTTGGCATCTTCTCACATTACATCAATATCCAACGTAATTTTTTGGGCATTTAATTATGTTTCTTATGAAATTTCTACTATTGTCATCTTGAATTTTTGCTTATGTGTTTTGGATTTTGTCAAATGCCTTTCCTGTATCTGTTGAGATACTTGTTTGGTTTTTTTCTTTTTTTCTATTATGATGGTGAAATACATTGATTGATTGTTTTTAATGTTAATCCAACTTTGCATTCCTGGAGAAAGCACCTCTTGCTCCTGATGGATTATTCTTCTTATGTATATTACTAGATTCAGTTTGCTGAAAAATTTTAAAGGATTTTGGCATCTGTATTCATGAGGAATATTGTCTGTAGTTTTGTTTTCTGGTAATCTCTTTGTCTGGTTTTGTTGTCAGGGTAATGTTGGCCACGACTAGTGAGTTGGGAAGTATTTCTTCTATTTTCTGGAAGAACATGTGTAGAACTGGAATTATTTCTTAAATGTTTGGTGGAATTTACCAGTGAAGCCCTCTGGGCCTGGAGTTTTCTTTGTGGGTTTTGAACTAGGAATTCAGTGCTTTAATAGTTGTAGGGTTATTGCAGTTGTCTACTTTTTTTTTGTGAGGAAGACTAGCCCTGAGCTAACATCCGTTGCCAATACTCCTCTTTTTGCTGAGGAAGACTGGCCCTGAGCTAACATCCGTGCCAATCTTCCTCTACTTTATATGGGATGCCACCACAGCATGGCTTGACAAGCAGTGTGTAGGTCCGCGCCCAGGATCCAAACCTGCGAAACCCCGAGCTGCCGAAGTGGAGCGTACGAACTTAACCACCACGCCACTGGGCCGGCCCCCAGTTATCTACTTCTTAAATGAGCTTTGGTAGCTTATGTCTTTCAAAGATTTGTCCATTTCATTTAAGAGGTCAGTCTTTTTAATGTTAGCTATTCTAATGGATGTGTGGTGTTTTCTTATTTTGGTTTATAATTGCATTTCTATGATGAACAATTTTTATATCTTTATGGGTCACTCATGTATCTTTTAAGAAGTGTAAGTGTTAAATATTTTTGCTCATCAAAAAAAACACACCACTTGTTATTTAGATTTACAGAAAACTTGCAGAGATAGTTCACAGAGCTTCCATATACCTTTTATGCAGTTTCCCCTAATGTTGACCTCTTATATAACCATGTTACATTTGACATGGCACATGTGACATGGTACATCATCAAACCAGAAATTAATATTGATGCATTACTATTCACTGTGGACTTTATTCAGGTTTCACCACTGTTTCCACTAAGGTTTTTTTAAAATAAGTAAACTTTTTATTTTACAACAGTTTTAGATGTATAGAATTATTCCAAAGGTAGTACATACAGAGTTACCCCGTATACCCTATACCCAGTTTCTCCTGTTATTAACATCTTACCTTATTATGGTACATTTGTCACAATTAATGAACCTGTATTGATAAATCGTCATTAACTGAAGTCCCTGCTTTATTCAGACTTCCTTAATTTTTACCTAATGTCTCTTTTCTGCCCCCTCCCATTTATTCAATCATTTATTTATCAGTATGGACTTGTATATATTTATTTTATACTTTAGGTTATAATCATATACTATGTTACTTATTTTCATGCTCAACTTGTGGCTTTGGGAGTTCTTTCAAGTTGGCTCTTGTGTCATTGACATGCCCCCATCTTTTTTTTGTTTGTTTGTACTTCCTTAATTTTTGGCGCTATATGGTCTAGGCTCATCTTGTATTTTCCCTATCTCAGACCTAGAATTAGCCATTTCTCCATGGAGTCCACTTCTTTTCATTGAATGATGGTATTTAGAAACAA
This sequence comes from Tapirus indicus, assembly GCA_031878705.1. Classification (NCBI taxonomy): domain Eukaryota; kingdom Metazoa; phylum Chordata; class Mammalia; order Perissodactyla; family Tapiridae; genus Tapirus; species Tapirus indicus. Next base: position 30,715,164 of record CM062924.1, read on the forward strand.
GATCTGGGCACTGGGTGTGCTTGTTGCTACTGGGTTGTAACTACTTCTGGCCATCTCCGTGGACAGAGCTGGTATACACAAGTATCTATCTCCATATATATTACAGTAAACATAGTTCATACTAATATGTTCAACTCTGACACCATAGGGGTCATTCTAGCCTTCCCTTCACTTTGCTTATTTGTAGTATCTTTTTTCTGATGGTGAGAAACCTGGCTCCCATTATCTACAATTTATTTACTTATTTTTTCAGTTCTAGTATACATGTAAGGTAGTTTCAGATTTTTTTCCCTAATTTTTTTTTTCCTGAGGAAGAATGACCCTCAGCTAACATCTGTTGCCAATTATCCTCCATTTTGTATGTGGGACGCCACCAGAGCATGGCCTGACAAGTGGTGTGTAGGTCATCACCTGGGATGCGAACCCTGGGCCGCCGAAGCAGAGCATGCAAAGCCAACCACTACACCATGGGGCCAGCCCTCCCTCAATTTTAGGTGGAATTTTTGTCTTCTTATGTTGGTGTTAAAGAGGGAGAGAGAGAGTGTGTGTGTGTTTGTGTGTGTGTGTGTTTTTCTTTTCTGGATACAAGTCCTTTTCTGATATGTGTGGTGGGAATATTTTCTGCGGTCTGTGGCTTGCCTTTTTGTGTTCTTAATGATGTTTTTTAAAGAGCAAAAGTTTTTAAGTTTGATGAAATCCAATTTTTTTTAAATTTTATATTATCATTAGGGCTTTTTGTGTTCTTTATAAGAAAAGAATTCTTTGTCAACCTAAAGTCAGATAAATTTTCTCCTGTGTTTTGTTCTGGAAGTTTGATAGTTGTGGGCTTCACATTTAGATCTATTATCCATCTCAAGTTAGTTGTTTTGAACAAGTTAAGTAAGGTAATTTTTTTCTGTATGAATATCCAGTTGATTTAGCATCATTTGTTGAACAGTCTTTCCTTTCCCCATTTAATTGTTTTGAAATGTCTGTCTAAAATCAATTGATCATATATGTGTGCATCTATTTCTGGATTCTCTGTTTTGTTCCATTAATCTGTATGTCTGTCTTTCACCAACACCAAACTCTGTAATTATTATAGATTCATCTTCTTAAAACCAGATAGGATAAATCCTCCAACTTTGTTATTCTATTTAAAACTTCCTGTGGGTTTTCTAGATTCTTTGTATTTCAAAGTGAATTTGAGAATTAATTGTCAGTTTCTTCAAAAAAAAGCCTGCTGGAATTTTGATAAGGATTTGTAGATCAATTTGTGGAGAATTGCCATGTTAACAATATCGAGTTCTCCAATCCATGAACATGGCATGTATCTCTTTTATTTAGATTTTTCTTTAATTCTCTCAGTAATGTCTTGCATCTTTCACTGGAGATATTTTGGACATCTTTTGTTGGAGTTATTCCTAGGTATTTTATGGGACTTTTTCATTTCTTTTGGCATTATTGCAAATGGAATTGTTTTTGAATTTTTACTTCTAGTTTGTTTGCTGCTTGTGTACTATAAGAATACAATTCATTTTAATTTTTTAATCTCATATCTTGCAATCTTGTTATATTAGCTTTTTAGTTTTAATAGTTATTTTGTAGATTTCTTGGGATTTTCTGTAAACAGTCATACCTGCAAACTTGAATTGCTTTATGTGCTTCATTTAATTTTTCTGCCTTATTTCAATAGCTAGGACATACAGTAGAATGATGAATAAAAGTGGAAATCCTTTCCTTGTTCCTGATTGTAGCAGGAAACAATTCATCCTTTCTCCATTAAATATATTGTTAGCAATGCCCTTTATTGGTTTTAGAAAGTTCCTTCTTATTCCTAGTTTCTGAGAGTTGGTTTTTTGTTTTTTGTGGGGTTTTTTTGCTGAGGAGGATTCACCCAGAGCTAACGTCTGTTGCCAGTCTTCCTTTTTTTTTTGCTGAGGAAGACTCACCCTGACCTAACCGCTGTGCTAGTCTTCCTCTATTTTGTATGTGAGCTGCCATCACAGCATGGCCACTGATAGATGAGTGGTGTGGGTCCACGCACGGGAACTGAACCCAGGCCACTGAAGTGGAGCACACCAAACTTAACCACTAGGCCACTGGGGCTGGCTTTCTGAGAGTTTTTATCATGAATGGATGTTGAATTTTGTCAAGTGCTTTTTCTGCATCTATTGAAATGATCATGTGATTTTCTCTTTGATTCTATTAATAGAGTGAACTACATTGATTTAACTTTAAATGTTTAGTATTACATTTGTGGAATAACCTTGAACTGGTGACAATATATAATCTTTTTTGTATCTTGTTGGATTTGATCTGGTAATAATTTAAGGATGCCTCTATTTATTAAGGATACTGTGATGCAGTGTTTTAAATTACTTTATCAGATTGGTATTAGAACTGTGGTAGCCTGGTAAAATTAGTTGGGCAGTGTTCCTTTTTTTCTGCTCTGTCTAGACCAGAAACATAAGCCTCCTGGATTTTTAATATTTTTTAATACTCTGCTGAGATTTCATATCTTTTTATTCATTATGAGAATAATTTACTTTTTCTCATTCAGCGTATTTATAATACTGGCTTTAAAGTCTCTGTCTGATAATTCAAACCTCTGGGTCATCTCAGGGTTGGCATATGTTGGTTGTCTTTTCTCTAGAAAGTGAGTCACGTTTTCCTGGCTCTTCTTATATTGGGTAATATTGCTTAGTATCCTGGACATTGTGAATGTAATTTTGTGGAATCTCTAGATTTTGTTACTTTGCTCCAAAGAATATCACTATTTTTATTTTAGCAGGTAGTGAACTTGGTTAGGCTCAAACTGTCGTACCTGCAGTGGACATTGGCTCAGATTTCAGTTCAATACTTTTACCCTTAGGCATAGCTGCTCTCTGTTTGCCTCATGCATGTATGGTTTAGGATTCAGTTAGAGACTCGGATTGAATTTAAGCTGAATTTGGGGCACCCATTCTCTGGCTTCCTCCATTCTGGTGGCCTTGATTGCTGGATCTCTTTTCCCTGGTTCATCTGACTGGAAAGGTAGTTGTCTTTCTTTTGGAGTTTGACTGCAGCCACCCTCAGGGCAGGGCTGCAGAAAAGAGGATTTTCACTGTGTGTGTTGGTTGCTTGCACCAAGTTCTGAGTCTCCTCCAAAATCTACCTGCCATTGATCAATCTCCAGAACCCTCAAGTAAGTAGCTTTTTATATTTTGTCTAGAGTCTATAGCTATTATTTATGGTAGGATCAGTTTGTGAGGTGCTCATTCTCTTATACCAAAAGCAGAGCTCCTGTACATTTTATTGTTATATATTTTTTGCTTTATCTCCCTAGCTGGACCTGGGTTCTAGGCCTGATATTGTCACTGAGTCTGTGAAATTAATAGATTGGAGTAAATATTTTCTAAGGAAATTTTTTCTCTTTCTTAGTGGTTGAGTAGGTGTAGGTACAATAAAAACAGCCTATAAATGATATTTAAGAACAAATTTGTTAACTTATAGAACAACTACCATAGTTATAAAACTTTTTTTCAGATTGTTAATTATTTGCAGTTTTGGTGGGAAAACTAATATAGATGAATCTGCCCTAAGCCACCAATTCTCAAACTTTTTGGTCTCAAGACCCTTTTACACTTCTAAAAATTGTAAAGACCTCAAAGAACTTAGGGTATATCTATTGGTAATGTCTAGGTTAATAAAAGACAGATGGATTCTCACATTTACTTCTGCAGTCAATCTGTTGTGATATCACAAATCTTATAGAGTCTTGAAAACTCTGCTATACAGTTATGAGAAAGTGAGCATGAAAAAGGGAGATAACAGCTTAGTATTACTATGAAAATATTTTTGATCTCACAGACTCTGAAATGGTCTCAGGAACCCTCATGGTTTCCTGGACCATGCTTTCAGAACTTTTGCCTAAGGCTTTTTAGCTCCAATGTGATCTATGAGGAGAAAATTGTTTCCTTTAATGTGTCATTTACAGGTTAGTCTGTCATTCTGAAATTAATCTTTAACATTGCCCATCACTGTCTCTGTAGAGACTCATAAGTAGGAGTGTGTGTGCTTGCAAATAGATGAATGTAGCTGTGATTTTCAGATCGGATAAAGTGTTGTATAAAAACACTAAAATCAATTAAAGTGGTCTATTGGAGATGCACATGTGACATTAACTATACTGTGAGTAAACAGAGAAGTAGAACACCGGAAAGCCATTAGAAGATACTTAAGGAACATTAAGATCTTTGAGCACTTGTCTTAGATGCATTAAAAAGGAAGCAGAACCAGATCCCGCTTGGGCAGGGTTTATTTACTCTACTCATCAGAAATTAGAGCCAACAATCTTGGTTTTGAATGACTTGATATATTTCTGTAAATGGGCCAGTTTCTGCACATGGACCATAACACAAACACTATACACATGCCTTCCTGTATTGGTTTAGTATTTAGATTAACTGTACCCTCAGTTCTTTGATTCTAGAAAACATATCCCAATTTGAGCGTGTACTGTGGAATAGAGCAGAATAACCCCTTACCTAGGCATATCCCTGTGTTCTCTGAGTTGCTTTTCTTTTTTCCTATTTTTTTTCCCCTCTGCCCACGTAGAATTCATTTTAATATTTTGTGGAACAATTCAAGTTAAGGAAATTGAACACTTATCTCTTTGTGGAAAAAGATTGCTTCCTAAGAATTTACATATTTTTTCCTCAATGGTGTAAAAATACCCTACCGCTTTTATCATACTATTGGATTACTAAAGAAACCCAAACTGTTTCTTGGCTCCTTTGTCTTTAATGATAAGCAACCTCACTGACTTTCATCTTTGTTTTTACAGTGAGTTGGCAGAGCAAAATGGCTTTTGTCTTCACTCTACCCATGCTCTTAGAAAGCAGAAGCCATTTCTCATCATCTAGAAGCACATAGTAGGCCCTTCATAAATGTTTGCTTTGTTTGAGAAAAATCACTTAGGATTGTTTCATAGAATTTTCCAGTCAAATATAATAATGATTATTGGAAATAAGCTTTTCTGCTTGTTTTCTTGGCTTGAATTTCTTTAACAGATGATCATGCCATCTGTTCAGAATCAGTATTTCAGAGATGAGGAAGAAAGCATTTTGGGTGAGAAATGATAGCTGTAAAGTACTTTCCACACAACTGCCAAAAGTCATTTGCCGTGCCTGTTGCTTCAGTGAGGCCATACCATTACTCATCTCGCTGAGTGCCCATACTTCCTTATTGTCTGTGAATCAAATAGAGATGCTGACTTTTTTCTTTTAAAGTATTCTACCAGTTTATCCCAGGATTTGGTAACCTATTCAAATTATTTAATGAATGGATTTTTTCCCGTTATAATTTTAATTAGTTTGTATGTATCTTAAGAAGGAGACAAGAATTTACTAGGTACAGCCAAATTGCTGTTTGATTAAGATTTATGTCATGGAACATCATGAAAAGTATAGTATTGACACTATTGATAAAGACCAGGAGAGAAGGACACTTGCATTCTGTATGAATGCAAACATGTGCAAGCACATATATGTTCATTGTGGGGCAGGATTTCAGATTTTATCTGGAGGTAAATTCCAGAAAGTATTTGGATTAAAAGGGAATCTGAGTAAAATTTAAACCATGGTTTCATAGGTTTAAGTGGGAAATATTTTATGGAAAGATAAGTTAACAAACTTACTTAGCAAACTTAATTGTATCTCTGATAGAATGTGTCTGGGATTTGTTTTATTAAATGAACGTTCAGTAAAACTGACTTTTTTTGAGGTACAGTTCTATTACTTTTTAAAAAACAAACTTTATTTTTTAGAGTAGTTTTAGGTTTACAGAAGAATCGTGCAGAAAGTACAAAAAGTTCCCATTTCGCCTCCCTCCCCCCAATCTGTTTTGTTATTAACATCTTATATTAGAGTGCTACATTTGTTATAATTGTTGAATCAATATGAATACAGTCTTATTAACTAAAGTCTACAGTTTACATTAGGGTTCACTCTTTGTGTTGTGTAGTTCTGAGTTTTGACAAATGTGCAATATCGTGTACCCACCATTACAGTGTCATACAGAGAATAGTTTCACTGGCCTAAAAACCCCCTGTGCTCCGTGTATTCATCCTTCCCCTCCCTCAGAATCTCTGGCAACCACTGATCTTTTTACTGTCTCCATAGTTTTGCCTTTTCCAGAGTGTCATATAGTTGCAATCGTATAGTATGTAGCTTTTTCAGATTGCCTTCTTTTACTTAGCAATATGCATTTAAGTTTCCTCCATGTCTTTTCCTAGCTCATTTCTTTTTATCACTGAATAATGCTCCATGGTACAGATATACCACAGTTTATCTGTAGACCTGTTGAAGTACATCTTGGTTGCTTCCAAGTTTTGGCAATTATGGATAAAGCCTCTATAGACATTCATGTATAGGTTTTGATGTAGACAAGTTTTCAAGTCATCTGGGTAAACATCTAGGAGCATGATTGCTGGATCATATAGTAAGCCTATGTGTAGTTTTGTAAGAAACTGCCAGACCATCTTCTCAAGTGGCTATACCATTTTGCATTGCCACCAACAGTGAATGAAACTTCTTGTTGCTGCATATCCTTGCCAGCATTTAGTATTGTCACTGTTTTGGATTTTAGCTATCTAAGAGGTGTGTAGTCGTATCTAATTGTTGTTTTAATTCGCAATTCCCTGATGACATATGATGTTGAACATTTTTACAGATGCTTATTTGCCATCTGTATATCTTTGGTGAGGCGGCAGTTCAGAACTTCTGCCCTTTTTTTTTTTGGTGAGGAAGATTGTCGCTGAGCTAACATCTGTACTAATCTTTCACTACTTCATATGTCAGACACTGCTGCAGCATGGCTTGATGAGTGGTGCATACGTCCACACCCGAGACCCGAACTTGTGGATCCCAGGCCACCATAGCAGAGCACATGAACTTAACCATTATGCCGCCTGGCGGGCCCCTACCCATTTTTTAATTCAGTTGTCTGTTTTCTTATTGTTGAGTTTTTTTTGTTTTTTTTTTTTTTTTTGTGGGGAGGACCAGCCCTGAGCTAACATCTGTTGCCACTCCTCCCCTTTTTGCTGAGGGAGACTGGCCCTGGGCTAACATCCGTGCCCATCTTCCTCTACTTTATATGGGATGCTTCCACGGCATGGCTGACAGGCAGTGCGTCGGCAGGCGCCCGGGATCCTAACTCGCGAACCCTGGGCTGCCAAGCGCGGACTAAACCACTGCGCCACCGGGCAGCCCCTTATTGTTGAGTTTTTAGAGTTCTTTTTATACTTTGGATACCATTCCTTTATCAGATAACTGGCTTTCTAGTATTTTCTGCCAGTTTGTGGCTTGTCTTTTCATTCTCTAAATAGTGGTTTTTGCAGAGCAGATGTTTTTTGTTTGGTTGGGTTTTTTTGGTGAGGAAGACTGGCTCTGAGCCAACATCCATTGCCAATCCTCCTCTTTTTGCTGAGGAAGATTAGCTCTGAGCTAACATCTGTACCCGTCTTCTTCTATTTTATATGTGGGATGCCACCACAGTGTGGCCTGATGAGTGGTGCGTTGTTCTGCGCCCGGGATCTGAACCTGTGAACCCCGGACAGCTGAAGTGGAACATGCGGACTTCACCACTATGCCAGTGGGCTGGCCCCCAGAGCAGAAGTTGTATTTTTATTTCTTTTTAAGAATTTTTTTTTTTTTTTTTGCGGGGAAGACCAGCCCTGAGCTAACATCTGTTGCCAATCTTCCCCTTTTTGCTGAGGAAGACTGGCCCTGAGCTAAAATCCGTGCCCATCTTCCTCTACTTTATATGGGACGCCACCACAGCATGGCTGGCAGGCAGTGCGTCGGCGGGCACCCGGGATCCGAACTCGCGAACCCAGGGCTGCCAAGCGCGGACTAAACCGCTGCGCCACTGGGCGGCCCCTCTTTTTAAGAATTTTATTTTATTTTTAATTAATTTATTTTGGGGGGGGGAGGAAGATTGGCCCTGAGCTAACATCTGTGCCATTCTTCCTGTTTTGTATGTGGGATGCCTTGACAGCATGGCTTGATGAGTGGTGTGTAGGTCTGTGCCCAGGATTTGAACCTGCAAACTCTGGGCCACAGAAGTGAAGCATGCAAACTTAATCACTACACCACCAGGCCGACCCCAGAAGTTTTATTTTTCATCAAGTCCAACCTATCATTTTCTTCTTTCATGGATCATACATTTGGTCTTGTATGGAAAAAGTCACCTCCAAGCCCAAAGTCACCAAGATTTTCTCCAATGTTGTCTTTCAGAAGTTGTATAATAATTTTTTATTTCACATTTAGATCTATGATCTATTTTGAGTTAATTTTTGTGAAAGATGTATGGTCTGTATCTAAATTTTTTGTTTTGTTTTGTTTGCATGTGGCCATCCAATGATTCCAGCACCATTTGGTGAAAAGGCTGTTCTTTCTCCATTGAATTGCTTTTGTTGCTTTGTCAAAGATCAGTTGACTGTATTTGTGTGTCTATTTCGGAGCTCTCTATTCTATTCCATTGATTTGTTTGTGTCTTCTTTCACCCATACCACTCTGTTGATTACTGTAGCTTTGTAGTAAGTCTTGACATTGGTTAGTGTCAATCCTCTGACTATGTTCTTCTCCTTCATTATTAAGTTGGTGTAAAAAACTATTCTGGGTTTTTTGCCTTTCTGTATAAACTTTTGAATCAGTTTGTTGATATCCACAAAATAGTTTGCTGGGATTTCACTGAATCTGTGGATCAAGTTTGGAAAAATTGATCTCTTAATAATATTGTCTTTCTATCTGTGAACATGGACAGTCTTTCCATTTATTTGGGTCTCCTTTGATTTCTTTCATCAGAGTTTTGTAGTTCTCTTCGTATAGATCTTGTACATATTTTGTTAAGTTTATACCTAAGCATTTCACTTTTTATGCTAATGTAATTGATATTGTGTTTTAAATTTCAAATTCCAATTGTTCCTTGCTGTTACATAAGAAAGCAGTGGATTTTTGTGTATTAACCCCATATCATGCAGCCTTGTTATAATCACTTATTAGTTCAGGATGTTTTGGGTTTTTTTTTCTTTTTTTGTCGATTGTTTTGGATTTTCTACATAGACAACCATAGCATCTGTAAACAAGGATGATTTTATTTCTTCTTCCAATCTGTATAGCTTTTATTTCCTTTTCTTTCCTTATTGCATAGCTAGAACTTCTAGTATATGTTTAATAGAGTCGCGAAAGGGGATATCCTTGTCTTGTTCTCCAACTTGTTTCTCACTGTTAAGTGCAATGTTAGCTCTAGGTTTTTTGGCAAATGTTCTTTACCAAGTTGAGGAAATTTTCCTTTATTCCTGGTTTGCTGAGAGTTTTTATCGTAAATGGGTGCTGATTTTTGTCATATGCTTTTTCAGCATCTATTGATACAATTATATGATTTTTCTTCTTTAACTTGGTTGATGTGGTGAATCCGTTAATTGATTATTGAATGTTGAACCTACCTTGCATACCTAGAATAAATTCCATTTGACCATGGTGTACAGTCATGCATTGCTTAATGACGGGGATACATTCTGAGAAATGTGTCATTAGGCAATTTTATTGTTGTACAAACATCATAGAGTGTACTTACACAAACCTAGATGGTATAGCCTACTACACACCTAGACTATATGGTACTAATCTTATGGGACCACTGTCATATAGGCAGTTAGTCATTGAACGACATGTCATTATGCGGTACATGACTGTATAATTCTTCGTATACTATGTTGGATTTGGTTTGCTAATATTGTTGAGGATTTTGCATCTATGTTCGTAAGAGTAATTGGTCTATAATTTTCCTTTTAAGTGATGTCTTTGTCCGGTTTTAGTGTTAGGGTGATGCTGACCTCATAGAATGAGTTGGAAGTTCTATATTTTGGGAGGGATTTTAAAGAACTAATATTAGTTCTTATTTAAATGTTCGGTAAAATTCACTGGTGAAACCATCTGGGCCTGGTGCTTTCTGTTTTGGAAGGTTATTATTAATTATTGATTTAATTTCTTTTTAATATCTAGGCCTATTCATATTATCTGCTTCTCCTAGCATGAGTTTTGGTAGATTGTCTTTCAAGGAATTGGTCCATTTCATCTAACTTATCATATTTGTGGGCATAAAGTTGTTTATAGTATTCTTAATTAACATCCATAGGATCAGTTGTGGTGGCCCCTCTTTCATTCCTCATATTAGTAGTTTCTGTCTTTTTTTCCTTTGTTAGCCTGGCTAGAGTTTTATCAATTTTATTGACCTTTTCAAAAAACCAGCTTTTGCTTTCATTTATTTTGTGACTTTCTCTATTTAATTTATTCTGTTTGGGGTTCACTAACTTCTTTTTTTTTGAGGACGATTGGCCCTGCACTAATATCTGTTGCCAATCTTCCTCTTTTTCTTTTTTCTCCCCAAAGCCTCAGTAGATAGTTGCACATCATAGTTGTACATCCTTCTAGTTGCTCTATGTGGGGACACTGTCTCGGCATGGCTTGATGATCAGTGAGTAGGTCCATGCCCAGGATCTGAACTGGCAAACCCCAGGCTGCTGAAGTGGAACATGCAAACTTAACTGCTACGCCACTGGGCTGGCCCCCTAGCGTTCACTAATTTCTTAAATCTGTAGATTTATCTCTTTTGCCTAATTTGGCAAGTTTTTAGCCATTATTTCCTTAAGTACTTTTTCAGTCCTGCCCTCTTTATCCTTTCCTCCCCGTACTTGATGATACAGATGTTAGATCTTTGGTATAGTGCCACAGATCCCTGAGGCTCTGTTCATTTCTTTACAGTCTGTTTTCTCTCTGCTGTTTAGGTTGGGCGGTTTCTATTGTTCTGTCTTAACAGCTTCAAAATTCTTTTCTCTGTCTCTTGCATTCTGCTGCCAGGCTCATTCACTGAGCTTTTTATTCCAGTTATTTTCAGTTCTAAAATTTCCATTTGGTTCTTCTTTATATCTTCTATCTTTTTTTTAACCAAGGCTTTCTATTTCTTTGCCAAGATGTTCTATTTTTTCTTTGTTTCAAGCACGTTCTTTTTTTTTTGGCAGGGAAAGATTCTCCCCGAGCTAACATCTGTTGCCAATCTTCCTCTTTTTTTTTTTTTTTTTCCTCTGCAGAGCCACAGTGCATGGTTGTATATATGTGTTGTAGGTCCTTCTAGTTTTTCTATATGAGCCACTGCCACAGCATGGCAACTGACAGACGGGTGGTGTGGTTCCACAACCGGAATATGAACCTGGGCCACCGAAGCGGTGAGAGTGCTGAACTTTAACCGCTAGGCCATCAGGCCATCAGGGCTAGCTTGTCAAACTTGCTTTTAATTGCTATTGAAGCATTTTTATGATGGCTGTTCTTGGGTCAATGTCAGATAATTGTAACATGTCTGTCATGTTGGTGTTGGCATCTGTTGATTATCTTTTTTCATTTACTTTGACATCTTCCTGGTTCTTGTTATGATGAGTGATTTTTGATTGAAACTTATACATTTTGGTTATTATATCTTGAGTCTCTGGATCATATTTAAACCTTCTGTTTTACCTGGCTTCCTTCCTTTACACCTCTCTCTCTGGTAGGGGAAGGAAGAGGTACCATCTCATTACTGCCAGGTGGGTATAGAAGTCCAGATTCTGAAGACAGCTTACATTGATACCCAAGTGGTGGGTGTGGGGGTGTGTGTGTGGGGGCTCATTGCTGCTGGCCAGGGGTGGGAGTTCCAACTCTCCACTAGGCCTCCACTGATACCTATCTGGCTGGGAGTAGGAATGCCTTGACTTTGCTTCCCACATGGTCTCCACTGATATCAGGAGGGATAGGGTGACCTCATTAGCACTGCATAGTAGTGAAAGTTCTGACTCTCCATTAGGCCTCTTCTGATATCACCCAGCAGGAAGAGAGAAGATTATCTCATTATTGCTACAAGTCCAGGCTCCCTTTTTGGTATCTACTGACACTATAGGGGATTTGGTTGGTTACCACCTAGAAGGGATGAAAGCCTCAGGTCCCTACTTGGCCTTCTCTGAAATCTGTGGGATATTAGAGCACCTTGGTTCATCTTGGCAAGGATGGAAATCTACTTTTTGTCTCTATGGATTTGCCTATTCTGGACATTTCATATAAATGAAGTCTGTGGCCTTTTTAAACTGGCTGCTTTCACTTAGCAAAATGTTTTCAAGGTTCATCTGTGTTGTATATATCAGTCCTTCATTTCTTTTTATTGCCAAATAATATTCTATTGTATGGATATACCACCTTTTACTTATGTATTCGTCAGATGATGGACATTTGGATTGATTCCACTGTTTGGCTATTATGAATAATGCTGCTTTGAACTTTCATATTCAGGTTTTTCTGTGGACATGTTTTCGATTCTCTTGGGTATACACCTAGGAGTGGAATTACTGGGTTCTATGGTAACTCTGTTTTTAACATTTTGAGAACTCTATTTCTTTTATTATTAATTTTTGTCTTATTGTAATTTAATGTCAGGAAAGAGGCCTGAGATATTCTGTAGTGTCTTGGGTTCTTAGAAATGACTGTCCCCAGACTTTAGATTTATTTCTACTCTTATTCTTTGCTTACATCTGTATTTTTTCCATTAGTAATGGGTGCTGATAATTAAGTTACTCATATCTATAAGTGAAATGAGTATTAAAGTGCTTTAAACTATTGTTCATTTTGAAATATTGTGAATGTATAATTATTTAGTCATGACCTTTATATTCACAAATTTACCTGTGCTTTTAACTATTTAGAAAAAAGAAAGTGAGTGCCTGCAATTAAAAATTTTGGTGCTTCAAAATGAACTGGAAAGACAGAAGAAAGCTTTGGGACGGGAGGTGACATTACTGCATAAGCAAGAAATTGCATTACAGGACAAAGGTGAGTAAAAATACCATACAAACAGCCTAACCTCACATTTAGTGGTTTTCCTTTCTTCTCCACAGACTCAAATAGTCAATATGCTGATATAATTTTTAAAAAGTTTTTGAAGCATTTCTTGAAGTATTTTGAAATAGATACATACAGAAAAGTATACAGATACACACATACACACACATTATATTTTAAATTTTCAAAGTGAACGCACCTACATAAGCAGAATCTCCACTGAGAAACAGAGTTATGAGGACCTCAGAAGCTCAGAAGCTTCCTCATGCTCTCTTCCATCCAGGACATCTCCAGCCAAACTAACCACTACCTTGACTTATACCAAAGATTGGGTTTGCCTAATTTTGGACTTTATACAAATAGAATCATATAATATGTACATTTTATGTGCTGGCTTTAGTTCAACATTTTGTTTGTAAGATTCTTTCTTACCTGCATGTAATGTAGTCTTAGTTCATTCTTACTGCCAACAGTATTACATTGTATGAATGTGAATTTATTTATTCTTGCTTTTGGCGGTAATTTCTAGTTTGAGACTATTACAGATAAAGCTTTCATGAACTTTCTATAGAGTACATGTTTCTTTTAGTGAAGATCTCTTATGCATTTCTGTTGGATATAAACCTAGGAGCAGACTTATACAGTCATAGGATATACATATCTTCAGGTTTAGTAGCTTGTGTCCAAAAATTTTCCACAGTGGTTGTGCCAATTTACCTCCTCTCCATCCAGCAGTGTATCAGATCTCTTGTCCTGCATCCTTGTCAGTGTTTGGTACTTTCTGTCTTTTGTATTTCAGCCTTTCTGATGGGTATGTTGTAGTATCTCCTTGCAGTTTTAATTTTGATTTCCCTGAAGACTAATGAAATTGAACAATATTTCATGTTTCTTGCTGATTGGGATACACTCCTTTGTGAAGTACTTGTTGAGGTCTTTTGCCCATTTTTTTAATTGGTTTGACAATTTTTTTATAGGAATCCTGTATATATTATTATGGATATGGGTTCTTCGAATATGCATTAAAATATATTTTCCCATTCTGTGGCTTGCTAGTTCACTCTTTAATGATACCTTTACACAAACAGAAGTTCCATTTTATCAGTCTCTTATTTTATATTTAAGACTTTTTGTGTTCAGTTTAAGAAATATTGGCCTATTTTAATGTCATAAAGATGTTCTTTTATGTTTTCTTTTAAATGCTTTACTATTGTACTTTTTACATTTATATCTGTAATTCATCAGGAATTGATTTTTTGTAGATGATGTAAGATAAGACTCAAGATTCATTTTTTTCATATAGATTGTCAATTGACCCAGCACCATTTATTGAAGACCGTTCTTTGTCCATTGCACTGCATTTCACTTTTGTCATAAATCAAGTGACCATATACTTGCATGTCTGTTATAGGACCCTCTGTTCTGTTCCGTTGATCTAGTTATCTATTGTTTTGCCATTATCTCTGTTTTAATTTCTCTTATGTTATAATTGGTGGTGTTGTCTTTTAAAGTTCTTCGGCTTAGTTCTTCTTCAAGATCACCTTGCTTATTCTTGTCCTTTTGCATTTTCATATGAATTTCTACACAGAAAGGAAAACCTTGGGAGGAATTTGATTGGGACTATGTTTGATATATTTATCAATACAATTGGGGTAATAAATAACTTTACAATGTTGAGTCTTCCAACCCTAGAAAGTGGTATATGTCTTTATTAGATCTTCTTTACAAAACATCACTGAAATAAACTAGTTGTTAGTATATGGATATTCTCATGAGTCATTGAATTTATTTCTATTTTTTTATGTTTTATGATACTATTGTAAATATCTTTATATTTTGTTTTCTGCTTGTTGCTGAGATTTAGAAATACAATTGATTTTTTTTAAGTGGTATTTATTTTATGTGCAAATAAAAATTCCCCAGAAGTCTTATAGACAAATCAGCAGTTGCTAATGTTTGGGTAATGGCCCTGCAGCTGCAGCTATCACTGTGGTTATTTATTTATTTACATTGTAAGTCAATTATATTTAATCACACTATAATTAAGTTAATTATAATTTAATTATTTTGGCATTATAAAGATTAAAAAATTACAGAAATTTTTTTTAACAGCTTTATTGAGATTTAATTCATATACCATGCAATTCATTTTAAAGTGTATAATTCAGCCTTTTTGGTTTATTTACAGGATTGTGTAATGGTCACACCCTAATTGTCCCTCCTAAAAGAAAACTCATACCCATTAGCAGTCATGTCACATTCCCCCTTACCCTAATTCTAAGCAACCACTAATCTATTTTCTGTCTCTATAAACTTGCCTTTTCTGGACACATCATATAAATGGAATCATATAATATGTGATCTTTTATGACCAACATCTTTCATTTATCATAGTGTTTTCAAGGTTCATTCATGTTGTAGCATGTATCATTACTTCATTTTTTTATTGCTGAATAAAACTCAATTACATGGATATACTACATTTTATTTATCCATTCATCAGTTGATGGAAATTTGGATTGTTTGCATTTTTTGGCTATTATGAATAATGCTATGAACATTCATATACAAGTTTTTGTAGGGAAGTATATTTTCAATTCTCTTGAACATACCTGGAAGTAGAATTGCTAGATCATATGATACCTGTTTAACTTTTTGAGCAACTGCCCGCTGTGTTCCAGAACAGCGGTACCATTTTACATTCCCACCAGCAATGTATGAGGGTTCTGGTTTCTCCATGTCCTCACCAATACTTGTTATTTTCTCTCTTTTTTATTATAGCCATCCTAGTGGGTATGGAGTGATATCTCACTGTAGTTTTGAATCACATTTCCCTAATGAGTGATGTGCTTATTACAATTGACTTTTGTATATTAATTTTATATCTAAGAAACTTAAAAATTCTCATCATTGTTAGATTCTTTTGAATTTTATGTGTTCAGTCAGTTCCCCTGCAAACAATGGCATTTTTGTTTCTTATTTCCTAATACTTACACCTTTAAACATTTTTTTCTTGCCTGATTACACTGTCTAGTACATCTAGTACAATATTAAATAGAAGTGGTGACAGTGGATATCCTTGTCTCATTTTTAGTCTCAGGGTGAAAGCTTTCAATATTTCACCATTAAGTATGGTGTTTAGTATAAGCTTTTCTGTAGTTCTTATTTTGTGGTTTACCCTTTTCACATCCTTTACCCATTTTGTGTGTTACTATTTTTTAATGGATTTCTGAGAGCTCAATACATGAGCATTCATTTCTTTGCCTTTCTTTATCTTTCTAAAAATCCATTTAATTGAGGTCTAATTTATATACAAAAAAAATCCATCAATTTTAAATATACAATTTGATGAGTTTAACTAATGTATTCAGACCATTCACCACCATCACAGTGAATGATAGAGAATGTTTTCATTACCCTAAAAATTCCCTCTTGTAGTCAACTCATTCCCCCGCCTTTGACCACTCGCAATTACTGATCTGCTTTCTATCATTTGCCTTTACAGAATTTTATATGAATGGAATCATACAGCATGTACTCTTCGTATCTGGCTCTTTTTTACTTAACATAGTGATTTTGGGATTGATCCCTGTTGTTGCGTGTGTCAGGAATTCATTTCTTTTTATTACTGGGTAGTATTCCACTATATGTCTATACAATTTGTTTACACAGTTATCTGTTGATGGACATTAGGTGTATTTCCAGGTTTGAGTTATTATGGATAAAGTTGCTGTAAATATTCGAGTACAAGTCCTTGTGTGGGTATATTCTCTTGGTTAAGTAACTAAGGGTGTGATTGATGAATGTATATTGCTAAGAGTCTATTTAACTTTATAAGAAACTGCTGTTCTGTTTGGCATTCCCACTAGCGATGTAGGAGAGTTCTGTTTACTCCACATCCAAACATTTTTTAATTTTAGCCATGCTAATGGATGTATAGTTGTTTCTAATTGTGGTTTTAATTTGTATTTCTTTGGTAACTAATGAGCTTGAGCATCTTTTCTTGTGCTTATCTGTTATCTGTATCTTTTCTCTAGTAAAATGTCTGTTTAGATCTTTTGCCTGTTTTTGTTCTTTTTTTCAGGGAGGAATCATCTTATTATTGACATCTAAGAGTTCTTTCTATACTCTGGATACGTCATTTGTTAGATGTATGTTTTACATATTTTTTTCTCCTTATCTTGATCATGTCTTCTGAGTTTATCCATCATTTCCTTTCAGATAAGCTCTTATTTTAGAAATCTTCCCTTAACCCAAGGTCACTTAAGATTTTCTCCTATTTCTTTCTAGAATTTTTATCATGTTCTTTTATTTACGTCTGTGATTTATTTTGGGTTAATTTTTGTGTGTGGTGTGAGGATAGGAGTCTCCTTATCCCAGTGACACTGCTGGGACTCTGTCCACCCTCTGTGCATTGTGGCCTGGAAACACTCCCCACACAGTAAGATGGAGCAACATAGGGCTCACTTGTTTGTTTTCCTTCTCTCAAGAATCATTGTCCTAGGCTGCCCATTATCCAATGTCTAAAACTGTTGTCACATATATATATATATATATATATATATATATATATATATTTTTTTTTTTTTTTTTTTTTGCTGACGAAGATGCATCCTGAGCTAACATCCATGCCAATCTTCCTCTTCTTTTTTTGCTTGAGGAAGATTTGCCCTGAGCTAACATCCATGCCAATCTTCCTCTGTTTTGTATGTGGGTCACTGCCACAGCATGGCTGCTGATGAGGGGTGTGGGTCCACACCCAGCAACCGAACCTGGGCTGCGGAAGTGGAGCGTGCTGAACTTAACCACTAGGCCACAGGGCCAGCCCCTGTCATATATAATTTTGTATGATTTTTCTAGTTGTTTACAGGGAGAGGGTAAATTTGGTACATATTATTCCATCAGTGAGAAATAGAAGTCTTTTTCCTGTGCTTATTCACCTCTGTGCCTATTGTTATGAGAAAATGCTTTTCCCATCTCTGCCTGACTCAGTTCTTTCACTTCTTCAAAGACATTCTTAAACACGACCACTCTTTCAAGGCTTTTTTCTCTCTCAACCAAAAATATCTTGCTCCCTCTTCTCTGTCCCCATACTATTTTTGATGTCACCTTATTTTCTCAGTTAGTTGATAGCCCTCTGGGGGCAGGAACTTTGCATTTTTTTGTTAGCGTCCTTCTTGGTGCCCAGCATAGTGCTTTATATGGCACTCGGTGAGCACTAGCACAGAATGAGTCTCTGAGGGGCTCTAATCTAGGTAATGTGCGTTACATATTGTGTGAATTTTTTATCCTTGTTTTATCTGCATTGCATCCTTTTTTGACTTCCTGATTGTTTTCACTATATTTCACATAGTTGAGATTGGTGGGTAAATGAGATGTAATGGCAAATAGAAAATCTGTTGTGTCAGGATTGTATTTGAAATGTGAACAGAGTAGGTCATATTTAGGAAGTTTTAAATTTTTGCCCAATATGAAATAGAGATTAGATTCAAAGAATAATTTTATAACTTTGATTCTTCTTCATTTCAGTAATTTTAGAAAATAGTTTAAATTTAAAGGAATAGATTTTCATTGAGTGTCTTGATTCTTGCCTGGCTTCATTATTTACCAGCTATGTAATCTTGTCCAGTTACTCAGCTTTATCTCTAAGATCGAGTTAATAATAAAACTTATATCTAGGCCTTGCTGAGTTTTAACAGACTTCTAAGTTCTGTTTATATGGCTGGTCTGTGGACCATACATTATGTAGCAAGGATATGTGTGATGATCAGATGAATTGTAAAATTGAAATGATCTTATAAAAATAGGAACAAAATACCTCTGTCTTATTCCTGTATCAGACTCTGTTGGGTTTCTGTACTGTTCAAGATGAAGTCCTGACTCAAGATGATTAACAAAGGCCTCCTATGGCCCACCTCAATTTGAATGCTTCAACCATACAGAACTTCTTTTAGTTCCTTCAATATGCTTTAGTCTGTCTCACTTGCATTTGAGCCTCTGTTTAAATGTTGCTTTCTCCAGGAAATCTTCACTAGCTCCTTTATCCTTCTGCCATCTATCCCCTAGGTTAGGTGTACTACTGCATGTTTCCATAGCACCCTGATTTTTTCTGTTATAGCATTGTAATTGTTAGTGGGTCTCTTCCTCTAGCCTGTAAGATCTCTGAGGGTAGGCACGGCCCAAGAACTATGTTAAACACGTATATTCTTTGGGCATGATATAGTGCCTGGGACATAGTAAGCATTCAATAAATATGTGTTGAATGAATGAATCATACTTGTGGTTAACAGTCTAATGTTTTGGGCATTATTGCTAAAGAATGAAGACTTCTGTAGCTTCTAGCTGAACATTCATTTGGGAAAACTGATATTCTCATAAGAAATACTATGGAAAAAGTATGTATTGTTTGGCAGCGATTGGTAGCATATTGACATTTATACATGAGAGTCTAATAGGATAATGCCATTTAAAATCATAAGACATTGTGAATGAAGTCCATTTCCGTAGAGTCACTGTTAGAATGACTCCACATAAATAGATAGTTGTATATGTATACAAAATCTACTTTAAGAGGTCTCGCCTTCTGTGAAAAGACACATTTCTTATGGTGCTTTGGAAGTACCATCAACTTGCATTACGTTCAAATTGCTTGCTACCTGTAGCATGTATTTTTGCATATCTTTTTCAAGATCCTCAGTATTTAAAAGGAAAACACTATAGGGTTTTGGAGGAGTTAGGGGCTTTTGCCTTTTTCTAATAGGAGTAATAATAATAATAGCTACAGTGCTTCAATTACAATACTTATCACTGTATAGATATGATGTTATTTAATCACCATAGTAGCTTTTTGAGGTGGGTACTGTTGTTATTTACATTTTGTGGTTGAGGAAACTCTAAGTCAGGGTCAGAGATTTTGAATACCTTACTTAAGTTCACACAGCTAATGACAGGTGATGTTGGGATTAAAATCTTTGTGTTGATTCCAAAATTCTCAATCACAATATAAGACTTACCTTTTACTACCAGTAGTATGATGTGTAAAGCCCATGGAGTGTATATTATTCTAGCATATGGTAAAAGATACGGGGATGTAGTTCTTTGATTATGTTCCTGGTTGTGTTTTTTTTTTTTTCTTATAATGATAGAGGGAAGTCACAAGAAATCTGTCACCTTTAAGCAGGTGAACTTCTGAACAGTTGTTTCTATCTCATTTAAAAGATTGAGGTGTAATAATTATTGCACATATTTGTAGAATGCTTATTGGTGCCAGGCAATGTTATGTGTTTTCCTTCTCTCATTCAGTTCTTACTAATAGTCCTATGAATTAAAGGTATTATCATTATCCTCCTAATAATAAAGTTATTGTATATTATTATCAAATTTACAGATGAGGAAACTAAGTATCAGAGAGGTAAAGTGACTTGCCCAAGCCATATAGCAAGTTGTAGCAGAGCCCGTGTTCAAAGTTACTGGTGTCTAATGATGCCGCAAAGAAAGACTATATAATTTTGTAGAAATTTCTTCTAGTATTTTAATTCTGACAGTCAAGTCAGAATTAGCACATTCTTGTATCTCTGTTTTATCACAGAAAGAAAGGATAGTAGTGCTCAAGCTAAATGTGTATTTGCCAGGATGGGTCAGAATTGTTGATTTTTAACACTAATTTTGTACGTTAGGAGCTTTCCTCCCACTTTTATATATGTTTTTGAGAAGATTATTATTTTGTATTTCCCTGAACTCTTAGAATCATTGGAAGGTTAGGATCTAATGTTCACACTTTGGTCTTGAACATAAGCAGTAGAAAGAGTGCTGCTGTTGGCCTCACTTTTCTGCCATTGGAAATTTCTGCGGACTGTGGTGATCAACACTGGGGGGTTGGAAAGAAGGGATGGGTGAATGCAGATAACCAAATTTAAGTACCAGTAGATCCTGGTCTACTTGTTGGGGACCCTTGTTCTTCATAGAGATTGTGCTAGTTAATCAGAGACATACTTATGCTTGTCTATTAAAAATACATTTGTGTTGAACAGTATTCTTGTGACTTACATGAATGTACTATTTAATGAATCTTGAGCCAAGTTAAGATATTTTAGAAGCACTTGAGTCACCGGTATTGATAACGTGAAGGGGAAAAATGTATTTGTCACTTGTGTTTGCATCTTTGATTTAGTCTGTTTGCTGGCCAGTGGTGAAATGATTTGCTAATATGAATATTACTAGTGGCTTTTTACGTATTATGACCTCTCTTTGGCACTTGGTATTTATCTAGGCACTTGGTTCTCAGCCCAAGAGCTGAGTTAGGATACAAAATCAGTAATATATGACATTTAATCTTGGCTATTGATTCTTCTGAATGACCATAAAGGAATCACTTAACTTCTGCGTCTTTGTACACATCAGTGCAATAAGAATAGCAGCTTGTAATAGTACCATACGGATTAATTTGTGTAAACATTTGGGAGAAACCAGGTGCGTTATATATTTTATATTTTTGTTTGTAAAAACTCATTGTAGCAGGATGATTTATCGGAAAGAGGCGAAAAGCTAATTTCTATTCATGCTGCTGACTTGCTGAATGGCCACGTAACTCCAAGGGGCCTCGTTACTCCACCCCCATAAGTTTCCCTTGCCATACCTCAAAGGCAGTGGTTCTTAACTTGGTCTACAGCAACTTCCAGCTGGGTCATGAGCTGATCTTTTCAGTATTAATGTTTATTAATGTATACATTTTAATTTTTCTGGCAAATATTAGTAGTTTAACTTATGATGTTTAGTAAAAACCAGATTTCCCTCCATTAGTGTCTCAAGCCGAATAACCTTCCTGTTAACTAATTATATGTTGGTTTCCAGGATATTTTGCCCTAACTCAACCCCCAAATCTTTGAGAAGCAACACTGTGTCTAAATTAGTTTGCTCGAAATTTGGTTTGGAAAATGTTAAATGAAACATTGTTCATAAGAAAATGTGTTTAGTAGAACCTAAAGACATTTTATAAATGTTGATAAAATCCAAGATCTCTTCAGTGGTGCCTGGGGAGTGATATTAACTTGATAAAAGCAGAGTTCCCTAATCTTTGTAAGAAGCAGCTACTCTTTAATGCAGTTAGTTTCTTCTTAGTAACAATAACGTATATGTAGTACTTTATAGTTAGAAAGTGCTTGCAGAAAGATGATATTTGATCCTAAAGCATCTCTGAAAGCTAAGTATGACAAATATTATCTTCATTTTATGTATGAGATACTGAGAAGGTAAGTGACTTGGCCAGGTACAAACAGACAACAGTAAAGTTGGGATGTGGACCCATTTTGTCTCCAAATTCTATGCTTTTCTCACTGTTCCATACTATCTAAAACCTTGCAAAATATATTCATTTAAATCTTACATAAATCCTATGAAGTAGTTAACTTTTATTGAAATCTTGTAACGTGCCAGATATTTCACTTACAGTATATCATTTAATTCTTAAAATAGTCCTAAGAGATAATAATTTTTACCCCCCTTTTCCCAAATGAGAAAAACTGGGGCTCGGAGACATTTCCCTAGATCACACAAATAAGTAACAGATCCAAATTCAGATTTTGATTTCTCTGACTCCAAAGCCTATCTTGTTTCCACTAAACAAATTATCATTGTTGCTTTCTCTAGTATGTGTCCAACAGATTAACTGATGGTGTGCTAGTTTTCCATTTGGCCTGTGGACTATTAAATGGAGAACTTTGTTCTTCTGTGTTCCTTCTTTTTCTTTTTTGGTGAGGAAAATTCTCCCTGAGCTACCATCTGTTGCCAATCTTCCTCTTTTTACTTGCGGAAGATTCACCCTGAGCTAACATCTGTGCCCATCTTCCTCTGTTTTGTATGTGGGTTGCCACCACAGCATGGCTGATGAGTGGTGTAGGTCTGTGACTGGGATCTGAACCCACGAACCCAGGCCACTGAAGCAGAGCACACCAAACTTAACCACCAGACCACAGGGCCGGCCCCCTATATTCCTTCTTTTTATAAGATGGGTGAAGTGAATTTTCCCCAAAGATTTCTCTGATTTGGTCACATTTTAATTAATTAAGTGATCTGGATTAAAGATCTGCCATTCTCTCAGTTTGTCTTTAGAGAAGTCATTCAACCTTTTTAAGCTTATTTCCTTTTCACAAACAAACCAGATGAAAAATTTTGAATTATACAGTCAAGATTTCTTGCAGCTCTGAGATTTTAGTTATCTTAGGATAGGATTGGCAGAAAGGATGGGGATCTGTTCACTTTTTTAAATGAATCTCTTTATTTTTCAAAGTTTGATGCCTACAGTATTTATTTCCCAGCAATGAAAGATGCAAAAAGAAAAAAAATGATTCTTTGACCCAAGTTTGTCTATAGATATCATTTGTTAACTGGAAAGCCATTTGGTGGGAACGAAGTGTTGGAATCCTTTAACCATCCATACTCAACTCCTGTCTTACAGATTCTTCAGTTCATTTTGGTAACCAAGAGCAAAAACAAACACATTCTGTTAATGACATAGTGTGTAGAAGAGGTCAGATGTGTTGGGTTTCATTGCTCAGATTTGGGGAAAGAAATTCCTCTTAGTAATTTCAGTGAATAAAAAATTTGATCCTTTATTGCCAAAGTACAAAATGTTTTATATGAAGTTTCCATCAGTTATGATAATTTATTATTGTCATTTTGCAACAAATTTGGGTAATTAAAGTGAACTATATATCTAGTTTGTTCTATTTAATTAGCTTCTGCATGGTGAGTAAATTATTGTGCTCTTCTGGCTTGCATCTCAGATGAAAGAAGAATTATACCTTATGGTCATGTGCTGCATAATGATGTTTTGATCAATGACGAACTGCATATACAATGGTGGTCCCATAAGATTAGTAGCATACAGCCTAGATGTGCAGTAGGCTATACAATCTAGGTTTGTGTAAGTACTCTCTACGATATTCACATGACGATGACATTGCCTAACACATGCATTTCTCAGAACATATCCCTGTTGTTAAGCGACACATGACTGTTAAACTGGTGCTTTAGTTTTTATCAAAAGGTCATAGATTGCTATTTGAAGTTATAAAGACATTATTAAGCACAGTGTAACAATTTTCTCTTCTTAGGGCACTTGGTCACAAATTCAGAAATTACTTCTTACAAATTTTGTAATTCAAGATATATTTTTTTGAGATGATGTCAAATTTTAAATGTTATTAGTCTGTGTATGTTTTCTGATTTTTTTTAAAGCTATTTGACAAATTCCTAAACACACTTCCTTCAAAATTATTAATATCTGGGGCCGGCCCAGTGGTGTAGTGGCTAAGTTCATGCGCTCTGCTGCAGCGGCCCAGGGTTTCACAGGTTCAGATCCTGGGCACGGACCTATGCATCGCTTATCAAGTCATGCTGTGGCAGGTGTCCCATGTAAAGTAGAGGAAGATGGGCACAGATGTTAGCTCAAGGCCGGTCTTCCTCAGCAAAAAAGAGGGGGGTTGGCAGCAGATGTTAGCTAAGGGCTAATCTTCCTCACCCCCCCCCCAAAAAAATTTAATATCTGCCTTTCAAAAATTTCTGGACCTAAGGACAGTTTTTCCCTGGGATTTGTGCTATTAAAGTTTCTTTACTTTTAGCTGTTGGCATTGTGTGCAGCTTGTGAAAGGCGTTAAAAGGCAGACAGCTTGGCAGTAGGGAGGGCAAATGTGGGTCCTAAGTAAACCTCAGATTTTCTTTTTAGAATGATCCAGTTTTCATATGTTTGTAATGATTTATTCCAGTAATGTTTTAATTGGATTGTAGGAAAGGCAAACTATCATATTTTAATCTCCTCCTTTTGCAGTGGAAGATATAGATGTATAGAAATAAGAGACCTGACAGAATTTTATTTTGGGTTGTCATCATTTTTTCTCCACTTACTCCTGAAAAGCATTGAAAGTGGCATTTATAATTAGATGGTTCAACATGGAAGTAAAAAGAGATTGTAAGGCATGTAAAGGAAGTGGGAAGAGCATTGTGTGTGTGTGTGTGTGTGTGTGTGTGTGTGCACACGCACACCTTTCTCAGTTCCTTTATTCATCATTTATGGAACACCTACAAAGAACCAGGCACTGTGCAAGATGTTAAAAACATAATGACAGATATGATGATGGTACATGACAGATATATGTAGAGGGTATTACAGGAACACGGATGATGAGCATCTGAAAATCAGAATACCAAGTAAAGGAGGTGACACTTAGGCTGTGTCTAGAAGAATATGTAGTAGATACCTAGGAGGAGAAGGTGAGAATTTCCAGGTAGAGGGAACATTTTATACAGAGGCATGGAAATAGATTAGAGAATTGCAGATAATTCCAGTAAAGCTTCAACTAAGGATACATTTGAATAAGGGTCCATAGGAGAGGCTGGAAAGATAAAGAACAACCTAATCATAAAGGAAGTTTATGTTGAAAGGTTTGGAGATCTATTGAAATAACTTAAGCAAATTTCTCAAAGACAAAAAGTGGACAGCACTATATTGATGACTACAATACAGAGTGGAGATTAAATGTATGTTTTAGAAAGTTGTTTTGAAGCGTTGAAGATAGAGAATTGTCAGAAAGTTATTGCAGTAATAATTAAAATCTACACAGATTGAGAATGTAAAGGGAGGAGGGAGTGTGTGGTCAAGCGATATTTAGGTGATAGACTCTACTGTTAATGGCTTAGTGGATAGGAGGAGAGAGGGAGAGAGAATGGTTTAGGATAGTTTCCAATTTCTGGTTGGACAACTGGCCAGATGATTAAATCATTCATCAAGATAAACACTGGAGGAGAAGCAGATATTAGGGTAAAGAGGGACAAGGGAAGAGTTAATTAAGACTTCAATTTTGGATACTTAACTAGTGATTAAGACAGTAAACAAACCAACAAATAAACTAAATATCAGATTGTGACAAGTACTACAAACAAGCTGTGGTGATAGAGGTAACTATGGGAGACCATTTTTACAGAGATTGTTCAGAAAAGGTTTGCTTAAGGAGCTCAGTCTTGTAAAATAAGAATTGCTGGAGTACCAACAGAGAGAATAGTAAGTGAAAAGGCTTGGACCTAGGAAGGGCGTGGACTGTGGAATAGACAAGAGGCCAGTGTAGCTGGAACATAATTTGTTAGGAAGAGAATAGTATGAGATGCGGTTGGAATGACAAGAAATTCAGAGTATAAACGAAGATATTTGCCTTAGCCGTTGCACAGGAGGAGCAGGCTAAGATAATGGCACAGGGGCAGGTGAGTTTACATATTAGGTAGTGGGCAGGACTGTGAAGGAATCCTATTATTTCATGGTCGTATGAGATGAGGTAATTATATTGGATTTAGGGGAGATCTAAGGATTGAGGGGAATGTGTGAAATAGTCACGGTCATCTCTGAGAGTGGGAAAGCAAACTAATGAGGGAATTGTGGTAGTATTGCTGGACAGTGTGCTTATTTGTATTGTGGTTGTTATTTTTAAAGTAAAATCAATCAGACTAGTTATGTAATTTTTCTTTACCCACTTGGAGCTTCATGAGGGCGGGCAGGTTGAGAGAATGCAAATATTGGACAAAAGTGAGATTATTCCCATTTTACAGATGAGGAAAATGAAGCTCAGAGAAATTGAGACTTGTCTAGAGTCCTGAAAATAGCATAGGTAGGATTTTAACACATCTTTTCTGATTCCTGAGTCCGTGGGCTTTCCACTACAGTACACTGCCTCCCGTAGTATCTGCCTATTGTATTTAAGCACTAAAACTAGCTCTGACCTTCTTAGTCATCAAGCCAATTGTGGAGAGTTATGAAAGGTATCAGTTGCTTTCCATTGCCTGTTATAAGGAAGTATGTCAGTTCTTTAGGGAGAAAAAAAATCTTCTCTTGGCACTGAGAGGAATTCAGCACGCAGTTTCTTATTTGCAAGATATTAAATATTATAATGAAATAGTCAGTTGCAATTTTGCAAAAGTTACAGCAAGAAATATCTATTAACCCTTAAGAAAGGCAGCATCATCAATCATAGTACAGAACAGGCATTTCTGCAGGGAGGGAAACTAAAATAGTCAAGAGTATATTGCTTTTTGGTCATTTGACTTGATGTAGAAAACCCAGAAGAATGACAGTTTATTGGTTTTAACTGTAATTTTGACAGGAGTTGGCCATTGGCCAGTCTGAGACTAAAGTCTCTGGTGAGGGAGAGCCTAAAGAGTCTGTGTTTTGTTTTGTTGATGGAAGCAAGATTCATATTCTTTAGCTATTGGATATACAGGAGACAGCATTGACATTTGGTTATTAAAATTAAAGTGCCTGATTTGAATTCTTGCTGAGCAGAGGGGCCATCTTACTTAACAGAATGAAACATTGGTGTGTGCCTGGACAGGGCCAAACATTTCGGAAAGCAAGTTTGGATTAGGGTGAACCAAGCACATGCATATGCTCTCATTTCCTTTCGAAGATCCATTGAAATGATAGTAAAGATACATACATAAAGACTAAATCCATGGTGATGGTGAAAATAAAAGAGGGTGCCATTGGAATAGCAAAGATTCTGACACAGTTCTCAAAGACACAGAGTTGAGAGGATTGTATTGATGAAAAAACTAGAGTCGAGAAAAACTGCAGCCTGAAACACAAATGAAAAAGACTGCAGTGGGGGATTCTGGTAGAGCGCTCAGAGACCTCAAATTGGAATTTCCAGGTATAGAAATCAGGAATAGTGGAGCAGTAATTAGGGTAGCTGGGCCTACTGGCCCATTTTCTTTCCTCTGTGAATTTGGAGTAACTTCCTGTAACATTTGCTTCAACTGCTTTCTAAGCATAATAGGTTCTTGACCTGGTTAGGTCCCATGTATAGAAAGGCAGAACAGAGCCTGACTGTGGACTTTTACCATCAGCCCAGAGGGAAAACATGAAAGGTGGCTCTACTTAGGAGTGAAATACCCTAAAGTACCACCATCCCAAAGTAAAGTTCTCCTTATTCAACAGTTGCGGTGGTTTAAAGTAGGGGTGCTACCTTCTCCCAGCATATATACGCTGAAGGAAAGCCTAATTGTCAACAGGACCTGCCCACTTACACTGAGCTGGCGTCAGGGATGAAGCCTTTTCTGTAAACAAATCTTCATAGCTTCAAAGGAAACCTACAGTAATTGCCTATACTAATCAACCTAATCACTGATTCATGGATTTGAAGGGAAAACCAAGGGTCATCAGGTATGTGAGAAAACAGTATAAATGAGACCAAGTTGAACAAACAGAATAGACCCAAAAGAAACAGAAAATACAAAGAACAGAGAAGAGCCTTAAAAAACTCAAATGAATGTCCTCAGATTTGACTTCCAGCCTCTGCCTAGGGTGTAGAAAGGTGGAAGGAGCTTCACTTTCACCGTAACAACAAGAGAATGCTGGATAATATGCAAAATCATAACTTTTCTTGAAGCTATCAGAGAATTAAGATTGCAGAGCAACCAAGTAGCTTGATATGTAAGGAAAGATGGGCAGCTCCAAGGAGAAACAAGATGTGAGGACTGACTCACCAGTGCCAGAGCATGGGAGGAAGTTGGGGCCACTGTATGAGAAGGCAAGATAATTCAACTACAATTTTTAACAAATTGCTAACCACCAAGGGTGGGCTACTGTGAGACTATAGCAGATATAATCACACCTGCTTGCAGCTTCTTCTGCATGGACCTACTTTGGATATTCACAAGAAAAATTGGAGGCAGGGCAGAAATTTGTAGAAAGCCTCCCTCTTTGGTGTAGGTCTGGAGGGGAGTGGATTCTGTTGCAAGAAAAGCATAACCCTTCTTCCCTAAGAACAAAAGCATTAAGCTTCTAGGGGAAGAGTTCAGACCCTGCAGTTCCAGGGTAGAGGTGAAAACCTATTGTGCCTGGAGGAAGAAAAAGGAAAAAACCACTACCCTTGGGGGTGGGGCAGGAAACTGTTGGACCTGGACTATTAGAAATCTCCTATCCCTAGGGTAGAGATAGTATCACTGAGGAAGCCCTGCCTTGATACCCAGGGACACAAGGTATGCCTGGTTCAATGAGGACACAGAGAAACTCCCTATGCTCCTCCCCAGCCAGGCTAGAAAGCACAGAATAACAAGCCACAGTAGTTTACCACTTGAGCAGCAAGAGCCTGGTAGGTAAGACACCCTTACTTACTAGGTGCAGGTTCACAGGGAATACCTAAATCTGAAGATAGAACAGAGTCATTGAGGAAAACCTCCGGCAAACCATCTCCACCACCACCCCCCCCCAAAAAAGGAAAAGTCAAAGAAAATTTGAAGAATGTGATGCACTGAAGGTAACCATGGCAGCAACAAAACCCAAATCCAGCTCAGTTTCTGATTGTATTGACTCGACCCCCAAATTAGCAGTAGAAGAAGAGGCATGCCCTTTTCTTTCTCTGTTGCCCTGCAAATGATGTTGAGCATTCAATGAAAATTTTTGAGACCAAAAAAAATCAAAAACAAAACAAAAAACCATCACTACCACTATCAACAACAAAACATTGTCAAGAGAAGAAATTAACAGAAAAAGACTCAGAAATGATTCACTTGTTGGGACTATCAGAGAGGGGATTTAAAATAACTATGATTAATGTGCTTTAGGCTTTTGTGGAAAGGTGGATAACATGCATGAACAGATGGTAAATTACAGCTGAGAGATGGAAACTATAAGAAACATTCTAATGGATATGCTATAAATAAAAAACACAGTAACAGGGATGAAGAATGCCTTTGACAAACTTGACGGTAGATTTGACACAACTGAGGAAAGAATCATTGAATTTGAAGACAGGACAATAGAAATTACCCATACTGAAGTGCAAAGAGACTCTTTTAGATAAAACTAAGATAATTCATCAGCAGCAGTCCTACAATTCTAGAAATGTTAAAGAAAATTCTTCAGCAGAAGGAATATGATACCAGACAGAAACTTGGCTCTACACAAAAAAGTAAGATCTCCAGACAAGATTGAAATTAAGATATTATAAAGACATTTTTTCTTATTTTTTAATTGCTCTAAAAGATAATTGATTTTCTAACACAAAAATAGCAATGTTTTGGGGTTTATAACATGGATAAAATGTAAGAAGAATTTGAAGAGTGGGGAAGGGAAGAATTGGGAATGTACTATTTTCAGATTTTTATACTCTGCATGAAGTGGTATAGTATTATTTGAAGGTAGACTGTTATTAAAGTTATATATTATAAACTCTGGGGCAACCATTAAAGAATTTAAAATGGAGGTAAGAATAAGCAAATAGTGACGAACAAGGAAATCATAAAAAGTACTCAATCCAAAAGCATTAAAAAAGTGGGATAAAGGAACAAAGATGGAGCATATAGAAAACAACTAGCAAAATGATAGATTTTAATCTAAACATATCAATTATTATATTCAGTGTAAATGGTCTAAATACCTCAATTAAAAAACAGATTTTGTATATTAAAAAAAGACCCAACTAAATGCTACCTATAAGAAACCTACTTTTAATATAAAGATATAGATAAAGGTAAAAGAATGGAAGAAGTACATCATGCAAATACTAATCAAAAGAAGGCTGAAGTGGCTATATTAATATCAGACAAAGTAGACTTGAGAACAATGAATATTACCTGCGATAAAGATGGATATTACATTATGGTAAAGAGGTCAGTTCATGAAAAGACAAAACAGTCCTAAATATATATGAATATAACTGCAGAGTTCAATATATATATATAAAGCAAAACTGATAGAACTGAAAGGAGAAATAGCCAAATGTACAATTATAGTTGGAAAATGCAATACTCTTCTCTCACTAGTTTATAGAACGAGTAGAGAGAAGATCAGAAATGAGTAAGGATATAAGACATTAACAACGCTGTCAGCTAACTTGACCTAATTGACAGTAGACCACTCCACTAAACGCCAGCAGAATATACATTTTTTTCAAGTACACATGGAACTTTCGGTTAGGCCATATTTAGTATCATAAAAGAAATAAATACAAAAGAATCAAAATAATGCAAAGTATGATCTCTCACCAAAACAGAAATCAACTAGAAATCACTAACAGAAAGATACCTGGAAAATTCTAAATACTTGGGAGTTGTACAGCACACACATATATAAACCATGGGTCAAAGAAAAAATAACAGAGTATTTTGAACTGTATGAAAATGAAAATATATCAACATTTCAAGGGATGCAAGCTTAGAGGGAAATTTATAGCATTTGATGCTTATATTAGAAAAGAAGAAAGGTCTTCAATCAGTAATCTAAGGTTATACCTTAACAACTAGAAAAGAAGAGCAAGTTAAACCCAAATCAAGCAGAAAGAAGGAAGTAAAGGGAGAAATGAGTGAAATTGAAGACAAAAAAAGAGTAGAGAATATCAGTGAAACCAAAAGGTGTTCTTTGAAAACATCAATAAAATTGATAAGCTTTTGGCCAGACTGACTAAATGAAAGGAGAGAAAGCACAAATTACCAATATCAGGAATGAGAGAGGGGACATCACTAGAGATCCTACAGAAATTAAAATGATAATAAGGTAATATTTTGACTAACACCATGGCAGTGTGTCACATGGACCCTGGAGCAAGGCTAAAGAGAGCCCCATTGGCCAAATCTAGGACCACCTGAGCACTAAAATTACATACAGTACTGAATTCTAAATCATGGAAAAATAAATTGGAATCCATATTGATAATAAGTAGCTAATGGAGAAGGGAGGGCTCTTGCTTAGAGAAGCATGGTAAGTGCTTACTGATAAATATGGAGGGAGTACTGGAGTTGGAATATTATTATTTTGTAACCTTCATAGTTAAGATTGATCTAAGCAGAAGTCACTAATCAAGGCTAAATCTGGGGAGAAATTTAGATGAGAAGCAGGGCATGTGCATTGTCTCAAAGATGGACATCATTGCTTCTACATGTAATACCCTTAGAAGGATACAGCACCAAGCATGTGGTATTCAGGCTGGTAATATATAACCTGAACAACATCTAAAGAGATTGAGCACATTAATGCCTCAGTATTATCACTTCTTATGAAGTGACTTTTGGAATTTAGGTTGAATTTTCTGAGATATCTTCAAATACTTAGTTTTTCTCTGTGGAAGCCTAACTAAGCCAACTCATTCAGTTTTGCTCCAGAGCCCACCCTGTAACCGATGAGGTGTATTACCTTTTGACAGAAAAATGAACCTATATGTTTTGGAGAGATGGTGCCAGTGTGCATTCTAAAGCTTTAGCTCTGTTAAAGCCTATGGAGAACCTTAGCCCCTCAGGTGACCTCTTTTGGGGTTTGGATCTACTCCTTTTATTTGGAAATCATTTCAGACTTATAGAAAAATTGCAAGAATAAGAAGAGTACAGAGAACACCTATATTCTTCACCCAGTTTTCCTGTTAACGTTTTACTGTTTATTAGCTGGCTAGTATATTTTTTTAATTTGATTTTCCTTTCTTCACTTTGCAAGCTTTTTTTTTCTTTTGGTCATGTAATATGTTCTAAAGAGTCTTCAAAACTGAGGAGGGTCCATACATTTGCATTTTGAAGCCCAGATCTGTCTTGTTCCTATTTGTGGTTACACTAGCAGTGTTAGAGTTGAAGCAACCTAATTTGTCTGGGGTAAAGAATACTATTGCAAATTTCTGTAGTGATAGAAGAATTCATGTGCATTCTGGTAAAAGTACATGGGGTAGAGGGTAGGGGTTGTCAACCTAAATGTCTTCTGAAATCATTGAGGGTGAAGATTTGGGGAGGAATTACATTGAGGCTAAAGAAAATCAGTGGTGTTCCTTGATTAAGTTCTATTTTGGGAGCAGAGTTACCAACTTACTGGTCATTTAAGTACAGTTGACAGAGAAGACTAGGATGCTCAGAAATATGTTGATAAAATTACTTAGGTTGGTGAATTTAGTGCTAAGATTCAAACTGTATTTTGATCAATTAACCTACTTCTTGTTCCTTCCTATAGGAGATGTACAGAAGAGTTAAGGGCACCTTTTCCTATTGGATCACAGTTCATGAAACTAAACTCCTTTGTAAGATCTAGAACTTAGTGTGTCAGGATCTAAAACTGTTTCTCTGTGCTTCAGAACCTCTGGAGTTATCAGGCCTGGACTGTCAAGAACGTAAGACGTTCTCATTTTTCTTAGAGTAGGAAGACGTAAAAGGATTTTATGATCACATAAAAAGAAATGGAGGTTCTAAAAGTTGATATAAATAGAAAAAAATCAGACGTATAAACATAAACATTAATCATTACAGTGCTAAAGTAAACACTTAAAAGAAGTGAAATGTCCTGTAATGGGATTGAGGTATGGGATATCATTTAAAATGGGAAATATTCATATAATTCACATCCATGGAGTTGAGTTTTACACAGCCATTAAACATTATAACTCAAACTATCTGTCAACATGTGAAAATGCTTGTGACATAATATGGAAAAATTAGAATATACGTTTCCTGCCACTGTGATTGTCACTATAAAACTACTTATATTTATGAACTATATTATGGTAGTCAAAATGCAGGTAATTTTTTCTGCTCTACTTTTTATACTTTTAATAATAATGTTATATAGCATTTGGTGGTTGAAAAGGAATCAACCACTTATTTTTTTCTTTGAGGAAGATCAGCCCTGAGCTAACATCTGTTGCCAATCTTCATTGTTTTTTTGCTTGAAGAAGATTGGCCCTGAGCTAACATCTGTGCCAGTTTTCCTCTACTTTGTTGCCACCACAGCGTGGCTGATGAGTGGTATAGGTCCACGCCTGGGATCTGAACCCATGAACCCGGGCCACTGAAGCAGAACATGCCAAATTTAACCACTATGCCACAGGGCTGGCCCCAAAATTAACCACTTTAAAAAAAATAAACTTTATTTTTTAGAGCAGTTTTAGCTTCATAGCAAAGTTGAGCAGAAGGTACAGGAATTTCCTATATACCCCCAATCCCCACATGTGCACAGCCTTCCCCAATATCAACATCCCCCACCAGAGTGGTACATTTGTTACAATTGATGAACCTTTAGTGAATCATCATTGACACTTGTAGCCACTTTCTTAAAAAAATGAAGTTGTCTGAATTTTGAAATCTCATCACAGTTTCTTAGTCAGCAGTCCGAAATTGTAGGCAGAGAACCTTAGCCTCTTGCTCTTTGACTCCTGCTAGAGGCTGGACTTGTGTAAAAATTGAACTAATAGGGAAGTTTATTCTGCTTCATCCCCCTGGAAGACCTCTATGCCCAAACCACTTTGCCTTTTAACTCTGTTTATTTTGCTCTCACAGTCAGGGGACTGGGCTCTGCCTGTTTGGTTGTAATTGAGCAGTCCTATCTGCATTGTTACATCTGGAATTTGTCTCCTTCCTTCTCTCTCTAGGAAGTGCGTTTTCAACGGAGCACCTCAAGCTTCAACTCCAGAAGGAATCCCTAAATGAGTTGAGGAAGGAGTGTACTGCAAAAAGGTAAGTGCAACACTAAGAATAATTGTTGTGAGTGTTGAATTTACTTTTTGAGGATAGAATTTGGAAAAATAACATTCTTTAAAAGCTGTTGGTATTAATTTATATTCCACAGACCTCAGTGCCACATTCATTTGTTCAATAGATATTTATTAAGCACCTACTATGTGTCATGCACTGTGCTAGAGGCAGTTATGAGACCTCCTGGAATATAGGCATAATTAGAAATGTGAACACTGTTCTTCTAGTTTTCAAGGCCACAGCACCGTGACAATGTTTGAACCTTCTCTTTTTGTCTTCTACACGTAGTGTAGCTTATAGTTTTTTCTTCAGTAATTTCTTCTGACTTACTCCTCTTCAGTGTTAGATCATTTGGATTACCTCAGCAGCTCCTAGATTCTCTCACTGACGTCAGTCTCTCCATCTTTCTAGTTCATCCTCCATGTTGCTCTCAGACCTCTCGTCTTAAAATACTATTGTTACCATTATTTTCTTCTCTTCTTAAGAACCAGTGGTGATTGTTTTGCTTAACTTTCAAATAACCTTCAATAAATTGGCATTATACAACTGTAGCTAATTTCAGTTGCTCCACAACATTCATTTAACAGATGCTAATAGTTTTCCCTTTATTTTTTCCGGCACATGCTTAATTTGTTTTCACCTCTGTTCTTTTGCTCATCTTCACTCACTTTTCCTGGAAAGTCATCCCATTTTGCATTTTTCTTCAAGAAACCTTAGCAGTTGAGAGTTCAAGAATGTTAGACATGGAAAGAACCTAGGAGATTATCTAGTCTAGTTCTCTCAGTTTGCAGATTGGAAAGCAAGGCTCTGGGAAGTTTCTGTTTGTCCAGCTAACTAAGAAAGCAGGCCTAGGTTCTTTAAGTCTTCAGTGCGCTTTTGCATTATACTAGTACTTTTACATTCCACTGTGACCCAGTTTCTCCTAAATGCCTTTTTTTGAAGAAATTGTTGACACACTCGAGCAGGTAATTTGTTCTATGGGTATTTTATCTGTTGGTCATATTTCTTAAGTACTTCAAGAGAAGAACTGCCTCATCTCGTGCCACAGCTTTTTGCTTCTTTGTTCTTTATATTCTATTATTTTTCTAAGATGGCGGCAGGTTATTTTTTGAGGTAGTTATAACATGTATCTGTGCGTGAAAAATAGAGTAGTTTTTTGAGGAAATATATATGGATGTTTCCTGAAATCAAATTGGCCTCTGATTAAATGAGACCTTGGTCAGCTTACTGAGCCTCTCTAAATCTTGTTTCCTTGTTTGTAAAATGGGTATAATAATATCAACCTAATAGAGTTATTATAATAATTAAATAAAGCCATTTGTAAAGCTCCTGGGGTATAGTAAAGGTGCTCAGTCAGTGATTATTTGTGTGCTTTACATCTCTTGGCATGGTGCTGGGCACACACAATAGGCCTCAGTGTATAGTTAGCTCAATTGATAGTATTTAGAGATAGGTCAGGACTCATGTTAGCTATTATTCTTGCCTCTACTTCTGAATTTCTGTGGCCTACTACAGACCATTTAATCTTCTCTCTGCATCAATTTTGTGGAAATAAATGTTAGAAAATATGTAAGCATTTTTTTTTAAACAAATGTGCTTTTTTCTTTTCTCATTAGAGAGCTCTTTCTGAAGACCAATGCTCAGTTGACAATTCGTTGCAGGCAATTACTATCTGAGCTTTCCTACATTTACCCTATTGATTTGGTAAGTTTCAAATTTTCTGAAAAAACTTTTTTTTAAAAGATGATTTCTGTTTGACATTTCCTTTCAATGAAAAAACTCATTGCTCTAGTGTTAATCATATGCTCTGTCATGATTCATTCAGAAGTTAATATCTACTTAAAAAGTAGATTTAGACTTAGTTGGCATTAGGTTCCACCATTTGATTTTTTTATATCAAGTTGGGGGTAGGATGCACTCATCTTCGTCTGAAAGAATGCCAGATTATTTCTCGTTTCTTTAGGATCTTTTCACTCAACCAAATTATCAACTACCACCATTTCTGACACACACATGCATAGTGACATGCGCTGCTTTTAAAATATAACTCCTACTTAATTTATATTTTTATTAGTATTACTTAAGATATTCCTGGGATAACTGTCAGGATGTTAAGTTTTTGAGTCTAGCTTCTTAGAGTAAATGCAAAAAGTAAAACTTTAATAAAACTAATTAAGATTCTTTTTCAGAGAACTAAATCTGCTAAATTTGATGGTTTTGTTTTCTTTTTAATGAAAAGAGATTTAAAAGGCTAATTTTCTAAGAGGAAAGCTAGTAGGATTTTAGGTTACTCACAGAATCTTGTTAATTCCATTTAAAATTTTTCATTTATATGAAATTCATATATATATGAATTGATCAAAGGATACTTTTTTTTATTGATATCTTAATAGTTTATAACATTGTGGGGTTTTAGTTGTACATTATCGTTTGTCCGTCACCATGTGGATGCATCCCTTCACCCCTTGTGCCCACCCCCCACCCCCCTTCCCCTTGGTAACCACCAATTAGTTCTCTCTGTCCGTGTGTTCATTTATATTCCATATATGAGTGAATTCATGCAGTGTCTGTCCTCTCTCTGGCTTATTTCACTTAACATAATACCCTCTAGGTCCATCCATGTTGTTGCAAATGGAACAATACTGTCTTTTCTTATGGCTGGGTAGTATCCCATTGTATGTATATAGCACATCTTCTTTAACCAATCATCAGTCGAGGGACACTTGGGTTGCTTCCACTTCTTGGCTATAGTGAATAATGCTGCAATGAACATAGGGGTGCATAAGCCTCTTGTGATGTTGATTTCATGTCCATTGGGTAGATGCCCAAGAGTGGGATTGCTGGATCATAAGGTATTTCTATTTTTAATTTTTTGAGGACTCTCCATACTGTTTTCCATAGAGGCTGTACCAGTTTGCATTCCCACCAGCAGTGAATGAGGGTCCCCATTTCTCCACAACCTCTCCAGCATTTGTTTTTTGTCTTGGTGATTATAGCCATTCTAACGGGTGTCAGGTGATATCTTAGTGTAGCTTTGATTTGCATTTCCCTGATGATTAGTGATGTTGAACATCTTTTCATGTGTCTATTGGCCATCTGTATCTCTTCCTTGGAAAAATGTTTGTTCATTTCCTCTGCCCATTTTTTGATCGGGTTGTTTGTTTTTTTGTTGCTCAGTTGTATGAGTTCTTTATATATTACAGAGATTAATCCCTTGTCGGATAAATGATTTGCAAATATTTTCTCCCAGCCCCTGGGTTGTCTATTCATTTTGATCCTGGTTTCATTTGTCTTGTAGAAGCTCTGTAGTCTGATGAAGTCCCACTTGTTTATTTTTTCTTTTGTTTCCCTTGTCCGAGTAGACATGGAATCTGAAAGGATCCCTTTATGACCAATGTCAGTTAGTGTACTGCCTATATTTTCTTCCAGGAGTTTTATAGTTTCAGGTCTCACTTTCAGGTCCTTAATCCATTTTGAATTGATTTTTGTATATGGCGATAGGAGATGGTCTACTTTCATTCTTTTGCATGTTGCTGTCCAATTTTCCCAGCACCATTTATTGAAGAAACTTCCCTCTCTCCATTGTATGTTCATCAAAGGTATTTTTATAGTGAAAATTTTACATGGCTTTTTGCTTAGACATGATGTTTTAAATGTTTATATTATAGAAAATTTCAAGTATACAGAGATAGTGGTATAATGAATCATTATGTACTCATCATCCAGTTTCAACAATATTCAATAATATTTTGAGTCTAGGAGAGTATTGTCGTTGAGTTAGCACTGACTATTGAATACTTTGATAGTTGACTTAGAATTTCTTTGCTTTCTACAAAGATAGAATTAATTTTATTCTTTGGTTATATTCACAGAATGAGCATAAGGATTACTTTGTATGTGGTGTCAAGTTGCCCAATTCTGAGGACTTCCAAGGTATTTTATTTCTTTTTACTTCTAAAGATTTGGGTATACTGCAGGGAAAGATAGTGATATCTTGAAATGTTGGTTGCCTAACACTTTATCCAGAAAGGTTTTTAGATCTTCTGTTCCTTCCCAGTTGTAAGTAGAGTCAGATTCCCTGGTGAGAGACTAAAGAGAATATTTGGTCTAATCATGGGAAAAAAATTATTGAACCTTATATTTGAAATTAAAAAAAAATAGTTTTTATATGGACTTTAAGAAAATCAGATAGTAGGGTTCTTAAGAATACCAATAATCTCCCTATACTTTTGGTGTGAGTTTCATGAAAAGTTTGTGTGGTTGGTAGCAGAAGAATGACAAACATTAATGTATTCTGTTGTTATTTAGAAAATCATATTTCTGCTGACATGAAAAGCATTTGAAAATTTAATTTTGTGACATTCCCACTACCACAGATTAAACTTGTTGTACTGTCATTTCTGTCCTCTTTTAATTTAAAAAAAAAAGTACATTAAAGATATTACAGACTATGGTTCATAGTAATTGCTATTTTTTAAAATATTTTACTTTTCCTAATCTCTTTACCAGTAAGCCAAAGAAAAGAACTTATTTTATTTGGCATATTGGTAGAGTTGTTTTTTTTTTACTGTTAGCAAAGTGGGTTCTTTTCCCCTAGCCTAAACAATGCTTTGAGGCCTATTAAATAGCTTTATAGATTAGATTACTCCCAAAACTAGCATATTATCTATTTGAGAAGAAGTTATTCAAGAAGAGAGCATTACTAGTTTTGATTGAGACTTTCTTCCATTTCCCTATAAAGAAAATATTATTTGTGGTCCTTTAACATTTAAGACTATTTTAATGTATTACTTCCTTTGGCCTTTACAACAACCCTTAAGGACAAGTAGCTGGGACATGATATAAGACGAGTGATAAAACAGGAATAGGAAAACCTATATTCAAGTCCTGGTTCCCCTTCTAGAAACCATGTAATTTGAAGCAAGCCATCTAAGCTTTGAGTTGATTTTCCTAATCAACAGTCTGAACATAATAATTTATGTCCTACCTGTTTTACATGATTGTTGTGAAGATTATATCTGTAAAAGCATGACATTTTGCCTTATCTTTAATCCTCACAAAAACAAACAAAGGAAACCAATAAGGAAGGTGGATAATCTCATTTTACAATGTGTAAATGAGCTATTTAGTGATTTGCTTGAGACCACAAAGCTAGGAAATGACCTTGCTGGGATTTGTCTGGTTTCCATTGTACAATGTTTCCTCCAATCTCTGTAAATCATACAAATGTGCTTTGGTGTTAATTTCAGGCAAAGTTGTGGTGTCTTAAAGCCCATGATACATCTTTTCCTCATTTATTCATTCATTCATTTAACAAACCGATTAAGTATATTGAGCCCTGTGCCAGGTTCCAGGATACAGAATATTCGTTCATTGAAAAAATATTAATTGAGCACCTATATGCCCAGTACTGTGCTAGATTTTGAGGATATAATGATGGAAAAAGCAAATACGTTCTTTCCTTTCATGGAGCATGCAACCTCTTGAGGGAGACAGCCAATAAACAAGAAAATAAGTATCTAACAAGTATTTAATAGAAGAGTATGCTATCGTAGAGAATAGGGAAACCTACTTTAGATAAAGCAGTCAGAGAAGACCTCTCTGAGGAGAAACATTTAACAGAAAATTTGAAAGCTGAGAGGAATCAACTATGCTACAGCTGGGGAAGGAGCATTCCTACAGGACCGGGGTAGCAGGTACAAAGGTCGTGATAGAGAAAGGAGCTTGATATATCTGAAAAAACTCAAGGTGGGGAGTATGGAAGAAAAGACCTGTATTTTGGGCAAATCATGTAATCTCGCAGAGCTTAATTTCTTCACCTGTAAAATAAGGTAATGTCTACATCTCCAATTCATTGTGATGATTTAATGAGATAACATTTGAAAGAGCTTTTCACATAGTAGGCATTCAATAAATGTAATTGGAGTTAGTTGCAAGAGAAAGGAAGGGAAAGAAGGAAGGGCAGAAAACACCAGACCAGATCTGTGGGGCTGGAGCCTAGTGAGAAGGGGAAGAGTTACATCAGAGGAGGTAGGAGAGAGGTCAGCCAGGGCCTGGAGGGCACTGTAAGGAGTTTCTATTTTATCCTCAGTGGAGTGGGAAACTCCTGAAGGGCTTTAAGAAGGGGGATGATAAGAACTGATTGATAGTTCTAAAAGTCACTCTGGCTGCTAATACGGAATGATGTGAAGGGAGGCAGTAAAGGAAGCAGGGATTATCAGTATTGGTGGACTGTTGCCTTAATCCACTCTGGGATGTTTCTTGATTCTATTTTTGTTTTCTTTGAAGTGCTTTGTTTTATAGTTTTTCATAATTTTTATTAGCTATCTAGGCTTAGTATGCCCAACACGCTGAATACATTCTTCCCACCCTTTAAAAAATTAGTTTGGCTTTTTAGTGCAGTTGCTAAAAAATGAAATGGGAGATAAAATGAAATAAATGTTTAATTTTAATCTGAGGCCCTATTCACTCCCCATGACTCCTACAAATCAGAAATTTTAAGAAGCATATATGGTAGTATTGGACATTGAAATCTTATGTTAGCATTCTGCGAGGCACTTCCATGTCCTGAATTTACTGAGTGCCCTGTATGTGACATCTACTGTGCCAAGTGCTGAGAGTATACAAAGGTGATTAAGACATTGATCCTACCACAGTGAGAGTTCAGTCCAGTTGAGGCCATAAAACTTATAATCAAGCCAATCAAGAAATATTTGTTGAATTTATAGTCTGTGTCAGGCACTTAGAAGTTTATAGCAGGTACACAGGACTCAAAGAAGTGGGAATAATCAGTTCTGTTAGGAGGGAATCAGAAAAAACCTTTACAGAGAAGGTGATGCCTGAGGTGTCTTGAAAGATGAAATGTACTCTGTTGAAAGAAGGGTGGGGGACATTTTAGGTTGGTAAGTAGAAATACCGTAACATGGAACATCCTGCATGACGGTCTCTTCTTTATTTAATTCTCACAACTGTGAGATTTCATTCCTTCTGTGAGGGAAAGAATTACAGTCAATTTTTTTAAGACAAGAAAATTGAGGCTCAGAGAGATTAGTTAATTTTTCTGAAGACTGTACTAGCCAGTGACAGAGCTAAAGTCATCCCTGGTCAGCCTGATTTTCAGGTCCGTATTATTCCTGTCATGATGCAGTTTTCTTCCTTGTTTTGAATAATAACCTCTTCCAAACTTCTGACAACTTTTTGGTGTTCTGTAGCAGCTGCATTCTCGTGAGACTCTAGTGAAAGATCTCCAAACTGGTTATTCTGTGATATTCCTGAGACTTTGCTGAGATAGACTTGACATTGCGTGGGTTGATACTGTTTGGGAAACTCCACCATAGTGTCCCAACATTTACCTTGCTTTTCTAAATGGGTAAGTTACTGTTAGAGTATGCCAAAGAGACCTGGACACAACGGGAGAAAGTTGTCCGGTGAAGGGTATTCATTTGAGTTCCGTTGACCGAGACATTTTTCTTAAAAAAAAAAATGTTTGTTTGTGTTTTTAAGTAATCCATAATACAAGAGCCTTTTGTGGTAATGAGACCCAGATTTCCTTCTGTGTCTGTATCCCTTTATGCAGGCATGATTTCTTGGAAAGGAGAGTCCATATGTCAAACAGTGTCTCATTGAGAACATGGAATGATTCCATAGATGCTGTGGCAGTGATTAGAATCTTAAATATTTTGTCCTGCCTGGATCAGTGGGTGCTTGGTTCCTTAACAGATCAGCTGCCTCAGTGATGGGGAAGGCAGGATGGTAAGAGCTTTTAGATCACTTATTGTACTTGGATGCATTTGAATATTAATAGTTTGTCCAACATATAAGTCAAAGGGACATTTGAATTGATTTATAATGTTGTCATGATCATTGTGTATTTGTGGAATTTATCATAAAAATTGCACAAAAGCTGTAGTCTTAACTACCTACATTTAAAAAACAAATGAGAAATATTTATTAAGAGGAAACTGCAGATTTTTGTTTTGTTTTTAAGCCCCTTAAATCATTATTTTAATCAGGATCTTTTTCACATACCCGAGTCTTACAGTTTACTCCTATTCCTCCCTGAACCCTCCCACTCCCCCCTCCAACTTCTTCTCACTAACAAAACTATCATCTGTGACCTTTCTAACCCCCAGAGCAGCATAAGGAGCACAAACCTCTGCTCTGCATTAGGTGTTAGGGACGTCATTAATGCTTACTGGAAAATCACACCCCAGAGAGCCAGGTTTTGGCTTTGGCAGGTAAAGTCTTTTAGATCTTGGAATGCTGGAAATCTTAAACCCTTTGGTTTTTGGCTAAAGTGATTGGCAACAGAATGTGACATCTGAGGTTTCTGGCCAGCAACATCCATAATTAACCACACAAGCTCACATTTTCCCACTGAAGGGTCAGTGGTCTTGGGGTGAGGAAAGTGACTTCCCTACCAGGAGGTGGTTTTCCTTTTGAGAGTATTGAAATACTCTTGGGCCCTGTAATACCTCACCCGTGGTCCTTTTAAAATGCTTTTTAATATAAAGCTTTAATATTGGAAATCTAACACCACAGTGTTGAACAGTGAGGCTATGGCTGAGCACTATGGCCTGGAATGGGAAACAACCTAGGGTCTGTAATAGGTGGAGCGGGGAGTCTCGTGGTGGAAACAATGGTGAGTGTGAATAACCAGAATCAAAGCTGATTTCCAGTGTTACCCAGTTTTCAGTTTTTGCTATTTCTTTTTGGTTTCTGATTTGCGTGTGTAGACTTCTCTTAGAGATACCTTTTTATCTTTAAACTTAAGCAAAATTGTTTTGATCATTGAAGGGAGGTGATGTTAGAAGACCAATTTTGTTCTTTTGATAGATATGTGGATATAGTCTCAAAGTAAGCAAATTTAATTCTTTAGTGTTGCGCCTTTAGTAATATGAAAACAATATAGATTCTTGAGTGTTTAGCATTGAACAGAACTTTTTAAACATTCATAGTTTGCATTTGACCTATTTGGAAGGCTGATTAAGAGGCCTTCTGTTGCTTTCTGGAAGTTTTCAAATCTTTTTCTGTCAGATCATATAGGAAAGAAAAAGGTTAGTGTAAAGCACATACAGGAAAGTATGAACTTAGTGTAGTATTGTCCTTCATTACTTTAAGTCCTCTTCTTCTCTCCCTTCATAAGGAGGTTTTTAAAGACCAAGTCATTTTACTGATAAGAATATTTTAAATTCAATAAGCCCTGTTCTTTACAGAAAGCAAGTGGCAGGATTCAGTGACCTCCAATGGAACTCACCATCTCAGCTGTGACACTCGGAATAGATATTTTGGGGGCTGGGGTGTAGACGCAATTCTCCCTCTTACTCCATCACTCCCGGTTTTTACCTTTATGGCTTCGACCAAGTCACACATACCAGCTGAATCTCATTTTTCTCATCTCTAAATTGATGGTATTAGACTCAGTGATTTCTAAGGTTTCTCCTAGCTCTAATATTATGTGATGATTAAATTATAATGTAATGAATTTGCAGTGTAATGTAATTGTCTCTAAGGTGGTATGATGCACAGATTTCAACAGAAGTAAAGTGTTGTAGTACTGAAGGTATTTGGGTGGGACTGGGGCAAGACGACATGCTCTCTAAAAATAGTTAGAAATCTAGTCAGTTAGGGCATGACTCAGTAGTCAGTTG
The DNA here is from genome assembly GCA_031878705.1 of Tapirus indicus. Classification (NCBI taxonomy): domain Eukaryota; kingdom Metazoa; phylum Chordata; class Mammalia; order Perissodactyla; family Tapiridae; genus Tapirus; species Tapirus indicus. The sequence continues at coordinate 30,759,175 of CM062924.1, forward strand.
AAATGAATGCTGTGTGATTTTTTTCATCAGTTTGATTTGAGAGAACATCAAACATTAGTTGAAAAGTGCATTCTCTGTCAAGTACTGTGCCAGTCACTGAGGACTCAAAGACTTTGTGTGTGTTCTTTGCCCTTACTAGCAACATGTGAAGAAACTAAGGTGGTACATGTGTGTCATATGCTTGATATGTTCTAGGCTCCCAAGTTAAAAGATGTTATGTATTCCACAAAGTTCTGAGACAGTATGGTAGAGTGCTTAAGGACAGAGGCGTGGGTGTCAGGCCAACCTATATACTAGCTGTATGACTTTGGACAGGTTCCTTAACTCTGTGAGCCTTAGTTTCTTTATCTGAAAAATGGATGAAATAGTATATAAAAGGTGCCCAGTTTAGTAATTGTTGATGAATGAAAGACTGTCATAAATAATGTGCTATGGTCAATTCCTGGCAGAAGAAAAGTATATAATAAAAGTCACCTATTTTTATGGTATGATCAGAGGGAAACCAAGAGTCTGCTGTGCTAGTCAGGGTAGAGAATTCACTGAGGAATAGATGGCCGTAGAGGCATTCCCACAATAAGAAAGTACTGCTTAGATAACTAACTGTAAATATAAAAGAAGAATGTGAAAGATATTACTAATAATTGAAGTTAAAGGTACCCTTAGAAATCAGGAAATCCTCAAGCTAAGGTTATCTCAATCATTTCGGCCTTTCTCTAGCCAGAGGTATTCCAGATTATGTGTTAAATTTGTGTGTGTGTGTGTTCCTTTGTGTGTGAACTTATTAAAGTATTTTGGGAATACTGTGTACCAAGCAGTTACGTTTTCCTTCCTCCTGGGGCAAGCTTTAAACTTTTTGTTGTATTACTCTCAGTTCTGAGTAACTGGATGATTATTTATCACTGGGTAGGTAGTAGGTAATAGCAGAAATCTGGATGGTGAATTAAAAATATAATTATCTGTGACTTGTTAAAGCTAGATGCTTATGTTTGACTATAGGATACATGCATTTTTTCCAACACTTGCTTCCACCTAAATAGGATATATATTAACAGTGTGGTTTTTGACCTTTTGCTTTTAACTGTTTAAAATGTTTTTTCCCCCTTATCCTATCTCAAACTTCACAGACTTATTTATGCAACACTATCTTTGTGAATATTGAGAACATACCCCATAAGGATGGCTTGTGCTATTTCACTTCACCTTAGAATTAATAATGTACAATAGTACAACAGTGCAACTATATTGCTTATAAGTTGTTAACAACTAATACATAAAGCTTATATAGTGTGTTTTGTTTAGACCTCTGAAATTATTTTTCACATCATGTTATAGATTCAGGTATTATTTCTGCCTTTAAAAATGCTGGGAAAGAAAGTCATGGATATTTGAGTGCACTAAGAACTCTTAAAATATATATCAAATGTTAATCTCATCACATTAATTATTGGGAAGTAGTTTTAAATATAGTAGATGAAATTTCAAGTCTTGTTAATGTGTTTAGATTAGTATAAAATTCATATAATTTAGATGTGATTAATATTTTATTTACCAGTTAATTCTTAGAAAAATCTCTTTTGAAATTGATTTATTATGATCTTGTAGTTACATTTAAAAGGTGAATAGTTGTTTTCTTTTCCTCTGCTTTTGAATTTACAGCAAAAGATGATGGAAGCATTGCTGTTGCCCTTGGTTACACTGCACATTTGGTCTCCATGATTTCCTTTTTCCTTCAAGTGCCCCTCAGATATCCTATAATTCATAAGGGATCTAGATCAACAATCAAAGACAATATCAATGACAAGCTGACTGAAAAAGAGAGAGAGTAAGTATCATTTTTTAATATATTTTTAACATCAAGCCAGTGTAAAACATGGAATATATTAAAAATCTAAAATGTGACCTAGATTGTGGCAATTTTTGTATATCCTTTGTAAAGTGCTTCATTTTCTTTTAAATAGAATGTAGACATTCATTTAGATTTTAATGGATCAACTCCTGTGCTTCTTCAAATTGCCAGTGATAGCAGAATTGACTCATTTGAGTTTAATTTGCTTTTGTGAGGACAAGTATATACTCTGCACATATTCATGTAGTGCCTGTTGCTTGCTAGTCAACAAGTGAAATGGTTAAAGACTTGTTAGAAAGACAACCAGGAAAAGAATAAAAGACTTAACAGCAGATTGTACATATATGAAAAATGGGTTAGTGAAATAGAAGATAGATCAGTAGAAAAATTCTGACCAAAGCACAAAGAATAAAAAAGATGGATTATATAGAAAAGTGCTAGACATAGGTAGGACACAATCAAGAGGTCTAATATACATATAGTTGGAGTCACAGAGAGGAGAAGAGAGCACATAGGGTAAATGCAATATTTTAAGAGATGACAGAATTTTTCAAATTTGACGAAAGACATCAAGGTACAAATTTAAGAAGCATTAAATACAACACAAAAGAAGTACAAAGCAAACATACTTAGGGAAATTATAGTAAAACAGCTGAAAACCAAAGACAAAGTGAAAATATTAAAAGTACCTAGAGAAAAAAGATTAAGCATCAAAAAAGCAAGACTGAAAGCTAATTTCTCAATAGAAACATTGGGAGCCAGAACGTGATGCAATGACATTTTCAAAGTACTATAAAATAATATTGCCAGCTTACAATTCTACACCCAGTGAATATATCCTTCAAAAGTAAAGGCAAAATAGGGAGCTGGCCCGGTGGCACAGTGGTTTAGTTTGCGCTTGGCAGCCCAGGGTTCGCCGGTTCAGATCCTGGGCGCCTGCCGATGCACTGCTTGTCAGCCATGCCGTGGCGGCGTCCCATATAAAGTAGAGGAAGATGGGCACGGATGTTAGCCCAGGGCCAGTCTTCCTCAAGCAAAAAGAGGAAGATTAGCAACAGACGTTAGCTCAGGGCTGGTCTTCCTCACAAAAAAAAAAAAAAAAAAAAAAAAGTAAAGGCAAAATAAAGACATTTCAGACCATCAAAACTGAGAAAATGTATCCCAGCAGACTATACTAAGGGAAATACTCAAGGCAGAAGAAAAATAATCTCTCACAGAAACATGGAAATGCAAGAAGGAACAAAAAGCAACAGAAAGGGTAAATATGAATATAGCTAAATTAATTCTGACTACAAAACAAATAGTAATGTCTTATTAAATATGATACATATACATAAAATATATTTAGAATTATAGTGCATGATTCTAACACAAAAGTTGGGAAATGGAAATAGAGTTACAGTGCTCTAAGATCCTAGCATTGTCTGGAAAGTGATAAAGATGTTAATTTATATTAGACTCTAATAAATCAAAGATGCATGTTATAATCTCATAACCACTTAAAGAGTTGTTTTGGTTTTTGGTTTTTTTTGTGTGAGGAATACTAGCCCTAAGCTAACATCCTTTGCCAATCCTCCTCTTTTTGCTGAGGAAGATTGGCCCTGGGCTAACATCTGTGCCCATCTTCCTCTACTGTATATGGGACGCCGCCACGGCATGGCTTGACAAGCAGTGTGTCAGTCTGTGCCCAAGATCCGAACCTGCGAACCCTGGGCCGCCGAAGTGGAGCACACAAACTTAACCGCTGTGCCACTGGGCTGGCCCCTAAAGAGTTGTTTTATAAAAGCAAAATTTAATAGAGGAGATAAATGGAAAAAAAATTTAACTACTGGATTAATTCAAAAGAAAGCAAAACAAGAAAGGAAAATGAACATTAAACTGGAACAAAAAAAATAGTAAATTTGTGGATATGAACCTGCACTTATCCTGTAATTATATTAAATGTAAATATTATTAATTTTCTACTTAAAAATAAATATTGTCAGGGTGAATAAAAACCTAAACTCATCCTGCTTTCAAGAGACACCTCAAAAATAAGGACACAGAAATACTGAAAATGAAAGAGTGAATAAGGACATATTATGCAAATATTATCCAAATGAGAGCTAATATAACTATACTACATCAAAGTGAAATTTAAGGTAATTTAAATAAAGTGGAACATTTTATGATAATGCAGTCAACTCTAAATATATATGTACCTAAAAGTATAACTTCAAACATATAGACAAAAATTCACAGAACAACAAGGAAATCCACAATCATAGCAGAGGACTTTAAATTTCCTTTCATTAACTGTTAGAATAAGCAGACAAAAAAAATCAGAATCTAAGAGACCTGAATAGTACAATTAATAAACTAGGCCTAAGGTATGGATAAAAATATTGTACCAATGGTTGCAGGATATATATTCTTTTTAGACACACATGGAACATTTGCCAAAATTGATTATCCTGGGCCTCAAGAAATTTCAAAAGATTGCAATGATTCACAATAGTTTACTGACCACAGTGGAAATTTAGTAGAAATCAGTAATAAAATCCCCACATGTGTGGATATTAAATAGTATACTTCTGTATAATTTATAGGTCAAAGAAGAAACTATAAAAGAGGTTTGAGATTATTTTGAATTGAATGATAATAAGAATATAGCACATGTGGGGCTGGTCCAGTCACATAGTGGTTAAGTTAGCGCACTCCGCTGTGGCAGGGCCTGGGGTTCTCAGGTTCAGATCCCGGGTGCAGACCTATGCACCGCTCATCAAGCCATGCTGTGGCAGTGTCCCACATACAAAGTAGAAGAAGATTGGCACAGCTGTCAGCTCAGGGTTAATCTTCCTCAGCAAAGAGAGGAGGATTGGCAATGGATGTTAGCTCAGGGGCCAGTCTTCCTCCCTGCCCCCCCCTCAAAAAAGACTGTAGCATATGGAAGCTTATAAGATACAGCTAAGTCTGTGCTCAGAGGGAAATTTATAGCCTCAAATGCATATATTAGAAAAAAAAGAAAGATTTAAAAATCAATTATCTAAGTCTCTTTCTGAAACAGCTAGAGAAAGAAGAGTTAGTTAAGACCTAGGAAAGTAGAAGGAAGGAAATAATCAAGGTGAGAGAAGAACTTTAAATGGACAACTGTACAATGGAAAAAACAATACAGGTAGAAGTTCTAGTCTTTGAAACAGCTAGGAAATTGATAAGCCCTTACCAGGACTAATTTAGAAAGAGAAGAGACAGGAAAAATCACTAGTATAAGCAGAGGAAAAAAATATGTCACTACAGATATACAGACATTAAAAGATAAGATCTTATTAATAATTTCATGCTAATTAATTTGAAATTCAAATGAAATGGCTAAATTTCTAGAAAAACAGAGCTTTCTAAAACTATACACGAATGATTGATTGGAGTTTAGAAAACACTACTCTTGGCTGAAGGGAAGTGGATATGGATTATTCTAGGTAAGTTATTCTCAATCCTGGCTGTACATTAGTGTCATCTAGGGAGCTTTTAAAAATGAGCTCCTGACCCCTAGATTCCTGGCCTTTCCTTCAGAAATTCTGATTCAATTGATGGGACCCAGACAGGTATTTTTTAAAAGCTCCTGAAGTGATTCTAATGTGCAGTCAGAATTGAGAATCACTGTTCTAGATTGAGAGCATATTGTGTTCATGGGCATGAAGAAATGAAATAACCTCTACTATATTTGGGAAACGACAAGAGAAAAGGCAGGAATGATAGGCACCAGTGGAAGAATTTAGTATTATATGTGGTAGGACATTGACTCTCAACTTATAAGTGGAGGGCAGAGAGCACATGTATGGTTTAAATCAGTGCCTTTTCAAATGCATTGATTAGTTTATAGCCCAAGTATTCTTTTCCATTTCAAATGCATTTAAAGAGAGCCTGAAATACATAGTTTGACAAAAGTGGACATGGGTATGGTTTCTTTTCTCTTTTAAAAAAATTGAGGTGAAATTCACATAAGATTCACGTTTTTAAAGTGTACAATTCATGACATTTAGTATAATCACAGTGTTTTGCAACTATCACCTGTATCTAGTTCTAGAATATTTTCATCACCCCAAAAGAAAACCCTGTACCCATTAAGCAGTCGCTCCCTATTCCCCAACCCAGCACCCCCTTCCCTCGGCTCCTGGCAACCACCCATCTGCTTTCTGTGTCTATGGATTTACCTATTCTGGATATTTCATATAAATGGAATCATATAATATGTGACCTTTTGTTTAAGGTTTCTTTCACTTAGCATAATGTTTTCACGGTGTATCTGCATTGTGGCATAATCAGTACTTCATTTACTTTTATGACTGAATAATATTCCGTTGAATGTATATTTTGTTTAACCAGTCATCTGTTGTTGGACATTTGGGTATTTCTACCTTTTGGCTATTGTGAATAGTGCTGCTATCAGTACTCATGTACAGGTATTTGTTTGAGTGTCCATTTTCAGTTCTTTTGAGTATATACCTTGGAGTGGAATTGCTGGATCATATGGTAATTCTATGTTTAACTTTTTTTGTGTGTGAGGAAGACCAGCCCTAAGCTAACATCCGTTGCTAATCTTCCTCTTTTTGTTGAGGAAGACTGGCCCTGGGCTAACATCTGTGCCCATATTCCCCTGCTTTATATGAGATGCCGCCACAGCATGGCTGACGAGCAGTGCGTTGGCAGGCGCCCGGGATCCAAACCAGCGAACCCCAGGCTGCCAAGCGCGAACTAAACCGCTGCGCCATTGGGCCGGCCCCCTATGTTTAACTTTTTGAGAAACCACCAAGCTGTTTCCCACAGCAGCTACACCAGTTTACTTTCCCTGGTTGAAGTAGTATATCATTGTGATTTTGATTTGTATTTCCTTAATGACTAATGATGTTGAGCATCTTTTCATGTGCTTGCTGGCAATTTGTATATCTTCTTTGAAGAAATATCTTTTCAAGTCTTTTGCCCATTTTTTAATTGGATTGTCTCTTTTGTTGTTGAGTTGTAAGACTTCTTTATGTATTCTGGGTACTAGATCCTTATCAGATATATCATTTGCAAATATTTTCTCCCGTTCTCTGGGTCATTCTTACAGTTTAAGGCCTAAAATTAAGGTCAATATTATATGCTGTCTTGATATCTGGTGATACTGGGAGGGCCTTGAAAAGCCACTCCCTACTCTGCTCCTGTGCATAAGGTCCCCTATCCTGACAGCCCTCCTTATCCAGGGGCCTCCGTGTAGTTTCTGCTTGTTTCTGAGTAGTGAATTCCAGTTCCTTGCCAGCTGGGGAATTATGGAAACAAACCAATCACATCCTCCCACAGGAACCAGTCGTCACTATATCCTCTTGACACTACAAAGCCTGCCTTCCACACCCCCGGTTGCTCACTCTGTTCCCAAGTGTAACTCCCATGTGACCCTGCATGGCATGCTTTGTCCTCCTCCTCTGAGCTATGAGTATATGTGACTAATAAACTGCTGTCAGTCTCATCTGTCCAGTGTCAGATGTTGAGTGTTCAACCACCCCTGTAACCCTTGGGCAGTAATCCCTCTCGTATTGATGGGGTGAATAAGAAGCAATTAAAACAGTTATTTCACTTTCTTTGTAGTGCCCCTTGATGCACCAGTTTTAAATGTTGATTAGGTCTAATTTGTCTATTTTCTTTGTTTCTACTGCTTTTGGTTTCATATCTAAAATGCATTGCCAAATCCAAGGTCATGAAGATTTATCCGTTTGTTTTCTTGTAATAGTTTTATCATTTTATCTCTTATATTTAGGTCTTTGACCCATTTTGAGTTAATTTTCGTATACGGTCTGCGGTAGGGGTCCAACTCCATACTTTTGCATGTAGATATGTAGTTGTCTCTTCACCATTTGTTGAAGAGACTATTCTTTCCTCATTGAATAGCTTTGACACACTTGTTGAAAATCAATTAGCCATAGATTATTTCTAGACTCTCAATTCTAGCCCATTGGTCTATATATCTATCCTTATGTGAATACCACAGTAAGTTTTGAAATTGGGAAGTGTAAATCCTCCAACTTTGTTCTTCTTTTTCAATATTGTTCTGGCTATTCAGGGCCCCTTGCAATTCCATGTGAATTTGAGGATCATCTTTTTCTGAAAAAAGGGCCTTTTAATAAGCTGTTGGATTCGGTTTGCTATTATTTCATTGAGGGTTTTTACATCTATATTCATAAGGAATATTGTCAATAGTTTTCTTAGGTTGTCGTTGTCTGGCTTTTGTATTGGGGCAATAGTGACCTCGTGGAATGAGTCATAGGAAGTCTTCTATCTTTTTTTTTGTGAGGAAGATTATTTCTGAGCTGACATCCATTGCCAATCTTCCTCTTTTTGCTGAGGAAGATTGGCCCTGGGCTAACATCTGTGCCCATCTTCCTCTTCTTTATATGGGACGCTGCCACAGCATGGCTTAACAAGTGGTGCATTGGTCGGCACCCAGGATCTGAACCTGCGAACCCTGGGCTCCCAAAGGGGAGCACACAAACTTAACTGCTACACCACCAGGCCGGCCCCTCCTCTGCTATTTTTTGATAGAGTTTGAGGATTGCTGTTAATTCTTCTTTTAAATGTTTGTTAGAATTTCTCATTGAAGCAATGTGGTCCTGGACTTTTCTTTGTTGGGAGGTTTTGGATTACTGATTCAATTTCTTTACTTATTTTAGGTTTGTTCATATTTTTATATCTTCTTGAGTCAGTTTAGATCATTTGTGTGTTTCTAAGAATATGTCCATTTCATCTAGGTTATCTAGTTTGTTGGTGTATAATTGCTCATAGTATTTTCTTACAATCCTTTTCACTTCTGTAAGGTCTTTAATACTGTCTGCATTTTCATTTCTGATTTTAGTTATTTGTGTCTTCTGTCTTTTTTTTCTTGGTCTAGCTAAAAGTTTGTCAGTTTGGTTGACCTTTTCAAAGAACTTTTGGTTTCATCGATTCTGTTGTTTTTCTATTCTCTATTTTGTTTGTCTCAACTCTAATCTTTATTATTTCCTTCATTCTACTAGCTTTGGGTTTTGTTTTCTGTTCCTTTAAATGTAAGGTTTAGGTTATTGATATGATATCTCTTCTTTTTTTTTTTTTTTTTGTGAGGAAGACCAGCCCTGAGCTAACATCCCTCCAATCCTCCTCTTTTTGCTGAGGAAGACTGGCCCTGGGCTAACATCGTGCCCATCTTCCTCTACTTTATATGGGACGCCACCACGGCGTGGCTGACAGGCAGTGCATCGGCGGGCGCCTGGGATCCGAACCTGCGAACCCCGGGCTGCCAAGCGCAGACTAAACCGCTGCGCCACTGGGCGGCCCCAATCTTTTCTTTTTTAATGTCAGTGTTTCCCCCTATAAATTTCCACATCCCATGAATTTTGGTATGTTGTGTTTTTATTTTCATTCCTCTCAAAGTATTTTCTAATTTCCATTGTGATTTCTTCATTGACCCATTAGTTGCTTAAGAGAGTTTAATTTTTACATATTTGCAAATTTGCTAGTTTTCCTTCCGTTACTGGTTTCTAATTTCATTCCATTGTGATGGAGAAGATAAGTTGGTATGATTTCAATATTTTTAAATTTATTAAGACTTGTCTTGTGGCCTAACATATGATTTGTCCTAGAGAGCATTCCACATGCGTTTGAGAAGAATGTGTATTCTGCTGTTGTTAGATGCTATGTTCTATATGTGTCTGTTAGGTCTAGTTGGTTTATAGTGTTGTCAAGTCCTCTATATCCTTATGATCGTCTGTCTAGATATTCTATTATTGAAAGTGGGATGTTAAACTCTCCAACTATTATTGTAGGACTATTTCTCCGTTCAGTTCTGTCCATGTTTGCTTCTCTGTCATTTGGTGCATATGTTTAGTTATTTCTTGTTGATGAAATGACTTTTTTATCAGTATATAATGACCTTTTTTGCCTCTTGTAACAAAGACTATTTTGTCTGATATTAGTATAGCCACTCCAGCTCTCTTTTGGTTACTATGCATAGAATATCTTTTCCAGTTTTTCACTTTGCACCTATTTGTCTCTTTGGATTTAAAATGAATCTCTTGTAGGCAGCATATAGTTGGATCATGTTTTTTTAATCCATTTTGCCAATCTCTGCCTTTTGGTGGGAGAGTTTAATCTGCTTTCACTTAATATAATTGTTGGTATGGAAGGACTTCTGCCATTTTGCTATCTGTTTTCCATATTTCTTATACCTTTTTGTGCCTCATTTCCTCCATTACTGCCTTTTTTTTTTTTTTGGTTAATTGATTTTTTTGTACTGTACCATTTTGATTGCCTTCCCATTTCCTTTTCAGTATATTTTTAAGATATTTTCTTTTTGCTTATTCTGAAGATTACAATCAATATCCTATATTTATAACACTCTAGCTGGAATTGATACCAGTTTAGCTTCAGTAGTATACAAAAACTCTGCTCCTTTACACCTCTGTGTTGTTATTGTCACAAATTATATCTTTATACATTGTGTAGCCATAATACTGTCTTTTTAATTTACCTGTGTATTTACCTTTTCTAGAGATCTTTATTTCTTTGTACAGCTTTTGGTAACTGTCTCGTGTCCATCATTTCAACCTGAAGGCCTTAGCCTTCACTTCTTGCAGTTAGCCTAGTGATCAGCCAAAGGTGAAAGCCTAGGGTCTTCTCAGGTCTATTTTGAGCAGGCATTCTGTTCTGGGCAAATGAGTAACTTCTGTATTCCCCAGTATATATGGGCACTTCCAAGTGTACTGATTTCTCAAGCTCTCCCCAGCTTTTCCTCGCAGGCTTTAGGCAGTCTGTTGTATGTCTCAGCTGTAAGCTGTTACACAAGAGGCTCTGGGTTGTTTGCCTTACATCTTGAACAATGTCTCCTGCTTCTCGCGTCTGAGTGAGTTCTGACTGGGTGAAACAAAGACAAGCTCCTTGCATTGTCCTTCAGGTAGCCCCCAGACAAGTTAGAACAGACACACACACATTCTTCTAGAATAAGATCTGCTCTGCTCCCTTAAGAACGAGGGATCAGGGCCCCACACTGGGAAGCAGGCTGGTGTCTTCAAGACCACTACTGAGCTGGAGTGGAGGTTAGAGACAGTCAATAATAATGCTGCAAAGCTTTCCTCCTGATTTTGTTTCCTTTTTCTTGATTCGGCATTTAGCCAGTTGTTGTAAACCTTCAGCTATTTTCTAGAGTTTTGGCAAAGTTGATTCTGATAGGTTTTGCTTGTTTTTTTTTTCAATGTTTCTCTGGAGGGACAAGTCTTTAGATCTACCTTCTCCACCATTTCGCTAACATCATTCCATTTGTTTGTTTAATGATGAAAAGCATTGCTTATAAGGGATGAAAGGACCCTTAGATGGTGTTAAGCAAGAGAGAGAACCATGACCAGATATGTCTTTGACAAAGGTCACCTTGTAGTTTTGTGGAGAATGGTCACCCTTCCCTAGGTTCCATATTAATAAAATTAAGTATCTCTTCAGATTTTTATCAAATTTGTGCATGATGATCTGACTTCAAATGTTAGTTATGTGGGAAAATCACTTTGGGAACTTGAGGGAGAGGTGTCCCCCAAGATGATAAATACTCTTTCTGCAGATCAGCTACACGCTTTAATTTGTGAAGAAGCAGCTTAACATGTGGGCAACTGCAAGTAGTATGCCCCAGTGTGAGGAGAAGCAATGATTTGCTGATTGATTGATTGATTTTCCTAAGCAGTCTGGAAAGGCCAGCTAGATTTAGGTGATTATGTCACCTGGTTTTTTTTTGGCAGCCAGGAGAACCACAAGAATTGCATTTTTGTGAACTAGTTTTATATTCTACCTCTGTCTTCTCCCTTTTCTGAAACCTATATTGTACTTTATTGATTCTAATACATATGTTTTTGACATTTTAATATTGCTAAAAAGGAGATGCACATTAGAATTAATGGTATGTCATAATATGATTGATAGCATTTATCTTTTCTTAGGGGTATATAAGTAAATGATGCCATTGACAATTGATGCTGTCTTAGATTTTATGAACCATCAGATATTTTAGCTGGTTTTATACATTTTAGTAAAGCACTTAAAATCCTTTTGGGAATGACATAGATGTATAAATAAATATATAAATAAAATACATTTATTGATTATGGTTGCTGATTAAATCAACCTTTCAGTTATTAGTAGCTTGGATCACTGAAAGAGCAGATTAGACATGGTTTTCTTTCTTCCTGAGTATGTCAATTCCAATTAGGTGGAATCAGGTCTTATGGGAGATGGAAAATAGGAATTGAATAACTCATTGGACAAATTGTACTTAATGTAATAGTCCTAGGAATCCTCAGCCTCTGTCCTGTCTGGTTACCTGCCTCATCTGGCTGTTGGTGTGTGAGATATTAGAGTTCAAAGCCCTGTTTAGCCAGTTTTGCTTGGGAAAGAAAAAAACAACTAGTTCTTTCCTTTGGCCTGTTTGAAACATGGGTCTGGCCATTGCTTGTGCATCTGCACACTGTAAAGGGAAACTCTGAAATCTTTGCTGCATTTCATTTTGAGTCTCAGACCACAAAACATGAAAGAATATTACCAGGGTCCAGCTGCAATGTTTTCCCCCTTATTTCTTCTTTCACTGAGGACTGAAAAGTATGTTTTAAAGTGATTTTTAGACTGAAATGTGTTAGTCATTGTCATTGTGCTACTTAACAGTCTGTTAGATAATACATTCAGAATGGATCAGTTGAATGGTCATTGAGCTAAGACATAGCTGGTCAGAGTATACGGCTTTTTCAAGCCCTCAAAAGATGTCTGAATTTTTTTGTTTTATTTTCAGAAGGAGAAATAGAGAGTGGTATAATTGGCAGGCGCTTTTGAAGCTTCCTGGCCTGTCCATGACAAGGCTTTTACAGATGTCTAAAAGATGGTCAGCTGTTTTTCTGTAGTGGAATTATTGAAACCTAGAGAGATGTTAATTCTCCTTTTCCCATTTCCTTGACATTTTTTGTACTTATGTATGCCTATGGAAGATTTTGACTAAAACTCTAGAAGTTAACCTTTTTTTTCCCACCTGATTGATTCTGATTTCTTTTAGAGACAGAAATTGTAGAGTACAAAGAAATTGTGATGTGTCCAAAATCAGATAATATTGGGCCCAGATCATAGTCATTGCATGTGGATCTGATCTCATGAGGGGAGGAATGATCTGTTTTAATGATCTACCATCTTTTTTGTGACTGGGTACATAGGCAATCACGCATATTTATATATAAAGGGGCTGGCCAGACAGGTCCCCAAGCTTGTGACTTGAATATTTTATTTTCCTTGCAGTCACTTTGGCATGTCTAGAGGTTTATGGAGCTTCCCCTTCAGTGTCACTAGGTTGGATTTTGCCAGGAGGGAAGAGACAAAGGAATTTGCAGAGTGTCAGTGGGCAGACTGATTCCCTATCTCTGTATTCCCTTAGCCTACCTCCTGGCCTGGCAACACTGACATGTTGAGTAAATGAATGAGAATTTTTTCTGATGGCATCTCTTTGAAGCAAGTAGAATACTTTGAACATTATTGAATAAGTAGCAAATACTCTATAGACATAATGACTGGCACCTGGGATTTCGCTGGTATAAAGCTTATATTGAAAACAAATGTTTTCAGACTGCTATAATTCTGACTCTTCATTTCTATTAGTATCTGCTTCAGGCATACTTAAACACCTGTTGACAACATCTTATATTAAGAATTATAGATTCCTTCCTATAAAAATTCTCAGTTTCTGTTTGTTAATCAGGCTGTTTTAGTGCAGAGAGTTCAGAAATGGTTGCTATTTTCACTAAATTAGCATCTGTTTGCTTTCATGACATCCAATTAAATCTGATGGCCTCCTTCCAGAAGTGGGAGATTTTCGCATCGTGCTTAGGCTTAAGTGCTGTGGCTTTAATTTTCAACTCTTCTACTGTTTATCCTATAAATTAGAACATTTCTTATAACCTTTCATCTTCGTTTTATTATAGGTTGTTGCCCAGATGCTGGCATTTCGAGCACTCAGTAACCCAGACCTCAAAGCTTTAAATTGAACAATGAATGTGATGACTTGAGGCAGTGGAAAAGGGTGGACCAAATGCTTTGGTTTTCTGTTTTTCCCTGCTGTACAACTTAAAAGTATAATCAAACAAATATTTTTCAGGGTGACTAATATTACTGAAATGAATGAAATTATTAGTTCTTTCAGATTTTCTACTTGATTACAGGAATGTGACCTAAGTTGAAAATCTGTGTTCGTGTGAAAACTTTTCTAAATGTCCGTAGTCCCAGCTCCATTATAACTACGTAAGGGTATGCCGTGGAACAGAAATGAAGATGAAAAAAATGTGTTTGTGTCCATGGAGAATTGTAGACTTACTGTGTTTTAGAAGCAGACAGAATATTATGAGGTCGTATGATTTAACCCATCATTTCACAAACAAAGGAGCAGGTTGAAAGGTGAAGTGAGGTCCCTATAACAAGTTAACGAAACGTTCACTTTGATATGATCCCCCAAGGAGAGCAAGCCCAGAAGACGTTGTGCTGATTGGTAAGTACAGTACTTTTAAGCAAACATTTAGGAGATGGAAGAAGTCTGTTTTTCAAAATGGGTCTGTATGTGAGACTGAAAATACCCCTCTTCCTGATTTAGGGAGAGCTACCTGATGAAAGATGCCGTGATGTTATCCCTGTATGTTAAGCAGAGTCACTATGTTCTCATTGAAAATGTTACTTAAGTCCCATTTATCTATTGTTTCACCTAACATTTGTTTTTTCTCTCAAAGGTCCAATGCAAAATGCCTCTCTTCCCTTCTCTCTTGCCTCCATTTATTTGAACTTGGCAGAGTTAGTTTGTTTTTGTTTTTTATTTCCAGTCACTTAAGGCTTTGGAGTTATGTTGGCTTCACCTCTTATCGATGAGTGACTGTGGAAATGTTGTCTTCTCAGAGTCTTGGTTCGCTTGGTGTAATACCTATTTCACTAGGTTATTATGAGGATTAAATGAAGCATAGTGCTTGGCACATAAAAGATGCTCAATAGAATTTTGCAGCTACTATTATGTATATGTTGAGTTTTGCAACAGGAGTTTCAGGCAGCCATGTAATTTTTTACTAATTCTAGGTGCTAAAAAGAAAGGTGGGCTTAAGAAAAGGTTAAGGAAAATTAAAAATGCAAACCAGTGGCATAGCACTAGATTCCCTTTTGTAATAATGCCATGAGGTACATCATCTTTCAACAATGGTACACATGCAGTGGACTAGTGAAGTTTCCCAGAGTGCAGGGAAGAAAACTATTGCAGGTCTGAGACTTGTCTCTTTGACTTCAGCTACTCAAGGAGTTTACTGCCTAATATCCACTAATGAGTCAAGCAAGTGTCTGTATCTTAGAAACTATCAGTTAGTGAATGCTGAAGCCCTTATTCGTAAAAGGAATGTAGAACATGTTCAAACTAAATAGTTCCTAACCTGGCCTGCTACTTACTTTTTTAGTCTTATCCCAGTTCCCTCTCAGTACATAACCTGTGCTTCGGTCAAACTGTTGTTTTCCAAACCCATCACATTATTTTCCACCTGGATACTCTTTGTCCATGCTGTTCTGCTTATCTGGAATGCCAGCCCTAGCCGTCTCTAGGATCAAAACTGTGGTTGTACATAAAGCCCTTCCTTGTTACCTAAAACTTTCTTCGTAAACTCTTGATTGATTTCCCATAGTTTGGTGTACTCTCATAGCCTTCACTTCATTTTAGCAACTAAGTGATACAAGTGGTGTATTAGAGTTATTTGTCTTATTCTTGTCTGAAATATTTTCAGTGTAGAAACTGCATCTTACTTGGCATTAAACTTACTCCATTGCCTTGCAGAGAGCCTTGTCTTGTTTAGACACTCAATAAATATTTCTTGAATTGAATTAGGAGAGCAAAAGGGATGTTCGTTTTTGCAAATGCTATTAGGTAATCTGACACTCCACGTTGTAGCCCATAGTTTTAACTCTAGATGCTCGGGCCGGGACAATCATTATTTCATACAGTCCCTGAGGACCATGGCAAGCTATTAACTTCAGTGTCTGTTGTAATCCAAGGCACAGGCAGCAGTGCTGATGGGGCTGTGTTCAGGAGTGAGAGCAAAGACCACGTTTTAAAATGAGGAATCCCCGTGGAAATTTAGGCAGGAGAGACCAACAAAATAAAAATGCAGAAGGTGGTTGCTGGGTGAGACAGGAAATGAACACCTTGTGAAGATTAGGCATTCCACTGAGAAAGGGGAAATGTGGAAAATGAGTCAAAAGTAATTGTGCAGCTATTTCACTGCTGACACTTGGAAGCATATTGTTGTGTGTGGTGTTTTTAATGAAGTGTGCTTTTATAGTGCTGATGTTATTATCTGGATGAGGAAGTCTTCTCTAGTATTATTGTCGTCTTAGCTTTCTGCAACTAACTAAATTAAAATACAGTAATGTAATGGGACAGTGGGATAAAAAAGAAAACCAGATGACTCTGACATGTGACCCCAACTTGAACTTACTGCTTTTCTGGTTTGCCTGTACTCAAATCAAAATAGAGGTTCAATGTAATGCTTGGGGAAGGGGGGGGAAAGAATAATATATTTAGTTAGTAGTGGGCTATGTCATGGGTTAAAGATTGTTACATTGTTAGAATATGTGAGATGGGTGTTTCTCAGCAGGAGGTTCCCAGAGCATCAGCGAGCTCTCCAGGTAGTCCATGACTGGCCTTTTTCAGTCTATTAATATGTACCATATGACAGCAGAGATGCTTTGCGTTCTGATATGAATTAATCATTTACTCTAATAAATAAGACTGTATTTTACTGATATTACATTGAAAGTAGTACCCTTCTTTCCTTTAATTCTTATATGTTTGATTTCTTGGTAGGCAAACAACGAGGGATATGAGGATAATTATATCAAACCAGAGAGTTTGGAGTAGGTGATTTGTGGAATCTTTTGGTTTTCTGAAGAAATAAATGGATGGAAAGAATAAGAAAATTATTTCTAGGTAGATGTGAACTTATTTTAACTTCCCAAAGCATCTTATTGTAACAGTTCTTAAGATAATTTTTTAAGGGTAAGATTTGTCCTAGGTAATAGTATCATTGTAAAACAAATTTATGTTCTTTTTTTTAACCCGATAGTTCTATTCGCTGCCATTTTGCTATACTCTCCTCTATGATAATTTACAATTGATAAGATTATCAAACGTAACTTCTGAATCAGATTAAATGATCAATTGGTTTTCATAGTGTTTTTCTTCTCTAATTCCTTGAAATGAGAAATTGATATGAGAGTTAATTCATATGTAGTTAAATCACAAGAGGATTAAATTACAAAAGGGTTATATCACAACAAAGTCAGACCGTATACTGAGGACTGGTACATATTAGTCACTGCACAAGATGCTGGCTTTAGGTAAAATTACTCAGCTGCTGAAGTAGCATCAGGGATGGACAGCAAGTCAGCAATCATACTCAGCATTATAATGGCCATGTTAGAGATCAGCATAGGGCCGAGTTGTGGGTAGCAAGCAAAGGCATCCTCAAGGAGATGATCCCTAAACATCTGAGCTGCTGGGTGTGGAAGAGGATTAGGAGCTGGCCAAGCAAAGGTTAGAGGCAGCAGAAGGACATAGACATGGCACAAAACAGGTATTCCACCTTTCCATTGACCAAAGCTTCCAGTTGCTCACCTCGCCTGGTAAGTGACTTCACTTTAAGTTGCTCAGCAGTTTTCTTTTAGGCATAGATGAAAGAAGGATAAGTTTATAATTCAATCTTTAGCCTATGTAAAAGTAAAAATTACTTTCAAAGATGATTCGCTTTAAGTGGTTAATATCAATATATATTTATTCATTTATTGAAAGCATAGCTATATACCTTTATAAAGTGTTTTGGAGCACAGATTGGTTATAATAAATATATGACTAATTTGATTTAAACATATAGTCACTTCCATATATAACTATCTAACAGGGATAAACTATATTGGCATTTAAATAATAAAAATTGTGTATTCTAAACTTTGGAAGGGAGAAACCATGGCTTTTCCATTTCACTTTTCTGAAAGAACTTTGGCATCAGACACACCTGGAACCAGTTTATTTCACCTCACTAGCCTCACTGCACTCATATGAAAATGAAGATAATGGCTTTAGAGAAATGTGAAGAATAAAAAAAAATTTATATAAAACTACCATTGCATGTAGTAGTCACTCAGTAAATATATGTACATGAATAAATGCGCACAGTAGTCACAACATTAATTTCTTTACCTTCTGCCTGAACTTCTTGACCTTATTTCATTCCAGTAGAAATGAGAAATTTGAGAAGTCCATGGCTTTCAATTTGGAAAGGATCTGTTAAATCACAGGAATACACAGATCATAATATGTGAAATCATCCGTAAATTTGATTTTATTTAAAAAAATAGCTTATAATAAAAAAGAAAACATAAACAAAATGAAAAGGCAAGCCACATATCAGAAGATATTTGTATCACATAGATTACCAATGGTCAGTATCCAGAATATATAAGAAAAACCTTTATATATCAATAAGAAAAGGAGCAATGAACCCAATAGAAATATGGACATACTATATAAAGAAGCTCTTACAGAAGAACAAACCCTAAGTGTCTAGTGACATAAGAAAAATTACTCAGCATCACTAATAATCAGTTAAAGTGCAAATCAACACCAGGAGAAATGCCATTTTATGTCTATCACCCTGGCAAAAAATAGAATGTCTATTTAATACCTAATTTGATGAGCATATATAGGAAAAGGAACTCTCATCTTTGTTTGTGGGAGTTTCAATTAGTTCATCTATTTCAGAGGGCAATTTGATAATAAGTTAAATCTGCACAAACCTTTCTCAATGTAACAGCCTTACTCCTGGTTATATACTAGACTCTTGAATAGCTTTTACATATACGTAGTCTACATATATTTGTCTATATTATATAAATAATTAAATTATCTCTTGGTTACTTCTATTATTCTGTATTGGAATTATTCACAGTTATATAGCTAGTATTTAATTTTTTTAAAGTGCCTCTATCCTTTTGAACTATTCCTTTCGGAGTCTCCATTACTGTGAAACATTATTTTCTTTTAATTTTTTTAAAGCTACTTCCTTAAAGACTAGAATACATGTTTCTTTATATACAGCTTCTCCTTTCTTTCTCATTATTAACACAGGGTTGATGGGGGTGGTTACTTTTTCTCATAATTCATATCATCTTTATATACCATTTCTTCCTTCTTGGTTGGTTTTAAATTTATAGTAGTAGTTCTTCATATTTCCTTTTGAGCAAATATTGATGATAATAATGCCTGGAATTGTGAGTGCTACTCATTTATATTATTGGAAATCTTTGTATAAAAGACTTAAAAAAATTAATTCTCCCCATGCTGCTTGTTAGTAACTCCCATTTATAGAAATGATGGCTCCCAGGTTCATGATGTGGAGTCTAGTGATGAAATACTAGAAGTGTTAACTGTAGTTAGTTATGGGAATTTACTGCTGTAAGTTAATTAAACACACCAATAAGCAACTGAAGCATTTTATTATTTTAATTTGTGTAAATATAAGGTTGGTAAGCTAATGAGATGTGGCAGGTCTTTTGGAGTTTGATTGACACCTATACTAAAACTCTTTTAAATGTGTAGATGACGAATGAATTTATTGAGACAACTTCTGTTATAAGATATTCCACACAGGGAATATTTATTTTTGAGTTTGCAGTAGCATAATTTTGTCACTTCTGGCCTTAAAAAATTATTAGAGGAAAATCTTTTTAAAAGTCACCTCCTAATATTGAATTTGCTAAATATTGTTCTGTATGAAAGATACAAGAATATCTTTTATTGTTTTCTGGTTTCTATATCATTTTTGGTCTCTACATAAATCACAAAATGGGGGATTCTTAAGTTGGTTGAAAAGGAATTTGGTAAATAGCATGTTATTTTGTCTCAGAGATTTTTAGGGGAAATGCTTCCATTCTAAGAGGGTACAGATTGGTCACTTTTTTTTTTTTGGTCACTTTTAATTGAAAGAAATTTCTCTTTCCATTTTGTATCATTTTGGGGGGAGCCTACCTGTGTTTTTAGTATGCAATTTGGAATAGACACTTAACTCAATTTTGTATTATTAACTGCCAGCTCAAAATCAAGGTTCATGGTATCAGAATTATAAATACACAACTGAACCTACTCACCTATTCATTCATTCATCTCATGTTTAGTAAGTAGGCACTGTGCGGCAGACATTGTTCTAGGTCTTCAGAATATAGTAATGAACATCATCAACAATTAAAACAATCTTTTTTTCTTTAAAATAAATTAGTTTAAAATCAATTCTGTAAATACCACTGAGTGTCTACCATATGAATAGACTTTATGCTAGATGTTTTTACAGAACAGATACAGACTAAGAAAGTGAGCATATTATCTAATTTGAGAGATAATAAAAATTAACTTATTTCATGCCTTTTATTCAGTAACACTTCTTTCTTTACCTGGTGTGCTCTTGTCTCATGAACACATTGCAAGATTTATTACGCATCCCCCTGGGAGAGCAAAAAACAAATCTGATTTTGAGCAGAGAAAGATGTGACTGGTTGATAGGTGGTTTGGGACCAGTCTCAACAGTCATTTTGTTGTTAAGAGTAAAGGCCTAATTATTGACAAGAAAGTACTTTTTACAGTTTTAGAACTAACTTAAAAGTTACTTTTCTCAGAATATCTATTTTATTTTTTTGGCTTTTCAAGTGAAAAATAACATTATGCTTAAATGACCCAGTGCTCACTCCCTGAAAAAAATATGCTAACATCAGGACCTTTTTGTTTGACAAGATTAATTTAGAGGAACAATAAAGTGTTTACCCACTCAAAACTAGCCAATGAAATAAAAGGTTACAAATATGAAATTAGCAATACCATGATTCATTGTCGTGAGTTTCATTCATGGGTGTGCCTAAGTGTATTCACGCATACACACAGAGCAATATCAGATAGTATTAGAAAAACATAGGCTTCTTAGAACTCAGCCAATCATTATGTTCACCAGATGTCTTGAGTCAAGTATCCCTCTTTTTGCTATTGTGTTCCAAACAGTTGAACTCCTGGAACATACTAAAAATCAATTTGATCATAGATACACTTAAGGATTGCCCAATCTACTATCTTTATCTAGGAGTAGTATACTTACTGAAGGTTAAATTGTTTTATGGCTCCTTCAGTTGACTCTTTTCCACTTTGATCTTTTATGAAACATCCTGACATCCTGGGGATAGAAATCCAAACGGGAAATCCAAGGACTTAGGGAGAGAGAAAAAGCCAAAAAATAGAAGAATACATAACTAAGGAAATGGAAATACTACTCTGAAAAGAGACATTTTAAGTGTATTCAGAATTCTCAAAGATAAAGAAAGAAAGAACATTCATAAAACAAGAATGGGAGTTTATGAAACAGAAATAGGCAGTTGTGACTCAAAAAAAGGTAGACTTTTTAAAAAGTCATATTGGAAAAGAAAAATATATTTGTAAAAAAAAACTCATGAGATAAACAGTACACTGGACACACTTAAGGAGAGAATTTGTGAACAGTGAAATAGAAATGAAAATGTCACCCAGAATGTAGCACAGAGATAAAGAGATACATGAAACAGAAGTTGTCAGGCGTAGAAGATGATTGAAAGATGTCAGCGTATATCTGATCAGAATTTTAGGAATAGAGATTAGAGAGAATGGCGGGGAAGAAATGTTTTTTAAAAATGGCTAAATTAAAAAAATACAGACAGAAAATTTATGATAATGAAAAAAGATATTTATAGTTACAATAGAGATGGGAAAATCGTAAGAACACTGTGAACAAAAGTTAGGTAGAATGGATAGTTCTTTAGAAATATAACAAAATTGATTCAAAAAGAAATGAGAAAACTGAATAGGATCGTTTCCAGAATATGGTAGAATAGATATCTGGACCAACACAGAAAATGTAGGACTTTTTAAAAAAGACATTTATGTCT
This sequence comes from Tapirus indicus, assembly GCA_031878705.1. Classification (NCBI taxonomy): domain Eukaryota; kingdom Metazoa; phylum Chordata; class Mammalia; order Perissodactyla; family Tapiridae; genus Tapirus; species Tapirus indicus. The sequence goes on from CM062924.1 coordinate 30,781,049, forward strand.
CTTAGTTACGAGAAAATAAAGAATACTTAGGTCAAAAACTGAGTGAAGGCAAGAACCTAGAAGATAAGATGAGCAATGAAGCAAGCTTTTGCCTTGAAGGCTTTTTTTTTTGTGGGGAAGACCAGCCCTGAGCTAACATCTGTTGCCAATCCTCCCCTTTTTGCTGAGGAAGACTGGCCCTGGGCTAACATCCGTGCTTGTCTTCCTCCACTTTATATGGGACGCCGCCACAGCATGGTTGACGAGCAGAGCGTCAGCTGCCTCCCGGGATCCGAACTCGCGAACCCCGGGCTGCCAAGTGCGAACTAAACCGCTGCACCAGCGGGCCGGCCCTGCCTTGAAGATGTTTAATAAACTAAATTTGAATTTGATAAAACAACCTGATCAGGATAATATGAAAAACAAAACTGATAGACAAACTCATTTATGGACATAATTACAAAAATACAAAGTAAATGTGTGCAAGCTGAATCTAGCAATTCAGGAAAGAGTCAATGATTCACTGTTAAAAAAGCCTTTCACATAATTCACTCATTAACAAATTAACAGAAATATCATATGGTCATTTCAATAAATGCAGAAAAAGCATTCAATAAAATTCAACACTTATTTAGAAAGGTAGTATAGGTTTTGATTAGGAGCATAAACTGTGGAACCGGGTGGCCTGAGTTTGAATCCAGGCTCTTATTTATTGTGTGTGGTAGGCAGAATTCGAAACAGCACTCAAGATTCCCCTTCTCCTGGTATACATGCCTTGTCTAATTCCTTCCCCCGGGGTATGGGAAGGACTTGTGAATATAATGGAATTTCACTCCTTAAATGATTAAGGTCCCTAATCATTTGACTTTGAGTTAATATCAAGGGAGATTATCTGGGTGGGCCTGACTTAATCAAGTGAGCCCTTGAAAGAGCCAAGAAGCAGACGTTCTTTGCTAGCCTGCAGACAATCAAACAGCCATGTTATGAACTGCTTATGGAACGGCCTTGTGGCTAAGACTTAAAGGTGACTTCTAAGAGTTGAAAGTGGAATCTGGCTGATAGCTAGCATGGAACTTGCTCAGTCCTACAACCGCAGGAACTAAATTCTGCCAGCAACCTAAATAAGCTTGAAAGATGACCCTGAGCTACACATGAGAGCACAGCCTGGCCAACATCTTGATTTCAGACTTGTTAGACTTTGAGCAGAGAACCCAACAATGTGTGCCTGGACTTCTGACCTACAAAACGTATGAGCTCATATATGGGTGTTGTTTTGATCTGATAAATATGTTGTATTTTTTAAAGTAGTAATAGAAAACTAGTACCTCGTTTGACCTTGCACAAGTTACTCGATTTCCCTATACTTTATTGTCTCTAAAATGGAGATTATAACAGTACCCACTTCATAGAGTGTCTGGGTGGATTGAATGAGTCAGTACATGTAAAATGTGTGTGGCACGTGGTAAAGCCTCAAATATTGGCAAATCCACCAGCAGTTGTTATTAAAACTCTTTGTAAACTAAAAACAGAAGGCAATTTCCTTAAAATGCTAAAGAAGGGTTATCAAACCTATAGCAAGCATTAGGCTTAATGGTGAAACTATTCCCATTAAAGTCAAAAAGCAGATAAGGATACCAGTTATTATCTTTACAATAAAATGTTATACTTGAGGTACTGGTCTATGTAATTATACAGGGAAAAGAGATGAGGTATAAATATTTGAAATAAAGGGACAAAATTGTCTTTTGCAGATAGGAATGTTACGTAGAAAATGTGAAGGAATCTGCAAACTATCAGAATTAGAAAATCTGGCACATTTGTTGGGTTAAGATCAACAGGAATTTAAGTAGATTGTTTACACCAGCAATAACCAAATAGAAAATAAGCACAATATAAGTACCTAGTAATATCTTTAATAAAAAGTATGAAAGACCTTTATCAATGAAAAATATAAGATATAAAAATGATAATGAAGGACATAAAAAATCTGAATAAATGGATGCACACACATACATACCTGGTTTAACTATGTCTTGTGCTACTCTGATTTGTTATAACACTATTTGTAATATTTTTCTTTTAAAAAAATTTGTGTTAATTTTTTATTGAGATAACATTCATTTATAACATTATATAAATTTTAGGTGTACATCATTATATTTGATTTCTGTGTAGACTATATTGTGTTCACCATCCATCTGTCATCCATCTGTAATTGCCATCTGTCACTCTACACATGTGCCCTTTTACCCCTTTTGCCCTCCCCACTCCCCCCTTCTCCCCTGGTAACCACCAATCTATTCTCTGTGTCTGTGTGTGTGTTTGTTGTTTTTAATCTTCCACATATGAGTGAAAACATACGGTATTTGGCTTTCTCTGTCTGACGTATATCGCTTAGCATAATGCCCTCAAGGTCACAAATGGCAAGATTTCATCTTTTTTATGGTGGCGTAGTATTCCATTGTGTGTATATACCACATCTTCGTTATCCATTCATCTGTTGGTGGGTACTTAGGTTGTTTCCAAGTCTTGGCTACTGTGAATAATGCTGCAATGAACATAGGGGTGCGTATATCTTTTTAAATTAGTGTTTTTGTGTTCTTTGGATAAATACCCAGAAGTGGAATAGCTAGATCATATGGTAGTTCTGTTCTTAATTTTTTGAGGAATCTCCATATTGTTTTCCATAGTGGCTGCACCAGTTTGCATCCTCACCAGCAGTGTGAGGGTTCCGTTTTCTCCACATCCTCTCCAACACTTGTTATTTCTTGTTTTTGAATTTGAAATAATCTCTTATAGTATGTTGTAAATCTGTTTTTCCCATGCACTGTCATCAGATGCTCTCTGCCAATAACCAAATAGAAGACTTTGGGCCCATAATGGCTAATTAAAATGTGCAAATGACAATGCTAGATCTGCAGCAAAGAAATGGAAGTATATCATATGGATTTAAAAACTCACGTGTTAAATGGAAATAGTGAGAAGACACAGAGTAACAATCAGTAGGCAAGCAGGGATTGGCGGGAGTTATTTGACATTAAGAAGGAGATCATAAATATTACTGCAAACCTAGGGAGATCGACCCACAATTATATGGAACTATATCAGAAATTGGTTAGGCTACAAATAAATAGGATACCTGAATATTTTTCGGAGATTTTGGTTTTTGTCCAGAAAATCAGGGGAGAACCCCTTCTTCTTGCCAGGATTCAATAAAAATTTCCTTTTATAACTTAGTGAGTGAAAACTTTAGCACATGAATAGCAAAAGAAAGGAAGGAAGTGAGAGAGGGAGGGAGGGAGGAAGGAAGGAAGGGAAAGAGGGAGGGAGGATGGAATCCAGACAATATAAAGAAGCTACCTTTTGATTCAGTAGTTAAAAGAAACAGCTCAGTCGAAAAATGATGAAAGGATATTACATCAGTCAGATTTCAGTCAGGAAAGCAGAATCACTATGACTGTTTATGGAATAAGGGATTTATTATAGGAATGAGATATTACACAATTGTGGGAGAAGCTGGAGAAGAGTCCAAAAGGAGGAGTTGGAGGATCAGAGAAAAGTCACTGACCAGCACTTCAGCAGCTCATTGCAGGTGGACAACTCAGGCCAGGAAGTAGGAAACAAGATCTGTCCAGCGGCTCGGTGGAACCCCAAAGGAAAGCAGGTGGAGACATCTTTGGAAGACAGTTGCCACTGCATCTGGTAGTGGGTCTGGAGTCACTATTTGTCAGCAGGGCCAGCTTTTGGGAACAAGAGCTAGATGCAGAACAGAAGCACAAAGACCACATGGAATCTGCAGGCAGCCTTAAGTCTCTCTTGCACTGTATCTAACCACCATTAACTTCAGAGCATAATGGCTGCTGCTTCACTTTGGTCTTCCAAATCACATGCAAATTTATCTTTTGTTCAACTCTAGCCCAGATCCATACAGGCACTGGTATTCTGGAAAATAGTTGCAGCTTAGCCAAGTGAACTAAACCCCCAACAGATATGAATGGGCCTTGTACTCTCTTCTAGGAATATAAAGATTAATAACAATAATAGTAATGACTCAGAAAATTATAGTTGTTCTTGCTATGTTTCAGGTACTGTTGTAAATTTTAAATATATATATCTTCATTCGTTCATTGTCACAAAAGCATTATGAGATTAATGCTGTTATTATCTCCCTTATATTGATGTGTAAACAGAGTCACAGAGAGGTCAAGAAATTTACTTCCAAGACTACACATTGTTCTCTAGGGTTAGCAGCAGCAACATTTTGACGTTATCTGGTAAAATGGGGACAGACTTAGAAACTGTGCATGCATACTAGAGAAACTTGCTCAAAGGAGGGCATATAAAGATGTTAAATGTATTGTTATTTGTATTAGTGAAAAAATTAGAAACAGCCTAAATCTCTGTCAGTAAAGGAATGAGGAAATAAAATCTGGAATTATCCATAAGATGGAATACTAATTAGGAGTTCAAAGAAATGCATTAGATACATATACTAGCAAAAATAGCTCTCAAAAAACAATATTGAGGGGAGAAAGTAAGTTGCAGAATGGTATGCATGGTCCATTATTATTCATATAGACATTTGTATTTTTAAAGTATAAAAAATGATATACATAGATGTTCACCAAAATATAAAGCTAGTGGCTTGTGGGAGAGGCTGTGGCAGATGCAGTTGGTTGTCTACTCACAGCCATTCTTGGCTTCCTAGTTATCGATAGAGTTCCATCTTGTTAATTCTTTCTCTTCGTTTCCTGTATGGAAGGTGGGCCCCAGTCCCAGCCCCAGGGAGTAAACCACAGCTGGCTTTTTACCAATTATGATAATCCCATTCCACTCACCAGTGATTGGTCTAGGCGTAAAATCTGTCATAGTTCTGGCCAGTTCTAAGGGATGTTTCTGGGAATCCCCCAGGTTTTTATGTACTAAGACAAACATGGCTTGGGTGGTAGTAATAATTCTATTTCTTGATTGGAGTACTGGTTTTATGGGAGTATTAACTGTGAAAATTTAGTGGGTTTGCACTTACCTGTATATTGTAGTTTAATAAAAAGTTTACATATAAATGACATATATACATGAAACACAGGAGAAAAGTGTGTCATCTTCTACTAGATGTTGTCTTTACAAATGAGACCTGGACATGTATCAACCACTTTATGGGCATGAATGGGCCTAAACCAGTTTTCTAAGGATGGCAGGGTGGAAAGATGAGAAAACCTGAGTCCTAGATAAAGTCATCAAGTTCCTGAGTTAGCTAATTCTGGAACTAGTCTGTCTTAATTGTTTGAATCAATTGATTTGGGCTTTCTGTCACGTGGGGTTGCAAGCATCCTAACTGATGGTGAAGGTGGGGAGGTAGGAGGGGTGGGGAACAAAGGGGGCTCACTTTATCTGTAATGTTTTGTTTATTTTAACTAAAAAATAATATTATCAATATCAAAATAATACCAATTGTTAAGTCTCGGTAGTGGGTATATAGATATTTACTCATTATTCTCTAATTTAAAAATGTGTTTTAAAATAAAAAGGAAGAGGGGCCGGCTCGGTGGCACAGCAGTTTAGTTCGCGCTTGGCAGCCCGGGGTTCGCCGGTTCGGATCCCGGGCGCCTGCCGACACACTGCTTGTCAGCCATGCTGCAGCGGTGTCCCATATAAAGTAGGGGAAGATGGGCACAGGTGTTAGCCCAGCGCCAGTCTTCCTCAGCAAAAAGAGGAAGATTAGCAATGGATGTTAGCTCAGGGCTGGTCTTCCTCACATAAATAAATAAATAAAAAGGAAGAAAAAGAGTGCCAGATGAGTTGTATAAACATCAGGAACAAATATGAGGGAATGATTATTGTAAATTGAGCAATTGCGAAATATTTCTCAGCAAATGAATCAACAGTCAGTTTGTTTGTGTTCATTTAATAATAAATTCACTGGATTTTTACTGTGTAAGCTACTGTGACATTCAATTTGGGGCTTATATTTGAAATCACTGTGGGGTTTTTTTTTTTTTGGTAAAAAGTATCTTAATATATTGATACATGTCTTCAGTGTTCAATAGAATAACTTCCTATATGTCTGCACTAAAGTCTACATTTTAAACTAGATCATCTCCAGCATTACGTCCAAATTTGGTGAAAAACGTATATAACTATTTTTGCATAATTCAAAAACATGTTTGTTCATATCATTTAGCTACATAAAATTCATAAAACAAATTATTCTTCCCTCTGGTGGAAGACTGAGCAGAACTCTGACTCCTGAATTTGTTTTATTCTTGCATGGGATAGTAATCATGCTCAACCCTTAAATTATGACATATGTGTATATCTGGTTCTAGGATATAATAATTTGAAGAAAGCCTGTGGTTGAAAGTATCAACTTTGGTGTAAGACCTGAGTTAGCTCTCCTCCTTCTTGCCCTAATCTTGTGAAAGTCACTTTCCAACCTTCAGTTTGGGGGAATAGTATCAGTTTGGGGTCTATAACATATGTAATGGAAACCTCAAATTAACAATGACCTAAACATATAACATTTTATTATTGCACATAAAAATGCAGGGATCAGTAATCCAGGACTGGAATGGCAATTCCATAAATGCTTCAGAAAATTCAGGCTCCTTCAAGCTCTCTACTCTGCCATCCCTTGAGTGTGGCCCTCATCGTACAAGATGGTTGTGGAGTGTCAGTCATTATTCAACCAGAAAGAATTGGGCACTCGGGGCCGCCCGGTGGCGCAGCAGTTAAGTTCGCGCTTGGCAGCCCAGGGTTCGCGAGTTCGGATCCTGGGCGCCCGCCGACGCACTGCCTGTCAGCCATTCTGTGGCGGTGTCCCATATAAAGTGGAGGAAGATGGGCACAGATGCTAGCCCAGGGCCAGTCTTCCTCAGCAAAAAGGGGAGGATTGGCAACAGATGTTAGCTCAGGGCTGGTCTTCCCCACAAAAAAAAAAACAAAAACAACAACAAAAAAAAAGAATTGGGCACTCATCTCTTCTGTAAAGACTTCTATGTTCTTTAGCCTCCATAAGAGTCAGAGAAATATGTTTCTTCTGAGTGGGCTACTAAACTTTAGGGGTTCTGTTGACCACAGAAAAAGAGAATGGGTGTTGGGTAGCCATCAGCAATCTCTATTATAGGGTTGTTTTAAAAATCAAAAGATGCGGGGTGGCCCGGTGGCATAGGGGTTAAGTTCGTGCGCTCCGCTTCGGCGCCCGGGGTTCACAGGTTTGGATCCCAGGTGTGAACAGATGCACCACTTGTCAAGCCATGCTGTGGCGGCATCCCATATAAAGTGGAGGAAGATGGGCACGGATGTTAGCCCAGGGCCAGTCTTCCTCAGCAGAAAAGAGGAGGATTGGCAATGGGTGTTAGCTCAGGGCTGGTCTTCTTCACAGAAAAAAAAAAAAAGATGCATGTAAGGCACAGCACAAGATCCTGACACAGAAAGAAGCAAAAGAAGCTGCTATTTTAATCATTAATAATGAACTTCACACTCTTAACTGAACAGATGTACTTATCTTTCTCCCCTAAATGACACTAAAATAACAGTACAGGGATGGACATTTAAAAAGCATAAATCCATAGTGACATAAAGATATGAGAGGCAACCTCAAGAGAAAAGAGATGTCAGCAAAATTGTGAAAACTGGAAAACAGATGGAGGAGTAGCAACTGACTTAGCAAACTGGAAAAACTAAAATCTAAGAGACTGCAAGGGAGAAAGCTAAGAAGCAAGCTGACTTATGCTGCAGAAATACAGAAAAGCTCAGAATTGGAGATTTGGTATATTTGAAGGTGAGGCAGGTATGGCTGGACATCTGTATTAGAAGTCAGTATACCCTAATAACCCCTCTTTAATGCAACTACCTCTCCCTCCACCAGCAGAAAACTTGAAGTTTACTTTTAAGGGGTTGAATCAGACTAACCCCAGATTCAGGTACAGCCAACATAACTGAGGGCAGAGGTGCCGGCCGAAAAAAGGAATTAAGTGAATGTCTGCACTCTGAGGGGTGAAATCAATAAGAGTGTGGAAAATTGATCCAAGAGAAAATATTTACAACTCCTTACTGTTGTACATCCCCCAGTGAAACTGCCAAGCCTCAGCTGATCGCCCCAGCATAAAACTTGCCATTTGACCAATTCTGTCCATGCACAGTTTTCATATAGCTTTTAGTGCCTCACTTTTAAAAATGAATAGTCAGCCAAGGATCATCAGATATTTGAGGAGAACTCTCACATGAAATACTGAAGCCAAAATAAATACCAAAGAAGAAATGTGGAGGGAAGAAAGAATATAGGGATCAATAAAAAGCAAAAAAATTTAAAAAGGACTATTAATATCCTCCAAGAAGCAAAGGAAGGTATTACATCCAAGAACCAAAACAAGATGATATAAAAATGAGCATTCGGGGCCGCTCGGTGGTGCAGCGGTTAAGTTTGCGCTTGGCAGCCCAGGATTCGCAGGTTCGGATCCCGGGTGCCAGCCGATGCACTGCTTGTCAGCCCTGCCGTGGCGGCGTCCCATATAAAGTAGAGGAAGATGGGCACAGATGTTAGCCCAGGGCCAGTCTTCCTCAGAAAAAGAGGAGGATCGGCAGTGGATGTTAGCTCAGGGCTGGTCTTCCTCGCAAAAAAGTTAAAAAAAAAAATGAGCATTCATTGAAAGACAGACAAAGCTTGGAAAATTAAAATGATGGAATAAAAAAAACTGGACAGAAAGTTGGAAGGTGAAGTGGAGGAAATCTAGGGAAAAATAGCCAAAAGGCAGAGATCTCAAATAAGAGAGAAAAGGTAAGAAATTAGAGGCATTCCTCAAATATCTTATGATCCAACATCCCAATAATAGTGGGTACAGAAAAGGAACAGAAGGTAGGAAATCGTTCACAAAATAATGTAAGAAAGATTCTAGTAATTGAAAGACTTGATTTCAAGTTGAAAGAGCCTAGTGAGTGCCCAGCATTATGATATTTTGAAATGGTGGAGGTGAAGATTCTGAAAGCTTGCAGAGGGGGAAAAAGACATGCAACTGAGTAGGACTTATATCTGACTGCTCAAGGGCAACACTGACAGCTAGAAAGCAATGGAACAATGCCCTCAAAATACTGTGGGAAAATTATCTCTGTAACCTAGGTTTATTTATCTGTCAAACTATCAGTCAGATCCAGGAGTAGAAAAAAGACTTTCCAACATGAAAGTCCTAAAAAAAAAACTCTACCTATGCACCTTTCCTAAGAAGCTCCTGAAAGGTGTGCTCTATTAATGCAAGGGAATAAACCAAGTAAAAGGAAAACATCATTCAAGGAAATGAAGGGATCTCACACAGCAGAGAAGCAAAGGGATCTCAGGATGATGGTGAAGGAAAATCATAGAAAGTCAGCTCTTCAACTGGCCTAAAGAGCAGGAGGGCGAAGGACTTCAAGAAAGAGTGAAACGGGTAGATTATCTGATGTATTTAACTATATTGAGAGGGAACTTTTATTGCTTTCAGGGAGTCAGGGAATGGATTAATGAGAGTTACATCAATAAATTTAGCAAATGAAGAAACTAGATGGTTATTAACTCCTGGAAAAACCAAGTTTAAAAAAAAGAATATATAAATATTATAAATTATATGGCTCAGTTCAAAATAATAATTACATAGTTATAATACTGTAATGTTGGGTATTGATTCAACCAAAAATTGTGGTGTTGACCCTATTGAGATAATGGGAGGAAAGGGAAATATGGTGTTTTGGGAAGAAATGAGAAGCGAGGGGTAAGAGAGAGAAATCCTCATCTTCCCCAGTGGGTTGTCAATAGATTATTTTTAAAATCATAGAATCAAGAAACAGGAATATAGGATATTAATTAGCTATATGTAGGATAAACAAGAAAAACAGCTTAAAATGTTGAGAATAATTGGCTCTGGGGTCTAGGAATTAAAGCAGAGCTACAGTATTAGCTAATAAACATGTATACTGATGTTTTTACTATCAGGTTTGTAGAGCAGTTTGACTTTTTAAACAATGTACAGTCTTGCACAGCATAATGATGTTTTGGTCAACAACAGACCACATATACTACAATGGTCCCTTAAGATCAGAACCATATAGTCTAGGTGTGTTGTAGGCTATACCGTCTAGGTTTGTGTAAATACACTCTATGATATTCATACAACGATGAAATCGCCTAGCAACACATTTCTTAGAACGTTTTCCTGTCATTAAGTGATGCATGACTGTGCATGTATTATTTTGATAAAAAATAAATATTAATTTTCAAGTGTGCTTCATTTGTGCAAACCTTTTTATTTGTAAACCAATTTAATACAATTCAGTGTACATTTATTCAATGCCTGTTGTGTTAGATCATTTTATAAGAGAGAGACGTGTAAGTATATGATTGTAAAGCAAAGCCTGATGTGCTTACATGCTTCCAAGTGATGGATAAATACTGATAAATATTATGGAAGTGCTATCAGTTCTGATTTGGGACTCGGGGAAGGCTTCGGGGTGGAACGAGTATTTGTATTGGGCCTCAAAGGATGAGAGGAATTTGAATGGGAGATTAAATGCCAGCTGTGGCCGGTGTTGTCAGGTCCCACCACGACTGGAAAAGTAAATGTGTGTAGGAAAGAAGTCTGGTAGAGTGTGGGAGGCTGTGTTGACTTCTCTGCCTTTCCTAGACATTTCTATTAGTCATTTTTTCCTGAGGATTTACTCCTCCCTGCCCTATCACCCAGACACTCAATTTTAGTATTGACTTTACCATGCTGAATTACGTGGTAGTTCTCTCTCTGCTGGCAACTTTCCTCTTAAACTTTTGGTCTAATTTAGAGAAGGATAAGGGAAGGGAAAAGAAAATCTTGGTTTCACCTGGCCAAATGTAGATTCCTGAATGTAAAGATAGGAACTCTCTTCCCTGACCTTATGGGCAACTAGATATGACTGTTACCTTTTTTGAGGTCCTGAGATTAAACAGTCATTTTCATAGTTTGGACATAATTCTTAGAATCCTTGAGAGTAATCTAGGGCACTTCCCATTGTTAGTAAAGAAATGTAATAATTTTATAACTGTAAAATAATTTATTCCTGTTATTTGTCAAAAGTGCTATTCAGAAGTAATTGGGCAAGTAAATGTGAGGTGTGTGTGTGTAACATCCTCCAAATTTAGGTTTTTGTGCTCTGGATTTGTTTTCTTTTATATTGTTGGGTCTATAAGAGGAAAGGCTGGTTTAGAACTAAATAGCAGAGCTAAACCATATGTTTTATACCAAATTAGAAACAGGTGAAGGCTGTTAAAATCCAGCAAGAGCTTACAAAAGCTTTAGACTCAAGTTTGTATTAAAGGCAGGTGGTTATATGTACAATAAAAAGCAGTCACCAGTACACCAGCTTATTGATACATATGTGATTGATCTTTTTGGATAAAAACAAGGAGGAGTTAATAAATCACTGCACATAGCTATAAAGATGTTTGGGCTTGAAAGCCTACCCTGTAAGAGCAAATGTAGACCCCGAAGGAAATTTATGAAGCATAGATCCTTTTAGCTTTGCTTAACAGCTAACATCTGACTGACCCAGGGGGACCATGGAAATTTATTGCTGGGCCATTCAAATATTTAAGCTGTTGTGTGATGTAGAACAGGTAAAGATTAGCCCAATAACAAATATGAGGCTATAAAATAAAATGAGATTTCGATGACTTGTAAGTACTTGTCAGAGGTCAGCTCCAAATGACTGGTCAGAAATGGGAAAAACTTGTTGATAATTAAAGCAGATTGATTATGACAACCTAGATGTTAGCATTGGTTACTGTCAGATCAATGATCCTTCGAGTTTCCTTCTCCTGTGAAATCCATACTCGAACAGAATGACTTTAGGGGCCTCTATATTGTCTTTTTGTGTCTGAAATTGGGTAAAATGATGACTTGAAGTGATTCCTTTTGCTATTTCGTAATTGAAATATGTCCTTTTCATATATATTCTGAATATATAGAATTCCTGGACAGCATATTCATTCTAGAAAACAGACTTTAGTTAACTTATGTGTGTAATTTTGAGCTTTGACATCTAGAAAGCAGGTAGAAGTTTTTAGGCTTTCTGAATGGTGATCTAAAATTAACCTCAAAAACTTATGTAGTTAACAGATTTATGCACACAGTTATTGAAAAATCAATTGAATGACATTAAGTGGATATTTTGAAAACTTGTGGATTTATTTCCAAATCTTTTATCCACTTTATATGTCCCCAAAGTAATAAATGTATGTAATGTTGTTAATAGGACTTTAGAAGTTACATGGCGGACTTTAATGAGGTCTATAGTTATTGATGTCGACAATCCCTGCCTTTTCATCTTAGTGCTAAACACAGAATATTGTCATATAAAAGCTAGATTTGGCGATTTTCAAGGTGCCAGCTTATCAAATCAGTTGATGAGTTTGGTAACAATTTGGTTCATGAACATCTGATTTGTGAGATGAAGAAATCCCACAGATTTTTATAGAAGTCTTGAATAAATGAAGTTTATAAAATAATGCAAATTTACAAAATGGGATTATTTTCTAGGGAGAGTCCATGGTGTAGAAGTGAAAGCATAGGATTAGGAGTCAAACAGGCATGGGTTGGAATTCAAACTCCACCATTCCATCTGTATACTCACTCCTCCTTCCATTCCACAAATAAGTATGTTCCAGACCTTGTGCTCTAGGAACTGGGATACAGTATTAATAAGAGTTCGGCTCACAGTTTTCATTCTTGTGGAAGACACAAAGGCATAAACAAGCAATTACAATACAATGTAAAGGTACCATTAGTGAGTGCACAGGGTTCTGTGAGAACACCCGGGAGAGGAGTCACTAATCCAAACTGAGGGAGGGATTGGTGGTCATGGTTGAGTGTTAGGAAAGACTGTGACCGTGGGTACCTCAATAAAAGTGCCTGTAGGACAAATGCTTGTATTGAATGGATAGCGTAGGCTAAGTGGGATACCTAATGCGTGCTAGATATTCAGTAAGTACAGTCCAGCATCAGCGTCATTGTTGCTGCTGCTGTTTTGGCAGTGCTCACTGCTCCCTAGTGCTGGAGGGTGCTCCCTCCTGTTGATCACAGCAAACAGCATTCTGTAACTTGAAATTTCCTCCTCACCAAAGAATGTTCCTTTTGAGCAACATTCAAAGCACTTTCTAAAAATATGAGTTGGATGTCTAAATATATTAAAGTTAAGAAAGAAAGAATGAATGATGAAAATATTTCTGAATCTTAAAATCTTATTTTTTTAAGTTACACAGGGCTGTATGTCACTTAGCTGTTTGTTCAATGTCACATGAATAAAGAACGTAAAAATTAACTAATTTACAGATATTTGTTGAATGCCTACTGTGCACAAGACTTTGAGCTTAACATCTGTGTCCTCAGAGTTTACACTCTGATAGAGCAGATAAGACCTTTGTATAAACAACCAAAATCTCGTGTAGAAAGTGCCAAATGCATAGGAATGCTCTGTGATTTCAGGAGGCAGCAAAATGAATAAAATATGATAGTTACAGATAGATGTGGGAGAGGCAAAGGGGAAAATAAGGTATTATAATAGTTGAATGCTCACTGTATCCTAGTAACTGTGCTGGAGCTTAGATTTTTTTTGTTTAATTTAATTCTCACAGCAATCCTGCAAGATTGGTATTATTAAACCCATTTTAGAGATTTGGACATATAGATTCAGAGTAGTATGCCCAAGTTCACACTATAATTAAGTAGCAAAGCTGGTATCTGAGCCTATGCCTCTCTGACCTCAAAGCCTTAACTTATTACACCTAAATCTCCCTTGTACTTTTCTCTTCCTCTCCTCTCAGAAAAAAAGGCATGATAATTAAATAAGTAGTTTTGATATAAAGGGCTGAGCACCTGTTATGTTCCCAGCACTGATAAGGAAGTGACTTAAAGAGAATGTACCATAGGTGCACTGATAGAGTTAAGCAACCTATATTATATGCATGCATTGTGAAGTTGTCTTTAGAAATTTAAAATGGCGAATGGCTTTTTTTCCAAATTCATGTTCCACATGGAAATATCTTCTGGCATTACCAGGTAGGGTAGGTTTATGCACGTTGCATGCTTAATTTGTAGGGTTTTTTTTTTTTCTTTCAACATTTATAGATTTTGTGGGAAACAGGTGCTGTTAAACCCCGGGCAAATTCAGGATGGCTGTTAATGTTGTGGAATGTGATTTTGATTTACTTGGCAGAATTTTTATTTTACAAAATTGGTTATTAAAGAAGACATGATTTCCATCCTTTAATTTTGCTCTGTTCACTGAAATTTGCCTGTACTAGACTATTTTTTCAACAGTTACCAAAAGGGTGTGGAAAAACTGGAAGGTTTCTACAAGGAAATTGGTATTGAATTCTTTAACAATTTCCATAACCCTGCAACTTACCACGTAAAAAAAATGGGGATTATTTTTAACCTTCTGACTGAAATTATTTGGAATTCTATTTCCCTGAAATTCCATTCTCTTTTTAGTAGAGCTGTCTAAAGAACTATATTTAATATTGGCAACGGGAGTAATCTGATGTAAATCTTTTCATTACATGATTTCTCCTTTAAAAACTTGGGATGGCATCTTATTACCTGTCATATCAAATTTAATCTCTTTTGACTGATGTGTATGATCTCCTATTATGTATTCTCTCTCGCGCTTTTCTTCCCCTAAAGGAGGAGAGGGGAAAACCACTCTTCTTAATTCTCCTATAAGGACTTTTGTCACCCTCTGCCCATGAATTATTTCCACATTGTTGTTTTTTGTTTGCTGCTTCTTCCCTGATCTGTTATCTCTCTCCTCACTTCCCTCCTAGGTCTTTTCTCTGTGCTTTCTGAAACCCCTCTTCAGTAATACACAAGTCCTCAACCTCTCTACTGTGTAACTGTGTATACAGCTATGGTATGTGACTGAATATACAACTGTAGTATACAGCTGCTAGATGGAAGAAAAATAGGCTTTCTCCTGAAAGTATCACTTACCCTGGAGTCTATTCAAGGGGAGACTGTTTCTTCTTACACCTCCCATATCTCTGGGTCTAGAGCAGCTAATAGCCTCTGTGTTTCCCAATGTCATTTCTCAGTGGCGTGTACCTAGTGTTTTTGACACTTGGAGTGGATCATTTTTAACACTTCTGTCTCAATATGATAAAATTATTTTCAGTAATGATCATGAAATGAAACTAATAATAATACTAATAGCCCAAAAAAGCAGAAATTTTTCTTTTATTGGGAAAAATATAATATATGTATATTTACTTTTTTTATTGAACAATTTCTTTGTGATCATCTTCAAGTAACAATTTGAAAGGTTTGTATTTCACCGTACCTTGTTCCAGGCTGATTGCAAATATTTTTGCATCTGAATGACCTTATCTAAAAATCTACACCCAGAAAAAAAGATAACTCAGAAAAGAAAAATTGCACATTACTATCACTGTTTATCTTGAATCTCCTGTTTAAACACAGGAATATGTAGCACCAGGCAGTTTGGAGACACAAACTGTGCCCAAAGCAAGCATGGAAGATTCCAAACCATTCGAAACGTGTGTAGCTTAGTCCACTTTGTTGGTCTGACTGTATAACTGGGAGTTCTCTGAATGAACGTCCATGTAGGTATAATGTTTATTAGAGTATACTTAAGGAAGAAGTCCTAATTTGAAGCTTACGTATATATTGAAATTAAACAATCACTGCAGCAATTGTTTAGAACTTAGACCAACAAAAGATTTTTTTCTGGGAGGAGTATTTTGTCACTGGCATTGTTTAGATTTGTTGGATCACAGTGATAATAAAAAGCAGACAAATTTTTAATTCGCTTTATTATGATTTAAAGTCTCTACAGGTAATGCCCCCATCATCCTGTACTTGGTGGGCCACTGTCATTACTCTTCTACCTTAGTTGCTTCACATTTAGAGTTTCTCTCTTGTCAATATCCTAAACACTCTTATCCCATCAGTCTTACCTCTAACCCACTTATCTACTGGAAAAAATCAAACAGTTGGAAGGATTGGTAGCATTGTAAATTTATAGTCATCTATCTCAGTTGGACTAATATGTCCTAGATATCTGGGTCTCCTGCAACATGACTATCTCAAAGCTTCTCTCTTTTTTCTCCTCCCACAGTTTTCTCTTTCATTCTTGATAAATCACCTCATTTCTGACTTCACAGAGAGGATGAAAGCTATCAGATGGGAATACCCCAGCCTTCCCCCAGAACCTTTTATATTATCTCCATCACCCTCAAAATGCCCTCTACTCCCTTGACCCTGACCAAGCCCTCCAGTCCTTCAACTGGGTCCTCTGAAAGTGCACCTGTATAATCAACAAACTCTCCTAGATCTTCAGGCTCTTCTCAGAGAGTTCAGCCTACCTCCTGCCCTAACTGAACCTGAATTTTCCCTGAGGGCTTCACTTCTGTAGTCTTACCATTGGTAGCTATTCATTTTCTTATATATTAGGTAATGGGATTCAAGAGGTGAGGCTGGGGTTTTCTTGCTCCTCATTGCTTTTTCTAGACTCTTACTTCTCTATTGGTAAAGCAAACATACAAAACCCTGTTCCTTTGAGACATATGCTCTTCATCTTATGCCGCTCTTTCCCCTACCAATCTCTCAGTTATAAATGTCTTACTCATCATGTATTTTGGCAACAGAGAAACAGAAGAAACAGAAAACATAGGAAAGAGAAACAGTCTCTCTATTCAAAGTCTTGCTATTATGAGTGACTTTAACACACAAATGGGTGGTCATCTGACACCTTGGCCTCTCATTTTGTTGATCTTTGTCACCAGTGACCTCTTGAATTCCACCGTTTTCATTTACTCCCATGGTTACACTCTGAGTCATGTCATCATTTTGGTCCACTTCCAGAATCTGGTTCAGGCGTCTTGCTTTCTGATGACTGCCTCCTCTTTTTCAGCTTGTTTGTCCAGCCACTTGTTCATTGCTCCTCCTGGTGACCTTCAGACCCTGCCCCCTTTATCCTGTTTAGATTTTTGGCCCATTATTTTAGTAACACCTTTGTCTTGCCCCCTGTGACTTTTTGTCATCCTTACAGCCCTGCTGTCCTTTTCCTGTGTACCTGCTGCACCCAAGCAGATGTCTAGAGAAAGTCACACAATATTATCATTATAAACTCATGATTAATAACCGCTCAGGGCTTACAACAGTGCTCAGCAGTTCTATTACATTTCTTTGTTTAAATTGTTCTACCATTTGATCAACCCTCCATGCAGTTAGGCAAAACAAAACATAAACAGTTATCCATGATCCCTCCCTCTCCATTACCCTTCACTTCCAAACCATAACCAAATATTTATGATTTTATCTTCTAAAAGCCTTCCAAATTAGTCTCCCTTTTTCCATTTCTAATACCACCACCTTAGTCCAAGCAACCATGATCTCTCACCTAGATTACCACAACAAACTGGTCTCACCTTCTCCAAACCATTCTCCACTGTAATCAGCATAATTTTTTCAAAATGCAAATCTAATAAAAATCCACAAATTATAGCTGAAATCTATCCATATATGTTCCTCTCCTCTACTAGAACCCTAGTCAAAATCATCACCGTTCTGGCCTGGACCATTGCAACAGCCTACTAACCAGCAAAAATGTCAGGAAAGTTCAAAGAGAAAGTGTTACTTTAAGAAGGAAAGTATCAAATGCAAATCTGAGCAAGTTATACCTTTGTTTAAAGTCCTTCTATGGTTTCTAATTTCTCTTAGGAAAAAAATCACAGCATGATCTGACATGGTCTAGAGGGCCCTGCATAATCTACCTTTCCTGCTTCAGTTTCATCTCTTCCCACAGCTCTCCTCAGTCCAGCTATACTGGCCTTCTCTGGATTCCTTGAAGCAGCATACTTCCTCCTGCCCTGGGACCTTTACATATGCTGCATCCTCTAATTGGAACATTCCTTCCCTTAACTCCTACCATCTTTGAGATCTCAGCTAAAGTGTCACTTTCTCTCAGAAGTCTTCCCTGAATCTCTCAGTCCTTTGTCTACCTCTTTTCTGGAATAGTGTTTCTTTCCTTCAGAGTACTTAATTTATTAATTATATATTTGTTAGTGTGATTATATGAGCAATGTTTGTCTACTCCCCTGGACTCTCAGCTCTGTTGTCTGTGTTTGCCCACCCTTATCTCTACTACCTAGCACTACACCTGGCACATAGTGTGATTTCAGTGAAAATTTGTTGAATGAATAAACTGTATCCATAGTGATCATTTTCTTTCATCTTTTATGTTAAAATGAGAGAGTTGTCCCACCTGCCATCTAAGGCAAATCCTTCTCCTGTACTCTCACCTATAAGATAGAGAACCTATCCCCTCTCACCTTCTCAGGACATTCTTTCTGTGTTGCTTCACCGTGTCCCTCCAGTAACTGAGCTCTCCTCTCTCTATGCCACACTTATCATCTCCCTTTCCTCACCTCCAGTCACTCCTGAACTCACACCAGTCTTACTTCATCCCCCACTACTTTATTTAAATTTGTGTTTACCATATTACCAAAGCTACCTACCGGTGAACTCATGTAATTACATCCAGTAGACATGTTTTCATGTCTATTTTGCTCGACCTGTCAGCAGCATTTGACTAACTACTGATGATATCTTCCTTCTTAAATTGACGCTTTCTCTGAGCCTTTCTGGTGAGACACTTGGTTTTCCTCGAATCTTCCTGACTGGTCCTTTTCTGACTCCTTTTCGTTTCCCCATCCCTTGTTGATATTCTCAAAGCTCTGAAACAGCTCTCTTCCTATGATTTCTTTAGGCTATTTCATTCATATCTATGGCTTTAGTTGCCCTCTAAATTTTTATAATTCCTTAATTGATATTTTCACCCCAAATTTCTCTCTTAACTTTATATCTAATAAAATTTTCTATAATAAATGTATTTTATACAATATATATGCATGATATATACACCTGCTCCTCCTCAAGTGTTCCCTGTCTCTGTTCATAGACACCACCATCTGCCTAGTTACTCAATCGAGAAACCAAAGGGTCATCTTTGACTCCTCCCTCTTCACCACTATCACAACCAATTTATCACAGAGTCCTTTCAGTTCTACCCACAAATTATAGCTCAAATCTATTCACATATGTTCCTCTCTGCTAGAACCCTAGTCAAAACCATCACCATTCTGGCCTGGACCATTGCAACAGCCTACTAACCAGGTCTTTTTCCCCTTTATTTACTCTACTGTAGCCAGAGTGGTGTTTAAGAAATATAAACCCCAATCTTGTCACTTTTATGCTTAAAAAAAAATCTTTAATTATCCTCCCATTGTCCTTAAGGATACATTGGAGATGTCTTATGATTTACAAGACCCTGCGCAGTCTGGTCCCTGCTGACCTCTCCAGCCTAATCTTTGAGCATTGAGCCCTCGTACTCTGTTACTCAGTGCAGCCTGTCACTGTCTATTTTAATGTCACCTGTACTTTTATCGAACTTAAGATGACAACTCCATTCTGTCAGTTGTTAGGCCAGAAACTTGGACTTATCCTTGACTCCTCTGCCTCTCACACCTCAAATAAGATCTGTCAACAAATCACGTTGGCTCTGTCTTCAAAATATGAGAGTTCAGCCACTGCTCACCACTTCCACAGCTGCCATCCTGATTTAAACCACCCTCTTCTCTTGCTTAGATTTTTTTCAGTAGCCCCTCCATGTTTTCTTTCTTGCTTCCCTACAGTTTATTCTCAGAGAGTAGCCAAAGTGTCCATGTCTCTGCTCTTTAGAACCATCCAGAGCTTCCCCTGTTGTTCAGAGTAAAAGCCAAAGTCCTTACTGTGACCTACAAGACCCTGCATGATCTGGACCCGTTACCTTACTAACTTTATCTCCTTTTCCTTTTCCCTCACTCAGCTCCAGCCATTTCCCATCTTGTATGCCCATGGCCTGCCTTACAGTTTCACTGCATTATCATCAACTTGCAATAAGTTATAGATAAAGCTTTAGTGATACTATACAACTTAGCAGAAAAATGTGAGTTTCTTTAGTTGTGACAAAGTGAAACATAGTCTCTTTTACTCTGCCAGGTGGAAGGAAAGAGAGATGGGCATTTCCAGAAACGAGCAAAGGCAGAGATGATCTTGGTGTGTTTATGGGATTTTGAGGAAACCACTTGAGCATAATAAGGTTGCAGATAAATCAGGCAGACAGGTCAGATCACTTAGGCTTTAAAAGTTAGGCAGAGAAGTTGAAATTTAAAACAGTAACTGATTAGGAAGTAGGACTGCTAAGTGATATGATAAAAAAGTCTTACTTAAGAGGGAAAATAATAATACTGGCTCCTAGTGTGTAGAGGACAGGAATGCTGCTGAACATCTTACAATGCACACAACAACAAAGAATTTTCCAGAATGGCAGTGGGAATGGAGAGATAAGAATGTTTCACAGGAAAAAGGACTTGTTGACTTGGTGAATCACTGCATATATAAAGGGCAAAGTAGGTGGGTAAAAATTGAATGTCACTTTAAGCCTGAGTAACTGATAAAAGTTGTGGTGGAAAACTAATCTGGACAGGAAAAAATGTGTTGAGTTTGAAGTAAAGTTGTGGCCTCAGAACAGGTTGAGTATGTATTGTCACGTTTGCTAATACAGTGGGCAGACGTGATCATAATATGCACAGTAAAAAATTTGAATTAACTATGGCCATATCCTCACCTCCAGTTGAGCCATCAGAGAGCCAGTCCTGGATGTGGGGCTCTGAAGGTGAAGGCAAGAAACAGTCACCAATTTGGAGTCCCTTGTAAAAATGTCTAGGTTGGGAAGGAGAGGGTAGCACTTAACAATAATTGTATCTTTTTAAAGTGAGAATTATTCAAAATTATTTTCTTTTATAATTTTTTTTCCAAATTGAGTGTGACATTCTTTATGTATGCACACACACACACGTATATAAAACAACTGGAACATATATATAAAATACTATAATTTAAAAAATTTCCTACTTTCAGACCATATATATGAATCTCTTTTTCTCACATTCCATTTACTAGCACCTCAGTAAGTCTGCTTTGCAGCCTTAGTTGATGCCTATCCTGACGACCCTTTGGCATTATAATCTTGAAATATTTTCTTGGTTCCTGAAGGGAAAGTGAAGTTATATTCAGTACATTTAGAATTATAGAATCTTGGAGATGGAGAAGATCTTATACCTCACCTAGTCCAGTGGATCATCCAGTGTTTGAGTCCCCCTGGGTTAGTTTCTAGGGCTGCCATAACCAATTACCACAGACTTAGTGGCTTAAAACAGCAAAAACTTATTCTTTTATAGTTCTGGAGGCCAGAAGTCCGAAATCGAGGTATCAGCAGGGCCGTACTTCCTCCAAAGGCTCTAGGGGAGAATCTTTCCTTGCCCTCTCTTGTTTATGGTGGTTCCAGGCATTCCTTGGCTTGAGACTGTGTGACTCTAATCTCTGCCTCCATCTTCATATGACCTTCTCCTCTTTTCTGTCTTTCCTCTGTGTGTCCCTTATAATGACACTTACTGGATTTAGGGCCCACCAAGATAATCAAGGATGATCTCATCTCAAGATCCTTAACTGCAGACCCATTTTCCAAATAAGGTCACATTCACAGGTTCTGAGAATTAGGATATAGACATATCTTTTCGGGGCCACTAGTCAGCCCACTAAACCTCCTGAATACATGTCCATTATTTATTGCCCAGCCTCTAATTTGCTGCCTCTACCCTAGATCTTTTGGATTTTGATTAATTCTGTGGTGAAGTCAACTTTCCTGTAACTTTTACCTTTAACTTTGGTTCTCCCTATTTGAAGCTATGAGAACAAAATCAACCTTTTATCTCTCTGAAAGTCCTTCATTTGTTGTCCCTGAGACTCCTATGCTCCAGCCTAAACACCTCTGGAGTGTTTTTCACCTATTTTTTTTTCAACCATTTCTCTCAAAACTGGCTCTCATTCTTCTAATCTTCCTGGTTGTTATTCTCTGAAGGACACAGAGGCAATAGAAAGAACACTGAATTTATATTTGAAGACCTAATCCTGAGGTCATGTCTCTTCCACTAAGTCAGTCAGTTTCTTTTAAATAAGAAAAACACTGGACCACTCTACTTCACTGCATGCTTTTTATAGTCAAATGAGATTATTACAAAACCTATAAGAAACGTAACCTGTAAGGAGGTTCCAATTATTTATCTGTATACTTTTAAAACAGCATTAACTCCCAGAACTGAACATAGATCTCTCAGTATAGTCTGACCCAGTACAAAGTAGTTGGCACCATCACTTTCCCTGATTATCTGCTGTTTCTGTTGATACAGCCTGGGATCACATTAGTTTTTTGATATTTATGTCATAATTCTTTCTTCATACTGAAATTACTGTGTACTAAAGAGCTCCAAAACATCTTCACATGTAATCTATTTATTGCTTTCTAATTGATTGATTTTTACCATGTAGAGTCAGTGACTTTTTCAAACAATTTGGAAATATAATTTAAAAAATTTAATATTGGTCATTTTAATTGCCTTTTCTGTTAGAATGTAATAGTAGGAAATGCGTAGTTCTTCCTCCAGTTATTTAATATAATACTCCCCTTTAGTGAATCCTATTTGTGGTGCTAAGGACATTTTCTGGTTGTGCTTCAATGACCACGTTCTTATCTAAACCCTCTACTATTTGGTTATGTGAGTCTCTGTCTATATTGAATTAAGATGCCTCTGATTTGTTTCTTTTGTCTTGATAGTTATAGGTTTTACCCTTTAAAATAGATTTCATTTTTCTAGGTTGCTTGATCTATAAATTCGTGTACTTTTGCAAAGTAGGATGAATATGTAATAATTATAAGCTATTATACTGTTCAACTTGAAGTAACCCCTTAAGAATTTGAAAGCAATCTAAAATGTGAAACTCTGTCCTAATATTTGATCTGTTTTAAAATTGCCCTATTTTAACCTTTGGCTTTAATCACTCTTTAGATTTGTTCTACTATTATATACACACTTTGTGGCTCTTTCTATAAAGAAGTCCTAATGAAATAATAAAGTCAGTGTTGTGAGATCCATTTTTCTGGAATATAGAGGCTTGATTTTCAATGTATGCTTATTTCTATTTACTCTTCCAACATTTGGGGGGGGGGGTGGTGAGGAAGATTGGCCCTGAGCTAATATCTGTTGCCAGACTTCCTCTTTTTGCTTGAGGAAGGTTGTCCCTGAGCTAACATCTGTGCCAGTCTTCCTCTATTTGGTTTGTGGGATGGTGCCACAGCATGGCTTGATGAGTGGTGTGTGGGTCTGCAGCCGGGATCCCAACCTACAAACCCCAGGCTGCCAAAGCAGAGCGCATGAACTTAACCACTATGCCATCGGGCCGGCCCCTCTTCCAACATTTAAAACAGTTTCTATATTTATAACTTGAAAGTGGAGATATGTGTGGATTTGGAGAGCTGTGCAATTAGTCTTATATGTGGTAGTTTATAGAATAACAACTACACAGTACAGAGCTTTAGGACTCTAGAGATTCCTTCCAAAGTGCCCCCGTGTTGTTATGTCTTTGCAGTTAGGTAGTTTCTTTGCAAGCTACCCCATACAAATTTGAATGATTCCCAGACACCCTATAAAAGCCTGGTGTTGCACTTTGCTTATCCTGAATTTGCTTTGCTTTCATTTTTATGCATCTCAATTTAGGGCCAAACCACATGTCCTAGTTTATTTTTTACTGCTTCCATTAAATGCAAAGCTCCATCTTCTTGATGGGCGTGTGAAACATTTGGTGTTCGGTTAGTAGAGAATAAAGACAGTTTGTGACCTTGTTCACTTCCCAGTGCCTGTAATGTTACAGCACGACAGATTTACCTTTTGGACACTATACAATCAGCAACTTTTGAGAATTTGGTATAAAACTTTTAAATTCTGTTTCCTTCCTTTTATTTTACTTAGAAAACAATATCCTCCAAGCTTTATGGAATGTATGTTTTCCTCAGGCAATTGAAACTAAGTATATCCAGTAATTGTCACCTACCATTCATTTCAGTAAGATTATTTTATTTTTGAGAATAATTGTATATTGCAAAACTAAGGAAGGTGAAGTTTTCCTCTTGACCCCATCTAAATTGTGAGTGATCTGCTTGTAGAGAAATCTGTTTCAGAGGATAAAAATGTATGCTTGGTCTTGAGAATCAGGGGAAAATATGACTGGAATACAGGTATACTTTAACTTTTCTTCTTCATTTGCAGGTGTAGGAGAAGGGAAACAGTGAGGGAACCTTATTCCCTAAAATAACTCATCATCTTTATAAAGATCCACAGATCTCATGCCTTTGTTGCGTCAGTGAGTCAGGTTGAAGTGGAAAGTCTTATGAGAGCTCTATGCCATGAGTTCATTGCCTTGTAGAAGTAACATCCAAATAGCTACCCCTGCGAATGTGAATGAATTTTTTATGAATTTTCACTCATATTGATGCTGTTGATTTGACTGGCCATCTTAAAAGAAACAGAAATCTTGTATATTGCATTCTAGTCTGATTTTTTTTCTTCTTCTTCTTCTTCTTAAATCTTCCTCTTCCATTGGTAGAAGTTGAGATGTCAGGTCCAAGGTATTAAAGGAAAAAATTTCTAGGATCTTAATCTTAGGGTGGTAAGTTTATGATATGTAAATATGAAACGTAGTGGCCTTAACTCCTTGGGGTTGGTGGGTCCTTTTCTTATATATTAGACCCTTGTTGCATGACCTATTCAATTTTTCCTTTGAAACAAAGCAGCCATTGTTCTGATTTGACTAATGTTATGAAGATATTAAGATAATAGGTTGCAATGACTATAACTAAATGATTTAGTTCAAGTCTTCCGATGTTTATGCTGTATCCAAGAAACATCCACCTTTGTCAACAACTTGGAGATTGTTCTACTCAAGTTTTGGAAAACTTCTGATCCTATATTATCTTTTTTAGGTTTCCATTATACCCAAAAGGAGGGGAGAAGTTGCAATTTGATTATGGCGTCTATCTTCTGAACAGAAATATAGCACAGGTAAGTAACTCCTCTTCACTCCCCTCCTACTTCCCACACACCTGCTTCCTTGGATGGCTAACCCTCTTTCTTTATAAATAAGTACTACACTTGGCTCTTTTATTAAACCAGTTACAGTGATAATGCAAAGTTCTTTTTTGGCCAGTCTTACTCCGTGCCATTATAAATACTACAGAGAAGCAATGGGTACAAACTGGAATCCTCCTGCTAAACTCAGAAGACCTTTACTGAGTTGTTACTTGCTGGTAGACTGTACTTGAATGTGTAGACTTTATAATCGCTTGTCTCCGCACCTTTACTGGTAATAGCATCCTTCCCTTAGATCACTTCTAGGGACTCATTTGGCTTTGGGAGTTGTTGTGGAGTAAGAGTTTAGTGCCTTTAGCAAGTTCTCAATGGTCTCCTCACCTTATTATCCAGGACCCAAAAGAAAAGACCAAGCTCATGGTCCTTCCAATCCATCCTTGGATTTTTTTTTTTGGCTCTCTCAAACATCACACCAGTTAGTATCTCACGTAAATAATGTCTTTCTACATGCCATAGAAAGCTAACACATGCTTGCGTTTGCATTTTCCTGAAAGAAGTATCAGCATTTCTTTAGCACACTTGGCTCTACTTCGAGAGGTAGACATTCTATAAATTTTCTAGTTGTAAAGGAAGATCAAGTTCAGTGCTTTGTTTTTATTTGGACATCCTTCCAATTGGAATATCACATGGATGAGTATCTGCAGTTTGGCTGTTATTTAAAGACATTATCAGCTGTATCCTCAGACCTTTCCTTTTTATAGAAGCAATAAGATTTGTGATGCTTTTGTTTTTATGAGCCCGAGTTGCCTTTTTTCCGTATGAATCTAAAGACTCACTGAACAATTCCCTTATTCATTCCTGATAGATCTAGAATTCTTCCTTCATATGGTGTCATCTTTGCCTTTTTTCCCCTTATGCAGCCTCAGTATAATGTTTTTTTAATTTGGTTTTTATTAAGATTCTTGTCTTTTTCTGATAGTGGATCAAATTTCTGGTTTGCAGTCCTCAGTTAATCATTTGCTCTATAACCTCACACTCGTTGCCCTCTTGGTCATATTGCTTCTATGGCGACTGCCCTCCAGCTCATGTTCTTTACTCCAGGCGGCACCCTTGCTTGCAGTCTGTGGCCCATGACTCGTCTTTCCATGTGCCATTCTCCCCGCAACTGGTGCTTTCCCTCCCTCCATTTTTGGCAGAAAAGTATCTCAGTTTAAGAAACAGGACTTTGATTTTGAGGCTGCCTGCTCATACTACTGATCACAGTTTTCATACCACGGAAAAGGCAGTGCTTAGACAGACCTGGTCAAGAAGTGGCCAGACTAAGAGTGCGTTAAGGGAGAAGAGGTCTTAAGTAAATCAGAGAGCACCTCCCGTGAAGTCAGCCAGGGTGGAAAAGAGGACGTGGACACTGGGGCCCCAGTCAGAATGTCAGTAAGGTTGGCCTCATTTAGTAGAACTGAGTTCTGATCTGAATTCAGAGGTTCTTCTCTCCTTGCCCTGTTTTCTATTTCTTCTTTAAGCACATAGGCCCTAAGGTCAGAAGTCTGTTGGAAGCTTCCAGGTAACACTTACTCCTCATTAAGGCTAGGGCCAAAATGCCTGGATTTCCTCATAAATCCCAGCTTCAAACACACACACACACACACACACACACACTTAATTCTTTCTTCTCACAGCCCACTAGGAATGCCAAAACATGGTATAAAGAGGTGCTAAGAATAGCCCAACCTGCTTTGAAAACAGGACAAAGATAGAGGCTGACTGTGTGCAGTAGAAAATTTGGGAAGGTCAGCCCTTCACATTAGACTCTGGGCTCTAGCACCTGTTTGGTCCTCACTTTGGAGCACTTCCTAAGAGGCTTCTGACTTTATTCGTACCTTAAACAAGGCCACAGGTATGCTGAACTAGTTTTATTCATCTGTTTACAAAATGGATTACTTCTAGTAATTTTGTATCCTCTGCAACTTTATACTCTTTTTGAAAATTGAGAGGTTACTTGTGTGTGTGTGTTTAAGATGGATGGGTTAACCACTCCAGATCCATACGGACCAAGTATCTTGTTCTCTGGTGTTTTTCCATCACTGTTATGGCAGTTTTAAAAGGAGAGGACAATAAACTTCTTATAGACTTTCTTAGATTTCATAGTTCATTCAGGAAACTTCAGCTGAGCATTTAGAAAAAAGTCTTGGCAAATTTGTGACCTTTAACCTTTTTTCGCTTTAACTCTGTCTGTTCCATCTCTTACTGTTTCTTGGTGAATGTTTCATTTTATCTTTGGCCTTACTACCATCACTTTATTACATTTCAATTTATAAAAATTAAAGAACCATTAATTATTATGGCTCCTAGCCAAGTATTATATCAATAAGATATTTCCAACTTTTGAAGGTTTATTTTTATATACACATTATACCGATACATGTTGTCAAAGGGGAGTTTGTCTTCTCAGCCAATTTCATTTATACCCCATCTCTAGAGATGTGAACAAATCGTACTATTAAAATGGCCCCACTTCAGTAATTTATAAGCCACGTTAGTGGAGGTGGATGAAAGCATTGGCATGTGTTAAAGTGCCAGAGAAAAAGGAGTGAAGTCATTTAATACTGCATCCATAACTTGGTTGAGGATTTGAATAGTCAATAGGACCTTTCATCACAACCAGAAGTAGTAGTAAAATCACTTTTTTGGTAGAGGAAATGACAGAATTTAGTAATATTTGTTACTTCAGTATTTGGGATCAGTCCAGCCCAAGTTTTGAAAGCACAGACTTAGAAAGACAGGCCTTTAAGTAGAAATCCTCAAGTGTTGTTTGAAGAGCTGAAAGGTGTGGTAAGGCCCGCTTGCCCTCTTCCTGTCCCTGCTGTCTGAAGGTGTGTGTGTAGGCTGTATTGGGTATTGAAAGGGAATAAAGCAAAATGCCTTGTTTTTAGCACCATTGACTAATATTTTTCAAGTGTCAGCCTCTTTATCTGGAAATAGCCTTCTTGGGTTGGTCAGCATGTAACATAATATGTGCCTGGCAAAATTCAGGTACAGTGTAATTAACATTGATTTAAAAAACCAGGTCCTGCCATAATTGTCAGTAAGTTTATAAGTACACTATATTAGAATTTTTGTATAGCACAGTAGTTTGCTTTTAGCTCCCAGAGCATAAAAAGTAGAAAATCAAAAATTACAATACCTTTGCCTTATGTTTGTGGAGAACTTAATAGTTTGTAATGTATATACATATGTATATATCCATATGACTCTCAATGTCACACTGAGACGTGAAAAGGGCAGTTAATGTTAAATGAATTTGAAGACAGTATGGCTTTTGACATCTGTCACTCCAGTGTGATATCACATAATCTGACGGGCTTGGTAGAGATTCCCTTACTTCCGTATACTTCATTGTTCTATATATTTCCATCCTGAAAGTGCACAGAATCAAAGAAGATGATTCCCAGATAGAAAGGAACTGAACGTTCCTTGAGAGCAGAGACAATAACTATTTTGCATGTTAGGATATTTCCATTAGTAAGCAAATGTCTGAAACACTGTAAATTCTCAAAAGATGTTTAATAAATGAATAAATGGTGATATAGCACCATCACACAGCTAAGAAACTGAGGTCCAGAAAAGTTGCGACTTGCTTAAAATTGATGAATTAGTTTATTAAACAAGTATTTGTTGAGCATCTACTGTGTGCTATATATATATATTGAGTTAGGTTTCAGTGGATAGAGCAGTGAATAAGACACACAAGATCCCTGCCTCAAAAATAAGTTAGACACAAAAGGACAAATATTTTGTTAGTCCACTTATGTGAATTATCTAGAATAGGTAAATTCAAAGAGACAGAAAGTAGATTAGAGATAACCAGGGGCTGTGGGAAGCTATTACTTTAATGGGTACAGTTTCTTTTGGGGATGATGAAAACATTTTAGAAATAGATAGTAATAATGGTTGCATAACATTGTGAATGTAATTAATGCCACTGAATTATACACCTAAAAATGGTTCAAATGACAAATTTTATGTTATATATATTTTTATGACAATTAAAAAAAATAGTTTGATATACCACAAACCACTGAATTATACACTTTAAATGGGTAAATTGTATGGTATGTGAATTATATTGCAATAAAGCTATTTTAAAAAGAGAAGGGTCCCTGCCTTATTAAGTTTCTAATCTAATGGGAAGGACAGACAATAAACAAAATAATTTCAGGTTGTGACAAGTGCTGTGATAGAAATTAATTAGGTGATACAATAAATAACTGGGAAGGGACCTACTTTATTTATTTATTTATTTATTTACCATTTTTTAAATTGATGTCTTAATAGTTTATAACACTGTGGGGTTTTAGTTGTACATTTTTGTTTGTCCGTCACCTTGTGGATGTAACCCTTCACCCCTTGTGCCCCCCCCTTCCCCTTGGTAACCACCAATCAGTTCTCTCTTTCTGTGTGTTCACTTATATTCCATATATGAGTGAGTTCATGCAGTGTCTGTCCTTCTCTCTCTGGCTTATTTCACTTAACATAATACCCTCTAGGTGGAAGGGACCTACTTTAGATAAAGTTGTCAAATAGGCCTTATTGAGGAAGTGATATTGAGCTAAGACATGGAGATGACAAGGAACCAGCCATGCAGAGAGCTGGGAAACAGTAAGTTCCCTAAGGCCATGGGAATAGCTGCTAGTGCAAAGGCCCTGAGGTGGGAAAGAGCTTGTTGTGTTCAAGTAACAGGTAAAAGGCTACTGTGGTAGAAGAGCATAGTAATTAAGTAGCCAGGGAACATATCGTATAAGGCCTTAGAGATTACAGTAAAGGGTTTGGATATCCCCTAAATATGAAGGGAAGCCATTGAATAACTTAAGCAGGAAAGTGACTTGATTTGATTTGGTTTTTTTGAAGATCTCTCTAGCTGCTCTAATGGATTATAAGGAACTAGAAATAGAAGCAAAGTTACCGCTTAAAAGGCCATTTCAAAAGACCAGATGAGGGTTGATGTT
The DNA here is from genome assembly GCA_031878705.1 of Tapirus indicus. Classification (NCBI taxonomy): domain Eukaryota; kingdom Metazoa; phylum Chordata; class Mammalia; order Perissodactyla; family Tapiridae; genus Tapirus; species Tapirus indicus. The sequence continues at coordinate 30,811,064 of CM062924.1, forward strand.
AGCTTGGACTAGGATAGTAGGGATAGAGATGGAGAGAAGTGACAGATTTGAAATATATTATGGATGCTCAATATCACTAATCATCAGGGAAATGCAAATCAAAACCACAGTGAGATATCACCTCACACCTGTTAGAATGGCTATTATCAAAAAGATAAGAAATAGCAAGCGTTGGCAAGGATGTGGAGAAAAGGAAACCCTCGTGCACTGTTGGTGGAAATGTAAATTGGTGCAGCCACTGTGGAAACCAGTATAGAGGTTCCTCAAAAAAATTAAAATTAGAACTACCGTATGATCCAGCATTTCTACTTCTGAGTATTTATCCGAAGGAAAGGAAAACACTAACTTGAAAAGATATCTGCACCCCCATGTTTATTGCAGCATTATTTACAATAGCAAAGACATGGAAACAACTAGGTGTCCGTCAGTGGATGAATGCATAAAGAAAATGTGGTATATATACAATGGAATACTGTTCAGCCATGAAGGAAAGGAAATAGTGCCATTTGCAACAGCATGGATGGACCTTGAGGGCATTATGCTAAGTGAAATAAATCAGAGAAAGACAAATACCATATGATCTCACTTATATTTGAAATCTTAAAACAGAAACCAAATTTGGATACAGAGAACATATTTGGTGGTTGCCAGAGGTAGGAATGGAGGTGTGGGCAAAATAGGTGAAGGTGATCGAAAGGTACAAACTTCCAGTTATAAAATAAATAAGTCCTGGGGATGTAATGTACACTATGGTGACTATAGTTAATAATAATACCATATTGTATATTTAAAGTTGCTAAGAGAGTAGAACTTAAAAGTTCTCATCACAAGAAAAAAAATTTGTAACTATGTGTGGTGATGGATGTTAACTAGACTTACTGTGATGACCATTTTGCAATACATACATATATCAGATCATTATGTTGTAATCCTGAAACTAATATAATGTTATATGTCAATTATATCTTAATAAAAAACAATAAAATAAAGTTATATTATGAGAGATGAACTAATGGATTGAATGTGGGAGATGAGGGAAAAGGAATAATCAAGAATGATTCTTAGTCATTTTGTGTATGAGCAACTGGATGGATGAAAATGTCATTTATTGAGATAGGGAAGGGTCCAGGAGAGACGGGTAGGAGAACCAAAAGTTCTGCTTTGGAAGTGTTAAGTTTGAGTTGCCTTTTAGAAATCTAAGTAGAGTCATCAGGTAGGCAACAGGATGTATGGATCTGGAACTCAGTGTCGGGAGGTCAGTACTGGAGAAAGAAATTTGGGAGTCATCAATATAAAGATGATATTTAAATCCATGAACAAGATAAGATCAGTCAGGGAGAGAATGCAGAGTTGAAAAGAGAGACAGATACAGACAGAAGCACAGAATGGGATTTACCCCTGGAAATCACATTTAGAAGTTGGATAGAGGAGGACAAACCAGCAAAGATTAATAATTTGGAAACTAACAAAAAGTAAATTTCTGAAAGGGAGAAGTAATCTTCTATGTCAGATCCTACTGTAAGATGAAGTATCCAGTGGACTTGGGAACACGGAAGTCATTGACAAGAGCAGTTTCAGTAGAGCAGTAGGTGTGTTGAAGAGGGACTGGAAAGTGAGGACGTGATGTTGATTGTAGACACCTCTTCTGAGGTTTTTGTGAAGTAAGATAGATAAATGGGTTCATAACTGGAAAAGACTGTGGGATTAAGGGAAGTTTTTGTTTTTGTTTTTGTTTGTTTTGTGGGGATGTGGAGTTGATAGTTCTTTTTGTTTTTTAAGATGGGAAATATCAGGGCATGTTTACATGCAGGTGAGAGTGAGTAAATAAAGGGCAAGAAATTGTCAATACAAGATAAAGAAGGGGTACTTGAAGTAGTAAAGTTTTTGAGAAGAAGAGAGGAAATAGAATATAGAACATAAGTGAACATGTTGACCTCAGATAGGAAAAGGAGACACTTTCAACAAACTCACAGTTTTAAAAAAAAAAGCCAGTTTCACTTAAGAATGTCCTTGATGAGTAAAAATTATTAATTATGTTAAATCTTGACCCTTGAATACATATCTTTTTAATATTTTGTGTGATGGAAGGGGAAATACATAAAACCCTTCTGCTGTATACTGAAGTATAGTGGCTGTTTCAAGGAAAAGCACTTGTGCAATTGAGTTGCTAACTAAACTAGCTAATTTTTCATGGCGTACCATCTTTACTTGAAAGAATGACTGACAGACAAATGACAAACTATTTAGACTTCGGTATTTGGCAAACATAAATGAAGTGAGCCTCTCTCTTAAAGGAAATTAACTAATGATAAAATGTTAAGATTTTGAATGAAAATTAGTATTTCAGAAAACTTGTGTTTGCTCCCGTGAGATTGACAGCTTCCCATTCCTTAAAGATGTTTTTGTTGAGGTTGGTAGTGATATTTAACAAATATGATTTTTAAATATTTTATAATGAATGTGTCAACATTTAAAATCTATATAACTCAGTGAGCTAGTATTTTCCAAATGACCGATGTATGATGCTATGAAATCAGGTACAAGTGAAGATCTGTTCAAAGTCCAGAAAAAAACATCAATGGATTTTAGTGTAACAAATGTGAAAAGTATGTTGATATGGTTTCAGATTCTACATTGCTACTAAACTTTAAGAAACTACTAGTTGAATTTGGGAGTAGTATCAGAAAAGAATATCCACAATTATCTGAAAAGGCTATTAAAATACTCCTTTCTTTTCCAACTACATATCTGTATGAGGCTGGATTTTCTTACGAAACAACATATGGTAACAAAATGAATGCAAAAGAAATATGAGAATCCAGCTGTCTTCTGTTAAGGCAGACATTGCAAAAGAGATTTGCAAAAATGTAAAACAATGTCACTCATCTCTAAATTTCCTTTTTGGAAAATATGCTTGTTTTTCACTAAAAATATTTATATTAACAAGTAATAGATTTCTGTTGTTATTTTAAAATAAATTAGTACACATTTAAAAGTTTTCTCAGTTTTAACTTCTAACATTGATATATATGACTCACATAAACAAAAGCTCTTTGGGGTCCTCAATAATTTTGAATGTAAAAGGATTTTGAGACCAAAAAGTTTTGAGAACCCCTGTCCTAGAGAATGTGACCATCCAGATTTCCTATGCAACACCTCAATTGCTCGTAGTCTAATAAACCAAGACGTGTCAGCTTCCCAAATGCGGAAACATTATTTGAGACTTACTGATGTGAATTCCAGTAATAATGTGCAGTACAAGTCATAAGGCCAGCAGCTATCAGTGGATTTTTCCCGATTGCTTTTGGCTTTTCTTAAGCCAGGCCTCTTCTCTCCTTTCTTGAAAGCACAGGAACTTAAGGGTAATACTTAGAGGATATAGTTTACAAATACTAATGATGATTTACGTTTATATCGAATGTAGTGGCTTTTGGTATACTTTTACTTCTGTAGCTCATTTCATATTCTATGAACTATGTTGACCAGTTCTATCTTTAGACATAAGAAATTGAGCTGCTGCTTCCCCAGGATGACAAAGCTATTAAATGGCAAACAGAATTCAATGCCAAATCTTCTGAGGTCAAATCCAGCTATATCCCACTAACATTGTTTCTTTTTTTTCTTTTTTTTTTTTTTTTAATTTGGGCCTTCTTATAATCCTGTGAGGTGGATAGGCCACAGACAATTATCTCTCTTTTACAGATGAGACCTCTGAGACCATGAGTTAAGTAGAAGAACTAGGATTAGAACGTGAGGTCTTCGGGACCTCTCTTCCTTTTACTCTATTACCTCTCTTTCCCCTTAAGTTGTTTTAAGACTTCATAGAAAGTAAAAGTAGCTTCTCCTTCCAAAAACAGTTGGAAACCTCTCTTCTGCCAAGGACATGGTCTTTCTCTAAAACTTGACCTACTCAAGGGGCCCACAGTGTACACTGTTTAGAAGGGATCAATGCCAGCTTACACCCAGCAGCTTAAAGTCATGTCTATTTCTTCAATGTATAGTCCAATGTATGTGACACGTGGGGTGAAAATGCTTTTTTATTTTCTATTTGAATTCTCCCTGGAATCAAGAATACAAATTCTAAAGATGTTTTAATAGTCAAAATGCCTTTCTTCCCCCTGCTGCCTACAAAATTTGCCAGTAATATAGTAGAAACTATTTTTTTAAAGTCCTATACCTATGTCTTTAAAAAAAAAAAAAAACTTTACTGAGATATAATTTACATACCATACAATTCATCCATTTAAAATGTACAATTCAATGGTTTTTAGTTATTCACCGAGTTGTGCAGCTATCACCACAGTCAATTTTAGAATATTTTCATTGCCTCCTAAAGAAACCATGTACCCACTGGCAGTCACTCTCCTTTCCCCAAAACCCCCATTCTTAGGCAGCTACCATTCTACTTTCTGTTTCTATAGATTTGCCTATTTTGGACATTTCATATAAATGGAATCATAAAATATGTAGTCTTTGTGAACTTCTTTCATTTACTGTAGGTTCAAGGTTCATCCATGTTGTAGCGTGTATCAGTCATTCCTTTTTACTGCCAAATCCTTTTGGCAATTTGAAGATGTATATGGATATACCACATTTCATCATCCTTCATCAGTCTATAGAAATCTGGGTTGTTTACACTTTTTGGCTGTCATGAATAATGCTGCTGTGAGCATTCATGTACAAGTTTTTGTGGGGACATATGTTTTCATTACTCTTGGGTATATACCTAGGAGTGGAATTGTTGAGCCATATGGTAACTGTGTTTAACATTTTGAGGAATTGCCAGACTGTTTTCTAAAGCAGCTGCACCATTTTACATTCCCACCAGCAATGTATAAGAATTCCAATTTCTCTACACCCTCACCAACGCTTGTTGTTTTCTGTCATTTTGATTATAGCCATCCTACTGGATGTAAAGTAGTATCTCATTGTGGTTTTAATTTGAACTTCCCTAATGGCTGATGATGTTGGGCATCTTTTCATCTGCTTATTAGACATTTGTATATGTTCTTTGGAGAAATGTCTATTCAGACCCTTTGCCCATTTTTTAATTGGGTTATTTGTCTTTATTCTTGAGTTGTAAGAGATTTTTATACAACTTAGGCACAAGTCCCTTCTCAGATGTATGATTTGCAGATATTTTCTCCATTTCTGCAGGTTGTCTTTTTCACTTTCTTGTTAGTGTCTGTTCAAGCACAAAGGTTTTTAGTTTTGATGAAGTCAAATTTTATCTATTTCTTTTCTTGCTTGTGCTTTTGCTGTCATATCTAAGAAAGCTTAGCCCAATTTTTTTTTTTTTCTGTGTAGTTTTAACTCATACTTTTAGGTCTATGATCCATTTTGAATTAATTTTTTTGTGTGTAGTGTAAGGAAGGGATCCAACTTCATTCTTTTGCATGTAGATAAGGATTTGTACCAGAAAAATTTGTTGAAAAGACTATTCTTTACTCATTGAATTGTCTTGATACTCTTGTTGAAAATTAACTATAAATGTGAGGATTTGTTTCTGAACGCTGAATTCTATTCCATCAATCTATATGTCTATTCTTATGCTAGTGCCACTCTATATCTTTTTTCTTTAAAGAATATTTTCTAAATTCAAAAATAATATATGCCAATTATAGAAATTTTTTAAAGTATAAAACATAGAAGAACAGAATTTTTTAAATTGTCCAAAATCTCACCATTCACATGCACGTTCTGACTCTTCCAAACTTTTTTGTCTTTTTCTTACATCATTGAGATAATATTATGTACACTGCTGTATATCCTTTCTTTCCCTCAAATGCAAGCATTTTACTAATCCATTAAAAACTCTTAGTCAATACTTTTAATATGTAATATTTCATTTGTGTGCATACATTATAATTTATGTAATCATTCTTCTAATCTTGGACATTTGTTCTTCCAGATTGTTCTTAAAAATAAGGTTTCAGTTAACATATTAGTTAGCATTAATAATGTCTTTTACATATACATATATTAATATGTTTCTGCTGTATAGAGTGATGTATTCAGATGTAAGAGGTACAGTAAGGTAAATATTAAAGCAGTTCATAGTGACAGAAATCCTATCTCTTAAGCTTTTCTGTGGGTCCTACAGTGTTTTCACTAAATCACTTCAAACTTAAGTTTTATACTGCTGTAATCAAAGCAGATTTTCAGTCAAATCCTCACTTTGAAGGATGATAGTAATTAACTCATAATTATTCTTCTGGAAGAATAATTCTTTTGTAAGAATAAAAAAAGTTTCTTTTTCTTCCGTGTGTGTGTATATGTATATGTATCTCAGTCCACAAATATCTCAGTGTTTGAGCTGTGCAAGTCCTATGAGAGGCTGACTTTACCCTCAAGGTGCTTATATTTGGGGGACGGATAAAAATATGCACAATATGTAAATAGTTAGCCACCAGTACAAGGCATGCAATGATCGCAGTCAAAGGAGAAGTTCTTTTCAAAGTGCAGTTTTGGCTCGCAGCAGGGAGAGCCCTGTGGTAGTTTAGAGTCCCACAGTCCTGGATGTGCATCCCACTGACTGTTGGGATGAACTTGGGTGTGTAATAAAATCTCACTGCATCTCTATTCCCTTATCTCTACAGAGATTGGATAATCGTCAAAGGATTGTTGTGGGGACTAGAAGCAATGAAAGTCAAGTTTGTAGCTTAGGATTTGTCCACAGAAGGAGTTCTCAATAAATGGTAGCTGCCATTTTTTGTTCTTGATGTTGTTGTTATTCTTCCTGTTCAGCTGATGTGGAGAGGGAATGCTTCAGTAGAGAGATATGGCACCTGAATTGGAAATTCAAAGCTGGAAGTATTTGGCTGGTGAGAGAGGAGAGGGAGCTAAGTGAGGTGCAGAGGAAGGACTGCTTAAGGTATATTAAGACCAGCCTGCCTAGAGCAGGTTACTTAGTGAGGATAGGAAAGACATTTTTGTTTGACCCGCATCGGCCCTGGCAACATACAGTTAACCAGTTGTTAAGTGGACTTGCAGTGGTCTGTGTGAGCTCCCTGGGCATGTTTCAGATGTTTAGTAAATACTTATTGAAAGAATTAATGGTGAATGAGTTAGCCAGGAGATTGTTCTTTCATCCTTAAGACTGATAGTTAATGAACTTATTTCTATTTAAATGTGTGTGTATTTAAATATATGTTTAAGTGCATCTTTACATATGTCTATTTAAATGAATACTTTAAGTGAGGTAGACAAATTGTGTATATAGTTGTTTTCCGAAAGTTCCATTCTGTATTTAAGGGGATAACCTGCTACCTTTTTGTAGTTGCAAGTGATTAGTTAAGTGTTCTTGTATTAATTTTTTTGAGAACCATGTCAGCTATTAACCACTTTACTGGACATTTTTAATGATATATTGGCTGTGATCACTGTACTCTTCAAATGCTGAGAGTGATAAATTGACAAGGTAAAATAATTTATTTCTACCTCAGTTGGACATTTTTTCCACTTTAAACTGAAACTAGAAATCCAATGCCAAAAATATCTTTCCAAATGAAAAATAAAACAATTGTAACTTACATTTATATAGCTTATTTTAGGGCACAGAGATCTTTCACATATATTACCTTTTTAATCCTTTGCAAAAGCCCAGAAAGTGTTGGTATTATTATACCCATTTTACATTTAGATAAACCGAGCCTCTGAAGGGTGAGCAAAGAAATTCAGACCCTGATCATCTGGTTCTAAGTTCAGGGACCACACTTGCTGGTTTCCCTTTTATCTGTGGCTGTGTGAGAGCTCAGTATAAACTTAGTACCTTAGTAGCATCTTTGATAACTTCTATCTCTTCCTTTATCCTAGTTGTTTTAAAAGATTCATTTTAGTCTTTTACTTTGCATATTTTAGTATTTTAATCTGGCAAATTATTTTCTTCAGTTAAAGAAACAAATTGCTGGTCCAGTAATGATGTTAGCCTTTTCCAAACCATCACCATGAGTGACGTTTTTTGCTAGGAGAAAAATATTTAAAGAATGCACCTCAACTGAAATGAAATACACGGTGCTTAGTTCAGAGGAGGTAGAATATAAATTCTGTTTTTTGTGGTTAAGCCTCATGAAATGAATTATGAGAAATAATGTATATGAAAAGTGAATTTGGTCTGATTTTAGTTGGCATCAAAGGGAGCAGCATAGCTTAGATTTAAGCTATTTAAGAAAATGAACTTCAGAAAATTTTTATATGTAAATTTTGGTACCTATTAGAGAAAACATTTTAAAATGTGCAGACTCGGGTTTTCAGGGAGAGTAAAATTAGTATACTAATTAATGTAAATTTAACAAGTGAAAGGCCAAAACCCTAGAATAAAATGAACTAAAATAAATGCAGGATAGCTAAGTCTTTAAGAGCAAGCACTATGGACCTTGACTGCAAGGGTTCAAATGCCAGTTCTATCACTTTAGGCTATATGACTAAGTTACTTAGTAAGTTACTTAATCTTTCTGTGCCTCAGTGTCCTCATCTGTAAAATGGGGAGAATAATACCTATAATTATAGGTATAATTTTTATCTCTTTGAGTTGTTAGGAAGATTAAATAATGTTTGTAAAACACTCAATAGTGCCTGGAACAGAGTGAGTGCTAAGTGTTTGCTAAATAAATAGAATGCAAAGTACAGTGTAATCTTTGTGATAAGGAAATCCCATATTCCACAAATATGAAATGAGGTGAAGATGTGTGGAAGTAGGTTATAAGCCGAATGCAAGTTAAGAATAAGTAAAGAGGGGGGGAGTTGCCTTTTTAGCTGCATCAGTGAGAGTACCATGTATAAGGAAGAGTATTCAGACACCTTGTTTACTATCAGTGAGCGTTTAGTTTCAAGTTAAGGTAATATTTTTTCTTCTTTTTTTTTCAAAATATAGAAATAACTTTTTTATCATATAAATGATCCAATCTCAGTATAAATTTGTTTTTAAATACAGAAAAACATTAAGGAAAAAAAATTAAACCACTTGGGATTCTTCTACTCAGAGATAACCATTGCAATATTTCTGTGAACATCTTTCCAAACGTCCCTGCAAATATACATATCTAAGTTAAATGGGTAAAATATTACATAAATGATTTCGTACTGTGCATCCTGTTATGTGTCCTACTTTTTTGATTTAACTATATTGTGAAGATAGTTTTGTGTTGATGAATAGATTGTACAAAATTTTGTTTTCTGCATTGCCTTCTGTTGTATGGACATACTGTAATAAACAGTTTCCTTGTTGATGGACATTTCGATTGTTTACAAGATTTCCCTATATGAACAGCATTGCGGGGAGGAAGCATCCTTCTACTTAGATATTTACACCTGTGTGCGGTTACTTCTTTAGGATAAATGCCTGATTGCTGGGTCAAAGAATCTATACATTTTAAAGTTTGACCTATCTGTTTCTTTACCCTCTTGCCAATATTGTATGTTGTTAACCTTTTTTATATGAGAGAAAGAACATAATATCTCTATGCTTTTATTTGTAACTCTGATTATTACTGAATGTTAATTTATGTATTTCATATATTTATGTTGTTTCATGTTCCTTTGTGAACAATCAATACACTTTTGATATATACGCCTTTTTAAAAATTATAGGTGGCTGTAGAACCCCCAAAATGATATAAGATCTGAGGAAATAATGCATTGGCTTTGCAACTAAGTGTGAAGAATTTGCTAGGTCACAGACTTGTGTCAGTCTTTATTTCTCTGTTTTTGCCTCCTTTCTTTCCCCAGTCCTCTCTAGGATTGTCAGTTCCCTTGCTGTATAAAAGTGGTCTGTGGCAGTAGGGCAAAGACTGGGACTGAAGACAGCTTTTGAAAGAAGCATCTAAACTCCCATCTCCTACTGCCTGGCTTATTTCTTCATTCTTTTTCTCTGTTTGGCACTTTTCATCTGCTGTAAAATGTTTCCTTTCTTTCATCTGAGTCCTACAACTGGTATAACTATTTCTGTTTACTCTCTTGATATTTCTGTGGCTCCAAGTAGAGCTGATTGATCAGTTACTCTATGTCAGGTGCTGGGCTGGGCACTGGGGAGACAAGGATGAATAGGACTTGGTTCCTAAACTTGGTGCTCACCTTCTAGCCAGGGTGACATTACAGTATAGTGTGTGCTAATAATAGAGATATGTGAAAAGTTCTTTGGGAAGTATTCCTAAAGGAAACTGCAGCTGGGATTTTAAAGCTGAGTCAAGGTTTGCTCTGAAAGAAGTAGATGAGAGGGGAATGGAGAGAGGGAAGCAGAGAGGGGAAAGTAAGGACTCCCAGGCAGAGGTACTAGTGTGAGCAAAGCTCGGAGGTGACGTACATACTGGAATCAGTCAGTGTCTCTCCTCTAGGCTTCTTGTTGACTTGACTTACTCTGTGTTCCTGGGCAATAAAGCCCCCTTCTCTCTGTCTCCTTATCTGCGTTTATTGGCTATGACATGCTACCCTTTTCTGGTTCATTACATTTTTAATCAGGTGGAATATTGCATTTCTGGAGCACTTCCTCAAATTTAGCAGTATTCCTTCTGTTTTGCTATCAGTGAACTGATATGATATATATATATCTATAGATATAGGTAAAAAAAATTTTTTTTGGTGGGGTAGATTGGCCCTGAGCTAACATCTGTGCCCATCTTCCTCTATTTTAATATGGGACCCTGCCACAATATGGCTTGTTGAGTGGTGTATAGGTCCATACCCAGGATCTGAACCTGTGAACCCCAGGCCGCTGAAGCAGAGCACATGAACTTAACCACTACACCACTGGGCTGGCTCCCTGATATGATATTTTAAACTCATAATGGAATAAAATGAGGCCATTTTAGAACTGTATAAAAAATATGGTGCTGTATATTCAAGGTATTAAAACAAAAAATACAAATCTCGTTTTATTCTATTCATCTTATGAAAACAGAAACTGGGTTAGGCTTTGACTCAGCTGGATTAAGCATGATAGATTGGGCTTTGAGTATTAAATTTTTGTCTCTTCTTTATTTCTTAGTATAATAGTTATACAGATTAATAATAATGTTTATAGCCTAGCGTTGTACAGGTCACAGGGCACTTTTCCTTATAATCTCCTATAACCCTATGAGGTATAGAATTAGTGTTGTCCTCTTTTGCTAGTAGGGAAGCTAAGCTTTGGAGAAGTTAAGTGCACTACCTCAAGGTCACACAGATCCATTAAGTGGTAGAGCCAAAACTTGAACCCAAATCTTCTGATTCAAAACCCGGGATCTCTGGTTTTTAGAGGAGGATAGCACAGTTGATGTGGAATTCTAGATTTTGGAACTTTTAATGATATTATATTTTGCTAATTTATCTTCTTAAAAAAAGAGGGAGGGGGCCGCCTGGTGGCGCAGCGGTTTAGTCCGCGCTTGGCAGCCCGGGGTTCGCCGGTTCGGATCCCGGCCGCCCGCCGACGCACTGCCTGTCAGCCATGCCGTGGCGGCGTCCCATATAAAGTAGAGGAAGATGGGCACAGATGTTAGCCCAGGGCCAGTCTTCCTCAGCAAAAAGAGGAGGATTAGCAACGGATGTTAGCTCAGGGCTGGTCTTCCTCACAAAAAAAAAAAAAAAAGAGGGAGAAAAAACAGTTATCCTCTCCTACAGACTCATACTTATTTGTGGATAGACCCAAATCATAGTCCTATATTTAAAACAATAGCTTTGTAGATGACTTAAGTTGTCAGTTTAAAAGATGTGTACCATATTGTAAACTCAGACTTGTCAGTGTCACCGAGTCAGTTCCAACTCTTAGCGACTCTGTGTACAGCAGAGTGGAACCCTGCCTGGTCTTTTTGCACCATCCTCTCACCTTCCGGTGCTATCTCAGACAGTGCTCTGCTGCTATTCATAGGATTTTCATGGCTTTTTTTTCGGAAGTGGGTGGCCAGGTCCTTCTTCCTAGTCTGTCTAGTCTGGAAGCTCCGCCGAAACCTGTCCACTATGGGTAACCCTGCTGGTACCTGAAATACTGGTGGCATAGCTTTCAGCATCAGAGCAGCACACAGCCACCACAGAATGACAACCTGCAGATGGGTGGTATGGTTCCCTGACCGGGAAATGAACCTGGACCACGGCAGTGAGAGCACTAAATCTTAACCACCGGGGCTGGCTAAACTCATACTAGCATTTTACATTTAAATAACTTGGGTAGATACAATGGAAGGAATGAAATTTTGTCATCCACGAACTCCAAAAAAGGTGGACGAAATGATTTAATAGAAAGAACATCATCCCAACAATTAGAAGTTTTGGTAAACTTGGTGATACCTTGTGCAAGTGATTTCTTTCTATTGGGCCTCGGTCTTCTCATCTAAAGAATAAAGGGATTGAGCTTCATGTACCCTGAGGTCCATGTCAGTCCTAGTATTCTTTGAATTGATGCTTCTTAACTTCATTCATATTTCAGTGTGTTCATTGTGGTTTTTTTTTATTATCACCTTCAAGTTTTTTGACTTACTACAACATGATCAAAAAGATTTTAAGATTCTCTAAGATATAATTTACAAACAGTATGCTGTATGTTGGTGATTTTGTTTTAGAAAATAAGCAGAGATTTAGGAGTACCATACCAGGTAAACAACGGGTCAGTATAAGACCTGTACAATATGAACTTATAACAATAATGATAATACCACCATACATTTATGTAGTACTTTATAGTTTTCAAAGTGGTTTCACACGAAAAGCTTATACACTGATCCTCACAATTTCTTCTCTGAAGTAAATTTAATAAGAATTTTCACCTTTGGTTTAGTAATTCTTAGGAACTCTATCATAAGGAAATAATTCTAACTTCCTGAAAACAGTTAAAGGACATTTATCATAACTGAAAATAGCTATCTAGGGGTAAGTTAAATAAACTGAGGAATATCCACAGTCATTAAAATTTTTATGAAGATTAGATAATAGCATAGAAATACATTGTTATTAGTGGAGAAAGGAGAGTATAAACTTGAATATATGCTATGATTACAGTTATTAAAATAAAAGATTTAAAGGCACCAAACATTTACTCTTTATATAGGGGAAAAAATACTGCCCAGATGTATGCCAAAATTGTGTTACATGTTTGTTTTGTGGGATTTGGGGTAATCTTTCTGCTTTTTATTTCTTATTCTTTTTATTGAGTACATATTGCTTTTATAATAAAATGTGTGTGTGTGTGTGTGTGTGTGTGTGTGTGTGTATATATATATATATATATATATATAAACTATAATTTGTTTCAGATAAAAACTGAGGCCTAGTGAGGTTTCTTGACATTCTCAAAATGGCACAAATGCTTCGTGGTGAACCTGAGACTAGAAACCAGCTTTCTTAATCTATCCGTTATTGCTTGGCTTCTACCATCAAATTATAAGATATGCCAGCAGATGGAAAGATTTTAGCTTTAAAGGAGTTGCCTAGGTACATTTTTTTTCATGATAGTGTATACTTCACCTTTTTTATTCACTAGTTCTTAGTAAAATTAACAAAATCAGCATTACTTTTTTTCATACTTTGTAAAATATGGCAGTATTCCCCTGGCTGAGTAGGTTTTAGGGCAGTATAGCGTGGTTAGGTGCACAGGCACAAACGCACATGGGTTCAGTTCTTGGTTCAGTGTTGCCACTTGATAATTGTGGCCTTGTATAAGAAATTTCTCTCTGGGCCTCAGTGTCCTTATTTATATAATGGAGCTCACAAAACTCTATTGTACAACATAAGGTTGTTGTTGACTTTTTCTAAACTGCTCTAAAACATTCTGTTTGTCCCCATTGTATTCACATTTGTAGATAATAGTATGTCATTGTTTCCAGAATGCCTTGTAAGGTAGCTTCATGTCTTAGAAAGAGTCCTAGATTGTGTTCTAGCTTCAGAGTTGCCTCTAACTCTTTGGTTCTCTAACTCAGTGTGCCTCTTCACTGTGATATTAGGCAAGTGTCTTCATCTTTCTAAGCCCTAGATCCTTCTTCTAAAATAAGGAAAATGAAGTAAATAATCTCTGCATTTCCTTCTAGCATTAATGTTCTGTGATTCCTCTCAATCTTGTTTTGAGCACGTTCATGATAAAAAACACACAATAAATTGCTTACTCTTAAAGTAAAGGTGATGGCAGTGTAAACTGATAAAATCATTTTAGAAAACAATTTGGCATTATCCAGTGAAGTTGAAGATATGCATATGAGAATGTTTATGGTAGCATTATTTGTAATAGCCAAAGACTGGAAACAACTTAAAATCTGTCAACAATATGTTTATCATTAATCATGATTTATTTATGTAGTCAAATGCTGTGCATCCATGAAACCATAGCTATATGCAGTAAGGATAAATTTTACAAACATAATGTTGAGTAAAAGAAACAAAAGAGAATCTCCATAATGTTATTCTATTTACATATAGTTCAAAAATAGGCAAGATTAAACCATATTGTTAGGGGTGAAAACTATGCAAAAAGCAAGGATGGTGACTACCTCTGGGAGAGAGAAGGGGTTATAATGAGAAAGGGGCTCACGGGAGCTTCTCGGGCACCAGCACCATTCTGTTTTTTGACTGAGTGGTGGTTACACAGGGGTTTGCTTTATAATGATCCTTTAAACAATGAATATTTGTGTTTTAAGCATTATGCTATATGTATGCCATATCTGGACATTAAAAAATTACAGGACAACAACAATAAAAAAAGAATGTGTGGCACCATTTCACTGAATTCTTACAGTCTCTGAGAAATATTTGCATTACTAAGGACTTGATATTTCGTTGTCATATAGCAGAAGAAAAAGAATTTGAACTAGAGCACTTGGAAGTTCATTTGTCTTAGCTTCAAAAATAAGAATATCTGGTTTTATTGATTATCTGTACGCAAAGCACTTTTTATTCTTTATCCCTAATCTTCACAATAACCCTTTCAGGTTTTATTATTATCCTCATATTACAAATGAGGAAACTGAGGCTTAGGGTAATTAAATAACTCCTTGGTAGAGAAGGAATTTTAAATAAATCACTGAAACAAATCTGTATGGAGTATTTTTGATTTTTTTTTCCTCCATGTTATGGAAAGATAAATTGGAAACGTTTGTGACCATTTTAAGGATATGTAATATAAAAATAAACTCTGAATAAATGAATACACTGAGTGATATGATAGATATCTTTTCTTTAAAATGTACCTAAAAGTATGCAAGATTTCCCAGATGTCTAGTAGTTAATGAGTTTGTGGGTATTTGGGCATTGACCACTTATAGGTCAAGCCCCTGCACTGAGTGTTAAAATTGAACCTAATTAGAAAAGAAAGAGAAACGATGTCTACATTTTTGATATACTAATTTGATGGTCATTTTATCCAAAGTTTGCTGAACTACGACCGCTAAACTAACCACGAAAAGGAAATTAATTTGTGTAGCCAAGCCAAAAAAAGTTTTTTAGATTTAGTTTGTAATGTCACCTAGGATTCTTCTTAAAGACTTGTGAACCTTCGCCTTCTTTTAATAAGCCTTCGTAATGGCAAGATCCCCTGAGAATGAAATCATCTGAGCGGAATGTGCCTGTGTCTTAAAATCTGATAAACATCACTTCATGGTATTTAGGAGATTAAAAGAGACTTAAAACACGTAAATGTTACTTTCAGGTTATTATAGCCAAGGAAGCCTGTGGCCCAGCTATCAAAACAGCTTAGCTTCAGCAAGTTCCAAGCAGTGGGCTTAGCCAAATTGGTTAGCCCTGCTTTAGGACCGACTACACTATCTTTGGAGTTGACCTTTAACTTGTGATATAGAATATAATTGTTTCGTCTTTGAGGCACATTTATGTGTCCCTCTGCCCCGACACTAATTCATCATTTGCTTTATAGTAATCCCACCCAGACATCATCATCAAGCTCCACTGAAGGCTACTAAAGGATGTGAGTGGATATATTTCCTAATCGGTGACATTAGTTTATATCTCCTTATTAAGATACCCATTAAACTCATACCAGGAGAGATAACACGAACACTAATGCACTTTACATCTTCCATCAGTGCTTTTTTATTTATTTCTGTAAAGGAGTTATTAATATCTGAATTTGAGTCCAAGAGAATGCAGAGCTTTTAGTAATGGTCTAAAATCTTTTATTCTGGTGAGACATGGAAGATGTGAAAAGCAAAGACATTCGTTATTCTTGTCATTTTTATTCTCTTTCCTTCCCTAAAACATAGCCATTAAAATATACATAGCATCATTTATTTTTAAAGTTAATTAATATCTTACTTTTATGTAATCTCCTTTTCTAAACAAAGTGTATTATCCTAGTTTCCCTGTACTTTATAAGTGATCTTGGTTTTCTAATCTCCATCATAAACTCAGAATATACGTAGAGTTTTATGTACCTTTTGGATATATCATCCAAAAAGTAATTGAATGTACTATACTAAGCTCTGGGGGGTGAGGTGGTATAAAAGAAGTTGCCTCGTATGAAAAATAGTCCACATGTATATAAAATCTAATTATTCTGGTGACTTCCCCACCATATCACCTTAACCAGAATATATATTCAATAAATATCTCTTCAATTCCGTTCATTATCATGTCTATTTGAGACATTTGGCAGAGTTGCTAATGTGACTTTCCATCTGAGGAATCCATAAATTACTGCCTTCAGAGGCTTTGGCAGCACCATGGCAGCATGGTGCCCTTATGTTTTGCTTTGGGTTTTGCTGTTACTACTTTTTCAGAACTGGCAATATGAAGTTAATAATACCAAGAAGTGGCAATTTTGCAAATCGGCTAGCACACGCACTTCTATTAGTCTCACTACCAACATCATTACCTTCCAGCTTTGGTCCTCACACTTAATGTGTTATCCCAGGTGCAGAAAGAGAAAGTTAGTGACAGCCTTTTTAATTTGCTCCTTGTGTCAGACTTCCCTTACTGTGACTAAAATACAGTCTCTTAGATTCACTGTAGTTAATTCTATACTAACATTTTATTCCCCCCAAATAATCACATGGTTCAATACTGGTATCCACATTTACTACCTGCATTGGTTTGGATTCAACAAGAAGCAGAGTCCAAGAAGAAAGAGATTGAATGTACAAAAGGTTTATTGGAGGAGGGAGCAGAAGAAGGTGGGAAGAGCTTTCAGACTGCAATGCAGATATGGTACTTGTAGGCAGAGAGAGAGAAGGAAGGAGGACTGGGTAGGGAGAGCCTTGGATTGCAACTCAGTTCCAAGAAAGGTTCCTCTAGGTTGGTGAGAAGTCTTCAAGCCCAAGTTGCCCATTGGAGGAGTCCCATGTCTCACCTAAATAGGCCTGCCTTAGCATTGCTCCTATGCACAGTCATTGGCTGGGAGCAGCCTGCAGGCAGAGTGGCATGAATGCAGTGAGAATCCAGAGGGGCAGTGGCTGGAGCCTTCAGTCAATTCTACTCCCTCCCACAGGAGATCTGAGGGGCACATTTCATGGCTTCCATTCTAGTTGCATGACTTAAGATAAGTTTACCACCTTTCTGAACCTCAGTTCAGGAAGGCAGTACTGCTGACACAGGGTTATTATAAAGGTTAAATAAAGTGATATATGTAAAAACCTTGGAACATATTAATACTTGGTGGTAATTGTTAGTTCCTTTTATATCCCCCTATCTACTAGCATGTGATTATTTTCGAATAATCTAACTTATTTTCCTTAGAAAAACATCATTAGGGTATAAACTGTGCTGAGGTTGTCTATACCAGTGCTGCTCAAAGTGTGGTCCACAGACCAGCTGGCAGTGTGCAGTCCGCAGAGCTGCTTGTTGTCAGTCTGCAGCAAGATAAGGAACTTGTACCAAATGTAAATCAGCTATGTCACTAAACATGCTGCTCAGTTCAGATGCAATTTTTTTTTTCATATCAAGACACTCTCAATGAAGGAAGCAGTGCATTTGTTTATATTCTGCCATGAGCTCCTTATTTGTTACATATTGCACTTTGAATGGCATTGGGGTTTAGTCAAATATAAAAAGCAAAATATAACATCCTTTCAAAAATCAGATTTTCTTTTTCACTGTGTATGAGACTTTATCATATGTATTTCTGCTTATCTGCTACAGAGCAAACCACTCTAACCTGGGCATTGGCAATTCGTGTTACTTATGTCAGTGGCAGCCACTGGAACCTTTAGCATTTGTCAGTTTCAGGTCCTGTGATCAAATATCAAAGTAGGCAGGTTTGTCATTGTCATATTTCCAGGTCCTTTTCTGTGTGTCTTTTTCCCCAGCTCGTTTATCAGCATGTGTTTATTGAGCTCCTGCTGCCTGCCAGATACCATGTGCCTGCTGATGTCCAGTGTTCTCTTGCTGGTCTTTTGTAACCTTGAGCCCCCAAGTTGTGATGGCCCACCAGAATCCACTTTCCCTCACAGTTCCAGAGTACTCAAAGTCCCTTCCCCTCAGTAAGCAGATAGGTCACTAACTAAGAAGAAAGTAATCTGATTTAAAATAAGTAATACAAAGGTGACTTACCTCCTAGTTATGTATTTGTAATTTAAGATTTGAGCCTATTAATGGAACTATATAAGATATATATTTGAACTATGGATGCCCTAGCTTAATCCTTGGGCTAGAATCTTTCTTTAGTTCTTTTCACCATGTATTCCAGAAATACTTGTCATCGCACATCTGTAAAGCCGCTGACCTCTGCCCTAAAGTGGATGTTGGATTTTCCCACAGCCTTTTACTTTGTTTGGTAACCTTCTTCCATGGAATAACCTTGGGCTGGGAGACATGAATCCAGGAAGCCAATCAGACCTGTTCTTTGTATGTTTGTGGATTTAAAGTATTGGCTGTATATTCTTTTTAATTGCAGGTATCCTTTCATATTTGAAACTAATTAGATGGAGATTTAGTGTATTTTTTTCCTGTGTATTCTCAGAGCTTTGATGGCTTGTTGACATGATGTAGTAGACTAGGAATACCTAGTATTGCTTTCATACTTTTAAAAAGTAAAGTGCATGTTTCATAAAATTAAAGCATCCCAAGAGTCAGTTAATGTAAAGTAATATTTTACCAAGGTCATAAGTGATTTAATATGAAAGATCATATTTTATCATAACCATAACAGATTTAACAAAACCTAGGCAGATGAATTGCTGGTTTAGAAATGATCTTAACTTATTTTTCCCAAAAAAACAAAAACCCACAGGATTGTGTATATATGGCAACAGGCATTATTTCATTGATCCCCAAGGTTGTGGATCTAGCATCACCTATTATAACATGCTTTGTTTTTATTATTGCACTGTTTAGTTAGTCATCCAAATTCTAGCCATTTCTGTTTATAGCGAGAAACAGCATCCCAGCCCAAGCAGCACAGCTTGTCATACCTTTTTATTGATGTAATTTGACTTACTTTGGTTCCTTTCCTAGTGTCTAACATTTTGTGAAGCCCTAACATAAATTATTGGCTTGTATAACCCACTGCATCACCTTCACCCAGAGATTTGCTGCCTATGCAGTTCCTTAATTTTCAAGTGTGAGAGATTTATTTTTCCTTAGTGAGTCCTAATGTTTCTGCATGCACGCACACACATACATGCTTATGAATGTGTGTGGGTACTTACGAATGCCAATGAGAAAGTTAAATATATTCTTGGTTAATTCCTGCATGAGATTCTGGATAAATCTTTAAGCTCATAGACACTTGTTGCTGTGTTCTTAAATTGACCTGATCATGAATAGTATGATAGTATTTTTAAGTTTTGTTCCAGTTTTGCATGTTTTTCCTAGGAATTCTACTAATGAGAACTGTGTACACTTGATGTCCTCAGTGAAGACTTACTGACTGCATAACTGACCGATTGATATTCCATAAGCCAATGTAAACGGCTCAGATACTATTACAAATACTGCGTGTCAGACAAGGTGTTTCAGTCCTCATAGCACCCTATAAGGTAGATGAAATTGTCCCTACTTTACAAGGAAGGCTTTGGAAGCTCAGAAAAATTAAACATCTTGCCCAAAGTCATACAGTTTCTAAAGGAAGGATGAGGATACTTTATCACAAGATTTTTATATACATTATTTTATTTGATCCTTTTAACAGTCCTTAAGGTAGACAGAATAAATTCTCTTCTATTCCTGTTTTAGAACTGAGTAAAGAAGTTTAGTAACTTAACCATGGTCACTACAATGGGCCTGGTTCAGTCCATGACTGTCCTCTGATTTCCTGATATTACTTGGTGTTTGTAAAAGTTTATAGGCCAGTAATAGCATTGGTCACACCATTGTAGTGCCCTTGTGGTTTCTCATTGGCTGATTTTTGTTAAGAGACTCTTCATTGCCTCCACAGAAAGAAGAGTCCCAGCTCAAATACTTGGCATTTAAGTAAGCATTCTTATAATGAGAAAAAACAATAGGGGGGAAGAAAGCCTTGCAAATCTGTTCATGTCAACCCCCTGCTTGAAAAACCTTTTAACAGTTTTCTGCAGGCTACCTTCCCATAACCCTTCTCCCTAAAAAAAGTAAATAAACAAAAAAACCTTTAACATGGCAGAGGCTTCACATGATCTACCTTCTTCCTCCCTTTTCAGCCTCACCTCCTGCTGCCACTTACCCCAAAACCCCTGCCACTGGCCCTTTATGCCAGGAAAGCTGAACTACTCCACTGAGGTGAGGCCCACCTTCTGCTTTTGCTTCTATCCTCCCTTTGCCTGAAATCTCCCCCTGTCATCCATGTGCTAAACTCCTGCTCGTTCTCCACTATCCAGCTAGGCCTTCTCTTCTATTAAATCTTTCTTTACCTTCCTGAACAGAGTTATCATTCATCTTCTGTTCTCCCTGCTGAACTCAGTCAATCAAATATATCAATATTCTTACATTTCTGTTATCATTTGTTGTGTGTGTATGTCTCCCCTACTGGACTAGTAAACTCTTTTACTCCTAGTAAAAAGGCCAAAGGCTGAAGTTTTCTCATCCTTTTATCCTAACACAGTGCCTAGCACATAAAATGCACTTAGGAAAGGTTTGTGCATGGAAGATGGAATGCGTCAGTGACTTTTCTACTTGGACTAAGGACTAAGAATTCAACACTGAAAGGAGTAGCCTGCCACTTGAAAGGAGAGGGAGAGTGTCCATTTGTATCAGATGAAATTACTATCTTCACTTATAAATGTGCTTGGCTTTGCATGTGTCTAGGAAGATAATGCAGGGCTTTGAGAAGTGGAGTGAGATTAAGGAGAAATTATACAGTAAGTGAGCATTTTTCCCCAAACATCTGCCTTTGGTAATAAGTGGTTTTAAGTTATTGAGTGCCTTTTTCACTTCTTACAGTCAAGCAGGGAGCTGACGAATGTTTTCAAAGTGGTATCAGCATTTTCTAATAGTTTGTCTTTCACTGACAATTTTGTTTAATTATTTCAGATACAGTGGTAAATTACTGCCCTTGTATGTAATTAAACCAGTGTATTTATAATGGCAACATAGGACAGGTTGTTACCAACTCAACAAGGGTACATGACATGATGCCATTTGAAAATCTGAAAGTGGAGGTGAAGGGGTTGTGTCTTTAGACAGCTCAATCCTAAAGCTCTGGCCCATTAACATTTTGTTTTTAGTTTTATAAAAATTGTACATGCTGTTAGTTTAGAGTCAAATAGTTCCTTCAGGCTTATTATGAAAAACAATATTTCTCCTTGTTTCCCAAAGGCAACCACTTTCAACGGTTTTAACAGATTCTCTTAGTATTTGCCTCCACATCACTCAGTAACCTGGTAATATTGCTACTTCTTGGGTTTTGTTTTAGGATTATCACTGGTTCCTCCAGTAGAAGATGAGAATTTAGCTCCCTTTCACCACTGTTTACTACATTCATATTCCCTTTTTGTTCCCCCATTCTACCAATATAGGTTAGTATTTAAATTACTACGTCTATATAAACCCCACTCATGGAGCAGCCATGCAGTATACTCTGATTACTTTTTTTCCTACCTAATGTTTTTTGTTTTCTTTGGAATTTATGATTTGCTTATTTTTTCTTTGATTAGTTTTCAGTGTGATTATAACTAATTCCACCCTAAACTCTCTACAAGTTATCAGAATCTCCTCTCAAGATGTTCAGACATGTCAGATATATAATGAATTACATGTCAGGTATTCAATCAACTTCATCTTGGGAAGAAATCTCTTTTGGAGCCTTCTGACCTGCTCCAATCTGTCTGATTGTTCTCTGTGCTTTTATCATAATCCTAGGGATTCTTCTCACTTATGTTGAAATCAGTTTCCTGGATGGATCCCACGTCTTGCTCTTCCTCTGTTTACTCTCTTGTTTTGTTGGAGCACATCCTCTTATAGCTTCCTAAGGAAGGGTATATGGAGGTAAATTTTAGTAACTGTAAATCTGAAAACATCTTTATTCTTCTTTGACTGGATATGGAATTTTAGGCTGGAAATAATTTTCTGTGAGAATTTTGAAGTCATTGCTCAATTTTATTTTAGCTTCCAGTGTTAGAGAAACCGGAAGACATTTGATTCCCCTTTTTTGGTATGTGATTTATTTATTTACTTATTTTGTTTTGCTCTGCTTTGTTTTCTTTCTGGAAATTTGTAGGAATTCCTCTTGTCCTTGGTGTTTTGAAATTTCAGACTGATGGGCCTTTGTATGGGTTTATTTTTATTCATTGTGCCAAGTACTCAGTGGATCCTTTCAATCTGAAAATTAAAGTCATTAAGTTGTGGGAAATTTCCTTGAATTATGTTATTGATGATTTCTTCTCCTTTATTTTCTCTTCTTTCTTTTTCTGAACTACTACTCTTTAGATACTAGATTTCCTGCACTTACCCTCTAATGTTCTCCTGTTTTCCATCTCTTTGTCTTTTTTGTTCTACCTCCTGGGAGAGATTCCTTTAACTTTATCTTCTTGCCCTTCTGTTTTTTCATTTTTATATTCTGCTTTCAGATTTTAAATTTCTAAAAGCTCTTTTTCTCCAAATAGTACCCTGTTATTTTATGTGTATAATATCTTCTCTTATCTATCTGAGCATATTAATGACTTTTTAAATTTTTATTTTTGTTTTTGGTTTGATCTTGGTCTATCATTCGCATTAGAGGCTTTTCTTAGAAGTTTGGTGATACTTGGTTGCATATTTATTTTTAAGAAGAGAGGGCTAAGAAGCATTGAAAGCTCTTAGTGTGTGGATAGAGGTTGTCACCTGTGGGGTTTACTGAAGGGTAATTTGGCTGGGATTTTTTCGTTGGGGAACACCTAATGTCACTCTACTTAGATCCTTTCTCTTGGGCTTGTCAAGGATCTTTCAGTTATCTGCCTGTAAAATACAAGCCTGTAAGGTATCTGCCTGTATTCTGGAAGCAGAGTAGGGGGAAGAGGACTGGAGGTCTCAGCATTTAATATGCATATGTTCACTTAATCACCTTGTTTTCAGTACATTGCCTTTGCTCTTAATTGTGCTGATGTTTCCCTCTTCAAAGAATAAAATTCTAGTTTATTTGCCAGGGGATGAGAGGGGTTGTTGCCTGGCTCTGTAGAGTTGGGAGGGGATCTGGAGATAATAATTGTCTTACAGATTTTCAACCAGTCTTCCTATTCTTAACCCCAATTTTACTGCCACTTCAAGGAGTACATGGGGCCGCCAGTTCCTGAGCCTCATGGGAGTTAACTGAGGTGTAGCTCAGATTGCCTCTCAACTCCCCTCCTCTGGCTTAGAACTCAACTTTTTAAAGTCTGCTAAGTTAGTTACCACTTGTCTATCTGCTTTTCAGCTTCCAAAATTTTGTTGCTGTTATGTCCTCTCCTATTCTCTGTCTTTGTTTTATTTATATATAAGCACAGTACATACAGGGAACAACAATTTAAAACATTGCTGTCTTCTCATTGGAAACAATGGAAGCATGAAGAGAGAACATCCTGTACCGACATATTGTTGGAGTTTCAGAGGTTGCAAAAGTAAATATATACATTCAGTCTGCCATCTTAACCCACGAGTCCCCAAAGAGTTTTTAAATGAAGGATTTAAAAGATATAAGAAAGTGAACTTTAAAATATTCTCTTTAACTAAATTCAGCCTGATTTTATTGCATTTCCAACAGTAGAAGAATGAGATCCAAATACAGCTAGTGAATGTCCCAAAGCCACAGCCAGGTTTTTTTGAATATTTGTCTTTTCCTGGCCAAGAGTTAAAGTCCACAGAGTCACAGAATTTAGAGATCAAAGACTTCTCCTCTAATTTCTAACACTTTTCTACAGTCTTCCTAAGAGATAGTCATCGTGCTTCTTAAAAGTAGTTGACGAGGAATGTGTTACCTTCTGAGACAGTTTATGCATTTAGACTGTTTGTGAAGGAAGGGAAGGAGGGAGGTGGGAATGTTGGTTCTGTCTCTCTGTAATATCTATCCATAATACACGTGCTATAAAGAAGGTAAACAGTGGGGCCAGCCCAGTGACATAGCAGTTAACTTCACGTAGTCAGCTTCGGTGGCCCGGTGTTTGCTGGTTCAGATCCCCGGCGTGGACCGACACACCACTTGTCAAGCCATGCTATGGCGGCATCCCATATAAAGTAGAGGAAGATGGGCACAGACATTAGCCCAGGGCCAATCTTCCTCAGCAAAAAGAGAAGGATTGGCAATGGATGTTAACTCAGGGCTAATCTTACTCACACACACAAAAAAAGAAGGTCAAGAGTATCATGGGAGCAGCATTGTTTGATATTCATGGGCTTTAAATCAGATAGACCAGAGTTTTATTCGTTTTATTAGTTGTTATAATCTTTAGGAATTATTTAACTCTCTGAACCTGTATCTTCGTCTGTGAAGCAAAGCTAATAATACTCTGAGGGTTTATAAACTTTAAATAAAAGACACAGTATTAAAGAAGCTGGCAAAGAGCTTGGCACATAGAGGCTGATCATTAAATGATACCCATTATTCTTCTTACTGGTTCAGTCAGGGAAAGCTTTTCAGTGTATAACTCTTGGACTAAATCTGAAGAAAGAGTAAGATGTTAATAGATAAGCCAGAGATGGAAAGGACTAAGACAGGCCTTCTGGGTTCAAGGAATAGCATGACAAAGGCATAGCTGTGTCAAAGAATTGAAGTCTGAGGCTTATTTAAGGAATGGCATGTGTTTCTAGGTGTTTGGATTGTAGAGCACATGAAAGAATACAGCATATAATGTGAGTGAGGCTGGGAAGGTTTTGACATAGGGTGCCTTAGCAAAAAGAAAAGAAGTTGGTGTTCTCACATACTGCAACACTCAGTGAGACACAGACAAAACAGAGCTCCTTTGGGGAGTCAAGCATCCCTTTGCTGTTGAAGCTTACTTAATATGGCTTTTTAACAACTTGATCTGATAGAGATCAAAATTGTCATGGAAGGTATTGATAAACCTGAAAAAATGTATGTTAAATATGTAGTTATTCTAGGTAAGTCAAAAATGGAAGTAAAGAATATATCCAAGGGAAGGAGATAGCTATCTTCATATTTGAAAGACTGCCAGGGGGAAGAAGGAGTAAAATTAAACCTTGCTTATGGATTAAATTAATACAAATAGATAGAAATCAGAAAGGGGAAATTTTTAGCTGTCATGAGAAACATTATTTTTTAACAGATAGAACTGCCCAACAATGGAATGGAAAGCCCAGGAATGAATTAAGTATCTAGTCATTAGAGGTGAACATACTAAAGCTAGATGATTGTCAAGGATGCTGTAGAAAATCGGTCTGTCTGTGAAAAGGTAAAACCAAGTGTGCCTTCTAAGGTTATGCTCTATTCTGTATGATGCTGTGCCTAACCAGGGCTCTTGCTG
The DNA here is from genome assembly GCA_031878705.1 of Tapirus indicus. Taxonomy (NCBI): domain Eukaryota; kingdom Metazoa; phylum Chordata; class Mammalia; order Perissodactyla; family Tapiridae; genus Tapirus; species Tapirus indicus. The sequence continues at coordinate 30,836,809 of CM062924.1, forward strand.
TCATCTAAGTGTAAATCTTGCATCAGGCTTTGCCCAGAACATCCTTTTCACAAACTAGGACCTTGACAATTGTTACCTTTCCTTGGGTCAGCACTTTCAGCTGCTTCAGAGACCTCCAATAGCTTTCACTAGAACAGGCTCCTGATGGTGCCTTAACCAGGGACTCCTCCCCAGTCCCGTTGAACACGGTGAGACAGTCTTCATCCAAATGAAGCCTTTGGTGCTGCTCCACAGACCTCAAGAGCATCCTCACACGAACAGGAGCCTCCAGACATCTTGATACAAGGCTTGCCATCCACTTGTAATCCCCTAGTAGCTATAGAACTCTTTCCTTGTCTTTATCATAACTGAAACCTGTAACCCTTCCAATGGGAGCTTGTTTTCTGACTCTCCACAGAGCAAGAAGGTGATGAAGATGGAGGAGGGATGGGTAGTTTGTCCATTTCTCCAGACAATTATTTTTTCCTCCTTGTGTAAAACTATCATCCTTCTTTGAAGCCATTTAACTGTTCAACTCTCCATCACACCTGGACACTGTCATCTGACATGCTGGTTACTTCTTTGGGGCACTCAGAATTTGCAACCTTGCTTAAGGTCTTCCTTTCTAGGCTGCTTACTCCTATAGTCACCCTGCATTACTCTAGTCTCCTCCCTTGTCTGTCCCATATGCTTGCCTGTTGCCTATGTTCTCTCTTGCTTCTGGGCTTTTACACATGCAGTTCCTCTGTTTTGGAATACTGTGTTCCTACTACCCTTTCATCTAGTAAAATCCACCTTGTACTGTGTGGCTCAGATAGTTTATCACTTCCTTTCCAGATGTCTCTGTCTCCCCTAGACTTGGTTAGTTGTCCCTCCTCTGTGTTCCTATAATTTCCTGTGATATGATACTTATTATTCTTTAATTATATTTCTCATTTTAAATGACTTTTCCATTATATTATGATTACTTTAAAAGCAGGAACTGCCTCTTTTTCTTTATGTTAGCCCATAGGCTAGCACGCAGAAGGTGTTCAGTATCTGTTGACTGAATGACTACGTGATTAGAGCTGCCTGTATTCTTTGTACCTGTACAAGACTGAAGGTCAAACAAAAAGGAATCGACTTGGTGTTGTTGCCATAGCTAGTTTATATAGCTCGCTCAAATGCATTGGGCTTTCCCAGTTTGATAAACAAGGTCACTTAATGCTGTGTGCTTTGCTTTAACAACCAAAGATTTTTGTCCTGTTCTGAACCAGTTATTCATGTGTTTTTGAGTTTTTCAGTCTTTCTTCCATAAAGTTGAACATCCAAATTTGGCTCTTAGCCTGACAAGATCCTCCAGAATATTTTAGAGAACTATAATCTCTGGAGAACAAAAACTCAGACTCCCAAAAATAGATAAAGTTGGGGATGATTCTTCAGTGTCTCTAACCCCTTCCCCCTGAGCACTTAATTAGCCACTGGAAAAGTATGTCCCACCATGTGTTTAATGTTCAAAATATTTTTTGCTAACTAAAAACCTTTGTGCCCTTGTACAGAACTATGCCCATTGTGCCTGACGTGTGGTAGGTACACAAAATGTTGTCTGTCCATTGAGGAAATACTCAGGCCACTTCTCCCCATGAATTCACTCCAAATATCTTCAGGTAAAAGGTAGAATAATCTTTTCCACCTGTATTAGTTTTCTTTTGCTTCATAGCAAATTACTATAAATTTAGCTGCTTTAACAGCATCCATTTTTATATCAGAGTTCTATAGGTCAGAAGTCTGAGGGGGCTTATCTGGTTTCTCTGCCTAGGATCTCACAGGCCCAAATCAAGGTGTTGGTCAGGCTGGGCTCTTATCTGAAGGCTCTTGGGAATAATCTGCTTCCAAGCTCATTTAAATTGTTAGCAGAATCCAGTTTCTTGCAACTGTAGGTCTGAGGTTCCCATTTACTTACTGGCTTGTACTCGGGGGCCACTCTGCTCTTAGAGGCCTCCTGCATTCCTTCTCACATGGCCCCTCCATCTTCAGACCAGTAATGCTCCGTCAGGCCCTTCTCACAGTTCCAAGTTCTCTGAGCTTTCTCTTCTGCTGCCAGCCAGAGAAAACTCTCAGCTTCTAAAGGGCTCATGTGATTAAATTGGCTCCTCCCCCAGATAATCTCCCTTTGCCATAAACAAAACAATCAGGGGAGTAACACCCAGAGATGAAGGTCATGGGGGCCATCTTAAAATTCTGCCTACCACCCCCCCATTCAAACTGTCATAGAAGGTTTTACTTTCCCTCTAGGTTCACTGAGTTATCATTCATTTAAGAGGTAACCTCCTTCAGGGTGGCATCCATCGCTTAGTCATTTTGTAATCCCCCATCATACCTTGCACACCTTGCATGTAGTAGGTGTTCGGTACATATCTAATGAACTATTTTTTGTTAAGTGAGTTATGAGATCAAAAGATGAGTAAAATTATTCCAGACCAAATTGTAAGAACATCTGTCCAGTTGGAGGAGCAATGTGCACTTGACAGTTCATTGCCATTTTTGTTTTTCTTTTTCTTTTTTTGGAGCTACATTTATTTATGATCAACCAGAGAGACTAAACAGTGGACACATGGGCTTGGATTCTAATGCAATTCAAGTGAAGTAAGAAGAATTTCACAAAAAAACTTAAAAGGCGTGAAGTAGATATAATAGTAAAATTAGTATTTTAAGGGAAAAAATCATTAATGAGACAAAAGAGCATTCTGGAAAACTGTGTTCCATTTAGGGCACCTCATTACCAGATTCTTTAAGGACAACTGGAGGGAGTTCAGAAACATGAAGAATGATGAAGAATGATTAACTTGCAAGCAAAGATTTTAAAAGACTAAATACGTATAGCTTAGCTGAACAACAGCTGAGTGGAAATGTAGCTAATTGTCAAATGTCTGATATCAGGAGAAGGAGTGTGTTCTCTGAAGAGTTGGGGGTCTCTCTGTAAGTACTGGAATTAAATGAGGAATGAGAAGAGTCTTTTCTAACCAACTTGTAAGCAATTTTTAGACTGTGTGCTGGCTTCTAAAGTATTGGAGTTGAGTTCAAATCCCAGCTCCTCTACTTGCTACCCGTGAAATTTCATGCAACTCCTTTAAACTTTGTCATGTGTAGAGAGAGAATTATACAACTTACCTCATGGGGTTATTATAAAGTTAAATGAAATTACATAAGTAAACAGTCAAGTTCTATGCCTGGCACAGATCACAGGTTGAGAAAAACAGTAGCTGCTATTATGTTACCATCATCATCGTCATCATTCTTAAATGGTTGAGAGTTCAGAGTGCTAGTGTCCAGGAACCCTGAGGTGCACATTCCAGCTCTGCCACTTATTAATGCTATCTCTGAGTCTCAGTTTCTTCAACCATAAGAGAGTTATAGTGAGTACTGAGTGAAATAATACAAAGTGAAATGTTTAGCATAATGCCTGGCACATACTTAATTTTTCAGTAAATATATTAGCAGCTATAGCATTATTTTCATTATCATTAACACAGTCATCATTCGACCATAACCCAGCCAACGGCCTAGCATATACTATTAAAATTATTTCAAATTTCCTGTTATAAAGAATGCCATATACATATCTATATTTCCACCATTATTACCACCACCACACACACACACAGACCACATGCTGTTCAGTAATTATTCGTTGAATTAAATTAAGTAATTTCTTCCAATGATCATGTCAAGGGTTTGTGGTCATTGTACGTTGCTGGGGAGGTGCCAGAATGGGCTTCTATGTTCCTTGTGTAATCAAATTTATGACAACAGATTTAAATGCATTTTTCATTTTAATAAAACGCTGATACATAGATTTACCTGAATTTCTATGAAAGAATCCCTGCACTATAATAGCATTTTCATTTTTGTCTTTTACACACATAAGAACTCCATGTGGCTCCTCATTACAAATAGGATTGTGTTGTTGCGGTAAACAGAGTTGACTCTAGCTAGATTAAGCAGAATTGGTATTAATTAGAGGGTTACTAATTAGAAAGTGTTAAGATTAATCAGAGGGTATTAATCAAATGTATTAGGTATTCATCAGAGATAGCTCACAGAAACTGTAGGAGGACCAGAAGAAGAGATACAGGTGGCAAAAACAAAGCACATGGAAAGATGCTCAATATTATTAGTCATTAGGGAAATGCAAATTCAAACTATAATGAGATACTGCTACATCCTTACTAGAAAGGCTAAAATTTTTTAAACTGACAGTATCAAGTCCTGATGATGATGCAGAGCAACTGAAACACTCATCCATTGTTAATGGGCATGCAAAATTGTATAACCACTTTGGAAAACAATTTGGCATTTTTCTGAAGTTAAACATATATCTACCGTTCAATCCAGAAATTTCACTGCTAGGTGTTCGTTGAAGAGGAATAAAAATACAAGTCCAAACAAAACCTGTGCTATACGCAGGTATAAACCAAATGTTTATAGCACCTTAATTCATAATAGCCAAAACTTGAAACAACTCAAATGTCCATTAACTAGCATATAGATAAGCAGTTTGTGGTATATCCATACAGTGGAATACTACTCAGCAATAAAAGAAATGAACTACTCGTACATGCAACAACATGGATGAATCTCAAAAACATAAATGAAAGAAGGTAGACACAAGAGGCTAAATATTCTGTGATTCCATTTATAAGGCATTCTAGAAAACTCTCTCTGCCCTGTTAGACTGTGATCTTCTTGATCTGATACAATTCTTTGCATCAAGATTGCATCAAAGTCAGTGAAGTGGAAGCAGAAATGCTGAGTTTGATCAGTTTTAGGAAGCAAGGTTTAGCTCCCAAGGGAATCAGGAATCCAGATTGGGTCAAAGGTCAATACAGGGTAGTTTGGGGTAAATCAGGGTGCACAGGACTATTAGCATGAGGGCAGGGAATCAAGGCTGAGCCTGCTGGACCTGACAGCATGAATATCTGCTCTAATGGATTCTATACAAGTTTGTCCACTGACATAGCCTTTGGCCTCCAGAGAACATAACCTTTCTCTGATGATCATTAATAAAAGCTGATTGCAGGTGCTGTCAAGGGTATGATTTACCTGCCTTTAACAAATTTCCAGTTCTGGTTTGCTTGTCCATTTGTAATATGCTTCGCTGACCCTCTTTAGCAACTCACAAAAATTGGCAGTGATAGAGACCACACTTACAGGTCAGGTTGACCCAGAGTTGCCTCAGTTTAATGGTGCTGCTAGTTGTTTTCTGGCAAACAGAAGATTCTGAAGCATAGGACCATCTCAATTGAAGTGGTTTTCGTATGACAGATTTTATAATGATAAGTTTGGCTCAAATATAACCTGTGCCTCATAAATACAACATGTGATATAAAGAAAAGAGCCTGTGGTTAGAACTCAGCAAACTTAGATTCTAGTCCCTGGACTCAACCTTTTCAACCGTAGGCCACTTAACTTCTCACTTACCTTACAGGGTAAATGAAGCAGGTAGGCCGATGCTCTCAAAGGTGCCTTTCAGCTCTAAGATGAATCCCATGATTCTAAGAGTAGTTGATAGCATGACTGGGAGAAGGAATAGAAGAAACTACTCCATTTCTTAGACTTAAGAGCTTTTAGACTTGGCTTTTAGGTTTTTCAGACCTCAGAATGGCAGGCCTCAGCTGTGTCCAGTGTTTACATTATAACATCTATTTTGGAAAAGAACTGGCATGGTTTGTAGATGGGGATGGGAAAGTACTTAGGTTGTTCTTGCAACCAAAGGCCCATCTATAATCGGGTTTTTTACTTTTCCTTAGAGATACATATTGCAATGACTCACTGTTAGAAACAGTATTACTGCTCGTATTAAATATTCTTTAAGAAGCTTTTCCACATCTTTGCAAGAGTTGTATTTTCCTCTAGGAAAGCAGATTTTATTTTTGACATGGTGGTGTCCTTTTTTTAAGCTCTTAATCTAGCTCTTTTTATGTCAGTGAAACCTTAGCATTTAAAAATGAATTGAAATATTGGTAACTAGTCCTATAGAGATTTTTGACTACATAAGCCAAAACTCTAAAGTTGTCTTTGATGCATGTGTGCATTTTTAATTTCTTATTTTTTGAGTTCCTCTGGACTAGTTCCCTTTGTAGTCAAATTCTTTGTAATCCCATCACGAAAGTGTTGATCTTTTAGTAACCTTTGTTGAAGCATTGTATTAATCCACATTCTCTCACGATAACAGACGGTTTGTATCAAACATATCATGCAGCTTAGCTCAAGCCCCATATGGAACTAATAAGCCATGCAATAAGTGGCCTTGTGTAGATGAATATAGTTTGGAAGGGGTGTGTGTGTGTTGTCTAAACTGAATTTCTCCTGCCAAAACCTAAATGACAAAATGATTCCTGAACCCCCAGAGTCTTTCTTGGCCTGGAGAATTGTGTATTAAAAAATAAAAATAAAATTGAGTGCTTTGATATTAAATTAGCCCTCTTAGCTCAATGGGAGGATGCTCACTGAGTACAAGAACTCAGCATTTATTTCTCGGACACTTTATTTTTAAATATGATCTCCAGAGCTGCAAATGGTCTTACCGAGTCAGTGCAGCACCATTTATCAACCTATATGAACTAGTTAATTTCAACTACAAGAGCTCTATCAGCATAGTTGATCTGTCGTATTTGGTGAAACTCACAGTGAATGTATAGTGATTTGGGATGAAACCAGCATGTGGCTTTGTATTTATATACAAAAAGGTGGTGTGGGAGAGCCAAACAGAGAAGATAGTTAATGTAATTGAGATGGCTATAGTTGTCTGTTGCAGTCTAAATGTATTCTTTGCTCTTGTATTCTTTCTTTTTGTGTGTGTATATGTGTGTGTGGTGTTTTTTTGAATGTCGAAATCTTTTTTTTTTTTTTTGAGGAAGATTGGCCCTGAGCTAACATCTATTGCCAATCTTTCTCCTTTTTTCCTTTTTTTCTCCCCAAAGCCCCAGTAGACAGTTGTATGTCATAGTTGTATATCCTTCTAGTTGCTCTGTGTGGGACACCGCCTCAGCATGGCTTGATGAATGGTGCATAGGTCCGTGCCCAGGATGCAAACGGGTGAACCCCGGGCCCCAAAGTGGAGCACACGAACTTAACCTCTATGCCACCAGGCTGACCCCATTGTATTCTTTCTTTTTGCTTGTTCCAGTAACTATAAAGCCAGATCTTCTGGTTATTTTAGTATAGAGATTTTCTTTTGCTAGTAGACAATAGTATCTGTTCATTTTTCCAGAGAATCCACTGAACAGTGCTTCTCCCCATTTCCCATCTAATTTATCATCTATGTGTAGTTTTCACCTACTATATGAGTTGCACAAAAATTTAATTGCTCCCATGGAGTTCTAAGCCAATCAAAGCAAAGCTGAAATTCAAGCTAATTGAAACCAAAATTCCACTTAAAAACTCCTTAGACTCTTTGGGTGGTGGTGCAATAGGAAGTTGTTACAAAAGGTGTTTATTTCAGAGACTAATTTGAGGCAGTTAGACAGACCCAAAGCAATATTTTATTTGCCTGGATTTCTTGGCATCTACCTTCCCCAATCAGAAGGGAAAGCAGAGGGTGCTGTGTTTAGGGAAGTATGGTATTGATAATGGCTGGTGAGGGCAGGTTTTGATGGAATGTGTAATGGGATTTCTTAGAGGAAAGAGTACTTCAGTCTTTTAATCTATCCTTCACAGCTGCCTCTGGAGTTGTTTTCCTCATTCACTTTCCTGCTCAAAACTCTATAGTAGATTCTTACTGCTGACAAGGAAGATCAAGTCCCAACTCAAGCCTAGCACTCTAGGCCTTCAACAGTTTTAATGAATACCCTCTAAAAGTCAGGCCACCGGAGTTTCCACTCTCTATAAAAATTCTACTTGAACTCCTACAACAACCTTATCAAACAAATATTGTTGATCTTGTTTTTATAGACAAGGCACAGATTGGTTATGTAACTTACTCAAGGTTACATGCATTATATGGTAAGAACAGACTATGAGTTCAGGCCTTTTATTCCAAGGACAGAGAACTGATTCACAGTGCCTAGCCTAGTGGACACTAAAAAAATATTTGTTGAGTGAATTAATAGGACAGGTAGGAATTTAGTAAATGTAGTTCTTTCTTGCCTTTTCCTGTCCTTGTCCTTTCTTTCTTGGCCTCGTTCTTTCTGTTCGTTCCTATTTTTACTAATAACTTACTAGGAAGTTAACTGGTTAAAGAATTACTTAATAAAAATTTAGATTTGTTTCTTTCCTGAAGAATTTACATTTTAATAATGGGTCAGCTCTACCTGACATAATATAGCATAAGACTGAACCCAGTCCTACCACCTCCATTTTTATACTCTTCCCCTGAGGTGTCCAGAACGGTATCTTCTGTAGACTGTTCCATCAAACCTACCTTCAAGTGAATATGTAGAGATCTGACACTCTCTTTCTTAGACAAGTTAACTTCTGACACCATCAGAAGTGGACAAAACCAGAAATGGGGCTGAGTGGGCTGATGTTCCTTCATCACTCCCATTGTGAATGTGCACTACCCTAAACATATTTTTATATCAAAATCCTTAGATGCATCATTCAAACTTGTAATTTTTAGAGCATTTAAAGTGGACTTGTAGAACTTTGAAAGGCTCTTAAAGATGCTCTAGTCCAGGGGAGTTTAACTACAAAATGGGAATGCCTGCCTGGGCTCTGACTCTACTCCCCCACCACTGCCTACAATTGGAGCAGTTCCTTATTTGTTCTATACTTTGGGCTTCTACATAATATTTCATCTGAACAAAGGATTCCAGGACTACCAAAAAAATAGTTTGAAAATTATTTGACTAACCCAAGCAGGGAAGGGACTTGCTTGTGGCCATATAGCAGAGTTAGGTATATCACCCAGGTCTCCTGACCACCCTCATTATGTATCAATCTTTCCATTTCTCTATGTAATTATTTTAAAGATATTACCTTTATATGTGTTTATTGCTGCCTCTCTGGAAGGCTTGTTGTCAGAAGCTTAGTAAATTAGTAAAAATTAGCATTTAAAAAAGTGAACAGTCAAGGGGTGAAGGGTTACATCCACAAGGTGATGGACAAACAAAAATGTACAACTAAAACCCCACAGTGTTATAAACTAAGACATCAATAAAAAAAAAAAAGTGAACAGTGTACTTAAGATTTTTTCCCTTTGATTTGAACTTTTTTTTTCCTTTTCTGATTATTATATTGAGCTAAGGTGCTCAATTAGTCAAGGCCTTCTAAAGACAGCAAATGGAAAGGTGGTATAGGAAGGGATTTGGGGAAAGGAGTAATCAGAGAGAGGTTCCTACTGGAAATGGAACTTGTACTGGCTCTTTGAGAATGGACAGAATATGAGCAGATGTAGGATGCCTAGAAAGAGACTTGGAGATGGGAAAGGGAGCTCTCTGCCCCAGTGGTGAGTACTATGTAAAAGGCTATGAGGGAGGTTGTTAGCCAATATTGAAAAGCTGTTCTTTATATAGGGAACTTCATGGTGAACAAATTGAATATGCTCATTTATGTCAGCTCCCTAATGAAATGCTGTTAAAGAGAAAATAATTTAAAAATTATAAACTCACAAGGATGAAGAGATGAGCAGGGGATAGAGTTGACAAAATTTTGGAAAATCACAAGCAAATAAATGAGTGATGAACTGAGTTAACAGAATGGAGAAAAGTGAAACCTAAAGCAATGTAGTTCAAGCCAAAGAACTCCAGAAGCACTTAGGATTTGGAGGTACCAAGTACCTCAATAGAGTATAGGGGAAGTAAAGAATAGGTCTAAAAGTAGGAGGATTAGTTGAAAGTCTATAGAAAGGGAAGTAAGACTCCCAGTTCATTTCCCCCACCCTGCATAGCCAAGCAACTATCTCTGCACATACCCCAGTGGAAGACTGGAGGTTTATTTTCTAAAAAAAATTGAACCCCAAAAGCTCTGAACTCTGAACTGCCTGGTATACTGGGGCAAGAAGTAAGATGCCTTACTGAAAACAAGGGGATTCAGTGAAAGTCCAGCATACCAACAGTGAATTCCCTAACCACTTTTTCCTACTTAACTCCCCAGAAGGGATCCACATTATACCCCTAGGTAGAAGATTGGAGGACTCTCTCTGAAGAGAAATAGTCCCAGCAATGAGAGTTACTGGGACTAACATATCCTCCATAGAAAGAGCTAGGTTTCCAGCCACTCATTTTACAGTGATCCCAGTCAACAAACACTACCAATGCATAGACTATCTGATCAGCTTTTCAAAGTCTCATTTGTAAAGATGAACTGACAACCAAAGATTACTAGACATTAAAGGAAAGCCTCTAATTTTTTTTTTAAGTCTAGAAAAAAAAGAAGAAAGAAACTTAGAAGTAACTGAAAGTGAAGACGGAGAAGACAAAATAATAATAATAATAAAATAATAATAATACAAGAAAGAAATCAGAATTAGGAGATAAGAGTTTTCATATTGAAAGGACTCACTAAGTGCCCAACACAATGAATGAAAAAAGATCCAGACAAAGGCTTATAACTGAAATTTCAGAATACTGGGGTTAAAGAATAAAATCCTAAAAACTTCCAAAGAGAAGAGTCAGCTCACATACAAAAGGTCAGAATCAGAATGTTATCAGGTTTCTCAATTGCCATATGCAAAGTTAAACGATAGTGAAATGATACTTTAGAAATTTGGAAGGAAAATTATTCTCAGCCTTGAATTCTATACGTAGGCAAGCTATCATTCAAGTGTGAGATTGGAATAAAGATATTTTTAAATATTCAAAGTGTCAAAAAAGATGCCTCCCATGCTCCCCTTTCGCAGAAAGCTACTACAGGATATGCTTCACCAAGATGAGTCAGTGAATCAAGAAAGAAGTCATGAGATCTAGGAAACAACAGCTTCAACACAGAAGAGAAGTAAACAAAATTTCCAGGGTGATGGTGAAGGAAAGTTCTAGGAAGATAACAATGGAGCAGGCCTAGAGAGCAGCCACTTCAGATTGGAGCAGAGAGAGGGGTACTTCAGGAAATATCCAAGGAGAGAAATGGACTTGATAGGTTATATGGTGTATTTAATCAGACTGAGAAGGATTTTTAAGGTTTTGTCCTAGTTTGGGGAGGATCTTGTGATAGGTACATAGGTACTCAACAAGTAGTACTATCAATAGGATAGGTCCTCAATGAGGGGAAAAATCACTATCACTTCAGGAAAAACAAACAGGAATAGTATAGTAAAACAAAACACAAAATAGTATGGTTAAAAAAAAACAAAAGAGGAATCGTATATTACATGGCTCAGCACTGAACAGTATTTTTGTTGGTACAATAAGGTAAACACTAAATACTGATGCAACAAAATGTGATCTTGAATATCTTGAGAGAATGAGAAGATGACGTATATTTGGGAGGGCAGAGAGTTAAATCCTCATATTCTTTAATAAAAAGTCAGGAGATGTCGTATGGGTAAAGGGATAAAATGTTTGTGTAAGGGAAGAGTAATATGAAAGCTAACTTCTCATTTTTTATAGTAGGAATATAGTAGATGATGTCTAAACTGGGAGGGAAAGAATAAGAGATATTAATGTAAGCCTGTTATTTAGAAATATGAAGGTAAAAAGGAAACAGCTAAAAGTGGTTGCTACTGAAGAACAAAGAACTGTTGCTTTTTCGTGATAAGCCTTAGAGTGGTTTAGACTTGTTAAACAGCACATGTACTTTATTTTAAAAATTAAATTAATATATATGTATTATGTGTGAATGTCTTTTTTAGTTCTGTATGTTGAAAACTAAAAGGGTGACATAGCAGAAAGAATTTGAAGTTGTTATTAAGAGGTTCTAACCTTGACTTTGTCCCTTCCCAGCTCTGTGACTTTGATGAGTCTTACTTTCTTCATTTATGAAAGGAAGGAGTTTGGAAAAGATGATCTCCAGAATCTCTTTAAACTCTTAATATCCTAAGATTCTATGATAAAAATAATAGTGCTATGCAGCAAATGAAGGGTTAAGACCTGGATGGAGACTTGAAATTCCCACATTTTCCTTTTTTGGTTGAAATCAGACTGGGAGGGAAATTTTCCTTGTGGTCTCTGAAAAGAATTCAACACCCACCTTCCATTGTGGAGCTCGGGGCAGGCAATTGACTCTGTACTGGCTCAGGGACACATAGCTTGGTGTTATTTCAGCATGGTTTTTTTGATATTTAATATTTTTCAGTATGAATCACAGGTGAAATTTCCATGCCATGTGTAAACAATTTCACTTTTTTATTGAAACAATGAATTCAGGAATGTCATATTGGGATATCAGCCATTTTGCTTTTATCAATGTATGGAAAAAAATGCTTTTATATTAATACAAGAAATGATGTCATTTAATGTGGAGTAGATCATATAATTCAAGGTCAGCAAATCTCAGGAGGTGATTTAGGTCACCAAGCTGGCTTTGGAAAAGGAAAGAATATTTTCCCTTTGTCTTCTCAAGTATTTTTACCAATTTTCCTCTCAGACTTTGGGGTAGATGGCGGAGTAGCGTGCGTGGTTCTGTAAAGGAGGCTCTGGCTAATAATATCTTTGCCATTGGAACATGTGGCCCTGGAGAGTTTACTTTCCCTTTCTGGGCTTCAGTTTCCCCATCTCCAAAAGGAAAGGATCAGCTTAAATAATATTCAAGATACCTTTTAGCTTTAACATTCTGTGTTTCTACCTCCTTACTTTATGTGTGTATTCAGACCATTCAAGAGACCCGATTAGGTTTTGGGGTTTTCCTTAAAAAGCTCAAGTGTAGTGAGAGTGAACTTTTTCTCTGCTAAGTGTCACTCACTCACAGAGAAAAATTGAGTGCTAGGTACAAATAAAAGAAAACTTACTTTGATTTTTTTGTTGGTAGTTGTTTTATTTTTAAAGGAAGGAAAATATTTAAAAGTTCGACTTAGCCACTTTTGAATTTAGGTGCTGGAAAAGTAAGACTTTGACTGATGACCCTTCACATTTGTACACCAGTATACAGATTACAAAGTATTTTCTTCAAATATATTATGTTATTTGGAAAATACATTTCTACAGCACTGTGTTGTACACTTACTGCATATTTAATATTATTTGTGTGAGTGTTTGTATGAATATGCACATATACTTGCCCCAGATCTCTATTATGGTCAGTTAAGGAAGCAGATGGCATTCAGAGATGGAGTGAGAGGAGGCAAGGAACAGACAGATGAAAACCATTTGGCAGGTTACCCAAGGTACAGAGCAGGACACCGATTTTAGACAATCCACCTCTTATCAGCAGAAATCGGTGACAATCCACCTCTTAGCAGAAATCGGTTAAACTAAGGGCCAGTCTAGCCCACAAGCCAGTAGTTTCCTCATGCTAGCTCTGCAGCTCTGTGCTCTGGTTCTGGACAAAGAGGAAAGTTAGAGATACAAGAGAAATGTAGAGCACAGCCCCTGTCAAAAGTGGCTTGCTATTTATTTGATAAGCATTGACTGAGCACTAGCACTGTGTCAGACACTGCTGGGAATCAGAGATGAATATAACATGACCCTTATGCTTGATTATACATAGGGAGGGTCAGTGAAAGAAGAGCGGAATGTGCTGAGTATATAATACCAGCCTTCAGTCTCTAAAATGAAATACTGGTTTTCATTTCATACTGGTATATGTCCCTGGAGTTGATGTTAGCAAACCCTACAGGGGTCTTTGAAATACCCTGTTGGGTATTTCACAGTTGGTCATCCTTAGTCTTCTCCAAGTTTAGGCGGCAAGGGAGCAGAAAATGAAGAGGCTACTTTTAAGTACCATCCCCAAAGTGTGGTTGATACTGAGATCATACATTTACGTTTCCTCTTTTAGAGTTCAAAAAAAACTTGTTTAGTGGTTCATGTTTTGGAAGCATTGCCTAGTATCTGCCAGAATTTCTTCTAATTCTGTTTTTCCACCTTTGCAGCTCAGATATCAACATGGCCTAGGGACTCCAGACTTGAGGCAAACCCTTCCTAACCTGAAAAACTTCATGGAACATGGACTAATGATCAGGTGGTAAGTCCCTTTATCTCTGATAAGCAGAAACTGTAATGTGGATAATGATCCTGAGAAACTTTCCTGACTTCCACATTGCTCCACACCTGCCTTCTGGGTTTTCTCTGTAATAAGACATCTGAAGAAAAGGAAAGGCAGCCATCATTCTGGTGTAGGTCTAAGCTCCAGTCTGGCTAAGGAGGGTGAAGCACCCTCGGGATGGGGGTAGGTTTGAGGGGTATTGTTTGAACATTTGGAGGTCGGCTGGGCAAGGAGTCCTTGAGTGCATTGCTGAGGCAGAGACTGGAGGACGGCCAATGTGATTCATAAAAGGAGACATGGAGCCACGAGAACTTTTCCAAAGAATAAACAAAGGACATCACTATGGAATGAGCATCAGGATCAATGACTGTGAGAGTTAAAGGAAGAAAGCAGAAAAGGAGTAGGTCAGGTTGTCAGGATAGGTCTGAGACCAGGAGGCACATACTAGAATGTTTCCTGTACAGTATTTGATGTCAGTACCTGTTGTACCATGAGGGCAAACTGCTGCTTAAAAGTGCTTTGTCAGGATAGACATGACCCTTTTGAAAAGAGAAGGGGAAAGGGAAGGTCTGCTGCAAAGAAGACATTAGATTGATTCACTTGACTTAAATAAATGGAAAGCTATTGGCTCTCGCCATTTAGTAATTCTTGAAGTTTGAATCCTTGGATGATGGGCAGTAACTTATAAAATCATGTGAATGGAAATCAAGCCTTTAGAGCTAGACAACTGGGAGCAGCCTAGTTTCTTCTGAAGACCACTGGCTTCTGATCCCAGATCTTTTTCTAACCTACTGCGTGAACTCAAAGTCCTACCTCTCTGTAACTTAATTTCCTCATCTGTAATCCCTGCCCTGCTCATTTTGCTGGTTTGTGGTGAGGATGAAATGAGATATTAAGTGGAAAAACCGTTTGTGGGGAGAAAGATACAAGATTGGTTTTATTTTCTTCTGTGCTGTAAGGATAGGCCTTGAGAATAATAAGAAAGTGACATCTGTGATTGACCTTTACTTTAACGTTTTTGATTTTTGTCTCACCTGATCTTCAAAATGCAAGTTCCAGATGTCTGATTTTATGTTATTTTTGTGTATTTATTTATTTATTTATTTTGTAAGGAAGACCAGCCCTGAGCTAACATCTGTTGGCAATCCTCCTCTTTTTGCTGAGGAAGACTGGCCCTGGGCTAACGTCGGTGCCCATATTCCTCTACTTTATATGGGACACCACCACGGCATGGCTGACAAGCAGTGTGTTGGTGGGCGCCCGGGATCCAAATCCATGAACCCTGGCTGCCAAAGCGCGAACTAAACCACTGCGCCACCAGGCTGGCCCCCAGATGTCTGATTTTAGATAGGACTCCTGTTAAGCAAATACATAATTGTTTATAGAATTCTACTTAGAATATCAAAATAATTATAAAAACTTAGTATTGATATGCACCTGTATGCCCTGAGGAATGAGAGATAGAAATTGAGTTTTAATGTAAAATAATAACAATAATAATAAAAGTGAACTAGCAGACACTTATTTAGCATTGTCTGTATGTAAAGTTCTGTGATAGGCACTCTGGAGTGTAACAAGGAGTATAAGGCGTAAGCTCTACCTTCAAGGGATTTGTGATCTAGTTGGAAACAAGGTATGTAATTCTTGAAAGGTTTTATAACACAAATGGTAGATAACCTTAGATAATCAAAAAAAGAAACAACCTAATACTACCTGATTAATCACTAAGTGAATCTCACTCAGTACAGACAGCAGATTGTCCCAAATCATTTACTGAAGAGTCTGTCCGTTGTCCACTGTTTGATAATGCCATCTCTTTCATATACCCAGTTCACTTATATACGTGGATCTGGTAACAGGCTCCCTGTTCTGCTTCATTGTTTTGTCTATCCATGGGCTAGTACTACATTTTTAATTACTATAAGATATAATTTCTATAAGTCTTGTTGAGGTTTGAGGATGCCCAATAAATAGCATCCCTCTTCCCCCTGACATTTGGATCCATTTGAGAGAAGAGATATAAGAGATAGACTAATAGAAATCAAAATGTCAGTTTTATTACTGATAAAACCGCTTGGAAAATGTGGCTTTAGATGTATAATAAAAAGGGCTTGCAGAGATGTCACTCAAAATTAAATTTC
Organism: Tapirus indicus; assembly: GCA_031878705.1. Lineage (NCBI taxonomy): Eukaryota > Metazoa > Chordata > Mammalia > Perissodactyla > Tapiridae > Tapirus > Tapirus indicus. Next base: position 30,852,984 of record CM062924.1, read on the forward strand.
CCCTCCCAATCACAGTGTGAACTGGAGAACCCCCAGCTTTCCCCACAGAGGCAAGCCCTTAACTACTCTACAGAGAGTGGTCATGACTCCTGCAATAACCCAGAGGGGCTAAGCCAAGAAGACCCAGGTTTTATTTTTCCCTCTAAATTCACCAGCCAGAAAAGGCCCTCCTCCTCTAAGAGTGAGTGAATGAGAGGAGGGGGAGAGCCAGGAGTGTTACCCCTAAATAATGTTTTTTCATAGCAGGGAAAAAGAAGATACTTCCAACTTTCTTGATATCTGGTAGGGTAAGGCCCCTACTTATGGTTCTTCTTCAAAACTCTCTTGGCTTTTCTTGACTTAGCAATTGTATTTGTGATTTGACAGCTTTATGATCGATCCTTCCTAACTATGAACATGGTATCTCTGTATGTTTTCTGTCTGTTTTTTAAACATACCTCAGTGAGGTTTTTAAATTTTCTTTATAAAAGTTTTACACATCTGTATTAGATACTTAGTTCTAGGTAGCTTACCATTTTGGTTACTGTTATAAATTTTTCATTCGACATCCAGCGTTTTTGTGGCTAGTAGTATAAAGGAATCCCACTGATTTTTGTATTTTGAGAGTGTGTCCAGCAACCTTGCTAACACTAATTACAATAGTTTGTCTTAGATTCTCTTGGATTTTCTGTGTACACAATCATATTTTTTTAGTGAATGATGGCTTTGTTTCTTCCCATTTTTACAATTTTTATTGCTTTTTCTTGTCTTACGTTTTATTATGGAAGAGTAGCAACGATAGTGGATAGCCTTGTCTTATTTCTAACTTTAAAGAGAATGCTTCTAACTTTTCACCGTTAAGTATTATATTTATTGCAGGTTTGAATAGATATCCTTTATTAGCAAAAGGAAGTTTCTTTCTATTCCCAGCTCACTAAGAGTTGTTTTCTAATCATGAATGTGTATATTTTGAATTTTGTCAAATGCTTATTCTGAATCTGTTGAGATAATACTATATTTGTTCTCCTTTTGTGTTAATGTGTTAATAAATATTAATACATCTTCTAAGGCTAAGCCATCTTTGCCTCCTGGGATAAACTCTACTTAGTCATGATGTATTATTTTTTCCTATATTATTGGATTCTATTTGCTAATATTTTAAAAATATCTACATCTGTGAACTGAGATGAGACTAGCCTATATTTTTTCTTTCTCATATAATAATCCTTGTCCCATTTTGGTAACAAAGTTATAACATCCTCGTAAAAATAAGTTGAGGATTTTTCCCTTCTTTTCTATTCTCTGGAACAGTTTATATGAGATAGGAATTATCTATATCTTGAAAGTCTGATAGAACTTAGCAAAAACCTAATGTTTTTTGTTTGTTGAGGGGGTAAGTATAGATTTTCAACTACTGATTTAATTTTTATAATGATTGTAAGTCAATTTACGTTCTGATTTTCCAATTCCTCGTTAACTTACTTTAGTCTGACTTCCAGTTCTATCAGTATACTGAAATTCCTTCTATCTAGGTAGATGCCGGCTGAACTCTATGTTGCCAAACCCAAAGGTCATTTTTCTGTCCTTATCCTGTTCGCATCTAGTGGCATTTGGCCTTCCTGGCCATTCCTACCTTCTTGAAATGTTCTCCTTTCTTGGCTTCCACAATACTACCCGCTTAGGGTTTCCTCCTTTCAGCTCCTCTCTCTCTGTTTTTCATATTCCTTCTCCTTTACTTGATCATTAAATAGGGAGTTCTCCATGGTCCCATCTTAGGTCCTCCTCTCTTTTTCTCTCTCTACTCTCTTCTCATGTGATCTCATCCATTCCCTCAGTTTTGAAAAACATTTTTATGCTTATGTCTCCCGAAGTTAGATTTTTAGCATATACCTCTCTTGCAAACTTTGTATAACCAAAAACCTACTTGATTCCTCTCCTTGGAGCATTACAGGCATCTCAGCCTCAACATATCTAAAACTGTCCTTCCACCAGTCTTCTTCTCAGCAAATGCACCCAATCTCAGCCCAGTTGCTCAAACTGGGAGATCATCTGTGATTCCCTTCTTTTCTTCACTCCTACCAAATCCAATCTAATTCAGCAGCAACCCCTGTCATCTCTACCTGCAAAATATATATCAAATCTGACCACTTCCCACCATCTCTGCTACCACCACCCCAGTCCAAGCCACCACCTTCTCTTACGCAGACACTGCACTAGTCCAACTTGTCTCCCTGATTTCACACTTGTCCCACCTCTGCTCGTTCTCCACAGTAACCAGAGTGATCTTTGTAAATGTTAGCTATATCTTAATCACTCCCTAGCTTCAGTGGCTAAAATAAAATCCAAGCTCTTTTCCATGGTCTGCCTGGCCCCCGCCTTTCCCCCACTGCCCCATCTGACACCACTCTCCCCTTACTCTCACGTACAGTCGCTATACTGACCTCCTCTTAGTTCCATGAATGGAATTCTTTCCTGACTCAGTCATCACACTCACTGTCCTTCTGTCTAGAATGTGCTCCCCCTCTTCCTTTTCTCCTACCACCAGCCTCACCCCATCCCCTCATAGAGAGGGAACAGTTTTAGAAAAGGCACAGTAGCTTTATTGGCAAAGAATAGACCACCTTGGCTAGAGTGCAAATTCATTTGACGAACTGAGAGAATCTGGGTTTTGTGGTACTTAGCACTTAAAACTGCAAATACAAAATTAGAAAAAAAGTAAATATTTAAAATGAGAAACAAAATCACAAGCAGAACTTTAGAATTTGAGATCTCTTTAGACAGTTTACCCAAAATGCTTACATAGAAATTCTCCCTTATTGCAACCCGACTGCCCTTTCCCTCCTAAAATACTATAATTTCTAGCAACTCTCATTTCTGAGGTGCAGAGAAATAAAATGACTTTCCAAGCATGGTTGACCCATGAACGTGTAGCAATAAAGCTAGAATCTAGGTCTCCTGGCACTGATGCAGTAAACCCATAAACCCCAAATTCACATTTATGTAGTGCCCCTCTGTGCCAGCTGTGCCAAGCACATTAACACTGAATGAAGAGTAGGTACCACTTTATGGTGCTCTAATGAAAAATGGGCTACTAAGATAGATGCAAAGTACTGCAAAATGAATGCTACACAGTGATTCCAAGTCAAGACCACTGCAGGAAGCCAGGCTGGAAGTTACAAATCTAAACAAAGCTGGAACAAGCACTTTTAGCCTCAGAGGAAATCTGAGAATTTCCGAGAGCAGCCATGGACTGAGGAGTTACCTCCCAGGCCTGTGCTCCTTAGGGCAAAGGGTAAAAAAACTCATGCTCCTAAGGGAGCCACTTACATCTTTTGTAAAAGAAAACACTTGCATCTTCTGCGTGGTTGTTCCCATTCACAGATTGGCCCCGTGGAAGCAGATTGCTCTGTGTTCTTGTGGTGTCGAGGATTTCAAACTGGCTGAGGATCGCTGCAGTCACTGAATTCCTCCCTCATGGGAAGCTTCGAGTTTCGTGACAGCTTGTTTTGTTTTGTTTTTTAAAGAAAAGACAGTGTGATTAAATTCCTTTAATGAAGTGGGGTTTTTTCTTTCACATTACAGAATTCTTATGTAATATCAAAAGCGTTTACCTGATTAATCCTAAAACTAACCCTTTCCCTCATGAACACAGTTACAGGGGGCACAGTCCTCAGTGCTTTATGCCAGCTCTTTCCGAAAGACGTCCCCATTATCTCATCTTATGATAACTAACTCCATCGCAACTGCCAAGCAACACAATTTTGAAAAGCAGAATTTCAGCTCGGAGGTCGTACTCTTAAATATTTTGGTTAAAAACCACCAGCATGCCACTTAAATGTCCCATTTTTTTTTTCTTTTGCTACTAACTACAAAGTGGTCCAAGACTCAAACGGAGACGCACATGCACAGCTGATGCTAGTGCTGAATTATGGTCAGGGAAGAATGTACACGCAAGCTGCTACTTGATGGCTGCCAGTAAGACGATAAGTTTAGAACTGAGTTGAAGAGATTATGTGCTGTGGTTGCTGTGAACGGGCTGTTTGATGGGGTCCTGGGACAGTGCCTTTGTTATGTCTCTCCACCTCTCTCTCACCCCATCTCAACTGACCCCAGACATACCACACTCATTTCTGGACTCAGTTATTCTCTCAGACAAGTTCTCACTACCTAGAATGGCCTGCCCTTGCCTCTACCCTATCCAAATGTTGCTCCCACTTCAGGATCCAGCTCATATCCTACCTCATACATTCACTCATTCAACAGGCACAGAGGCAGATGCAGAGATAGATATATGATGCCTCAGTGCTTAGGTTCACTTCTCCCACCGGGTCTTACCCACTAGGCTTTTGAACAGCTTGAGGCTGAGGACTCTGTCTTATTCCTCCTGTGGTCCCAGCCTGGCATTAGGGAAACAGGTGCTTGGTAAGTGATGAGCATGTGAGTGAATGAACAAGCCATCTGTCCTGTTCTATTCATGGAATATGCTCTTTGAATGTATTCAAGGAGCTTATAGTCTAATTGAGGCAATGAAATAAGAACAAACAATATGAGAAATTAAGTTATGTGGAACATTCAGAGGAAGGCATTTACTTCCTGATGTGAGGGGTGCAGGTGAGAAGTGGACAAGCTTCCACTAAAGAGAGAGCATTTGAGTAGACCTGGAACACAAGAGGGCTTTGGGCATGTGAAGGTCAGGGTGTAGGACAGAATAGGTTAAAGAAACAGTTGCCTAGTTGTAAAGAGCAGATAAAGACTCTGGGCTTGAATACCAACTCCACCACTTACTGTCTCTGTGACTTCAGGCAAGTTTAAGCTTTCAGCTTAAATTTATCTATAAAATGGGGATAATAGTGCCTACCTGATAGAGTTGCCATCAGGATTAAATATGTAAATACCTAGCATACTGCCTGTCACATAGTGGTACTCAATAAATGGTAACTGTTATTATAAATATGTAATGGATAAATGAGTCGTAGTTATTCTCTGTGTTTTAAAAACTAAATCCATTGTTTGTTATAGGTGTTTTGTTTTTCCTTTAAAATCCACAGTCATCTCCTTACAAATAGATATAGAATGTGGTTCTTGGTCACATTTTTTAATAGTGGCTCATGCTGTCTTTTGTACATTAATGCAACAAAATAATCACCGTCTCCCTCTCAACTTTCCCCAAGTCCTTTATAACACCTTTCTGAAACCTTTTAGATAAGTACCCTACGAGTCTACTCGTAGGTACTTTTTTTTTGGTAGCTACCTTCTTAGGTAATTCTCACCTGTAGTTAGAAGTTACAAATAATGGAAGTCTATTATTTGCAAAACTTTCCATGTTTTTATTTAAGCTTGGCAACACCCCTGTGAGGCAGGCAGGGCAAGGGTGATGATCACTGTTTTACAGTTCAGAAAAATGAGGCTTAGAAATGTGAAGGGAGTTGCCAAGATCACATGATAATAAGTGATGGAACTGGGAGCACAAACACAGATTATCTAACTCCTACTCTCATGTTCTTTTTACTATACCATGCTGCCCCTTATTAGTCAGTGATCATTCTTTTCTTTGTCTCCCTTCCCCAGTCCTCCCATCTCTGTGCCGCTTAATTTCTAAAACCTATTACCTTCCACAGGGAAATCCACCAAAGTCATATCCAGAGTACTAGAAAAATACACTGCAAAATCAAGGCAGCAGTTCTGGTGAAAACATTCTCTGTTGCTTATCCTACCCCATTTACCTCAGAGAGGTAGGAAACGAAGAGTCATGAAACTTTGTGAAGAATTTAAGAATTTTAGGACCAAAAGAAAGAAAAATGATTATATGTTTCAACTCCGTTGGTTAAGAAACAAGAAAACTAAAGGAAGCACATAGGTTGGTCTAAAACATGTGTGCTCTGTAGTGTTTGTCTCCCTTGAATTTCATGTTCTTTTTTTCAGAATAAGACATGATAAAAGCAGGATTTCAAAACCATCTGTCCTGCTTTATATATGGTATTCTTTATTCTAAGTTTAATTTTTCCAGACTATAAAGCTTAAACTATCTGGCAGCTTAATGCAAGGCAGTGTGATACAGTAGAAGGAGCACTGGATTTGGGAATGAGAAAATGTAGGCTCCAACTTCAGGTCTGTCATTTAATTTTCACAGGTCGTTTTTGAGTATCAGTTTTTTAAAATGGAGTTAATAGCACAACCCTATTTCCCAAGCATAGCTGTATGGAGTGAATGAGATAATGTCTATCCAAGTGGTTTATAAACTAAAAAGGACTATACAAAATATTGTTAAGTATTATTCATGCATTTAACAATTCATTGTCTCCTCCACATACAGCACTATTCAAAAGACAAAAGAAGAATCAAAAGTGTAAGATCTGCCCTGCCTTTGCTTAGTTGACGGTTGTTTAATTTATGATCTAAATGAGTAGATAAGACAAATCAAATATTTTGAAGAACATGACTTGTGAAAATATTCCTGTGCATTGTTCACTCTTGCTGTCATTTGAGACAGACTCAGCTTCAGTGGACAGTCTGTTACAATGATGAAGATCAACCTTGGACTGGTTTATTTGATGTTTTAGGACCAAGTGTGACATTTTTATAGTGACTGCATCAATTTCAGTGACCTTAGCAAGGAGAAGTATCCTTGGCTACTCTGCAGCTTGCTGGACTATTTCTCCAGATTCCTTCTAGCGTTTAATGATGTGACTTTGGGAGAAGCAACTAGTGGCTTTATGTAAGGTCATCTCACTTCAGTGGTAAAATCTCTAGATGGTGCTTCTGCTGACCTATTTCTAATCTAGTCGTCCCTTCTTTTTTATAAATAGAATTAAGCTCAACAGCTTTTTTAAATAAATAAGAAAGTACCTAAGAGCTTTGGCACATTTTAAGAAAATGGTTTTTTTCCAGTGAACTGAGAATAATGAAAATCTAGAGCAAGTCAGCCAATCTACTTTCTTTAAAATCAGAGGGTAACAATATAATAGTTCAGCTTTTAAGCCAAACCACTCACCTTTGAAAATGAGGCACTATCCAGTATTAACATTTTTTAAAAGCCTCACTTTTTAAAAGCAAATCTATCCTCTTTCCTTCTCTCCATCATGCTTATGCTGAATTCAGAACTAGTTTCTGGCAGGTGACCCTTGAGGGACTTAAAAAACATGTTTTCTAGCTGATGTTGGTTTTTAAATTTAGATCAAATGACATTGTCTTTGAAGTCTCAAGAGGACTACTTAAGGTAGCTGTACCAGACAGGCTTGCCTTTCAGAGTACTTCTTGCAGGCTGGCATCCTTAATATGAAAGGTGACGCCTGGTCAAAAATAAATGAAAAAGAAAGTTTTATTGGAGTTATTTACGCTAAGATAGCTGTTTTAGAAGGAACCGTGACAAGTCATCTCATTGCCTCTAGGCGGGAACACACAACGCATATGGGTATCTGTAGTATTTTAAAAGACCTTGGGGGACCAGGCTTCTTCCATAACTCATTCCAGAGTTTAAACACCCTCGTTTCAGGAAATTCTTCCCTATATTTAACTTACAGGCCCCCTCCTGCGGTTAACACCCATTTCCGCTTTCCTCTGTCTCCAGTCAGGATGGGGAACAGCTGGCCAACATCCTTTGTGCGCTGACCCTCCGTCAGTGACACGGACTTGTTGAGATATCCCCGCGCCGTTCCTCAACCTCCTGAACCGCCGTTCCTCAACCAAGTCTGAACCAAATTGAGATCTTCTCTGTGTTTTTATTTGTGTCTTGTTTATTTCTTTTCATTCCTTTTGATTATAAAATAATATGTGCTCAATAAATAAAATTTGAAAGATGTAAAAATATACAGAAGTTGAAACACAATAGCCCCACAATCTGGGGACAAAAACCACTAAGTTAGTCAGTTTTCTATGTGTTTCTTATGTAGTTGAGATGATATCCTCTCTGCTAGCACTGTACGATAGAAATATAGTCTGAGCCGCATATGTAAATTTCAGTTTTTATGACAGCTACATTGAAAAAAATTAAAAGTAATAAATAAATTAATTTTAATAATATATTTTATTTAACCCCAATAAAATAGTAGCTTGTCAACATGTAATCAGTATTTTTTAAATTATTAATAAAATATTTTATATTCCTTTTTTCATACTAAGCCTTCTAAATCCAGTGTATATTTTACCCTTACAGTACATCTCAAATCCAACCAATCGCATTGCAGGTACTCAGGAACCTGTGGCTAGTGGCTGCAGTATTGGACAGCACAGTCCTTGTAATTGTTTATACTACTTTTGTGTATATCACATCTTAAGCCTTTTACCAATGATATTCAAAACTTTAGCATCATTTTTTTTTTTTTTTTTTTTGTGGGGAAGACCAGCCCTGAGCTAACATCTGTTGCCAATCCTCCCCTTTTTGCTGAGGAAGACTGGCCCTGGGCTAACATCCGTGCCCATCTTCCTCCACTTTATATGGGACACCACCACGGCATGGCTGACAGGCAGTGCGTCGGCGGGCGCCCGGGATCCGAACTCGCAAACCCCGGGCTGCCAAGCGCGGACTAAACCACTGCGCCACTGGGCGGCCCAGCATCATTTTAATGTCTACATAATATTTCATCATTTAGATTTACTATAACTCTATCTTTAGATAGTTTTGTTTTTCATGTTACAAGTAACTCCATAGTGTTCTTTTTTTACGTTAACTGAATGTTTTTCAACACACTGCCAGAAGAAAAAAACGTAAATTATTACTTTTGAGTACAACTAGTTAAATCCATTTATTCATAAAGCAAATATGTTCACTTAGTGTTTACTTTGTGCTCTATACTATGTTAGATTGGAAAGTAAAAGGGTGGATTTCAAGAAATAGAAGATGACCAGGTCCCTCCCATACAACGTTTATAAGACTTGGCTCTACAGTTGGACTGCACGCATGCTGTGTTTTATTCTGTCTTAAATATCCTTCCCTTCATTTCTTGCTCTGCCCCCTGCAAACACACACAGCCTGATTCACTCCCCCTTGTCCTTCAAGGCACCAATCAAATGCAGCCTCCGCCAATGAGCCCTCCAGATGATTGCCGCTCCCTCCTCTGTTATAATACACAAAACGTCTACTGTATGCAAATCACCATGGGGTTCTGGTTATCAGTCAGCGCTCTGTCTTCTCTAGTAGAGTGGGAGCTCCTTAATGACAGAAACCTTGCTTTATACACCTCTTCATTCCAGGGCCTAGCAGACTGCCAGGGAGTGAATGTGGATTTCAATAATGTCTACTGAAATGTGTGTTGAAATACAAGTGATCATATTAAGCATCAGCTGTATGGTATAATTACAAGTAGTGTAGCTGTTCGAGTTCAAGGAGATCACTTTAGATTGGCCTGGTTGAAAAAGGCTTAATGAAGGAGATAGCACTTGCATTGGGCTTTAGAAGATGGGCATACTTAAGTGAATGGAGGGAAGCAATTAGCAGAAAAGCCACTTACAAATCCTGTACTAAGAAGTCAGTGCTTTTCAGGCGGGATTCTTTAGCATATGTGAAGTATCAGCAGATAAGCATCCTTCTAGATCTAAAGCACTGTACTAAGTTTCAAGAAGGCTGTAGAGATAGAGTCTTTGCCCATCAAGGGTTTGCAGCATTAGAAATGACCACTGGCTGCTTCAGTATGACCTTTGAGTTTAAGCCCAATTTAGATATAATTCCCTATGTTTCAGCTTTGGAGTTGTTAAAGATCATTTTATACGATGCTTGTTCAACAATTCTTCTGCTAGTGGATAGCAGTATATAATAATAAGTAAAGTAATTATAGCCTTCATCAAATGACTATTCCTGCACACCAGGCACTCTTCCAAAGCATTATGAATTTATTATTTAGTTGACTCATTTAATCCTCACAACAACCCTGTAAATTAGGACCCATTATCCTTTCTCATCTTACGAATGAGGAAACTGAGGCACAGAGATGTTAAAATAACGTAAAGGTGGCACAGCCATCAAGTGGAAGAGCTAAGATTTAAACCCAGGCAGAACACTTTTAGGGCCCCTTCTTTAACCATTACTCAATACAACCTCTCTTACAACTATGTTAAGAGGAAAATATTTTACACAAGGGATCATTTAGCATTTTGTGATTCCAGAAAAGAAATCCTATTATTATAACCCTCTCCTAGTTTTCTTCATTCCTTTCTGACTGCCCCTTCTTTTCTCATCTGCAGGCTCCTCGTCGTCTTCCTCATCATCATAAAAAACTGGAGCTCCTCAAGGCTCAGTCCTCAGCCCTCTTTTCTCTCATTTTATTCTTCATCCCGAGATGATCTTCTCTACAAACATCATTTTAATTATCACCCAGATAAATCTTCAGCCCAAATCTCTTTTTTAATTTCAGACCTCTATTCAAATTGCCTCCTGGACATTTTCACAGCACATTCTATGTATCCGTGTTTTTTTCTCCTTGTCTTCCACTCCAACCACCATAAGCCTTGTGGTCTTCCAGTACTCTGTTTTCAGCAAGTGGAATCTCCATCCATTCTTTTACACTGCCCAGGAAGCCGGGCATAATCCTTGGTTCCTCCCTTTCCCTCTCACCCCTATACCCAGCCTTTGCAACCCCTGCTGATTTCCCCTAATATGTCCATTTGTCTGTATCTGTACATTTCCCTTCTGGTCCAAGCCTCCATCACATCTCACCTACACTACTGCACAGCCTGTGGTCCCCCAGCATCCACTCTGGGCCCCCTCCAGTCTGTTCTCCAACTTTAGCCAGAGTGCACTTTCCAAAATACAAATCAATCAATCAGTTAATCTCTTTCTTTCTTTCTCCCCCACCCCGACATGTATACACACACACATCTAGCCTAAAACACTTCAGTGACTTAGAGAAAAATTCTAAACATGGCTTGTGGGCTTCTGCATAGTCTAGACCATGTTTTCCTCTGCAGCTTTACCTTCCCCCATGCTACTCCTCACTTGATGACCTTTTGGATCCTCAAACATTGTTCTCTCTCTTGACATAGGATCTTGGCATATGCTGTTCTTTTTTCTGGAAGGTGCTCTCATCCACCAAACTATTCTTCACCTGGTGAAGAATTCTGCTAGCCCTTCAAATCTTGGCCTTTGCTGGGTCCGTTCTGTTACAAGCTTTCGTAGCTCCTGTGCACTCCTGCATAGCATGTGTCAGAGGTTGTCATTTTACACTTATGTCTTTCGTTTTGTGACAGATGTCTGTCCTTTCCCACTACGGTGTAAGATCCACAAAAGCAGGAACCACGGCTTTGTTTTCAGTCGTTACTGTAGCCCCAGAGTCTAGTGCACAGAGCCTAGTGCATGGTGCATACTCAATATATATTTGAATAAGGGAGTAAATCATTTACTTTGTTAATATGTTTGTTAATATGCATACAGTTTTATACTGCACCTTTTTCAGTAGTACAGAGGACTAGAAAAGATAGGGCTTCCAAGACCTTATCCCTAGAGTCCCACAGTCTCTTACTCAGCAATGATTAAATGACGGCTAACTGTAATTCAGGCACTTCTTCCGAAGGCCTCCAGCATCTCTGAAAATGGTGGCAGAGCTATCCGTTTTTCTTTTAAAATAACAAACAACTAAATCCCCATGGTTTGGTTCATGTCAGAACTTATTAGAAATGTGGTGGTAGTTCAGCCTTAGCAGTATCTTTCAAAGACTTAATTCCACAGATTCTGTCATTAGCCTCTGGAGTCTAAAGCTTCCTATAGCTCTCTTTACCAATCTACTTTTTAAATTCTGAAAGTGTTCTCTGACCAAGGTTTTCATTTCCCTATTGAGTTCTTTCTTGGGGCTGGGCTCTGTGAGATTGCTATTCCTCTGGTTTCCCTGGCAAAGGTAGACTTACTATTTTTTTTCCAGTTTTCAGCATAATAAAGTGTTTACTTTATTACTCCCATGTTTCAAGTGCTGTCCGGATACTCCAAGGTGTCCCCAGATATCATCGCTGGCGTCTCCTTCTGTTTTTACAGACCGTTTTACGTCCTCATAATGTTTGTTGCCTGACTATGATTTCAGTACATTATTTGTGTGATAATTTCTTAAAGTGGAAGCTGATGGGTGAGGTGGTTGACTTGACCCTCCTGGGGCCTCTCTCTGTCTCCCTAGAGGGTCACTCTGTGTTCCCCAGGTTCGGGAGCTCAGCCTAGACATCCAGCTGGCCTCCAGATGGGCTCCGGGCTGGGGGCCCTCAGCCTCTGTCCACCGCCCTGTGCTGGAGCCTCTCTTTTCCAAGCTGGGCTGGGTTTCCCAGGGCCATGGAGGCCTGATGGCCAGGCCTCACACCACATAGCTTGGGGAAATGAATTTCTTCAGCTTGTTTGTTGTATCCTTTGCCTGTGGAACTTTCTCTTTCACAAATTCGTCTTTCCATCAGTACTCAGTTTGAATAAAATCTAAAGGCTCCCTTGTTCAGTTACCCCATTTTAAACTCCGTTTTTATTTAGTCAGACTTTGGCAGGAAACCTTCCAAGCTGAACCCAGAGGAAAAGTGACCATTGGCACGGATTTCAGCCTATGCTTTTGGCCCAAGATTGTTTCTATTTTTATTTTGTTTCTTGTTTCTGTTAACATCCAGGGCAAAGATTAAGCACTTTCACTTATCTGGTAGTGGTAAGAGGCGTTTAGATTGCTTGCCTGTGGCCAGGAGACTGCATGCTTAAAACTATTAACCCCCAGCTTCCTCCTGGGAGATAAAATCTAGCTGTTAAATTTGGCTTTCCCAAAAGGAGGCTCTGTGCTTCTGCTTGATCAGAGAGAGAGAGAAAGGAAAAAGATAAATCCCAACCTTTGTGGATTTTGAAAAAGAATAGTAGCCTAATTTATGGGGGTTGTTTTTTTTTTTTTTTTGAAAAAAACTAACTTTATGTCATAATTTCTTAGCTGCCAAACGGCGTAATTCTACCTCAGCTTTGCCTTGGCAACCTGCTTTTGGCACTCTGTGCAGCCCTGTCGTTGCTCTGCATTATTTAAGCAGTAATCTTTAAGAAGGTGAGAAACTATTATTGCTTTCTAGCACAGTTGACATGATATTGGCACAGAGTAGAACCTAGAGCTTCAAACATTTCTAATGGCCGTAGACCAACTCAAACACCTCCATATAGAGGTCCCACTGCCATGAGGTCATAGCTTGCTACAAGAGGGAGAAAGAAGAAGATCAAATGTTGTTTAAAAGTTTGGGTTTTTTTTCTCTTTAAGTATTCTTATTCCACCGAGTTATAGCTGTAGATTTTGGCCAGGACCCAGACAATCAAGAGTTAGCATTTTGACCAGCTGTGATCTAGTAATGATCCTCAGAGGAAACATTCTGTAGGAGGGAAAGACACATATTTGAGACCGTGACTTGTACTCTTTTCTAATACTTTACAGCGTGAGACCTGGTTGTAGACAGATAAAACAAGCACAAGTGAATCTGAAAAAGAATAGGAAAAAAATCTTTTCAAACAGCTAAAAATTCACCCCAGCTTCAAGAACTCTCTTGATATGGTAATCTTTACATTTTTCCTTTATTTCCTTTTTCCCTAAGTCTCCACGTTTATATCATTTCGTGGCAGAATGTATTTCTTTTCATAATTGATGCTTAGAAGGCATCAGCATTCCTGTAATAGTGTAGTAAGTCCTAAGATATCAAAAAAGCCACACAAACTTCATGTAGGCAAGAAGAGAAGGAAAAGATACCAAGCCCTTGACCTAAAAATTATTCCTCTGATTCTCACTCCTCCCTCAAATAGAGTTAGAGATCAAATGCAGGAGTTGCGGTGGCAAGTCATAGGGATTGGGAGAGAGAAGGAAACTAACATTTATTTGGTCAGATGGCCTTTGTTAAATCACTGTTAGTTGCTTTGTGACCTTGGGCAAATTACCTAACCTCTGTGCCTCAGCTGCTTCATCTGTAAAATGAGGATGGTATTCATAATATACTTAATAGAGACTAGAGGATTAAAGGAGACCGTGTATAAAGCTGCTAACAGTACTTACTCCATAGTACTTCGTAAATGTTAGTTGCTATTGTTTTATTATTGTTAATAATTTATAGAGTACCTACGCATCGTACCAAGAATTTTACTTGTATATCTCATTTAATCCTTACTGCAACACCTGTTAGGTAGATGTACCCGTTATACAGAAGAGGAAACAAAGGTTCAGAGCAGTGAAGTGCTTCACCAATCTCCCATATTTTATAATGGCGGAGCTACATGTGGAGGTCTGGAAGGTTATATACAGGAGATGTGGAAATGGGAACACGTTTTGGACCAGTGCTTTCTTACCTTGTTTTCTCTTGCCCGATTCCTTTTCTGTAAAAGGAGGCTATAGCTTCAGGCAATAAAACCAACAGAAAGAGAAAGAGGGGAGGGGAAAGTGATGGGGACAAGGATGGTGGAGTGGAGTGAACCGGTCTCCCAGGCTGGCTTCATAGCAAGGTATGTGTATAATGGTTATAAAAATTCTAAACATGGCCCTCCTCATTTAGGTTGGGGAAATAGAGAAATTCTCCCTCTTACAAAAACTCTCTCCCCCTGAAGCTAAATTCATGAAAAACGATACATCAGGGGTTTAGGGACAATTGGAATGTACCTCAAAGGATTCTAGGAAGTTCTTATAGTCCCTGAGTATTTGGTAGAGCATGTAAATAGAGGCAGTTTCAGCATTCCTACTTTATTCAAAGCCTTCCCCACCCCGTATTCTCAAGAAAAATAAAAAACTAGAATGATGTTTCACATTGGGAAGAATACATCTTTTGATTGATTTAGTACTTTTTCTCCAAAACGCTTTTGCACTTTTCTTAATTCTTTATCTGCTTCTTGCAGCCAGTTCCCTGATGTGCAGAAGTAGAGACGAGGGTGGGTGGGAAGAGTTCTGTTTGTTCCTGCTTTAAAGAGTATTCTTTATAAAGGAAAACAGTATCTAAGGAAGGATATCTAGATTTTATTCTTTCTTCTGTTATCTTGTGTTCCTGTCCAAGATGTTAATGTCTTTGAGCCTCAGTTGCCCCTTCTGTAAAATGAGGATAATACATTTGGAATTCGAAGCCCATGGAAACTAATGTAAATGACAGCAACCACAGTTATAGCTACTACTGTCATCAGTATATATGCCAGGCATTCTGCCAAGGATTTGAAGTACATTATTTTATTTAATCTTTACCATAGTCTAGTGATCTATTTTATGAAGGAAAAAACTGGAGCACAGAGAAGATAAGTGACTGCCTATAGTCATATAACTAGTAAGTGGCGAGTTCAACCTTAAGTTGTAACTCCAAATAGACAGGGTCATGGTGGCAGAGCTAGGAGTGCAATAGGTCTTTGAGCATCCTTTCTCATCTCCACCACCACCATCTCCAAATACAGCTGAAGAGATAACAAAATGTAACTGACTATAATAAATAGGGACTCACAGAATGAGAAAGAAATTAATCACCTTAATTTAGAGAAATCCAAGAAGACTTGATCCAAAGAAGTCAAATTTAAACCAGACTGTCCTCCTTGACCTCTAAACTCCAGACCACTTGGCTTCTCCCTCATCATGCTATTGTTTGTGACCATAGGATATCCTTTCTTACTTGTAGCAAAAAATTATCATTTAGTAATTTAACAGTCCTCAGTGTGGTTCAGTTATTCACCAACCTTTGCCATGTTTCACTAAACTGTGGCCTAGTAAATTTGCAATTACAATATCTTTGGGTTGTTTTTAAATAAATTCCTTTTAATTTTAGCATTAAACCCCAGATGTCATGTTTTCAGGTTGTCAGTTTGGACCTAAGCCAAGCTGGAAGAGACATCCCCTCAAGGCAAATGGCTGATGAGGAGAATGTGTACAGTGAGCGGGGACTCACTCCAGTTGCCTAAACCTCAGGCTCTGCGCCCCCAAGTCTAGTGCCTTAGAACACATAGGGACCCTTGGCAGGAGCAGAGGATAAAGGAAAACTACCACATTTCCCGCTACATCCACTCTCCCCAAAACACCCACATTTACTCTGGTTTTTTAAAGTAGAAATTCCCTATAAGTTATTCATGACAACTTATAATGTGTTAATTTCATTTGATAAGTAGATTGTCAACAGCCTTTAAAAATTGGTCATATAGTTAGTAAATCTATTTATTTAAACCTCTTCTTCCATCTAGATGAAATAATCATGAAGCTGGACTACAAGCAGACAAAAAGAGTCTTGAAACCTTCTGGGCATTCATTTTTGAGCTATTATTTGCCTTTTTAATTGCTACCTGTCTCTTTTTTAGGCAATGATAGAGGTAAATGCTCCTTTTTTTTTTTTAAGAATTTAGCTTATACTCAAATGTGTAATGAAGGTTCCCTCTGGAAACCTATTAAATATGAAAATCAAAATTACCTTATCAAAAATCTATGCATTTTTTTAATACAGAGATGCTCACAGTAGTAAAATTTTGGAAATATCCTAAATCTACAAAACAAAGGAAGGATTAAGTAAATTATGATATTCCATTCAATGGTGCAGCCATTTAGAATTGTTTACCAAGAGGTTTTAATAACATCCAACAGCAGGATGCAGAATTGTTTATATATACCACAAACACAACTTTAGGTTTCTTTGTTTTTTTTTTAATTAAGCGCATACACATAAAATCAAAGTCTGAAAGGAAAATATCCAGAATTAGTAGTGGTTATTTGATAGGTAACAGGCTTGTGAGTGATTCTAATTTTTTATATGGTTTGTATTTTTTGAGTTTTCCAGGGAGTATAAATTATTATAATAATTAAAAATGCATGTGTGTTTGTATATATTTTAATGTAATCATTCAGCACTTCAGCTGTTTAGAGCTCAGCTATCTTAAAAGTCTGGAACATTGCTAAGATCCTGGAAGTAATACAAAAATTAATTTTGAGCAGCCAAAACTAATGTTACCAAACTCATGTAATAAAGCATATTATGCCCAGGACATCTGGTGGCTCATCGCTCAAATCCTGTTTACTCTTACTTTGCACACAATTCTCAGGACATCTGCTTTACAAGAACACAGCAAATTAGAAGCAAACATTAAAAAAAGAGAAGCCCCTGCAGGCAAGAGCAGGGGTGCAGCGCCCAGGAGCGTGGCAGTGAGGGCAAGGGAAGCCTGCGTGCCTGCTGCGCTCTCAGACCCGGGCCTGGGACCCGCGGCTGCAAGTCCTCTGGGCTCTGTACTGCGCCCTAGTTTAGTCACACCTCTTCTCACTGACGGCCCACAGGTATCAAGGAAATACCTTTTTTGTTCAACTTACTCTTTTTAAGATTATAAGGAAGACTAATAAAAATTTTTTGAAAGATTTCATTGCACATGGCTAAAAATGGAAAAAAGACAAAATGTGGTGATTAAAGGGTAGACTTTAGATATGTGGACTTCTTTACTGTCTGTTCATAACAATTCATTTTCTCACTCTTCTTAAGAGGGAACATTTTCCTGTTACTTGGGTTTTCCAGATTGTATCTGAAACTGTCATTACGTGGCTTCTCATAAAAATCCAAGGAAACTGGAGAAGAATATCACAAAATCAAGATGTCAGAAAATACCAAAGTCTCCACCTCTCAAAGCCTTAGAATCCATCCATTAAAATGGGAGTAACACCTCAGAGCTTAGATAAGGTTGGGCAGGTTCACTGAGAAGGCCTGTAGAATGGCGTGTAGACTAAGGCCTGGCATCTCATTGGCACTTAGCAAATGTTAGTTGAATTTGATTATGATTTTCTCATGTGGATGTAACAGACTGCATGGGCTCTGGAGTCAGACCGAATCTAGTTCAGTTGTGGGTTCTGCAACCTTTAACAAACCACATAACCCACCTGCCTACCTACCTTTTACACATGATGGATGTGAGCATTCAACATTATTGATGTGAAGGAAAAAGGTAGTTCCCTTCCCATTGTAGTTGTGGGGAGGGATGTCACACTTTATTATTTTTCTGTTGTGCAGAATTGAGGAGAGCTTTCAGGGAGTCTCAGAATCAAAAAGGGCTACAAACCCCTTTCCTCTTTTGTCATAAGCACTGCTTGTTTTACCCTGACCTGTTCTCATGCCCTCCCCTTTATCAGCCCACCTGGAGCCCAGTTGAGAAGCAGAGCAGGATGCCCAAGGGGCGGGGCGGGGGATGGCAGGAGGGAGCAGGTCACATCATTCACCTCCGTAGCTGTGAGTGGTTAAGCACCTGGCCTCTGGTCGCATGCCAGCTGAATCACCTTTGGTGTTCCAGGCTGCTTCACCTGGTGCTTCCTACCCAACCTGGGCTGGGGTGGCAACTGAAAGCCTGGCCTGTCTGCCTAGAATAGACTGTCTGTGGGTGGTGCTGATGCTCTGTTTTGGTTTGGTTACCTAGGCCCCTTGCAAAATCATTTAGAGAAGAACACTGTCAGCAACCGGTAGATTGAAAACAACAAGGTTTGCAAAAATGTGTAGCTTACCCAATTACTGTGAGTTTTGACAACATATTAACTGAAAACCTAGATTCAAGCCAGCAGATTTTGCTGTGTTTTATTTTGTTTTTCTTGAGAACTAAAAACAGTAATTTACTGGTCTACTTGCCCAGTTCTATACGCGCCCCAGTGACCACCCCTAATTACGAAATCTCTCCTGGCACCAACACTTACAGCCAAGCAAGGGAGTCTGATGGGTACACAGATTAGAAGCTTTGTGGTTGCCTTTTCTCAAGAAGAATAACCCTTGCTTAAGTGTCTGAGACCACAGGGATAATCCAGCATCAGAAAAAAATCTGAGAGAAGAGGGAGCAGGGAGCTGGTTAAAGGGCTGTGGACACAGGTAGAAGGAATCCTAGATCCTTTCTTTTTCTTCAGGGCACTTATCACAATTGTAATTTGAAAATGTATTGTTTCAGTAATAATGGGTGTCCTTCTTTTGCAAGATTGGAAGCTCCTCAGAGGCAGGGCCTGCTCTATCTTCCCTCTCTTTTCCCTCCCCAAGGCCTGTCACATGTAGTAGCTCTTTGTTGGGTACGTGTAGTTTCAAGTCCAGCCTCTACTCCTGCCTGGTAGTTGTCCTTTTGCAAGCCACTTCTCTGTGTGTGTTTCCTCATCTGAAGAACACAAGTCAGATGGGTCTTGTTTGCACCTCCCTCTGTCTCTGGATCCAGTCTGTTCATATCATCGTCCTGAAGCTGGCTAGCTTCCAAACAAGTGTGGTATTAAGAACTGTGATCAATACTCCAGGGGTGGCTTAACTAGCACAGTATATAACATGGCCACCATTTCCAGGGTCTGGATACTCTATTTCCATTAACTATTATTTATTATTTCAGACTTAAGAGTAATAATGTATACCCTGCTTTCTTGACAAGGTTTTTGTGAGGACCAAGTAAAATGATGTATATGAAATTACTTCAGAAACTGAAATGCTTTGTATAGCTAAACGATGATTATTATCGCTCACCCAGAAGTATCTTCCTGAGAAGTAACTCAGGTTCAAAAGAAGGCACTGAAGACTAAGTATTGCAAAACATGTGTGTGACCAGCCTTATAAAGGAGAAGTCATTTCCCAAGTTAATTTTTCATTGACATATATACATATGTTATCTCTCTCTCTCCTTGGTCCTCTGTCAGCCAGTTCTCTGATGCCAAGTGATTAGCATTTGGGTATTGGAAAAGCTAGTGATGATTGAGTCACGAGTCGTCGGTTTTAGTCTAGCCTTGCCACTGCCTCACTGAAGTATCATGGGCAAGTCATTTCACTTCTCTGCCAAATGAGAATACCTGCTTTATGAAGATAAAATGAAAGTTGAATGTTAAGAACAAGAATGAGAATATTGATAGCTCTTCAGATATATGAAGCTGATTACATCCCTCATATATTTTTCTTTCCAGACTCAATCCCGCCACTTACTTCAGCTCTTCCCCATATGACGTGGTTTCTATCCCCCATCCCACCCTGGGCACTCTCTTCTGGATATTTTTCAGTGTGTCTTGTATCTTTATTGAAGGAAGCTCCCAAAGTTGAACTCAGAATGCTTCGTGTTGTTTCTTCCATTTGGATAGTACAGTTAATACTAATATTGATTATTATCAATTTTTATTATCTCAAACCTAAGTATGCTGTTTCCTTGCTCTGGATCCAGAAGGCTTAAGCTGCGTTCTGAAGTTGAAAGTAACTTCTCTTTTTGTTTGTCTTCTAGCGGCAGACATCACACCTCAAGTGCAATCCCTGTTCCAAAGAGACAAAGCTCCATATTTGAGGGTGCAGATGTAGGCTTCTCTGGGGGTATCCCTTCACCAGACAAAGGACACCGAAAACGGGCCAGCTCAGAGAATGAGAGACTCCAGTACAAAACCCCTCCTCCCAGTTACAAGTCAGCGTTAGCCCAGCCTGTGACCACCATCCCCTCCATGGGAGAATCCGAGAGAAAGACAACGTCTCTGTCCTCCTCTTTGGATACTTCCTTGGACTTCTCCAAAGAAAACAAGAAAAAAGGAGTAGATTTGGGTGACAGCTTAAAAGAAGGCCCTGTGG
The DNA here is from genome assembly GCA_031878705.1 of Tapirus indicus. Classification (NCBI taxonomy): domain Eukaryota; kingdom Metazoa; phylum Chordata; class Mammalia; order Perissodactyla; family Tapiridae; genus Tapirus; species Tapirus indicus. The sequence goes on from CM062924.1 coordinate 30,873,408, forward strand.
GTGCAAACATTAGCCAAGAACAGGGAGAAGCCCTCTCTGGACATCTAGCCACAGTAAATGGCACTCTCCTGCCCAGCGAGCAGGCTGGCTCCTCTGGTGTCCAGCTTCCAGGTGAGTTCCACCCAGTCTCAGAAGCTGAGCTCTGCTGTGCTGTGGAGCAAGCAGAAGAGATCATCGGGATGGAAGCCACAGGTTTCACCTCAGGTGACCAGCTAGAAGCATTTAACTGCATCCCAGTGGACAGTGCCGTGGCAGTGGAGTGTGACGAACAAGTTCTGGGAGAATTCGAAGAGTTCTCCCGAAGGATCTATGCACTGAATGAAAACGTATCCAGCTTCCGCCGGCCACGCAGGAGTTCTGATAAGTGAAGTGAGCAGACTGACTGTAGGACCACGGCAGGGTCACTGCCTAAAATGAGGATAAAGCTGCACTGGTTACCCTTTGTAATAATTACGACATAAAATGAATATCAATGGAGGATAGTCCTCAGAAAAACAGACTTTGTGAGTCAAGGAGAGGGACTCAGGACCATTGTGTACCGGTGGGCCAGACAAAGTTAGATTGTGCTTACAGGATTTGCTTTTCAGGCCTGATGATTGTTTTAAGGCGAAAGTCACTCTCTAGCTTGAGTCACCTTATAGGTATTTGTCTGCTTTTTTATTTACACTTCTATGTTATCCTCAGAGGGAAGATGATAATATAGAAATAATAAAATGAACTCACCTTTAGTTTCTCATAAGCATTTGCCCTCACCATAGTTTATAAAACTTTGGGAAAATTGAATATTCACAAAAAGGTTTCCACCATTTACTGAAGGATCTTGAACCATCCATTAGGTTGATGAATAAGAAGCACAATGGTCTCCTTATACCCAGGCCCATCTACCCCCGCCCCAGGCTCCACAGTCAACCTACAGATTCTACCATTGCCCCATCTTCACAGTGGTTGGGTTGTACATCCTGAAAACTGAGGACATCAGATTCACTGGTTCTTTAATGCAATAGCCATGACCTTCCACCTCCTCTAATCAGCCATACCCTTGATGTAGCCCTCAGATAGATGAAAAAACCTCACCTCTGGTGGATCCCAGGGAACCCCCAGGACCCCGAGGTTATTGCAGTCAGATGGCGTTCCTACCCCCTTTGGGGACCAAAGTTTTTATGTGGGCAGATGCTGCAGTCAAAAACTAGGCATGCTTTCTGGCAGTGCACTTACCAGATGGAAATTCCTATGTGTAAGTCCCATGTTAATTTATTAAATTTCCTTTGGGAAGGAAGGCATTGTATGTGATGAAATATATGTAGAGAGTCAGACTGTCCATTGTGCAAACTGTAAGGCAGTTCAGTTAGTTGGATTAAAAGACTAGATGAGGCATAGAATACTATTGGTATGTGTGCAATTGCATAAATATTAAATTATGTTTTTGAAGTCCAATTGTCATTCCTGAAGCTCAGATTTTATTTGCTATTGCTTTATACTTTATATACCCAAGGACATTGCCTCAGGGTTGCAAGCTCTTTACGGAAAATTTATCCATATATCCATGTATTGTATAGAAGAATAAAAATTGAGTTTACTTCACTCGACCTGATTTTTTTTTTCCAGCTTTGAAATTCCTCTTGAACCTCCGTCTCTATATGTAACATCACGACAGGACTAGCCTGAACAAAAACCGTGGCTGTATCTAAGCTCATGTTGTTGACTTCATGTGGGTTTACATACTGTGTACAGCAACACAAACACCTTCACAGGTGTAGTAGCTGCATTTGTCCTACATAACAACTTAACTCATAGGTTTCATAATCATTTTCATATTTTGTCCAAGCACTCCTGGGCTCAATTTTAATTTATAGCTACGTTGTGAAACGGAATAGTTCATGTTGTTATTTTCCATGTAAAGAGAACTCAGAATCATTGCATGACAGACCCAACCTGCAAGCAATTAAAAGCTTTAACTTGATCTGAAGAAATCCACATAAAGAGGTGGGACTGCTCCAAAACTGGAGCAGAAGCCATCTGTAGAGTCACGGCTTCTTTGCAGTGACTGTCATTCATTTTAGAATCAAAGACGGTGGAGATAGACGTGGTCTTGGACATACATCAGACTGGTGTGTGGGGTCCTCTAATGAAGTAACATCTACCGCCTCCCTCCCAGAAAAGTTTTTTGGACTGTGTTAGTATTGAACAATAAGAGGAGAATCGTATGTGGTTTGTGATTTCTCCAGATATGAGAGTGGACTTTGAACTTCATGCCAAACTCAGAGACAAAGTGCATTCAGTTGCAGGCCCTCCAGCCTGGCTCCCGGCACCACCAGGCAGAGGGACCAGGTGCAGAGGGACCAGGTACAGAGCACCTTAGCTTAGTGTTCAGCTCAGGTCTCACGCGACCAGATAGAGCTTGGAGTGCTGAGGTTCCATCCTCCCGTCTCGTTTGTGGACTCCCTGGTTCTGGGGTTCACAGCTTTTCATCCCTGCAGCGTGGAGCCCTGCCACTGAATGAGATTAGATTGCTCAGAACTGGTCAGTAGTTACCTACACATTGCCTTGGTCTATACCGTGTCCAATGATGTTATGCCTCAAAACACCACTTAGGTTTGGGTCTGTTTAGTTTGGGTTTTGTGTTTTGAGCTCGTTTGTTGTCTGCCGTCTCAGCCATGGCCTGGGTAGAACCTGTAGCGTTACGTGCCTCCAGGAGTAACTCTGTTCAGCATTTTCCAATACTGCAGAATTAGTTTTGCCTCTGTTTAATGTGGCCATGGCCAAATATGGGATGAGTTATTATCTCCTACTAATCTTTTTAATGTGTCTAGTAAATCACTAAAAAAGTAGAATTTGCTTTGTGGATATAAGTTGAAATGAAAACACTACTATCCATTTCTGAACTGCTAAGAGCCCTTTTGGTTTTCTTCTAGTTGAGACACTTTTAACAGCTGGCAAATGTTATCAAATGAATATTTGATTGTGTTTTCTCTCTCCGCTTCCCCTTACCCACTTTAAAAATTCCAGAGATTTTTTTTCCCCTCTCAGAATATTAGTGTTGGAAGATTGTATCCAGCTATATTTTTTTAGCAGTTCTAATGGTGCCCATTTATCCTGACCTAACCGGTTATTTAAATAATTTTTTAAACCACCACCAATAATAAATGGCATGTGAAACTGATCTGTTGGTAATTGGAAGAAAACTCAGCATCTGTATTTATAAAATAAAATTGATTAGTATTTATTTTGAGAGTAAAAGTGTACATTATTTCCCTGCTGTGTTTGAGTCCTGTCTTCTTCATTGTTTTAAATTTCATAGTGAAGCTGAGTTAACTATGAAAACCTTGTTTTCAAACAGTCAGCCAGCCATTCTGCTTTTATTGAACTAGTGCTCTCTCTTTGTTTCTCTCTCTCTGCCTGGGACTGGGCTAAACAAAGTTGATACAAAAGTTGGCATAGATATATTAACACTTGATTATAACTCGTGTGATAAATTCTATGATGGAGAGATGTGTAGCCATGCTATGGAATGGAGAGAAAGCTACTCTGACTCAAGGATCAGGAAAAGGTTATTGAAGTAATGCAGATGAAAGGTGTATAAGATTTCACATTACAAAAGGAGAGGACTGCGTGGGCAAAGGCCCAGAGGCAAGGCAGGGCCTCAGGTGTGTTTGCAAAACAGCAAGGAGTTTGCTGTGCTTAGGGCTGAATGGATGTGAAGAAAGATGAGAGGAGAAATTGAATGGCAGGCCAACAGAGAAGGACTTAAGGTGCCTCGTGAAGAGATTTGGGGGCATAGTACCCTTCCCAGGCTTTAAACAGAAGAGTAACTTGGTTAGATCTGAATTATGACTGGCAGCCAAGTTGAGGTTGGACTCTAATGGTACTTGCTTGAGTCTGTTTAATGTTTGCTTTTTTGTTTAGAAAAAAAAAATCTGTGTGTGAAAAAGAGGTGCATCCTTGTGTCCCTAATGTTTTCAGGGTAAATATTGAATAACGAACTGAATTTTTACTGTGTGGTAAAAAGAGTGCATCCAGCATCTGTTCTTTAGAAGCTTCATCTGAATGCCTCAACTCAGCTACTTTGAAGCTATGATTCTGGTCAAGTCATTGAACTTTTAAGGACCTCCATTTTTTTAATCTGTAAAAAGTTGGAGACAATTCTGCCCTTGCCATTCTGTCTGTATGGGGCCTGCACCATCAATGTTGGTCCCCTTTTGTCCTGTGGGAGGCCCTGCGTAGTGACAGACTTGTTATCACCGTTCCCTGTTCCAGCCACTTAATCTCTCGGAATCTGGCTCCTAATCTGTGAAGTAGGGCTAATACCCATCCACTCCCAGGGTTGCATAAAGTGTTAGAAGAGATGAATATTTTTATGAAAGCACTTAATGATCTCTACAAAGCCCCATGCGCACTGGGAGGAGTTCGTCATTCAGCAGGGTTTTTTTGCGTCATGGATGTCAGGCTCTGGTGGGACAGTTGCAGTGCAGATACTAGTTGTGTGCACACTGAGGATGTGTCAGGGCTGAAACAGTACTTTGGAGAATCTAAGCTGTACACAAATGTCAAGTGTTTGGTGGGTGGCAGGGACACAGTGTTGAGACATGGCCTATAAGCCTAATTAGCTTAATTTTCATGTTTCTTAACACCTGGCAGATGAGCTTAGGCCCACCTCGTCCATAAATATGGACAGCTTCTGGCTGCCTCATTGAAGGCTGAATTGGTGCCCAGAGCTCGTCATTTTGCTCCAAGTAGATAGAAGCTTTCTTTTTCTTTTCCTTTTCCTTCTTTTTCTTTTTCTCGTATTGCATCTAATTATAGTTTTGTAGGTAGACAGCTCAGCCTTGTGGATTTTAAATGAATAAAAAATAAATGTCTATAAAATAATTCCGCATTGTTAAAGGCTGGCGGTATCAGCAGTCCCGAAAAAGAACGGTCAGGTCATGAATCTAGATAAAAAGGAAAACGATAGCCTGTTGGTGAAATAGCTGTAGGCAGCCGAGCCCAGGCCCAGAACCGCTACAAGGGGGAGAGCGGCAGGCCCGGATCCTTTCAGTTTCAAACAAAACAATTCTAATGAGCTTCTCTTAGTCTCCATTAAATTACAAGCAGCCAATTAGACAGGAATGGGGGTGGGAACAGACAGAAATAATGGATAACCAGACCAGAAGCATACACGAGCAGTCAGGAAGGAAGCGGTCTGGGCAGCTTGAGTGAGGAGTCCTCAGCTTGGCAGAAGACCCAGTCAGGGGCATTCAGATCCCAGCCTGCGCTCACTGGCTGTGTGACCCGGGCAAGGTGCTTGACTTCTCTGAGCTCATGTGCTCCTCTAAAAAGTGAAGTCGGCCCCTTGCTCAAGTTTTCCCTTGGGCCTGGACAGAGACTGCTCTTGTCCTAGGAGTAAATTTGTATTGATTTTTCAAAACCTGTCTCAGATTGCCTTAGGGCCCAGAGCATGGCAGGAAAGGAGAGGAGGCTCATCTGTCACTCTACCTGTGAAGAACTTGGGGCTAAACCATTTAACGACAGCCCGGATTTTGTATGTAGCAGAACAGCTACCACCCTGCCATCTACTCAAGAGCCTTGACACAAGGGTTTGTAAAATATTTAACCAAAATTAATAAAACAGCCCCCTTAAAAAATTCAGCTTGGGTGTGACTTTTACTGTTCCTACAGATAGCCCTCAGCCATCAGAAAAAGGATACATTAATTTTAGTTCAATAGGAAAATGCATAAAATAGTTTAAGGTAGTATATTATTCAAAATGGTTAGAATAAGTTTTGATGCTTTAAAAAATAAATTTGTCGTCTCAAAAATTTACTTGTACAAACATTTTTAAAAATTCACTTGCCGAGCCAGCCCTGATGGTCTGGTGGCTCAGGTCCGATGCTCACGCCGCCTTGGTGGCCCGGATTCAGTTCCCGGGTGCAGAACCACAGCAGCCGTCTGCTGCCACGCTCACGTAGAACTAGAAGGACTTACAACTAGGATACACAACCATGTGCGGGGGCTTTGGGGAGAAGAAAAAAATTCACCTAGAGGAACACCTTACTCCTTGAAGAAACCAGCGTCACTGTGTTTCCACAAGTTTCTTGCTCTTCGGGTCAGGGACTCGGCCATACTTTGTTACTGTGGTGTGGGGAGAACCCCGGGCTATCTTACGTACAGGTGGTACGTGACCTTTCGCTCCTGCAGCAGAGGTCTCTGGAGTTGCTGACCTCGGGGCCAGGCCCTTTGCTCCCAAAAGCCTGCCAGTCACCTTGACTTCTCTGCCCCTGCTCCTGCCTAAGCCTCAGTGGCACCCAGTAGTTGCTCATGAAGTGGGGAGAGTGAGAGTTTGAGGCAGAACATAGATCCAAGGGTTCTGTACCTCACACCTGGGTCTGTCTCTTGGTCCCCCAGGTGCCCTGTGAAGGCCGAGCGTGCCCAGAGTCGGCTCAAAAGTCATTCGTGACCTTTAGAAGCAGATCTGTTTGAGGATCAAAGGAGACCATGGAGCTGGGTTTTTGTCAACAGTAAAAAGAGGTGCATGTTTATCACAGATTCTCAGTAAACATCCTGAAGGGTAATGGGCCACCACCAGTTGGGAAGCCAGTGCCGGAGCTGAGCCTCTGCTGCCCTGCCGTGCCCACATCCGCACTGGGCACCTGCTTTCTCTCTCTCTGGTGATGCACTATGACCACTCAAACAAGGGCAGTGTTCTCCTGTCCCAACCCCATCCCTTGTGTGACAGCATTTGATGCAGAGGATAGCCCTGGGAAGATGTGGGCAACGTGGTACCATCACCACCTGACCCGGCAGCCCACGGGAGGCCCCCAAGGGAGGGTGACCTGCCCAAGATTGTGCAAATCTTGAGGCCACACTGGGGCCAAACCAGGCCCTGACATCTGCCCAGGGATGCTTCTGCACCCCAAGCTCTATCAAGGCCCCACAGCCTGCTCCCTCTGCCCCTCCCGTCTGAACACCCCGCAAGCTAATGGCAGCTCTTCCCAGTTCAGCAGCCCCTCACGAAGAAGGAGGAGTGAATGGGGAGGAGGTTTCTGCCCAGGGAGTGGGAAAACTTGGCGCCTCAGGCATTGTGGAACGGGATGGGGTGCAAATTTCCAGGTGGGGAGAATGTATATTTGTAACTGTCAGAAATGTATATAACTGTCAAAAGTCCATGAGTTCGGCCACGTGAATTGTGACTCAGACATACAAGACAGAGAGAATCAGAGGGATGGGGGAGGCTTCTCTGAGGACTCCCCATGGAGGCAGAGTTATCAGCGAGGGTAAGAAGCAGGAGAAGAGGACTTGCCAGGGACCTGCATTCATTCATTCATTGAACGACTAGTTACTGACCATCCTGCATGCACAGGGGAGCAGTGAGGATGCAAGGAGACAGTGGGCAGTGAGAGTGGATGGTGAGGAAGTGGAGACAGCGAGTGTAGACAACCCGTGCAAGAAGTTTACCTGTAGAGCCAGCCCTGATGGCCTAGTGGTTAGAGTTCAGCACGCTTCACTTTGGCGGCCCGGGTTCGGTTCCCAGGTGCGAAACCACACCACTCGTCTGTCAGTAGCCATGCTGTGTGGCAGCTCACATAGAAGAACTAGAAGAACTTACAACTAGAATATGCACAATGTACTGGGGCTTTGTTGGGGTGTGGGCAAGAAAAAGGTGGAAGATTGGCAACAGATGTTAGCTTAGGGCGAATCTTACCCTGCAAAAAAGAAAAGAAAAGTTTACTTGTAAGGAGATGGAGAAAAATAGGATGGAAGCTGGAGAGAAACGTGAGGTAGAGGGATAATTTCATATAAATGCTAATGGGAAGGGGCTGGTGGCAAGGAGAAGAAGAAGGTTCAGGAATAAGACAAGGCAATGAAAGGAGCAAGCTCTCAGAGAAAGTGAGGGCCGGGGGAGAGGGGAGACCCTGGGTGTGGTGGAGACATCACCTGGGTAGGAGGAGGACAGGAGGAAGGGCAGGGAGGGCAGGACTAATAGGGTGGGAGGCCGCCCATTTTCCCACCTAGCCCCTGATGAAAGATGGCCTGGCATGGGGTCCTGATTGGAGTGACCAGCCCAGGGTAGAGGCCAGGGCAGAAGGGGCACTGTGGGGGTGGTTGGGAGCTTCTCAGGCCTTTTGGAGGAGATTCCTGAGGTTTAGGGGAGAGGATTGGCTGACTGCCCAGGGGGGGTCGCCATGGCTGGGGTTGCCCCCTGGATTACAGTCACCTCCTCGCCTGGCTCCCTTGAGCCACCCTCTTGTCTTCCCACCCATTCTCCTCACTGCAGACACAGTGACCTGTCCCAGACACAGCTCTGACCCTCTGAGAACTGTTATATAAGGGAAAGACTCAAACATTTACTTTCCTTTGCTTTGTATTGTACACGCTAGTTAACCAACAGGTGATGAGGGGAAGTTTCTCTTATAGAAATGTTCCAAGTAAAGATTTAGAAGGGATAATAGGGTTAGACTATCACCACTTTGCAACTTCTAATGAATTCATGCATCTAAGACAATGATCATCAATGGCTGCTAATATCACAAGGAGAGAGAAAACCAGACATTTTATGCTTCCTGATGAAAGAACACAACTCCCATGAAGTATTCTTGGCAAAAGTTTGACTCTAATTATGATCAAACCTCTACCTGTGATGTCCAAAACAATTTACACCAGCCATGGGGAGCTAATAAGTAATTGAAAAGTGGCTAGTCCCAATTGAGCTGTGCAGTAAGTGTGAAATACACAGTGAATTTCAGAGACATAGTACAAAAATAGAATGTAAATAATTTTAATAATTTTCATATGGATTATGTGTTGAAATAATATTTTGGATATACTGAATTAAGTAAAATATATTATTATAATTAATTTCATCAGTTTCTTTTTACTTCTTAAAATGTGACTACTAGAGAATTTTAAATTGCACACATGCCTTGCATTTATGGCTAACTTGGTATCACCATTGGACAGCATGGCCCTGCATTGTAACTATCAGTTTATAGGAAATTCAGAGGACAGATGAGCCTATTAACACCTGGAAATACCACCAGCAAAATCTAGATTGTGGGAAACTCCACAGGACGTCCAACCTAGTTCCTCCAATAAATATATTGCAAGGAAAAATAGAGGGAGAAAACCTATTAAAAAGAAACCTATCAATCAATCCCCTTATGGACCTCATTTGGTTCCTATAAACTAAGCAAACTAAAATTAATTAATTAAGGGACAATCAAAATGTAAAGACTGACTAAATGTTTGATTGTATTAAAGACTTGTTCATTTTTTTAGGTGTGGTAATTTTAATAGTAAAAAGTAGTATAGTAGTTTTTTTAAGTCTATCTCTTAGAGATGCATACTGAAATATGTACAGAGGAAATGCATATGTCTGGGATTGGGGTGGGGTGTGTAGTGGGGTACAGATGAAACAGGATTGGCCATGGGTGATGGGCGATGGGCAACTGGGGGTCCATTACTCACCCGTAGCCTCCAGCCATGTAGATGCTTATTATTCCCAGAATGCCCCTGCTCCTGCATCCCTCAGGGCCTCTGCCCCCATGGTGTCTCTGCCTAAAATGTCTTTTCCCCTAACCCACAGTAAATGTCTGTTTGTCCTATAACCTATAAGCCAGAGTTCAGCCATCCTCCTTTCCCCTTTGCAGTCCTCCCTGCCTCCCCCAGTCTCCCTCCCTTGGGCTCCTCCAACCACCTGGCTGTGCTTCCACCACAGCCCTTCCTACATTTTCTCCAAGTGTGTGTTTCCCTGTCTGTCACCTCCGGTAGGCAGGTACCCTGTTTTAAGGCACAGCTAGTGCTCAGGAGAGTTTGCTAGATCAGTGTCAGTGTGTTGAGTGCCGTTTTTACCGATGAAGCAGTTAAGGCCCAGAGAAGTCAGTGTCATAGCCAAGTTCACACAGCTAAAACGTGACAGAGGTAGGACTTGAAACCAGAACCTTTGAGTCATTTCTCTGCGTTTACATCTGAGTGGCAGGCCACAGTTCCCTTCATTCATTCATCCATTTAGCATTGATTGGCGTCCCCTGTTGGTCTGGCACTGGCTGAACAAATCACTGGGGCAGTGCTATAGAGAAAAACCGCAGGTAGCCATGAGAGTATGACAAAGGGGACCTGCTTTGCCCAGGGATCTCAGGCAAGCCTCCTTTGGGGAAGTGAAATTTAAACGGATTTGAAGTCAGAGAATGCCTATTCCAGGCCTAGGGAACAGCATATGCAAAGCCTTGGAGTCAAAAGCAGCACAGCACGTGTGAAGGACTCAAGGGTGACCAGTGGGACCTGAGCAGAGTGAGGAGCGCCGGCGCTGGAGAGGTGGACAGTGGTCAGGTGTTCTCAAACTGCGGCCCACAGACATCACCCTCTCCCCTATCCAGGGTTGTTTTCTTCCAACTGTATTTTGCCATGAAGTATTGATTTTTTCAAAACAGTGGAAGTACATCCTGACCCCTCCAGCTGGCCCCCTTAGGCCTCAGCTCCAGTGCTGGCCCCGCATTTGTGTGGACCATCCCACTGGCACAAGGAATACTAGCATAGGTGGCAGGTTTTAATGTACAGTCACAGCCCAGATGTGCAGAAATGTAACTTTATGTCCCCGTAACTGTCCTCAGCCAAGCTCATGAAGACCTTTTCCAGCTGGTTGCAGAAAACTCTTGATCTTGTCACTTCAAGGCAACTCAGTCTTTTCTGGTTAAAACTCATCATCTTTGGGGTAAGTGTTCAAATTCCCAAATCCTCCCCGACCCCACCCTTCGCCTTCTCACTCCAGGTGCGGGGCTTCCGACAAGAGTCTGACCCGCCCTTGGCGCGGCCCATTTGAGTGTCTGGCGCTGGCTGCCACTGCCGAGGCCCTTCCACGGCTCTGGTCTCCAGGTTCTCACACTGTGTCATTCTTCTCTAGACCCAGACCCTCTCAGCCCTGCTCAGCTCCCTTGGGGACGGACTCAGGCCACCTGGCTGCTTTCTTTCACTGCTCCGTGAGGCTGCCCCCAGGCCCACCTGCCTGGACTTCTCCCCTCTGCCAGTTGGCTGCCCAGGCACCCGAGGAACACGGAGCTTCCGTGAAGGCTTGCCTCATCTTCCTGGCAGACCCTCATCTGTGACTGCCCCAAACTCGTCCCCTGTTTAGACCCCAGATGGGGGCAGGGCCGAGGGAGGAAGGGCCCCTCTCAGGCCCACCAGTCTTTTGACTTTGGGGTCTAGCTTCACCCCTTCCAAATAGCTCCCCCACCGTAGCTCTTCCAAATTTCACTTCCTTTTTTAGAGATAGGAAAACACTCCTACATCATCGCCAGCCTGCGTTCTTCTCTCCTCTATGGCTTTTTTTTATGGCTGTACACTCAAAGTTCTCCAGGCTGCAAGCTCTGTCTGGTCAGAACTCACAAATCCTTTTCTTGCTCCACAAAGCCTGGCCTTGGAGACATTCAGCACTGCAATTCCCTTTACTGCCTTGGACCGTATCCACTCTGCGCTGGAGGCAGTAAAATGGTGGGGCAAGCGAAGGGGTCAAAGGAATGGAAAACACCTCGCTTAATGCTGCACTGCTGTCACTGCCATTGAGCAGGGACAAGGGAGGCCGACTGGACAAGTAGTGAAGCATTCCTGCTGAGTGAAGTCCAGATGAGGTCAGGGCCTGTGGCCCAAACAAAGGAAGCCCAGAAGTTCAGCAGGAGAGAAATGGTGGGAGACGTGAGTCGTCAGTAGTGTGGGCTTGTTAAAGGCTAAACAACTCGCACTGCGGTGGGTAGTGCCAGAATCACATAACAGAGGGGACTTAGTCTCAGCAAAACGTCTTCTGTCACGTTCGGTTAATATTGCTAATAGGGATTTAACTGGCTTTGTGGTGTTGTGTGGTTTTAATTTGTAAACTTGTTTTGGCTTTATGGTTGTAGGAGAGCTATAAACATTAGTTTGTATTTAGTGTTTTGTTTGTAAAATGTTCTTGAGAGTAAAAATGGAAGGGTGGAACAGTCTATACTGAACAATTTTTCCTTTCAGTTGTTCACCACACCCCCCTAAACAAGACGGGATCCAGGAGGAAGTGTAAACAGTCTTTACTTCAGGGTTGGACTGTACCTGCCCATCCCTGAGCTAAGAGAGGGGGAGGCTATAGGAGGGTCTACACTGACCTGCCCCCAACCTTGGCGTTTGTTCTAGGTCCTTGAGTGCCCGCTGTGACCAAGCCCTCTCTCCCAGGCCCACTCCCCTCCCTACTATTTCTCTGGACCCCCTCAACTCCTGGGCTTCTCTCCCACTGCGGGTTCCACTTTCTCCTCCCCTCAGCCTCTGGAGGGCCTGGGCCGAAGGAAGGGGGCTCTGGATCCTGCTGGCAGAGCATCCACCAGGCAGCTTGATCATTTGCAGTGCCAGATGGAGCCCCTCCCAGGGTAGTCGTGCCAAAAGAGTTTCTGTCTCTTGCTTCACCTTGGCCACATTCCCAAATGCCCCCTCTGTGTTCTGGCATCAGTGTGTGCCAGGCACCAGGAAGGAGCTAGAGAAGGAAAAGATCCTATGCTGGCACAGACTTGTTTAGGCAATATTATAAATAAAAATAAGTTTTCAACGTTAGGGGATCTATAGAAATTTTTAATCTTAAATATACATTACTTTTTGCATGGTGTCACAGGTCTTACTAGGGACTTTGTATGTTAAATGCAGTGGGAAATCTTTGAAGGGTCTTAAGCATGGAGAGTGACATGCTCTAGTATATGTTTCAAAAAGAATGCAGTGGGAGACACTTCCTATAATGGTAGCTATATGAAGTGACTGCATGAACCTTCCTGCAGTTAAAACTGAAATATGGACAAATTAAAAAAAAACAAATTTTTTTTTTTTTTTTGTGAGGAAGACCAGCCCTGAGCCAACATCCACTGCCGATCCTCCTCTTTTTGCTGAGGAAGACTGGCCCTGGGCTAACATCCGTGCCCATCTTCCTCTACTTTATATGGGACGCCGCCATGGCAGAGCTGACAAGCAGTATGTCGGCAGGCGCCCAGGATCCGAACCTGTGAACCCCGGGCTGCCAAAGCGCGAACTTGAACTTAACCACTGCGCTACCAGGCGGCCCCAAACAAATAATTATTTAAAGGCTCCGGGAAGTGTCTCAAAACAGACAAAAGCCAGAGGAGAGTTTACTTATGAAAAACTGAACTGAAAGAGGTAAGAATTATACTGGTGCTCCCAGGGCTATGGCAGGTGGAAACTACAGCCTCGCCACCTTAAGCTGCAGAGAGTAGAGTTTAGAGCTAGCAAAGCAACTGGAAATTTAAGGGGGAAATCCTGGAAGTGAGAGGACTGCAGAGGGCCTAAGACCCACCATCTAAGCATAAACTCTGTTCAAATCTTCAGCCAAATTTAGGCCCACTAGAGGGCCCGGTGAAATATAGGCAGGGGCCAGAGAGGAAGCTGCCCTGGAAAGACAGCTACACTAGACTGAGAAGACATGTGAGTGTGCCGCTTTTAAAAAGCCAAGTGAATTTCCCAACCTGTGTGCAGTGCAAGTCGCAGAAAGCTAAACCCTTGATACCTTGAGGTGTCAGAGGATAGAGCCCAAGACTGGCAGAGCAGATGGAAATGTAGGGGAGAATCACAGAAACAAGGGAACCACAGAAAAGTGAACACCAAAATCTGAATACAACCTGCCCAAATCCTTGGATGATTGCCCGAGGTACAGGGAGACCCCAGGGAGCCATGCTGAAGAAAAGCACCCGCTGGAAGCTGTCAGAACTGAGCAGAGGTGTCTGCTGCTGCACACTGTGGAGGAGACAGAGCTTGTAGTTTGAATCTGGGCAAAGTAACTGTCCACCAGGATAAACACCAACAATCACCAGAAGAGCACAACAGAACCCAGACTTACTACAACGTCTAGTTTTCAAACTGCAAAGAAACAGGAAAATGTGCCCCATACTTAGGGGAAAAAAGACAAACCAGCAACTGATTCTGAGTGGGGCACAGAGGTAAGATTTAGCAAACAAAGATTTCAAAGCATACGATAAAAGGAAAATATGTTCAAAGATTTAAAGGAAAAAGTGGTTTTCATGAGTGAAGAGAAAGGGACTCTCAACAGAGACATGGAAACTATATATATATTTTTAAAAAACACAACTAAATGGAAACTCCAAAGCTGAAAAGTACAGTAATTGAAATGAAAAATTCACAGGTCAAGTTCAACAATAGAGTGGAGATGACAGAAAAAAAGAATCACTGGCCCTGAAGGTAGATTAACAGAAATCACTTAATCTGAAGGGAGAAAAAAGATTGGAGACAACTGAACAGAGCCTTAGAGACCTGAGGGATAATACAAGAGGTCCAAAATACATGTAACTGGAGGGCCAGAAGGAGAGGAGAGAGAGAGAGAAAGGCAGGAACAGGTGTTTGAATACATACTGGACAAAAACTTCCCAAATTTGGTGAAAAACTAACTTCACGAGTTAAGAATCTCAATAAATCCCAAGCAGGAAAACACAAAGAAAACCAGTTCTAGGCACATAGTAGTCAAACTAATGAAAGCCAAAGATAAAGAGGAAATCTTGAAAGCAGCCAGAAAAAAAAGATATCTTGCATACGGAACAGTGATACAGTTAATAGTTGATTTCTCTTCAGAAACAGTGGAGGCCCAGAAGATATTGGAACAACACATTAAGAGTGCTGAAAGAAAAATCCATCACCAATAATTCTATATTTAGCAAACTATCCTCCACAAATGAAGGTGAAATAAGACATTTTAAGATAAATCACCAGATAACTTATCACCAGGAGACCTTCATGACAAGAAATGCTAAAGGAAAATTTTCAGGCTGAAGGGAACTCAGAACTACAGTAAAGAAAGAAGAGAACTGAAATTGGTAACTATATGGGTCATTTTAAAAGATTACAGATAAATTGGGGTGGGTTACAAAGTATATATATGTAATTGACAACAATAGCATTGGGGCAGTGGGGGAATAAATGGAAATATATTATTGCAACATTCCTGTATTTTACCTAAAGTAATTCATTAACTCTAAGTAGACTCTGATAAAGATATGCATCTGTATACATATCATATACATGTGAATATAATAAAGGTGTGTAATGTAATCTCTAGAGCAACCACTAAAAGTTATGCAAAGAGATATAGCTAGAAAGCCAGTAAAAATGAAATAAAATGGAATACTGAAAAATATTAACACAAAAGAAAGCTGGAAAGGAGGAACTAAGGAACAAAACCCAGATGAGACAAATAGAAGACAAATAGCAAAGTGGCAGACTTAAATAAAACAATCTCAACAATTACAGTAAATGCAAATGGATAAATATTTCATTCAAAAGGCAGGGATTGTCCAACTGGATAGAAAAAGCCAGAGCAAATTCTGTGCTGCCTCAAAGAGACATGCTTTAAATGCAAAGACACAAACAGACTGAGAGTAAAAGGATGGAAGGAGATACACCCTGCAAACGGTGAGCAGAGACAGCTGCAGTGGCTGTACTAATATCAGACAAAGTAGACTTGAGGAGGATATTACCAGGCATAAAGTAGAACGTTCCATAATGACTATAAAAAGCTCAATACATTGGGAAATATAAGAATTATGAAAGTACATTTTAAGTGGGTGCAGTTTATTGTATGTAATTACACCTCAATAAGGTGGGTGTTTTTTTTAAAGCGCGGTGGATGCTGAGGGGTAGAAGCTTAGAAGGGTCGCTTAGGCTGGAATGAGGCTTAGGCATGATGGGGCTATAACGCAAAGAAGAGGAAAGGCAGGTTTATCGGGAGAAATAGTGATTTCAGACTTAGACAGTTTGAGAGGCCTGTCAGACTCACAAAGGTAGATGTTGGCAGCTGCTGGATGTGCAGGTAAGAGGTCACTGGCATGAGCCAGGGAGAGACTCCAGAGAGGGAGGGGCAGGTTCAGAACTGAGCTCGGGGCTTCACTTAGAGGTGGGAGAAAGAGGAGGAAAGGAACCCTCATAGGAGATTAGGAAGAAATGGCGGGGGAGGTGGGAGGACCCAGGGAGTCCAGAGGAAAGGGTGTTTTAAGAAAAAGGGCGTGGCCGGCAGCAGAAAATGTTGCTGAGAAGTCAGGTCTGAGCCTGGTGCTGTGAGGAGGCAGAGGGCAGGAGCCAAGTGTCTGCCCCAGGGGCTGATGGGGGGCAATCCTGGGAGGAGTGCAGGCTGGGGTTGTGGCTTCCCACCCTACCCTTGGCCGGGCAGGCTCACCAGGCAGGCAGGCAGGCAGCTGGCGAACCTTTGCTGAGCCCAGCCTCAGTGCCCTCCCTCTGCTGCCTGGGGGCACAGAGAGGACTCGACCCAGACCCTGCCCCCCTCCAAGAGCTCCCAGTTGGGGCCAGGTAGGTGGATAATTGCACTGCCCTTTGCAGGAGCTCCTGGACTTTGGAGGTGAGATGGGAGCAGGGAAAACCTGAGAGAGAGCAACGTTTGACTCGGGCCGTGAAGGATGAGTAGGAGTAGGGGTTTTTCAGATGGTGAGAGGGAGGTTGGGTTTGTTCTGCTTGATCCAAGGGGTGGCCCCAAGACCTGTGGGTCAGTGGAGGTCACAAGGGGGCAGGTGTTCACTCTGCACAAAGTTCCTCACAGCTGTGGCTGGCCAGGGTGCAGGGGGCTTCCCGGAGAAGAACCTCTGCAGGTGCGGAAAGGTGGACCCGCAGAGGCTGAGCACGCCTGCAGAGGATCTGACCGTCACAAGTACCCCGGCCCTGAGAGATGGGTCATCAGAAATGCAGGCTTGCCAGACGCATTTCCCGCGCCGGCTGCACCCCTGGCAGTTCTATCAGACACATGCAGTCCAGCTGCAGAGAGGCCTGGCCGGGGCTGGAGCCCGGCGTCTGCTTCTTCAGAACCCCTGCTCTCCCGGCTCTGGCCCAGCCGGCAAGGCACTGCCTGCCAAAGTGCACCCGCAACGCGGGGGGCCCGGGAGGAGGAGTTTTCAGACTGACAAGTGTGTGGGTTGAGGGAACAGGCAGACAGAGGTTCCAAGAGGACCGATGAGGCCTAGGGCTGCCTGGGTCTGGTCACCCGACTTACGGCCAGAGACAGCACGTCGTAGAGGTTACAAGAAGGCCTCTGGGGTGGACTAGGGGCAGATGGACGTCCAAGGGCCTGAAGCTTGTAGAGTGTGGAGAGCCCTCGTGGAAAGACTAACTTTGCCTGCCATGTCTCCCGGGACAGCCGGACTCGACTGGACGAGAGGAGTCAGTGTACTAACCCGGGGTCCCGGCGTTTGGGCTGCACAAAAGGCGCAACTGAACCCACAGGTGGATTTGCTGTTTGAAGACCTGCTGCAGGTTTGCCCCAAACACGGGACCTCTGACAAATTGATTTTGTATGATTGTCATCAGAAAAGAGAAAAACTTAATGGTGCTTTTGTAGTTAAACCTGTTGCTTAGCAGATCCCTGATGAGAGAAAGCTTGCATTTTGAGTACGCACTGATGAGAACCGAGTCTTCCACAATCTTTCCCGATCTGATGATCAGCAGAATTTTCCACAGACTATCGTCTGGCTCTGCCCATTTCAAACACTGCTTCTCTGCCACTGCCCACACGCTGCCAGCACCGGGGGCTGTCGGACATGTTGATGTCACAGTAGGACCTGGGGCCTGCGCCACAGTGTCCCGATGCTGGGGAGCCTGTGCAGGAGGCCGTGGGAGTGTTCTGGAAGCCGTTCCACACCAGGAGGGCCAGCACTAACAGAGCTATATATGCAAGGGACTGCAACCACGTATAAATATACCCCCCTAAACCCAAATGAAACTCAGACTCGACTCAACTTCCCCTCTGTCAGATTCCAAAATATCTACAGCTGCTCCAGAGAAGGCAGTGCAGTGGAAGTCAAAGTGGAGAGAGACAGAGGTCTTGAGCAATTACAGTTAAAATATTGTATTTTTGTAAATATTGCAAATACATATAATCGTGTGAACACATTACCAGCCCCCACCCCTTCACCCCCAGCCCCGGCCTTGCAAGGAACTCAGGTGAGTGAGGGCCCTGAAGCTCCAGCTTCATCAGCTTCTCAGGAAATCCACTTCAGGTTTTATTTCCAGCTTAGTTCTGCCCTGTCTCTCTCTGCTCAACACCTTCTATGGCTCCCCATTGCCCTCATGGAAAAGCTGGGCATTCAGGTCCTCAGTGATCACTGGGGGCTTCATTAGCCCCCCTTGTTCCCTGAGGAGCTGTGGGAGGTGGGCTTTTGGGGCAGAGCAAAGATAGGGAGCCAATGGGTAAACTCTGAGGACAGCAGGGATGACAGGTCTTTGAGGCCAGTGACCCCCACAGGCCCCTGTGAGGAGAGGGCTCTGTTGATCTCCAAGGAAGCCCCTGGCACCCACCTGAGATAAGGATCCACGGATCGGGGTGGTACTCACAGTCCTGATGCCAGCGTCTTCCCCTGCTGAGGCCAGTGGGCATGACAGGGCAGAGCCCCATTATCCTGTGAAATTCCTGTCTGGACCATAGGGTGGGGGCTGGGGGTGGGGAGTGTGGGTGAGGTGGGGGCAGAGCGGTGGAAAGGACATGGACTTGAAATTCATAGACCAGAGTTCAAGTGCCTGCTCTGTCTTTTCTTGGCTGTGTGACCTTGGACAAGTGACTTAACATCTCTGAATTTCAGTGTTCTCATCTATACATCAGGACGTAGTTGTTTCATCTCAGGGCTCTTGTGAGGAGCAAATGAAACAAGTATCAAGAAGGGGCAAACACACAGTAGGGCCTCCCCTCTCCCTGGCTGGCAGAGGACACTGACCTCCTCTGCCCTTCTTGCTCCTGAGTCACTCCTGAGCCTCCTCAGTAGGTTAAGTAATCATGTTGACTTTATTTGTTAGCTTCGCAAACTCTTCTGGAGAGTAAATGTCACTTGGCTGCATCCCAAAGCCCCACAAAGTGCCCAGTTTCCAGCACCTGCTGCCCCCTTACCCCTCGGCTGTGGGGACATCTAGTGCGGGGAGAATGCTGGGCAGTGGCCGAGGAGCCGAGATGAGCCCTGCGCTGGGCCAGGCCTCAGTTTCCCTGACTGAACCTCGAGGGGAGAGCAGGCCGGGACGAGCCCAGAGCAGCCCCTCCCGTGGGCCTCTGGTTCCCGTTATCCTTCTCTCATGTTCTTCCAGACCAGCCTCCTCCAGACCCCTTTCAGCACTACTTCTGGTTCTTCTCTGGAGACGCCCTCCCTGCCCGTCCTACCTTCCCGCACACATCGAGGCTCCCTGCCTGGCCACCTGCCTGGGCCTTGTCGGGCTGCTCAGGTGGGAGTCTGAGCAGTGGCCGGGCTGGGGGACTCAGGCTCCTAGGCCTGAGGGGTGTGAGTGCTCATAGGGTCCCCAGAGAGCTGGGAAGCTGACCCAGCTGGTGACACCCTGAGTGGTTTGCCCCGGCCCCCCGTCTGAGTGGCCCTGTGACTCCGGGTAGGTCTCTCCCTTGCTGGGCCTGTTTCTAAGAGGTTAAATGGCGCTGCTGAGAAGTTCCCAGGAAAGAGCCCATCCCCGCTCTCGGAAAAGGAGCCTCTGACCAATGCCCGTGAGTCCTCCAGAGAAGGTGCTGGTCAGCGGCCCCTACAGAGGCTCCCCATGCCCTTCAGAAGAAGGTGTCCCCATGGTCGGGCCCTCCCAGTGTGGGATGACTGGTCCTAGGACCCACACTGAACTTGTCCACCTCCCAGCCTTTGCACAGGAACGTCCCCCACCTCTGTGTGGTCCTGGGAAGTCACCTAGGTCCTTCCCTCACGTTTCATTGGCCATTTTGAATGGCATTTTACAGTTGGTGAGGTACATTCACGTCTCTCCCTTCCTTCGAGTCCTGCAGTACTGTGCATCCTCTGAGGTATGAGCCATCATCCCATTTTACAGATGAAGAAACCAAATTCAGAGAAGGGGGTGGGTGGGCCAAGGTTACCCAAGTGGTAGGGGAATTGTCCACCCACCCAAAGCCAAAGCCCCGGCCCCCCCCCCACCCCTCGTGGGGCCCGGCAGGGGCCAGGGCCTGGCAGTGAACAACATTCGTGTTGGGTTGTTGATGAGAGTGGAAATGGATTAACAGAGCCATTCTTCACGGAGGCGTCTTCAAGCCCCAGAACAAAGGTGTGTTGCGGGGAGGTGAAGGCTGCGGTCTGGGGCAGCATGGGCCACAGGTGTTGGAGGTTGTTCTCGATTTGTGGGAAGGGTCTCCCTCTCCTGCCTGGCTCATGGTCAGGGTCCCAGCACTGCCGTGGGCAGCGGGTGGGCACACCACAGGGGTTGGCAGGGGCCAGGGAGTGAGGGGCTCAAATGCTGGGGAGGGGCTGGGCATAGAGGCAAAGCGAGGAAGGGGTTAAGCAGGAGCAAGAGACCTGGGGCCCGGCCTCCATGGCTGACATTCCCGGGGGCACTGACTGGGCGGAGGCCTGAGCCCAGGGCAATAGCTGTGCCCGTGTCGCCCACAGCGGGCATGCAGCAGGCTCAGGCCAGGAGCTGGACACCTGAGTTCTTGTCCTACCTGGGCCTTTAGTCCCCTATGTTACCCCTCCCTCAGTAGATGGGTGTCTCATCTACTGAGCAGGGTGACATTTCCTGCCCCGTTAGTATTTCCAGGCTCCTGGGAGCTCAGGGACAGAGGACATGTGAGCCATGGGGGAGACTCTGGGTGCCGAGCTCCGGGCCTTTAGATTCCTCGTCAGCCCCAGGGGGCATCAGGCCCTCCCAGTCCTTCCTCCCAGCGCCGAGGGGGTGAACACAGAGGCCTCGTAGACTGTGAAGTGCGGGACTCATGAGGGATCACTACTGAGCAGGGAAGTCGAGACACTTCCCTGGACCGGCTCTCCAGGGATGCTTGGACTGTAGGATCCTCGTTGTTCTTTCTTCAGTCACTCATACCCCATCTACCCATCCAGTAGCCACCAACCCCTGCTCCAGGGGCTGCAGCTAAAGCCTGGACAGCACGACCCAGCGCCAGCCTAGTGCCCCCACCCCAGCACAGGCCCTGAAAACAGTTAGGTACCCTTAGAGATGACCTGGGGTTCCCCCACTCCACTTCTCAAATGTGGCACCCGGGGTCCAGAGAGAGGCAGGAGGGAATCTAGGGTGATCTGGCCAGTTCCAGACTTCAGCCTCAGACTCCTCCTCCTCCCTCCCCAGGCTGATCTCTGACCCTGCCCTGGGCCAGCCCAAGGATTCTCAGGCTTGGAATGAGCCCAGTGGGATGGGGGCCCGGCCATCTCCCAGGCTGGAAGCAACACGGCCACTGCCCACAGCTCGAGCTCGGGCCCAAGGAGGGCGCAGAGCATGGGGGTGGGGGAGAGGGAGGGGCTGCTCTCCAGCACACGATATTATCTCTGGCCTTGGCTCAGCCCCTGGAGCAGGATGCGGCTTTCAACACCTCTCTCCCCTCGGACTGGCTCGGGGCTTTTCGAGTTTCTCACGGCACGGATCACGGGGCTGGGCAGAGGAGGCCCCCAACCAAGGCCGCCCCACCCCAGAGGCAGCCAGTCCTCGGACGGATGTCACAGCCCCGATGTAGGAGGGGGAAGGGCTGTGGTGCACGAGAGGGAAGGGGCTGCAGGAATGGTCCCCCTGAATGTTCCCCGCCTCCCGTTGTCCATAATCCAGGGCGCCTGTTCAAGGAATTCTCCATCCGTGTGTTCGTGATTTATTTAGACTCGACTCATCCTGCCCGGCCGGCATCCTGCCTGCCCAGCGGGTGACAGACCCCCTCCCCACCCCTGCCCCCTCACCCCGGTCCCTGGGGCCCTTTTCATCTCCAGCAAGGCAGGCCTGGCCCTGCTCCAGGCTGCTCCAGATGGCGGGGGTCCTGCTGGACATTGCAGGCTTGTCCACTTCTGGGGGCCCAGCCAAACCCCTAATATTCTGCTGACCCTCCTCCTCAATCCTCTTGGGCCCCTCCTTCCCAACTGAGAGGTGACGGGTGACCTTTAAGAGCAAGTGGCAGTCTTCTGGACCCTCCAACCCAATCTCCCCCTTGAACACACGGAAGCTAGAGGCCAAGAGAGGGAAGGCTGGGAGGCAGTGGGGAGGCCCCAGCCCCGTATCTGACAGAAAGCCTTTTCAGATTATTGAGGACCCACCCCCATGCATGATCTCATCTAACCTTCACCTAAACTCTCCCACCAAGAAAGGGTTAACATCCCCGCTTTACACCCAGAGAAGTGAGGCTGAGACTGGGAAAGTGACCCACATGCCCGGAGCAGGGCACAGGCTGCGTCTGTCTCTCGCCGTCTCTCCCGGTCTCATTCAGGTCGGGTCACTGCTCTGTGTGAGCAGAACTCTGTCCCAGCTGCAGGGCTGTCCTGCCCAGTGGAAGCTGGGTGTGCACACGAGATGTGCACGCGTCTGTGTGTCGTGAGCATGCACGCTGCACTTTACGGGATGGGATGGGGGATGCTGTTCCCGAGCCCCCTGGGAACACGAGAGACCCTGCTCGTGAGCACTGTGGGTGGTGCCCGCCCCCTCCCCTGGGCCCCTCCAGTCTGGGTGAGCAGAGGAGGGACACGGCCAGTTCTCCCACACGGCCTTCAGCCAGAGAGCACCCCAAGATATTCGTTTACTGCTGGCTCTGCGCCCTGAGATCCAGGATCCCAAAGCGGGAGCAGGAGGAAGCCGGTGTTTCCAGCTCTTCTCAGCAAGTACCCCCCCACCCATGTCTCCCTCCCTTCTGACCTCCTCAGGGGAGGCAGGGGAGAGGAACCATTGTACAGATGAGGAAACTGAGGCCTGGAAGGTTGCAGAGACCGTCACTGGCTTGCACACGACCCTGGCCGAGTCACTCACCCTCCGTGGGCCCATTTTCCCATCTCGCCCTGAGCGGAGGGGAAGGGTTAGATAAGATGGCTCCGGGGCCCTCTCTTCCAGCAGCCACAGCCCACCTGACCTACTTCTCCCAGTGCCCAGCGTGAGGCCAGGTGCCTGGTGACAGAACCCAGCCCACTGCACGTGCAGATGACATGGATGCACAGTTGAGCACTCGCTGTGTACCAGGTGCTGAATCAAGCCATCTGCCTACCTTCTCCCACTCCAGCCTCAAAGCTACTTGTGAGGTCTATGTGAACACCTCCGTGTGATAAAATGAGGCTCAGAGAGATTAAGTGACTTATCTAAGGCCACACAGCCTTATGGGGACACCAGTGTCACCCTCCCTGCCTGCTTGCTTGGCAGGGCTCCCCGGCCAGCGTGGAAGGAGGGTCTGGACCAGTGCAATAGGCAGCTACCTCTGTCCTCCAAGTGCAGAAATGGGGCTAGTGGGGGAGCAGATGGCAGCACTTAACTGGGGGATTGGAGTTGGGTCTGTGGCTATCTAATGCTGGCTGGTTGGGGGCTTCTCTGACTGGGTCCACAAGCTTCTCCCCTCCTCCCATGGAAAATCTTTCCTGGTTCTGAACTAGCATAGCCCCCTTCCAGGATGGCTGCCGCCATCTGCCCGGAGACAACAAGGCCCCCAGGCTCTCCACCCCTGGGCATGAGGGGAGGGCGGGTGGGCCAGGGAGAACCCCTTGTCCACTGACCACTCTGTGCTCAGCCCTGGCCGCTGAAGAATTTGGGGGCGGCCCCAGGCCCCTGGCAGGCAGCACCCTCCCACCCTGGTCACCACTGTCCTCGGCTGGGAGGAGGAGCCCCAGGGCCTGGTCCCTGCTCTGCGGCACCCTCTCTGCAGCCTGGGAGACTCCTCCCCACATGAGCCTGCGGAGACAGCGGAGCAGACTATCTGGGGGGCTTGGAGGCAGGCATATCTGGGTTTGAGTCTTGCCAGGGACGGGTTAACAGATTAGGCTCTGGGTGTCACACAATCTGACTCAAATCCCAGTGCTACAATTTACAAGCTGTGTGGCTGTGGGCAAATCACTTCACCTCTCTAAGCCTTGGTTTCCTCATCTGTGGAACAGGGGTAACAACAGGGCCAAAGTCATTGGAGCGTTCCGAGGGCTAAATGAGTTAATAACGCAAAGCGCTGAGCCTGGATAATGGCACGCACCATTATTGTTTAGATCAGTCACTGACCCCTCGGGCTGTGGTTCCTCTTCACAGGCTGGGATTCCTGATTTTGGCATCATGCGGTTGCTGGAACGAGCCTCTGTAGCAAGGTCCCTGCAGGGAACATGGTCCGTATGTGTCAGCTCTCTCCTCCCCTCCATCTCCTACATCTATGAAATGGAGAGAGTAATACCCCTGCTTACCTATGGGCTAAAGGGCCACAAGATGGCATGTGAAAGTGATAGGGTGAAAAATGAGATCATAATAGGCCCAGAATCCGAGCATCTCTTTTCAGTTAAGGCCCAGAGAGGGACAGTGACTTGCCCAAGGTCACACAGCAGTTAGAGTTGGTTTAGGGTTGCAAAGTCCATTCTTCTGACTCCAGCTCTTCCTCTGAGAGATCCTCAAGGGCTGGACAGAGAGAAGTGCTTAGAAATGTTTCTTGGATGAGGGTGGAATACCCACAGGGTGGGATCATGGGGACCTTGAAATCTGGATCTGACCCAGCAGGCTGCAGGGTGCCCTGGGGGGTTTGAGCATTTGGGGGAAGCCCCCTGCCAACCCTGTGAGCAGAGCCCAACCCTGGGAGACGGCAAAGGTGGGAGGGGCCCAAGGATCTGTCCTGTCAAGGGAGTGGCTCTGCTGACCGGAAGCTGTGGGGCAGCCTGGGTACCACGATGTCAAGGCTCATCCTGGTCCATAACCCAAACCCCAGGCTTAGCACTGTCCTTCCTGCTGTGCCCATGAACACCCCCTTCCTGACCCCTCCCTGGGGAAGGAAGGGCTGGGTGTGGCTGCTGCCAAGGGCCACCAGGGTCAGGGGCCCCAGGATCAGATGTCACAAAGGCCTGACTGCAGGGCCTGTGGATGAAGTCAAGCAACACCCCTCACTGGACGTTGCTCCACCCAGCCTGGCACCCAGCTCCCCTCCCCTTGGGTGGCCCAGAGCCGCATACAACAAGCATTCAGGGGCCAATTACTTGCATGATGGCGACTTCCTCCGGCTGGGCTTGGGAAGGGCAGGGAGGTGGCGGGGACCTCAGGCCCTGTCTGCCATCCATCTGCAGGTCTAGTATGTAGATGAGGCGGAACGGGGGCCACCTCCCTCTCCCTCCAACCATCCTTTGGCGGGGGGGAGGGGTCCTCGAATATTAATCTGTCAAACAAGGGGGATAACAAGGGAGTAAAAGTCCCAGACTGGAAATACAGGCACGTGCCTGTTATTTCAGGTGCAGGAGGGGAGCGGCGGCAGGCTGGCCCCTTGGAAGCCACCAGCTCTCTGTCAAATGTCTGTCTCCTCTCCCCTCCAGGGTGGCTCAAGGAACCAGTCTGAGGCCTTGGGCAGCGAGAGATGCTGGTAGCTGGGGCAGGCAGCACATGCTTCCTGGGGGTGTGAAGGGCTGCCCCAGAGAGGAGGGCACCTTGTGGGAGGCTGGGGTCCTGTTCAAATTTTCCAGAACCTTTTCAGACCCTCCCTGCTCGGGCTGGGTGCTGGGATCCAGAGGAGGATCTGACCCAGCCCTTGTCCAGGCGGTGCCCCCAGAGTCAGGGATGATCCCAGTGTGCCTGTCCCCACTGGGATTCTTCTCGGGACCCCAGAGCCTGACACGGGGCTTGTGAAGGGAACGAGTGACCAACTGAGGCAGTGCCCACTGACCGCACCCCCACACACATTTTTAAGGCCCCTCCAGTTGCAGACTGATCTCCTGGAGCTTCACCCACCTCCCCCACCCCGGCCGTGCTCTGTGAGTGGGGTGTGGAAGAGGAAGGTGGACCTGCGGAGAGGGGAGCCAGGGAGGGGGACGGGCCACAGCGCTCTTTTCTGGACAGGCTGACAGCTCACAGGAGAAGGGCCCCTGGGAGAGGAGGAGGGGAGCTGAAAATGGTCCAGGTTGGGGCAGGGGCTCGAAAGACAGATTCACCCAAATCCCTTTCCCAGGGTATCAAGAGAGTGAGTGGTCCTGTCTCCAGGGACACCTGCCACCAACCTGGGTTCTTAGACCCAAAGAGAGGACAGATAACCAGGGCCCCGGGGAAGTGTAGCCCCTCGGCTGAGCCCAGGCCCAGGAGGGTGGGGTTGGCACAGCATGCCCGCCCTCCGGCCCCGCCCCCTCCACACCCCTCCCTCCCTCCCTCTTCATTCTTCTGCCTATTGGTTGGTGGATATATTCACAGAATGTTGTGAGGGACGCAGAGGGCCATCTAGGATCTATTAAACCTTGGTCTGAATCAACTAGAGCTTAGAATCAAAACTCACAACTCAGAACCTGAACTCAAAACTCGAATGTGGAGCCCAGATGGAGGACTTGGAGGGTGGGGTAGGCCAGCAGCCACTGACCCTCGAAATGTCTCTGAAACTTTTAAAATTCGTGCTCCCTTTTGGTAAATGAACAATCTCATTCCATCTTTTAATATTATTTGAAATTCAAAATGAATTTGATCCTGTGACTAAATGTCAATGGGGACTGCACTGTGTCCTCATTTTGATGGGCCTCCCGCCCTCCC
The DNA here is from genome assembly GCA_031878705.1 of Tapirus indicus. NCBI lineage: Eukaryota > Metazoa > Chordata > Mammalia > Perissodactyla > Tapiridae > Tapirus > Tapirus indicus. The sequence goes on from CM062924.1 coordinate 30,899,829, forward strand.
ACCTGTAGCAAATCACTGCAGAGTGATCGGCAACGAGGGGGACACCCCAGACCTGCAGTGCACAAGGGTTCTGGTGTCCCTTCTCCTCATGGGGGAGGGACTGCAGGAGGCCAGCCCTCCAGGCCACACTGTCCTTGGACGGGTCAGCCCTTTAGACTCCTTGGGCTGGGCTCTTCAATGCAAACTCTCCTCTGTGGAGTAAAACCCACTCACTCACACTTTAGTGTGAAATGGCAGCAGGTGGAGACCCATATCACCCACATCTTGGTATTTTCCGTGGCTTTTTATTTATTTGGAGCAAGAAGGGTGAGTTGGAGGCCCAGAGAATTCCAAGGTTACAATCCTGGAGGCGAGGTGGACCTCCTCTCAAGGTCAATAGTCTGAGTCCCAGACATGGCGAGGAGGGAGAATCACCCGGGACCCTTGTTAAAATGCAGACTCCCAGACCTCACCCCACCCCACCCCGCCGAATCAGAATCCCCGTGTTTTAACCAGGTCCTGACACAAAGTAGTGTGTGCGTGCGCGCGCGCGTGCGCTGTACAGGGGTCTTTCCGCCCAGTCATCACCCCCACTAAGCGTGGCCCCTTGGGCTTTGTGGGCGCCTCCCGCAGGCTGGCACACCGCAGCCACGGCGACGACCAGCAGAACTGAGAGAAGACGCTCGCAGCACAGCTTCCATAACGTCACTATTTAGAACCCGGTTTGGCCTTTCTTCATTTCTTTTATAAACCAGGAGGAACAACAAAGGAAGAGGTGGTGACCTTTCAAGACCCCTGAGAGGCTGGGGGAGAGTTCTGAGGAGGGGCTTGGCCACTGCCTCCCAGCACAGTTCTTGGGCGCTCCGGGAAAGTTTGTTGACTGCGCGAATGAAGGAAATAACCGGGCCGGCTTTCCTGCGGCGGCCGGGGGTGGGCCCCTGAGCCAACTCCCACCACCACGGGCTGGTGTGGCAGAAGCACGGCTGGGGGCCTGGCTGGGGGTCTCCTTTCCTGGCTGTGGGTCAGCCTCACTGTGAGGAGAGAAGGTGAGACCTCCGGCCTGCCCTGGGGCCCCCCGGGGAGCCCAGTTATTTACTGGAAACAGTGAGGGGTGAATTCTTGGCGGCTTCAGTCCGTGCAAATCAGAGACATAGCTGAGCTCAAGTCTGGTTTTGATCAATTCCCACCGAACAGACGGCTTGTTAAATCTCAGCCGAAGAGGCCTCCTTTCTGGAACCCTCCCCAACCCGTCCCCCCATCCCACCTCAGGGCTGGCAGGCCTCCTGGAGAGCAGAGTCCAACCCGCCCATTCTACAGACGGGGAGCTGGAGGCCTGGAGAAGCCTCCCCAGTCCGCGGTGCTGGCTCTGGATCGGGTAAGGCCGAGCTGGGGGAGGGGAGCCGTGGTCCTGGAGCTCTCCCAGCTGAATGGATCAGGTGCAGCGACATTATCCTGGTGTCCAATGGCCTCCTCCCCCTCCCCAGCTTTCCAGTATCTCTCCCCATTCCATCTGGATGCTTCCACTAGGTTTCCCTGGACATACCCTCTCCTTTGTGGTTGAGGATGGGGGGCAGGAGGAGACCCAGACAGAAGAGAACTCTGGGCCTCGGTGTCCTCATCTATCCAGTGGGTTAATGTGACGTGGCCACCCAGCTCAGTGAAGGGGCAAAGCCCTGCCCAGTCTGGTGCCCAGGAGTGCTGTGTGCTGAACCAGAACCCGCCTCCCTGCAGCCTCATCCTCAGGCACCTCCCAGCCCCACTGCCCTGAGGCCTGGGCCGCAAGCCCAGGGTCAGCAAGGGCAGTGGGCCCAGCCCAGCTGTCGGCCCCATCCTCCAGGTCCTCTGATCTGCCGCCAGCTCCAGTGGCTGGAGCCCGGGCAGTGACGGATGTGCCCGCCTGGCGTCCTGCTGGGAGACACATGTCCACTCATCAGGTCTGGGGGACTCTGCCTGGCATTCGAAGCCCCCAGCCTCGGCCCCCCGGGCTCCCTTGCTCACGCCCAGCCCTTTTGTCACCTCAGCCCCTTTATCTCTCCAACCACCCCCAGTCTTCATTCCCACTGTCTCCTCCTGCAGAGCCCTCCAAGCTGGAGTCAAGTTCACAGCTACTGGTCTAATTCACAGTGGCTTTCATGTGTGGCCCCCACCTCATCCCCACCAAAACCACGCGTGAGGCAGGTGCCGTTGTGATGGTCTCCATCTTACAGATGGAGCCGCTAAGGCTTGGCAAGGCAGTCTTTGGCTGTCATTGATGAGCAGGAATTGGAGTCCCCATTTATCTGCTCATGGGCTGTGGGGATTGGCCGAGAGGATTCTAGAGGCTCAGAAAGTCCTGGAGTAAGGGGGCTAGAAGGAGCCTGGGGAGGGGGTTGCATTTAATCCAAACTTCAGAGGGATTCTCAACTAATACTCAGAATCTTAGAACAGGGAAATGCTTGCCTGGAGGGACTCTTGGTGGTCATCGAGCTGAACTCCCCAGCAGCCTCCAGCCCCTGCTCGAACACTCCCTGGGACGGGATGCTCCCTCTCTCCAATTTTTGGCAGCCCTGCCCTTATGGGACAGCTCTGATTGGAAGAATATCTTTCTTCCTAGAGGGCTGAGTGCCCTGTGCCTCCTGGTGGCCCCTCAGAGTCTGGGGACAGTGGCCAAGGCCCCCTGGGTCATCTTCCTTCCAGGCAGGGAGCACAGGGCAGGTGTGGGTGGGGGCAGACATCTGGGGCTGGGGTGGGGAGGAGAGAGGTCCCCCTCAGGCCATGAGGGCTGGGCGGGAAGTCCAGCCCCACCTGCCACCAAGGTGCAGCCCCCACTAAGTCCGCACCCCTCTCTGAACCCTGTTTCCCCATCTGGAAATGGGAGAGGGCAGCCGAGGGGCTGACAGGCTCCTGGCTCATTCCGTGCGGCCACTGTGAGGGGCTGTGGGAACCGCAGGTGACCTTTGGCTGCCCTCATCTCCCTGGGGGTCGCTGCGCCAGCAGCTCCTTCCAAGCACTGATTAACAGCTGGGGCGCACCTGGCAGGCAGATGTCGGCTCCTCATCACCCCTGCTGGAACTTGCGTGTGCGTGCACACGAGTGTGCGTCTGCATGTGTGTGCAGATATGTGTGCATCTGTGTGTGCATGTGTGTGCATGTACGTGTATGAGAGTGCACTGGGGAGTGGGGGAAGCACCATATGGGGGTCCAGGGATGGGGCTGGCTCTGCTGGGGCTCACAGTGGGACCCTGGGGTGTCCCTCCCCAGTCTGCGCCCAGGCCCCCCCTCCCCCACCAGCCCTGAGCAGAGCACTTCAGAGCAGGGCCTGGGCTGGGCTCTGGGGCTGTGGGTGTGCCCGAGTGTGTCCTGTCTCCTGGCGTGGCGTCGGCCAGCAGAGAGCCAGTCCTCCACAGAGAGGCTGATTCAGGGAGGCGGGAGTGTCTTGGGAGGATGCAGGAGGGAAGGGCACTCGCTGAGAGCAAAGGGAGCCTGGTGTCAGGGCTGGGTGGAGGGGTGCAGCCTGGTACCGGCCCTTGGCCCACACTCCATCTCCTAGAGTCCCGTTCGGGGTGCAGGGAGGGGGCACTGGCTCCCCCAGGTGTCAGCACAGGTCTCAATGACCCTGGGAGGTCGGGGTTGAAATCTCCATCTCACAGAGGAAGAAACCAGGAACCAGGGAACCCAGCCAAGATCCCCCCAGTGGGGCTGACCTAAACCAACTCTTGCCCCACGTGGGACTGGGGGGCAGAAGTCTGCCCAGGCCAGCATGGCTGGGTAGAGGGTGGAGTGAGAGGGGCATGGGTAGGGCCCTGCTGCCCTGCAAAGCAGCATCTCCCCCACTAACAGACTCAGGCTGGGAAGAGGTCAGGCCGTGGGAGGGGATCTGGGAACGATTTGATAATTAGGTGAGAGGCCTTGACAAGCATCCTCTGTGGGGTCCATTAGGGGGCCTTGGGGAGGCCTGCAGTGAGGCTGGCCACCCGCCAACCCCTGCTTTCACTGGTCCCCCGTTGCCCTCCTGCCCACCCCCTGCCATCCCCCAATCGTCCCTTCTACTGGGCTCCTGCTGTCCCTTCCCTCCTGTCACCCCCAACCCAGTGCACTAACAGCTCTGACTGAACAAGGGGGACCTTCATTCCTCTTCCGCCTCAGTCACCTTGGATGGACTCCTCCACAGCCCTGTGCGGCGGCCCTCCCACCCACCAGAGGGGGCAGCACTTTGTCCACTGCCACACAGTGAGGGTGCAAACACCCAGAGCAGCTCCCTCTGCGGCACCACTGCAGTGGGGCTCAGGGCCCCACAAACTCAGAGCAGGCAGGGCTGCTAGAGACGGCAAGGCCCCTCCTTCCCAGCCTGGCCCCATCTCACAGCCAGTCACTGCACCACAGAGCTGGGCCCCCAAAGAGGTGAGGGGCACTTGGGGGTGCAGTCTGCTCTGCCCCTTGCTGAGAGAGGCTGGGGGCCTAGAGAAACTCAGGTTACAGAGAAAAAGCTGGGGACCCACAGTCAGGACAGGAGGGACCATGAGGAACAGGAGATGTTGGGGGTCAGCCTCTTATTGCCCTCAACTCTGGAAGAGAAGAGGATTCAGAATGGGGCAGACATCGTCCCCACTCCCTGAGAACTCGAGAATCCTGGAAGGACCCAGATTGGGCCAGGGGCCTACCTTGGCCTTGTCTTCCTTAGGAAGGAAAAGAGAAGCGTTGGGCAGCTCTGACCCTCCCCTCCCAGCATCTAGGGAGGCCCCTTCCTCGTGGCGCCCTGCCTGGGGCTGGTGATGGCGCAGGCCCTTCAGCAGGGGTGATCCCCGGGGCTACCACTGGAGCTGGAGCTGCTGAGTTATTGATGGCCGCCAGCGGTGTGCTGAGTCCTTCACGGAACCTGCACAAGCACATGCTCCTGTAACTACCCATGTGTCCCAGCAAGGTTAGTGACAAGTGTCCCGTCTGTAAGCTGAGGCTCAGAGAGGTCTAGACACGCCCGGTAAATGATTTAGTAGGTGGCACAGCCAGATGGTCAGCAGGCCCCTTTGACCCCTGAATCCATGATTTCCTACCTCCCCTGCCCCATGCTGCCTCCCACCATCTGGAGTGACCCAAGCCCAGTGACTGCCAACCTGGAAATGAGGTGTGGTGTGGGCAGGTGCCTGAGGACAAGCGAGGGGGTGGGGGCTGGATCCAGCCTGGAAGGACTGGCACTCTGAAGACCACAGTGGAAGGAAGGGCATGCCTGGCAGAGGGATTGGCCTGAACAGAGGTGCAGTGGCTTCCCAGTCTGAGCCGTGTGTGGACAGCAATGGGGTGGCGCAGGCAAAGGGGGGGAGGCGGGGCAGTGGGACAGGTCTGCCAGCCCACTGCCAAGGCCTTGGGTGCAGTGGGTCTTACTCGGAGATCAGTCTTCCTTGAGGGCAGGGTGCCTTGTTCGTGCCACTGCCCCAGCACGACTCAGAGCCCCCCAGGATGGGTGTTCCCTGAATCCCCAAGATTTTTCAGACAAAGGCCACTTCTCCTCCAGGGGGGCCTGGGAAGCTATGAGGCCTTCTCTAAAAAGCCCCCCAGCCCACTTTTGGTTGGTTCAAGCATTTGATGGTCCCTGTGCTGGCGACTCACCCATGGGAGTGGGTGGGTGGAGGGCAGTCGGGGTTGACGGGGGTCTTCCCTCTCTCTGCCTGCCTCTGCTCCTGCGCCAGCTCCAAAACAATCCTCGATGCCTCGGCACACCCACCCGGGAGCTGTCAGCAGCCAGTGGTGGGGAGAACCTGGAGAGGAAGCCCCAGCTGTGAGGCTGGCCCCCCACCCCCTCCACGCCCTCCGGGGTCTGGCCCCGGTCTCACCTACATCTTTGGGCAGCAGGACTGAGTGTTTCCAACCCTTCATCTGGTAGCCAGATCCTCCAGCCCTGTGGGGTCCTCCCCTTTCTCCTGAACCCTCTTCCCAGCGCAGGGCAAACAGGACCCCCGTCGTGCTGTGGCTGGGCATTCGGAGCCCTGGGCTGGGCAGCCAGCATCTGGAGCCAAGAACCACAATCTCAGCTGGAGGGCGGAGGCCTGGGAAGCACTCACCCAGGAGGTGATGTGGAGTCTGTCCTCGCCCCCTCGTCGGGGTGTCAGAGTGATTTATGGGCAGACGCTGAGAGGAGAGGTTGGGGAAAAATAAGCAGTCTCAGGGCATGTTCTCCCGTGCCTCCCCGCTCTCCACCAGCCGCCACCCTGCCGCAGACTCAGGAGAAAGGGCCTCACCGCTGTGTGACCTTGGCAGGTCCCTTCTCTCTCTGGGCCTCCACTGCCTTTGAAATGGGTCTGAAAACCAGTCTCAAATCGCAGGATTGCCAGGAGGATCAGGTGAGAAGCGAGATGTCAAGCACCAGGCATATCACATAGCGCCCTTGCTCCCAAGCCTGCAGTGGCTGCCATGCTCCCTCAGCCTGACCCTGCTCGTCTGACTTCACCTCCTACCCCCTCTCCCTAGATCACTCCACCGCCTGGAACACGCCCCACCATGACCAGTCTGCTGGCTCCTTACCCCCGCCCTCGCTGTAGGGTCTTTCCTCCCCACCCGCTCTCCTCACTCCAGCACACCCCCACCCCCACCCCCGACTCCAGGCTGTTGTACTAACTTTCTCCCTGATCTTTGCCACCACCTGATTAAAACAAAACCCCAAGTTTCGTTTGTTTGTTTATGGTCATTCTCCCAGGTAGGGTGTCGTTCCCACGAAGACCAAAGTTCCTCTCTCCTTTACTGCGGGGTCCCTAGAACAGCCCCTGACACAGTAGCTGCTCCCAGAATGTGGATGGATGGGGAGGGGGGAGGGAGGACTTTAGAAGGGGAAGGAAGTGGTACCAGGTTGGGCCTGGAATGAGAGTTTGGCACTTGCCAGATGGCAGGGGAAGGCACTCGAGTCTGGGGTGCAACCAAACACCTGGGGACAGGTGTGAACATGAAGCAGGAACATGGAGGGAGGCCAGCGCTGGGGAGGAGGGGAGGGCAGGCTGAGGAGGAGATGAGGGCAAGCTGGAGGAGGTACAGGCAGGCTGGAGTAGGTACAGGCAGGCTGGGCCGGACAGCAGAGAGCTGCGCGTAGCAGACCAGATTGAAAAATAACAGTGTATTCCCCACATAGTTTTTTAAAGATTAGGGGTAGTTTAAGAGAAATGATGCAATAGAGGTTTTAACTAAAACCCCTTAGACAGAGTAGGAAGTAAACTTAGTCACCACGTAGTAACCTATGTAATGACAGTGACTAGGATGAAGTTTAGCTCAGAACTTCCTGTTAACTACAGCAATAAAGGAAATAATGATGAGTTAAATACTTCGCATTGTCTGACCAAAGAAAGCACACCAGTTCAGGGGAGACTGAGTTCCAAGAGCAATTTATGGGGAAGGAGCCGAAGGGGCCCATGGGTCGGGTGCCCTCATTTACCCTCCACAGTTTACCCTCGGTGATGGGCCCTGTGTTATCACTCACATTTCAGCAATATTTGGGAAAACCAGGGCTCAGAGATGTGAAGTCACTGGCCGAGGTCACCCAGCTAGTAAAGGGGGCTGCTGGGATTCAAACTAAGGACCATCTGACTTGGGAGGCTGAGGGGAGGGGTACCAGGCTGGGCACTCAGGGCTGAGGGCGGGGAGGAGGATGGTGGGGTGATGGACGGCAGTCTGGAGCCAGAAGAAGGGCATCTGTGTGGGAGGCTTCCAGGGGAGGCTGTCGTGCTCCAGGCAGTGGCAGCAGCTCCCAGGGCCAATGGATCCCCGGTACAGCGGGGGCTGGAGGACTCCCGGCTGCAGATACTCTGAAGCCTCTGAACTGTGGGGAGGGGAGAAGGCTGAAAGAGGGGGAGTATGACAAACACTTTTCTGGAAGCAGGACCTGGGGGGCCCAACTTCTTCCCTGGGGGAGCCGATTGTGGTCACCCAGAAGGTGCCTATTGTCCCCTGGGATGGAGGGTGTGTGTAACAGCCATTTACAGATTTGGACCACTCCCCTCCTCTCCAAAGCCCCCAGGGCTCCCCAGCCTGGTGTTCAGACAGCACAACACAGAACGGCACACTCAGACCTGAGCGCAGACCTTGGCCTCCGCCTCCTCGCTGTGTGACCCTGGGCAAGTTACCATATCTCTGTGGGCTGCTTCGGCTCCTTCATCTGGATGACAGGGATGCCGCCAGTGTCTGTGGGGAGGTAAGTAAAATGGTGCATGTGAAGGGTTTGGTGCATGCCTGGCACAGGGCAAGTGCACCAAAAGCATCAACGGGGTCACTTTTAACTGCAGTGTGCTCCTCCTCAACCCGCCACCCCATCCCCAGCAGGAGCGACATCCTGACTGGCCGCAGCTGGCCTCTCAGGGCTGCCCCTCCCGCCACTCTCCTGTCAGACTGGACCACTTATGTGTCTGGACCTGATCCGTTCATTGTCCAGAGCTCCCCTGAGGACCTCTCTGGACAGGTCCTGGATTGAGTTTCAGGGACACAGATGACCCAGACCCCTGCCCAGTCTGTGCTCAGCCTCCTGAGACAGAAAAGCCCAGGGGCCATGAGGGCCTGGGGGAGGCCCTGACCCAGTCAGGGGGTCAAGGAAGGTTTCCTGGGGGAGGAGAGACTTCGGTTAACTCTTAAAGAACATCCATCCAACCATCCATGGGTACATTTTTCCGTGTATCAATTCACTCACCCACCCCCGCCCCCTCCCTCTGTTTATCCATGCGTTATTGATCTAATAGCTCAGCCAAACACACCTTAACTGATTTGGAAAACCTCAGCACAAACCCTCCAGCCCAGCAGGTTATCTTTGAGACCAGAAAAGATGACAGAAGTCACGTGGTCCAGCTCTCTGCCTCAGGAAGTGACCACTGAGATCCCAGAGGAGGGGAGCCCCTCCCCAGTTCGGCCCCTCCCACCGCTGGACTGTGTGGATGACCACAGAGTGGGTGAGAAGTTGGAGGAGAGTCGGACCGTCTGGGGAGTAATCAGAGGGTCAGGCCTGGCTGTGTACCCCAGAGTGGGCTCAGCTGGGAAGGGTAGCGTGAACCTGGTTACACAAGGAGGGGTCTGTAATTCTCCTGGGGAGGCCTGACTGCAGGGGGAGCAGCTGTGGGGGAATCCCAGGTAGGGAGCCTCAGCCGGGGTGGAGCAGGGGCTCCCAGCCCCTCAGACCCCCAGGGAGGAAGAACCTCTTCGCAGACAGAGCAGGAAGGACAGACTGGAACTCCAGGAATATTGGGGAGAAGAAAGGGGCCCCATGGCCAGGAGGGCATCCTCTGTCCCCAGCACCCTGCACAGAGCAGGTGGGAGGGAAGGTGTGCTGGGGAAAAGGCTGGCATCCACTGGGCTCCTGCAGCGTGCGGCCGTGGGAGCTGCGCCTGGCCGTGGCCCTGTAAAAGCAGGAAGCGGAGAGGCTGAGGAACTTGGGCAATGCCGAGGATTCCCACCAGATCTGCTGGTCCCAGTGAGCTCAGGAGGCTTGTGGGGAGCTGGCTCTGCCGCTCAGGGAGGGGACAGCTCACCTGCTTCCAGTCAGCCCAGTGAGGGGTGACTCGAACCTCACCGGATGCAGCTGGAGCCTGTTTCCCCAGCCTCCCTCTCCCATTCTGTAAAGTGGTCCATAGGAGGGGTAGGTAGGTGACACCCTGGCTGTGCAGGGACCCAGGCAAGTGCAGGGGTCATCCTTCCTGGGGGTGTGGGGCAGCAAGTGGGCAGAACAGGAGCCCTGGACTGAGGGCCAGTAACCTTGAGCCAGGGGCCCCTGAACTCCCCAAGGGGCTGCCTCTGCCCCACTTCCCCACCCACTGGGAGACAGGCCCAGGGGCAGGGATTGCTCGGGGTGCATAGTGAGGCAGGGGTGGTGGAGGCACCCAGGCCCTGGGTCCCAGAGATGATCTAAGCCGGCCAGACTCAGTCTATAAGATGCAGCTCCAATCCCTGCAGCCAGAGCTCAGTGTTCTTTCCGTCTCAGGGTTCACAGAGCCTCCCTGGGCCAGGCCGGGCAGGAATGTTGAAACAGATCAGTGCAGGAGGCAGATGTCGACACAAATGGGACCACACAGGGTGACTAGTGCTGTCCCAGACAGAGCCCTGGGCCTCTGGGTACAAACTGGGGCCCTCTCTGCCTGGAGAGGCCAGGGAGGACTTCCCAGAGCAGAGGGTGCTGCAGGATCTAAGAAATTTCCAGGCTCCCTGGGGACCTGCAGGAGGGATGGCATGGGCACAGGCCTGGAGACTTGCAAGGAGGTGGCATGAGTGAGAAGCGCAGGGCTCAGGAAGGTGGTAGAAGGAGCGGAGTGTGTGTGTGTGTGTGTGTGTGTGTGTGTGTGTGTGTGTGTGTGTGTGTGTGTAGAGGAGCAGGCTGGGAGAGGTGGCTGGAGAGGGGGGTTGGGGGCCAGATCAGAGGGGCCCTCCATGCCAGGCTGAGGAGCTAGGATTTATCCTGCAGGCAATGGGGAGCCACAGAGGGTGTTAAACAGGAGAATGAAGAGGCAGGGTGCGTGTGCTAGAGCAGCGGTTCTCAGTCTCTAGCATCTGAACCACCCGGAGATAAACACCCTTTGCTGGGCCCGCCCCCGAGTGTATGATTCTGTAGAGCTGGGGCGGGGCCTGAGAATCTGCATTTCTAACACATGGGGCGGGGAATGATGGGGCTTCCCATTCATGGAGCCAGGAACCCAGAGGGGCTCAGGACTGGGGGATGACGAGGGGAGGGTAATTCTGAGGCTCCCAGAGGACCCCGGGGAACCCAGATCCAGGCATCCTACTGCAGCCAGGCTTGAGGTCAGGGGCAAGTCCAGCTGTAGAGTAAAAGGGGAGGAGCCGGGAGTACAACTGGTCCCTGCATCAGCCCTGGGGTCCAACTCCTTCATAGGCCCAGCTGATCTGAGCCCTCACTCTGCAGCGATGGCTCCCCTGACTCAGGAACTGGACCTGAGTCCAACGCCTCCTGCTCTCTGTGACCCTGGGCAAGTCACACCCTCCCAGCCCAGGAGGGGCATGACTGTCTAAAATGGTGATACTAGTACCCGCCTTGCAGAGCCAGGATGAGGTAGTGGGGGACGTGAAAGCTCTGTGTTAACTGTGCCCCCGGGCATGCATGAGTTACTATTATTATTATTATTATTATTATTATTATTATTATTACTGCTACTACTTCCCGGGAAAGGGAACTCAGCAGGAAGACACGATGCCTTCACCCAGAGGAACAATAAATGGTGGCATTTCAGGCATCATAACAGGTTTGTATAAAAACATGTTTGCCATGGGGGCCCCAGGACACGCCGGGGGCAGGGCTCATGGCCCTCCGTGCTGTGGCTCCTGGCACGGGGCCTGGGGAAGGGCCACCGGGCTGGGATCTGAGCCCTGTTCCCTTCCGCACAGACTAAATATTTGGGCTTCTCTTTCCCAGGCCTGGCGGGACCCAGGACCCCTCTGGTGTGGCCGCTCTGGCTTCTGGGGCTGTGGGGGAGGGGGAGGACCCTGCCTCAGGGGCACAGCAGGCGTGGCTGAGATGGATCACAGCAGGCCCTGCTCAGTCCAGGCCCCCACGCCCGCCAGCCCCCCTCAAAGGCCAGAGCATGGCCGGGGGATCTGCCTCTGCCACAGTGGGACTCGGCACAACCCTGCCCCTCTGGGCCTCAGTTTCCCCATCTGTAGAGTGGGGGCGGGGGCAGGAGGCTGACTTCCAAGGCCCCTTCTGGCTCTCTAGTGACCATGGCCTCTGTGAACCTGCCCAAGAGCCAACTTTCAGCAAGCAGCTGCGAAGGGAACCTGCACATGGGACAATCGTCCCTGAGCAGGGAGGTGGGAGAACCTGGTGACAACACAGATGGAGGTCCCTTACAGAGGATGGAAGGCCTCGGAGGGACTCTATTTACCAGGGTGGTGTTTTTGGGGGAAGGGTCAGGCTTATAAGAAAGCATCTCCTCATGCTGCTCATAGTTTCCCTCCTTCCCAAAATAGTAAAAAGAGTCCGCCCTGTTCCCAGCATTGTGGCAGGGCTGAGCAGGAGGCTGGGTCTCGCGTTCCCCAGGGAGCAGGGAGCCCATGGACACGGCTGATGGGACCAGCTTTGAGGGTGGAGTTGAGGGAAGAGCCCCTGCGGCGTCAAATCCCAGCAGCGTGGTCTTCACAGCGAATATTTACAAGGCCTCGACTCTGCCATGGGCTGTCCTGGGACGCCTGACCTCACCTACTTCGCTCAACATCCCCCAGAGAGGGGGACTGTCCCCGTTTTACTGGTGAAGAAACTGAGGCGCGCAAGGTGACACAGTTCACCCAGAAATGAAATGGCAGGGCTGAGCCTTGGGCTGGCTCCAGAGTCACCTCCAAGTGAGTTGTTTCCCTGGTAATAATGGTGGGACTGACTCCCAGGGCTGTGTGGAAGATTCGGCGGTCAGGACACGTGCCCGGGCGGGAGGGGGCAGGCAAGCCCTTAGCACAGGCCAGGCCAACCGCTGGGAGTCAGAGCCTGAGGTGCGGCCGCCCCATCTGTTTCTCATCTGTAAACTGGGTTAACCTGGAGGAGGATGGGAGTCTAGCTGCCTCTCGGGGCGCCCAGCAGTCACCAGGTGGCACCAGGTGGGCAGCATCCTCTAAAAGGCACACATTTCCCCATGCTGGGCGGGTGACACTCGCCTAGAGCCTGGACCCAACCGGCAGCCTCAGACGTGAGGGGCCGCCTGCCCCTCTGTTGGGCCTCACCCATCAGGCCGTGTGCTCCGGCTCCATCTCTGGGCTGGGTTCTGGGGAGACAGTGGGAACAAGATGGCATCCCCAGGAGCCCCAGGACTGCCCAAGGTATAGGTGGGGGTGCCGTGCGGAGCAGGAGCTGGGGGACTTGATGGTGGGAAAGGCCCTCCCAGAGGCCTGCAGCTTCCTGGGGAGAGGACGAGGGTGCCCACGTGCTCAGGAGGCAGCGGGGTTTCAGGGCTTCATCAAGGAGCTGGCAAACCCTCCCTGTCCCCGGACTCCGTGCCAGCTGTCCAAGGAGCAGTGCGTGAGGCCGGAGCTGGGCTTCCTCCTGCATGGCCCTCCCCGCAGCCTCCTGTGCGACCCTCCCACCCAGAGCTGGGCTCTTCCTTAACCCACAGCCCCTGAGAGTGTCTCCAGAAGGAAGAGACCCTGCCCTCACCGTCTCTGTGCCATGCTGTCCTCTCTGCCTGGGTGTCCTCCAGTCCACTAGGCACTGCTGCTCATCCTTCCAGATCCAGCTGCAGGGCCAAAGGGGCTCCTCTGGGAGGGCTGCCCTCACTCCCTCCCAGCCCCTGGCCCCAGGTTGTCAGCCCAGTTTGCACCCCCACATCTGGGGACTCGGAGGGCTGCAGCCATGTTGGTCTCAGCTCTGATTCCCCAGCGCCTGGCACAGCCTGGCTCAGTACAGTGCTCAGTGGAGGTTTGTTGACTGACTGACTGGCTGATTCTGATATAACAATGGCTACTAATGAATAACTCCTGCTGTCTGCCAAGTGCTTGATGTCCATTATCTAGTTTGAGCCTCACAACAATCCAAAGAGGTGGGTGGTGGCTTCATGCTCCTTTACAGATGAACAGAGTCAAAAAGGTTAAGTAGCTTGTCCCAGGTCACACAGCCAGCGAGGGCAGAGCCAGGAGTCGCGCAGGCCTGGATGACAGCAAAGCCGTGCTCCTAACCACAGCAGTGATCCTGGCCCTTCCCGTGGCAGAATCTTCCCTCCACGGTGCTCCCCCACCCCCAGCAGGTGCGTTGTCCCAGAGCTGGGGCTGGTTTTCCTGTGTCCCCAGCTCGCGGCCCAGGGTGGGGCATGGAGCCCAAGCTCAGGGAAGCTTTGAGGAAGGAAGGACAGAGTGCATGGAGGGCCCACTGGCTAAGCTCTGGCTGGAGGAGCCAGCCTGGTGTGGTGCTCGATGCTTCACCCTGAGGGGTCTGGACAAGCCTGTGTTCGCCCCCATTTTACAGCTTAGGAAATGGGGTCTTGGGGGCTGAAACTTGTCCCAGATCTCTCAGCTTGTAAGGGTCAACCGCAGGGACAAAACCCCTGGTGTGTGACTCTAACAGGCCAGGCCCCTCCCTGGCGCACAACGCGTCCCCCCACATAGTTTGTGCATTTCAGGTGTGTTCTGGGGAGAGGCAGGGAGGGTGGTGGGGGTCTCTGTTGTGTGGGAGGGGACGTGTGTCGGGGTGGGAGGTAAGCTGTGTGTGTGCAGGAGGTGGTGTGTGTTTCCTTTGCTCCAGAAATGGATTTCAGACCCAGATAGGGAGTGTCAAGGACAGTCATCCTTGCCCCATTCCTGAGGATCCAGGTCCCCATCACTGGGGGTGACAAATGGGATCTCTTTTGCAGGGAGAGGAGCCCTAAAGGGCAGCAGGAGGGAAGGACAGTAACTATCAGGAGGGGAACGGCCCCCCAAACTGACATCCAAGGGGCAGGGGGCTGCTGGTGGATGTCACTTGGAGAACCACGGATAAGCCCATCACCAACCTGCAGGGGAACCATCTGGACGAGCAGCCTGTCCCCAGGAGGTGGCCACCAGGCTGCCCGTCTTTTCACCCAGAAACATCCAGGGAAATGAGAAGCGGCCCAGGGCCTGTAGAAGGAAAGCTTCCTGCCTGCCGGCTCCACCCTCCCTGGGGTCAGATGTGGCTGGAAGTGAGGACAGCTCTAGGGGGAGGAGAAATTGGGGGAGGGAAGGACGATGTAAACACTGGAAACCCACACTCCCGCGTCAGGTGGAGGAAAGCAGAGGCATACAGTTTTGGATTCTTCAGATTCTAGACTCTCAGCACCCTGCAGTCCTGGAGTCCTGAACTCGGGGGGTCCAGACTCTAAGAAAAGCTCAACCAGAACCTTGAGTTAGAGGTGCCTTCAAGGGCATGACACCTAGCGGGCTGCCGTCCCAGCACTTCCCAGGTAGCCTCGCGCTCCACAGCCCCCACCAGGACTTTTATGGATGCGAAGACGGTGGAGACATAAAATAAACACTTGGGTTTTAATCGCAGCCGTGCCCCCATCCAGGCGCTCTGGGGCCCGGGCTTCTAGGAAGCCCGTCCTCACCTGCCAGCCCCACGGCCAGGGCTCGCCCTTCTGCCACCTGGATGGGGTGTCTGGGATGGTCATGCGATCGGCCACCTCCTTCCCCCTCCGCCCTGCCCCAACCCTTCAGCCCCTGCTGGATCCCAGCAGTTGGGGCCGTGGGGACCTAGGGGCCCGTAAGGAGAAAGTCTTCAGCAGCCATAGCCCGGGGAGCCGAGCGGATATTGATTTGGTCTACGGGAGCAAAGGGACCTGTTAAACGTGAGCTGTTAAAACGCTCTGCCTGAAGCCAGCCATCTCTGCGGGTGGGCAGGAGGCCTGGCGGGCAGGTGGTGGTCGGACCAGCCAGTGGCTAGCTCCCTGGTGGGGGTGACCTTGACATCCTGGCTCTGACATACCAGCCCAGGGCCTGAGGCAGCCTGGCTTGGACCTGTGCTGCCCCGGTGCCCAGAGGCCCCTGAGCTCCAGCCACACCCCTCTTCTTGGCATCCTCCCAGCAAACCCTGCCTCCGGGCCTTTGCTCATGCAGACTCCTCCCCTTCGCCGCCTTCTCCAGCTCTTGAAATCCTCCTCAGCTTTCCAGACCCTGTGCAAATGACACCTCCTCCACGAAGTCTTCCAGATTTTTCTCTCCCTAGCCCCAACCCCCTGAGAGAAGTGGGTTTTCCTCCCCAAAGCCCCCGGGGCTCTGCCTGTCTCCCAGCTGCAGTCATCTCTGCTACATTAACCAGGAGTTTTGGGCTCAGGGAAGGGGGACGCGTGGGCTTCGCCCCCATCCCTCCCCCCACAGGTGGGGCCTGGGAGTCCAGGCACCTAGGTGACAGGAGCTCCTCAGCTGGGGAGGACAGGGCAGGAGAGTGTTGCTGAGCTATGGCCCAATGGCCATGGGGATAGGTCCACCTGACGCCTGGCCTGGACTATGGTCCCTGCTCCCTGTGACAGATGTTAAGGACTGCTCAGTCTTGAATTGTTCCCTCTCCCTCCTGTGTGATGCCCTGTCCGGCCTCTCCAATGGCTCAGAGTCAACTACCCACTCAGCCAGAGGCCACCTCCATCCCTGGGATGCCCATCATGGACTTGGACCCAGGCAGTCTGGGGCTTGAATCCCTGCTCTGCCACTTGTGGCTCTGTAACCTTGGGCCAGTTGCTTCTCTCTCTGGGCTTCAGTCTCCTCATCAATAAAACAGAGATGCTGGGCCCTACCCCTCAGAATGGTTCTGAGAATTAAATGAGACAGCTGCTGCAGAGGCTCAGAGAGGGCCACTGGCTGCTTGGAGTCGCACAGCAAGAGGGTATAAAAGATGCTGGGGTTCCTGCCCCCCAGCCCCAAACTACCCCCTCCCCACCCAGCCTCTCTTGGGTCTGGGGTCCCGGGCTGGGGCCTGCATCCTGCTGGAGGCCTGGCCTGCATAACCCGGCAGCTGGTCTCTGTGGCCTGAGGAACGACAGACCATCAGCCTGCTCCGGGCCGGGCCTGGGCCCCTCTTAATTGTTCCTCTGGCCTGACCTGGCCTCCCCAGGGGGCCTTATCTGTCCATTGCCTCCTTTCCCACCAAACTAATCTCTCTCTCTTTTCGAGTTCCTGTTTCCTCTGCCGCCTTCTCGTCTCTCTCCCCAGGCTGTCAGTCTGTGTCTCCGGCCAGCCTCCCACACTTGGTTCAGAAGCCCCCTCAGAGCGGCTGGTGCTCTCGTCCCTGGGGAGTTTCCATCTCTCCAGGTCACAGAGGCTGGTCTGGGCCCGCCGCCCCTTGGGAAGGAGGGAGATGGAGCCCAGCCTGGGTGGGGACCGTGCTAGGACAAGCATTCCGACACCCAGAGGCCAGTGCCTGGGCCTATTAACTTCCTGGCGTTGGCTAGTGGCCCAGGGGCCCCTGACGGCTTCCGAGGCAATGGTTTGAGGATTTTTACTCAAAAAGTCCAAGGTCCCGAGATTTTATGGTTTTAAATCTCTGAACACTGAGGTCCCAAGACTCTAGAGCATGGGGTTCTGGGATTCACACCTGAGCCGGGGCTCAGCCGGGCTGCCTGCTCGGAACGCCGACTGGGCTGGGGGTGCAGTCCGGGGACCGGCTCTCCAGGCCCCTTGGTTGCCCAGCCCCTGACCAGCCAGAAAGGTGCAGGGCCTTGTTGCAGACCCGGGCTCTGGCCAGCGGCAGGTATGAAAGGCCCAGTGAGTCAGGGTCTCCCGTCCTGAGCCAGACACAGTCTTCTGCCTTCCACGCTGCTCTCGTGGGGCCTAGCCTGAGCGGGGACACGTGAGAAGGGAGTGGGGTTTGGGGTCAGACACGCCTGGGCTCCCGGCCTCGCTCTGCTATGGACTTACCGTGAGATCTGGGACGGGTCGCCCCCCCTCCCTGAGCCTCACTCTCCTCCCCTGTCAGGTGGCAGTAACAGTACCCACCTGCGACCTGCTGTGGTCACTTGGGACGGTGTGTGTGGAAGAGCGTACAGTAGGGGCACAGTAAAGGCGGCACTTATATTATTATGACCACTCTTCTGAGAGTCAGTCTGGGTCCTTGGCCCGGTGCCCCCAATTACTTGTCCTAGTTAAGGTCCAAAGGACACCCCCAGACCCCACATTTCTGTGGTAAGTACTCAGCCCTGAGTGTGCCGCCCCCAGATCCCAGGGCCCCACATGTGAACTGGGCTGTTGCAGCCCATGAGGAGGCCCAGACAGGTGGGGAGCAGAAGCAGACACAACACAGACCTCCACAACACCTTGACTCAGTGCAACGCCTGAGGGGAGCACAAGGGTGGTGGGAACCTCGGCTGAGGGTGGTCAAGGAAGGCTTCCTGGAGGAGGGGACCATTCAGCTGGGCCTTGAAGGAAGAGTGGGCAGTGGCTGGCACTGTGAACATGAGTGTGATGGCTGTTTTAAAGGTTCCAAGAGCTGTAGGGAACCCGAGGAGGGAGAGATTCCCTTCCACCCATGGCGCTAGGGAAGGCTCTGGAGATGGCTGTGAAGGCTGAGGGGGAACAACAGGGAAAATGACATTCCAGGCCTGCGGAAGAACAGCAGATGCCCAGAGGTAGGCCCAGCAGTCAGGCTTTAGTACCCATGAACGGAGGAGCGGTCTGCTTGTCACCAGAGCAGAGGGAGCCTGGGGAGTTGCAGGAAATGTGGCTGGAAGAGCCACCTGGGACCTGGGCGAGGGGCCGCGTATGCCAGGCCAGGGAACTGGGGATTGGTTTTATGGGCCATGGGAACCAATGAAGGCTGTGGAGCAGGGGCAGCCCGGAGCCTGGGAGAGAGCACACTCCAGGGGCTTGTTCAATGGAGGCTGAGTTTTTTGCAGAGATGCTGGCAGGAGCCCCACCCTGGGACGCCCGGCAACCCCACCACCAGCCTTCAGCCCCTTATCAACTCTGTGACCACAGGAAAGGCCCTGCCCATCTCTGAATTTCCTCATCTGCTAAACAGATTGAGAGACCAGAAGACTTATCTTGAGGTTCCTTCCAGCCTGTGACTCTGTGACTCAGGCCACTGTGCTGCAAGCTTTCAGGCAGGGACTCGGAGGAGGGCCACACAGCCCTCCCTCTTCCCAACTGTGATCGGTTCAGCCTCTGGGGCGCGTCCATGCCATCCCACCCCCAGGTGCCTGCTTCACGTCACCAAATCCTGCCCAGGCTCAAGGCTCTGCCCCAGGGTCCCCAGCTGGCTCCGGGCAGGGGAGCGCCCTCCCTCAGCATTCGCGTCCCCTCCCACACACATGGAAATTCAGTTTTCAACATTCTCTTCCATCCTTGGTCTGGTGTGGTCACCCCAAAGCCAGAGCAAAGATACAAGTGATTAATATTGACAACTGCTTCCACTTTGGGGGATCAACGGGGGGCAGGGGCCAAGGATGCCCTTCACTTGCTGCTGAGTGCCGCCACATGCTAGGAAAGGAAGCTGAGGCTCAGAGAGGGACAGTGCTGTGCACACGGAGAGCCTGCCCCTCAAGCCCCTGTCTACACGTGGCAATAGCTGGGACCCCAGGTTTCTCCCATGCCCTGGCTGTGCCTTCTCAGCCTCTGCCTCTTTTCCTCTTCATCTCCCTGTGGAGGTCAGGCCTTGGTCCCCTTTGCTTTTCTGTCCCACCCCTTAGTGATGATGCTTAAATGAGCATCTCAGCCCCTGCCTCTCCCCTGAACTCCAGACTTGACTATCTGCCCATGTACTCAGTATTTCCACTTGGGGTGAACTGACATCACAATCCCCATGTGTCCCATCTGAACCTGTCTCAGGGCTTCCGAGTGCCCAGCCACATCCCTTGCAGTCCTTTTGGCTCCTCCTTGCCCTCACCCCCCACACCCAGAAAGAGAACCAACCCAGATGGCTCCACCTTCAAACCAAACGGGAGCCCAACCACTTCTCACCAGGCCTGCTGCTGCCGCCTGCTGTGGGCATGAGAATGGTGGCCTCTCCCAACGACCCAACTTCATTTTCCCCCCAACCCCCCCGTTTACAAATGGGGAAACTGAGGCTTAGGAAGGGGAAACGCCTTCCCCAGAGTCCCACAGAAAACCCTCTAGGGCTGGGGGCGCCTGGGTCTGCCACCTCCTCCCTGAGGCCTGGGTCCCCAGTTCGGGGGCAGGTTTTCTCTGGAAGCTCGCTTAGCGGGTCTGACGACACTGCGGGGCTATGCGCCTGCCTGTTGTGTCCCTGAGGAACAAAGACTCTGCCAGCTGGGTTTATGTTTCAAGACGTCTGTCCTCGCCCTTGACCGAGAGATCTTACAGGGAGACTGGGCCAGAGCCGGGGGCGGGGTGGGGGGCCAGGGACATCAATTGGAAGCCGCCATCCCTGGAAACCCGAGAGCTGGCCCGCCAGCCCCGGGATCTCCCGAGTTCACTTGAGGAGGCCAGAAACGGCAGGGCGGGCCGGGGTTCGCTCAGCATTTATTTCATACAGCTGTTTTTAAAAAGCTTGTTTAAAATATAGATCATTATATATATATTTATATATATAAAATATATAAAGAGGAATTGAGGCGAGCCACCCCAAAGACAAAGCTATGTTTTATAAATATTTCTGTAGCTCCCACATCCCAGAGGAAGAAAAAAAACAAAACAAAAAAACATTTACAACCCAAGCTAGTGGTTCCATGTGGTGGGCCCAGCAGGCTCGGACCCTGGGGTGGGCCGGGGGTCTCGAGGGCTGGGCCTGCAGAACATTCTGAGGAGGGCAGGCGGACCCCCCCTTCCCGGGAGGCTGGTGTCTCTGGCTGTGAAAGGTCGAGTCCACACCAGTCTTGCCAAACCCATGTCCCGGCTTCTTACACCGGCCTGGAAGCAGCAAATGGGCACTCCGGGGCCTCAGGCTGCCAGGTTATTTTTAATCTTGTCGGTGTCCTTTGATGTCCCAGCCCTCCTTCCAGGGTGGCCAGGCCTCTGTTGCTGGTGGCTTCCAAGTGGAGGCAAAGCATACGCCACCTCCCCCACCCGGCATCTGGAATTCACAAGCAAACACCCACGGGCGACTCCAGGCCCCAGGCCGGCCTCCGAGGGCCCCCAGGAGCCGTCTGAGCCCGGGGGTGGGCGGGCCTCACTTGCACACATAGCGCTCCACCGCGCGCTCACACCGGCGACAGGTCACGTAGCAGCACCAGTGGTACTTGCAGTGGCACCGCTCGACCACGCGGTCCGTGTAGGGGTTGTAGCCGCGTCCACAGCACATGAGGTCGCAGCTGTCACTGCCATGGGACGTCTTGTTGCACTGCCTGGGGGGGAGGGAAGGTCAGTGAGCGCTCCACCACCCCAGCCCCACACTCAGCCAGGCAGCCCCCCCACCGCGGCTGCACTTAGCCCCTTGGGAGGTGTCCAGGTCTTTGGGGAATTTTAAATACTCCTCTTCCCCAGGACACTTCTCTCATCCCTGGATTCCTCAGAGGCATCTGTCAAAATGACGGGGTGTTATGTTTTCTTGAAGGTGTCTTTTTTTCTATTTCTTCTACTTCTAAATACTTGAAGGAGCCTCAAACCACTCTAATAGTCCTATCTTTATATTTAATCTCTAGTTATACTGTAACAAATGTGAAGATTGTTTTACTTTTAGAATCCCAGGATGAACCCTGAAACAGACACACGGCATTGGATGTGAGGCGAGTGGGCGTCGGGCACTGCGAGTGACGACAGGGAGGGTCTGTCAGCCGTCTGCCCCCACGGGCCAGGTGCCCCCTCCAGTATTTTATCTTATTGGAGGCAGCGGGGTCCTCGGGTCGGTGAGATTATTATGCCCATTTTACAGATGGAAACAGGCTCAGGGAAGGGCAGAGTCTGCTCGAGGTGTCACAGGAGGCTGTGGGGGAGCAGGGCTTAAGCTTGGGGTCCGGAAACCAAGTCCAGTGGGAGCGCTCCCTCCCTAAAGGGCAGAGAACCCAGGGGCTGCCAGGGGCTGCCCTGCTTCCTCAATCACCCCTGTGGGAGAAGTCATGGAAGGTCCCCCAAGACCCAGACATCCTTCTGTCGCCCCAGTTCTTCTGTCTGGAGGAGAAACATCTGTGAGGCTGGCAGTTCCTCTCGCTGGGCTCAGGCTAGACAGGGGTGTTGTCACAGGATGCAGCTTGGTCCCCACAGCCATGGGGGCCAAGGAATCCCAGAATGTCCCACATGGGCAAGCCCTAGAGAGGACCAAGTCCAACTGTCATATTTCCTGGTGGGGACACTAAAGCACAGAATGGGGAGGGGGCTTGTACCCTGGGACACGGGGTGAGAACTCCTGTGAGAGTTCAGGAAGGCTTCCTGGAGGAGGAGGGCCATCTAGGTCATTTCATGGAAGACGAGCAGGAAGCTAAGATGGAGAGGAGGGGAAAGGGTGTTGGGGGCAAAGAGAACAAACAGCCTGACCTAATCGAAGAGGAGTCAGAGGACAGATGGAAGGGCAGGGCTGGAGGCAAGGAGGCCGGGGAGGAGGCTGGGCAGCTGCTGAGAGAGAGAGGCCGAGGGCTGAGCTGGGAAGGGGCTGTGGGGCGGGAAGGAGGGGAGCACCGGGAGGGAGAGTCGAGAGGTGACGCTGACCTGCATGTGGAGGCTGCAAGCAATTCTGGGCAGGAGGCAGGAGGGAGCTGCAGGAAGAACACATCCCCAGAGCCAGACAGACCTGGGTTCAAACCCCAGCTCTGCCACTCACTGGCTGTGTGACTGAAGGCAAGTCATTTAACCTTTCTGAATACCCTCAGTCCCCTCAGCCTTATCCTGCAGGTCTCTGGACACTCCTCCAGGAAAAGGTAGTAGGAAGGAGGCCAAGTTCCATTTTTATCTCTGGATCCCTGACACGCAATGTCTGAAAACCTGGCCTCCAACCTCGGAGCCAGACAAGGCCTGTGACGGTGCCCGGGTTGGGGAGTTGGGAGGGTGGGGCCTGCAAAAAGGGCCAGGGTCCAGGGGAGGGCTACTGGCTCCCAGGGCACAGGTGGCACAGGCCGTGGGAGGGCAGGTCTCAGGGGTGCAGGGGCCTCTGGAAGAAAGAAGACAGAGGGCTGGGGTCTGGAATCCTGAGTGCTGATGAGGCCTCGGTCCCCCAGGCTGGATGTCAGGAGGGCATCTTCCCCAGCTAGGGGCCAGCCTCTAGGGAGGTAGCGCCAGTGAACGAAGCCATTTACATCCAACCCCCTGCACCCCCAAGTCCCCTCACCTAGGAAAGCTCACATTTCCCCTCCTCCAGGAAGCCTTCCTTGACGTCCAGGCTAGGTCAGGGCCCCTCTGGGTCCCCTGACTCCTGGGCTTCCCTCTGTCACAATCTGAGCACCTGATGTCTCTCCCCGTCCCGGCACCTGCCAGCACCTCATGGAATGGATGCGAGAAGTGACAGTGGTTGTAAGCTACTGAGATATTGGGGCTGTTGGTTACTGTAGAAAAAGCTGACCAGTACAGATGTCGCAAAGGCCTGTCCCCAGAGGAATGGCTGAGAGCTGAGCATGGCAGGAAACCTGGTGGCGGGAGCATTCTGAGAAAGCAAGGAAGGCGGCTGGCTGTGGGACAGGCCTCCTCGTCAGCAGTGTGGGGGCAAGTCCTAGGGGCAGAGTGGGGGCAGCTGCAGAGAAGAGGCGTGGCAGCGGGGCGGGGGGCGGAGACTGATGTTAATGGGATTAATGGGCCCTCCCCGTGGACTGACTGCCCAGCACAGAGGAGCTCCCAGCGAGTGTAATTAGAGACGGCTCAGCTAGGCTGGCCAGCCCTCCCAGGTGCGTGGTACCCTCCCAGGTGCGTGGTACCGTCCCCACGGCAAGGAGGATGGGAGGAGCCTCAGGGCAGTGAAGGGATCTGCTCAGGGTCCCACAGCTGGAAGCTGAGGTGTCAGGGGGGATCTGTCCTTCCCCGACACACACACAGCCCCCGTGGATCCAGGGAGACCCTCTCCTTGCTCTGGGGTCCTCGGTGGGCTTCCCCCAGCCCCTCTGGGTTCTAGAATCCTCATCCCCTCAGCCCATCCTCATCACACCCACCCTGGCTGCCTTAGCCCAGATTCTCGCTCCTTCCCATCTCCCTGGCCTGACCCGGTTCCATCTTCACTCAGCCCGACCCCCTCAGTCTGGCCTCCAGATGGGAGCTTGGGCCTCCTCACAGAGCCTGCTGCCCTGGCCTGTGAGGACGGGGCCCCCCAAATCAGTCCCCCTCTCCTGGAGACAGGAACGTGGGCTGCGGAGGAAGCGAATGCTGGCCAGGCACCAACTATGTGCCAGACGCGTTCTCAGACACCCTCACTCCGGTTCAATATTCCTTTAACCCCGCAGAACACTGGTTTTGTGGAATGCTATTAGGGGCTCTCTAATAAAAGAGTTCCACAGCCAAACACCTCTGGGAAACACCGGCTTAGACAGACGCTTTACTGCGGGATTCCTCCCTGCCTTAATATGTTCTCGTGCCTTGCGAAGCGCCAAAGAGAATTTCCCAAAAGTATCTGATTGCAGAACTGTTTCTAATATAACATCGCAGGACTGGCTTCTTCCAGAACCATCTCTGGGAAGTGCTGCTCCCCTGCATCCTCACCAGCCCTGCCTGGCACACAATCGGTCTTCAGTCACCACTAGCTCCCTCCCTCTCTCCTGTCTTGAGCCCGCTTCAGCAGCAGTGATGGGGCCAGGGGTAGGGACCCCAGCCCTGGCTCTGAAACTGGGGACCAGGGGGAGAGAGCTGGGGCCCTGGAGGGCACCCACATGTTGGGGGACATGGGAGCACCGTCTCCCCACAGAATGCAGGCAGACCTCACTCTCCTGCTGCCCCTCTGGGAAGCAGCTGCCCTGGTTCTGCGTCCACTCTGTGCAGACCTCCTGTGTGGCCGTGGGCTGGCCACTGCCCCCACTGACCCTTGTGCCTCAGTTCCTCATCTGTCCAACAAACAGACTGTGACGTTTATCCATCACTTATTATCTGACAAACATTTACTGAGGACCTGGTTTATGTGGGGCAGCCTCTTTCCCAGCCCCCATCTCCCAGTCTAGTCATGTCTCTTCCTGTCTGTGTCCCGTGCTAGGGAGAAGGTGGGGCGGGGGCCTCCCACCAGCCTCCATTCTGGAGGGGGCCCTTTCTGGGCGAGGTGCACAACAGCCACTCCCAGAAGCTCTGCGGGGCCCCTTGGGCCCTGGCACCTCCACTCAGCATTCCTGGGGCCACCTCCCTGGACTGGGTAGGGACTCCATCCCCAAATGCCAACTGAGGCCCCACTGTGCCCCTGGCCCTGAACTGGGGTGGGGCACATGCAACATAGCCGATCCTTTCCTGCCAGCCCTTACCTGTCCTGAGTCCCGTGGGAGCCCACCTTCTCGTTCTTCATGCAGAAGTCGGGAGAGCTCTGCAGGTAGATGAGCTCTGAGTCCTTCACAGGCCGGATGTCCAGGTCCTTGGGCACCAGGTGCTTGCGGGTGCCCATGGGTCGGTGCACGACCTTGGTGGCCGACAGGTAGCGGGTCTTGAGGTCAGCGGCCACATCCCGAAGCTCCTGCAGCCCCTTCCAGCAGGTGCGGATGGAGCAGGAGCCAGACACCCCGTGGCACTTACACTTCATTTCCAGAGAGGCGCGCAGAGCCTGCGGACAGGGAGGGCGTCGAGCTGGGCGGCCAGGCCCCCCGCAGCCTGCCCGGGACCCTGCTCCACCCTCCACGGCCGGGTGCTCTCCGGGGGTCATCGCCTGCTCTGGACCTCCAGTGACATTTGCTTTTGGCTCTAAAGCTGGGGAGTGTTTTAGGTCCTCAGCTCCTCCTCCAACCTGGGGGGCAGCTGGGAGGGGGAGGGAGAGAGTGGCATCTGCAGGGATAAGGATGCCATTTATACACCCACTGTATACCAAGTGCTGTAACACATAATACGGCTTAGTCATCGCGACAGCCCTACATGTGAGGCTTCATTACTTTCCCCACTGCAAAAGGAGAAAGGAAGGCTCAGAGAGGCTAAGTCTCAGGCCCAAGGTTGCACAGCTAGGAAATATTGGAGCTGGGATTTGAACCCAGGTCTGTGGGTGATTCCAAAAGCCGTGGCTTTTAATTGTTCCCTGCTTGTTCTCTCACACAAAAACTGGGGCTCACTAAATGCTTGCTGGAAAAAAGGAAAAAAAAGAAGAGAAGGAAGAGAGGGAGGGAGGAAGAGGCAGGAGGTGAGTGCATGGGGCCCGGTCCCTGGTCTGGCTGGCCTTTCCCTCCACTGCTTGGTGACCCTGAGCAAGCCACTTCCTCACTCACAGAGCGGGCAGTAACTGCAACCTCACCAAGTCGTCGTAAGGATTCAATGAGATGACATATTTGAAAGGGTTTTGTAAAAGTTAAATCAATTCTGGTTTTGAAAAATCAGTCTAGGTAATAATGCTGGCAGGGGGGCAGCTTGGGCTCTGGAGCTTGGGGAGACTCTAATCCTGGCTTCAGAAGTAACTCTGTCCCACCAGCTTCCCTGGGCCTCAGGCTCCCCATGGGTACCAAGGGGCCTTCAGTTCTGTGTTTTAGCCCCTGCTTCTCTGCACACAGGACTTGGATCCCTCTGCCCAGGCCCGTCCTCCTGCCTGCCCCGTGCAGACTGCTGCGAGCGTTAATGGGTCTCCTGGGCCTACCCCTACATCAAAAAGATGGGGAAACTGAGGCACAGAGAGGGCAGGGACTTGCCCCAAATCCCTCAGTGATTAGTGAGGGAGCTGGTCAAGGGCCCAGGGCTCCTTCCCCCACCCCAGTCCCAGGAAGTGGGGAATGAGGGAGTCCACTTGGGCCTAAAATCTGGAATTGGCTCAGCAAAGCCTGTGGAGAGCACAGCAACGAAGTGAACCCTCCTGCGGGGCACGTCCAACCTCCCAAGGGCATTGAGGTACTTTTGAGTCATCAAGGAAAGTAAACTATGCTCAGTTCCCCAGCTCAGACGGAGGGAGTGGCCCAGAGCTCGCCGAGGCCGCAGTGTCTGCGAGGCCGGCATTTAACCCTCACAGGCCTGCGGCTGGGGCAGGGGCTGGCACCCTCTTGCAGACGGCCCCAGGGAGGTCAGGGCCCAGGGACAGGCCTGATGTGCCCCTGAGACTGAGGACCCTGTTTGGACTGCATTGCAGGAGGGGATGCTGTCCCCCTGGCAGCACGAGGCCCAGGCCTGGCTGTGGGGCGGTGGGCTGGGTTCCTGGGCTGGGGCTGGGTGAGGGGCTCCCACTGCACTTCCAGGGATGGGGGGCAGGAGTCCTGGGTCCCTGGCCAGGCTTTGCTACAGACCCACAGGGTGAACTGGCCTCAATTTCCCCAACTGTCCGAAGATGGCCTGGACATCCTAGAATCCGTCACGAGGGAGACCAGCGAGAGAAGAAGGCAAAGACCTGGGGTCCCGTAGACTTGGGTTCCGTTGCACCTGTGTCCTTGGCCAAGCCACCTAAGCTCCTCTGCCTCTCCTGGTGGCTCACGACGGGCCTGGTGGGGCTGCAGGCAGGAGGTCGTGAGATGCCATTTGCACCCGACGCTCTGCCCCCTGGGGACCCAGTGCCCCGTCTGTAAGGAGGGTAACAGCATCTCCTCCCAGGGCTGTTTTGTGGACCACAGGGGAGGACAATAACCAAGCACCCGCCAGTGTCTGGCACAGAGATTGGTATAAAGTTGGGTTTTTTTTTTTTACTTTTCAAAAAATAAAATGGTCCATTCACTCACCTACGCAGTCACTCACCTGACCTTCTGTGGAATGGGGTGAGGAATTAATGAAACGTCGATAATCGCAGGGGTTGAGGGAAACTGTGTTTTGGAGGGTGGGGTGGGTTTTGGAGCTGGGAGGGAGTCCCCATTATAGCTAGGGAGATGGCTCCTTAGGCCAGGGCTCTGCTCCCCAGAGCCCCCTCCATGCCCCCTCCCGCACCCAGCCTCGGCCCAGAGACCCGGAGAAAGGGCCTGAGGAACACGGCTGATGGGGACCAGAGCGCACCAACCCACCCCATTTTATAGATGGGAACAACTGAGGCCAGAGAGGAAGTGACTTGCCCAGTGTCACACAGCAAGTTTAGCACCAGAGCCAAGGCGGGAATTCAGAGCTCCTGACTCCCAGCTCAGAGCTCCTGCTGTTCTGCCAGCTTTCTCCAACCCAAATCCCGGTGGACCCCCTAGAGGAGGAGGAGCCAGGCAAGCCCCAAGTGGCTGGAGAGGGAAGAGCTGGGAGAGGCCGGGAGTGCATCACTGCGGGTAGATGGGGCCCGTCCCCCCGCCACCCTGTCCACCGGGGCACGCCGGGTGGCCCTTTTCCACCAATTGGCACAAGCACAACCATCTGGGGTGGGTGGTTACCTGTCTCCCCACTTCACTGTTGTGTAGACGCATCAGTTTATTGGCTTGGGATCCTGTTTTTTTCACCTTCATAGGAGCATCGGAAAACTTGGCCCCCATGAGGAGCCCGTAGCTGAGGTTGTCCGCACATCCTCCCCAGCGGTTCCCGGGCCCGGGTGGCTCACCTGGGACAGGGCCGCAGGAGCAGCCGGGCAGGTCGCCGGAGGTGCAGGCCCGGGCGATGGCGTGGCTGATGGCAGCCGCCGACAGCGCATACACAAAGGCGGACTCCCGGGTCCCTGTGGGACGGGGAGGTGCGGGGTCAATGGGGTCAATTGACCAGGGATAGGACCCCACCCAGGCCTGGGGGCCTCCTCCTGGGCCCCTACCCATCCGTGGGGTCACGCAGGATGGGGCTGCCACCAGGGGGCGCAGGTGGAGGACAGCGCTAGGGCCATGAATGTCACCCCTGTCCTCCCACAAATACACCAGCTGACTTGCACACACACTCACACACTCACAATTCCGTCCTTCCACACTGCCAGCCATGCACTCAGTGTGAGGGGATGCTTTAGAACCGAGAGCACAGCCCCTGAGTTCCTCCAGGAACTCATGGGTCAATGGGCAAGACCAGTGTGCAAAGAGCCTGCTGGGGGTGAAAAGACTGACCATATCTTTGTGGGACCTGTGACTGTGACCCTATTTAGAAATAGGGTCTTGGCAGGTGTCATAGAGCTAAGATGAGGCCATACTGGACAGGGTGGGCCCTAATTCAATGACTGCTGCCCTTCCTCGTGGGAAGAGGGAATTCTGGCTACGGAGACACACGCAGGGAGAAGGCCACGTGCCCGGGCAGAGGCTGAAGGGACGCAGCAGCTACGAGAGGACTGCCCACAGCCGCCGCAAGCTCAGAAGGGGCAAGGAAGAGTCCTCCCCAAGAGACCTCAGAGGGAGCAGGCCCCGCTGACACCCTGATTTCTGACTTCTAGCCCCCAGAACTGTAAGACGATCTGTTTCTGTTGTTTGAAGCCCCCGGTTTCTGGTACTTGGTTACAGCAGCCCCAGGAAACTCCCGCTGAGCCCAACGTGCCTCGGCTGTGGGATGCCTTTCCCCGAGTCCAAGCAAGTCACGCCCCCTTCTCAAGCCTCAGTTTCCTAAACTGCAGAATGGGGATATACCTACCTCATGGGCTTGCTCTGCGGAGTTCAAGTAATTCGGGAAGGAAGGAAGCTTTGTCAAGTGCTGCGCAAACATTAGCTGTTACCGTGCAGGGGAGAGATTCGATCTATTGGGCTGTTTCTGCCCAGCGAAAGTCTCCCTATTGTACGTGGGACTCCCAAATCCACCCCCAGAAGCCACCTCCTCCAGGAAGTCTTCCCCACAGATGTTCTCTAGCCCCGACATCACCTGGTGCCTCTCATGGCAACTTCAGTGGGCCGGGTGGGTCTACAATTACCTGCGGCACACCTGTCTGCCCCGAGGGCGGACTCTGTCGCATTCTTGTTACATACTCCCCTCCCAAGGGCCTCCCTGACGTCATTCATTCCTTCACTCATGCATTTGTACTGTCATTCAGGCTCCCCGGCCCGGCGTATTCACTCACTAGATGGTTATTCATCCATGAGTTCATGCCTGAATGCCCACATCTATGATTAATCCGTCCACCCGTCCATCCACGCCTGTATCCTTCTGTTTCCATCCGTCACCCGTCTATTCACTCATCCACCCACCACATACCCACCCACCCATGAATTCGCCCACCTATCTAAACACACATGAGTTTATGCGTGAACCCATGCGTCCCCGCCCGCACGCACTCCGCGGGCCCTGGCGGCCCCGCTGCCCCCTACCTCTCTCCAGGTCAAGCAGGTAGTTGGGGGCCAGCTCGATGGAGGAGCAGTTCCAGCGCATGTCCGAGAAGGCCCTGCGGCAGGCCTTCACGGCCTCGCGGGCGGCGTGCACGACAGTGTGCATGAGCTCCAGGTTGCTGCGGCACAGCTGCACCTGCGCAGACACCAGGCCCTCCAGCTGCTTGCAGTGCTGCGTCTGGTTCAGCGCCAGGGCCGCCGGCGTCTTGGACAGCGCCCTGCACACCACCAAGGGCGAAGGACGGAGGAGAGATGGCTGTGAGGGGCCGCGCCCTCCCCCGCCCCCTCCTCAGCCGGCTCTGGGTGCCTTTGCTGGAAGTCAGCAGACAAACAACCATCCCCAGCAGAGCAATGGCTCCCCCTCCCACCCCTGTGTGACCTTGGGCACATCACCGACCCTCTCTGGTCCCCCGGCCCTCATTCATAACATAGGATCACGGCCTCCATCCTTCCTCAGCTTTAGTATAATTATACTAACAACAAATGGTTTACAGTTCACAAAGCTCTCACATCCATTATTATTTAGTTTTATTATTTAGTTCTCACACAGCTGAGAATTATTACTCCTTACTCAACATTCATTCAACACTGAGTGCCTATTTGTGCCAGACGCTGTGCTGAGTGCTAGGTTATTCTAATCATTATCATAAACATACATACTATTAACTGAGCACTCACTACCCACACAACATGAGTCAGGAGCTTCCCATCACTGCTTTATTTAATTACTAAAGTCATTTAGTAGGTTGTAAAGTCCCATATACATGCAAGCGATTGCTAGTAAAGGATTAAAGAGCCACTCAATTTTGTGATAAATCTGACTTAGCCATCAACTTGCTGTGTGACCTGAGATAAATCACTGTCCCTGTTTGGGCCTCAGTGTCTGTACATGTAAACTGTGTTTCTTAGAATGGGTTCCAGTGAGACACTTTGGAAAAAGGGATCCGCGGTCAAGCCCATTTGGGGAACATGATATACGACGTCCTGCCTTGGAGAGTAACAATGCACATTTACACTTTAAAGGCCCTGAGAAGTCCCGCAGCAAAGCAACAGGCTTGGTTTTGTTAAACGCTGGAGTCCGCTGAGCACAAAGCCCTTTGTTTTTGGAGCACTGACCTCATACATGCTTTGGGAAATGCTGGCCTAGGGAGTCTCTACGAACCCTGGAGAGGTCATAGGACCTAAGAGCTTCCCAGACCCTGGCTCTGGGCACTGTCAGGGTCAGGGCTGAGACCGGCGAGAAGGAGATCGCGGGGGGAGGCGGCCCGTGCCAAGGGAACAGCACAGGCTCCTGGCTCCGTCACTCCCCTTGCGACCCTGAGCAAGTCCCTCACCTCTCCTCTCCCAGCGACCCCCCAGCATCACCTGAGGGACTAACTCAGACAGGGTGGTCCCTGCTCTGCCCGGGCTGACACGCCTGGTCGGCGCTCAGTGATGGAAGTGACCACGACCACCGCCTGGGCCGTCTTTCCCAGCTGGGGCAGCCCCTGCACCCACTCAGTCACGGCCAAGCTGCCACCTGACTTTCAAGGCCCCTGGAAACCAGCTCCCCACCTTCTCCAGCCTCCTGCCCTTTCCTCCCCGTGTCCTCATATCTGGCCACAGCAGCCTCCTGGCTTCTCTGACCACCCTGCTGCCATGCCTTGCCCAGGCTTTTCCTGAAGCCAGGAATGCCCTTCCCTGCTCCTGCACCTAAATGAGTAAATGAACTTGATGTACTCGTGGAAGGAAGATGGACTAAGCACCAGCTCTTCCCAGACTCATTTGGTAATGAATGTGACATAGATCCTCAATATTAATGGCTGCATGAACCCATCAACAGCTACAGGGCAATGACCCAGATGTTCCAGCTCATGGGCTGGCCCAGGGAAGGGCACAGGTTTCAGGCACAGAGCTGTGTCACCTAGGTAAGTTACCCAACCTCTCTGGGCCTCAAACAAAATGATCATTTCTACTTCAAAAGGTGATGGCACAGCTTAAATGAGATAATGTATGTAAAGTATTCAGAACATTCATAACTGGGATCCCCCTGCTTGTTGCTGGGTGAATCTTGGACCAGAAGGAGTCAGAAGACCTGGGTTCTAGCCCAAGCTCTGCCCTCTGTGTGCTGTGCACTCCTGGGCAAATTGCTGCCCCTCTCTGAGCATCAACTACAAAAGGAGGACTCCGGAGGTCTTGCCAGGGCTGATGAGATACTGTGTGCTACCTCAAGTACTAAGAGGTTAGTTTACTTCCTGCTGTCTCTCACTCTCTGCCATGCCCGACCCAACCTACAACTTCTCAGTAGAGAAACCTTCCCAGGGGCCTGGGAAGCAGACCCAGGGCACGTGGCCTGGCCTGGTATGCGTGGTTGGGGTGGCACAACCCAGCCTGTCTGAGGTAGATTGTGGGCGTCCTGCACAGTCTCCCCTCACTGCGACCCTGGCCCATCCCCACCCCCCACACCACGAGCGGGGGAACGTTTACTGTCTCCGATGGCGGCCATCCAGCACAGGGCAGGATGCAGAGACGACCTCAGGCATGGTTTCCGGACCTAAACCGAACTGTCGGGTCCTCCCTGGCCTTCTGACCATCAAGGCCCCCTACGCCGGGCCACCTTCTGCGGAGCCCACTGTCTGAATTCCTGCAGCCCCTGCAGGGTGAGGTGTGACCACACAGAGGCAGGGCCGGCCCCTCGGCTGTCGGCCCCTCCACCCTCCTCCACCCAGTAAACAGCGTCCACACGTGGGCTCCCACGCGGGCCCTGCACCCCCCATCTGCACGGCATCTCACCACATGCCTCACCCCATTCTCACTCCCCGGAGGGGCGGCCCGGGCAAGGCGACCATCCCCTCTGTACAGAGGAGGACACCAAGGCGCTCCAGGGCCAGAGTGCTCTGCCTCCTCCTGACGCCGTCCTACCCCCCAGACCCTGGCCTCTCCTTCCTGGGTCCCCTCTCTGTTGGGCTGGGGGCGGTCAACACCCAGCCTGTCCTGAGCCCTCTCTGCCCCTCACCTCGCCCAACTTCCCTCCTTCCCCTCGGAGGCAGTTTCTGTTTCTCAGCAGAGGGATTACAGCAGATGCACAAGATGCCCCCTGCGCGGTCCCAGGCCCACAGTGGGCACTGAGGCAGGGTGGTGCCACCCAGGTCCCTTCCCTGGGCTCCTGCTCAAGCCAAGAAGTGGGTAACGTGGTGGAGCTCTTCCTGGGGAGCTCACTTCAGGCCATTCCCGAGTGCCGGGTGCTGTGGCTCCCAGGGAGGGGTGCTCTATGTTCCCGGTGCCTGGGGTCCCATTGGCTGGGGACCCGGGCCACTCTGGACTCAGTCTGCCCATCTCTGCTGTGGTGAGAGAAGGTGCTCTGAGGGAACCCGGGGGAGGACACCCCCAGATGAGGCTCCAACTGCCAGGCGGGGAAGGACACACAGGAAGTGTCTGGAGGCCCCTGGTGCACGTGGGGCGGTGCAGAGGCCCAGGAAGCTGCTTGCAAGGGTGGCCAGGGCAGGAATGGCCTGTGTGGGGTGGCGGGCCACCAGCACGGTGTGCCGGGGGAGGCCGGCCCCCGGGAGGGAGCGTGCAGGCCGGGAGAAGAGGAGGTGGGAGGCGGCGATTCCTCTCCCGAGGAGGGCGATGCGGTCACCTGGTAATTAGTGGTAATGACCGTTTCTAAGTCAGGCCCCCTCCGGGAGGCAATCAAGGATTAGGGCGGGAGGTGGGGAGTCACCCGTCTGGACATCTGGGCCTGCCTCCCTGCAGCGGACCCCTAATTGAAAACACTTTGGTTTATCTGGGGGTGAGGGCACCGGGGAGAGGGTGGACGAGAGGACAGGAGGGGACGGAGAGTTCACAGGCAAGACCCGTGCCAAGGGCTCCGCTGGGGTGGCCGAGGTCTCTCCCCTCCGGAGCTGGGGGCTCTCCTGGGACCGGCTGGAGGGCAGAGACCTGGGTTCCAGTTCTGGCTCAGCCGCTCACCCAAGATGCGACCTCGGGCAAGTCACTGCCCCTCCCCGGGCCTCAGTTTCCCCATCCCCTTGTGCAAGTGGGGACAATGAGGCACAGACGGGCAGGACCTGCCCAGACCTATACACAGCTGGATCCCAGGCAAGGGCTCCTTCCCTTCCGTTTCAGAGATCAGAGATGAGGAAACTGAGGCTGAAAGAGGCTGATGCGACGGCTCTGCCTGCGGCCTGGCGCCCAGTGACGGGGCAGAGCTCAGGCTAGGACCCAGGTCTCCCAGCTCTGGTCTGGTGCTACTTCCACCCACTTTGCAGCAGCGGTGTCCCTTCTGGAGTCTGTTGGGACTCTTCCTTGGGAGGCCCGGCCCCTGAGTGGGCAGCAGGCCTGGGGCTGCCCAGAGAGGCTGGGGCGGACTTTATGGTGCTCCCCCCACCCAAGGCAGCCAGAGAAGGGGGTGAACGGCCCAGCTGGGTCCCTGACACATGCTGGTCCGACAGTCTCTCAGCACCTGGCCTGGGTGGAAGGGGAGGAAGGGGAGGGGTCCCCCAGGTTATTTCTGGTCAGGGCCTTCCACAGCAGCCAGGCTCTGACTCCCTCTCTCTTACCCCCATCCCACCAGGAAGCTCAGGCTGCGTCCTGGGTCCCCAACAGGTGGGCCCTATGGGTCACTCAGCCACATCTGGTTTCAGTTCCACGTCAAAGGCCCCTTTCATCTTCAGCTCACTTTCCAAGGCCCAGGGCAACACCCCCTGCCTGCCCCCCCTTCCCCGGGGACAACCCCAGGACAGCCAAGCCTCCTGGATGAGTCCCCAGCCTCCCACCCGCGCTGTGCGCTGACTGCCCTGTTGCCAACTGTCCCGTGGCTCCATGCGACCAACAGGCCACAGAGCCAGACAGCCTGATTCCAGACCCTGCCTCTGCTGCCTACTAGCTGTGACACCCTGTCAGTCAGAGACCCCCAGTGCCTCCACTTCCTCTTCCGTTTAATGGGCGCGATAGCAGAACCCCCCTCACAGGATGATTGGGAGATTTAAATGAAACAATGTATCTAAAACACTTAGAACAGTGCCTGGCATGTAGCATGTGCATATACATACATATACGTATTTACACACACACTCACACACTTTGTTGTTATTCTTAAGCTCCACTCCCTCTCCTGCTTCCCCCTCTATCCTCAGCTCCAGCAAGAGTTTAACCACTATCAAGAAGTTTGGCTTCATGGAGCCACTCTCCCTGGGCTCTGATCCCATAGCCACCATTAACTAGCTGTGTGACCTTGGGTCAGTCACTTAACCTCTCTGTCCCTTAGTTTCCTCATTTGTAAAATGGTAGTGATAAGAATATCACCTCCCTCCTAGGAGTATTATCAAAACTAAATGACTACAGCCCTTGGAACAGTGTCCGGGACCTACTAGGAGGTTCCTGTAATCCCTGGTTTGTGCTTTCTCCTCTATGCTTTGGCCCTGCTGTTCCTCCCGCCTGGATGGCTGCCGGGCATCTCCTTCTTGGCCTTCAACATCCTGCTCATTCTTCAAAGCCCAGCCCAACGTCACTTCCCCTAGGTGGGACGGACAGCTCCTCCTCTGGGCTCCCACACTCCCTCTCCTAGGACCCAGCCCAAAGTCCACTCTATTCTTTACACGTCTGTCTCTCCCAAGAGGTTGGGAGCACCTTAAAGACAGACCCTGAGCTGTCCCCACTCCTTGGGCAGCCTGGGCCATGCAGTGGGGACAGCATGGATGCTGGGCTTAGCTAGCCGACTGTTCCAGGCCCAACCCGGCCACATGCCAGTGTGGGGGCTTGTGCAAGTCACACACTTCTCAGAGCCTCAGTGTTCCCCCTGTAGCGCGGGAACACCAGCAGTGTCCCCCCCAGCACTCTAGGAGCAAGCCCAGTTCTCGGCTGACCCTGCTGGTGCTCTTTAGCAAATCCTTTCCCTCTCTGGTCCTCAGTTTCCCTATCTGCAAAGTGGTGGTGGTGGGCGAGGAGGTCGTGGACTCCCTGATCAGAGGCTCCCACCAGCTGGGACAGGGCCAGGGACCAGCGGAAGGAAGGTGGCCGGTTTCTCACAAAACTCATGAGGAGCAGCTGAGAAGAGCTGTGCCCCGGGGCTGGGAGGCCGCTGAGCCCAGGCTTCCCCTTACAAACCAGAAAGCCAAGAAGATGGGCCCCCTCTTGAATCACCAATTAATCGATAACTCAGCCCCACAAGGGGCCCAGCCAGTGACCTCCAGGCTGTTTGCTGGCGGCCCAGCACTATCACCCTGTCTTCCAGCTAATTCACGGACCTTCCTCACAGCCCCGCCCCAGCCCCCACAATCTGTTCCCTGCCTCTTATCTGCAAGGCTCCCCGCCCCTGCCCCCCACTCCAGAGTGTCCTGTCCTGGACTTTCCCACCTCTCAGGGAGCCCCTCCACCAAAAGTGCCCCCCTCCCCATTGCTCCTACCCGCCCAACTCCTGGAGACTCCCCAGGCCCAGCCTAGGGGCATCACCCCTGAAATTCTCCATAGGGCTGAAGTCTGTGCCCCGCACCAGGTGGTCTCCCCTCCTCTGGGCCCTCACAGCACCGCCCTGGCCTCTCCTAGGGCACTTGGAGTTATTTACGGCCTGGGCTTATCGCCTGCAGCCCAGAGGGCAGCTCCTCCAGGAAGGGGCTGGGTTTTACTCCTCTCTCCCGCCCGCACGCCTACAACCCTGCACAGGGCAGCGTGGAAGGCCGCCTGCCTCCTACCCACCCCTCCGAACTTCTGTCTAAAGCAAGACCCTTCACATGTGCACAGCATCTGACAGTTTA
Organism: Tapirus indicus; assembly: GCA_031878705.1. NCBI lineage: Eukaryota > Metazoa > Chordata > Mammalia > Perissodactyla > Tapiridae > Tapirus > Tapirus indicus. The sequence continues at coordinate 30,936,058 of CM062924.1, forward strand.
CAAGGCTCTTTCATGAGCCGCTTCTCATCTGATCTGAGTGAGGTCGCAACTCTCACCCTCCTTTGGCAGAGGAGGACACGGAGGGTCCCAGAGGCTGCGACACTTCCCCAAGGTCACCCAGGTGGAGGGGTCAGGACTCTTTGAGGACCTCCAGCTGGAGTCAGGAGACTAACAAGGAAACATATCGAGCGGGCCCCGTGTGCAGGGCGCAGACTCTCTAGATCGGGCCCCTTGATCGCGCTGTCTTCTTCCGTCTGGCCCTGTGGCCGTCTTGCGCAACCTTCAGCTGCACAGGACCCGCAGTTCCGTCGCCCTCCACGCCCTGTCTCGCTCCTGCCTCGCAACTCCCCGGGAGGTCAGGACAATATTTTCCAGACGAGGAAAAGAGTGACTTGCCCGCTACCCCCAAGTCATCTTCTGCTCCCGGGTCTTGGGCGCGATGGCCGGATTCAGGGGGCCCCTTAACCCCCCCGCCGCCCCCAGCCGCGCGCACGGGGCCCGTCCTGGTGGACGCGGGGCCCCTACTCACAGCCATTTGATGCCGTAGCACACGCCGGTCTGGAGAGCCAGGGCGAAGAGCAGCGCCTCGCAGAGCTGCGGCCGCGCCCTCATGGCCGCACCGTGGAGGGGCCGCCGGAGTCCCGCCGCGCGTCCCGCGCGCACGCCGCCTGCGGTCGGGAGAGCGGGGCGCGGGTGAAGGCGGCGCGGGCGGGGCCGCGGGGGGGCGTCGTATTCAAATTACAAAGGAGGGTCGGGGCCCTTCCGCCCCGCACGGCCCGGGACGCGGCGGCGTCTGGCTCGAATTAGGCGCCTCCGAGTGCGCCCGAGGGCGTGTCCACCGAGCGCGGCCCGGCCCGGCTTCTCCTCCGCTGGACCCCGGCTGCCCGCGGGAAGGGAAGGGGGCGCCAGGACCAGAGACGCCGGGGAGACCGGGCGGAGAGGGGCAGAGAGACGGCGAGAGGGACAGAGACGCCCAAAGACCGGCTCAAAGACACTGAGGCTAAGGGAGAGGCTGGGAAGGACCCACAGACCTCGGAGGGACGGAGAGGAGAGGGCGCAAGGGGTCGGGGGTGGAGGGAGCAGATTCCGGCCCGGGATCTGGGGCCTTATCGCCGCAATGTTAATTATTAGTTATTATGGCCTTGGCAGTTCTCCTTCCCCACTGGGCCTCAGTTTACCCCCCCCCCCCCGTAAACTGGAGACACAACTGTGATTCGGACACAATTCACTTTTTATAAAGACATTCACCTAACACGATGGCATTTGCTCCTCCCAGCGCCCCTGTGACATAGGTACTGTCACTGCCCCCATCTCACTGATGAGAAAACTGAGGTCCAGAAATGTGAAATGCGGCTGTTCAGTCAGTGAGCGGCGGGTCCACGCCCGTGTTCTCCTCCCACGTCTACCTGGGGTCTGGAGACCTTGAGAAGACAAGGAAATGGGGGCTTGCTCTGGGCATCAGTTTCTCCGTCTGTGAAAGGGAGGATGGGAAATGGGACGGCAAAGGTCTTCGTCCAGTGAGGGCTGCTCAGGGTCCTGAGTCTCCAGTCCCTCTCCAGCGGTCTCCTTTGGAGGGTCCGGTGGTGCCCAGGCCCGGGCGGAGGTGGGGCAGCCCGGCCTTGGCTAAGCAGGGAAGCTCGCGCGGCCGGTGGGATGCCGCCTCTCGCCGCCAGGCGGCGTCCTGGGGCCGCGGAGCAGCCGTTACCCCGCCCGCCCGCAGGCAGCAGAGCCGCTTTCTCTGGCTTTTTTCTTTTTCTTCTTTTTTTCCTCTTCATTCTCACCTCATTAACTCCCTTCCCAGCTTCTCCCAAATTCACCGACACCTGGCGTTGGCCCGGAGACACACAGCCCAGCCCCTCCCCTGGGGAGGAGGAGACAAAGGGATTCCTTTCTAAAGGGTTTGGGGATTCGGAAAAAAAGAGGCATCCGCCTTAGCTGGGGAGCGTGAGCGGGAAGGGGGCGTCCTCCCCCGGCTGTGGGAACTTGGGCAAGCCCTCCACCGCCCCCAGCCTCAGTTTCTCCTTCTATAAAAGCGAGGGGCTGGACTTGGCCGCGCATCTCCTGAGATCTCTAAGTTCCCTCTCCTAGGTTTCCGCGACTACGCGTACCTGTGTAGTGTGTGCGTGCACGGGTGTGCCTTAAGCACACACGCAGATCTGAAACCCCACTGTTTTCTGAAGCCTTCCAGCATAACCCAGAGGAAGGCAGGGAGAAAATCCCGAATTACATTTTTCTCTCCTTCGAAGAGTCTCCCGCTAGGTGCCTGTTAGGCGCTGGCTACAAACTTGCCGAGTCGAGGCTAGGGGTCCCGGCGGGGTTCTCAGTATAACAGCCCCCTCCTCCCCGCCAGCCTGTATCCAAACCCTTTGTCTTACTGGCCCTGACACACACACAGTCTCGAGAACGAGAAAATTATCGGCTGGAAATGGGGGAGGGGAAAGGATCAAAACTCCAGTCACTGTCTCTCTTCGCCCCCGCTCCCTCCCGAAGTGTGGGCTCCCCCCAAGGGCGCCCAGCATTCCTGTGTGGGGATGGGGAAGGGGCTGCAGGCGGAGGGAGGAGAGCACGGACTCACTACAGGGTATCCGTGTCCAGCCCAACTCGCCCAGAGAGAGGAGGGGCAGTCCGGGTCACACAGCGCACGGGGACCCAGGCCTCCAGCTACTCCCGGCTCTTTCCAAGCTGCCCCGGTGGTCCCGGGCTTCTCCCTCCCAGCACGTCGCAGGGGGAGGCAGCCTGGCCTGGGCTTCTGCGTCCCGACGGATTATTCCTGTCCCGTGTAAGAGCGTCCAGGACAGCCGCGCGGGCCGCTGGGTCACCCTCAGCTTGCGCCCGGCTGGTCAGAGCGCGCTCGCCTCCGGGAGCCCCCGACCCGCCAGGGGGCGCTAAGCCGGGGTTCGAGGTGGGATCCGCAGCTTCCTCCCGCGCCGGGGGACTTCGGGCACGTCCCCTCGTCTTCCTGGGCCCCAGGGTCCCCATCTGGGGATGGGATGAGGGGTAGAGTAAGCGCCCTCTCAGTTCTGGTCGTTCTATAGGACATCCACTTGCTGTGCTCAACCGGGAACTGCCCGACCTCTTACTTCAGGCCCAGCGCGGAGCCTCCCTTGGGGCCAGGCGCGTAGTGGGCTCGCGTCAAAGCGCAGTGTCTTTGGAGACATTAGCGGTCCCTTCCTCCTCCCGCTGGGGACAAGGTCCAAGCTACCCCGCTTGCAGCGGGTGAGAGAAGGGGCCGCCCGTGCTGTGCACCGCGAGCGCAGTAGCCACAGCACCGCTCCAACAGGTGGTTGGTTATAAGGCTTGGGCTCTGGGAGTCCCTGGAAACCCCGCTGCTAGGGCGGCCGCCCCTCTGAGCCAAGCCGGCGGGGACACGCCGAGCCTCCCCTACCCGGATGAGCCCGCGCTGTGCCTGGAGCGGGCACGGCTCGCGGGGACAGAGTGTCCACGACACGCGTAAGGTCGGCGCGGGCCCGGCCTGAAGCCTCCGACCCCGCAAGCGGGTGACGCCGAGCGGCCGCTTCAAGGTTACCTGCGACGCGGAGCGAGGCCGGGCCCGCCACCCGGCTTTGACCCCAGCCGCGAGTCTGGAGAGATGGGTCTGCTCGGCTGCGGACGATACGCCTGGGTACCCGCGGGACCGGTTATTTGGAAGTGGGAGGGGTGGGGTGGGGGACCTCTGGGCACCTCCCACTACCCCTCTGGAGCCCGACCTGAGCGCCTAAGGACTGTGAGGGTCATGGAGGTGGGAGCGCCGGGAGGTGGGAGGTGTGGGGCTCCTGCGCGGGCTCAGCCAGATGTTCGGGGCGGCTCTAGATGTGCCTCCGGGCTGGGGACAGGACTCTCCTCCTCCCCAACCCCCAGCCCGGAGCTCAGGTCTGTAAACAAACCCTCGGTTCAACCCCCTCCCTCGCCGCTTCTGGGAGCCGGTCTCCAAGCGAGGCGTCCGCCCCCACCCCCCAATTCGGTAGAAGCCGCCGTAGTTCCCTGCCTTTTGCCACCCTCTCCGGCCCCCTCCCCACACACACACCCTCCGCCGCAGGATCCAAGTCCCCCACCCCCGGGCTGGCTCGGGCATGACCTCATCTGCGGGCCGACTGGGGGGGGGGGTCGAATCGGGGGGAACAGGGCCAGGAAGGTTCGCAGCAGGCCGTAGGAACTGCACAGCCACCTCCATCACTTATCTGCGTCAAGCCCGCGCCCCCAGCCCCCCGCGGCTGCGCTCCGTAAGGGAAATTCCTCGGAGTGCCGCGGAGCAGAGGTACGGAGGAGGGCTTGGTTGCTTACCCGGAGTGGGTGCCCAACGGGGTCGCGCAGTCTCCCTCGGACTGGGGCCCCCCGCCCTAGCAGGTCCCGCCCGAGCGCCCGCCCCCTGCCCGCGGCCGCTGCTCACCTCCTGGAGCGCTCGCCGGACGCTCCTTGAGTGCCCTGCTGCCGTGGAACGGCGAGCGCGGCCCCCAGCGGACCCGGGCGCCCTCCGGGCTGGGCAGGCGGCGACAGCGCCCTCTTCGCGACGCAGCTGGAGAAGGACGCCCGGGATCCGGAGGAGCGACGGCCGGCTCGGATCCCGCGGGGACGCTGGCGCGGACTCAGGCTGCTCTGGGCCTGCCTCGCCCGCTCGCCGGAGCTCTCCTCGTCGCCCGGCGCGTTCTCCGGCGCGGGCCGCCCAAACTGCTTTATAAGGCGCGGGCAGCCGCTTTGATCCGCCCACGTCAGCGCGCCGAAACCCCACCGGGTGGCTCCGGCCGCGCGCGGGGGGCGGGGGCGGGGTCCCTGCAGATGCCACGGACCCGCGGCGCCAGCGGCGCAGAGGACTTCGCTCCCTGTTGAGTTACAAAGGGGGACTCACTAAGGACGGCTGGCCTCTATAAGCGTGCCTGCTGCGGGCCTACTGCGTGCCTGGGGCGTGTGGGCCCAGGTAGGGCAGGTTTCTAAACCTTCCAGCAAGCCGGGCAAGGAACCTCGACCGTCTGGTTTGACAGAAGAGGAAGCCAGGGCTCAGAGGGAAGTCCCACTTGGGTCTGAGTCTGGAGTCCTGGCGGGCCTCACTAGGTGTCCCTCTTGCAGCTCAGTCACTATGGGCGTCCTGGGTCCCGAGAGCTGTGTTGGGGTCCCAGTCCGTCCATCTCTCCAGGCCTCTGGTTCCAGTTCTGGAAAAGGGATCAACCATCCTGAGCTCTCTGCGGAGACGGGAGGCGCGAGGGCTCTGTGCTTCGAAGCGCGCTGTAAGCCTTAGGCACCAAGAATACAGGCGTCCCTGCCTCTAGAATGACTGCAGGGGAGTCTTCTGGGGACCACCAACAGAGGACCGAGTTTCAGAAGCTAAAGGGGACTAGAAAAGTACTTCCTGTGGTGTAGACCTGGCCTGGGGCTGAGGCTTTGTTTCTGGGGCGTCTTCCCTGGGGCCGATGGGGTGAGCGTGCCCATCCCCTCCCCCCTTGGCCTCTTGGCTGACGATACACCCCCTCCCCCATTTCTACCTGCTGGATAAGTGCTGAGGTTTCCATGGAGTCTGTCTTCCTCCCACCCCAGGGGCAATCCCAAGGGTAATCTAGTTCATTAGTAGAAGGGGAAACATAGACTGAGTGAAAAGGGGCTTGTCTCAGGTCCCCTAAATTGCCTGGTACTCTTTTCCCCATTCTTTGCACCCATAGGCTGCCCCAACCTGGCTACAGGGACCTCCACATGCAACACACACATCTGGGCCCACAGAGCCCACTGCAGGCTCACAGCCATACAAGTACCCTCTGCACATGGACAGCCAGTCCCCCTGGCACACAGGACTGGGACATATCACCCCACAAATGGTCACAAACACCCTCAGGAGCTACTGGCACACACTGTATGCCCACACACACTCAGCACATACCAGTGAAATGGCCATGCACATCTTCAAGGTGAGGCCAGACACGTGACTGTCCCCGACCAGTTCATGCACAAACACGCATGTGCGTCCATGCACTCAGTGGGAATGCACACACAGCTTCCGAGTGTGCAACACCAAACACACATACCCTCCTGCTCACAGTCACAGGAATGTCCTCGTGAACTCGTGCCTGGACATCCCATCTCCTCCCCCAGAGCATTAGGGTCAATAAAAGCCGTGGGAAGGTAATGGGGCTTTGGCCATGGCCGGCATCTAGGAGGGCTGCTAGGGCATCTAGGAAGGGCATCTAGGGAGGACCAGGCTGGAGATGAAGGCCTCCAGGGTCAAGAGTGTCCTTAGCTCTCCCACCCTGAGGCACTCTGGCCACCACAGTCAGAGCCATTCCAGGTGGCCTCTGTCCAGTTGGGATGCGCCCTCCTCTGGATCTAGCTGTCTGCTGACTTGAGAAGCTAAGTCATCAGTTGCCTCCGAACATTTGCATAAGTGGTCCTTCAGCCAGAAATCCCCTTCTGGCCCCCAGCTAGCGTGGAAACAGAAAGCAACTTGAAGTCACATAGACTCGGGTTCCAATATTGATTTTGCCCAGTTTTATTTTTAGCTGTGTGATGTTGAGCAAGTTGCCTAAACTCCCTGAGCCTTAGTTTCCTCATCCATAAAATGGGAGTAATACAATCCCACCAAATGCCCTCTATTCTCCAAGATGGGGATTAGTATCCCCATTTCATAGATGTGGAAGCTGAGGCTCAAAAGGGAGGGGCTGGCACGTGTGGGAGCTGATGTTTGAACCTGGATCCTTCTAGCTCAGAGTGCACTGTAGCTGGTGGCCCCCGTTGACACAGATGGGAGGAGGATGGTGACTTTCCATTGTCTGGAGAAGAGTTGAGGGAAGCCAGGAGAAGACCTCGGCTACTCAGCTTTGTCTTGTGACTCAAGACCCAGGCCCCACCTAGGCCTGGAACCCCTGCCCTGGGCAGGGAGGAGGCGCACGAGGAAGTGACGGCAAAACCTTGGATTGGGAGTCAAGAGAGACCTGCAGCCAGGGCCTGCCCCTCCCTGCCCCCCGGTCTCCCCATTTGTATAAGGGGGAGTACTTTACCACCTCAGACGTTCTGGGGTTTTCTGAGACACTGTGAGAAGAATTTTTTTTCATCTTTAGAACCAACTGAACTTTCCCCTTCCCTTTTCCTCCTCCTTCCTTCTCCTCTCCTTCCTCTTCACTGTGTGTCAGGCCTGTGCTGGCCACCTGGGCTGCAAGCTCCCCTTCAGAGGGGAGGGGCTCTGTTCTGTGCAGAGTAGGCACACTCTTGGCTGCTGCTGCTGTGGACATTAATATATTTTCCTTCTACTCGGTTACCCCCGGTGATTCTGCTTATCTGATCACCCTGATGTGCTGGGGCCTTCCTATCAGTGGGCTTCTTAGCCCCTGCCTGACTGCCACTGGTCAGGGGCACACACCTTTCCACTCCCCACCCCCTGCACATAGCCCACCCAGGGGGCACCCAGGCTGAAAGGACATGGGGGTGGGGGAAGCTCCAGTTCCGTTCACCATGCTGACCTCTACTGACCCCTCCACCCACTTCAGCTTCCCTCCCTTAGGGCCAAGGCCTTGGTGGAAATGGGTGGGGGTGAGTTGGCTGTTTCCAGGAGCCCTGGATGGGGGGACGGGTGACTGGTTATAGTCCTTAGCCCCATCAGTAGTTTGCTGTGTGACAGCAGATGATTGTTTTGCCCTCTCTGAGCCCCAGTCACCCCACCTGTAAGTGAAGGGGTTGGACTAGATTACCTCCAAGGGCTTCTTCAGCTCCAGAACCCAGGTCTTGGGTATCCTTGACTCTTACCTGTGTCATAGGATGAACCATGGACGTGGTGGACACAGTGAGACCAAAGGGTGCTGTTTCCAGCACCGGGGTGCTTTTTAGAAAGCCCTTCCTGGGAAGGCAGGTGAACAGGGGGAGTGGGCAGAATAGCCCAGCCCAGCTGTCCTCTCACCCAGGGGCTGGCATGCCCCATGAGGCCAGATGTTCCAGGTAAGGGGGGAGGAGGATCAATCAAATAGCAGCAGGCACGTCATCAGAGCACCTGGGCCGGGCTCTCAGATTCTCCTCCTTCTCTCACCCACTGCGTGACCCTGGGTAAGGCACTCAGCCCCTGTGATCCTTGGTTTCATCGTCTGCAAAATGAGAAAACCACTGAACCACTCCCTCCCAAGGTTGCTGGGAGATAAGATTGCAGGAAAGAAGTAATGTTGGTTGACCAAGCCCCTACCGTGTGCCGGGCAGTGTCTGTAGGAGAGACAGGCATTGCTCTGCAGAGGAGCACACCGAGCCCCGTCCTTTCGGGTAATTTGTGCAGGATCTTGTAGGCAGTGAGTGGGGGACCCTGGCTGCAAACCCAGGGCTGTGGCCCCCTGAGCCTCTGCCCATTGCCCCACAGCGGGTCACCTTCTCCTCCTCGTCAGATACCTCAGGGGAGGGATTGTTATTTTATGAGGCTCGGGGAGAAGGCTTGGGAGGGCCAGGTCAGTCCAGAGCTTTCTTTCCTGGGTGCATTTAACAAGATGCCACCTGTCATGTCTACTGAGGGTGTCACTTCTGAAAGGCCGCTTTCAGCTCTCAATTGTTTAATCGTGGTGGTGGCTGCTCAGGAGACAATGTTTGTGTTTCTCAGGCCTCTTTCAACTCCAAGAGAGAAACCCAGCCCCAACTAGCTTAAACAGAGGAGAAACTGATTGGCTCCTGCAGCTGGAGGAGAAATTGAGGTGCCTGGTGACCTGAAGGGGAGCTGTATTCTCCAGGGCCTGGGGCTGGTGCTGGGCCCTGGTGCCCCCCCGGATGTGCTGTCTAAAACTCATTTCTGCTTCTTGCTCCTCTTTTTTTTTTTTTTTGCCGTGGAAGATTCACCCTGAGCTAACATCTGTGCCAATCTTCCTCTATTTTTGTATGTGGGTCACCGTCACAGCATGGCCACCAATGAGTGGTGTAGGTCCGTGCCTGGGAGCAAACCCAGGCCACAGAAATGGAGCGCTCCGAACCCAACCACTATGCCACGGGCCCAGCCCCTCTTGCTGCTCTCTTTGACCGACATGGGCCTCATTCCTTCCCCCTAGTAAGTAACCACCAACAGCCCCAGTCAGGAATTTGGCTGAATGAGAGCCTCTGTCTCCCTGGGCCTCTGTATCAGTCCCAGGGAAGGCAGCTGATTGGCCTCCCTTTGATTGACAGCTGTCAGTGCCATGGAGAGGGGCCCCGGGAATGGCCAGAGGGCAGAGCCTGTCACCAGAGGGGAGGAATGGGAAGCAGTGGGGCACTGGTGTCTCAGTCGGCAGTTTCTTCCATGGCCACGGCTGGGCTCCCCTTCTCTGATATGAGTACACATCAGTGTTTCTGCACCTGGGTCTCACCCTGCACACACCTGGGGCCAGAGGCCCACCACACCTAGTGCCTCCATTGCACACAGAGAGACACTGAGGCTGAGAGAGGAGGACATTCGGTGTGTGGTGCAGGAGACAAGGGAAATCAGGCCTCCTGACACTGGCCCATGTGTCATGCAGTCAGCCATCACTGGTCCTGAACTCTTTCTGGGAAGGCCACTGAGGTAGCTTTTTAATGGCATCAATTCCTCTCATCCTGGGACACGCACCCCACTGTGGAACGTGACTCCATCCAGAGGTGCAGTCTATTTCCCCACCCATTGATCTGGGCTGGCCTCGTGACCTGCGTGGATAGATGCATGTGACAGACGTGAGGCTATGTGTGTTCTGGAGCCCAGGCCTCAGGGGCTGTGGAGCTTCTGCTCTCAGCCTCTTAGAGCCCAGCCCAGCTGCACGTCGGAAGCCCAGGCGGGACTACCACATGGTAAGAGGCCAGTGCCGAGAGAGGCCCAGCCGGCCCAGCAGAACCCAGGCCCGGCTGGCCCACCACTCAGTTGCAGCTTGTGAGCGAGCCCAGTGAGACCAGCAGAACTGCCCAGGCAGCCCACAGAAGCCAGAGAAGCATTCAGTCGTTGTGTTCAGCCAATAAATTTTGACATGGTTTGTTACGCAGCAAGAGCTACCTGAAGCAGCCAGGATTCATTAGTGAAAAAGCTAAAAATATGCATTTGTCTAAGGTCATTTCAGAATCTCAAAGTCAGGCCCCTCACCCTCTCAGATCCCTGACATTCTGGGCCCCTGCAAATGTCCCCACTGCTCGGGGAGCAGCATGCGGTCAGTGACGGGCTCTGTCTTGCCCACACTGCATCCCTTGTGCTCCGTCAGGACCAGTGAACAGTGGTTGCTCCAAAGGTGCCAAATGAATGAGTGAATGTCCTCACCCAGCCTCTGCTTGCATACCCCCAGGGAAGGGAGCTTACCCCCTACAGGACACCCTCTTTCATTATGAGATGGCTCTGCCTGGAAGAAGGTGCTTCTCCATCTAGAGCTGAGACTTATGACTCCCCTAGTGGCCCTGGCTCTCTTCCTGGGTCTTCTGTATGACAAAGTGGCACAACCTCCCTTAACAGCAAGTATTTCCATGTACATGGAACCTCGGCCACAACCATGTCCTTAAGGGAAGTGTTTCCACCAGGCTTAAAACAAGCATGGGCTCTGGGGTCACACAAGGTGGGGTTTCCACCCCAACCCCCCCATCTGTATGGCCTTGGAAAAGACACTGACTGTCTCTGAGCCTCAGTCTTCTCATCTGGAAAATAGGAGTGATGAAATTTACTGCCTAGGGTTGCTGTGGGGCTTAAAGAGATGATATATGTAAAATGCTCTGCACGTCATCAGTCCTTGATAAAGGTTAGTTCCTTTCCTGCCAGGTACATAAACAGTTCCAGATGGAGAGCTCATTTGCACTTAGCATTCACGTCTATATAAATAATGTGCAGGTGGGGGAGGACTTGTCAGGTGGCCGGGGATGGGGGAGGGTATTCCCAGCAGCAGGAACAGCTCAAGCAAAGACGAGAGGGAGAAGTTTGGTTCCAGGGAAGGGTAAGTGGGGGGCTCGGTGCTGCTGGCATCAGGGCGACAGGAGCGAAGTGATTGGGGGAGGACAGGCCCCTGCCAAGGAGGGCCCCGAATGCTGGGCTACGCGGCGTGGGCCTTGCCAAGAGGGACAAGGAGGAGGTCTGAAGCGGGAGGGTGAGGTCAGGTGTGGGCTTCAAGTCTGGGCAGATCTGGGGGTGGATCCGGAGGGGAGAGGAGAGAGTTCCTGGGAGCCTGAGAGGGGAAAGTTGGGGTGTGAGCAGGAGTGGCTTAGGCCCATCCCGGAGGAAGAGTCTGGCCACTCAGTGTGCACACCCATCATGGGCAGCTGGGCCCTTGACCCTCTGGCCTGGTACCTCTCCTCTGCATCTCCGGGGCCAGGCGCTGTCGGGAAGAGCAACTTTTCAGTCTAGGAACAGGCTGTGAGGGAGGCCAGAGGAGAAGACTTGGGACAGCTCTGCAGCCAGAGGGATGCAGGGTCGATCAGAGCGGGGACTAACCTTACCCATTTATCTGGTGGGGATTCAGAGAAGTCTCTTTTAAGGTTTGCTTGCTCATTTTATGAACCATCCTGGCCCCTGAGCTGATCTTTACAGTTTTCTAATCCCCACTCCTTTGAGACTTGCAGCTGCCTGAGGAGGAAGGAGGCTGGGCAGAGATGATTAGCTCTATTTTTAAGATGAGGAAACCTAGGCCCAGAGAGGGGAAGGGACTTGCCCAAGACCACACAGCAAATGTATGGCAAAGCTGGGCTGGAACCCAGACCTCCTGCCTGCTGCTTGCATCCTAGCCTCTTTCCACAGCACTGAGGGGCCGGGCAAGCCGTTCTCACTGACCTGCTCTGGGTGAAGAGTGAGGGGAGCCAGAGGGAGGTTGACGGCCATCAGCAGACAACACCTAACCCAAACTGACAATTTAATTGTGAAAATGTGGACGAGGTACAGTTATGTGTAAGGAAATCCAGACGGTCTGAGCCCCTGGGGAGCCTCGGCCAGCACCCCAGTTGCCGGGGAAACGGAGAGGGTTGGGGATGATGTCACTAGACTCTGAGGCTGAGGGATGGGGGATGGGCTACCCGGCCACCTCTTTGGGACCAGATGGGGCTGTGGGCCTGGCCACAGGCTGTCATGCTCACAGTTAACTCCTTCCCCTACAGATGGGGCAAAAGGGAGCTCTGGAGCAGGTGGTGACTTGCCCAAAGTCATCCAGGGAGTCCATGACTCGATTCTCCTTGCTCAGATGACCGTGCCTATTCATTGAGCAGGCTGCCAGCACCTTGAGCCCCAGGCCCGGTCAGAGTCCTCTATGAGTCCCCATGCCCAGCACAGGGCCTTGCAAAGAGCAGAGTTCTTGGTCCCTTCACAAGATGGTGGGTGTAAGCCACTTCAGGAGGTGACACTTGCTGAGTTCATAGTAGCTTTAGATGAGGAGGAGCCCTGAGCAGTCATCCAGAACAGCTCCCTCTGGTTCAGGGGACTGAACTCAGAAAGGGCAAGTCACCAGGCCAAGGTCACCAGCAAGTTGGGGCAGCACTGGGCTGACCCTGAGTCCAGGACTCCCCGGGGGACAAGACCCCTCCCATGCCCCACAGATATGACACCTTATACAATCCTTACCCAGGGAGGAGTGGTCCCTCCTACTGCGACCCCCTCAGCCCTGGGCCAGGGATCAGGCCTTGGGAAGACCCCATTGTCTGGAGCATTTTCTCAGCATCCCCAGCTCCTGACCCGAACGTCAACCCACCCAAGGCATCGACAGCAATTATAACAACCACCCTCAGCACAGCCCGACTCTGTGCCAGACTCTGGACCATCACTCTGCTCTGTATCTCAGACGTTCACAACTCTGTGGGCTGGGAGTTACTGTTCTCACTTTGCAGTCCAGAAAACAGAGCTCTGGGGGGGTCACTTGCCCACCTGCACACAGCCGGAAAGTGAAAAGCTGGGTCTTGAACTCCAGGTCACTGCATCCAAAAACCGTGACTGCCTCTTCCCTGGCTCAGAGACCATCCCTCGCGGCCTGAGCCCCTGGGGTGGGGGCTCTGAGGTTTTGCCTACCAGCCCCCTCCCACCTCTGATAGTAAAAGCATTCCTCCCCTTCCACCCCCCCACTTTCTGAGGTTCTGGTGGGGCCACCAGTCACAGAGCCCGGGGCCTTTCGGAGAATTCCATCTTCCTAGACACACAATATGACCCAAGTGGACCAAAGAGAGCTGTCTCCCTCGGATTGCATAAATGGGTGCTGGGGGAAAGCGGTGAGTGCCCCTTTGGAATGCAAGCTGAAAGTGTGATCCAAAGAGCTTCCGGCAGCTGCTTCCCGCCCGATGAGGAAGACGGGGAGAACGAGGAAGGAAGAGGAGAAACAGGCAGGGGTGTGGGGGTGGTCATTTGAGTCCCTGAGCACAGCCTTGTCCCTCCCAGTTACAGGAGCCAGTGAGTCCATGCCCCTCAGGCCCACTGGAATTAGGTCTCCATCTAGTCTTTTGCGATTGGAGCCGTCCTGACTATTACCTCTGCAGAGTGCTGAGTCCTGTGCTGTTGTTACAGGAGGTGCAAGGCTAATAAAGGTCCTTGTCCTCCAGGAACTAACCATCTGCATGGAGAAGGGGAGGATACAGTTCTGGGTTCTATCCCTGCTCTGTCTCAAATGCTGTGGGATCTGTCCCCTCTCTGGGTTGTGATTTCCCCATCTTTACCACGGAGGGGTGAGGTGATGTTCAATGTTCTCCAAGATCCCCTCCAGGTCGAGGCAACTGCTTTTTTGTTAAGAAAAAAATTTGAGAAGTAATTCACACACCATACATTCACCCTTTTAAATCATACAGTTCAGTGCTTTGTAGCATATTCACAAAGTTGAGCAGCCATCACCACTTTCTAACTTCAGATCATTTCCATCAGCCCCAAAAGAAATCCCATAGCTATCGCTCCCCATTCCACCCACCACCTCAGCCTCTAGCAACTGCTAGTTTCCTTTTTGTCTGTATGGATTTTCCTATTCTGGACATTTCAAATTCATTTTCAAGTTCATCCACGTGGTAGCACGTGTCAGTACGTCTTCATTTCTTCTTATAACTGGAATATATTCTATTGTATGGATATACCAAATTTTGTTTATCCGTTCATCAGTTGATGGACATTTGGGTTGTTTCCACTTTTTGGCTATTATAAGTAATGCTGCTATGAATATTCATGTACAAGCTTTATATGAAATATATGCTTTCAGTTCTCTTGCATATATACCTAGGAGTAGAATTGCTGGATCATAGGGTAACTCTACATGACTTTGGGGGAATTGCCAAACTGTTTTCCACAGCGGCTGCATCATTTTACATTTCTACCAGCAATGCATGAAGCTTCTAATTTCTCTACATCCTCGTCAGCACTTGTTATTTTCCGTGTTTTTTGTTTTGGCTATCCTAGTGGATGTGAAGTGGTATTTACTTGTAGTTGTGATTTGCTTTTCCCCAGTGACTAATGATGTTGAGCGTCTTTTCATGTACTTATTGGCCATTTGTAATCTCCTTTGGAGAAATGTTTATCCAAATCCATTGTCCATATGAAAAATTGGGTTATCTGTTCTTTTATTGTTGAATTGTAGCAGTTCTTTTTGTTTTCTGGAAACTAGGTTACTACATAAGTACCAGATACATTAGTTGCAAATATTTTCTCCCATTGTGTGGGTTGTGCTTTCACTGTCTTGATAGTGTCCTTGAAAGTACAAAGTTTTAAATTTTTATGAAGTCCAATTTCTCTGTTTTTTCTTTTGGTTGCTTGTGCTTTTGGTGTCATATCTAAGAAATCACTGTCTTAGCCAAGGTCACGAAGATTTACACCTATGTTTTCTAGTTTTAGCTCTTACATTTAGGTCTTTGATCTATTCTGAGTTAATCTTTGTATATGGTATGAGGTAGGGGTCCAACTTCATTCTCTCGTATGTGGAAATAGAGTGGTCCCAGAATCACTGATTAAAAAGACTATTCTTTCTCCATTGAATTGTCTTGGCTCCCTTGTCAAAAATCAACTGACCATAAATGTGTGGGTTTATTTATACAATTACCTTTTAAGTGACATCCAGGAAGTACGTTACAGTAGGGTCTGCATAGTCACAACTATGTGACAGGGAGTGTGGCAGAGGGAGGAGAACAAATGAGAAATTTGGAGTCCCGCAGAAGTGTGTTTCAATTCCAGATCCCTGTAACCCCAGGCAAGCTATTTTATTTTGTTTTTTAAGAAATAGCACAATATATTACACTGAACACATTCTCGCTGGAAAAAATACCAACATCTGGATGTCCCTGAGCTTCAGTTTCCTCCTCTGTGGTGTCTAAGCCCCAGAGCTGCTGTGAGGCCCAGAAGAAGAGGGAGGGAGCAGAGGGTGCTCCAGGTGGGGTCAGGGGCATGAGCAATGGCTTGGAGGCGAGAAGTGCGGGGTGTGATGTGGGGGGACATGAGAAGGCTGTGTCGAAAGGCCGCCTCTCTTGTCCTTCGGTTGGTGAAAAAACAAAAGACTCTGGGACCTGCATCACAGCACAGCTCAGAAGACACCTCCCCTGTCCCCCTCAGGAGCCCCGTGGCAGAGAGGCCCCGCCACGACATCCAGCCACGCCTCTCGGCCACAGGCTGGCAGCGAGCAGGCTGCACGTGTCGTGAGGCCGCTGGCTCCACTGGGCTGGGTGTGGTGGGACTGTGCCGAGATGGCAAGGTGGTTGGGGTCCAGCAGGAGGGCTTTTGCTTCTTGCTTTGTGGTTAAGTGAGCAAAACATGCAGAAGGTTGGGGAGAAGAAAGTGCAAAAGGAAGGTGAGAGGAAACTTGCATTTGTTAAGTACCTACTGTGTCCCAGGAGGTACTTTGCGAACTTCATCACAACCACCCAGAGAAGCATCCCCACTTCATAGAACCTGAAACTGGCTCAGAGAGGAGGATACATCTGCCCAAGATCACACAGCCAGCAGATGACAGAGCTAGGATTTGAATGCTAGAGAAGAGAGGAGGGCAAGTCAGAGGGAGCCAAGCAGTGGGAGAGAGTCACACACAGAGGAAAATAAAGAACAAGAGTGGAAAGAGTGTGAGGTTGCCGCCGAGGCCTGGAGCGGGTCCTTGGGGAGTAGCGGAAGGTGGGGTCAGCCGGAAACCAGCTCACCAAACCTGGGGCCAAGAACCATGCTTGGCCTGAGACCTGGTGGAAAGCTCTCACCTCAAGATATTGAAGAGGGGGAAGCTGGCATGGGGGAGCAGGGTCTGCTGGGAGGAGGGCAGCGGGGATGAATAGCCTGGGGCTGCCAAGTTGGGCTCTTCACACATCACCCTTTCAAATAACCACTGTGGCCACTCAGGCTGGCAGGCCCTTCTCCTGGACGTGCAGAGCAGCAGGCTTAGAGGCCGGGAGGGAGGGAGCGATGACCAGGCCTTCCTGGAACACCAGTTGTTCTTAGGACAAACCCCTTAATGTGGGCCGTAAGTAGGATGGGTGTATAGTTTATTGTCCAAATGGGGACACTCAAGAGTGAGCGGGGACTAGAGGAATAAAAGGATATGTACAGCCCCCAGCCTCTAAGGCCCTGCATGGCTGGGCCTGGCTTGTTTCTGCGGCAGCTGGCCCCCAACTCTCTGGCCTTCATCCACCCTGGCCTTCCTCTGCAGACACTTAGGGCCTCGGCATCATCTGGAACACCCCCGCCCCACACCAGCACCAACACCTCTCCACACCTCTTCCTTGTTCCTACTGGCCATCAGGACTCAGCTCAAGCCACGCCAGTGTCCTTGGTAAGCCATTCAATACATCGTGTGCTTTTCCTCCTTAGTATATTCACAAAGTTGTACAACCATCACTGCTACCTAATTCCAGAACATTTTCATCACCCCAAAAAGAAACCCCATACCCCTCAGCAGTCATGCCTCCTCTTCCCCTTCCCTCAGCCCCTGGCAACCAGCAGCCATCTTATTTTAAAGACAGGCAAACTGAGGCCCAGAGAGGGCAGTGCTGTATCTAATGTCATATTGTCAGCCAGTGGCAGACCCAGGAGGAGAGCCCAGGCCTCCTGACACCCAGTCAGCTTGGTCAGGGAGCAAGTCTGAGTTCTCTCTGGCACCCTCAGATGTTCTCTGGTGCCTCACACAAAAGAGCTGTTTAGCAAAGGCCTGTTAAAATGAGTCTACCAGGTAAGATGAGACTGTACCATCAGTAACTATGTCCTTGACCGTTCAGAGCCCACGTGTGCCCAGAATGGAGCTGAGGGCTTTTGAGGCACAGGAGACACACCTGGAAATCATTTCCAACTTGTACACTGCTTCCGACAATAGCCAATGTCCTCTCATAGCTGGGGCTGCCCTTCCCCTAAGTGACCACGTGGCCTCCTCTCTCTCCCGTCAGCACCCCCCAAAGGCCCCCTTTTCAGGGAGGCCCACCCTGACCACCCGATTTAAAAGTGCAAGCAGGCCCCGCCCCGCCCTGCTGGCTGTCTCTGTCCCAGCGGACTTCTCCTCCACAGCGCTCACCATGGTCCATCCGGCACACTGTATCCTCCACTTCTTTATCAGAAGTCTTCTTGACTGTCTTCTCTGACTGGAATGTCTGCTCCCTGAGGGAAGGGACTTTTGTCTGCTTTGCTCACTGCTGTCCCCCAGCTCCTAGAACAGGGCCTGTTACAGAAAAGGTGTTTCATAAATATTGGTTGAATGAATGTGTGACGAAATGGATGGTTAATTATTATTGCATTTTATTCTTATCAGCAATAGTCAGGGGAGGGGTTATTAAGCCTGTTTCATAGAGTGTCTTAGTCCCCTCAGGCTGCTGTAACAAAACACCATAGACTGAGTGGCTTAAACAACAGACACTTATTTCTCACAGTTCTGGAGGCTGGAAGTCCAAGATCAAGGTGCTGGCAGATGGGTTCTTGGTGAGAGCCCTCTTCCCAGCTTGCAGATGGCCGCCACCTCACTGTATGCTCACATGACCTCTTTGTGCCCCCCGAAGAGAGAGCTCTAGTCTCCCTCCCTCTTCTTAAGACACTAATCCCATCATGGGGGCCCCCACCCTCATGACCTCATCTAAACCTAATCACCTCCCAAAGGCCCCACCCCCAAATACCATCACACTGGGGGGTAGGGCTTCAACATATGAATTTTGGGGAGTCACAAACATCCAGTCCGTAACAGATGGCAAGCTGAGGTCCAGAGATGTCATCTGGGAACCAGAAGCAGGCCATTATTATTCCCCACCCCTTGGTGCTGTCAGGGGAGCCTGCAGTGGGGTCGAGGTGGGCATGAGGAAGCAGGGGGCCAGACTTCCCGGGTTTGCCATTGTTTTTAGGACTGCAGAAAGCAGAGTCAGCCTGTAAACCCAGCCGCGACTCCTTTCTGCAATAATTTAGCAGCTTTCACATTCCATGCCTTAGCCAAAATGGAAAAAGAAAGAAAGGAAAAAAGGCAGTGCTATTTTTTAAAATGGCCTTAGTTTTGTGAGCTCCAACATGGAAACTGCTGTCCATGATGTCATGGGCCCTGAGGCCCCCTGGGCAAAGTAACTGACACTTCATACAGTGAGCTGGGCCCAGGGTCCACGCACTCCTCTTGCCAGAGCTCCGTCAGCCCGCGGGCAGGCAGTGGCTCCATCTACAAGCCTGGGCCAGACCCTGAGCCAGGATGAAGCCAGGCACTGGGCAGGCAGGGGCATCCTCAGGTAACAGCCCAGTAGAGCACCTAGCTCTGTGTTGTCCAGAGGTCTTTGAAGTCCACCCCTCACAGGATCTACGGCAGCCCTGAGACACAGAGGGCGAGCACTCTCTGAACTGTGTCTTTCCCTGGAGGAGCAGAGTGCAGTATGGTGCCCCGGCCACGGTCACACCGCTAGGGAGTGATGGCCTTGGGGGGCTGGAGCCCTGCCCTCCGATTCTAAATTCTACTTCCACTTAAGAGGAGAGGGCATGGTCCTCGCCCATGAGAAGCCAAAAGACTGAGTTAGGCTGTGGGGAAGTCTTCAAGTCCAAGTCTTCATTTTACTCAAAGAAACTGAGAGGGCAGGGATCAGCCCAAGGTCACACAGTCAATCCACAGACCAGGCAGGGCTGGACGCAGGCTCTGGACTCCTGGCCACGAGTATTTCCTACTACATCCTGCACTTAAACAGTTCCGTTTGGGCGGAAGCTCTGCTGTTCCGGAAGAGACGCCAGGCCTTTCCAGAATCCGGTCTAAGGCTGTCTTCCAGGATCTGCTGTCAAGGCTTATTCCTCAGGGACCAGCTGTTGGCAAAAGGAGGTGAGGTATTGATTATGGCTGGGGCTGGGGAGTGTGGCTGAGGCTGGGGGGAGAGAAGGGATGGGGAAGGGCAGTGGAAGTTTCTCTGAGAAACAAACCAAAGGTATATTTATTTTTGCTTTTGCTAATCTGTATTTGCTAATTTTTTTACAGTTATATAATTCATTTTTCATAATTGAAAGGATAAACTATTTAACTGGGAATGGTCTGGGGATCCAGGTTGTCCCAGTCCTGACTGGCTGTGTGAACTTGGGCAGGTCCCACTTCTCTCTGGGCCTTTGTTAGAAATGCCAGTAATGAGGTTGCCCCGAGAGAAGTTAAGTGACTCAAAAGGCTCCGTGGCTCGGGACACAGCTCTGCAGCCTGGTCATCAGTGAGGTTAACCCGTCCAGAGAGAGAACGCAGTAACCGAGGAGGGAGGCGTCCAGAGGAGCCACTTCGGCCGTGTGCACCTCCAACGCTCTCCAGAAGGTGAGACTCGTCCGACGGATGTGCCCATCCCAGTCTCCACAGAGGGCCTCTGCTCGGACTGGAGATGGTTGATCAGGTGTCACAAGGTCCGCGTGAACAACCCCCTGCTTAGCCCTCCTCGCCCCTCTGCTCAGATCCCAGGCCCATCAGGTGCCAGCTTCCGAGAGACCCGGCTCCCAGGAGGGAAGGAGACTGGGGAGGGGACGAGAGCACTCCTGTCATAGAAAGGGAGACTGCCTGGTGTCGGTTATGACAGTGCTGGGAGGAGGCGTTGATCTCGAGTGACATGGTTAGGGCCAGCCTGTCTGACCTTTCTAGGTGTCTTGAGAAAGGTCAACGTCAGGACTGACCAGATGAGGGCCAGACTCCAGGCTGGCCACTTACCCAGGACCTGCCACCCAGTGAAAGGGTCAAATGATTTTAACATGTGTATAGTGTTTGGAACAGCGCCTGGAATAAAACAAGGAGCCAATAAAAATTGCTAAGTGAAAGTGAGCTGTGGCCTATCTGGACAGCAGAGTGTGGGTCCAGAAAGGGAGAAGTGTCTTGAACCCGGACACCCGCCTAGCGGGAGCCCCTGTCTCCAGAAGGCTCAGCTCACAACGTCTCTGCCACGTACGGGCACTGAGAGGGCACCTCGCTGACTCTTCTGAAATGCGACATCACTTTCTGGAGATCAGCTCCCCTCTGATCTCCAGGCCCGAGGGAGGGATCATGGCTCTCCATCCCTGAATTCTCTTCCCAGCCATGCCCCTCACTCACCCCCCACCAGCACTGGGCTAGGAACTCAGAGGCGGGAATTCTAGGTCAGGCTGGGATCCCACAATGTCAGAGCTGGAAGGTCCTCAGTGTCTGCCTTGTTTGCCCCTCCTCCAAGGCACACATGGGGAAACTGAGGCCCAAAGAGGGAAGGGGATCCCCTCCCATCCCCCATCTCCAGTTTGCATAGCAGGGAGCCGGTGGATGGGCTGGAGCTGGGCCCAGGCCTTCTCTCAGCCTCCTCTGCTCTCCACGGGTCCCCAGAGGCCGCTCCGGAGACTGTCCTCCCCCTTTTTGTGGCCACACCTCACCTGGTCTTTGTTTGCTCCATCCTCCACGGCTGTGTCTGGGATAGTTCTCGCCGAGCGGGGTCACCCCCCGGGAGCAGGCAGCTAACGAGCTTCAGATGTCCAGGCCAAACAGCCTTGCTGCAGGCGGATGCTCAGACTTGCGCTGATTGCCGCCGCCTGGCCAGGGTGGTGGCACAGAGGACACCCCCTCTTCCCTTCACAGATTACTTAACTCCCAGTATGGATGCAGCAGGTGTCCATGTCTCCCCCCCGAAACCCCAGCTGGGCAGGCTAGTGCAAGGAGATCTGGAGAAGGGCAGGGATGCTGGAGGAAAAGTGCATTGTGATCACTTGGGAACTTATCTCTTCTTCTTTCAAACTTTTCTGGGTCTTTCCACGGAGGTAGTGGCATGGAGGGGGAAGAGGTGGGGACAAGCCACTTGTTGACGGCCAGCTCTGTACATGCTCTGGGCTGGGCACAAATGTCATCTTCTCCAACCCTCACAGGAACCTGCAAGTTTGGGACTGTCATCATCCACCTTACAGAGAAGGAAAACGTGGCTCAGAGAGGTGAGGTGACTTGTCCAAGGTCACATAGCCCCTGAGTAGTCGAACTAGGATTCCAGCCCACCTCTGTCAGAGCCCACACTCTTCCCTACGGCAAAATGGGGTGTTTTCAGAAGACCGAGATGCTGTATTGTGGTCTGAAAGCTTCATGAACGGTGAGGGCCTGGGGGCTGCACTGGGGTTTCAGACACCGAGGCTGCCCTTGTAGCTGACTTACTCCTCAATCTTGACAAGGCAGCAGATTTCTCATTTACAAAATAGGGATCATCATCTCAAATTCAGGTGAGGTAACGTCATTGCTATCATCACATCCTCAGCCACGCCCGGAGCACATTCTGGAAGCCAGACCCTCTGCTGGGGGCTTTCTGTTGGTTAGCTGTTATGCGCTTGGATTCTAGAGCTCTGCCACTTACTAGCTATGTGACCCTGGGCAAGTTATTCTACCTCTCTGTGCCTTCATGTCCTCATCTGTGAAATGAGGATAACATTAGTTCCGACCTCATGGAGTTGTGAAATTAAATTAGTTAATGTTCATAAAGGGCTTGAAGGATGCCTGGTACAGGGTACACAC
Organism: Tapirus indicus; assembly: GCA_031878705.1. Lineage (NCBI taxonomy): Eukaryota > Metazoa > Chordata > Mammalia > Perissodactyla > Tapiridae > Tapirus > Tapirus indicus. The sequence goes on from CM062924.1 coordinate 30,957,816, forward strand.
CCAGCACGTGTGTTAGCTGATATTGGGTTCAACCTTGTGAGATGGGAGTTGTAATTTTCCCTGAAGCACAGATGTGGAAACTGAGGTAACACAGTACAGTGAATCTCAGACTTAGTGTGCATCAGAATCACCTGGAGAGTTCATTAAACTATGGAGGGCTGGGTCCACTCCCAGAGTTTCTGGTCCAGTGAGTCTGGGTTGGGGCCTGAGAATTTGCACTTCTAGTAAGTTTCCAGGTGAGGCTGATGCTGCTGGTCCGGCGACCATACTTTGAGAACCAGTGTTCTGGTAGACTTGAGTGTGGGCCTTGTTATGCCAGGGCCAGCTAGGACCAGTAACAGCAGAAGCTCAGGAAATAATTTGGCATGTAAGCGAGTGAGTGAGCACAGAGAGCAGAAAGGGTGTTGGACCAGGAGTCCCCAGGTTCTAGTCCTGAATTTGCTCCCAACTCCCTGTGGGACTTGACCCAATCATTTTTCCCTTGCAGCCTGGGTTTCCTCCTATGGAAAACAGGGGTGACGATAACCCTTCCTCACAGGGCTCTGAGGGGATGACCGGGACCTGGCTTCACTCTGACACCCTGGCAAGAATGACGAGGGTGGTCTCGGTGGAAGGTGCAGGCGCTGGGTGCTCATAGGATTGTTCTGCTGACCCTCTCCTCTCCCAGCACCGAGGGAAGGCTGTAGCTCATCCCCTTCGCTTCTTTCTGGAACCTGAGTTGGGAAGATGGAGGCCACACTGTCCCTCACGCCCCATGACACTCGCAGAGGGCAGCTTGCTTGCTGTGGCCACAGGCTGCATAAAGGGGCCTGTGTTCCGGCCGCTCACCTCCCACTGTGCACCCAGTGGTTTTCTATTTCAGTTGCTGTAAAAATATCACCTTTGATCTCAGCTTGTGGCTCTTAAAAAAAAGAAGAAACCACCAACAGGCTGGGTTTTCATTCTCCCTGGCCCCTCCCTCCTCTCACCTCTGGCTCCCTGCTCTCCTCCCCTCTGTCCCATTCTCTCCCCACTCATCCCCTCGCTGGGAGCACCAGCACTGTCGCTGGGCTGGACGGAGTGCCTTAGGGATCAGCTTAGCGCTCTGGGTGCCTCCTTCAGCTCCTGGCACAGGGCTGTGTGCTGAAGGAACAGGATAAATGAGGGTGTGTGACAGAGACTGCTCTCTCCCATCCTTCTTCTCTCCCTGCCCCTTCTCTTCTGCTCCAGGGACCAAGAATCTCCAGGAATCCCTGCTTGGCCAGGTCCAGGCCACTTCTCCAGCCGCTGTCAGGCGCGTGGTATCAATCACAGCCTTGTATCTGGGAAGTCTTGAGTCTTCCTCCCAGTAGGGTGTGAACAGCTGGTGGGACCTAAATATTTATATCACACCGTCTACTCAGAGAGCCCAGCCGGCAGCCCAGATTTGCCTCTTCAGGCCTGATGGCTCTAATATCCCACCTCCTGGCTCAGCAGGCACAAAAGCAACTGCCCCCTCCACACACACACCCTAGCCCCTTTCCTCTCTGTAAACTCCAGGGAGATGCACCCACAGGTCAGCCGCCCCTGGCCGTCCCCCATGCTCTGGTCTCTATCTGGCCTTCCCAAGACATTCTTGGGCCTACTTAGCCCACACTAAGGAGTCTGAGCCCTTTTGGTTAGAAAGTTGCCTTCTCACCTCCTGGGCACCTCTTGCCCTGCCACCCCTCTGTCCGGTGAAGCCATCCCCAAGGGCCCCAGCTGTGGCAGAGGGGCCAGAGAATCCCCCTCAGAAGTTTCGTGGCTGACAGGCATTCTGTGCCAGTTGAGAGGGCAAACAAGCCTCAGACCTCTGACTCACACCAGGCTTTGAGCTGTTGTGACATTTTTCTTTGGTTTCCGCTGTTAGAAAAGAGACAAAATACCACTCATTCAACAAACACTTCTCCACAGGTCATCTGCGCCTGGCCATGTGCTGACACAGCCACTGCCCTTCCTCAGGAGCCCCTTCCCCCCCCCCGCTGGTGGAGACACAGATGTGTGCAGGGTCAGGCAACCAGGGTGACAGGGAGCGCAGGGGCTGAGGGCACCGGAGGAGGCCCTGACCCAGCTCGGGTCTGCCTTGAGGAGGAGGTGCTGGAGCAGAAAGGGCAAGGCTGGGAATTTACAGGAAGCTGGGGCACCCTTGATAGAATGTAGGCTTTGAATGGAGCCACAGCCTGGGGTA